>OZ043943.1:1307336-2614672 GCA_964056405.1 Acronicta alni
TTTATAATTATAATATAATTTAGTGATTCAAGAGGAAGGTTTATATGTATAATACATGTATGATATTAGTACATGTCGCTAATTGGTCAATAAAAATAAGTTACTTCTTCGTTCACGTTTACATACATACACTCACGCCTTTTTCCCATGGGGGTAGGCAGAAACTAAAGAACGCCACTTGCTACGATTCTTGCATACTTCTTTTGCTTCGACCACATTCATACATCTTGTCATACATACACACCGGTTGCGATTACGCAGCTGACCTTTTTGAAGAACCTTAAGTTGAGTAATAACAAAATACCCCCATGTATTAACCCTTTGACCGCCACAGACGTCTATAGACGTCAAATTAAAACTTGCTCACGACGCCAAACGACGGCATGGCACGACAAAAATATCACTTTTTTATAGTGCTTGGCGTAGAGAACACAGATATTCATTATTGACGTGGCGGTCAAAAGGTTAAAAGAGTACATTCATTCAATGCGTTCAAAACCCTATTATCTGAATATTTGATCACAAATAATACCTACCCTTCTTAAACTTCTACTGGACAGTAAGTTAATTTTTGATAGCCATGTAACTTCCATTGCCAGTAGGGCTTTTCGAATGTTGGGTTTTGTTCTGCGAGTTACTAAAGATTTTAAACTCTTGTCTACTGTGTTACTTCTTTATAAGGCCATTGTTCGACCGATACTAGAGTATGCATCTGTAGTATGGAATCCGCAATATCACGTATATATTGACCAAATTCAAAGGATTCAGAATAAATTAATGAAGCATATCGCATGGAGAAATAATAAGAAAAATAACTCTGAAATAATATGTAATTTAACGACATTACAGACAAGACGAGCTGAACGAGACTTAGTTTTTCTTTATAAAATCATAAGAAACCAAGTGGACTCACCTTACCTTCTTAATAAGATAAGCTTTGGATGTCCACGCATTGGTGCACGTAAGAAATCTCTCTTCTACATTCCCTCTGCCACGACCAATTATTGTATGAATACCTTTGTTAGGAGATCTGGCCGTTCATATAATGGTTTAGTAACCAATGATTGTGACTGTCTAGACGTTTTTAATTTTTCCCTGCCTAAGTTCAGAAAAACTGTGCATGACATTCTGGCATCTGATGCATGCTAGATGACCTATTTTTTCCAAATTTTAGTGATTTATTTATAATAACATTATTGTATCCGTCGTAAATTTATAGATAATTGTGGAAACTGTTTTTGGATCATGTACTATTAATATTGTAAATTTTCTTGTTATATTGCAATCTGTTTGTTTCCCAAATAAAATAAAAATAAAATAAAATCTGAATGCATTGAATGGGTGTACAGTCGCCAGCAGGTCAAGCTATCCAAAACTGTCAAATTTCCCCAATTGAATATGAACCTTATTATGTTGTAATAAAGTTGACAATCTATCAAAGAATTTTGACAGGTTGTGGTAGCTTGACGTGCTGGCGTCTGTACCTAATATCATAGTTATAGCTACTGTGACGAACTTTAATTAATTATAATTTATTCTAAGCACTAGTTTTCCGCCCGCGGCTTCGCCCGCGTCGAGTTCGGTTATATCGCGTTTCCAAGAGAACTCTTCAAAAGTCCCAGATAAAAACTATCCTATGTTCTTTCTCAAGGTCAACTCTATCTCTGTACCAAATTTCATTAAAATCAGTTCAGTGATTTAGACGTGAAAGCGTAACAGACAGACAGAGTTACTTTCGCATTTATAATATTAGTAGGGAAGTAGGGATTGTTCTCATGTAAGTGACTTTTGTGTCTTCTTTGAGAATAAATATCTTTAAACCCAAGTAACTTAAGGTTCTTCAAAAAGGTCAGAGGTCAGGAAGAAGTCTCCCCCACATTTAGCTCTTACCGTTCGCGGCTAGGCAGACTAACTGGAATCCTAAACATATTCTATTGGGTGGCGCTAGTAACGCACCTGTCAAGTGATATGAAGGAGTTTGATACGAAGGAGTTTCGTTACAATATACATTTTAGAAAAAGAAAAATTCAATCTAAGGCAGGGTTTGACCCTGTGTCCATCTGGTTAAGTAAACCAGACTCTTTAGCCAACTAAGCTACAGAGACAACGCTAAATATTATCAAGGATATACATTTTGGAGACAGAAAAATTTCTGATGGTAGTGTGGTTGGCTTATCGTGCTTCTGACTACCGTCTACCACTAACGAACGTCATAGGCTTTACGTGCTCTCCGAGGCACGGCGGGGGTGTTAAGAATGGTCACCCATCCACAGACTGACCGCGGCTAGCGCAGCTTAACCTCACAGATCGGTTGAACAGCATAGTTATATTCTATGCAGTGTATCAATATGACAATGTTGTTGTTCACATGAACTATAAAGAACAAAATTGTAAACCAAACACTGTAATCATGTTTTTTTTTTAAAGAGTGTCTATGGAGTTTCTTGCTGGTTCTTCTCAATAAGACCCACTTTTACGAACTGTGCAACTAGTTTTGACTTTTCAATAGGGACCGAAATTCTTTATAAATTACGGAACAGGTATCGAAGAATTTAGGTTACCTAAACGCCTAAAGGTAACCGCTATCTGGGAAAAAAACGTTATGTACTTGTATTTAGGTTACCCTTCTAAAACCGGTTACCTAAAAATGACCTTGGTCGAAAAAGTAATATCTTATTATAAATAATTAATTTATATTTCGGTTACCGGTATTGTAATGGTTGTATTAAATTTAGGAAATAAGGTAACCTTTAAAAATACCTGTTAAAAAAAATATAGGTTGTAACAAAAAAAAAAACGGCATTGATCGTACCCGCTTCGGTCCCTGCTTTTCAAGTGTATTTTTTTTTACAGAAGTTTTCCCACACTAGGATTTTCTCTCGTATCGTGGGTGCGTTTACAAACACAAACTTTCACATGCACAAACACCCAGACCCGGAACAACTACATGTAGATCATACAAATTGTATGTATTCTCTTATTGTCTATACAGGGTGAAAGAGACATCGACGCGCAACGGCTTACCATGACTTCAGTACATGATTCTGGACCACCCTGCGTTGGAATTTTTCGTCGGCTTTTTCTTAAATTTTACAACTCTCAAGTGAACTCTAAGGAAACAGCTGACCAGAAGATCTTTCGAGTTTAATTTACAATGCTGTTTTTAGTGAAAAAAGTGAATTATTGACTTTTTAATTAAAATTCTTATTGGGTTAGATAGAAATAATGATTTTATACAGTTTAAAGTTGAAAAAACTCCAAAAAAACGTAAAGTTTAAGAAAAAGCCGACAAAAAATTCCAACGCAGGGGGGTCCAGAATCATGTACTGAAGTCATGGTAAGCCGTTGCGCGTCGATGTCCCTTCCACCCTGTATATATTGTAATGGTGTAATTTAAATAAATATTTCTGTTTTGACTTTGTACTTACATGTTGTGTGAATCTCTTGTGGCAGACGTTACATTCGAAGGGTTTTAGTTTGACGTGAGCGATGGCAGTGTGTTCCGACAGTTCCTTGCTCGTCTGATAACCGATGCCGCATACCTGGAGGCAAAGTAAAATGTTCTATTACAACATACATACATGTAATAATCTAATATATAAAATTCTCGTGTCACAGTTTTCGTTGCCATACTCCTCCGAAACGGCTTGACCGATTTTGATGAAATTTTTGTGCTTATCAGGGAGGTCTGAGAATAGGCCAACATCTATTTTTCATACCCCAAAATTTTTTTTTTTTAATGGAAAACAACGTTTGCGGCGTCAGCTAGTAATAATATATATTTATAATCGCTATCACTGTCCCGCATGATGAAAACCTCACCAAGGCTGAAAAAGATAAAGAAATTAAATATCTTGATCTAGCCCGTGAGGTTGTCGACATGTGGGATGTGGATTCGGCAATTATTGTGCCGATAGTTGTTACAGCCAATGGTTTAATAGCCAAGAGCCTCGATGGACATCTAAGGAGGCTCTCGTTAGACGGCTGGATCAAGGGCTTGATACAGAAAGCGGTACTCCTCGACACGGTACGCATTGTGAAGAGGTTCCTCTCTCTGGAACCTCAGCCACCGGTAGCTTGGACCCTGTTCCCGATATCGGTAGTCTGACTATTTTCTTTTATATTTTTATATTAGCAGTAAGTTTTTTTATGTAATAAAATAAAATTATAGTTTTTGTGTTTCCTAATTTTTAACCTCACTAACGAAATAATATAACATGCGTCCCCTCCCGGCGTTTTGTTTTAGGAATATGCATGTGATTCTTATAAGACTAAAATAAATTTTTTAGAATATTTATTACTTCGGAACTGTAGCTTCATCAATATTTTTGATTAAAATTTATTTTTTGATTAAGAATTTAATAAGTGCAATATTGCCGAAGGAGTCTCAAATATTTGAAACGCGACGGCATTTGTCAAAGCGAATATGACGTAAAAGTCTATGACACCAAATGTCAGTATCACTGATTGCGTAGTGTTTGCCTTTTTTTAATAAAAAAATGTATACTTGTAATTACTTTTTTGGTGTTGAATATTTTTGTATTATTATATACTGATGTAAATAATTGAATAAAAAAAACGTGGATATAAATACCCTCATAAGGCTGCCGCTGAATTTCGACCAACAAAAGTAATATAAAGATAGATGTGTTTATTTTTATTCTCTAACTTACCTCGCAAGTGAACGGCGCGGGTGGTTCTTCTCCAGTACAAGCCAGTGGTTTCTCACATACTTGGCACCGCAACCCCTTCCTACGCCGCGTATGCTCGTCACGGTAGTGAATGGAGTACTCGCAGCAAGAGAAGAATATCTGGTGACACGTGCCGTCAGCTACCAGGGTTGAGGGTTGAAGGCATTCGAATGGACCACTGTAAATAAGATAGTTACTGATGTTTAGTTTATTCTAAACTAGCGACCCGACCCGGCTTTGGCACGGGTGCAATGTACACAGGCCAGCACAACAAGCTACCACAATCTCTCAAAGGAGGTCATCAAAAGTCCATACAACTCAGTCCAAATTTGTACCTGAGGTACATGACAGCTGTCAATTTGACAGTTTCACAATGAAATCACTATGATTAATGAAACTGATAAATAATAGTCGTAGTCATTTATTTGCTTTCCATAATGTGTATACAGATGGTAAAATATAATATTTAGTTAGGTGACAATTATGGACCCTGTTTAAGGGCACAACAAAAAATCTCAATTCTATTTATATTATAATGATATTGATTAATTTTTACCTTATATCATATACATTATTATTTATATTAATAATACAATTATACATTACTATGCTTTATTATTTTATTACAATTAAATTATTATTTATATCAATGATATGTTTACTTTATCTCAATATTATATTTATTATATAGGGTCAACCAGGGTAACTGTAAACAGTAAATGCAAGGGGTAATCGGAAACGGGGCCGGTATTGCCACTACTATTTCCAGTTACCTCATGTATTTTCTGTTTACAATTACCCCGGTTGACTATATTATCTATTTGACGGTATTGCATGTATATATGTGTGTTCTAATAGTAAATAATTATGTATGTATGTTATTTAGTTTAATATTCTAAGCTAGATATTCGTTTATAATGTAATAGCATTTTAGGATTAGGTATTTTAATAATTCTTTTTTAAATTTATTTTCAATCTCTATTTTTTTATTGTATTCGGTAGTTTATTATATATTTTTACACACATTGCAAGTGGTCCAGAGTGGAACATGGTAAGTTTAGAAGTGGGAAAAGCTAATTTATTTTTATTTCGTAATTTCGTTGTTGAGGTCGTTGGTCTTTTTGCAGTGGAAACAGCGATGGGTGTTTTTTCACGAATTTACATACTTCAAAAATGTAGATACTTGTTAGTGTTAGAATTTGTAATTTATTAAAGTGAAATTTACAGCTAATGGTTGGATCTGAAATGTTTGCTAGAATTCTTACGCATTTCTTTTGTAAAACTAACGGTCTTTCCGTGTCCACACTGTTACCCCACACAACAATACGATAATTTAGTCTCGAGTATGCTTATGCGTAGTATGCTGTCATGGCGGTTTGTAATGTGCCAAACCAAAAAAAAAAAAAATGGTGTGCGTTTGACATTCCAAAACTGACACTGACAGCAGATAGCTATCAAGTTGACAGTTTTTACTATAAAAACACTATGAAACTGATACAAACGTGTTAAAATGGCGTGCGTTTTTTCAAATTTAAAGTTATTTTTTTTAGTGAGCATAAAAAAGTATGACTAGAGTTTTAACCAGCGTAATACAGGGTATTTTTTCCAATAAGTGTACCCTCAGTACATCATTTGGACAGATGTTGGTGACATCCTATCTTTGATTAACTTTCAACTATAATGCAAAACAATAAGGTTCATATTCAATTGGGAAAACTTGACAGTTTTGGATAGCTTGACCTACTGGCGTCTGTACTACCTAATAACATGCATATATTATACATAAATATTATAGACTATGACACTCACAAATAATGTGGCTTTCTATATTGGTAAAATAATTTTCAAATTGGAGTAGCAACTACCCTACAACCCCACAAACTTTACCTCTTTATAATATTATAATCATCAACCCATATACTGTCCCACTGCTGGGCACGGGTCTCCTCTCAGGATGAGAGGGATTAGGCTATAGTCCACCACGCTGGCCCAGTGCGGGTTGGCAGACTTCACACGCTTTCTAGAAAATCTCTAAGGCACGCACGTCTACTCACGATGTTTTCCTACCTAATTAATTATTAATACGCACATAATTTTGAAGTCAGTGCCCTGGATTCCTGGCCTGCAATTTTTTTGCCGGGCCACCGAGTAAATAATAATAAAAAAAAAACAAAGAAATAACGTACTTTGTTTTTTTTTCGAATTGATAATCTCCTCCATTTTTAAAGTCTTCTAAAAACTCACGTGATAGGCTCAGACTCTTTCTCCTTCCTCTGCGGGGGTTTCACCTCTTTCTCCTTCTTCACCATTCTATCGATCTTCTTCCTTTTCACATCGGTGCCATCTTCAGCCTTTATAATGATGTAGCTGACGTCATTAGAGGCTAGAGCCATCACGCTGTTAGGCTCCATCTCGGACAACAGCTGGTCTGACTTCATTTTGATCATATTGTCCTCAGATTTCACTTTCTAAAAACAATAACGTACCATCAGGAATGTAACCTCGAAGGTTTAAGCATAGGCAAAACATAAAAATTCCGCCGCCGCCTGCATATTTTTTTTTTTTATTCTACTAAGGTGGCACACAAGCATACGGCCCACCTGATGGTAAGCGGTTACCGTAGACGCATACAACACAGGAGTAGGTACCACTTGCGCGTTGCCGACCCTGTATTGAAAGAGGAATAGTTGGGTTGGCAGTATAAGGGTCAAAGTACCCCCACTGCAAACACAACGTTTCCTCGTGGAGCACTGGCAACCTTGCTCACCGTAAGAAACAACACAACTCAAAGCAGTGTTATTTTACTTCGATTTTCTGCAAGGCGGAAGTACTTCCCCAGTCGGGCAGCTCCAATTTGAGTGGAATTACTCCCACTATGCCCTACCTCTCTTATTTATATGTAGGTTGAACTAGGCATAGGTAAATGCGCCTCAGTGGTCAAAGTTGTGTTGACTGACGTTTTGGTTTATATTCTAGGTGATTAAAATTTTATTGAGTAATTGGCTTATGTTATTTAAATATTCCCAGTTTAAACGCGTAACTGTTTTAGGAAAAGGGACATTTTGTGAAAGGGACAGTTTGGGAAATGGACGTTTTGGGAAACGGACATTCTGGAACATTAATTTCGGGAAAGGGACTATTTGAAACCGAGGGACATTTTGGGAAAGGGACGTTTTGAGCCTGATCGACTAATCTATTTACCATTTACAAATAAATATATGATATAAAATTCAATAATTTATTTAGTATTACACAATAACTGTCGTTATTTGTCTAATGCTATCTCTGCGTGTCCAATACAACAACGCGTTCAGGATGCTCTTGGGGCTGCCTCGCTTCTGTAGCGCGTCGGGGATGTTTGCCGAGGCGCGTGTGGATTGTTTCCACACAATCATGCGCAAACGGTGCACATCCTTGGTGCGTAGGGTGCGGGCCAGTCGCAACAGTATCCTGAGTGCGTTTGCTGAACGTTTTAACTGTCAGTATCTGAACCACTGCTGCATGTGTCACGTGACAAATGTTGAATTATTATTTTGATTTTATTTAGCTATTATAAATTTATGTAATTAATTAATGTAATAATTTTCAATTTCAATTGCGTGTAATAATTTGATTTTAATTGTATGATCCAAAGTTGGTTGAAATAAATGAATAATAATAATAATAAATAGAGTATTAATGAAATATTGACTTTTTTTTTTAATTTATTTAAAAGGCTTTGTCACTTGGCGCCCACATCGCCTTATAATAAAAAATACCTAAATTAAAATATTGACATACTTATAAAAGTGTCTTTAAAAGATCTTTTTGCCAAAAATAAATAACATTCATTTATCATTAGTACTCACCGCGTTATCATTGACCTGGGTCCAAACGGATGGGTCACCAGTGGCGAAGGAATCTGTGTGCTCCATACGGGCATGGTTCGTCAGAGCCACCTCACTGGCGAACCCCTTCCAGCAGAGGCGACAATGATACGCATCGTCATCATCCGAGATTTCTCTCTGTAATTGAATTGATTTTTTATTTTTATAAGGTGGCATCAATATCATCATCATGGCATCAGTATTCAAAAAGGAAGATGAAGGAAAACATCGTGAGTGAACCTGCAAGCGTTAGAGATTTTCTCGACGGCATTTGAAGTCTGCCAACCCGCAATTGGCCAACGTGGTGGACTATAGCCTAAGCCCTCTCATTCTGTGAGAGGAGACCCGTGCCCAGCAGTGGGACAGTATATGGGTTGATGATGATGACAATGAAAGTGGCAAACAAGCATAGGGCCCACCTGATGGTCAGCGGTTACTGTAGCCTATAGACGCTTGTAACACCAGGGGTATCACTTGCGCGTTGCCGACCATGTAAAACGGAAGAGGAATTGGGTTGGCAGTATAAGGATCCCCCCTCCCACAATTTTTTCTTATTATTTAATAACGTTTTACTTAATAAAATATAAATGTGAGTACTCTGTAGGCTAAGTATACATACTCAGCTTGTTAAGTAGTAGTAGGCTTTGAGCTATTTTAGTGGCCTACGCAAATGTTCCTCTGATCTGGTATCGTCGGGCAACAGGTTGTTGAGCTCCCTAAATTATGTTTGAGCTACACAATGACTGATGCATGCGTGCCGTCAGTTGGGACTGGTCTACTCAAAGCCGCACACTCACATAATTTGAAGCGAGCCTCTGGGTACAGATCCAAACTCGGCTGCTACTGAGATTTCAAAGTCAAAATCAAATGTTTTATTTCAATTAGACCCTTAAAATAGCAATTTTGAAAGTCAAAACTAGTTGCACGGTTCCAAAAACTGGTCTTATGGAGAAGAACCAGCAATAAACTCCATGGACACTCTTTTTAAAAAAAACATTATTACAATGTTAATCTTGGTTTACAATGTTTGTTATGAATAGTTAATGAGAACAATGCAGTTTGATGTGTAATTAATCCTAAATCTACAAAGTAATTAATCCAGTAAAATAAGCAGAAAAAAAATAATAAAAAATATTGCCATTGACAGTAAGAGCTGACCAGCCCCGACAGACGGCACCCGTTCACAAGTATGATGTGTGTATCGGTGTTGTTCGACTCAACCATGTTGCAGGGAATAAAACAACCAGACACACCGATTTTATAGAAAACCCAATAACACTTTGCTAAACCTGGAAATCGAACCACCATTGTCTAGGACAGCAGCCACGCTTAGGGACATTACATTAATGAGACAGTTGTCAAATGGTATCTGTTTAAATCCTTACAAAGTTCTATGAATTGCTGGGAACTTACACACATACAAAGTGAGACATAGTATATAAGTATTATATGTATTGTCTAGTACCTATAGTATATGCGCTGCTTAGTTTAGGACTGGGAGATGGTGCTGTGTAAAAAATGTCTCAAAATATATTTTTTTATAGCTGGTTAATTTTATGCAAATGTGATTAAAGACTGGGAGAAATCTCGACAGATTGTGAAGGCTCCCAGTGGCGTGCCAAACTGCCAAGACAATCAAACCAAACTGTCTTAATCATAGAATAAACACAATCCAGATTGCAATTCTAGTTTTTAGCGTACATACCTTTATTTTTAGTCGAGCCGTTGGAATCACATTTACATATCTTTCTGTAGATTGAGCCATTGTAAAGATGATGGTTCTATCTGTAAAAATGTGAGAATAAACATTCTTTTCATCACAATAGAAAAATCGACTTTTAGCATAAGTATAGGATTGACTATGCGTTTAGATTACGTAACTACATCAATAACATTCTAATTTTATCAAAAAACTGTACACTGTCGTTGAAGTTAACGTAATGAAAAGAAAAATTCGAACTACATAATTTACAATATGTGTAAATAACAAAAATAATTTAAGAATGAACATAGGTTATAAAGTTTACCATGGAACGACAGAGATGATGCGTTATTTAACTAAGTACCTTGTAGTTTTATGAAATTACAAATTAATAATAAAAAATACAAAATAAATTCAAATTTTAATGAAAAAGCGGGAATCTAAAATTGTCAAAAATAACTTTTTATAAAAAGAAAACCTTAGACTATGGCGTTGGAAACAATAAAAAAGTTGTAAGATATTATTGATTTGTGACATGATTATTGTAAAGCCATGATACTAAATACATAAAAATGATCAATGACGATAAATAACCATAATTCTACAGAAATAAATTCACAATAAATGCATTTACCATTCAAAACACAATTTTTCAGCCGTCTGAGAATAGATAGGCGTTTGTTTTTTTTTAATTAAAAAAAAGAAGCCGAAAAAGCAAAAATTAAAAAGTATGGCGATTTCGGAAATGTCAAACAAAATGACACTTACCGAAAAAGATGTGAAGAAATTAGTTGTATTTAGGCAAAAAATACACAAAATTTACACGAATGAATGCAAAGATCAAAAAGGCGTGGCTGCATTTACGACTTTGCGAGAAACGACGCCATTTCACGAGTTCATGACCATGCATCAAACGCGTTGTATTTTTCATATGGCAACATTGGCCACACTTGAACCAAATAAATTTCTACTGGGTGCTTTATCGCTTTTGAATTTTACCAAAGATTATGTGAAAAGTATAATAAAATTAACAAAACATTTATTTGTAATTTTCCTAATCTATACTCATCTGCTAAATCATCACGTTATTTTATCGATAATTTTTGTAACCAAGGATATCTCAATTAATATAACCAAGCTATTATTATTTTTTCGTAATGGCTAAGGCAACAACAATAAAAGAGGCTATAAAGAAATGGGAGGACAAGTCTGGTGATCAAGCGGCTACGGCCACTGAAGTTAGTCTAATGTTTCAATGGCCACCGATAGAAAAAATGGATAACACTCTGGCCACTTTAACAAACTGCGAGTAAGTTTTATTACGCCCACGTTAGTGACCTAACTAGTAAAATAGCTCTCTGGTCATGAACGCGGCCTCAGAATGCAGATACAGTCCAAGGTTTAATTCCCTAGCTCTTTTTTATTCTCAACGGGCTTACGTTTGATCGCTGCATTAAATGCGGCCGAGAGTACTCAAACAAAAAGTGTTATGAGGTTTTTCCATAAAAAATTCAGTAGCAGCTCAGATTTTTTGTTAAAGACAACAGACCAAATATATTTGTTCACGTTCAAAAATTATAAGAGCTCCACTAATATCTTTTTGTTAGGGATAAGCCAGATCTATATCACGTAAATCACAACTAAAACAAACTACTTACATTATTAATAAGTCATGAGATGAACTCAACTTTACCTCTGACGATTATTTTAAGCTTTGTGCTAGGTTCCACATTCTGCCCTTGGCCAAACGTCGTGAGATAGCTGATATCACCTATATTATGAAGTTGTTAAATGGATCAGTTGACTGCCCTTATCTTCTATCCAAATTATATTTCAACGTGCCAAGGACAGCTGCAAGGCATAATGATCCCATCCATCTTCCTTTGGTATCTACTAATTACCGACAAAATGCATTCTTGTGGCGAGCGAGCAGTAGCTTAAATATACAATGCAAAATTCACAATTTTGATATTTTTAATACTAAGCCGGAGTTAGACGGGTGCTTAGTCAAGATTTCTTCCATAAATAGGTATTAGCTCTTAGTTGTACGACTGGTAATTGTTACTTGTTTAATTTAGTTCGATGTTCAAATGTATTAAGTTATTTATGCGCGAAGACCTGTAATTGGCTTCATGATACTTACTTCTTAAAACTTATGTCCTGTACATTATATGCTGTTGGTCTTCCTAACGATTAAATAAATAAATAAATGAGATTAAAAATGACATTTGTTTATTTTTTATTTTTTCGTAGAATTTTATCTTGGCTAAACCTTTATCCTGTTGTTTATAAAGGGTAACACTAGCGTTCAATGCGTTACTACTTTCAGGGGAATCCCAGAAAATATTTTTAACAACCATTTTTGTATTACAGGAAATTGAGTTTATCGACAAATATGATAGAAAAAGTAACAGGATTAAATACTTTCAAGAAACTACGCGTATTATCATTGGGCAGGAATTATATAAAATCTTTTTCTGGAATGGTAAGACCATAGTTATAGGAAGTAGGTACAGTATGCTCAATATATTTAAACTAGCGGCGAATTGTGGAACTAAATTTAAATCTAGCGACCATAGTTTTCCTGTGAAAGTTGGTTTCGATCTATGCCATCGAGCCACTAAAAACTACTTATTTTTTATTATTATGTCAGTTTAACGTTATAGTACCACTTTGCCTTATAATATTTTTAAAGGTAAAAAAGTAGATAAAACTTAAAGCTCAGGTAATCAGGCTAGTCATTTAATGAGAATTCGCTGACTTTCAGGAATCTCTCGGTGATTGCTTGGAAGAATTATGGATATCCTATAACTTGATAGAGAAACTAAAAGGCATTCACGTGCTAAGAAGTTTGAAAGTACTCTACATGAGCAACAACTTAGTGAAAGAATGGAGTGAATTTAATAAATTACAGGTTAGTAGTTACTAGCTCAACGTAATGCGAATTAGATTACCACAAAACCGGAATGACGGTCGTTTTTCATAGCCTATCTATCAGCCGTTTTAAATACTAAAGATATACAAATCTATCCTTTTCTCCTTACTTACTTTCTAATAACTTATCGACTGATAGCTTAAACAACACTTACTTATCCTCAAACTATAGATAAAATTATGATCTCACAAATAATCGAAGATAGCTATCTATCCGATTAGATCCGATAGTAATCTTATAAAGGTTCTTGAAAACAGCCGTTAGTTTGAAATAAAACTACTTTTTACGGATTTTATCGCGTTATATTGATATTATTAATCCCGACGTTTCGTATCCTTTACCGCGTCCATGGTCACGGGTAGACTGAGGTGGTGGGGATCTTGATGATATAATTACTGACAGCTACTCTACATTTTAATTGTTATATGATCAAAGATATATATTACTAATTATTAATTAATACTAGATGGAGCCGGCATTTCCTAGCTGACGACCTCTGAGAAGAAACGCCGAAACAAACTCAGAGAACTCTTCGGCGTTTCTTCTCACCTCAGTCTACCCGTGACCATGGACGCTGTAAAATAAGAAGAGACTTAGTAAGAAAAGATCATCACTGTTGGTTATTTATTTAAGTGTTTTTATTTGAAAGAGTGTTGTTCGACTAAGAAACTAAGGTATCTATGTCTCATTTTATTCCGTTGATTAGATCCAAAGATACAGCTTGACCTCTGTGTCGTATGGATTCCAATATAAAGAAGGGATCAATACTGTTGGTTATAAATTATGGTGTCGAATGCACTTCATTTTATGATTGATGTACATCAGTAGGTAATTAATAAATTATTGTCGTTTAAAATAACATAATAGCCCTATCTATATATAAAATGTACTAAATAAAAAGCAGTTTGTTTAGGATTACGAGTTATGAACGATTATTTGAAGTTTACGTTTTTATTGGAGTGATACTGAACAACACAAACTTTCCCAGTTGATATCACCTCAGTATCTTGAGAGTACCTCAGTACCCAGAAATTCCTTGCAAGAATCTAACCTAAAACCCATTTCCCTTAAGCAAATTACTTAGTCGTTGCGCTAAATGGTACATAGTCATAAACTTCATAATGATAAACGTATTGGTAACTCAACATTTAAAAACCATTGTGTGCGTAGCACACTCATAAAATCACGATCATCACCACCAACTCATATAGGTAGGTACTGTGCTGGGCACGGGTCTCTTCTCATATTGAGAGGGCTTAGGCTATAGTCCACCACGCTGGCCCAGTGCAGGTTGGCAGACTTCACAAACCGTCGAGAAAAATCTCTAAGGTCTGCAGGTTTCCTCACGACGTTTTCCTTCACCGTTAAGATCAAGATCACGATACTTGCCACAAAATATTAGATATGGCATGCTCTGATGTTAGTTCCAAAATTCTGGTGAAGTCAATCATTCATAGGTCCCTATAACTCAAGTGATCCAAAATCATGCTCGCTGATTTGAAAGTTATATCTTAGTGTCACCATACCCCATGCATACCACATAGCGAAGCTTTAGGCCGCAGCCGTTAAGATGTTGTCATACTCTGGTTTTACTTACTATAAACCAGAAGTGTAAAAAGCGGGAATGAGACTTTATGTGTTACAAAATACCCCGTAAAAAATATAATTAATTATCAAAGCAACAAATTTTGTCAGCTGTCATGTCAGGGAACCAGATAATTAATTAACAGAAAGGCCTACGTACCTATTTTATTTAATAATTGTCTGCCTGCATGTGTAGGCAGCGAAGTATTTGAATTTAAATCGCTTGAAGATGCAGGGGAGGAAATTATAGTAATTTAGAATAGTAATTTAGGAGACAATGTTATTAAGAAGTCCGTTTAATAAGCACGACTTTATAACTTAGCATGGATTTGGTTCAGGAGCTTCCACACCTTGAAGACCTGCTGTTTGTTGGTAATCCTCTATATGATGCGTGCGAGTTAGAAGCTTGGAGGTCCGAAGCAGCTAGGAGACTTCCGAACCTGAAGAAGTTGGATGGAGAAACTGTATTGAGGGATGACGATCCACCACTGACGGTTGCTGATATGCAGGTGAGTGCAAAAAACTAACAAAATTATTGGTCATTATAGACATAAAACAGTTCTCTTCATTCATCCCGCTAAGGCTCTAGTCTAGGCAGACGAATTGCATTTCAACTTTCAATTAATAAGAGAGGTAGGGCTTACTGGGAGTAATTCCACTCAAATTTGAGCTGCCTGACTGGGGAAGTACCTCCGCCTTGCAGAAATTCGAAGTGAAATAACACTGCTTTGAGCTGTGATCTGTTCCTTACCACAGTAAGGAACACAACACAGCACAGCAACACAGCTGGGGGTGGAAGGATCACAGAATTAATATTTTATATAATTATTGTTTCAGCCCGATTGTGGTGATGGAGTTGAAACTCTAGTCAGCGCAGAAACGAATGATTGAAGAATTATTTTTTGCTATTTTAATGGTCCACTGGGACTCGTAAG
Source organism: Acronicta alni (assembly GCA_964056405.1). Lineage (NCBI taxonomy): Eukaryota > Metazoa > Arthropoda > Insecta > Lepidoptera > Noctuidae > Acronicta > Acronicta alni. The sequence goes on from OZ043943.1 coordinate 1,323,050, forward strand.
CAGGCTGGTTACAATAATTTCTTGCTAGATCCACTAAGTAAAGATTTATGTACCTATGATAAAGTTCAAACTCAAAAAAAAATAAAAAAAAAACAGCGTATCACAAATTTACTTTTGAAAATTCGCGCCGAAACACTGACACTTCTGTGATGACAAAGGATGTGACATTGTCAAGAAATCAGAAAAAGAAAACCCGAAAAATCCTGCCGAAAGTATGCGTTAAATATTCTAGGCGCACTGTACTTTATTATCTAGGAAACTCCTAGTGCATTTTAAATAATCCCTCAACCAATACCGTTTAAACCCTCCTGGCGCAGTCGATTAAAAATCTTAGAATAAACTTAATTAGCGTAAGGTTTCTTTTGCCTTAGTATGGTAACGGACACGACTTTGTTTAACATAATATAGAATATAACTGTAATAAAATAATTATGGGATTTATCTGTAATAAATGGGATAGAAGTGTTTGTGTACGAATAGGACATTTCGATTCACTACTCGCCGTTAGGTGCCGTTTCTTAAAAGCGGTAAAACAGTATTTTGTAAGTAAAAGAGTTATTTAATTTGTCCAACCCGTCACTAGATGTCGCCTTAATAGAATGGTAAAACAGTTTTTAAGGAAGTTAATTTGGATTCGCTACTCGCCGCTAGGTGCCGTTACAATGTATAGTTTATATAGTAACGGCACCTAGCGGTATAAAATTAATATAAATCTTGTAGGGTAAAAGCCATAAAAAATAACAGGCAAATTAATTTGTATGATTTTAGCACCGTAGTACGCATATGCTGGGCTTTTTTGTAACGTGAGAACTGTGCAGCAATTATTAGAGAAGTCTACACGAAACTACTAGGATAACATAAACCTTAAGGGATAGAGGAAGTATCGGTATGATATTACCCATATTTATATTTGCTACTCGCCGCCAGGTGCCGCTACTATACAACGGTAAAACAGTTCTTTTGAGATAAAACTATTCTAGGTTTCTGCTACCGTCCTTATGAGGCGTTGTCTCGGCTAGTGTTGCGGAACCATCGATATTTTCACTGGTATTGATAGTTGACTCGACAAATTTTCAGGATATCGATGGTGCTATCGACAGTATCGCCAGTCGCCAAGTTTTAATAATATCGATAGCGCTTTATGCCCAATTCTATCGATAACACGTTTCTAAGTCTTAATAAAAAACTATCGATACTATCTCTCGATAGGTATTACTATTAAAAGGTTAACCTTTTGACCGCCACTGACGTGTATAGACGTCAAATGAAAACTTGCTCACGACGCCAACGACGGCATGGCACGTCAAAAATACCACTTTTTTTTGTTCAAAATAAATACCTATACAAAAATTTGTTTTTTTTTTTTACTATTATTAGATACTAGAATTAAATTTGTCGCTTACCGTAGAGAACACTGATTTTCGTTATTGACGTGGCGGTCAAAAGATTAATAAAATGTGAGTGTTACAATGCATGGAGGGCAATGTCTGAAATGGCTTTTTGAAGAGAGCCACAGCAGCTTTGAGTAGACCAGTCATAACGTCTAATGATGTTATTAATCCAGTTTTTGTATTATTTATCAGAAACACATTTAATTTTTTTTTATCCTATAATGCCTCTTGCTTGGGTTTGAGTGTAGCACTTACAAATCCTCGTAAAGTAGTTTATAACACGGTAGACCTAAGTTGTTACTTTAATTTACAATCATATAAAAAGCGAGCCTGCCTGTGACCATGGACTCTGTAAGGGATCCGAAACTTTGGGAAACCTCAATATACGCGATAAAATTCGTAAAGAGTGTTATTTCATAGAAAAAGAAAACAACAAATCATAGAAAAAAATAATTTTATTTACATAGGTAACTTATAGCTATGTATAATTCTATTTATTGTACAATCTTCACAGAAGGCATATGCATTATTACATTAAAAAATATTATACCTACTTAATAGTAACGCATCAGAGCCTTGAAAAGTACAGACGCCAACAGGTCAAACTATCCAAAACTGTCAAATTTTCTCAATTGAAAATGAACCTTATTGTTTTGCATTAAAGTTGAAAATCAATCAAAGCTATTTGACCGATTGTAGTAGCTTGACGTGCTGGCCTATGTACATTTAATTAGCGTTAACGTATAACGGAAGTCGTGTAGTCAATTATGTAAATTGTTATTTTCAAAGATATAAATTTTATCGATATTTGACATTTGACAGGATACGAGCTTCTTTGAAAACTTTTACCAATAAAAAAAAAAAAACAAAGTTATTTCCACAGGTTTACCCACGATGTTTTCATTCACCGTTTAAGCGAGTGATAATTATTTTAATACGCACATGATTTCGAAAAGTCAGAGGTGCGTGCCTTGGATTCGAACTCAAGAGCTTCGACTTGACAGTGCAATGTTCATATCAGTAGGCTACCAGAAGACTGTAATACAATAGAAAAATCATCGTCAGGTATACAAACTCAAACAAAATATACAACTCAAATAAAATCAGACTTATTAATCTTACTGACTCAATTATTGAGCAAAATCTTTTGTATCTATTTACAGTTTCACCTAATACATCCATCCGAAAGGTATAGGTTGCCTGTCATGGTCGTGGCTAAGGTCCCCACGACCCCATTGCCGTGACTATAGGTACCTACGACCCCATGGCCGTGACTATAGATCCCTACAACCCCATGGTGGTGACTATAGGTCCCCACGACCCCATGGTGGTGACTATAGGTACCCCACGACCCCATGGCCGTGACTGTAGGTACCCCACGACCCCATGGCCTTGACTATAGGTCCCCACGACCTCATGGCCGTAACTATAGGGCAAGTGAAGGCAAGTGTGGTTTTAAGTCGGTACGAGTCATACCCTACTATCTAATAATGATCAAGTTTTAATTTTTTTAGGTGGAAAACAAGTATACGGCCTACCTGATGGTAAACGGTTACCGTAGCCTATAGACGCTTGCAACACTAGGTAGGTATGACTTGCGCGTTGCCGACCCTGTATAAAACGAGGAATACTTGGGTTGGCAGTATATGGGTTAAAGTCCCCCATAGCCAACACGAAAATTTCCTCGCGGAGCACTGGCAACCTTGCTCACCTCACACATAAGGAACACAACACAGCTCAAAGCAAATAACACTCGATATATTTCACTTCGATTTTCTGCAAGGCGGAGGTACTTCCCCAGTCGAGCAGCTCCAATTTGAGTGAAATTACTCCAACTATGCCCTACCTCTTTTGATGGCTTGGGTCGTGGGTTCGATTCCCATAGGGAGCAAATATTTGTATAACCTACAGATACTTGTTCCAGATATTTTAATATTAAAGTTCCCGTGTGTTTTTTTTTCACATATAAATCCTTCTTAGATGCTCCGTTGTGGTGATTGCGTTGCATTGTGGACATATTTTTTTAGCTCGCAAAGACTGTAGCCAACACAGCTGAAACAAGATGAATCATTAGCCCAATAAATATGTGAGGTGGTAGAGCTGTCCTGCTCAAATGTAGCACATTATTGCTTAAAGATGAAAAAATGGCAAGATTGCTTGTAATTTGGGACCCACTGACTTATTGATTTCTGACATTTACGCGAATCTTATACATTGAAATATTGATATTATTAATCCCGACGTTTCGGACCCTTTACAGCGTCCATGGTCTACCCGTGACCTTGGACGCTGTCATCATCAACCCATATACTGTCCCACTGCTGGGCACGGGTCTCCTCTCAGATTGAGAGGGATTAGGCGATAGTCCACCACGCTGGCCTAGTGCGGGTTGGCAGACTTCACAAACCGTCGAGAAAAGTCTCTAAGGTATGCAGGTTTCCTCACGATGTTTTCCTTCACCGTTTAAGCGAGTGATAATTAATTATTAATACGCATATGAATTCGAAAAGTCAGATGTGCGTGCCTTGGGTTCGAACTCGAGACCTTCGACTTGGCAGTCCAATGGTCATACCACTAGGCTATCACTGCTTGGACGCTGTAAAGGGTCCGAAACGTCGGGACTAATAATATCAATATAACGCGATAAAATCTGTAAAAAGTAGTTTATTTCAACCCATTGTCTTATCAAACTATTTAGAAGTTTCCATTATCTACAGACGTCAGCAGGTCAAGCTATCCAAAACTGTAAAACTTTCTCAATTCAATATACTTACTTATACCTTATTGTTTTTATTGTTGAAAATCTATCAAAGAAATTTGACAGATTGTGGTAGCTTGACCACCAGATTATTAACCAGATTATTAAACAGAAAGGCCTACGTACCTATTTTACCTAATAATTGTCTACTTTAATAGTTTTTCTATTTTTCATTCATAAATGTTGTTGTTTTCCTTTTTTTGGGGTATGTTATACAGCGTTACTACGGTTCTTAAATATTGTGAACGGACTCGTTATAAGGCCCCATTTAACTTCCTCTCGGCTTTACGTTAGTTTTGTAACACCTGTATGGACTGGAAGCCGAAAAGGCTGTTAACATACCTCACAGTAGACATGCCAACATTGTATAGACACGGTAGGTGATGTGTGCTGTTCTAAGCATATTAAACATTTCATCTGAAACAATATTTTTAATTTTATTAAGGTAAAATCTGGCATGTTCGCGGAATATTGTACATACAAAAATATTAACTTTTTGACCGCCACGGAGGTGTATTAGACGTTAAATTAAAACTTGCTCACGACGCCAACGACGGCATGGCACGTCAAAAATACAACTTTTGTTGTTCACAATAAATATAAAAAAATACGTTTAGTGTTTTTTTTTTACCTATTATTAGATATTAGAATTTGTCGCTTGGCGTAGAGAACACAGCTTTTCGTTATTGACGTGGCGGTCAAAAAGTTAACAGTTTTAAACCAAAATCCGTGACTTAAAACCCGTTTTAAATTTGTTAAAAACCTCTACCGAGTGGGCCGTTGATTATGTATTACTTTAAAAATTAAGTTTATAAAGCTAATTGAAATTGGGTGTTGTAATTCGCACCAGCATGATTCAGCATGACCATGAACGCATTCATTATAACTTTAGGTGGTAATACAATCGTTTTAATTTATACCACTAATTAGAATTTTTATACCTATCAATTATCGTAAATACACAGGTCGTGCATTACTGGTAAATTGTTAGAAAAACAAAAAAAAACATTTTCTGACGTTAGATGGCGTTAAATGGAAAAAATAAATTTACTTAGTTTTTTTGCTTTTAAAACAATTTACGACAATTTAAAAGTTTTTACTTCACATATTTTAGAGTGGGACAGTATTATAAGGAAAATTAATTATTTACCTCTTGAGCACCGTTAGTTTTTCGCTCCAAATCTTTGATCCTCGCTTTTAACGCCTGTATTCTTGTCTGCAAACACAGAAAATAATTTATTAACCCGAGAAAAAAAAACAATAATAATATAGCTTAAACGGTGAAGGAAAACATCGTGAGGAAACCTGCATACCTTTGAGATTTTTCTCGACGGTTTGTGAAGTCTGCCAACCCGCACTAGGCCAGCGTGGTGGACTATAGCCTAATCCCTCTCAATATGAGAGGAGACCCGTGCCCAGCAGTGGGACAGTATATGGGTTGATGATGATGATGATGATAATATATTTTTAAATGTTTCATGTCGACGATGTAGTATCAATACCTAAACATTTTGGGTATTGTCATTTTATAGCTTTTTCGTGCGTAACGGTAACAACGTACACGAAGCGACTGCCATCAGACCTCTGAAACCCATTTTTTTTTGGGTTATACTCATATCCTGAGGATAGACTGGTTGTCAGGCTTTTTGGGCTTCCGACTACCACTAACGATTGTCATAGGTGTTCGTATGACAACCGGGACAGTGCTTTACGTGGTGTCTGAAGCACGGAGGGATCTCGATGTGTTAAGAATCCACAAACTGACCGCGACTAGCGCAGCTTAACCTTGCAGATCGGTTGATCAGCTTACTTATTACCAGAGGTCGGAATTAGGTGGAGTAATTATGTACTTACAGTGATTTCATACAAAGAAAGAAGAAAGTGGATATGCCTCAAATCCCGTGGTTTATTAACATTGCAGAGAATTAAAATGAAAATGGATAAACCATACAACGCTTATAAAATAGTCATTAGCAAGGATAAGTTAAACATATTTCTGAACAATGAACTGTGGCCGGACGGTGTTACGTGTCGGCACTTTAGACCCTATAGAACAACCGAGGCAATCGGCGAATAAATAAACTACTAAAACATGGATAACACACTATGGACTTTGTCTGAAATAAACAAATTATTATTATTGAATAAAAAAGTTATTTACTTTTACACAATGTAAACCACTGCACGCGCGACGTTGCCAAACTTACATCAACGACATCGGATGTCTTAAGTTGCTAAATTTCAATGCACACACGTGCGATGTTGCCACATTTGTAGTTCGCACAACATAGCTTGTGAAAACATAAGAAAACATTAGCGGAAATGCGGAGCACTCCCCGCTTAACAAAATGTTCTACATTTTTGGACATCCTGGAAGGATCCATATTAATATCAACATTTCGATCATCATCAACCCATATACTGTCCCACTGCTGGGCACGGGTCTCCTCTCATATTGAGAGGTATTAGGCTATAGTCCACCACGCTGGCCTAGTGCGGGTTGGCAGACTTCACAAACCGTCGAGAAAAATCTCTAAGGCATGCAGGTTTCCTCACGATATTTTCCTTCACCGTTAAGCGAGTGATAATTAATTATTAATTTTATTTTTTTATATGATTTCTACTGCAATCTGTCTCATCATGGACATTCAGCAAGTAGTTTTACGATTGGAGTTATTGTTTGTGGTCCACATCCAGTGACATGGCCACTTCAGTGAAGAGGACATTGCATGTATTATATATTAATTATTAATACGCACATGTTATATGTTTTTGTTGATGAAAAACTGGAAGAGCGGAACCACCTAATACAAGCAAATCTTTGCTTAAAAGGTGACTCCAATCAAATGTATACATAACATAATAAGTTGATGAAATAAACATTTTTATTATTATTATTTTTATTACATGAATTCGAAAAGTCAGATGTGCGCGCCTTGGATTCAAACTCGAGACCTTCGACTTGGCAGTCCAATGGTCTTACCACTAGGCTATCACTTTGATGCATGTATATAAATAAATCTACCTAATTCCGACCTCTGGTTATTACTTAGCCACGAGCCCCTTTTACTGATTTATTTATCACCTTTTTTTTTTTATGGAAGAGGCAGGCAAACGAGCAAGCGGGTCACCTGATGGTAAGTGATCACCGCCGCCCATTGACACCCACAACACCAGAGGGGTTGCCAGTGCGTTGCCGGCCTTTGAGATAAGAATAGGCTCGCTTCTTGAAGGTTGCCATGTCGTACCGGATCGGAAATATCTCCGCTGGTAATTGATTCCACAGAGCAGTCGTTCGCGGTAAAAAGTTTCTTGAGAAACGAACGGTGGTGGACACCCATTCATCCAGGTGAAATGGATGAAATTTCGATCTCTGGCGAGTGGACCTGTGGCGGAACGTAGCGGGAGGTACAACTACACCTTATATTATTTATGGTATTTTAAATATAATGACTTACTTCTGCACTAGCTTCTACTATTCCATTGCACTTGTTGCTAGGCGCCACCTTCTCCTCTGGTGTTCTTTCAACTGCTTCCGTTTCCTGTGTGTCAGACTGGCTAGTTGCCTGAGCTTCTGGTGGGATAACCTCTGCCTGAAAATAAAATTGTTTTGTCAGCTGTCATGTCAGGGAACCAGATTATTTAACAGAAAGGCCTACGTACCTATTTTACTAAAGCTTTTGACCGCCACCTCAATAACGAAAATTATAATTATTAATTATATAAGAATAAATTACACGCTGTGTTCTCTACGCCAAGCGACAAATTCTAATATCTAATATTAAGTAAACTTTTATAAAAATTTGTTGTTTTTTTACAACAATTTTTTATAAAAGTATTTATTTTAAACTAAAACAAAGTAGTATTTTTGACGTGCCATGCCGTCGTTGGTGTCGTGAGCAAGTTTTCATTTTGTTTTCAGACGTCTATACACGTCCGTGGCGGTGAAAAGGTTAATAATTGTCTACTTTAATATTTTTTATATTTTTCATTCATATAACATTTCATTCATGTTGTTGTTTTCCTTTTTTTGGGGTATGTTTTACAGCGTTACTACGGTTCTTAAATATTGTGAATGGACTCGTTATAAGGCCCCCTTTAACCTCCTCTCGGCTTTACGGGTAGTTTTGTAACAATGTGACCGAACATTCATTTAACATATCCCACAAATATCCACAACTGTTATTAACGGACTTAAGATTTTGATGGGGTTTTTAGAAAATTATTATTTACACTTACCACCATTTTCTGAGCTGCTTTTGCTTTTAACAGATCTAAAATTGTATAACTTACATCAGGTGCTATCCTGGATGGAGAATATTGTGGGGGACCATACAGCTCCGCGTCCTCGTCCCCATCAACAACCTGCAAAAGATAAACGTCAAAATATTAATACACCAAACTGCTTCATTAATCTATCAGTCTGAAGCACAACTGATACGCTTGAGGTGAAATGATGAAATGATATTTATTTTCTGTAAATAGATCTTTTAAAGACACTTCTACAAGTCAATATTTTGATTTTATTCATGCTAGAAGGCGCCGGCATTTGCTAACTGACAACCTCTGAAAAGAAACACTGAAACAAACTCAGAGAATCGTGGTCTCTTTTAAAGTCTAAACATATCTATGGAGTGTCTAGCCGATTCTTCTCCATAAGACCCACTTTTTGGGATCATGCAACTAGTTTTGACTTTTCAAAAGTGCTATTTTAATGGTCTGATTGAATTAAAATATTTATATGTGAGTTTCATATCTGTAATGGCCTTTTGAAGGAGCCACAGCGGCTTTGAGTAGGCTAATTCCAGTCGACGGTACGCATGCATCAGTCATTGTGTAGCTCGACCATATTAGAGGGAGCTCAACAACCCGTCGCGTTTTTCCTTATTATAATTTCTCAGTAGCAACTCGGGGTTTGGATTTGTTATTTTTCCATGAAGCACAATGCTAGCCAGGAAGAATTATTTTCTTCTATTTCTTGTGTTGCCTAGCAACAACTCTTGTTAAAGAATAACTTGTTTTTTTCATTGTCAGAATTATTTTTAACTTTTTAGAAAAAGAAAATCGACTTCAGGCATTGTACATACATACACACGCATTTTTCCCATAGGGGTAGGCAGAAACTAAAGAACGCGACTTGCTACGATTCTTGCATACTTCTTTCGCTTCGACCACATTCATACATCTTGTCATACATACACGCCGGTTGCGAGTACTACGCACCTGACCTTTTTGAAGAACCTCACCAATAAGGTCGGTATAAGTTTTTCTAGGGCGTCCCCTCTCGGCGGTTCCACCGACATTCGCCATATAAATCCTTTTTGTTAGTCGCCTTTCACTTATCACCTCGACATGCCCAAACCATCTGAGCATATTCTTCTCAATCCTCGTTACTACACTACAGGCATTGTGGCATACCCAAACAAAAAATGACCACTATCTATAGCTATCATTATTATTATTGTCGAGTATTACCAGTGCCTGATCGTTGGAGGCTCGCCGCACGCAGGTGGCGGCTCTCGCCTCCGTGTCCTGCAGGGCTGTGGCGCGCACTCTCCACTCTCCACACCACTGGTACTCCGCCCCAAACCCACCGGCAGCTGGTTCATCATTCTGCAAATATAATAACATATTTTTGATTTCTGATATTCACGCGAATATTATCGATTTAAAGGGTCCGAAACATATAAGCGATAAAATCCGTAAAAAGTAGATATTTTATTGCAACAAATAACTTTTTGTTATAAGATGTTGCCCACTAACACTTGGAAACGTTGCTCCACAAAAAAATTCAAAATGTACGTACAGAGGCCAGCACATCAAGCTACCACAATCTGTCAAATTTCTTTGATTGATTTTCAACTTTAACACAAAACAATAAGGTTCATATTCAATAGGGGAAATTTGACAGTTTTGGATAGCTTGACCTGCTGGCGTCTGTACATAGTGTAAGTACAACAACAATCTCTATCCTCAATCTCTACTCATATTATGTCGTTCTTTACCTTCAAATATCACGGTAACGTGACATTTTGGGGTACCTACCATGTTACTGACATTTTCAGATTAGAGACAACTTTATTCTCATAAGAATTACAATTCACTTTCATGAGAGTTATATAAAATAATAGTAATGTACAATCCTTGGGAAGTAAACACATTATATTTATTTTACTTTAAAAAAAATTGGTACAAAAATAGTGATAGTATGTGATATGGAATAACATAAAGGATACTTATTAAAAAGACGATGTAATGACGAGAATTGAGAAGAATATGCTGAGATGGTTTGGGCATGTCGAGAGAATGGATGAAAGGCGACTAACAAAAAGGATTTATATGGCGAATGTCAGTGGAACCGTCGAGAGGGGACGCCCTAGAAAAACTTATACCGACCTTATTGGTGAGGTTCTTCAAAAAGGTCAGGTGCGTAGTACTCGCAACCGGCGTGTCATGTATGACAAGATGTATGAATGTGGTCGAAGCGAAAGAAGTATGCAAGAATCGTAGTAAGTGGCGTTCTTTAGTCTGCCTACCCCTATGGGAAAAAGGCGTGAGTGTATGTATGTATGTACTTATTATCTCCAGAAAACATGGGATTATTCCTCATTTATTACAAATCTATTATAGGTTGGATTGTTACCTGTGCAACGTACCATAGACGCAAATAAATACCTCTTCTTTTTCTTTTTTTTCATGTGTAAATCTTGGAGGTCCTCCATCTCTCGAGAAGGAAAGATAGAGGGTTATGTCGTCGCCTACCGACTAAACACACGGCCATCTCTAGCACACTGAGAAGAAGGGCTTTGATATCTCTAATGAATGCTTGATATCTCTAATGAATGCACCGGTGAAATAAATACCTCTACATCAATGCTGCCTTCTTCGGAGCTAGTGTCAGGCACATCCTCATCCAGCTCCGCACCAGTCCGCTTCAGACAGCGAAGTGCATGCCTCTGTAGCCTCGAAACTGGGAGGGTGGTGTTGCAGACTGGACATTCCCCATGCTGCGGCGGTGGGGTGCTTCGCCGACGTGCTCGGAGGCGCCGGAGACGGTTCGCGTGTACTCTCTACAATAAACATTTTTTTTCGAAGTATGTTTTTAATCAACGTCTGTTGTCTAGTGCAGCGTTTCCCATTAGCCGGGTAGCGACCCGGTACGAGACCATCAAAACAAAATACGGATTGCAACATTCTTCTCATCAACCCATATTCTGTCCTACTGTTGGGCACGGGTCTCCTCTCACAGGATGAGAGGGATTAGGCTATAGTCCACCATGCTGACCTAGTGCAGGTTGGCAGCCTTCACACACCGTCGAGAAAATCTCTAAGGCATGTAGGTTTCCTCACGATGTTTACCTTCACCGTTTTAGCAAGTGATAATTATTATGCACATGATTTCGAAAAGTCTAGGTGCATTGCTTCATGCATGCCTTCGGTACGAACTCGAGACCTTTAACTTGGCAGTCCAATGGTCTTACCACTAAACGTAGTTAAAAGTATTACACATACACGCAGCGTTCACGATAGATATGAAGATTAGATGTTACAGTATTACCTTAATATAATAGTAATATAGAATTGTAGGAACAGAAAGGAAAGCTAAACAAGGAGGAAAAATAAAAAAAAAGAACTCATATCTAAAACAATTACAATTATAAGTATCTATAAATTACAATGCACTATTTTCATATCCCCGAACCTCTGTAATTAATTTTCTGAATCTGTATCTGTATCTGAAACACTATGTAAAAATAAATACTTACTGTTCCTGTCTGGACTTTAAAAGAGACTGAATATTTTACACTATTTATAGTACACTACTATCTATATAGATACTTAAATTATAATTAATATGTATTAAATTTCTTGAAACCAGTTTGTCAATGACAAAGATTTCTACCTGCTATAGCAATGGAAAAATAGATACAACATTCTATTAAAGAACATAGAAATATTTACATTCTCTATGAAACATATTTTTGAACTTTTTAATAATTAATACCTATGTATTTAAATTGTAATTTTTTGAGAGTTACCAAGGAGTTTCTTACCAGTTTTTCTATATAGGAAATAACTAATTTAGAACTGTGTGTGCATTTTATAGGTGCCTGTTTCAGTATTTTAAAAAAGTAGAAGTGTAATAGCACTACTTCAGTAAAGATAAACAATAAAAAAATAACAAAACTATGTAATGACTTACTGAAAAAATTTCAATCTACAAATACATGATTATGAGTTTAAAGAAAATGAAGCCTGAGTACCTTTTCTCATCCCAACACAAACAATAACTGTGACAAAGTAAATAAAACCTTTTTACTTGAATTAAAATTATACTGACCTGGTAAACATCACTGCCTAAACAGCCTGATACATCTACATCATCTTCTGGTACATCTAAACTTGTGCTTGATCCAGGTACAGCCAAAGTAGCACTAGAATTAGCACTTAGTTTTCTTTTAGACCCACTTCCAGACAGTTTTTGCAGTCTGTCGACCTCCAAACTCAAATGAGAATCGAGTTCTCCATGTCTTATCGTACAACTACATACCGGACAATTCGGTAATTCACTAACTTTTTTCCGATTTCTCACACAATTCAATATAATGCTATCATCGTACTGATTAAAACTAGTATTAGGCGTATTATTTAAAGAATTAGAACCCCCTTCCATATTATTATACATCAAAATTGGTAACATTTCAAATGATTAAAAATTTTGTTGTTGAGTTACACTGAATAAAAATCTGTAAACATCACATTAATTACACAATTAAATTGTGTTTTGAGAGTTAGTAAATGTTAATAGAAGTTCGATTAAGGTTACGCAACTTATCTTGCAGACATATTCGCGTTAATTATGGTAATAAAACAAATAATTTGAAGCAAAACAATAATAATGATCGTTTACACAACCAAACTTTTTTTTTAAATTGCTTTGATTTGATTGATGTTGAGTATTTTGACAGTTCTTATTCGGTTGGGAAATGATTACTAATGAAATTAGTCGATTTAAATAGTCATATTTCTTGAGTGCAACTATATTAAAAGTACCTATAATTTAATTTATTGAAATGAAACCCAATTTGAATAATATGTAACTAAATAAACCAAACAATAAAAAAAGGTCCAAAACGTCGGGATTAATAATATCAATATACGCGATAAAATCTGTAAAAAGTAGTTTTATTCCAAACAATAAAATTCTAACTATACATAATAAATAACATAAGATCAGATATAAACTATAGAAAATAATATGATGTTGTAACGTCAAAAGATGTTTGAAAAGCAGCAGGCTTCATTTTACGGGAAGATAATATCCATTAGTGTCTCCACACACTAATCAACGCGGAATTGGCTTTTAAGCCGAGTGTTTCAAGCTACTCGGAAAACCCAAGGCAACCCGCCAGCAGCCATATTACTAAATTGGGTCATGCATGAGACATCGCTTACACCTTTACACCATCATTAAAAAGTTTTTTCAAACTGGCCGAAGCCGATTGCGCGTGTATTGTGTGTGGAGATCCTAACGTATTTACTTGTACCTAATGTTATCTTTACAATCGATAATAGAATTGATGAACAGTTTAGCCCCTAAATGTATGCACAGCTACTTGGGTACATTTCTATGCATAGAAATTGTGCACTACCTATTCTATTCAGTAACGCAAAACTTGAGCAAAGGTTTCGAGTACTCCTTCGTTGAGCTTGAATACTGGATTGAGTAACAAAATGTTAAAAGTATTTTTGGACCGCTAATGTTACTGTTTTTTTAGATCTCGTTTCATCCTCTGAGTCGTTGTTCATGTTGTACTCATTAATTTTATTTCGATGTTTTATTGTGTTTGACATATGCAGGTGGGAGATACGAATATTGTGTTTGGGCTTAAACCCAACGGAATTAATTATGAATGCCAACTGGAGTGCCATCATAGACATATTTCGTGAAACATAGCTTGATACCGCGGCAGATGACAAAAAAGAGGACGGTCTTATGTTAAAAAAATGTGTCTTATATCAAAGATCAGACTAACTATCTTTAACTAGCACTATCAAAACTGGCTGACTTGAGACATCCTAAGATTTATGTTTAAAAAAAAACTGCCCCACAGTCAGTAACGGAATAGCTACCGGTAGGTACCGGTTTAATCCGTGCGGGGATTGCATGATCCAGATGCCGATCGCCCAGCCACTACGTCTAACACAACCGTCACTTTATTGTGGTAAAAATAAAATGTCTAAATATATAGTATCATTTTATTTTGTAATAAAAATATCAAGACATTCACAAGCAATCACTTTCTGCATAATACTTTAATTATTATTTACATTGATTTAATACAATTATACCAAAAAATCGACTAAAAATGATAGATACCACATGCCTAATACTGCAGGATTGTGTCACAGACTTACAGCTATACGTTCTTATGTACCTACATCACTCCTCCTTAAGGCGCATTTCCCCACCCGAAAAAAAAACAAAGGTACCTCACTCCTCCTAGAGATGTGCTCTTAGTCTAATATGAAGACACAGTGCCCCCTCCGTGTGCTGATGGTTTGCACCGGGGTGGTTTTAGTGGGTAATAATCCCACACTCCCCGGTTTAATCCACGTAGTGCTCGCCTTTTGAAGGTTTCCCCCCGTAAACAAAAAAAAAGTACTTATATTGATTCTTATGAGGAACTCACCGTTAGGAACACAAAACAGTTAACACAAAGCAAGCAAGACGGAGGTACTTCCACAGTCAGGCTGCTCCAATTTAAGTGGAATTACTTCCACTATGCCCTATCTCACTTATAAAAACGTTTACGATCCAAGCAGTTCGCCTGTGGAATGCTTTGCCAATTAGTATTAGAGGTGCTCAATCGCTGCCTATCTTCAAAAAGCTGGTGAAAGATTATTATCTATCTCTTATTCCTAGGAATGCATAGCTCCCTAATCACTTGCTCTATCATTCACTCTTTTCCTTAATACTAGCTGCCCCCGCAAACGTTGTTTTGCCATAAAAAAAAAAAAAATAGATGTTGGCCTATTCTCAGACCTCCCCGATAAGCACAAAAAATTTCATCAAAATCGGTCAAGCCGTTTCGGAGGAGTATGGCAACGAAAACTGTGACACGAGAATTTTATATATTAGATATACTTTTATTATACATTTTATTTATATATATTTATACACACTACATATTTATTTACATATTATAATAATTATTATTATGTACTTATTTATATGCATCCATATATAATGTTATAGTACGCTACACTAGCCACTGTGTTTCCTTTCTTCCAGTCCATCCAAAGGTTGTCTGGAAGAGATCGCCTTGTGCGATAAGACCGCCCATTGTACCTACCTATATAAGTTTTGCCTCATTTCTTTTGAAATTGTGTAATTGGTTCTATAAATAAATAAATGAAAATTAAAGAAATTAATCGTGAATATATTAGCAATCATGTAAAAGAGCGTTCAGCCCATTTGAGATATATCTCAAGGCCAATTCAGCCAATATGACTGTACGGTTGGCGTAATGGTTGTTGGTCAACTGGAAGGATGTTCCGGGTTCAATTCCCACTCCAATCCATCCAATCATATTAATTATAAGATTTTAAGTTTATCGAGTTTAGTTCGCCAGTTCGGGCAAGCATATTGCTATAAAAAAATTTTTTTTTTGACAATTTCACACAGCACGCATCTAGTCCCAAACTAAGCAGAGCTGGTATTATGGGTACTAGACAATGGATATAATACTTAAATACTTTTTTTATTATACATACATAAAATACATAAGAAACACAAACACAAATACCTATGTTCATCACAGAAATATTTGTTTTGTGGGAATCAAACCCACGAGCTCGTGATTAGCAGGCCGACACGCGAACCGCTAGACCATAGTCGTCGTCAAAATATAAAAAAGGGTTAAATTCTAGCGTACTAGTTGCATTTATGACCCCTAATACTATCGAGGCAAGACACTATTCAATTTAAAACTATAGCAACAGTTTGTAACTCCGGCTCATTCTTCTCAGGAACCTTAATATCTTGTGATGTATTAAGCGTCTTTTTCCTACTGTTAACTGGTTGTTTTAAATGTACTGTTCTGATGTGTAATTTTAAAGAATTTGACTGACTAAACGTTCTGGAGCAGTACTGGCAGGTGTAGGGTTTCACGCCGGTATGTACCTGTAAAACGAATAGACTTAGTCGATTATTATTGATAAAAGATAGGGATTGCTTTTTGAGAGGGTTTAGGGTCGTCGAGAATTGAAATAAAACTACTTACTACGCGTTCTTGGACAACCGTCATATAATGAGGGCTTTTAATTTTTAATTTTTTTTTACGTTAAACTTAAAACTACCTACACCGGATTATTGTAATCATACTTTTTCTTTTTTTTATTTATTATTGTTCTCATGTAAGTGACTTCCGTCTTAATGAGTAATAAAGATCTCTAAAACCGAAAACTAAAGATGCCTATGCACGCCACAAATTTTGTTGATCATTCTTTTACTGTTCAGGCCACTCGTCTATGGAATGCTCTGCCGGTGTCCGTGAGACGTGCCCAAACACAGGCATCTTTTAAAAAAATGGTAAAAGAACATTTTTTGGCTACTTGTACGTGAATTGTTATAGTATTCTCTTTAAGCAAAATAATATATTGTATGTATAGTATTTATATACATTATTAATATTTATTTTATTTTCTATATCTATTATATATCTATCTATGACTACTAAGCACACAACCGCCCGTTACCCGTTTCTTACATGACTTGTCCATCCCATGGTTGTCTGTAAGAAATTGCTTTAAGCGATAAGACCGCCAATTGTAGATACATTATGTGACGTTTGTTTTCTTTTTATAATTTTCTCTGTATTGTGTTATACAATAAAGAATATTCTATCTATCTATCTACTTCTTACGAATTTGATCGCGTTAAATTGATATTATTAATCCCGACGTTTCGGACCGTTTCAAGCGTCCATGGTCACGGGTAGACTGAAAAAAAAATGGTACAAAGTGGTGGACTGGTAAAAAGTAGTTTTATTTCAAAGAAATCAATACGTCATCGAGATTTTTTTGTGCCTAATTGTTTATACTTATTACGGGTTAAGTTAGATACAGTATCAAGGGCAGGATTCGAACCTGCGTCTTCTGGTTAGGTACACCAGACGCTATGACCACTAAGCCACCGCGGTCGAATTTTTCCTTTTCTAAATAACTTTAAAATCTTAGCATGGAAAATAACAAAAAAAAAAAACAAAAAGAGTGATAATTATTTATTAATATGCTCAGGTATACTCACTAGTGGTGTTAAAAGTTGCTATAAATCAATAACTTGCTTATTTTTTTAAGCATGCGATTTTATGTGCTATATTATAGCATGCTTAATTTATATGCCTACTAGTTATGTACGGCAAAACGGGCGGACCGCGCCCGACGCACAGTTGCTTGATAGAGAGAGAGAGAGTGTTATGCGATATAAAGTACTGTAATGGTTATTGTGATTATATTTTTCTTATTATTTAATAACTTTTAACTCAATAAAATGTAAATGTGAGTACTCTGTAGACTAAATATACATACTCAGCTCTGAACAGTCTGGCGGGTTTGAGCCTTTTTAGTGGCCTACGCAAATGTTCCTCTGATCTGGTATCGTCGTGTGACGGGTTGTTGAGCTCCCTAAATTATGGTTGAGCTACACAAAGACTTATGCATGCGTGCCGTCGGTTGGGACTGATCTACTCAAAGCCACTATGGCTCTTTCTTCAAAAGGCCATTTCAGACTTTGCCCTACATTGTAAGACACATATTTGTTGTTATACCTACTATGTCTGGACTTTAAAAGAGACCATGATTCTCTGAGTTTGTTTCGGCGTTTCTTCTCAGAGGTCGTCAGTTAGGAAATGCCGGAGCCATCTAGCTTAAAAAAATGTTAAATAATGACTTGTAAAAGTGTCTTTAAAAGAATTATTTACAGAAATAAATATCATTTATCATTTAAAGCAAAATAGCATTATAGCATAAAGTGCGAACCGCGATATCATTTGATTTATGCTATATTTATTAAGCATGCTACTTTATAATGATATATTAACCATCACTACTCACCACAAACCTGATAACATGCTCGCTTAACAGTATGACAGTAATGGCTAATAAAAAAAGATAAAAAATAGTTTTTTTTTTTTTTTTCTATGTGATAGGTTAGCGTTTGACCACAATCTCACCTGATGGTAAGTGACGATGTGGTCTAAGATGTAGCACGTTTACCTAGAAGATACCTATTCACTCGTGGCTTGAAGACCCCCAAATTGTACACGTCAGGAAATACAGACTCAGGCAGCTGATTCCATTCCCTTGCTGTACGGATAAGGAATGTCGAGGCAAAACGCTTAGTGCGGGTTTCGGGAATTTCCACCATAAAACGGTGACGCTTTTCAGTTTGCCTGGTTAGTCGATATCATTTGCTTTATGCTATATTTATTACGCATGCTACATAATAATAATTATTTATTTATTCAGATAACATAATCCAATAATGGTTAGTACTTATAACTATGTTAGTAGTATCAAAGTATATTATTGTAGCGACATCTACCGCGCTACATAGAACTACGAAGTCCTGAATCGCGCAAGCAACATTCGCAACGAAAAGTTGCATATATACAACCGCCCGACATCAACCGTCGGGCCGTGGCCCGCCAGGCACAACACCCGCCTGGTTGGAGGATCCTACCTTTTCGTTGGAGGGGCAATACACCTCGCCTCTCCACATTATTATTTTATATTTTATTTTATTTCACTGTACAACTATAATTATTTTTACCCAGAGTGAGTGCATCGGACACTGATATTTATTATGAGATTATAATGCTATATGCTATATTAACTTTCACTACTCACTGTAAGAGTTTGGAACAATAAGTTTTTATTGTTCACGTTCTGGCTGATTAATATGTGGCGAACAAAAAAGTAAGTAGATTTTGAAAGATGTCTAGTAATGAAATGATTTATTGTGAGATGATTTAAGAATTTGCTTGAGTGAATTACATAGAAAAGTCTTATGTTTCCATAATTGAGTTTTTATTAAAATACGCCACCCATAATAGTAACCCGGCCTCTACAAGTTGGTTGTAGAGGCCTACCTCACTGCTCGCTTAGCAGTATGACAGTAATGGCTAATAAAAAAAAGAATAAAAGATGGTATACTCACTCTATAATGTCGATTAAGCGCTGGTTTCTGTGTAAACCTCTTGCCACATACAGTACACACGTATGGCTTCTCTCCAGTGTGCGTGCGAGTATGTATTCGTAGCTGGTTGCTGTCAGAAAAGTGCTTCGAACACGATGAGCAAGAGTACGGCTTCTCACCGGTGTGGGTCCGCTGATGGTATTTCAAAGTAGCATTTGACTGGGAAAAGATAAATATATTGAAATAAAACTACTTTTTACGGATTTTACATCAATACTAGCTGCCCCCGCAAACATTGTTTTGCCATAAAAAAAAAAAAATGATGTTGGCCTATTCTCAGACCTCCCCGATAAGCACAAAAAATTTCATCAAAATCGGTCTAGCCGTTTCGGAGGAGTATGGCAGCGAAAACTGTGACACGAGAATTTTTATATATTAGATAATATAAGATATGATATTATATTAAGCAGTGATAGCCTAGTGGTATGACCATTGGACTGCCAAGTCGAAGGTCTCGAGTTCGAAACCAAGGCACGCATCTCTGACTTTTCGAATTCATGTGCGTGTTAATAATTAATTATCACTCGCTTAAACGGTGAAGGAAAACATCGTGAGGAAACCTGCATACCTTAGAGATTTTTCTCGATGGTTTGTGAAGTCTGCCAACCCGCACTAGGCCAGCGTGGTGGACTATAGCCTAATCCCTCTCAATATGAGAGGAGACCCGTGCCCAGCTGTGGGACAGTATATGGGTTGATTATGATAATATTGATATTATTAATCCCGACGTTTCGGACCCTTTACAGCGCCATGGTCACGGGTACAGTCTACCCAATGTATCATATTGTTCAATAATTTATCCCAATGTATAATATTCGCGTAAATGTCAGAAATCAATAAGATAAATAGAATTATTCGTAGTAACTCTTAAAGCATCGGACATACATTTTTATACCACTAGGTGGCAAACAAGCATACGGCCCACCTGATGGTAAGCGGTTACCGTAGCCTATAGACGCTTGTAACACCAGGGGTATCAATTGCACGTTGCCGATTCTGTAAAACGAAATGTGAATAGTTCGACCTATCCGTAGAACAATGTTACATAATTATTTTACCGAATCGGGTTTCGACCTATTAATTTATTAGTAAAATCGTTTTTTTTAAGTTATGTTTATTGTTTATTAAGATATTGTTACGCCGGATACGTAATAGAACGACTGAGATGGCTCACGAAGGTTCTAGAAACGCGTGGAAGTTTAATCTCGACACTCGCGTAGGTATAGGTAGGTACTTATGTCTATAAGTGCCTATAACAATACCTCAAGGACACGCGGCTCGCGACACAATAGGCCGAGGTCAACGCCCGCGAAACAATAGATAGGCACGCGAGTACCTACTCGTATTTTTTGTAGCATTTTCGGGATTATTCGATTCTGGAACTTTCTGAGCCATATAAATAGCAGTCCTAAGGGGCCGGCAAGGCAGTTCAATTGTGGAAACGGACAAGTGAAGATCGAAGCGGATTACGAAGTGACTACAGTGCGATAGTGAATTGTGAAGTGAACTAGTATAGCGACATACTGGTGATTTGTGTTTCGTATTCGTGTGAATAATTAAAGTTTTCATTGTTTATCGGTTAAATTGGTGTCGATTAATTTATCCCGAACCCCAGCTCGTAACAATATGTTGAACCTTAAAAAAAAAAATTATACCGATAAAATAATAGGCCAGATTAGCTTTATAACTACATTAAATTCGATTTGGTGACATAATAATTTGTAACCTTATTCTAGTGATAGGTCGAGTTGTGTTGGCAGTATATGGGTCAAAGTCTCCCCACTGCCAACACAACGTTTCCTCGCGGAGCACTGGCAACCTTGCTCACCGTAAGGAACACAACACAGCTCAAAGCACTTACTTTTTTACTTATATTATACTTTTTTTTTTTGTAAAAAAATACTTACAATATACAGGAAGAATTTTTTATCACGTTTAAAATTTGGAACGTGATAAAAAAATTCTTCCTGTATATAAGAAACACAAACACTTTGTTCGTTACATAAATATTTGTGTATGTGTGTACTATCTAATATATAAAATTCTCGTGTCACAGTTTTCGTTGCCATACTCCTCCGAAACAGCTTGACCGATTTTGATGAAATTTTTTGTGCTTATCGGGGAGGTCTGAGAATAGGCCAACATCTATTTTTCATACCCCAAAATTTTTTTTTTATTGCAAAACAACGTTTGCGGTGGCAGCTAGTAATATTTAATATAATGATTATATACTCACAGTACATTTCTTCCCACATACTTCACACACAATATTCTTGTTATATTTCAATCCTAAATGTGTTCTTTTAATATGAGCTTGAAGTTTGGACATGTTCGTGAAGTTTGAACCGCACTGAAATCAAAACATATTAATTATTATCTAATAATAACAATAATTTATTAAACCATACGTAACCATTTCAATAAAGGTTTAAAAACATTTAAATCTTTATTTAAATGTTTTTTTTTTATATGTTTATATTTAAGATAAAATATTTAAAAATAAAAAAAGAGTGTGTAGTAGGTAATATAAATAAAGGGAATAATAATTTATTTCCCAAAAAACTTTACACAATATTTAAGAGTTTCCAGTGGTCCCAAACTAGGCTAGGCCTGTATCTTGGGCGCCAAAAAGTTGAGTTTTAATAAAAAAAATCTCAATTTCAATCTGAAAAATCCATCATACATGGAAATAATTGTGTGTAACAAAAATAAACTGAAATCGGTAAATTCTAGGATTATAACTTAAAATGCGTCCTAAGGAAATGCAATAATGACTTGTGTTTGTGTGTGTATGTATATATATATATATATATTATTATCTTAGCATGGAAAATGCAAAGTTAGTTAGTAGGTAAGGTGGCATCGTTCGACATTGAACTAACTGTAAAGTAAGTCGAGCAAAGTGTTTTGGGTTTTTCTATGAAATTCTCTGTAGCAGCACAGAGCCTGGATTTGTGCCCGGTTAATGGCAATAGGCTCGCCCCCTATTACATGGGACCTTCTTCTTCTAAATCTTTTCGCTCTTGGCAGAGCGGTCGTGGTCGTCATGTAGTAGCATTATCGGGGGCAGATGTTATACGCCTCACGATATCTCGCCATCGTTTTCTGTTCGTGGACATTCTGTTACACCCATGTAAGGTCCCGCCCACACAAGATTTAATTTGGTCGGTCCATCGCATGGGTGACCGGGACCTATTAAGTATATATTTATATTATCAGTATAGATTTTTACCTGTGAGCATCTTAAATGGCGATCGCTGACGACCAAAGTTTGCTTTTTCGATTTTCTTAGCGTTTTAACGTGTTCCTTCATATGGGTGGCTAGAGTTACATTTCCAACGAATCGCCACGGGCATATACTGCATTGTGAACTGTTAGAAACGAATATCAGTACATAGTATAACACAGTCGCTTTCTCTGTCCCTATATAGTCAACCGGGGTAATTGTAAACAGAAAATACATGGGGTAACTGGAAATAGTAGCGGCAATACCGGCCCCGTTTCCGATTACCCCTTGCATTTACTGTTTACAGTTACCCTGGTTGACCCTATCCATGTGTATGCTTAAATCTTTAAAACTAATATAGGGTGATTCAAGAGGAAGGTTTATATGTATAATACAGGTATGTTATTAGTACATTGCACCCGTGCGAAGCGGGGGCGGGTCGATATATAATAAATCAAGTATCTTGACTTGGCTCGCGAAGTTGTCGACATGTGGGATGTGGACACAGCGATCATTGTACCGATATTCGTGTCAGCCAATGGCTTAATAGCCACGAGCCTCGACCTACGCCTTAGGAGGCTCTCGTTAGTCGGCTGGGTCAAGGGCTTGATCCAGAAAACAGTAAACAGTACTGGTGGACACGGCTCGTATTGTTCATATTGATCACTACTGCCTCTTTCCGCCATCGTTCTATTTGACAGCAGTTTCATGCCCATCATCTAGATGGTTGGCAATCCACTACTGTGCGTTTCTCTAGAAATTTTCTGCCTCGCACAACTAAACTGCGGAATGAACTGTCGCCTGCAGTATTTCCGGACCAATATGACCTTCAAACCTTCAAGAAAAGAGCGTACTCCCTTTTAAAGGCCGGCAACGTGCTTGACTCCTCTGGTGTTGCGGGTGTCCATGTGCGGCGGAAATCGCATAAATTAGAAAAAAGTTTAGGTCTCTCGACAAAACGTAGGATGTAGCTGTTTATTTGGGTTCCGTACCTCAAAAGAAAAAAACGGAATCCATAAAGGATCACTTTGTTATCCGTCCGTCTGTCAAGACCCTTTTTCTCAGGAACGCTTGGAGGTATCAAGCTAAAATTTATATCAAATACTCAGGTCTACTGTTCCTTGGAGCTGTGAAAAAATCAAACTTCTAAGCCAATGCAATCAAAAGATATAGCCGTTTATGCCGCAAATTGTCGAAACTCACAAGGCAATCAAAACCTACAGGGTTTACCGTGAATTCAGATCTCATACAAGAAATAATTGATCATGATGAGTAGAAGTATATCCCTACGGCTGTAAAATGAAAAAAAAAACACGGTGTATAAGAATCTCACCTTTCTTCGTTCTTTAGAGTGTGTTTGATAGATCGCAGTATATGTCGTTTCCATGCTTCTAGACTCACGAATTGTATATTGCATTCACTACAGAATCTATCAGACGCTGGGATTTCAGGGTCATCCGGTTCTTCCACCTGAATAATATAGGAAATGTTGATTCTAACTGACATGAACTTTATCATGTACAGTGGCCAGCACATCAAGCTACCACAATCTGTCATATTTCTTTGATTAATTTTGAACTTTAACACAAAACTTTAAGGTTCATATTCAATTGGGAAATTTTGACAGTTTTGGATAGCTTGACCTGCTGGCGTCGGTACTTATCTAAATATTAGTGATGTTGATAATCGATTATCCATAATCGATTATCAACATTACTATCACAGCATTGAGATGATAGGAAGCAAAGGTAAATAAATCTTTAGCTTCATTCATTCATGATTATTGATTATTTGAGTGAGATATGTATACCTTTGAGATAATTAAGATAATTTTACCTGTTTCAATCCAATATCAATAATCGATTAATCGATTATAACATCACTACTAAATATACGTATAAACGTACCTAATAATAATAATACATACATACATACATACCATCACGCCTGTATTCCCCGAAGGGTTAGGCAGAGGTGTACTAATGTACACCCACATTTCGCCGGTATGTTTAGGTCCCATGTGATAGGGGCCGAGCCTATTGCAGACCCTAATAATAATATTATTTCATAAGTTTTATTTTATTATAAACCATTTATAGGCAATATGGTTTATATGAAAATAAAACTATTTTGATTTTTGATTCGACTTCTGTGCCACGGGTTGTGTATTCGATCACACGGAACAAATATTTGTATAACCTAGATACAGTTTAGTTTATTTTATCTTATATTATTTTATTCATATTTTCTGTGTCCGTGTGTCACTGCTCGGGTGCCAACTGGAAACCAGCGCTGGGTAATAAATACGCCCAGCATAATGCTGAGCTGGCAGCCCATTTGGGACAAGCATGCCGACAGCACAATACAGTGATTCTTGTGGTCTTTAACCCTTTGACCGCCACGGACGTCCATAGACGTCAAATTAAAACTTGCTCACGACGCCAATGACGGCATGGCACGTCAAAAATACCACTTTTTTTAAGTATTATTAGATACTAGAATTTGTCCCTTGGCGTGGAGAACACAGATTTTCGTTACTGGGGGTCTACTCCCTAAGCACGAAGTCCGTAGTTTCGACCTTCGTTACGGGCGTTTCCTACTCCGTATCACCTACGGACGGATGATTCCTTCGGGGCCCGAACTAAGAATGAATGACAACACAATTTGACAGTTGTCCCTACTCCCAATGTGTTTTTACCCGTTCGAAAAATTGAATTTGACACATGTTTTATCGGACTCCGAAGTTTCGGAGAACTTTCGAACGGCTCGTAACTTCGTTGACGGAGATAGGGAGTAGACCCTCAGACGTGGCGATCAAAAGGTTAATAATTATGTTCTTTCATTATTTTAACTGTGTTTTGTACGGACCTTGTCCGAATAAATGTGATTTTCTTTCTTTCTTTCTACAGGTAGTTGTTCCGGGTCTGGGTGTTTGTGTATATGTGAAAGTTTTTTAAACGCACCCACGACACAGGAGAAAATCCTATAGTAGAACATAGTTTTTTTTAAAAGATAAAGACAAAAGAAATATTTAACACCATCAGAGAGCGTTATAACGTACCTTCTCGTCATTAATATGCGTTAATCTTTTGTGCATCTTTAGTCCGTGCTTACCGACAAAACTTTCGCCGCAAATGTTACATACATGCTCCGTAGGATGGCGTTTGCGCATATGAGAGAAGTATGAGGTAGGTTTTCTGTAAAAAAAAAAAGATTTTGATAATGTGTTTAATTCTCATGAAATAGGGGGCGAGCCTATTGCCATTAACCGGGCACAAAGCCTGTTATAATATTAATAGTATGCATTGTATTCACTCACTTAAAGCTATGACTGCAAAGTTGACATTCGTATGTATGTCCGTTGTGCCATTTCTCGTGTATTCTTGCCTGGTTACTGAAAAAAATAATAGATAAAATTAACTAAGATCGGAAAACTGATAAAGAAGAACAACTTACCAACGGGATTCGAATGATATTTTGTACAGAGTATGTGACCAGGAATAACATAAAGCTACATTTTATACCAAATTAATTAGATAATTTCCCGGTAAAGTGATATGAAAGAAGAAAAGAAAGAAAGAAAAAGTATTTAGTTTAACACAAATAACGACGCACGACACTTGGATCAAAAGCCAATGTGTCAAAAAAAAAAACAATAATAACATAAAAAATAACAATATGGCAATCCCTATGCGAATGTGGTTTGGATGTAGGCAGGTCCACAATATAAGTTCCAGGTTACCTTATATTGTGTAGTGTGAATTCCCTTTGAATTCCAACTCTTTTAAACTATACTCAATACTTTTTAAATTAAAAATCGACCCCACAAATTTGATCTCCCTATTTTACTATTTTTCCCCATCCCTAATTCAAATTTTGTCTAAATTTTAAAATGTTATTGATGTCAAAATGTAAAGGAAACTACTAAAACTCCTACGTTGTGTTCAATTTATTGAATTAATGTCAGAGGTGGCAATCTACTTGTTCTATTCATTGTTAGAATAGTCGACAACGAATAATTGCCATAAAGAGAAAAAAAAAACTGATAATGGCACTTATGTGACCCACTGACCTCTATAGTAACCACAGCAAAGTAAGTCTCTCAAGTGCGAATGCCAACATAACTTAAAAGTAACAAACATTGTACAGAGACATATACTTTTTGTTTGTGAGTAACACTGTCATATTGAATCCCGGAGAAAGCGGGAATTTCTCGGACAAAATCAAAATAGTTTTATTTTCATATAAACCATATACAGGCACTTATGAAATGTCGAGTCTAGGTGCACGGATCCAAATTAGTCGTTGTACTAAGTCTACGCGTACGAAGTCGCGGGTAAAAACTAGTGCAATAAAATAAAATATTACTTACGCAGTTTTAGAAGAATGTCCGCATTTGTTGCACTTAAATATTCGCGCATGTGCGGTGATGGAGTGCGTGCGCAAATGCTGCTCCGTGCGATAGCGCATGCGACATATGACGCACACGTGCGTGCCGCTACGCTGTACAACAGTACACAACTGATAAATCATTGAAATGGTCACGGTGAAATGGTCATGGTCACGGGTAGACTCTAAGTCTACCCGAGACCATGGACGCTGTAAAGGGTCCGAAACGTCGGGATTAATAATATCAATATACGCGATAAAATCCGTAAAAAGTAGTTTTATTTCAATGTATAATATTCGCGTAAATGTCAGAAATCAATATGATAAAACATTCCTTATCCGTACAGCGATGGAATGGAATCAGCTGCCTGAGTCTGTATTTTTTTTAAATTTATTCTACTAAGGTGGCTGTTAGATATTAAAGGTATAAGTACCTATATTGTTTACCGTACGAAGTACGTAGGTACAGTAGGTAAGCGCGCGCACACCGCGCGCGCCTCGCTCATGTAAATGTGTGTGTAACTATTCGCTGATTCGCTCTATTAAATTTAGTATGCAACTGACTCGCTATTTTATTGCACGTGTTCCCGCTCTTCTCCTCAAATACCTAACAGTGGCGACGAGGTCGAACCTTTATATTAAAATATGTTTTCCAACGGTGCTTTTGGTACTCTCACCAGCTTTGACCATATAACGTGCGAATGGGAAACCTATAAGTCGCGCCTCGCACAGTGGTTCATTGCAAACGACGTAAACGATGCGTCGGACAAAGCCAAGGTCAAACGGAGAGCAATATTGTTGAGTGCGTTGAGTGAGTTGAGCTACAAGCTAGCGAGTGACCTGGCGTTGCCGCAAAAACTGGAGGAGGTGGAGTACGACGAGATTATCAAGCTACTGGATAGTCACTTTACTCCAAAGCGCCTCGGATTTGCCGAGAGATTTAACTTTTACTCGGCTATGCAACGACCAGGCGAAAGTCATACTCATTGGGCAGCAAGGATTAGGGGATTGGCAGCACATTGCGGGTTCAAAAATTTGGAAGAGGCCCTTCTAGACAAGTTTGTCATGGGAATGGCAGCGGGTCCTGAGCGTGATAAGTTATTCGCGAAGGAACTGCAGGAATTGACACTGGTCAAAGCGGTGGAGCTGGCGGAGAGCGTGCGAGCGGCGCGAAAAGCGTCTACCAGCGCGACGGCGGGCACGCCCTACGGCAGCGGCGCGGGCTGCGCGAACGGCGCGACGCTCGCGGCGGAGGCTTCCGGCGCAGCAACTGACGGTGTATTCAGTATCTCCAAGAACGAAAAGTGCAATGTGTGCGGTTATACCAATCATAAGTCCAATCAGTGCCGTTTTAAAAACTACAAGTGTAAAAAGTGTAACCGAAAGGGTCATTTAAGTAGGATGTGTGCGGCTAACTCGAAAGTAAATTACGTCGAGAAAGGTATTGCGGATGTCGGAGACGATGGTGAGTCACCCGTATATAATATCAAGTGTGTAAGAGGCAGACCGATGTCAGAATCTGTTAAGGTCAACGGTATATTATTAGAATTTGAATTAGACAGTGGCTCAGCAGTTAATGTTATCTCTGATAAAACATACTACTCTTATTTTAAAGAAGTACCTTTGTCCGACACTGATAAAAGACTATTCAGTTATACAGGAAACAAAATGATGACATTAGGTTGTGTCCGGTTGCCTGTGTCGTATGTATCCAGCACACATATCCTAGAGTTCTTCGTGGTACGTGGTGGCGGGCCGCCGCTCCTCGGCCGCGAGTTTATACGTATGTTTAACTTAGAATTTGCCCCGGCGGCGGCGTCAGCCGTTAATTATTTAGATAAATCGGAGGATCGCACACGAACGGATATTGTATCCAGATTTCCCAGATTATTTTCCGATAAGTTAGGGTGTTTCAACAAATACGAGGTTTCCTTAAACTTAAAACCGAATGCCAAGCTATTATTTTTCAAAGCAAGACCTGTGGCGTTCGCTCTTAGAGAGAAAATTGATTTAGAATTAAATCGTCTCGTGAGTTTAGGTATATTAAAACCAGTAGAGTATGCGGAATGTGCGTCCCCGATTGTTCCTGTTTTAAAAAAAGACGGCAACGTAAGGATTTGTGCCGATTACTCGGTGACAATTAATAAACAATTAATCATTGAAAAGTATCCATTGCCAACCGTGAATGAAATGTTCTCCAAATTACACGGAGGGGAACAATTTACCAAGCTAGACCTCTCGAGAGCGTATAATCAGTTTTTACTCAAAGAAGAGTCGCAGTCTCTCACTTGTATAAATACACATCGCGGTCTTTTTAAATATACGAGGCTGGTGTTTGGCCTGTCTAGCGCTCCGGCTATTTTCCAGCGCGCAATGGAATGTGTACTCTCAGGTTTAGACGGAGTTTTAATTTTTTTTGATGATATCTTGATAACCGGTAATAATAGGAATGAACACGAAAATAGGTTAAGCTTAGTTTTACAGCGTTTAGAAAACGCAGGGTTAACCCTTCAGCAAGATAAATGCGAATATTTCAAAGACGAAATTTGTTACCTTGGTCATATTATCAATAAAGATGGAATAAGAAAATCACCTGATAAGGTCGAGGCTATATTAAAGGCTCCAAAACCGTCAAATAGTTCACAGTTACAATCATTTCTGGGGTTAATCAATTATTATAGAAGTTTCGTTCCAAATGCTTCCTCATTATTAAGCCCATTATATGAATTACTGCATAAGAATAAAAAATGGGAATGGACTTTAGTTCATGATGAGGCATTTGAACGAATAAAGAAACTCTTAGCATCTGATCAGCTGTTAACCCATTTCGATCCCGGTGCAAAATTGATTTTAACCGTGGACGCGTCGCCATACGGTTTAGGTGCTATATTATCACAGGTATCGCGTTCGGACGGCCGCGAGAGACCTATTGCCTTCGCTTCAAGGACGCTCTCGTCAGCCGAAAAAAACTATTCTCAGTTACAAAAAGAAGCTACCGCTATTATTTTTGGTGTAAGAAGATTCCACCAGTACTTATATGGTCGTGTTACACCTTTCATATTACGAACAGACCATAAGCCGTTGATTTCAATCTTCGGCCCGTACCGCGGCATTCCTGAAGTGTCGGCTAATAGACTTCAACGATATGCGATATTTTTATCAGCGTACAATTATACCATCGAATATGTTCGTAGTGGCGATAACAGTGCAGATTATTTATCTCGGGCGGTATTATTAAATGTAAATAGTAATCAGTCTAGTGAGCAAGAGAGCGCGGAGGAGAGTGACTGTCAAGAGCGCGCCGCGTACGTTAACTTTGTTGTTGAAGGAAGTTTACCTATTACGTTGGATCAATTACGTTGCGAGACCGAACGCGATGAGATTTTAAAAATAGTTAAAAATTATGTTTTACATGGATGGCCGCGTAAAGTACACGACCTTAAATTGCAACCATATTTTGACTGCCGTTTACAATTAGCATTGGAAAATGAATGCTTAATGCGTGGTCATAAAGTAGTCATTCCGCACTCGTTAAGGGACAGAGTATGTAGGGAGCTTCATGACTCTCATTTCGGAGTGGTGAAAATGAAAGCTGACGCACGTAAACGGTTTTGGTTTCCCGGCGTGGACGCGGCGCTCGAGCGATTGGCAGCGGCCTGCGGGGTATGTGCACAACTGCGACCCTCCCCGAACCGCGCGCCCCCCTCACCCTGGCCATATCCGCCGCATGCGTTTTATAGAATTCATTTAGATTTTCTCGGACCCTTTAATAATCAAATGTTTTTAGTGATCGTTGACGCATTTTCTAAGTGGGTTGATTGTTACATAACTAGTTCTTCATACGGATCAAAAACCGTTATTAGTAAATTATGCGATTTTATGTCTAGGGTAGGGGTACCGCACACATTGGTGACTGACAATGGTACTTCTTTTACATCCCAGGAATTCGAAAATTTTTGTTCATTAAATGGTATCCTTCATGTCTTATCACCCGCTTATCATCCGTCGAGTAACGGACAAGCGGAAAGCTTTGTAAAAATAATAAAAAAACGTCTTAAGAGTATTATATTAGAAAGAGATAGTGGTATAGTACCTCTTCAAGAAAAACTAGCAAAATTTTTATTCGATTATAGAAATTCGAAAAATAGTACCACTGGTAAGTCCCCAGCTGAACTAATTTTCGGTCGACCCTTACGTTCGCGATTGGATCTGTTAAATCCATGTCAATATGTCCCGACTTCCGTAAACCTTTCTCAGACAGTAGAGAAAAATCAGTCTTTACAGATTAAAAATAAGGGAGGACACATAAGACCTAAATTTAAAATAGGTAACGAAGTTTGGGTTAAACGTTTCTGTGGGAACAATCGATTCTATTGGGTAAAAGGCATTATAAAAGAAGAAATTGGAAATGTTATGTATTTAGTGCACATTCCGGAAGTAAATCACGATGTTACGCGGCACATTGACCAGATTAGACGTTTTGAAGCAGAAGACAAATTGACCGGGTCAACTGTCATCGAGGATTGGGACATGACAGAGGTAGAACCTGATGACAACTTAACACCGCAGTCGGGAACATCCGCCGGCTCAGGTGAGGAACAGATTCCACCACCCAGTGGTGCGTCCCAACCAGAAGGAGAGGAGGTTGAACAGTCACAGGCGCAGTCATCATCGGATACCAGGGAAATGTGTCTAGATACTTTAACATCACACGCCACAGTAGAAAATGTTGACCAACAGAATCGACGATCTAAGCGGCACACTGTGCCTATTAATTATAAGCCATTTTTTTAAATATGTGGGGGAGGGATTGTTAGATATTAAAGGTATAAGTACCTATATTGTTTACCGTACGAAGTACGTAGGTACAGTAGGTAAGCGCGCGCACACCGCGCGCGCCTCGCTCATGTAAATGTGTGTGTAACTATTCGCTGATTCGCTCTATTAAATTTAGTATGCAACTGACTCGCTATTTTATTGCACGTGTTCCCGCTCTTCTCCTCAAATACCTAACAGTGGCAAACAAGCATACGGCCCACCTGATGGTAAGCGGTTACCGTATATAGGTACGCTTGTAACACACACCAGGGGTATCACTTATCCGTTGCCAACCCTGTAAAACGAAAGAGGAATAGTTGTGTTGGCAATATAAGGGTCAAAGTCGCCCCACTGCCAACACAACGTTTCCTCGCGGAGCACTGGCAACCTTGCTCAACGTAAGGAACACAACACAGCTCAAAGCAGTGTTATTTCACTTCGATTTTCTGCAAGGCGGAGGTACTTCCCTAGTCGGGCAGCTCCATTTTGAGTGGAATTACTCCCACTATGCCCTCTATTACATTTTTATTGATGTATGTAGGTATAGATGCCCTGCCATGTAGTCATTAGGAACTTCCCCAAAACACTTGCCCTTCACTTCTTTCCTTTCATAAACTAAGAGAGATAGGGCATAGTGGAAGTAATTCCACTCAAATTCGACTCCGATTCCGACTGGGGAAGTAAGAGGAAGAAACTATATGCATGCCTTAGAAATTTTCTCGGCGGTTTGTGAAGTCTGCCAACCCGCACTAGGCCAGCGTGGTGGACTATAGCCTAATCTCTCTCATTCTGTGAGAGGAGACCTGTGAGAGGAGACCTATGCCTAGCAGTGGGACTGTATATAGGTTGATTATAATGAAATATACTTACCAAATCATGTTTAATTTTGTGGTTACAGTAAGCTCTCATATCGACGAATCCTTTGTAGCACAATTCACATTTGAACGGAGAATTAGTGTAGTTAGAAGATTTCGACCTAGCTTCCAAGTTTTCCAGCTGCTGTTCCTTAGTAAGCATAATCTGACTAGCATTCAATTTTCTGCCTAAAAAGTTTCACTAAAATGTATAAAGGAAGAAGGAAATGTATGTATTTTCAACCAAAACGACGCATGGCTTAAAGGCCAATGTGTCGGTTAGACACTACAATAGAGAATCAACAAATTATTAAGACAAACAAAATAAAATAATTATGCATCTGACAACACTAGCAAGTGGAAACTAGGTGCCAACATAATAAAATAAAAACTGTAAGAATAGTGTAGTCCGTCTCACGAAAGAAGTCCGACGCGGCGCCACTGTCATACGACGGAATATTGCTATTTGCTAAACTCTATTGTTTTAGACTCTCCCAAAATTCAATATTTAATCCCTGTAGGATGAATCTGATTTTATTGTTTCAGTAATTTATTGAAATTGATCTATTGTAACTGAGACTGCCTCATTAGTCTAGTGGTCCTAAGCGCGACTGCTACGCTTGAGGTCCTGGGTTCGATCCCCAGGTCGAGCAAAGTGTTATTGGGTTTTTCTATGAAATTCTCAGTAGCAGCTCGGAGTCTGGATTAATTGTGCCCGGTTAATGGCAATAGGCTCGCCCCCTATTACATGGGACCTAAACATACCGGCGAAATGTGGGTGTACATTAGTACACCTCTGCCTAACCCTTCGGGGAATACAGGCGTGATGGTATGTATGTATGATCTATTGTAAAGTTGTCCGAGTTGTCAAAATTAGTTCCACTGATTTCCGTGGGTCTTCTTTCGTGACACAGACTTTAAGTGTAAGTCTTTCTAGGGCGTCCCCTCCCGGCGGTTCCACTGACATTCGTATTTCATATAAATTTTTGTTAGACCCTTTTGTTAGTCGCCTTACATTCATTCTCTCAACACGGCCAAACCATCTCAGCATATTCTTCTCAATTCTCGTCACTACATCGTCTTTTAAACCATAACATTGCCTTATTACACTATTTCTCAATCTTTTACATACAGAACACAATAAAAGGAAACACGGGTTGAATCGAGACAAACTTTGAAAGGGTTGTTTTTTTATTCTACTAAGTTGGCAAAGTAGCATACGGCCCACCTGATGGTAAGCGGTTACCGTAGCCTATAGACGCTTGCAACACCAGGAGTATCACGCGTTGCCGAACCTGGATTGAAAGAGGAATAGTTGTGTTGGCAGTGGGGGGACTTTGACCCTTCAAAGTCCCCCCACTGCCAACACAACGTTTCCTCGTGGAACACTGATTTTCAGGTTTCATTACTAAAGTTTGATGCCAACAAGGTCTTCAATTATTTATTATAACTTAGGAACAATATTAGTCCCCTTTTTCTAACAAACTTTAATAATTATAAAATATTCCTTTCGAAAAAGGTTCAAACCCCGAACCTTTTTGCAGGGAAGCTCGCATATCGGACCGGCCGCCATTTTTTTTTTTTTTCGAAATCGCGGCGCACTAGAAAAGTGTTATATGAGAATAGGTAGAGGACACACAAACGAATAAAAAATGTTAGTAACATGGTACCCCAAACTGTCACGTTACCGAGATATTT
Organism: Acronicta alni; assembly: GCA_964056405.1. Lineage (NCBI taxonomy): Eukaryota > Metazoa > Arthropoda > Insecta > Lepidoptera > Noctuidae > Acronicta > Acronicta alni. The sequence goes on from OZ043943.1 coordinate 1,357,446, forward strand.
GGAGGAGGATATTTGGAAATGACTAATGATTGTCGTTGTACTTGTAGCGTAGCTATTTCAAATATTTTATTATTACTGTGTTATATGTACCTACTCGGGGCTCCGCTGCCGGCCCGAGCCACTAAGTTCGGTAGATACCTAAAGTAACGCGTGGCAACGGTCGGGAGCGGGGCGCCCCACCAGTGAGAAATGAGACACGGGTCGAAGTGCACGTCGCCTGCGCTCTGGTTCCCGCGCCCGCGCTCACGTCCACACGCTACTCTTATTGTATCTACGCTATTTATGATCTGACTGTAACTATTTATGTTTACATACTAAAATTAAATTGTATAAGTGAAGTTCTGTTTAGTGTTTAACTTAACACATCCCGATCCGCTTCATACTCATAATTATGGCGATCTTTACCTCCAAATATATACGTGACATTTTGGGGTACCATGTTACTGACATTTTTTTGTTCGTTTATGTGTCCTCTACGCACACATATCGTTGTGATAGTGCACCGCGAATTCGAAAAAAAATCAAAATGGCGGGCGGGTCGATATGCCAGATAGATTCTATCTTCTTTTGTGTCGATTCAACCCTGCATCTCTATTCACCCCGTTTGACAGTACCACATTTTGTTTTCTTCACTCTTGCCTTCTTCAATGTTTCCTTAACTCCTTCTACCTCTATTTTGATCTTCGTCAGCGGTATATCATCTTCGGATTCCGACTGGGAATGGCTATTATCTTCAAGATAAGTGTCATCAGCGGCTTCTAGTTCCAATTCTATAATTTATCATAATTTTAAACTGATTACTTTACGCGTTTATTATAATGCAACAATCTTATTATGTTTCTGCTTATGGTGGTGTTGTGTGTCGGGTCGTTTTATTCCCTGCAACATGGTTGAGTCGAACGACGCCGATACACACGTCATACTCGTGAACGGGTGCTGTCTGTCGGGGCTGAGGGTCTACTCCCTATCTCCGTCAACGAAGTTACGAGCCGTTCGAAAGTTCTCCGAAACTTCGGAGTCCGATAAAACAAGTGTCAAATTCAATTTTTCTAACGGGTAAAAACACATCGAGATTATGGACAACTGTCAAATTGTGTTGTCATTCATTCTTAGTTCGGGCCCCGAACGAATCATCCGTCCGTAGGTGATACGGAGTAGGAAACACCCGTAACTAAGGTCGAAACTACGGACCTCGTGCTTAGGGAGTAGACCCCCTGGTCAGCTCTTACTGTCAATGGCAATCTGGGGCTGTCTTAATGTAAAAATGACGTTCTTAAAGTACTACCTAGTAGGCTATCTTGAACAAATTATTTTGACTTTGAGTTGTGACTTTATTTTTATTCTGACCTATTACTAATACATACCTTGAGTATGTGGTTCTTCTTTCAAAACAACATCATATGTTCTATCACGGGCAACTAATTCTTCTTTGACAGTGTTTCCATCTGTTGGACAGACATCGACAATGCTTAGATGTTGAACGGACGTTGTTATGAATCCACCAAAAATATTCTCTTGAATATTTATAGGTTTCTGCTGTAAAAAAGATTGTAATATATTTTTTTTATTGTATTTGGCATTAAGACATGTATTTCTAAAGTTATAATTATGTATATTATAGAGGGTGAAATTTTCGACCTCAGGCAGGATTAGAACCAGCATTTCCAGTTGGGTACATTGGATGCCTTAGCATTCCCAGTTGGGTACATTGTATGCTTTAGAATTCCCAGTTGGGTACATTGGATGCTGTAGCATATAATCCCAACTTATTGATGTTGTTGACATTAACTCAAGAGGATTGTGTGTAAAATTATAACAATTTTTTATTATTATTATTGTTAGCCCGTGCTGTCCCACTGCTGAGCAAAGGCCTCCCTCCATTCCTTCCAACGGTCGCGATAGTGCGCTACTTCTCTCCAGTTCTCAAGGAAGACATCCAGTTCGTCCCGCCATCTCCTACGTGGTCTGCCGCGACCCCGTGTCACTGTTTCAGGGCACAAATCCTGAGCTTTTCGGGCCCACATCTCGTTGGACATGCGACAGACATGTCCTGCCCAGTCCCATTATATCAATAATAATAAATATTTGTGACATTTCACACAGCACCATCTAGTCCCGTCTAAGCAGAGCTTGTACTATGGGTACTAGACAATGGATATAATACTTATATACTTTATTTTTTTGTAAATACATACTTATAATACATAAGAAACACCCAGACAAACACTCATGTGAAATGGGAAAGAACTGTGTTTGTTTCTTTGTTACAATTTCATACCTAAACCAATATAATCTCAAAAGTGATTCTACAATTCAACTGTCATCGCCAGAACCATGGTGAGAGTGAAATAGCACGCAAGCACCATTCTCCCCTGCATGGGCCTCAAAACATTGCAGAAATTACAGGCTGTAGATCCCTTACCTCGTAATCCTCGGTCAACATCTGAGCAAGCAGATTCTCTGCCTGTAAACATTTCTTCAGGAATATGTAGCATTGCTTCAGTCTTGCGTAGCAATAGGAACATGCCAGGATTGGTCTGCTGTCTTCAGTAATAAACTGAAAAGATATTTATTTTTTACATATTTGTTGGGTTGGCACACCAAGACCCCTTCGTGCCTGGAGAGCACGTAAAGCCGTCGGTCCCGGTTGTCATACGAACAACCATGACAATTGGTAGTGGTAGTCAGAAGCCCAAAAAGCCTGACAACCATTCTATATATATCTCAGGGTATCAGTATTGCTCAAAAATTGGGTTGATTCATGTAAAATATTGATATCTGGTTAGACTGGAAGCCAACCCCAAATTAGTTAGGAAAAAAGCTCGGAGAAAGAAGTTGAGTTGGCAGTATAAGGGTCAAAGTCCACCCACTGCCAAAATTATGTTTCCTTGCAGAGCACTGGCAACAATGCACACAGGTTTTTTTATTATTATTATTATGCGGCTTAAGTATCACTGCAACCGCAGTTGGTCTAGTGTGATCACCACTTGTTGCATTAGAGCTTAGCGCTAAACCCTGCGGCTACTATAAACTGCAGGATTTGCTTAGGGGTGAGCTCTTTTATTTAATCTGGGCTTACGATATGTTTCCCTAGATGAACACTGCGCTTGTGTATTAGAGACCCGCATTCTCCCAGGAGATGACGCCGGCAGATTCGCGTATGCATGCTTAGTCGATCATAAAAAACTTCCATCCAAATAAATTTACTAATTTTGTCACTGTCAGGGTCTTGTAAGCAAAAATAGACCTTTTTGTTTTGAGACATAGATACAACATTCACTGTAAGGGTGGTAAATCATTTTTATGGTCCACAAACACAACACTGCTCCAAGCAGTGTTATTTCACCTTGATTTACTACAAAGCGGAGGTACTTAGCCAGGCTCCAATTTGTTTGGAATTACTCCAACTATGCCCTAACTCACTTAAAATTAAATAAATAAAGAACATGGTAAATGAATAAAATATTGTTAAGAAAATATAATATAAAAATATATTCTTACCGGTATATTTGTTAGTTTCTGATATACTTCTTGTAGGTGTCTGTTAGAAACTACACACAAACGTACATTTTGCATTAAACATACTCTACACATGGATAACTTTTCCATTTTTGATGGGGATTCAAATTTTTATCATTTTTAAAAAGGATTTTTTTAGATAAATCTTTCGATCTTAAACTAATATTTTTTGTTTATAAATATATATTATTTGATTATGCAAAATATTTAGCTACAGGAAACATAGATAAAACGAAATTATCAACGTATTTTTCGTAAAACTAAAGCACTGTACTTGTACTAGACCATTATTTACAAGTCATTCACACATTTGATAACACAAATTGTGATCGAAATCACTAATAAATAGTTCCCAATTAACAATAATCGAGAATTAGCTAACATTTTTGTGTATTCATGCAACTCATTTTCAACCCAAACACCAAACACAACACAAAAACAAACAACTTCTGTGTGAAGTGTGTGAGTTCGAGTGAGTCGAGTTGCAACTTGCGACTTGTGTCACTTGTGTGTGACACTGTGTGTGACTGACAATGACATTTATTTCTTCGACGTTTACGGTTTACTTTTTATTTTTGGCTCCGTTTGGATTAACTTTATTGTCTACGAATTTTATTCTATTTCTTTAGTATTAAATGTAGGAAAATTGGTTACTATCGTAGAAATTAATATTTTTGTTATTTTGAATTAATGAATATTAAATTACACATTACGCAATAAATAAACATGCTAGATCTTTATTTTTTTATTGCCTTGGTTTACTTATCTTTTAGTATGTACCACAAACAAAGTTAAAAAAATATTTTGCACCTTTTTCGATTTCTGCTATTTCAATTTATTTTCATTATTCAAGTGAGTGAACGCGATCAAACAAACGCGCTGGTTGTGAGTTCTGACATTGACAATGACGCTATCGTGGTTGCTGTCAAAAGTGTCATTTAAGGCTGTTGATATTTTTTAAAATATCGGATTTTCAATATTTTTAAATTTAACAATATCGTACCTAGTTTGATATATCGAAAAAGAAAATCGATATTTTGATATATCGATATTTTATCCACAGTCCTAAATTGCATGATGATGTTTGCTTTTAAATGAGTTGCTTAAGTAGTTGTATTTCCACTGCTTTTATAATTTTTACCGCATAAGTGGCAGAAAACACTTCTTGTATCCACTTTTTTTAAATATGTGCTATATATATATATTCCATTGTATCAATGGAAGAATTGGTCCAAGAAGACATATTTCGGCACAACTATTTCTATGTAACTAGATATTAAATAAATTAATATGAACAAACACTGCTTTTACTGCTACATTACAATAAAACAGTAATATTTCATAACAGAGGTAGATAATAACCTCTGTGGTCTAGCGGTTCGAGTGCCGGACTGCTGATCATAGGGTCGTGGGTTCGATTCCCACAGGACGCAAATATTTGTGTGGATAAAACATGAGTATTTGTGTTTGTCTGGGTGTTTCTTATGTATTATAAGTATGTATTTACAAAAAAAAAGTATATAAGTATTATATCCATTGTCTAGTACCCATAGTTCAAGCTCTGCTTAGTTTGGGACTAGATGGTGTTGTGTAAAAATGTCCCAAAAATATTATTATTATTATATTATTATTATTATTATTATAATAGGAGAAAATAGGTGACAATAAACAATAACTGTAAGTAAAGTAGATACTCCATATCATAGATTATAGTAATTTTTATACCACAGAGGTATATTTATACAAAATTACATTTTGAGATAATAAGTAATCTAGGAATAGAGAAAAATCATAATATAGTGTAAATGAAGTACAGTAGATTACGTTTACGATGATTTTGTAGATATAAATAGAGAATAATTTAAGAAAAAAAAATTACTTCATATAAAAATTTATTTAAAAAAAAATATCGACCTTCGATATCTACATTTCAATATCGATATATCGTTTAAAAAATATTACTAATAAATATCGATATTTCTAAATAATATTATCTATATTTCGATATATCGATATTTTATCAACAGTCCTAGTGTCATACACTGTGGGTGAACTGGTGAAGGACTACTGGTGAGTTTACTGAACGAAAAGTACTTATCAATACTCACTTAATTCTCGATGGAAACTCATACCCTTACCGACTCTGTAATTTATTTGTGACTATTTATTGAAATGTTTAAAGAATATGTAGCATTCCTTCTATTAACGAATATTTGCATGATGTTAAATAAAATGAATTACCGACGGACTAATAACTCATCAGTTTATCACGGGGTAAGTCAACTTCATTACAGTTCTCGTAGTAATCTGACTTCAAAAAAAAGTTCCAGTTTCCCGTCGCTTCTTCATTAAAATTGAAATATCTTATTAGTAACAGTGTTTATTTACTTCCAAATGTGCTGACTATAAATTACAACAACAAAAGCCGTAAAAAAGGAGTTACGTGTAAGTCATTTATTGTATTCTTGTCATTGTGTTGTAGTTAAGTAGAATATGTACAAAAAAACGGAAATGCAGCCGCTTTTACAATCATCTCACACAGTAGAAAATAGAATATGTAAGCGAAATCAGATTGTGAAAACGATGGCTATCATCCGTGTATTTAACAGTGTGGATATGTAGGCAGACAGTGGGACATTATAGGTTACTTAATAGAAGAAACATTCTAACTACACAACTTATTTTCATAGCTATTGAGCTATGCTATAATTTGTTTTTAATGAATTTAATGTAACCAGTGATAGGTTCCACTGGTGGTGCTGCTCGGTTACCTGAAGGTATACTACAATCCATGATAATTTTCGGTACTTAAAAAAGAATAGAGGTGGTTTTTTTTTAATAAAATTATTGATTACTTGTCACTTTTTTGTTGATCTACACTATATACTATTATAAAGAGGAAAGATTTGTATTTTTGTGTGTATGTTTGTAATGAATAAACTCAAAAACTACTGTGCCGATTTCAAAAATTCTTTCACCATTGGAAAGCTACATTCAGCCTGAGTAACATAGGCTATATTTATTGCTAGAAAAGATTAGGGAATCTCATGTCCACCCGTGCGAAGCCAGGATGGGCCGCTAGTTAAATATAAATTTATATTTATAAAATACATTTATAAGATAATAAATATCATATTTTCTAGATGTAAGTGAAAAATACCAGCCATTAGAATGACAGCTGTTCCGTTTTCTTAAATAAAACCAAATTTTGAGAAAAGACACTTCTGTTTAAACAATGCTTTCTTGGAAGAAAAATGACTCCAGTCCAAAGATGGCAGTTGCATTAACAACCACTATTGCTAATGAGGAAAAATAAGTTTATATATGTATTACAGTGGATTTTATTACAACCTTGATTGTAGCGACCATTTAGCTATAGCGACGTTAATCAAAGTCCCTTGAATTTAAAGCATACTTTAGTACAACATTGATGTGGTTATAGCAACTTTGGTTGTAACGCCGAGTTCGGGTGTAGCGACTGTTTTTAATAAATCAATTGTAACAAATTCCTAGAAATCTCTAGAAGATTTTTTTCTTTTACAAACATTTCTTATCGACACAGATAGTCAGCATATTGTGGAGACCTTTACCTTTTGTTTATAGATATAAAGAAAGAAAGAAAGAAAGAAAGAAAAATCATTTATTCAGCACAATTCATAAAATACAGGTAGGTACTAGGTATACATTGTATGAATTATTGCGCTGAAACGGCGCTGGTTCAGCATATACCAGCCGGAATGCCTGGCGCTGGTTTCCAACCAGACCCTGGTGGCTCACGAATGGTACAAGCCAGTTCAAAAATACTTAAATAAAAAATATTTACAATATCAGTTAAGTAGGTAGGTAAGCATGTACTTTTTGGAGTTAAATTTATGGTCTGTACCTGTATCTCTTTACCTTTGCCTGTAACGACTTCCGGATATAACATCGAAATTAGAGTAGTCCCTTCAGTGTCGTTATACCCGAAATCCACTGTATTATCATTTGTATAATGTGTCAAGACATAGCGATATGTACAATACATACATACATACATACACTCACGCCTTTTTCCCATAGGGGTAGGCAGAAACTAAAGAACGCCACTTGCTACGATTCTTGCATACTTCTTTCGCTTCGACCACATTCATACATCTTGTCATACATACACACCAATATGTACAAACATCATGAATTTCATGCACACTCTTAAGGAGCTTATTAAGAACTATACCTTAACATTATAAAAATGTCTGATAATGTAAAAAATACTAGTTCAATTCAATTTATCAATTTATTAAACCGTTATCTATTAAATGTTATGCGCAAAAAAAATACTAGCCGACTGTGGTCTAGTTTTTCACATGTTGGACTACTGGGCATGAGTTCATGGGTTCAATTCCCACAGAACACAAATATTAATAAACTTAAATGTTTGTGTTTACATGGATATTTATTATGTATTTTGTATATTGACAAAAAAGTATACAAGTATTATATCCATTGTCTAGTAACCATAGTGCGTAGCTCTGCTTAGTTTGGGACTAGATGGTGTTTTGTAAAATGTCTCAAATAATCTCTTATATTATTATTTATTAATGATTTTCTTTTGTAACACCAATTATTTTTTTCGAATCTAAGGTACTCAAGTAAAACATATACATACAGATATAACATAGTTTAAAGTGTGTTTCAACACTGGTATCGTTGTGCGAGGGGTTGTTGAGCTCCCTCTAAAGCGCAGGCCACACTGCCAGCGGGCGGGCGAGCGAGCTAGGCGGGCGAACATCGTTTCACCTCTTTTACATACTGCGAGCGACCGACTAACCCACGTCAGCGATGCGAGCGAAACTAACGAAATATCCAACGATTCCAGCGAAGCTACTCATTCACCTCGTTAGGCGCGCCCACTTCGCTAGCATCGCTCGCCCGCCCGCTTCGCTAACTTAGCTATGCAACTGCGCGCGAGTGACAATGGACAGAACGCTATCCTCTCGCTCTCCCATCCGCACCCCCTGCACCCCCCGCTCCGCCAGCTCGCTCGCCCGTCCGTAGTTTTCGGTGTGAACCCCATAGTTTAGCTCGCCAATAATCCGCGTAGTTTGTATAGTTTCCTACTCTGGATTCGCCCAACGAGCTAGGCAGGCCTAGCTCGTTCGCTTGCTCGCCCGCTGGCAGTGTGGCCTGCGCTTAATATGGTCGAGCTACACAAGGGCATGCGTGCCGTCGGCTCGGATTGGTCTACTCAAAGCCGCTGTGGCTCTTTCTTCAAAAGGCCATTTCAGACATTTAAAAGAGACCATTCTCTGAGTTTGTTTCGGTGTTTCTTCTCAGAGGTCGTCAGTTAGGAAATGCCGGCGCTATCTAGCATTAGTAATTCAAAACATTGACTTGTAAAAGTGTCTTTAAAAGATTTAATTACAGAAAATAAATATCATTTCATTTCACTCATATAAAATTATGGAGTGAAATAATTTCGAATTCTATCTGAACTTTTTTTTTCGCTAGAATTTATATTTTCATATTTCTTTATTTCAGGTCTCAAAAACAATGACAATCAGCTGAAAAAAAAACCAGTATGTTTCAAAACGCCCTAGATTATGTTTGCGATTACTGTTCACGAACTTTTACCAGAAAATATAATCTGCAAACACATATTGAAAACTGTCATATTAATTCTTCGTGCCAGTGCAATATTTGCGACCAGAACTTTGGCAGTCCAGCGGGCTTACAACAGCATTTATCTCGGGGTCACAACAATTTCGGCCAACCATTCCCAGAATGCGAATTATGTGGTCGTATATTTACGAGAAAGCAAAATATCGTGTCTCATATGATCACCGTCCATTTACAAGGGCTTGGCTACGAGATAAGATGTAAATTTTGTGACAAAACTTTCACCACTGAACGGAATTTGAAAAGACACGTTAATCAGCTGCATAATCCTGATGTGGAGTACCCTACTTGCAATGATTGTCATAGGGTTTTTAAAGGGAAACACTCGCTGATAGCTCACATACAATCCGTGCATAACGTTTGCGAGAAAGAAGCAATCAAATGCCATTTATGTGAGAAAGTTTATACGAATAATAGAAACTTGAAAAGGCATATTGAAATGTTTCATGGGGAAAGAGGAGAGTATAGATGCGATATCTGCCCCAAAGTATACACGTCCAACCAAAGCTTACGACGCCACGCGAGAACGAGACACAGCACAGAGAATCAGGAACATTTGACGTGCAGTCTTTGTATGAAAGTGATCATTGGCAGAGAGAATTTCGACAGCCACATACAATTCCATCACCAATACATCGAAATTGAGAATAAACCTCCGGAATTTGTTTGTGATTCTTGTGATAAAGTGTTCGAAGAGGAACCGTGTCTACGTCAACACGTAAAAACCGAGCATTCGTTCAAGACTTTCTATAAGTATTGTAAGAATTCGCTCCTAAAACAGTATGGCCTTGATACCCAAAATATGTACAACTGTGAGTATTGTGGACACTCTTTTCTTACAGTTTATGAGCTCAAAGATCATATGAGGGTCAACCATGATACAGAATACTCCCTTTCAACTTGCAATGTTTGTTTTAACAAGTTTTTCAGTAAGGAAACCATGTCTGCTCATAAAAGCGTATGTCTACCACCTCCTAATGTCAATTCCTGTAGTTATTGCGATAAATTATTCACCGATGTATCTAGCTTAGAATTTCATACACGAATTTTTCACCCTCAAGCTCAAATTGCCGATTCTAATATAACGTCGACTAATATCGACGATGAATCGGTCTCGTTTAAGTGTGAACACTGTGATAGGATATATTATAGCGACAGATCTCTCAAACATCATATTAAGTTAAAACATACCACAGATGAAGAAGTGGAATGTCAAATGTGCGGAAAAATTTGCAGCAACAAATACTATTTAGCGTCTCATATTAAAATAGTGCATACGAACGATTCGTGGTCCAGATGTGAATATTGTGATAAACAGTTCAAATCCAAAAGAAATATAAGAAGACATATTGAATATACTCATTTAGGTATGCAAAGACATAAGTGTATAGAATGCGAAACATTGTTCAAAGAGAAAAGGAGTTTGCGCAAGCATGTGAGGACAAAACATCCTAATTCCACGTCTTTTCCTCAATGTCATATTTGCCATAAACGATTCGAATCCGCGAAATCTTGTAAAATACATCTCAAACTCTTACATTCGTTTAATATGAACACACATCCCTGCCACCTCTGCTCAGTCTCATTTAGCTCAAACGAAGCATTAAATATTCATTTAGAAACTAAACATTTAGCTGAAGATGAAATTTACAAATGTGAGGAATGTAATTTGGTCTTTAAGGGCCAGGAAAAGTTTGACTGCCACAACGAAATCTGTCATGTGAATCTGGTTCCGAATATAAAACAAAAAGTGTTACCGCGCTGCATTTTATGTATGAAAGATTTCAGTACTAGGAAAACTCTGAAACGTCATATAAAGAAATTCCATGAAAATTTCGATGTGGACGAATTAGCAACTTTCGGTTCGCGCCGTAGAACGTTTACTGTCGAATGTGAAAGTTGTATCAAACATTTCAACGACGATTTTCATTTAAATGCTTATAACAAGCTGAAGCATATACGGGACTCGGAGATTTTTAAATGCGATTCTTGTTTCGTCTCCTATAATTCTTTGGAATATGCTATACAGAGATATAAAGTTATGAACGCAGATGCATGTAGAAGTAAAATGATTTTGAGTGAGCTTTGTACGGCCGAAATGAGCGACGAGGAGACAGATTTCTCTGGTTTCGGTGCTTTACATGACATGTTACCTGAAAGTACTACCGGTGATATTAAGTTGGAACCACCGGAAGTGATGTCAGATATTAAGATGGAGCCAGAATCACCGTGACCTTCTTCTTCAATTTAAGAGTTCAGCTCTTGTCACTGTTCTCTATCTTCAGCTTTCTATTTCTTGATACGACACGATCCCCATTCTTTCCTTCACTTGTTCCACAAAACTTCGTCTGGGTCTTTCCCTTCCTCGTTTTCCTTCAATTTTACCTTCTAGTATAATTCTAAAGTGTCGTATCAAGTGGCCAAACATCTTTCCTTTTCCCCTATTCTCTATGGTTCTTAATAACTGTCATTTCTCATTTACAATCCCACACAAAAACTTTTAGGAAAGTAATTATTTGTTTAGGGAAGAGCTTAAAGACTCCTTCAAATTCTTTACATCTCAAACAAATTAATCCATCGATACAATAGATAAAATAATATTCGGAGTCGTGTGTCAGACTGCTATTCACGAGATTATGGGTTAAATTCTCATAGGACACAATTGTTTATGTGATGAACATAAGTGTTTGTATTTGTCTGAGTATTTCTTATGTATTATAAGTATGTATTTACAAAAAAAGTATTATATCCATTGTCTAGTATCCACAGTACAAGCTCTGCTTAGTTTGGGACTAGATGGTGCCTTGTCAAATATCCTACTGATTGAGCGACAAAATTACTGATTGAGCAGCAAAAATACTGATTGAGCATCAAAAATACTGATTGAGCGACAAAATTACTGATTGAGCGACAAAATTACTGATTGAGCAGTAAAATACAGATATTGGTTAGTTTAGGTTACAACTGTGACCACATATCCATGACAGAACTAAATCTGAATGTTTTGAGACAATAGTATATATCTAACAATATTTTTTGAAGACTATTTTGCTGTATAATAAGTATTTTTGCTGTGCAATCCGTATTTTTTCTTAGGATTGGCAATTATTTTGTTGTACAAAACGACATTTTTTGATTTTCAGTTAAATACTAGCCATTTATTTATAAAATAAACTAATTCTCGTCTTACGCAGTTAAACCGATGTACTGGATTGAAGTAGTGTGGTATTGTACAGGTCGCAAAATCGCCATAGTCGCCTCAAGTAATTAATATTAAACACCCATTACGATTAGCAACTTTGAAATCTCTTAGTTTTGTCTCCATACTATAACTATGATCTAGACGATCCAACAAAATATAATAAATAAGTATTATGTGTGTTGAAAAGTATTACGTTAAAATAGATTTTTATAAAAATATAATAGGATTAATAAATGTGTATTTCTCCATAGTTTTTTTTTGGCCATATTTTTAGTTTATGTACATAAATGTAAAGTAATAAAATCACCGTTTTTCATAGTTTAACTATACTTTACTTATTTAAATTAATAATGTTGGAGAAAATAGTACATTTAAATTAAGTTCGACTGATAATGTCACGGATACTCAACATTAGGTTTAAGCATATTATACGTATTATTTAAGTTATTAAAATATTTTATTTGGGACTTGTTGATGCACTAACAAGTACCCAGATATTTCTTAAAAAATATAACATATTATTTTTTAATTATTTACCGTAAAAATGTAAGGGACTATAGCACATAACATTATGAACGGGACCAACACTGAAATCGCAAAAAAATCGCTGTTTCCATACTACCACTCAACTTGATAAAATCAATGAATATCGTCCCTTACATTTTCTATGGGAATTAAAAAATGATACAAACCCGTTTGTTTCTAGGTATGTAAATATAAGGAAGCTGTGTATCTCAGTGTATATTTTTGTGATAGGAAGAATCTGTATTAACCATTTAATAATTTAAAGATCCTATTAATATAAGTATTATTATTATTCAATAATTTTTTTATGCCACTGAGGTGGCAAAAAAGCTGCCCACCTGATGATAAGCGGTTACCGTAATTTAAAGACGCTTGCAACACCAGGGGTATCACTTGCGCGTTGCCGACCCTGTAAAACGAAAGAGGAATAGTTGGGTTGGCAGTATAAGGGTCAATGTCCCTCCACTGCCAACACAGCGTTTCCTCGATTTTCTGCACGGCGGAGATACTTCCTCAGTCGGGCAGCTGTAAATAGAGTGGAATTGCTCCCACTATGCCCTACCTCTATTAATTCTTTAAATAAATCCATCTTCTACCAAATCAGGGAAACGGAATTTATGGTAAAGGCCAAAACGATTTTTTTTTTTTATTTATTTAAGACACATACTATTATGAATTATTAATATTTTATGAATAAACGAAAAAGTTATATATTCTCCGAGGCACGGAGAGGCCTCGATGTGTTAAGAAAGGTCACCCATCCACAGACTGACCGCGGCTAGCACAGTTTAACCTTCCAGATCGGTATGTTCGCTTATCGCGACAAAATGGAAGGGTCCTGTAATTTTTTATGGTAATAAAATAATTAGGGTTCAACCACGATTGTTATTATTTAAATATAAGAAAACTATGTATCTCAGTGTATAATCTTAGTGATAGGAAGAATCTGTATTCACCATTTTCCAATTTACAAATTAAGTATGAATACATATGTATACCATTTATGTACAGAGGCCACATGATTTTCAAATTTAATACTTTTTTTTTATTCTACTAAGGTGGCAAACATGCATACGGCCCACCTGATGGTCCAAAGGGTCGATGCTATTTTATCTAGGTATGGTCTGGGGTAGAGAAGAGGCCTTCACTCAGCAGTGGGTGGTACCGGCTGAATAGATAGATAGAGATAGATGGTCTGCAAATTGATCCTTGGTAGTTAGGAGTCGGAATTTTTTTATACTTAAGGTGGCAAACAAGCATACGGCCCACCTGATGGTAAACGGTTACCGTAGTCTATAGACGCTTGCAACACCAGGGGTATCACTTGCGCGTTGCTGATCCTGTAAAACGAAAGAGGAATAGTTGGGTTGGCAGTATAAGGGTCAAAGTTCCCCCACTGCCAACACAACGTTTCCTCGTGGAGCACTGGCAACCTTGCTCACCGTAAGAAACACAACATAGCTGAGAGCAGTGTTATTTTTACTTCGATTTTCTGCAAGGCGGAGGTACTTCCCCAGTCGAGCAGCTCCAATTTGAGTGGAATTACTCCCACTATGCCCTACCTCTCTTGATCTAATCAATAAGGTTCATATTCAATTGGGAAAATTTTACAGTTTTGGACAGCTTAACCTGCTGGCGTCTGTACCTATTAATGAGAATATACCTAACCAGTGAAACGGAAATCTTGGAAAAGACCAAATCGAACTATGAAAAAGTATTTTTAAAATATTATTGTTTAAAAACGACTGTCGCTGACGTCACCTAAAGACGGATATTTTGGAAGAAAAATTCGACACCTCGGTAGCTTAATTGGCTTGCGTCCATAATATCAAACTGGAGGACGCAGAAAAATTCGACAACGGCATGAATCGAATTCTTTCCGTTGTCGAATTTTTACTTCACAAATATTTATACAACATGTTACAAAATACCCCGTAAAAATATCATTAAAAAATTTGTCAGCTGTCATGTCAGGGAACCAGATTATTTAGCAGAAAGGCCTACGTACCTATCTTACCTAATAATTGTCTATTTTAATAGTTTTTCTATTTTTCATTCATAAATGTTGTCGTTTTCCTTATTTTGGGTTATGTTATACAGCGTTACTACGGTTCTTAAATATTGTGAATAGACTCGTTAGAAGGCCCCATTTAACCTCCTTTCGGCTTTACGGGTAGTTTTGTAACACCGTGTATATAAAGATTTGTTATGTTTACGTACCACTTTCAGCGCCCTCAGCGCCGCAGTGACAATAACTTTGTTGGAAAGATTTAAATCGTTAGATTTGCCGTCATAGTAGGTACTTATACCGCTCGAAAACGTGTCCATAGAGATGAGTGCATGCACACATTCTATGTAGAGACAGAGAACGACAGTGTGCAATATACAGTATGAGTGAACGACACTATAACAGATTCGATACTTCCGATATTAACCAGTTTACTTACGGAAACGTGACCATTATACCATATGACGCGGTAGGGCGCATCTAACGATTAGGTAAGATGAAAGAAAAAATAACAAAAATTCCCAAGCCTATGTATGTAAAGATTATGTTAATGTAATTTATGATCATGAGCTATAGTGCTTTGTAAATTAAATTATCTAATCAATGAGTTGATTTTTTATTTTAATATTACCTATTATTAAAAACTATACTACCGGCACGCTATGATGGCCGTTTTGTCGTTTGTCCACTCATGAAGTTTCGTATTAATTAGTAATTACATTTGAAGGAGCAAACTGCTGTTCTTTATTGTCAATAGTGATCTAACGATACTACTACAAAAAATATACACATTTACACAACATGTATTGTGTTTTTTTATTTTCGTCCATTAACGTAACGGCCAGTAGCGGCCATCATAGCGTGCCGCAAGTATAGTCAGTATCAACCCATTTATTTTTATTTTTTCTAAATCTGAACCGTTTCCCAACTATGTTGGCGTCGGCTTCCAGTGTAACCAGATGCGGCTGAATATCAGTATATTACACGAAGCTACTGCCATCAGACCTTCGTAACCCAATTTCTGGGTAATAACAATATCCTGAGGATAGACTAGACTGGTTGTCAGGGTTTTTGGGCTTCTGACTACCATTAACGATTGTCTTGTGTCTGTATGACAACCGGGCCCGACTGTTTGAACCGACTTCAGAAAAAGGAGGTCCTCAATTTCACCTGCATGTATGTTTGTTTGTCCGCGATTATCTCGCGTTTGGCTAAACCGATTTTGATGCGGTTTTCAGAAAAGTATTGGTATACAATAAATAGATGCCCCGTGACGTCATCCGCATGGATCCGTTATTATGCGATATATTAGTTCAACTTGACCTATTTCTTTTTTGCACACAATGCTTGAAGTCTGTTTTCTTTTCCTAAAAAGTTATTCCGAGACGGAGGGGTCTCGATGTGTTAAGAATTGTCACCCGTTTACAGACTGGCGGATTCACATGTGCTGAGATTTCTCTGACCTAACTCAAGACTTGACAGTCCTAAGACTGTATCTAGACTTTAACACATTCACAACCGCCACAAATTTTGAACGACATACGGATACCGCCTACCTTTTGTATGGACTCGCTAGGCGGGTAGCCGGTTCTGCTTGCGGGTAGGGATGGCGATTCTTTCCGAAAAAGATCGATTTTAAAATTGATTCAAATTGTAGGCTGATGAATCGATACACAAAAAAATCGAGGTCTAAAAGATAAATTTCTAAAAAAAAATTTTTTTTTCTTTTACTTACATATAATGTAAGTAAATAATTAAATATTAATCAATTTTATAAAAAACAAGAAACATACCGTAATAAATGATTTCTTATCAGTAAAATCAGTTTTTTTCAGTTCAGAGAATTCGATAACAATAATTTTTATTACCAAGTCAGATCAGGTATGAAAGAAGATATTTATTTTCAAAATTTATTTATTTCATAAAAAAATCGAAGGACAATTTTTAAGGGAGAAACATCGATTCAGTACCTACTGCACATCGATTTGAAAAATCTAACTTTTGGGCCTAAAAAATCGATTCTTCGATTAATCGATCACAGATCACCAACCCTAGTTACGAGATAAGGTGAACTCGCCAGGCTGCATACGGTACCATTGCGTACAGTCAAGCATACAACAAATTAGTAATTTAAGTTCTACCTTTGTTTTAGGTTTTTCAAAAATGTAGGACTCCAGGCTGGCCACAGGCATCTAACGAACAATACGAAAAACGAAAAGATAACTCACGAGACGGGTCACAGCTAGGGTTGCCACCCGTACTAAACAGGGTGGAAGGGACATCGACACGCAACGGCTTACCATAACTTCAGTATTATTCTGGATCTCCTAGTCCGGTCTATTTAAGCCTAAAATCAGGAGGAAGGTTACATAAATTCCCATAAAGCTGAATATTGGCATAGTTGTTCAAAACATCATTATAAAGAAAATCTCAAAAGTCCTCATCGTTCCGAGGTGTGCTAAAAATTTGGCACGGGGTCAAAGGTCAAAAAAATGAGTTTTTTGCGATTTTTAGCGAAACGGTGAGTTTTTTCGCAAAATTACCCCAGTACAAAATTGTAGATCACGAAATTCTCTACAAAAAATATATTAATAATTTTTTTCCTAAAAGCCACCATTTTGGAGATATAACGTTCCGAAAAGTTGGATCAGTCGTAATCCCTCTATTTTGCACACGTACGCCACATATGAAAGTCACTAAAGGTGTAATAGAACTAAAATAAGTTCGCTATTATTTATTGTAACTTGCTTATGTAAAATATAAGTTAAACTACGAGAATCTCAGGTATAATGAAACCCCGTTCCTAAATTTGTACGTCAGTATAACCTTGGGATAACATCTGTCTTTTATTCTATTGTCCGCGTGGCTAGGGTCGTATACCTGCTTTATGTTGGCATGCCCAATATATGAAATACATACCGTTAGTCTTGAGCGCCACTGCGTAGGGAAAACATGTGCTTATCTTAACCTATCTTTTAACCTATTTTGTGCGTTTTAGATTTTTATAAGAAAAATGTCAGAATATTGTTTTATTTGTACTCATCTTTTAACTGAAAGTGAAACTGTAACTGTTGATCGTGGTATGAAGACACTGATTAATGCAAGTGCTGAAAGAGATGATGGATACTCGGAATTTCTTAAAAAACAAAAATCTGTGACAATACATAGCAACTGTCGTAAAATTTATACGCGGAAGTGTTCTATTGCTGCTGCCATCAAAAGAAAACGCGAAGAACAAGAAGCTAACACATCTACAGGATCTACAGTAAGTAGTCCTCCTCGTACTAGATCCCGTTCAAGTGATTCAGCTTTTTGTTTTAAAAAACTATGTTTATTTTGTGGCAATAAATTGAATGAAGAGTTGCAGAGAAAAAAATCCTTAGATCGTCGCAGTAAAATTTGTCAAGTAAGTACACTCCAATTCAAACATTCAATTTTGGAAGTAGCACGAACTCGTTCCGATGCTATATCGAAAGCTGTTGTTGCTCGAATCGAATTTGACTATGATTTAGTTGCTGCTGAAGCAAAGTATCACCAAGAATGTTATACTTCTTTTTTGAAACCGACTACTGGCGGTACAGTTGGTCGTCCTAAAGATGAAGCAACAGATCTGGCAATGCAGGAAATATTTACATACATTGAGAGTAGCAATGACTGTCAGTTTACTTTGGCTGAGTTAAAAGATGTTAGCAAAATTTTAACTTTAGATAACAGGACTATTAAGCTGCGACTTAAACTGAAATATGGCGATAAAATTATTATCACTGAAAAACCGGGAGCGTTAACATTTGTATGTTTGATAAACAGTCACCATGAAATTTTAAATCAATCTTGGTCCGAAAATAAAAAAATTAATAAACAAGAAGAACGATTAAAAACTCTAGAAGCAGGAAAGGGTGTAGTGCAAAATGTGGTTGCAGAAAAGTTGGACTGTTTTGTTCCCTGGCATGCACACACTGTCAAGGCCGATCATGCTCGAATGTTGAGTCACCAACTCTTGAAGATTCGTTTGATACCGATCAGGAATCGCTATTGGGGCAGTTTACGTGTGAAATAGAACAAGAAGAAGAAGAAGAACAAGAGGATGAACAGGAAGAAGAAGGAGAAGAAGATCAAGAAGAAGAAGAAACAGAAATCTTGGACAGTTATGAATCAGACGACTAACTTTTTATTTTAAGTATTTTATTTAATTACACCGCCGTTGTTTTTGCCCACTATAATATATAATATTATTTTGCAATAGTTTTAAAACATATAAAATCTCAGCAGACCCGTGGAATAGGCCTACTGGGGAAACCACGTTAAAAAAAACGCGCTTTGTACACTACCTCATAGGTGGCGTGGAAACGTGTGCAAAATAGAGGGATTACGACTGATCCAACTTTTCGGAACGTTATATCTCCAAAATGGTGGCTTTTAGGAAAAAAATTATTGATATATTTTTTGTAGAGAATTTTGTGATCTACAATTTTGTACTGGGGTAATTTTGCGAAAAAACTCACCGTTTCGCTAAAAATCGCAAAAAACTCATTTTTTTGACCTTTGACCCCGTGCCAAATTTTTAGCACACCTCGGAACGATGAGGACTTTTGAGATTTTCTTTATAATGATGTTTTGAACAACTATGCCAATATTCAGCTTTATGGGAATTTATGTAAACTTGAATGTGTAAATAGACCGGACTATCCTTGCGTTGGAATTTTTCGTCGGCTTTTTCTTAAATTTTACGTTTTTTACCCGACTGCCGAAGGAGGAGGGTTATTTGCAGTTTTTTCAACTTTAAGCTGTATAAAATCATTATTTCTATCTAACCCAATAAGAATTTTAATTAAAAAGTTATTAATTCACTTTTTTCACTAAAAACAGCATTTTAAATTAAACTCGAAAGATCTTCTGGTCAGCTGTTTCCTTAGAGTTCACTTGCGAGTTATAAAATTTAAGAAAAAGCCGACGAAAAATTCCAACGCAGGGGGGTCCAGAATCATGTACTGAAGTCATGGTAAGCCGTTGCGCGTCGATGTCCCTTCCACCCTGTATACACAGACACCAGCAGGTCAAGCTATCCAAAACTGTCAAATTTTTCCAGTTGAAAATGAACCTTATAGTGTTGTATTAAAGTTGAAAATCTATCAAAGAAATTTGACAGATTGTAGTAGCTTGATGCCAGCAAGCTACCACAATCTGTCAAATTTCTTTGATTGATTTTCAATTTTAGTGCAAAGAATTAAGGTTCATATTCGATTGGGAAAATTTGACAGTTTTGGATAGCTTGACCTGCTGGCTTCTCTACTTTAGACTTTATGAGAACAATAAAGTACACGAAAATGGTTTATTTCGCATGATTTCATTTCTTTGAGATTTTGAAAAGTTTAGTTGTAAGAATTTTTTGTTAAACGAAATTAAAAATATGTTTTTCAACATAATAAAGAAATTAAGTATTAGGTAAATTGTGCTTTATTTTGATACCTACTATGTAAGTACTTTTTTTTCTTACCTATAATAACCAATGTTGTACTATAATTGCAAAAAAAGGTGGCAACATACACAAACATGACTAACAAAGCTGTGACTAGCAGCTTTGTTAGTCATGTTTGTGTATATAATTAAAATGTAATTAGTGGTAACCTGGAAAGGTCTTTGCAATACAAATAAATAATTTTTTACCGTTAAATTAAAAGATTTATTCAAAATTTTGTACTTTTTCTCCTTAATGCTGGCCGGTTGAGTGGTAATTTCAACTGAGCCACCTTCTTAGTTCCAACACTAACTAACGTTGCTCCGGTTAAAGCCACCTTCGATGTAACAGTTCGCTGTGTTAACTTCAATTCCTGACATAGATCATTGAAGTTAAATTTGTAATTATTTATTAGTAGAATGAAAACTAGCGCATGACATAAAGCTTTGTCCTTATACTGTGGTGATCTTCCACGTTTCCCGTTGATGTTACTCAAGAAATTTTTCAACACAATCTCATTTAATGTAACCGAGTGTGCACAAACTGTGAAGTTCTTTTTGCTTATATCTTTCATTAATGTAGCATATAAATGTAATAGAGTATTAGCATAGACTAATAGAACAGTGTGTTGCTGCGATAACTCCTTTGTTGCTATAGATTTTAAAAATGGATTTAAATCTGACAAAAATTTGCTGTTTTCTATTTCAGAATAAATTTTTTCACATTGCTCTGGAGTTATTATAGTGTCAATATCGTAAACGTCTTCAACTTTTGTAGCTTCTCTGTTGATTGTAGGTATGTAGAACTCGTCAGAATCGCCCTTATTGTACGATGATAGGTCCAATTGATCTTCTGTGATGCTGTCAGTCACATTTTGCATCTGTTCTGTAACTGTTTGCACATTGATCTTCAATTTTTCTCGATGTTCCATCATCTGTTTGTGCTTTTTCGATCCGAACTTTCTGCTGAGCTCTAAATAACTTGTGTCTATTGCATCTGTAGTGTCTAGGTTAGATTTCATATACGGTTTTAACTCGATATTTTCAGCTTCGATTAAACGGACTTTCCCTGTTATTTTGTTACGTGCTAGTATTAAAGTTCTACCCAAATCATGCTCCTCTTCCTCTCCAGTGTAAATTAAATTGCATAATTCTGTAGCTATGGTCTTTTTACCAGTTTTTACGTCTTCAAGTAACATACATTTGTTTGTTTTGAAATTCTCAGTCACGTACCCATTTTGAAAGCTGACCACCATTGGATATACTGTATCCTTCGGGTATACCTCGTCTATGTGGAGCTGAGGCATTATTTAATTTAAAATTTGTGATTTTCGTTCACAACGTGCGTCTGTTTACCTACAATCCTACGTAAAAAGTTAGGTTATTTTAGCCGTGTCAGAAGTTCAGTTCAGAACTGTCAAAATAACATGGTTGAAGCAGCCCGATTCGTCCAGAAAGATCACTATTTTTTTTATCAAGACATTAGTCTATGTCTATCTTGTATTTTTTTTTGCAATATTTTTGGCATGGCTTCAAAGGTCTTTGTGCAATGTCTGTTTTGTATCGTATCAGAAAACAGATGTTCTAACAAAGCACTTTGTCATGATTTTGATTAAAAACCACTTTGTGTTAGAAGGTTAAAAAAACGCTCGAAACAGTACGTGCTAGCAATGAAGATTAGGGGTCTGGTTAAATATTAGCATGCTGGAGTCGGTGTCGAAACAAGATTTTTTTAATTCTCTAAATATAAAACGAGCATGAAATGCAGAAAAATGATATTGATATTAGTGGAGAAATGAAATTAGAGAATAGAGACTCATGAAGAAAAAATACATAGGTACTACGCACTCCAAGTATGGTGGGATCAGGGCAAGAGAATAATGATTGAATTATTTATAAAATAAAAGTCCATTAAGCATTGAAGTAAAACTACTTTTTACGGATTTTATTGCGTATATTGATATTATTAATCCCGACGTTTCAGACCCTTTACAGCGTCCATGATCACGGGTAGACTGAGGTGGTGGGCGTCTTGATGAAATATTTACTGACAGCTACCCTACATTTTTATTGTTACATGATCAAAGGTATGATACATTAAACCATTAAGCACATATATAGTAGTCTATGATTATGCATGTTCGATCAACAAAAGGTAGATAGAAACTTAATTTATTTTTGTATTCGCTGTCGTTGAACGATTATTCATCTTTACGGTGAGTGTGGGTGCGTTATACTGTATTTCTCGCCTCGCTGCCTGTCATTTCACTTTTAAAGATATTAATAATGGAGATCTTTCCGAACATTACCGCACTGCTGTGAATGTGTTGTGATATTAACTACAGTAAGTAACACGAATGCTGATGCCCTAAGCGGCTGTGGATCAAGGTTGGTGGAGTTTTCTATATAAATACTTTCGACATCTCACAGGGATAGTTTATCAGTTTCCTTGCCTATCTTCTCCACACAAAATTGTTTCCTTTAATCGGCATAATCTATGTAAATAATAGCTATTCGTTATTTATTAAGTATTTATTTGAAAGAACAACAGCAACAATACGAATAAAGTATTATGATTAATAACATTTAGTCTTATAGGTCTCCACAGTCCACGTACAAACAATTTACCGCCCTAATCTGTAGCTTAGTAAAAAAAAAAGTCAACGGTATCAAATTGAACTTCAATTCTATTCATACTTTGAAACGCTCTCCTGTACTTTTTTGTTATTTGTTATCAGGATTCGAACCTGCGTCTTCTGGTTAGGTACACCAGACGCTATGACCACTAAGCTACCGCGATACCTACCCGTCATGTCATATAGAAAATTATACAAAAATATAGTTAGAAGGTAAGGTGGCATCGTTTGACATTGAACTAACTGTAAAGTAAGTTGTGTCGGTTGAAAAGCAAAAAACTTGCTTTTCAATAGGTGTTACTGACGTCACCATAAAGACGTAAATTCAGTATGTGAAGGAAAAATTCGACATGAGGGGTAGGTATCGCGGTGGCTTAGTGGTCATAGCGTCTGGTGTACCTAACCAGAAGACGCAGGTTCGAATCCTGCCCGCGGTCGAATTTTTCCTTTTCTAAATAACTGGATTAATTATTATTGCACGGATCAAACTGCATCGTTTTCATGAACTAGGTATTCTTTTTGCCGGTTCTTCTCCATAAGACTCACTTTTTGGAACTGTGTATTAGTTCATTCATCAATCATGTTGGCAAGTTCTTGTACAGTCAGCAACGAAAGTCGCTGAACACAGCTAAATTTTTTTATTGTCACAGCTCCAGAACTTGGCAACAGGTCTTTTCTACTAATGTAACCTAAATATTCAATGGTCATCTATGCAATTATTTCGCATAACCTTCGTAGGTCAGTAACTTCATATTTGTTAAAAATCATATTGAAGATTGCAACATGTTCAGCGACTTTCGTTGCTGACTGTACGTACTCGATTATCTAATGTTCAGTTATGTTTCCTAATAATATGTCGAGATAAATTAAATTTAATATGACTGCTATAGTCACATAAGTCACACTTATAATTATTTCCTTTGTGTTGCAAAATGTGAGTAGAAAAACTTTTTCGAGAAATCGTTTCAAAATCACAAAGATCGCATTTCTTTGGCGTAGGAAAGTAGATTTTCTTTACATATCTAACGTCACCTTCGTGCCGGAGGCTATGAACTTTAAAATTCTTCTTAACGTTCGTTTTGTACGGACAAATTTCACATGAAAATAGATAATTTTTACTCTTTATATGTTTACCAGTACGTGTTCTTTTAAACGGTAGTTCTGGTTGGTTTGGTAAAGACAGTATTTGCAATTGAATCTTCGTGTGTCCAAGTGTGTTTTTTCGTGACTATTTAAATATTTTCTTTTTGCAAATTTTTTATGACATTTAGCACATTGGTGACTAAAATTCTCTATTTTATTATTGGTGTAAAGATTAATCTTGTCGCCATTTTTTCCATCATCGATTTTGGTGTGATTATGTTTCTGAATTAAGTTACTTTCTACACTAAGGGTAGTGTGATTTCCAGTGTTATTGTTGTCCTCAGTATTATCTTCGTCGATAAAATAAAATTGGTCGGCGTTTAGGTAGTCTTGTTGAACGCTATCTTTTACATTTTTGGTTTGGGCTGTTGGAGGATAGAAAATATAATAGGTAACTTCTTAAATGAATTTTGGCATCAATCAAATGATATGGAGGGGTGAAAGGCTGTTTGTTCGAAGCCACATTTTAGATTATATTGAGTTACAGTGTATTGGGGTAAGATCGGTGCTGTGTTAAGAACGTATAAATCAAAATTAAATCTACGTCTTATTGGGCTATAATTTTTTATGCAATGCAATGTATTTAAATAATAAGGTAGGCTTAAAGGACATGTATCCAGGGCCGTAAAATAAATAATAAAAAAAAAGTCATGTTCTGCCCCGCGTACAATATGATATCTAGCTAGCATTAAAAGTTATAGCCAAATAATATGGAAATTTGGTTTATACGTTCTTACCCCAACACACCTTATATATCTTTATTTATTTATAATTAAATATTTTGGGATTTTTTTTTACACAGCGCCATCTATGATACATATTCGGATTCAGACTTTTTGGCGCTTAAGACAATGCAGTTTTAGTGCTTAATTCTCAAACATGATGTAGGTATGATCCGACATAATTTGTCCCTTCATACATACATACCATCACGCCTGGATTCCCCGAAGGGTTAGGCAGAGGTGTACTAATGTACACCCACATTTCGCTGGTATGTTTAGGTCCCATGTAATAGGGGGCGAACCTATTGCCATTAACCGGGCACAAATCCAGACTCCGAGCTGCTACTGAGAATTTCATAGAAAAACCCAATAACACTGCTCGACCTGGGGATCGAACCCAGGACCTCTAGCGTAGCAGTCGCGCTTAGGACCACTAGACTAATGAGGCAGACCCTTCATACATTTTGCTTTCTAAGTACAGAGGCCAGCACATCAAGTTATCCCAATCCGTCAAATTTCTTTGATAGATTTTTAACTTTAATACAAAAGTAGTAAGGTTCATATTCAATTGTGAAAATTTGTCAGTTATGGATAGCTTGACCTGCGTCTGTCTGTAACTATGCAATGTCGCATCTGCTAACTTGTGAATTCTTAGAAAATTTACGAAGAATCGCCGAAATAAACTCAAAAAATTATGGTCTCATTTATAGTCTAGATATAGAGAAAATATTATGCGAGTAGTACAATGCAGGGCAAGCTCTGAAATGGCCTTTTGAGCCATAGCGGCTTTGATTTAACAAGTCCCAGTCGACGGCACACATGCGTCAGTCTTAGTGTAGCTTAGTTCTTTAGATTTAAGGTCTTAGGAAGCTCTGATAATTTATACTTCACTTACCAATTATATCTCTGTTATACTTGCTCAGGTTGATGTGTAGCGAGTTCGCGAACTCGCTGCCGTAGAAAACCATTAGCTCCGTGAAGCGAGGTATTATTTTTATGGTTCTGAAATAAAATGTGAATTCTAAAAGCCCTAACGTAGAAAGAAAATCAAATTTAACATAGCGGCCTGCTCCGCCTTCGCATCGGGTAGATAGACACATAATACAGCCCATGATATTTGCAAAAAATTTTGCTTATTACAAGGTGAAAGAATTAAAATTTTTAGCAGATAAGGCATACTATAGCATAACCGATTTTTTTAATGAAAGATCGTTATGGTAAGCAATAATTATGCGCACCACTTGAAATATTACCTAATTGTGCTTATACCTTAAATTAGTTTAGGTATTATTTATTTTGTATCGTTATTTTGTAATTTTTGCATGCATAATGGTAAAATATGGCTGAACTTGTATTCTCTTCTTTATGTCATCATGTACTGTACCCATATTTGCAAAATAAATTATCTTTATCTTTAATTATTAACATCGGTTAAGTATTTTTTAAGGTGCATCCACACTGCAATTACTTTTTGTGGAGCAACGTTTCCTAGTGTTAGTGGGCAACATTCGATAACAAAAAGTTATTTGTTGTTAGTATATGTTGCCGAGTTAGGTAAAGTAATAATAATAATAATTTTTATTTCATAAAATTTACAGATACAGAATATAGATAAGCTTATTTCCTATTTTCTACAATGTTGAAACTAGTTGCGTTCAGGCTATGTTCCATTTACAATAAATGTTGTAGTGATCTGTACACAAAATAGAATAAAACCCTGCCTCTTAAACTAGGCAAGACCTGTATCTTAAGAAAGAAAGTTGCGTCAACATGGTGGTAACTATCGATAACATTTGTTAGTTCGTGAAAATATGCTGTGCAACTCGCTGGTTAGGTAAGTACTGTTACTTAATGTTATTGGCGGTATGGATGCGATCATTCAACAAAGAGTAACGAGCAGTCGCAGAAGTTGAAGAATGTTACCTACCTAATAATAATATTCCAGGGCCCATTCGAATGATTGCAAAAATGGAAAAATTTAAAAAGACACTCCATGATCTGCTAGTAAACAAGTGCTATTTATTCTATAAAAGACTTCACATCAGACAAATCTCTGCATCTATATACGAGCAATCCCACTCAGTCGTGATGCGTTCAGTGACTATTGACATTGTACTCTATTAATAAATTGACTATTGTATAATTCTAATTGTATTGTGTATGTAATATTATTATGTATTTACTTAGGTACTATTGTATGCCCTAAGGGCGGGACATAGCTGTTCACAATTTATTATATTTCTGCCACTTGTATTATGTACCTACCTATGATCCACAATAAAGATTGATTTGATTTGATTTGATTTTTAATGTTATCGTGTTGCATTCTGATGCTCCACAAAAAGTACAGACGTCAGCAGGTCAAGCTATACAAAACTGTCAAATTTTCCCAATTTAATATGAACCTTATCGCTCGGTATTAAAGTTGAAAATCAATCAAAAAAATTTGACAGATTGTGGTAGCTTGATGTGCTGGCTCTGTACCTAACTGCGGTGTGGATGTTACTATCAAATAAGTATATCTTTAATATTAGTTCCGTGATGGTATCATCATGCATGCCTGTATTCCCCGAAGGTTTATGCAGAGGTGTACTAATGTAGGTACACTCACAGTTCACCGGTATATTTAGGTCCCATGTACCTATTACATGGGACCTAAATATACCGGCGAACTGTGGGTGTACATTAGTACACCTCTGCCGCAGTTAAGGTAAGCCTATTGCCATTAACCGGGAACAAATCCAAACTCCGAGCTGCTACTGAGAATTTCATAGAAAAACCCAATAACACTATCGAACAAGTGGAGATAAGCGCGACTTACTACCTACGCCTGAGGTCTAGTGATGAATATTATTAGCATATAGCATTATAATATTAACGGCGCACTTCACGCTATTGGGGACATACTTGTGCAGCACCACGAACTAGATTTATTTGCCGATGGATTTGGACATTTATGTACAGTCAGCAACGAAAGTCCCTGAACATGTTGAAATCTTCAATATGATTTTTAATATGTATGAAGTTACTGACCTGTGAAAGTTATGCGAAATAATTGCATAGATGACCATTAAAGATTTAGGTTGCCTTCATAGAAAAATCCTCTTGACAAGTTTTGGAGCTGTGATGTTTTCAAAATTTAGCTGTGTTCAGCGACTTTCGTTGCTGACTGTACTTAATAAATTCCGCATAATTTTAAATTACGTAGCATAAACATATATTGACATTATTAAAATTATAATTATCTGGCATTAATTCCGTTTTATATATTAAATTCCTATTTACATTCAATTAATCATTACCTATATAATTTATCACTATTATTATTTTATTGACTTTATAACTATTGACATTTTTAACAAATTTATTCTAAAAGTGAATGTGATGAATTTTGTCTATTTTGTCTACGTTGTCATTATCATTAATTGTTACTCTTCGTTAAATTAATTAGTTTACTAAATTAATCTTGTAAGCATTTTGGATGTACATCTGTTAGCTTGTAGGATCAAATAAATAAATAAAGTAGCATGTTTAATAAATATAGCATAAAGCAAATAATATCGCGGTTCGCACTTTATGCTATAAAGCTATTTTGCTTTATATCGCATAACACTCTCTCTCTCTATCAAGCAACTGTGCGTCGGGCGCGGTCCGCCCGTTTTGCCTAAACAAGTAAGCACATAAATTAAGCATGATAGCACATAAAATCGCATGCTTAAAAAATAAGCATGTAGCATTAAGCATGTTATTGATTTATAGCAACTTTGAACACTACTGAGGTCCCAAGCGTAGCACTTGCGCCACTAAGCTAAAGAGTCTACAAAAATACCTACCTATAATACAGTTGTCCTTTATACTGGTATGCGAGCAAGTTCTGTTCCTTCCAGTGACGTGCACAGTTAACATATCGCATCCAGTTAGAGCGGTCGCCGTCCGCCGCGTCCACCACGTGGGACCGCTTGTTGTTACGATCGTATATATCTATTATTAGGTAAGTATGTAAATAAATCAGTATGATTGTAAATGTAAGAGAGGTAGGACCTGGTAGGACACAGTGGGAGTAATTCCACTCAAATTGGAGCTGCCCGACTGACAGATTACCTACGCCTTGCAGAAAATCGAAGTGAAATAACACAGCTTTGAGCTGTGTTGCAGTGCTCCGAGAGGAAACGTTGTGTTGACAGTGCCCCATATAGGGAACTTTGACCCTTATACTGCCAACCCAACTATTCCTCTTTCGTTTTAAAGGTCGGCAACGTGCAAGTGATACCCCTGGTGTTACAAGCGTCTATAGGCTACGGTAAGCGCTTACCATCAGGTGGGTCGTATGCTTGTTTACCACCTTATTGGTATAATAAAAAAAACCATTGTAATTTTTGGTCAGAAGGCCAAATACCCTGACAACCAGTATCCTCAGAATATCAGTATTTACTCAAAAATTGGGTTACAGGGGTCGGATGACAGTCGCTTCGTGTAAAATACTGATATTCAGCCGCATCTGGGGTCTACTCCCTAGGTACGAATTCCGTAATTTCGACCTTAGTTACGGGCGTTTCCGACTCCGTATCACCTACGGATGGATGATTTGTTTGGGGCCCGAAATAAGAATGAATGACAACACAATTTGACAGTTATCCCTACTCTCGATGTGTTGTTACTCGTTCGAAAAATTGAATTTTTCGGAGAACTTTTGAACGGCTCGTAACTTCGTTGACGGAGATAGGGAGTAGACCCTCTGGTAAGACTGGAAGCCGACCCCAAAATAGTTGAGAAAAGGGTCAGAGGAAGATTACATACTTAATTAAATAAATTACCTGCCAACAATAGACGGAATTCACTTTCTGTGTGCATTGACCGCAGTAAGGGCCGAAGCGAACGCCGCGCGGTAGAGTTAGGGTGCTAAAAACACCCAGACCCGCACCTAATGTTAAATTGTATAAAAAAACTTGAGAGGTGTCAAGGGACACCCGGATGGAACGAAGTTCCTTTCATTAAAATTTAATAATTAAAAATAAAAAAACCTGTATACACTCAACAATTCACAACGCGCGAAATTCAAATATTGTCATTCACTCAATAATTCGAAATTCAAATATTGTTGACAAGCAAAAAGTGTCGTGACAACTTTTCGTAAGATTTTTTCCGTCTAGCCCCCTTTCACAACGCGCGATAAGGAACTTCGTTCCAATTAGTGATATGCCCATACGACCATATTTATTATGCCTTTTCTACTATCGGATGATTAGAAGCATCAAACAGTGAAATCGATTCATGGTGGACATCCCAAAAAGCCGAACGAAA
This sequence comes from Acronicta alni, assembly GCA_964056405.1. Classification (NCBI taxonomy): domain Eukaryota; kingdom Metazoa; phylum Arthropoda; class Insecta; order Lepidoptera; family Noctuidae; genus Acronicta; species Acronicta alni. The sequence continues at coordinate 1,387,611 of OZ043943.1, forward strand.
CACTTTGTCTTTTATCATGCGTACCGCTGAAATGTGGAATGAGTTTCATGAGTTCCTTCGTCAATAACTATAATCTTTAAAATCTCGAGTGAATCGGTTTCTTCTAGGCAAGCGCGCTCCACCGTAGATCGCAATGTCGCGAACTAGCGGTCAAGAGTAGGCCTATCGTAAGCGTAATCCAAGGTCATCTATGATTTTTCTCTAAATCATTTGCGTATTGATAATAATTAATTATCACTCGCATAAACGGTGAAGGAAAACATCGTGAGGAAACCTGCATACCTTAGAGATTTTTCTCGACGGTTTGTAAAGTCTGCCAACCCGCACTAGGCCAGCGTAGTGGACTATAGCCTAATCCCTCTTAATCTGAGAGTAGACCCTTGCCCAGCAGTGGGACAGTATATGGGTTGATAATGATGATGACTATGAGTAAGATCGTACTTTTTTATAGATAGTGAAAGAAAAATTTGACCTTAGGCCCCTGCCTCAGGTCGAATTTTTCTTTCACTATGATTCCACTATAGAATGTGGAAGAGAAATTTGACAACACATCTCCCTAGATGTGTTGTCAAATTTCTCTTAGACATTCTATGTCTTATAGGTGACGTCAGCGACATCTATCGAAGACATATTACTATGATCTTAAACCGACATGACTTACTTTACAGTTAGTTCAATGCCAAACGTATGTATGTTGCCTTAAATTTTTACTGTTATTTTGTAATTTGATAGATACTTACTACTTAATTAATATTAAAATTAGGAATACTAAGAATGTCACCTTACCTGGGATAATGGAGGGTGCGAGGTGTAGGAACACATGAGGGATAGTGAGGGCGGCGCGAGGGACGTAGGAAGGAAAATTGGTTTTCAACTGGACCTAAGATGACGAGCGAAAATTATAGGTTTAGATATGCACATTGTAAAAGCTATATGTACAATCTGATAAGCATGAATACTGTTACTTACTGTCTGGACTTTAAGAGACCATGATTTGGCAAAAAACGCCGAAACTAACTCAGAGAAGTTTACAAGTCTGCCAGTTTGCTCCGAGTTTAGGTATCTCGGGTCACTAGTACAAAGTTATGGTGGAATTGATCGGAACGTTACACATCGAATCAACTCAGGTTGGATGAAATGGCGACAAGTCACAGGAACCGCTTGTGACCCAAAGATGCCTGTCAAGATCAAGGGCCGAAGACCTGTCGTAGGTATTGTATGGATCAGAGTGCTGCGCCGTTAAGAAGATGGATGAAAGAAGACTACATGCAACGGAAATGAGAATGTTGAGGTGGATATGTGGAGTAATAGAATGGACAAAATAAGGAACGAGTATATTAAAGGAAGTTTGACGTGGCGCCAGTGAGGGGGCATGTGATGAGCAGAGATGAAACGTATGTAACTAAAAGAGTGATGAGTATGAATGTGGAGGGATGGACGGGTAGAGTGAGGCCAAAGAAAAGGTGGATGGATTGTGTTATAGTGGACATGATAGAAAAGAGAGTGACTGATGATGTGGCGGCTGACAGAGATGAACGGAAGAAAAGGACATACTGCGCCGACTAGTTAAATTGGAACAAGGGCAAGATAATGATGAGTTTCAACTTTCTTTTCAGGTCGTCAGCTAGGAAATTCCGGCGCTATCTAGTGTGTTTTTAAATGATCTATCTATAAAAATAGTAGTAACTAGTAGATAATGTTGTGTAGTTGTTCAATTGTTAACATAGTTTATATTGTAGTGGGATCCGCAAAAAAACGGCATCCATCTTAAGGAGAGTTAGGGATAGTAACAACAGCATCTTGAGGCCGGTTGCTGATAATTATAGCTCAACAATTTTGGGTAAGTTTATGCAGAGGGTAATGAATTATAGTGAGGGGTCTTTATTGCTTTCTACACAGACATTACCTAATGAAAGTGCTCACTAATTTGTTTACTAACATTAGTTCATAAGTTTTTATTTAATTTAATTTTACTAACAAAATATGGATCTTTTTTGTTTTCCGAAAAAAAAACCATTAAGTATTATTATTATTTAAATATAGTTGACCTTTTTCTTGTGCGCGTGAAATTATAAAATGTTGCTCAAATGTCAGGAGCCAGCTGAAAATCAGTGCTGTGCTTAAATATGCACAGCAAATACTGAGCTGAGTCTCCAGCCACACATAACTTCTTTTTGTGTAGACTGTAATTTTTCTTTTTATAATTAATAATTTAGTGTAGATATGTGTGTCGTTGGATGCAGATGGCTTGTAACCGGTCCTTGTGGATGTCTATGGGGAGGCCTTTGTTCAGCAGTGGACCTCCTGTGGCTGAAACTGATATGATGATGTGTAACAAATAAATGGCTTAAATTCCTTACCTTATCGTCGGGCACGACTAGCAGGGGTCCGTGTATAGCGCAATACTCGTATACAAAGTCTGTACATTGCTCGCAATCTGCCAAATATAGTAAGCAAGCTATGTTATGTAAAATACTTTCACACAAATTGAAACAATTTACTGTCTTGTTTGAAAGACTTAGCAAGCTTAATTGGCAATGGGCGGGGCACATAGCTCGTAGAACTGATGGCCGCTGGGGCAAAAAGGTTCTCGAGTGGAGACCACGCACCGGAAAGCGCAGCGTGGGACGGCCTCCAACGAGATGGACGGACGACCTGGTAAAGCTCGCTGGGAGTCGTTGATGCAGGCGGCATATATCCGGTCTTTGTGGAAGTCTATGGGGGAGGCCTTTGTTCAGCAGTTGACCTCCTGTGGCTGATATGATGATGACTGTCTCCTTAGTGGTGCTAAGCGCGACTGCTACGCTAGTCCTGGGTTCGATTCCTAGGTCGAGCAACGTGTTATTGGATTGTCCTATGGAATCTCAGTTGCAGCTGGAGTTTGGTTTTGTGCCTGGTTAATGGCATTAGGCTTTCCCCCTATTACATAGGTCCAAAGCATACCATCTAAAAACTAGTAGATACACCTCTACCTAAACCTTCGGGAAATATAGGCGTGATGTTACGAATACGAAACAATTTAGTGGACATGTACATTTTTATACTGTAAGATTTCTACTAAACTAAAAATAGTAAGTATTATGTACTTAGATGTATAATTAAGTAATTAAAATTAGTTTAATTAGGTATGTTGTAGGTAGGTGGATAGGTATTATAGGAGGCACAGAAAATAAACTCTCCGTTAAAAGGTACTTCAGAACTATATTTTTCAAAGGTTAAGAGAATCATTTTCTAATTGTTCTATCATTCAAATGTTTATTTCTTCTTACTCAACCAGCCAGACATACACTAATGCTGACTCCTTGTAGCGATCTCCAACATGGATAATACTATCAACTACAACTATCAATAATACTTACATATGTAATAGTCGAATCTAGGGTCTTCAGATTCATAGTAGCTGATCTGATGCGTCTTGCGTAAATTAAAATCCATATTGCAGATTTTTTAGGGTAAATTTTAATGTGTCGTAAGCATATTATTCTACCATGCCATGTAAAAAAAGATTTTAGTTTTCTTGATTCCCGCGTAAAAAATGTATTTCAGACCACTCTGGCCATGACACATTTTTTTATTCTGCCTTTAGTTTAAAAAAAGGAGTTAATAATATTAGGTACTTAATCTGTGATTTTTTTTTATACTTAGTTACCACAGATTAAATAGAATTAGCCTACAGTGAGTACATACATTGAGTCCAATCATATCATTCAGCCCATGTTGACTGGTCCGCTGCTGAACAAAGGTCTCCTTCATAGAAAGAAAGAAAGAAAGATTTATTTGCACAGAATACAGGTGGTACCAGATATAACAATGGTGCATAGTTCTAGCTATATTCTGCCTGTATTAGGCATGCAAATATTTATAATTATATAAAACAATTAAAATACTATTATACCTATATGTTACTAAATATTATTACTTATTATTATTATTACTTACAAAATGTCGTTATCTTATTATTTAGCATATTTGTATTGTCACTACATTACATTATTTCAAATTTTACAAAAAGTCACATTCATTAGTTTTATGTCGCATAAACTCTTCTATTGTATAAAAGCACTTATCTACTAGCCATTTTCTCAACATAATTTTAAAATATTTAAATGGGAGTTCCCTGAGATTCTTAGGCAATTTGTTGAAAACTGATATGCACATGTGATAAACATTTTTTTTATTTAGAGTGGTTCTACAAAATGGAATAATTATTTTAGTAGGATCTCTTGGTCTGTATTTAGTTACATGTTCCCCCTTGAATTTGAAAAAATCGTTATACTTCCTTACAAAGACTGATACTTCAAAAACATACATGCCGGTCAATGTCAGCAAATTTAATTTTTTAAATAAAGGTTTACATGATTCAAGTGGACTTGCTCCACAAATAGCTCTTAAACATTTCTTCTGTACAATGAATGCTTGACCAATATCAGTCGAATTCCCCCATATTATTATCCCATACCTAAGGATTGACTCTACATAACCTTTATAAATATGCTATTCCTGCAGTCTTTTCATCTGACACGATACGAAGTTTTCTAAGGGCGTAGACAAATCTGCTTAGTTTAAGGATAACATCATTTATGTGTTGTTTCCAATTACAAAATCCATCCAGAGTTATACCTAAGAACTTTATACTGTCAGCTTCTTCTATAATGTCATTTTCTATCTTTAAGTTAATATTATTATTATCAAACTGTTTACTTTTATATGTACCAAATTTTATGAATTTGGTTTTTGACAGATTTACATTTAAATTATTAGCTTTTAACCATTTTAGTGTAGATTGTATCTCTTTACTTATTTTAATTTCGTGAGATGTGGCTTTATCCTTAAGTGGCACTATTATAGATATGTCGTCTGCAAATAGTATACTTTGACAATTTATTGAATCAGGTAAGTCATTAACGTACAATAGGAATAGTAGAGGGCCTAACACGCTCCCTTGTGGAACGCCATATTTGCTGACCATGTATGAAGATCTGTATACACTGCATTCATGACTGTCATTTATACTAGTGATTTCAACACATTGCTTACGGTTGGTTAGAAAACTTTTTATCCAGTCTAAAGCTACACCTCTAATGCCATATTTTTCGCATTTGTTAAGCAAGATCTCATGATCTACAAAATCAAAAGCCTTACTCATATCAAAGAATATGGCTACCACCAGAATTTTCTCATCAATATATTCGGTTATATGTTTAATAAGAGAGAATGCTGCTAAAGAAGTTGATTTATTACGTTGAAAGCCATTCTGTTCTTTTTTAATAATATTATGTTTATTTAGGAATTCCATTAATCTCTTGTCGAAAATCCTTTCAAAAATTTTTGATATTATGGGTACAAGAGTAATAGGACGATAGTTATTCGGTTCCTTTCTATCGCCTTTCTTATACAATGGCTTAACAATAGAATACTTTAATTTATCCGGAAATATTCCTTGATTCAAGGAATTTGTTATTATATGGTCAAGAATTGGAGCAATGACACGAGCACTTGCTTTAATTATTTCTGTTGTAATAGAGTCATACCCCACAGAATTTGTGTTATTTAATGATTTAATAATATTTATAATTTCAAGCTCTGACGTAGGTTTCAAGAATATTGATTTACCATTAACATCTATTTGTATTTTTTTATATTGTTTATTAGGTGGCTGTAATTTATTTCCAATGCTGATATTGCTAAAGAAGTTATTAAATAATGTTGCAATTTGAGTTGGATTGTGAATAACATTTCCGTCATATTGTATTGATGTTACGCTGTTGATCTACTTGATACTATTCTTTTTATCTTTTATTATATCCCAAGTGGCTTTTCCTTTATTTTTTGCTCTATTAAGTTGTTTTCTATTAATATTTCTTTTTGACCATATAATACATTTCTTTAATATTTTTTCGTAAGTATTATATTTTTTAAGTGTGTCTTGTTTCCTATGTTTATAATATAGAAACCTTAATTGTCTTTTAATAGCACTGGCTTTTCTCAAGCCTTTAGTAATCCATGCAGGAGCTTGACTATTTGAACTAATTTTTGATTTATAGTAAGGAAAACATAACTCATAGTATAAAGTAAGTTCTTGATGAAAAATGCTAAATGATTTATTTACATCTGATTCCGCGTAGACTTCATTCCAAGATAATTGTGATATGTAGTATATAAACTTATCTATATTTTCATCACTAAATTCACGTTTTTTTACGTACCAATATCGTGAGATTTTTTCACACTTCCCTGGAAATTCTAACATTTGCGCGGTGTCGTGATCAGATAGATGGAGCCGGTGTATTGTACCATATGCCTCTTTATGATTACTTGCTATGGGATCTATACAGTTATTTTGTCGTGTTGGCTCGTTTATGTGTAAAGTTAGATTATAATTTGTGAGGATATTTTTTAAATTAATTGTATTTTTATTTTTTAGCAGTATATTAATGTTTAAATCGCCTGTTATTATGAATGTTTTATTTATAATTTTGTATCTTAATTTATGTAATAATATTTCTAATTTATTAAAAAAAGAATTAATGTCAGATGTAGGTATTCTGTATAAACATATTATCGCTGTATTGATACTGGGGATTTCTATACCGCAACATTCAAATATATTATCACAAGAGCATTCTTTACACACTTCTATTGTCTTACAGTTAATTCCGCTATATGTTGGAATGCATGTACCACCACGTTTTTGTTTTTTTCTGGAATAGTAACTGGCCACTGTATATCCCTTAATCCTAATATTTGAATCATCCCCACTTTTTACAAAAGTCTCACTAAAGCATAAAATCTGTATTGGATAATTATTTTTGGCAAGTTCGGTTAGGCATATCTCTATGTAGTGACTCTTATTTAGAATACCTGCGATGTTTTGGTGGAGTAGTCTTATTTTATCCCCTTTATCCTCTTTTAATTCCTTCGGCTTACACATAAAAAAGTCTCATCATTAAATATTTGAGACGGAGTTCTAGTTATATTACGTTTAATAATAGGAAAATAATATGGGATGGTCCCCTTTTGTCTGTGGGAGACCAAAGGGGAACTTTTAGGTAAGCTCTGTTTAATAACAGGAGGATAATAAGGTTTTGCTTTATTTGTACTAGAAGGAAGTGAACAAGGATAGTGGTGGCGTAAATAGGGGGGGCTGTGGGGTGTGCCCCGGGAACCAATTTCCAAGGGGTGACAGTCCGCGCCCGCGAAGAACCACTGTGACGCAAATTATCTAAGGAAATTAGGATATATCACCTGCAGTGCAATACATAAAATATATTGTGAAAATTATGCATAGGTAGGTATATAATTCATTAAAGACCAAAAAAAATATTATTTTGCGTGTTTGACATTACTATAATAATAGGTAGCTCTAGCAACGCGACACTGACCTCTTTAGTGCGTAGGTACTTGTAATAAAGAGGTCAGTGAATGGGGGCGTATCAATTTATTTTTCCCATCTGTGATCTGTCACCACTGGTGGCAACTGGGAACAGAAAGAGTGGCCAGTCCCAATTTTCCACCACTGACAGCAAATGTTTTGTTTTAAATGAAATTCTCATTTGTCACCAGTGGCGGCGTTGACGGTGGGGGCTACTGGGAATAACTCAATATTTTGACTGTTTTCTTTGGGTTTCATTTCATTAATAGAAAACCGCTAGAAGGCTGGCTACGCACAAGGACTAAATTTAAAATGCCGCCTGCATCCAACGATACCAGCAACCTTTACCAGGTCGTCTGTGCATCTCGTTGGAGGCAGTTCTACGCTGAGCTTTCCGATGCGGGGTCTCCACTCGAGAACCTTTTTGCCCCACCGGCCGTCAGTTCTACAAGCTGTCCCGCCCACTGCTATTTCAGTTTGCTAATCAGTATTTTCATTCATTGTCAGTACCTACAATGTTAACGATATATTACAAACAGTAAGTCACAAGCACAACCGAATTACAGGGCCAGAGTAGGCCCCTATAGGCCATGTAGCGCCCGTGTGCAATATTTACCCTAGCTCCCGGTCAAAATGGAATTGTTACAAATAACACAACATTACCACAAACTGCCAAAGGAGACGGGCAGGGATTAGGGCCTAAACGTTACACAAATGAAAAGCTTATCAATATTTTTTTCTAGTTTTTTTTTGTTGGCGAAATATTCAATCGTACACAGAACTATGGGATAAAAAATAATAATAATAAAATTATAGAATAATAATTTCCTTCATTTCCATACATACACTCACGCCTTTTTCCCATGGGGGTAGGCAGAAACTAAAGAACGCCACTTGCTACGATTCTTGCATACTTCTTTTGCTTCGACCACATTCATACACCTTGTCATACACACACGCCGGTTGCGAGTATTACGCACCTGACCTTTTTGAAGAACCTCACCAATAAGGTCGGCGTAAGTTTTTCTAGGGCGTCCCCCCCCCTCTCGGCGGTTCCACTGACATTCGCCAAATTCCTTTTGTTAGTCGCCTCTCATCCGTTCTCTCGACATGCCCAAACCATCTCAGCATATTCTTCTCAATCCTCGTCACTACATCGTCTTTTAACCCGCAACGTTCTCTTATCACACTATTTCTCAATCTGTCATTCCGAGTTACACCGCACATACTTCGCAAATAACGCATTTCTACAGCATTTATTCTACTTTCATGTTTCTTCTGCCATACCCAACTTTCACTTCCATACATAAGTGTTGGTACCAACACACCAGTTCATTTCCAGTATTATATAATATTGCCACATGAAATAAATTAATCGATTTGTCGAATAACTTTTGTTACCTGCACATCTTGGGTTGAGCCGGTTTCTTGAGTTTTGCCGTCGAAGTTATGACACCATCGTTTTGAGTTTTAGAAATATTATTATTCAATAACACATGCATGTGCATTTTTTAAAGGTCTTTATGGTCTTTATAAGCATCAAGAAGGACCGAATACCTACAGTTTTCAGCTAGCTTAAACGTTTTCTATCTTAGGCGATGCGATATTTTTTCTGGTTTTCAAAAAATCGTTATTACTTGAAAAATATATAAAAAAAAATCTCTTTCTGTCACAAATACGCACAAATAAAGAGCTACTCGTGTACATATTTATTCCACAGGCGCACATACAATGGTTTTAGAGATACACGATTTTGCAAAACGTTAATGGAGAGCAGGAAACGCAATATCTAGAAAACCTGAAGACGCCCATATTATATTTTTGGCGCACATTTTTATGAACAAATATAATAAGCTCTCTGCTCATTCATACAAAATATTTCTCTTATCATATCGATCATTCGTTAGAATTTTCCTCTGCTGGAGTAACGTTACTCCATCGAATCGAGAATCGATTTTTTCCAAGATGACAAAGCGCATATTTTTTTCATGTGGCGCACATTTACAGTAGATTACGCACTAATTATACGTTCCACTCATATCACTCTAAGAGCTACTTTCCTGCTGGGGTAACGTACACAATCCATATAGGTACCAGTGATCGCGACAGGATCACCTGTTAATCAATTTTGATACTTAACCACGAGCGCAGTTCTATTTTAGTCGAACAATGTAGGTATATAGGTATTGACATTTACGCGAATATTATACATTGAAATAAAACTACTTTTTACGGATTTTATCGCGTTATATTGATATTATTAATCCCGACGTTTCTACCCGTGACCATGGACGCTGTAAAGGGTCCAAAACCTCGGGATTAATAATATCAATATAACGCGATAAAATCCGTAAAAAGTAGTTTTAATTCAATGTAGGTATACTTAGTACTAAAAAAACTGTATTGGATATAAGGCAAAATGAAACTAATAAATAAATAAATTTTATTAGTATAAAGCTTCGTAACAACGTAGAAATAACACAAATCAAAAATCCATCATAAATTCAAAAATAAAAGATATCAACCTAAAAAGTACCTACTTTAACTATAAACAACAAGCTTACATATTATTAGCTATCTCAGATGACACTTTGACAGTAGATATGTTAAAAAAAGTTGAGAGATGACGTTCTACTGGTATGACGCTGTCCCACTCACAAAAAAAATCGTAAATTAAAAAGGTAACAAATTGCTATTGCTAACAAATAAATAAATTAATTAAATCTCAACCACAACAGTATCTAAATCTAAAATATAGTTACATAAATAACGAAAAACACAAGTTTTATTTAAAAAATGTAAACTTAACGAAATAAAAACCAGACCTATTTTGTCGAAATCAAAAAAATATGAATTAAAAACATTAAAATATGAAAACTTATAAAAAATCATCACCACAATAGGTACCTAAATTATGAGGTTATTTATTAAGGCTAGATAACGTAAAAATATAATATTTAGGTAGGTATCATATGTAATGTACCTACTAAATCATTAAACAAAAATGTATTTCTCTAAACGAAATGAATCTGTAAAAATGGAATGCCAAAGGCATTAATATTTAATATTACAATGTAGGTACAGATGCCAGCAGGTCAACCTATCCAAAACTGTCAAATTGCCCAATTTAATATGGACCTTATTGTTTTGTATTAAAGTTGAAATTCAATCAAAGAAATTTGAAAGATTGTGGTAGCTTGATGTGTATACGAATATGGCTTATCAAACTACCCTTTTGACTAAAACTTCGCTGACATATATCACATTTATACGGCTTCTCACCAGTGTGTATACGAACATGCCTTATCAAACTACCCTTTTGATTAAAACTTCGCTGACATATATCACATTTATACGACTTCTCACCAGTGTGTATACGAACATGCCTTATCAAACTACCCTTTTGATTAAAACTTCGCTGACATATATCACATTTATACGGCTTCTCACCATTGTGTATACGAACATGTTTTATTAAATTAATCTTTTGAATACAACTGTGCTGACATATATCACATTTATACGGCTTCTCACCAGTGTGTATACGAACATGGCTTATCAAACTACCCTTTTGAATAAAACTTCGCTGACATATATCACATTTATACGGCTTCTCACCATTGTGTATACGAACATGTTTTATTAAATTACTCTTTTGAATACAACTGTGCTGACATATATCACATTTATACGGCTTCTCACCAGTGTGTATACGAACATGACTTATCAATGAACCCTTTCGAATAAAACTTCGCTGACATATATCACATTTATACGGCTTCTCACCATTGTGTATACGAACATGTTTTATTAAATTACTCTTTTGAATACAACTGTGCTGACATATATCACATTTATACGGCTTCTCACCAGTGTGTATACGAACATGACTTATCAATGAACCCTTTCGAATAAAACTTCGCTGACATATATCACATTTATACGGCTTCTCACCATTGTGTATACGAACATGTTTTATTAAATTACTCTTTTGAATACAACTGTGCTGACATATATCACATTTATACGGCTTCTCACCATTGTGTATACGAACATGTTTTATTAAATTACTCTTTTGAATACAACTGTGCTGACATATATCACATTTATACGGCTTCTCACCAGTGTGTATACGAGCATGTTTTATTAAAATACCCTTTTCTCTAAAGCTTTGCTGACATATATCACATTTATACGGCTTCTCACCAGTGTGTATACGAGCATGTCTTGTCAAACTACCCTTTTGACTAAAACTTCGCTGGCATATATCACATTTATACGACTTCTGACTCGGAGTTTTGTTACTATTAAAATTTACAGCGTTTATTATACTATTTTTACATAGAATACTGTCTTTACCGTTAGTTTCTGAGATAGCGCAATTGATTTCAGATTCTATGATTTTTTTTACAGGTTTTACTGCATTACTTTCAATTATTTTGGTCTTCTTCGAGTCAGTTTGTCCGTTTTTCTGTTTCTTGGTAGGAATTTTATCTTTGGGTTTTTCTTTGTCTTGTCTTTGTCGTATGTCTATTTTAGGTTTCTTAGCAACAGGAGCACCTGTCGTAATAATTGTCACTATTAATCAAACACAAAATAATTACGCTAAACGTAACGCTAAAGGATAACCTGTATGGCATTTGGCATGCTTTTGGGTCTATTGTAAATGGCAAAATCCATACTCCCAGCAGCTACTCAGAATTTCACAATTAGATAAAAATACAATAGCATTGTTTGACCTAGGAATCGAATCCAGCACATTCAACAGACTTAGATAAATTAAGACAGCTACGTAATAAATCCACGTATATTTTTAACATCATTGGAAAGCATAGCTTGTTTAGGCATCAAGCTTAAGCATAGTAAGTTTTGTTTTAACAAAAAGGAGCATCACATTCTTTTGGAACGGTCTGAGAGAACGCTCCGTACGATTCGGTCAGTGAAATCGTTACACCTAGTCATTACCAAGTTCGATAAATTCATTTGTTTTTCGCTTTTCGCAATAACACAAGGTAGGTAGGTATACATTTTAAGGAAAGAAATATTCGATCTCAGGCAGGATTCGAACCTGTACACCGGACTCCGGCCACTAAGCTACCGAGACCACTGCCTGTGGCTAAAGCGAGATCGAACTATTCTTTCGCTAAAACTTATTTCTTTGAAAATGTTTAGGATGCACCAAATATATAAGAAAATGTCGTGTAAAAAGTAAGGCAACCTCGTTGGACATTGAACTAAATGTAAATTAAACCATGTCGGTTGAAGAACATACTAATATGTCTTGGATAGATGTCGCTGACGTCACCTATAAGGTGTAATGTGGAAGAGAAATTCATTCAGAACATAACAGAGTTTTTTTTTTGCAAACAAGCATACGGCCCACCTGATGGTAAGCGGTTACCGTAGCCTATAGATGCTTGTAACACCAGGGGTATCACTTGCGCGTTGCCGACCCTGTAAAACGAAAGAGGGATAAGTAGTTGGATTGGCAAAGGGTCAAAGTCCCCCCCACTGCCAAAATAACGTTTCCTCGCGCAGCGGTATATGGTATTTACCGAATTTCTGCGCATATCCGGGTGGCGAGTTGTATTTGCTGAGGTTGATGTGTAGCGCGTTTGCGAACTCGCTACCGTAGAACACCATTAGCTCCGTGAAGCGAGGAATTATTTTGATCGTCCTGCAAGTTACATATTGCTGTTAGCACAATTTATATCGTTTTATGATGTCCTAATAGATCTTAAGACACTTTTACAAGTCAATGTTTAAAATTTTTTTGAAGTAATAATCAATATTATTTAGTTAAATTTTATTTATTCAGAACTATGTTATCAACGGAACCGACGAGGGTTATTGTCGGAATTAAAAAGAGAATTTTCCTTTTAAATGAAATTTTGTATTTTTGTTGTGTGATTATTTTGAGACAAAAAATCTGGATCTAGATGAAAGTACTGCCAAAATTGATATCTAAACTAAAGAATGCCACTTGCTACGATTCTTGCGATTCTTTCGCTTCGTCCACGTTAATACATCTTAATGCCATAACTATAAACAATTGCCAAGTACATATTTATAAATGACAGAATCGCTAAAAGCGATCTCTGTTAGTAGACAGCCCTACAGACAGATAACATTTCGATGGATTTAAGAGAAACGGAGAGGCGATAATCAGGTAGTCTGGCGTACCTACTTAAAAATATAACAGATATGCCAATAACATACCGATAATACAATTGTCCTTTATACTGGTATGCGAGCAAGTTCTGTTCCTTCCAGTGTCGTGCACAGTTAACATATCGCATCCAGTTAGAGCGGTCACCGTCCGCCGCGTCCACCACATGGGACCGCTTGTTGTTACGATCATGTATCTAATACAATATAAATAATTATATATACGCTACATCGATCAGAGTTAGTCTGGGTCCACCTTATTGCCAATATTTTTGCCGCTAAACAATAATTTATCAATTTTTGTTAAGCTAGACGGCTCCGGCATTTCCTAACTGACGACCTCTGAGAAGAAACGCCGAAACAAACTCAGAGAATCATAGTCTCTTTTAAAGTCCAGACATAGTAGGTATAAGAACAAATATGTGTCTTACAATGTGGGGCAAAGTCTGAAATGGCCTTTTGAAGAAAGAGCTATAGCGGCTTTGAGTGGACCAGTCCCAACCGACGGCACGCGTGCATCAGTCATTGTGTAGCTCAACCATAATTTAGGGAGCTCAACAACCCGTGCGTCGCACGACGATACCAGATCAGAGGAACATTTGCGTAGGCCACTAAAAAGGCTCAAAGCCACCAGACTGTTCAAAGCTGAGTATGTATATTTAGCGTACAGAGTACTCACATTTACATTTTATTGATTTAAAAGTTATTAAATAATAAGAAAAATATAATCACAATAACCATTACAGTAATGTCTGTTAATATCATTACTCTGATCCGATTTGAAGAGCTATATGTATAGCCATGCAGTGACATACATACATACATACATAATGTACACCCACATTTCGCCGGTATGTTTAGGTCTCATGTAATAGGGGGCGAGCCTATTGCCATTAACCGGGCACAAATCCAGACTGAGCTGCTACTGAGAATTTCATAGAAAAACCCAATAACACGTTCCATCCATCATGGAGAGCCGTGTGCTGGTTTGTCATATTATCGCAATAAAAAAAACATACGCTCCAAAGGGTCGAAGCTATTTTATCTAGGTATGGTCTGGGGTAGAGAAGAGGCCTTCACTCAGCAGTGGGTGGTACCGGCTGAATAGATAGATAGAGATAGATGGTCTGCAAATTGATCCTTGGTAGGTAGGAGTCGGATATTTTTTATACTTAAGGTGGCAAACAAGCATACGGCCCATCTAATGGTAAGTGATTACCGTAGGCTATAGACGCTTGTAACACCAAGGGTATCACTTACTTGTTCCCGACCCTGTAAAAGGAAAGAGGAATAGTTGGGTTGGCAGTATAAGGGTCAAAGTCCCCCCACTGCCAACACAACTTTTCCTCGCGGAGCACTGGCAACTTTGCTTATAGGAACACAACACAACTCAAAGCAGTGTTATTTCACTTCGATTTTCTGCAAGGCATTTACTTCTTCAGTCGGGCAGTTCCAATTTGATTGGAATTACTCCCACTATCTCCTACCTTTCCTTGATATAGAAGAATAAATTAATATAGAAACGTGTTACCTGCCAACAATACATGGAGTCCACTTCTTGTGTGCGTTTTCCACAATACGGCCCGAAGCGCACACCGCGTGGTAGTGTTAGTGTACTGAATACACCCAGACCGGCGCCTGACCGTGCCACATAGCTTATTAATAGGTACATACATAACATGCCTGTATTTAGAATCTCGCTGGATTATTTAGAAAAATGACATGAACGATACTATCGAATAACGATAGAGGACAGTGCTGCCAGTCGATGAGATCTCGCAGTAGCCCGAGCACGAAGGACTTGCGAAAAACTATTCGTATCGTTATCGAGAACAATTTGTATGAGATTTGTACCAGCTCCTCTATCGTGCGTACAAGGAACTAATTTTGCTAGCAATGTTAAGGGAGGAGTAGACAAACCATGAATATATCTAAGGTAAATGCTGCATGAGCAATGGGAATTGAAAAACGAATCTAGATTTAACCATTTAATCTACAATCTTATAAAATTCGCGTGTCAATAGAATCAACTTTGTTTTTGTCTATTAATAGCCTACGTACGTAATATTACTTTACGGTTTGTGAGCATTCTGCATCATATATGGATAGGGCAGCTGCCCCGAAGAGAAGGTACGAACTTTGTTTTGACGTTTGACGTTTTCTTCACGTGATCGCTTCAGAGTTCTTCAGGTGCAAATGCAATCCGTACTTTTTCGTGCTGGCCACTATATTATAAAGAATTTAAGGACTTACCCGGGATTATGGAGGGTGCGAGGTGTAGGAACACATGAGGGATAGTGAGGGCGGCGCGTGGGACGTAGGAAGGATAATTGGTTTTGGATGGAACCTAAACAAAGACATTCAAAATTAATTAAATAATGGGTAAGCTTGGAAAATAAAACATTGAAGCCAAATCTAAGAAAATATAATATGTATGAACCTTTGATTTATGAACGGAGGCCAGCACATCAAGCTACAACAATCTGTCAAATTTCTTTGATTGATTTTTAACTTTAATACAAAATATTAAGGTTCATATTCAATTGGGAAATTTTGACAGTTTTGGATAGCTTGATCTGCGGGCGTCTGTACCTACCTAACGGTTTTATACTTTTTATTCTTTGACAAGTTTAATTTTACATCTTACCAACTTAATTTTACCTAATTTAAATAATATCTTCTTATTAGTACCTACCAAAGAGGTCTTGAGAAAAAATTTTGTTTTTCACGAATTACTGCTTACATAAAAAAAAATACATACATCTTTGACAAAATAAAATTATCTAACAACATATTCTGATTCTAGGAATACTTAGTTTAATTCATAATTTGCTTTTGTGGCAAAATGAAATAAATAATGCTATTGCCTAGCCATAGTAATTTTGACGTAAGTAGATAATTTATCGTAAACGTAAGTACAGAGGCCTGCACATCAAGCTACTACAATCTGTCAAAATTCTTTGATAGATTTTCAACTTTAAAAGAAACGAAATAAGATTTATGTTCAATTGGGAAAATTTTACAGTTTCGGATATATTGATTTCTGACATTTACGCGAATAATATACATTGAAATAAAATTACTTTTGACGAATTTTATCGCGATATATTGATATTATTAATCCCGGTGGTATGGTATTTCGGACCCTTTAAAGCGTCCATGTTCACAGGTAGACTGAGGTGGTGGGTGTCTTGATGATATAATTACTGACAGCTACCCTACATTTTTATTGTTACATGATCAATTATATCTATTTACTAATTAATCGGATAGCTTGACCTGTTGGCGTCTGTAACATTAAGTATAAAAATGCGTATCTGTGTTACCTTATCATCTGGCACGACCAGCAAGGGTCCGTGTATAGCACAGTACTCGTAAACAAAATCTGCACACTCATCGCAAACTGAGGACAAAATATTTCGTGATCAAAAGAATAATTTGCTTTATCATCATCTTCCATACCATGCCAAACGGTGCCCTTTCAATTGATCTGTCTCAGGCGCCACTTTCAAACTTCCTCTAATTATTTATTTATTATTTTGGAAAACCAACAGCCTTACAATAAATTTGCAACGAACATAAACAACAGATAGCCAATTATAGGTCTTCACAGATAAGAGACATATTAAAATAAAAACATGTGGACAACAAACTATGCAGTACTATAAACGTGTCGACTTAATGAGAATCACGTTTGGTGTTCATAAATGAAATCTCTGCTCAGCAACCGCCTCAACGACACCAAGTTAACGTTGAAAATGTCAACATCATGTGCATTGCAAATATTGTTCAGTCTTGCTAGCTCTCCACAGGAAAGTATTTTGCCGGTAATTTGATAATGCAGGGGCCAAGTTAATGGGTGTATGACGCCGCAAAGATTTTACGGGGACATTAAAACCTATTTTACCAAGAAGTTCGGGGCAATCAATTTTATTAGAAATAATTTTCATCAAATAAACAATATCACCTATTTCACGTCGCTTAACCAGCCGAAGAAGGTGAAACTTTGCACATAATTTTTATTGGTACACCTCTGCCTATCCTTTTGGGAAATATAGGTCATACAGGCGTGATGGTATGTTATTTAAGAATATTGTGTTTTGTCTATTTTTGTGTGTAATCCATATCTTCTACTAATATTATAAATGCTAACGTCCAACAGTCTCCATGCATTTTTAGTCTAAAACATACATATATACACTCACGTCTTTTTCCCTTGGGGGTAGGCAGAAACTAAAGAACGCCACTTGCTAAGATTCTTGCATACTTCTTTCGCTTCGACCACATTCATACATCTTGTCATACATACACGCCGGTTGCGAGTACTACGCACCTGACCTTTTTGAAGAACCTCACCAATAAGGTCGGTATAAGTTTTTCTAGGGCGTGCCCTCTCGGCGGTTCCACTGACATTCGCCATATAAATATTCCATATTCCTCTAATATACTCGTTCCTTATTTTGTTCATTCTGGTTACTCCACACATCCACCTCAACATTCTCATTACCGTTGCATGTAATCTTCAATTATTTGCTTTAAATATTTATTTATTAAGTACAGCCACATCGGACTAACGCCTCAATTCTTAAAGAATTACCTAAATATAACTACGAGGCTCTTCACGATATATTTTCGGAGAATTCTTAAATTCTTGGGACACATAGCCAGAAAACATGGTGATAACCTAGAAAAGTTGCTTGTGACAGGCAAGATTGAAGTGAAAAGAGCAAGAGGGAGGCGCTGGATGCGTTGGTAGATTTGTTCGACTCCATTGTGAACGACCCCATTCATGCTGCAGAGAGAGCAAAATGGTGGAATAATTCGCAAGAAGGTTTTATATAGAGATCACGACCCTCAGCAGTGAGGAGAACGACTCAAGGCGGAGGACAGCCACATGACATAGGTATATTAAAATTGGAACATAAGTGTGGTATCTAATGGACATGACAATTACATAACACTCATGTGACATCGCCACTCACCGCTCCTTCCCCGCGCCTCAAGCCTCACCCCGCGCGTCGCCATATATACATTTGCAGACGACGCGCGGGCCCCTTTCTTCCCGCTGCAGCTGCCCGAAGCTAAGTGCCACCCTCTACCGGTCGGACCTCGCCTCGAAGCCTTCGCCGAACCCACCCTGAGCTTAACTCACCCTTCTCTTGCCTTAACGTATTTTTAATTGTAACCCTAGTGTCAATAAATTTGTATATTTTGTGTCCGAGTGTAATTTATCTCCACTAAATAGTTCCCACTACGTCACACTCATAACTAACTAATTATGAGTGTTATGTAGTTAGTGTTAAGTAATCTTTATCTGACAATTAACATTAAACATCGCCATCATATCAGAACAAATGCCTCCCCAATACCACGGTAATATATAGGTAGATAAAATTACCGTGCCAATAAATACACTTTCACAGAGATCGGTTACATGCCACCTGCATCCAACGACTCCCAAATTTTTAAACGAGTACCAAATTTCATCAAAAGCATTTCAGCGGTTTAGGCGCCGACAGACAGCAAGAGTTACAATATTAGTAGGTATAACGTTGTATAGGTACTTACATATATATTCGTCTAAGCTTGGTTCCTCTGGTTCGCAGTAACTAATACGCGGCTTCTGCCGCAAGTTGCGACGACTCATCCTTAAATAAAATGTACTTAAGTAATTAAGGTATGAGAAGAAGGCACCATGGAGGCAACCGCCTTGGCGCCTAACACGCCGAAACCCCGCCTGCACAATCTAAAGCAGGCGGGCCTTTGGGGTCGCGGGCGTTCAGAAAGAGGACTCTGTTCGCCCATCATCATGCGATCCCAGAAAAGACGGTAGCACAGTGGTCACGTGCTGCCGTGCACAGGAACATATTCAGGGGAGACCCGTTTACAGTCTCCCCAGAGGTGTGCCTTAATAGGCGGTGCAGAGGGGGGTTCTGGGGTGGTCTATTAAGAGGACCCAGTGACCCCTTCATGTGCTGATGGTGGCCACCGGGGTGGTTTTAGTGGGTAAGAATCCCACACTCCCCGGTCTAACCCTCCACAGGCCTACCTAATATTTTCCGAGTTAGGAATGGTGACGTATCCATAGACTGACCGCGGTAAGCTCAGCTAAACTTGTAATACTCTAAAATCTTTACTTTCATGATGGGCCCGTGTAAAGAAAACTACTTATCTAACAAATTGGCGTTAGCGATAAAATTATAATTATGAATGAATTAAGTAAATTGAATTGTTTAGTGTGCCTACATACATTGAAGTTAGTTTTGTTATTCATTCGTAAAACACAATTGTACGTATTATTTTCTCAATACTAGAAACTTTTTCCTGATAAACTCCAATAACTGCAAACTAGCAGGAATATACTACAGCTTTACAAAGTTGATTACCTTTTGAAAGTGACTTTCTTTCTTCACAGCAATAGGAAACATAAAACTTTAAACATTAAATCAAAATCTTGTTCCGCTCTTTCCCGCCAATCTATGAATAAATATAAAATAAATACTCATAGTGCTGTGATTATTTTTCTTGGTGTCTATGGTTTTTAACCACAGACTGAAAAATGTCTGATGTATGTATGTATGTACCATGTAGTGAGCGAAGTCTTTAATGCTGATTATTTTTATTATTTGCATAATACAAAATAGTGTATTTTATTAAGTATTATGAAACTTTTTTAAGTGAATTATTAAATTTTATAGCGCTTTGCTTAGGCATTCAAACTTCTGTCAATGGTAATAGGTATGTATGTATGTTACTTTAAAAAAAAATTAACATACATAGAATAGTTTCGGCACAGATTAAAAAGACTAAGTTGATAAGAATAAGATAAGTATTGGTAATCCTTAGCGGGAAAAAATGATGCGATAGTGGACTAAGACATAATGACGAAATTTTACTAAAAAAAATCCGATCCGATTAGGTAAACCAGATTACGAAGTTAGGGCGCTGAATCGGCTGAATACGTTCATGGCTCTGCAAAATTGTATTGTATCTTTTATAAATTATTTTAACTTTGACTTTCTTTAAATTTGTAACTTTCTTGAATATATAAATAACATTTTATTGAACTGATATTTCCAAAATCCAGCCGCAATAATGAGATGATCCTAAAAATCCTGAGATATGGTAGCCACAAGCCCCCCTCTTACGTCTGGTTAATGTCCTCTTACCTCCGGGGCTGGATGAAAATCAGCGTAAATCTATCTTGCATAATGCTGAAGCAGATCCCTTTCAGCTCAACCGTGAGGCATTGTACTATCTTCTCTGTGTTTCTTTTGTTTTAATATAATATTGAAAAAATATCTAGTTACACGTCTCATTTGCACTACAAAGAAAGACTTAGTAAACACAGCAACACATTGGCTAAAGATCAGGGGGTCTACTCCCTAAGCACGAAGTCCGTAGTTTGGACCTTAGTTACGTGCGTTTCCTACTCCGTATCACCTACGGACGGATGATTCGTTCGGGGCCCGAACTAAGAATGAATGACAACACAATTCGACAGTTGTCCCTACTCCCGATGTGTTTTTACCCGTTCGAAAAATTGAATTTGACACTTGTTTTAACGGACTCCGGAGTTTCCGAGAACTTTCGAACGGCTCGTAACTTCGTTGACGGAGATAAGGTAGTACACAGATAGATAGATATATATAGTCATTATTTATCTATGTAGGGATGTGCACCGTGGTCAACCCAGTTTTAAGTTCATTCGTTTATGTCCATCCTAAGATTGCCTGGAAGAAATTGCAATTAGCGATAAGGCCACCCATTGTATGTTTTTTTATTGCATCAAGTACTTTAATTGTATCTATTATTATGGTGTACAATAAAGTATATATAAATAAATATTAAGGAGTATACCCTCAGTGTCGATCAATTTTGACTCGGGAGACATAAATGTAGTCTACAGATATTTGTTTCGAGTTTGGGTGGACTTTCTATTCGTTAATTGCATAAAATTATGGCTCATTGTAGATAAAACACGGAGAAAAAAAAATCACATTTGCAGCTGAATAAATGTTTCTATCTTTCTTTCTCTCAAATGAAATAAAACAATAAACATATAAATCATTTAATATGAGTGAACGCTGTCACAGCGGGTATGTATTGCTTGCGGGACGCCGATAGATTCAGTTGCCAATAGTAGGTACAGTCAATTGCGTCTGTCAACAGCTCAGGCGACAAGCCGAGCGACGGACTTGTTAGTTCTTCTAAGTATTTACTTAACTGAAACAAAAAAGTATAATAAGTGATTGCAAATCATTAAAAAACTAAAACATGATCATTGAATATTGTTACTTTAAAAGAGACTATGATTCTTTGAGTTTGTTTCGGCGTTTCTTCTCAGAGGTCGTCAGCTAGGAAATGCCGGCCGGAAATGCATCTAGTATTAATTAATAATTTGTAATAAATATCATTTATCATGTAACAATTAAAGTATAGGGTAGCTGTCAGTAATTATATCAATATAACGCGATAAAATCCGTCAATGTATACATTGAAATAAAACTACTTTCTTACTTTCTTACATTTACTCGAATATTAAGACATACATACTCACGCCTTTTTCCCCATGGGGGTAGGCAGAAACTAAAGAACGCCACTTGCTACGATTCTTGCATACTTCTTTTGCTTCGACCACATTCATACATCTTGTCATATTATGTCATCGAAATAAATATTTTGTACTTATTTTACAGCGTTATATTGATGAGATAGCGTTTTTTAAGATTTTTTTTAAGAATTCCGAAATGTCGGGATTAATAATTTTATTAACAATAAGTTAAAACTATCTATACCCTATTCCAATCAGCCGTGAATACTTTGTAAACAAACCATCACTCAACATAAAATCGTCGATTTCATATTTAATTGACGTGATAAAGAATAGATTAATTATGGGATTTCTTATTGGTTCCTTTACAATGATTTATAATAACATTCATCATCAACCCATATACTGTCCCACTGCTGGGCACGGGTCTCCTCTCATATTGAGAGGGATTAGGCTATAGTCCACCACGCTAGCCTAGTGCGGGTTGGCAGACTTCACAAACCGTCGAGAAAAATCTCTAAGGCATGCAGGTTTCCTCACGATGTTTTCCTTCACCGTTTAAGCGAGTGATAATTAATTATTAATACGCACATGAATTCGAAAAGTCAGAGGTGTGTGCCTTGGGCTCGAACTCGAGACCTTCAACTTGGCAGTCTAATGGTCATACCACTAGGCTATCACTGCTATAATAACATTATCTGATTTATATTATTTTTAGTGTTTTCGAGATCATCATCTTCGTCGGTTGCTGAAGTATCGCCCACGTTAATGATAAAATATCAATAATAAAATCAAGTTACAGCATTTGTAACCAAGGACGGGGGGTGTTATAATTAATACGCTTTATGCCTATGTACAGAAGCCAGCACATCAAACTACCACAATCTGTCAAAATTCTTTGATAGATTTTCAACTTTAACACAACGTAATAAGGTTCATATTCAATTGGGACAATTTGACAGATTTGGATAGGTTGACCTGCTGGCGTCTGTACCATGATTCCTTTATCTCCAAACTCACAATATTTGAAAATATAACAATAGTAAAAATCTAAGTAGAACAGTATACTTTTACTTACTAATATTATATTTATAGTCAGTTTTTTATCACGTAGGTCGATATCTACGCAAAGAAACCAATACCTCCTAAACAAGTTTATTCTGTGGAGAGGCGAGGTGTGTTGCCCCTCCAACCAAAGGGAGGATCCTCCAACCAGGCGGGTGTTGTGCCTGGCGGGCCACGGCCCGACGGTTGTTGTCGGGCGGTTGTATATATGCAACTTTTTCGTTGCGAATGTTGCTTGCGCGATTCAGGACTTCGTAGTTCTATGTAGCGCGGTAGATGTCGCTACAATTCAATTGAATGAAAAAAATCCATTCACTAATTCGTTCATATTCGTTACAAGTATGCATTATGGACATCACTAAAGCTATTTAAGGTCATTGACGTTTCTTTGTTTACACAGTTTTCACGACTGATTGGAATAAGGTATAAATATTTAAAACATTGACTTGTAAGTGTCTTTTTTGTTCTTACCAGCACGGCTCTTTCGGGTTTACTGGGAGAGTATAGAGCAGTGTCTCTCTGTAGCCCTTTTGTAAGATCCATTCCCAGTAAGACGGCCACCTCACAGCTATTTCTGGCTAGGGCTTCAGACACGGCTCGCAGGGCTTCGGGTCGGTTGAGGAAATCCTTAGAAAAAAAAAAAGATTTTTTATGTATTTACAAAAAAAAGTAGTATATCCACTGTCTAGTACCCATAGTACAAGCTCTGCTTAGTTTGGGACTAGATGGTGCTGTGTAAAATGTCCCAAAAATATTTATTTATTTATTTAGAACATTTTACACAGCAACATCTTTTTTTATACCACTAAGGTGTCAAAAAAGCATACGGCCCGATGGTAAGCGGTTATCGTAGCCTATAGACGCTTGTAACACCAGGGGTATCACTTGCGCGTTGCCGACCCTGTATTGAAAGAGGAATAGTTGGGTTGGCAGTATAAGGGTCAAAGTCCCCCCACTGCCAACACAATGTTTCTTCGTGGAGCACTGGCAACCTTGCTCACAGTAAGAAACACAACACAGCTCAAAGCTGTGTAGTTTCACTTCGATTGCATAAATACGAGAATAATAAGAATATTTAATATTCTTGGACAATTTTACACATCACCATCTAGTCCCAAACTAAGCGGAGCTTGTACTATGGGTACTAGACAATGGATATAATACTTATATAGGTTATTTTTGTACATGCATACTTATAATACATACAATATTTGTGTCCTGCAGGAATCGAACCCACGACCTCGTGATCAGCAGTCCAACACGCGAACAACTAGACCACCGTGACGACGACGTCAGTGGTCTAGCGGTTTGAGTGTGATTTGTGTGGTTAAAACATAAGTGTTTGTGTTTGTCGGGGTGTTTCTATGTATTATAAGTAATAATTTTATTATCCCTACTAATCCCTACTAATATTATAAATGCGAAAGTAACTCTGTCTGTCTGTCTGTTACGCTTTCACGTCTAAATCACTGAACTGATTTTAATGAAATTTGGTACAGAGATAGAGTTGACCTTGAGAAAGAACATAGGATGGTTTTTATCTCGGACTTTTGAAGAGTTCTCTGGGAAACGCGATATAACCGAACTCGACGCGGGCGAAGCCGCGGGCGGAAAGCTATAAGTAATAATTTTATTATTTAAACTATGATTCCTTTGCTTAAACCACTTCATTTTTGTCTTAATGTTGCCATTCAATTATAATGCCATAATGTAATTACGATCAAAAAAAATGCAAGTGCTGTGCACACCTGTAAGTGACAAACTCACTCTAGATTATAAGTTTAACGTACCATAAAAATGTATTAGTGAGTAATTCGTTGGAGTGCCTTAATTTAAATAAATAAGTATGTATTTACAAAAAAAAAGTATATAATAAGTATTAAATCCATTGTCTAGTGATACATGGTGCTGTGTAAAATTGTCCAAGAATATTTATTTATAGATGTCGTCAACTACTAGAACTACCTACTATTACTATTACTTAAAGTTATTTAGAAAAGGAAAAATTCGACCGCAGGCAGGATTCGAACCTGCGTCTTCTGGTTAGGTACACCAGACGCTATGACCACTAAGCCACCGCGATACCTACCCGTCATGTCGAATTTTTCCTTCACATACTGAATTTACGTCTTTATGGTGACGTCAGTAACACCTATTGAAATGCAAGTTTTTGCTTTTCAACCGACACGACTTACTTTACAGTTAGTTCAATGTCGAACGATGCTACCTTACCTTCTAACTATCTTTTTGTATATTTTTGGCATTTTTCATGCTAAGATTTTAAAGTTATTTAGAAAAATTATATACAAAAAGATATTACCACTTACCTTCACTAAAATAGGGAAACTAGGAATTAACACATCACCGACAATTTTAACGTCTTTCTTTAACAACTGAGCTGCAGTCAACCTCGTCACGTCACTCCTCGCCGCCAAAAGACAATCCAACTCGCGTTCCCTAAAAAATAACATATTTTTTTTTATAAGAGATAGGTTAGCCTTTGACCACAATCTCACCTGATGGTAAGTGACGATGTGGTCTTAGATGTAGACCACCAAATTGTACACGTCAGGAAATACAGACTCAGGCAGCTGATTCCATTCTCTCGCTGTACGGATAAGGAATGTCGAGGCAAAACGCTTAGTGCGGGTTTCGGGAATTACATAAACAACATAAAATAAATAATATAAAACAACCCACATACTGTCCCACTGCAGGCCACTGTGACTATTTTGCTGTGCAATTAAAGTATTTATGATTTTATGCTTAGGATTGGGGATTATTTTGTTATACAAAACGATTTTTTCTTATTTGCAGTTAAATACTAGCCATTAAGAAAGTTATAATGGTTTATTTTTTCATTTTATTTTATATTTTCTGGAAAACTTACATTTATTCAGATACAATAGTTATAATTTTAAATTTTATACGGCCAATTACAAGTTTTCACAAATAGATGTTAATAAACCGCTCGAAAATAGAGGTGAGTCGTTCACGAATGAATGCTTCAAATGGACTACTTCAGTTGGTCTCGTCATTCGTCCACTAGTTCAGTTGTACTTCAAATAGTTCTTTATATCTTATAAATCAGTGTATCTAGTCCACCGGCCGGGAACGAGAACGACCCAAACGAAACACGAAGGAGGAGGATTATGGGAATTTAAACTTTATTCCAACAGCATAGCGATGTTGTCACCGGGTCAGAAGAGTTTGTAGCATAGCACAGCACTACGATTTTAATTACGATATTATGATTTACAATCACGTTTGTTCTAGTTGGAATGTGTATCATTAAGCCTGATCAAGTATGAAGGGAAATCTGTGGTATAATTTTAATTTTTAACGTGTGCGTCGTATCTCAGCTCGTCTGACTAGCTTGCGATAAGATGATTCAATGATATGTTAAGTTAAAACCTATTGCATATCTTTAGATGAAATAGTGAATGAAAACCGAACGATAAAGTTTGATAAGCTACTGAACTATACTGAACTATTGAACTAGAAGAAGGATATAGTTCACTGTAATGAAAAGACACATTTAGATCTTTTCATTTCAGTGACACATTTTGCGCATGCCTACTCGAAAACGTGTCCATAGAAAGATGAGTGCATGCACACATTCCAAATAGAGACGAGAACGACAGTGTACAATATTCAGTATGAGTGAACGAGACAATAACGGATTCGATACTTCCGATGTCAACCAGTTTACTTACAGAAACGTGACCATTATTTGACGCGGTATACGCACGACACGCTCTAACCTTTTGATCGCCACGTCTGAGGTTCTACTCCCTATCTCCGTCAACGAAGTTACGAGCCGTTCGAAAGTTCTCCGAAACTTCGGAGTCCGATAAAACAAGTGTCAAATTCAATTTTCCGAACGGGTAAAAACACATCGAGAGAGGGACAACTGTCAAATCGTGTTGTCATTCATTCTTAGTTCGGGCCCCGAACGAATCATCCGTCCGTAGGTGATACGGAGTAGGAAACGCCCGTAACGAAGGCCGAAACTACGGACTTCGTGCTTAGGGAGTAGACCCCCAGTAACGAAAATCTGTGTTCTCCACGGCAAGCGACAAATTCTAGTATCTAATAATACTAAAAAAAGGGGTATTTTTGACGTGCCATGCCGTCATTGGCGTCGTGAGCAAGTTTTAATTTGACGTCTATGAACGTCCGTGGCGGTCAAAGGGCTAGATACATTTGGATACGTTTAGGTTTGTAAACATACCTTTCAGCCTTATAATCGCCTGGCTTCAGAAGACTTTCTAAGAATAGTATAATTTCTTCATCATGTGGGGTAGCTTTGTTAACTTCTTTTGAGAAATTCACCGTATCTAATATTATTGTTGCTGAAACAATATTTCACATATTCATATTAAGTATTTATTTAAAAAAAAGTATACATATAAGTATTATATCTGTTGTCTAGTACCCATATTACAAGCTCTGCTTAGTTTGGGACTAGAACATGCTATGTAGTACATCCCAAAAAGATTTATATACATATGTAATAAAATGAACACTAAAAAAGAATCCGTCTCAATCTGAGAAGAGACCCGTGCCCAGCAGTGGGACCGTATATGGGCTGATGATGGTGAAATAAACACATGTACTTATTTGTGAGAATGAAAAAAAAATTTAAATGAAAACCTGCAGGCAGCTGAATTAATCCCGACATTTACAGCCTTTACTGCTCCCATGGTCACGCGTAAACTCAGGTTGAGTCTACCCGTGACGATGGCTATCATTGCTCTGTATATGCTTACCATGTAACATTTCACTGCAAACCGGATTCTCATTGAAGAAGTCCACATCTTTAGCTATCAGTGTACATAGATCCTTGATCCTCTGAGCTACCAGCGTTGCACAGGACCCGACAATCTGTATTGTAGAGCGCGTGTCATCTCTATAACACCAACCTGCTTTGTCTATGGGCCTGCAGAATAAATGATAACCAGTTCTCCACAAGGAAACGTTGTGTTGGCGATGAGGGGGAACCGTGACCCATATACTGACAACCCAACTGTTCCTCTTTCGTTTCACAGGGTCGAAAACGCGCAAGTGTTACCCCTGGTGTTACAAGCGTCTATAGGCTACGACGGTAATCACCTACCATCAGGTGGACCGTATATTTGTTTGCAACCATAGTGGTAAATTAAGAATGGTTACCCATCCAGACTGATCCGCGCAGCTTAACCTAATTGATCAGGTGATCAGCATAGTGCAAGGTAATGATATTGAGCTCTAATATTTACCGGTGGTCAATGATTTCTGTGACATATGGTGCCAAGAACTGGTCCTTTTTGGCCAAAACATGATGGTCAACCAACACAACCTTAGTTTTTGATTTTGTTACCAATTGCGGCAAATCATGGTCGTCTCTGAAAACATGATTATACACTAAATACTATGCACTTCCAAATAAAACGGATATTATTGTCTTGTGCGCCATCCATTGAAGTAAGACGATTTGAGATATTTTTATGGTATTATACAATAAGCATGCTACTTTATAATGCTTTATCCTATATTAACCATCACTAGTTAGAAGTCACTTGCTTGTAATTAGGCTTGGGTACGAAATATCAAAATATCGATGTTTTTCCATGCAATTATCGATATACATAATATATATCGTCGATAGTTTTCATAGCGATATATCAATATTCTATATTTATTTTAGAGTATCAATTTCGATTTTTTTTAAAGCTACTTTGGTTTCGTGTTTAATGTTACTAGATACTCCTTGCATGCTCCTTGCGCATTGTTAAGTTTAAACAATCCCTCCAAGCCCAATCTTTATGAAATGCAATATAACAGTAAGACTATTTACTATTTTATTCATATCTATTCTTTTTTATGAATGTTGAATGCTTTGGGAATTTGTATGAATAATTATGCGAAAACTGACGATATATCATATTTTATGGGCAACTGAAAATAATATGTTGATATTTTTCAACCAATAGTTACCGATACTGTTTAAAAATATCAATATAAATATTGATATATATTTTTTACTTACCCAACCAAATTATTTTTAGTAAAATTAAAATAAAATTTAATAATACAATAAGTACCTAAAAATCAGATTACTATCAACGATTCCTCGCTCCCTCAAATAGTAAGCAACTTCCGTCTTCAATTCATAGTCGCACCGATCAACATTTAATATTGGAAGAAATATATCATCTTTAATAGCCATATCATCATTACGGTGTCCTTTTGTACACACTCTGCATTTTATTTTATTGTATTGCCAGTTCAAAAAGTTTGCATACACTATTGCGCTCACTGCGGAATCCAAGTCACAACTTTCATTACCAATAATAAGATTTAGTTCACTGTATGTGTGTGAATTCTGAAACAGAGGAATACAGACAGAAATTATGCAATGCTTTCAAATTGGATATATTGTTTTAAAGATAAAATTTAAAATAGCACTGTAGAAACTTCCTGACGAAATGCTACTATACAATAGACAAGTTTTTAAAGGATAAAGTGTTTTAATAATACTAATGCTGCATTAAAAATTTTGAGATTTGAGTTTTTAGCATGATTATTTAATTGTCTTCATGTCTTAAGATAAAACCTAGCATAAGTACCTACTATTTTATTGTAAGACCTGTTGTATACCTATGTTTCACAAATAACTTGACTTAATGTCCTATAATCCCTAGATGGGGCAGAGGGCGTCCACAGATGTCCTCCATCGCGATCGGTCTTGAGTTTCACGCTTCACCTCGCTCACAAATAAACTTTATGATTATGATATAAATTTCAGAGAATTTAAAATTCAATCTCAGGCAGAGTTTGTTTTAATATTAAAAAGTGCAAAACAACAAACAGAATTATTTAACGAATTAATTATTAGTCTTGGGTCTAAGAACTCTATGCTGTTGTAAAGATAATCACAAGACAATAAAACTAATACAATTACCAATTTTGTTATAGTTGTAGCGAAAAATTCATCCATGTTACTTTGAATTTTACGTTTTATATACAATTAGTAGTGAAAAACTAAAAATCTAGCGAAATCCGGATATTTTATCCCATAGTCAAGAATTGAAAATTGAAATTATTTTGAAATTTTCTCGTTTCACTGTTTTGACATTGACAATAACCAAACAATTGTGTGTGACACTGACAATTGACATTTTAAAAATGTTATCAAGTAAAACTTTAAATAATACGGTATAAACAATATTGCCAACGTAGAATAAAATATAGTAGAAGTCTTCCTTTGAAATAAATGTATGTTGAACCAAGGGGATAATCGCCACTATAATGAATAACAATATGAATGAATCATATTGTTATTCATTCTACAATGTGCCATACATTTCCGGTTTAAGTCGACCTCACATTGTATAAGATTTCCCATAAGAATAGGTAGAAACTAAAGAACGCCACTTGCTACGATTCTTGTATACTTACATCATTTGCATTGTCCACGTTCATAGATTCATACATCTTGTCATACTCACACACACTGGTTGCGAGTACTACAAAGCTGACCTTTTTGAGAAGAACCTCACCAATAACATCTTTCTGGGGCGTTCACGGCGCTTCCATTGACATTCAACATAAAACTTCCTTTTGTTAGTGGCTTTTCATCCATTCTTTCAACATGCCCTAACTGCATGCATTTAATAATAACAATAGCGTTGATTTTTGTAGTGTAATCAGCTTGACTTGTCATGACGTCAAAAGTTTACATTTCTTAATTTCACCCAAGACCGACTCTCGGAAGTTACGAAGGAAGATAAAAAATCAATAAAATAGAATTACTATTTCGATGTTTTATGTACTTCATTCCTACTTATTAATATTGATGTTGGTTTTTTTCATTATTTCAGTAGGTACCTTTTTAAAATGAAAGTCTGCGTTTTTTTAATATTAATGGGTATGTTTTGCAATATTAGGTTATTATATTAGCTTAGTATTGTCCCATTGCTGGGTACGAGTCTCTTTTCAAACCGGTGAGAGTTTAGAAAATTAATATTACTAGCGCCTTCTCCTCTTGAGACCTCAATTGTTAAGTCTCTTATGATCTGTTATTTTACTTTTAGGACGATAAAACAACCTTTGTTTTACTAGCTACATTTCCTTTCAAACAGGAACACAATAATATTAACTAACACATTAGCAAGAATGAGCAGTAAAGTTGTTAGTACATAAATTTTGTCAAGATTGTTTGATAATCATCTCTCTTTATGTACTTACAAAAGTACCTACACGAAATTTTGTGGTAGTCAGCTAGTATTAATTAGTTATCTGTTGCCTTAACATTTTTTTCAGTGACCCAAGTAATACTGTGCGATAAAGCCACATCAAAATTACGGAGAAAACTGATCGTACCGAAAATTAACGACCAATGTAAAAAAATCAAATGTGCCCCTACCGAAGAGCCGGAATGCGTCAAATTATGGCGGCCAGATCTCGGACATACGTTCTACATTAATGTAGTAAATAAATGCGAGTTGGAGTACATGAAATGCCACGAAGGTAAGTTTTTTAAATTGATCAGGGAAACTAAAATGGCCGTTAAAAAAGAAATTCCTAAGTAATTTTCATTTCAATTAAATCAAATAAGACCTTATTCATAAAAAGTGGGTACCTATTTTTCAAAGATTTAAATCGTTATAATGTTCAAGTTTCCGTAAGTAAACTGGTTGACATCGGAAGTATCGAATCTGTTACTGTCTCGTTCACTCATACTGAATATTGCACACTGTCGTTGTCCGTCTCTACATGGAATGTGTGCATGCACTCATCTTTATAAGGATACGTGATTTAAATCTTTGGTATTGTTGCCCCCCTGAGTCGAAGCTATTCCAACATACAATTTGCGTCCGATCATATAGTTGATGGAATGAGATGATAGTACATACCTAGAAGTAGTAGTGAAGTACTAAATAGATAGATCTTCTAAAGAAGATAAGGCCTTAGAGGTTCTTCAATCTTTCTTTTTGTCTACATTACGTCATACTTCCATATTTTTTTTTCAGGCGTCGAAGCTAAAATCGTTCCAATGAAGTTCTGTGGTCACGGGAGTGGAGTATTTAAGGCAAATAACAAGAAGAATAAAACAAGTAAGATTATAAGTTTGGATTCGGTTATATTAAAGCAACCGTAGAATAAGGAAAAAAACAATAAAATTATGGAAAATAGAAGACTGAAAAGAGTTTTTTTTTATTTTGTGACTATGGATACAAGATTCATCATTACATAAGTACAGCAGTGTTGTCTTGTCTAAGCAACTTAAGATACTTACTTTATAAAATTCTTCTTACTTTGTTTGTACTTTATTCTCATCTCAACTAAGCAAATTAAGAAGCAACCTATTAATTAATTAATACGTCTTGTTTTATTAGGTGAAGCCCATTTACGAGTAAAGAGGAGCGCAAAGAAACGAAGAAGTAAGTTTTTAGAGTTTCAAGATAAATACGTATTTTAAAATATAAAATACCATAGGTCATGTCATGTGTCAGAGATGTAAGGCATAGTGGGAGTAATTTCACTCAAATTGGAGCTGCCCGACTGAGGAAGTACCTACATACATAGTTCCGCTTGCAGAAAATCGAAGTGAATTAATACTCTTAAGCTGACCTCGTAATGTGTTTTGTATTGGCTAATTAGTGTACTAAGTCAGTTTACTGGTAATGTAGGATATCACGGTGTGTAGACGGAAAATGTAATATATTTTAATATAATATTAATTATAATTTGCAGCTACCACAGGTCAGTGTTAATAATCGTAATTAAATAACAATATCCCTTACACAAGAAAAGGTTTTTTTTTATCTCTTGGTCAGGCTGACATTTTTTAAACTTAAATGACAGCCACAGGGGGAATGTTGCCAATTGGAAAAAAAAAATCTGTGGCTTGCAAATGAATTTATAACAGAACGGCGGACTTCATTTTAGCGGCGATAACTATTGCGAGGATACGTATAGCAGACCTTTGCGAGGCCCTTGTCCGTTGCGTAGGTACTTACAGACTTAAGTACGATTTTATTTTATCGAGTTACTTAATTTTATTTCCCAGTTCCAACTACCGAGCCACCATTGCCCTTTGGGGTACATAAGCATCCCATTAAAGATCCTTGGAATTTATTTCAAGGGCTGCCTCAATCACTATATATATATTTAGTTACTTAATTAAAATTAAATAAACGTTATTAATTCAGAGATTATATGGTTTTAGTTGATTTAATAGAATAAGTAAGTTTGTTTTTGTTTCACATTTAAAGAAAAACAAATATTGATTACTAGCACTAATACGTGCCTACCTATGTAATTATATGTGCCCAGGTACCCAATTTATGTGAAACGTAAGAAACCTTAATAAAAAATTAAGGTTTGAGATAATATAAAAGAATATAAAATTACAACGAAATTAGAATATGGGTAATAAATAAATATTAAATATTGTTGGGGAAATACCATAAAGATGTCAATTTTATTTTAGAATGGTAAGTAATTTTCACATAGTAAATAATACAATATTATTGAATACTTAATAAAAATATACGTTACTTTTAATTTGGGCAAAGGGGTGTTTTAATAAAAATCAAGCCAAGTGTAAATACGTAATATATAAAATACATTTAAAAATTTAAAAACTCAACGTGAATGTGACAAAAATCTTCAAACACAATCATCATCAACCCGTTTACGTCCCACTGCTGGGCACGGGTCTCCTCTCAGATTGAGATGGATAGGCCATAGTCCACCACGCTGGCCTAGTGCGGGTTGGCAGACTTCACACACCGTCGAGAAAAATCTCTAAGGCATGCGGATCTCCTCATGATTTCCTTCACCGTTTAAGTGAGTGATAGCAAATATGTTTTCGAAAAGTCAGAGATACGTGCCTTGGATTCTAACTCGAGGCCTTTGACTTGGCAGTCCAATGGTCATACCACTAGGCTAGCACTGCTTGAATAAAAAATGGTACCTACTAATAAATTTATTTAATACTTTCTTACAGAAGGCTGATATTCTATCAGAATATCAGCGCTGCAGCTTAATTTGCTTTTTGCTGCAGCACAGTGCTGAGATAGGGACCTATTCTGACATCGCACAGGATAACGTACTTCCTTAGTTTTAAGACTTATTAAATTGTCATGTTAAATTGTATTTTGTCCTGTTTTGTGCCTGTCAGAATAAATTTTCTTTCTTTCTTTCTTACTATACAAATCCCGTAAGGTTAAGTTAATTCAGTAACAGAGTTAGTGTAGGCTGATAATGCACAAACTCTCGCTAATACACAAGCGCAGTACCTACTAATCTACGGAAACATCTTAAGCCTGGATGAAATAAAGGAGTTTACCCTTAAGCAAATCCTGCAGTTTACAGTAGCCGCAGTTTAGCGGTGAACTCTAACTCAACGAGTGGCGATCACAAATAGACCGACTGCGGCTATAGTATCTATATCCGCAAATCAATATTTAAAATAAAACAGAAGTAGTAGGTAGGTAAGTTAAATTTAACAAATAAATCAAAATATTATTTATTGTTCCAGCCGGAAATAATGGCAAGTATTTTTTTTTATTATTTTGACTATCACAGAATAACTAGATACGCACATACCGGCCACTTTCGGACTCTACCGAATAACCAGAAAGAAACTCCTTACTCTCTATACACGTTTCAATTATACAGGGTGTTTGGTAGAACGTTGAACATACGAAAATGGTGGTTAGTTGGGGTCATCTGCTACCCACTGGGCCCAAATTATTTAACCTTGGCCGCACCGTTTTTTTAATTTCACAGATAATTTTACATCTTTTTGTACCTTTAAAGACTCATAACTTTTTTTCCCATTAAAATCTGTACCAAACAATAATTTTATGAGAGTCTGCTACAATTAGACATTAATACAAAACAACATCCTGCCTGTTTTACCCGTCACAAGTAAAGATATTCGATTTAAAGTTAAAAAAAACTGGTAATTTTCTGTGAAATTAAAATGAGTAAAAAAAACGGTGCGGCCAAGGTCAAATAATTTGGGCCAAGTGGGTAGCAGATGACCCCAACTAACCTCCATTTTCGTATGTTCAACGTTCTACCAAACATCCTGTATAAGTATCATGCATAATCCTAGCCTTTTCCCAATACGGTACAAAATTTTAACAGCTATTTTAACTTTTAAAATTCGGCACAGATTCTTAATATAAAAAGAAAAAAGAAAGAAAACATATTTACAGTAGCCGAAAGGGGCTTAAATGACCGCCACGGTTGACACAACGGGCCATACCTACACTTCCAGTATAAGTTACCGACCCCTAAGTATACGAAAGCCCTTATACAATGCAAGGTTAGGTATTGCAACGGGTTCCACAACGGGCCATACGCTTTCAGTATAAATTATTGACCCCTAAATATACGAAAACCCTTATAAAATGCAAGGTTATTACTCAAAAGTGATCAGTTTACCCTCTCCCAGTTAAAAGACTGGGTATTAGGATTAAATAAATAAAAGGTTTGCACAGATTAAACTATTTTTTTTTTTTTTACAGATACCTATCACGGCACTACCTCACTCATATGTAAGTCCATCTACTGTCCCATTCTCTATCATATTACTTAAAATGTGATTATCCACTACTTTTTTTAAGTAAGTAGGTAGTAAGTACTGAAATTTCTCATGTTCCGTTTGGTCCAGTCTTTATAACTAAGTAGTGTTGCTAAATTCTCTAGTCACCGAGTTGTACTTTTTATGATTCGATTCGAATTTGCAAGGCTCGAAAAATCATGTCGACCCGAAGTTATTTTACAGCGACTTTTGCCATTAAACGTTGCAATGCAGGCATCCTCTTGTGTACGCTACCAAGGCGATGACGATGCGAAGTAGTCAGACCTAAAAATTATGACATTTGTAATTGAACGTATTAAATATGTTTTTTTTTTGTTTAAAAATAATCCCGCTAATTTAAATTATTTACTTTATTTCAATATAGTTTTTGCATGAAATAGCTAGCTTTGGCTATAGGAGGAAATAACCATTAAAAGAATTCAATGAAAAGCATTACCTCCATTAAACACTTTTTTACTAAACCAAAACAATTCTGGGCCTGGGACCTATTTTTAGTACATGGGTACATCCTGTTGTGGGTACATCGTAATGTATATCGACCTAAATTTAGGTTGGACCTTACGAGCTTATGCTAAGATTATAAAGTTACTAGCTGACCCCGCAAACGTTGTTTTGCCATAAAAAAAAATCTCCAGGGCCACCCTTATCACTTAGGGTATTGAAAATAGATAGTAGCCGATTCTCAGACCTACTGAATACGCATATAAAATTTGGTAAAAATCGGTAAAGCCGTTTCGGAGGAGTACGGTAACTAACATTGTGACATGGAAATTTTATATATTAGATTTTAGCGAAGGAAAGGAAGAGAAAACTTTTTTCATGGAACCTCTTTCACTCAAAGTTCTAACACTTCCAGCCACTCAGAACAAGACTGTTTTGTCCACATCAAAGAAGTCAAGAGATCTTAAAACTCATCCTCATGAATGGAAACACGAGGCTTTGAATTTTATAAGTAAAGATAAGGACCCTAAAAATGATGTTAGAATGAAAAAAAATGGGGGGAAACATGGCAGATTAAATGAGGAGCTAGGATATCCATACAGCACAGACGTTGGTTCGGACACAGAAAATAACGAAAGAAAGAAAATCGGAAAAGGTTTGTCATTTTTATATATTTCTTGGGTTCGTTTTTTATAATTATGTTTTTATATTTTTTATTTTTTGGTATAGAGCGTTTCATCAAATAGTTCCTATGCCATTATGTCGGTAGTAATGTAAATAAGTGTACCCATGAAATTTATAATAATAAAGTAAGAAAATTAAGGTCAATCAGCGAGTTCTGGTGAGAGCTATGCTTGGTGTCTACGCGATCATATCAGAAATGAGAAGATCCATAGAAGAACCGATGCTATTGTCAGACAGCCAACATCACGGCATAGGAACTATTTGAAGAAACGTAGGTATACTCTTGTCATCCTCCGGTGACCTGCGGGCGCCTTACTTGGGGTGCCGCTACCACCGGAAGACAACGGGCCTAGCAGTATGTAAACGAAGGTCGTCTTACTTCGTTCAATTTGTCTTTGCCGTGTTTGACTGACATTGATTGTCAAGACGGAAAATTTAACCACCTGTCCGTCGGGCGTCGCGTATAGCATTAGTAACAAGTTGGCATATAAATTAAGAATGGTACAATAAAGCACATAAAATCGCTTATTTAAAAAAATAAGCATAAAGCATTAAGCAAATTATTGATTTATAGCAACTTTGAACACCACTATGTACAGTAGTAGAACGCATGCCTTCGATTAGGATGCGAGGCAAGGCTTTGCCAATTGAAGCGATTCATTAGCTGTTGGACATAAATCTCAAAAATCTTCATTGTTTATTGTAATAACCGTTGGAAAAGCAAGACTCGAGTCCAACCCACGTTGCGCCTGCGCTTACTGTAAACATGGACATGGTGGCACAATGAGCGCATCCCGGTGCCCACAACGCTCCAGGGGGTCTACTCCCTAAGCACGAAGTCCGTAGTTTCGACCTTCGTTACGGGTGTTTCCTACTCCGTATCACATAAGGACGGATGATTCTTTCGGGGCCCCAACTAAGAATGAATGACAACACAATTTGACAGTTATCCCTACTCTCGATGTGTTTTTACCGTTCGAAACATTTAATTTGACACTTGTTTTATCGGACTCCGAAGTTTCGGAGAACTTTCGAACGGCTCGTAACTTCATTGACGGAGATAGGGAGTAGACCCTCTGCACCACGCTGGCAGTTGGCGGAAGGGCCGTGCGCTTATTCTTTGAATATTGGTAGAATAAGGTGGAAAATATGAAAATGTTTCTTACATTTAATTTTTTATTTAAAGTTGTTTAGAATGATATTTAAAAACTAATCACATGGCTAACTACGGCTAGAATTACGCTAAGGCTTATCCCGCGTACCTACAGTGCGAAAAAAAAATAATATTTACGAAATACTTTTTAAAGTTAAAAAAAGAATTACTCCAAAACTTTTTTTTCTTTTGCAATGTGTACTTACATAGATACGTTTATTTTTCGATACCTCAAACAACTGCAAAATAATTAATAAAATTATCACTCGCTTCATCGCGAGGAAACCTGCATGCCTTAGAGATTTTTTTCGACGGGTTGTGAAGCCTGCCAACCCGCACTAGGCCAGCGTGGTGGACTATAGTCTAATCCCTCTCAATATGAGAGGAGACCAGTGCCCAGCAGTGGGACAGTAGTGATGATGTAGAAGGTGTAACTACAATTTCTTGTAGTTGTATATAGTCATCATCATCATCAATCCATATACTGTCCCACTGCTGGGCACGGGTCTCCTCTCAGAATGAGAGGGACTAGCGTAGACAGAGGAAAGATCTTTATCTTTCCTCTGTCTACGGGGACTAGATAGTCCACTACGCTGGCCAATTGCGGGTTGACAGACTTCACAACCCGTCGAGAAAAATCTCTAATTAAGGTAGGCAGGTTTGCTCACGATGTTTTCCTCCACCGTTTAATTAATATATTGTTAAATACTAGCTTCCTAAGACTCGATCATTTCAGGGCTTGCTGGACATCCACTAAGCATAGAGACTGATTACGAAGTTCCCTTTCAAGGGTCACCCTCCTCACCAGGTGATTATATTTTTTTATAAGCTTATTATTTTCCAGGTGACTATCTATTTATAATAATAACTTATCTATCTTACGCATAATAAGCCTGGGGCGCCGCAGTAGCTAAGGCCGCCACTGGTTACACATATAGACGCTTGCAACACCAGGGGTTTGTTTGCCACCTTAGCGATATAAAAAAAAACTAAAGGGTTTTTATATTGCATGTGGTCTTATTTTTAGACTTCCAAGGGAACACAGTTCAAACGGACATAGCGATATAAAAAAAACTTGAGAGGTGTCAAGGGACACCCGGATGGAACGAAGTTCCTTTCATTAAAATTTAATAATTAAAAATAAAAAAACCTGTATACACTCAACAATTCGCAACGCGCGACATTCAAATATTATATATATTGCTTGTCAACAATATTTGAATTTCGAAAAAAGTGTCGTGACAACTTTTCGTAAGATTTTTTTCCGTCTAGCCCCCTTTCACAACGCGCGAAAGAAACCTGAAGTTATTATAAATGGCATGTCGTATTACTTTCAGACTTCCAAGGGAAAACAGTTCAAATAAACCCCAGTGAAATGGAGGGAGATACTGGCAAATTATCAGAAACTGATAGCTTTCCATTAATTTCAATTGAAACCAGAGACAATAAAAAAGGTTCGTATTTATTTATTTTATTAGTTCTTCTTCTTCGTCATCGCTGACACATACGACACGTCTCCAAGCTATGCGGTCTTCCGATGTGTGGACCACTCTGTATAATGCTGCTACCGATAACCTTCTTAATTGTGTCGGCCGAAGATTTAAATCGTTAGATGCGCCCTACCGCGTCAAATAATGGTCACGTTTCCGTAAGTAAACTGGTTGACATCGGAAGTATCGAATCTTTTATTGTCTCGTTCACTCATACTGAATATTGCACACTGTCGTTCTCCGTCTCTAATACGGAATGTGTGCACTCATCTCTATATGGAGATCTCTTTATATCGTTTTCGAGCAGTATAAGTAAGCTGGGGGCAAACTAGCCATTTAAATCTTTGATTTAAGTAATTCAAATAATTTCATCATTGTAGTATCCCGTCGGGTCGATCCTGTAAGGCTGGTAAGTAACTTAACGTTAATCACTGGCTCACTACCACACCAAGTTCCTGAGCTGTAGCCACACACTTTTCACAGTCGGCTACTTTCCCGCCATTCTCCGTGACTGACAGTTGACATAAGTGACATTAGCTACCTCACCACTTGTGTGTGTGAGACAGTGTTTACATATCTATTTAATAGATACACTACAATCATCATCTTCATATCAGCCACAGGAAGTCCACTGATAATTATTATCCATTTAATGTACCTATAACTTAGATATATTATTTTATTCTGTTTTCAGTTGGTTTAGCAGAAGCAGGTACCTAAAAATTTTTATTTTTATTTAATTTTACGTGTTATAGTCAACGGGTCTTATGGTGTTTCTCTTTAAATATTGTTAGTGTAAAGTGCGCCTCCGTTTAAAGTCAAAACCTTTTTGAACGTCATTTTTATTTAAGAAGACATCCCCCAAAAGACCTCTCATAGTTCATTCGCGTTAAGAATCCAATCAGTACATGTGCAAGGTAAACATTGTATTCACCGTGGTGTTAAAATTAAAACAAACTTGTAAAAATTTGTAAAGATTAACTTTAATGGATTTATAAAAATACACATCTTTCTAATTAAGAACGATTTTGGTTTGGATTGGTTACGAGGCATGGCTAGACCGGCGGATAATTATGACTCACTGCATTCCGCGAACTATAGTGTTTTAGCTGGGATTGGAAGAAGAGGCGGCGTGGCGGAGGCGGCGACGACGCATAAAACTCCCCAGTAACACAATTCTGTCTGTTTATTTTATGTAGGTACAGACATCAGCACGTCAAGCTATCCAAAACCGTCAATTTTTTCCAATTGTACCATAGTATTTTGTATTAAAGTTGAAAATCAATCAAAGAAATTTGACAGGTTGTGGTATCTTGATGTGCTGGCCTACAGAGGCCAGCACTACCATGCTATAGCCAGCCTACAATGTGTTTGTCTATCCATAGATAAAAAAGAACATGAAGAGATTTGCCCATCAGTCTGTGCATCGCGTGACGTCATGGTTTGCGCGCGATGTCAACATGGAATCTACAAGACTTTCATCAGCGTCTGCCACATGAGAGTATTTTCTTGCAACCACAACGATGAAGGTAAGTACAAACAAAAAATATTAAATAGGTGTCACTGACGTCACCATAAATTACGTAAATTCAGAAAGTAGAGGAAAATTTCGACCTGGCAGCTGGGACTTGCCTGGTACTGGGTGGCTTATTGGTCATTAGTGATGGTTATTATAACATAAAGCATTATAAAGTAATATGCATTTCAAATAAGAATAGGAACGTGAATGACCTCGAATGACCGCCATTTGTCAAAAAAGTACAGCTTGCAAAGAAAATTAATTTTCTTCTTTTGAAATTATAAAACTTTATAATATATTTTTATGCATTAATAGGTACCAAATCAGAACTGCGAGTTAATACAAATGCACAAACTGCCAAAAAATATGTAGTATTAAGTATACACAATATTTTGGCTTTGAAAATTTAAAGCTTTTGATTGAAATCCAATTAAATATAACTGGCGCTTGATTAGCATATGGTGGCTGACAATTTAATGTTCAACAATTACAAAGCCAAATTGAGAACGTAACATTGGAAACTATTAATTTAATATTACCGTGATGATTGGCATAGCATAAATAAATTAACCACGTCAAATGAATCGAAAATAAATATCAAAAAAAGGGAAATATTTCAAGACGACGATAACTTTAGTTTTGTTATAAACACAGGTAATAAAATATCTAAATTTCTTTAAGATTAAAACAGTCTGTGGAATATTTTAAATACTTTATTTCAAAAATATCTGTTTTGCTCACCGTACCTAGCTGGATTGAATTGACACCTCCAGCCGTCACAAGATGGCTGGAGGTCAATCCTACCTATTCTTATTTGAAACGCATAGTAGCGTGCTTATTATATATAGCTTAAAGCAAATGATATCGCGGTTCGCACTTTATGCTATAATGCTTTCAAACTAATTTGCTTTATATCGCATAGCACTCTCTCTCTATCAACCAACTGTCCGTCGGGCGTCACGTATAGCGTTAGTAACAAGTAGGCATATAAATTACGCATGCTTTAATAAAGCACATAAAATCGCTTGCTTCAACAATTAAGCATATAGCATTAAAGAAGTTATTTGTATTATTATTGATTTCTGACATTTACGCGAATATTATACATTGAAATAAAACTACTTTTTACGGATTTTATCGCGTATATTGATATTATTAATCCCGACGTTTCGGACCCTTTACAGCGTACATGGTCACGGGTAGACTGAGGTGGTGGGCGTCTTGATGATATAATTACTGACAGCTACCCTACATTTTTTATTGTTACATGATCAATGACATTTATTACTAATTATTAATTAAAACTAGATGGAGCCGGCATTTCCTAGCTGACGACCTCTGAGAAGAAACGCCGAAACAAACTCAGAGAATCATGGTCTCTTTTAAAGTAAAAATATTCAATGATCATGCTTTAGTTGTTAATTATTGTCAATCCGATTCACGCAGAACGAGCTCACAGTATCCTTTGGTCTTGCAGTTGTAGGCCTGGATTTTGGTTTAATAGAATCTATAACAGGATTCCAAGCAGGTGGTAAGACCCAGCCATCTTCTCTATTGAAATTTGGATGTTTTTTAATTTCAATAGCCTCACGAATCATCCTGGGTAGTTGACCCGTGACCATGGACGCTGTAAAGGGTCCGAAACGTCGGGATTAATAATATCAATATACGCGATAAAATCCGTAAAAAGTAGTGATATTATATTTATTTATAGCAACTTTGAACATCACTAGTGGTCATAGCGTCTGGTATCTTTAAACGGAAGACGCAGGTTTGAATCCTGCCCTCAGTCGCATTATACCTTCGCTAATAATAATTAAACATTTTTTTTCAGTATTGGAGTTAGTTTCTCGTTACCCTTGCATTCTATCGGCCCCCTACCTA
This sequence comes from Acronicta alni, assembly GCA_964056405.1. NCBI lineage: Eukaryota > Metazoa > Arthropoda > Insecta > Lepidoptera > Noctuidae > Acronicta > Acronicta alni. Next base: position 1,430,548 of record OZ043943.1, read on the forward strand.
TCGGAACAGGATATGATACCAAAAGGAAGAATAGTTGACGATACAGACGACGATAAAGTACTGAGATTCATAATATGCAGGGACAGAAATCAGCTGGGATCTGATATTCCTTCAGGTAAATTATTGATAGCTTCTTTTTTATTATAAGCACCACTAACGTGGCAAAACAGGATACGGCCCACCTGATAGTAAACGGTTACCGTAGCCTATAGACGCTAGCAACACCAGGGGTATCAATTGCGCGTTACCGATCCTGTAAAACGAAAGAGGAATAGTTGGGTTGGCAGTTTAACGGTCAAAGTCCCACCACTGCCAACATAACGTTTCCTCGCGGAGCACTGGCAACCTTGCTCAACGTTAGGAACACAACGCAGCTCAAAGCAGTGCTATTTCACTTCGATTTTCTGCAAGGCGGAGGTACTTCCCCTGTCGGGCCGCTCCAATTTGAGTAGAATTACTCCCACTATGCCCTACCTCTCTTTGACTGCAATTAAAAACAAACTAACGGTCCGCTGGATGGTGAGATTTGGTGAGCGGTATCATTCGCGCGTTGTCATCTTGACACCTCTCATATGCCCAGTAATGTCACTGGTTACATTGCCCTTCAAACCGGAACAATAATGTTATGTATAATATTGTTTGTTGGCGGAATACTTAGCGTCGTGCTCGTTGAGTTCCTTAGATAACAAAGAACTACTCGATGGCTGATGTATGCATGCCGTCAGTAAGTACTGGTCAGCTCAAAGCTGTTATGGCTCTTTCTTCAAAACGTCCAGTTCAGATTTGCCCACAAATACACAATGTTACAAGCAGGGGCGTATTTACCCTAGGGCCATCCGGGCCATGGCCCGGGGCGCCAATCCGCCAGGGGCGGCGTCAGGGAGGCGACTTTTTTAAATTTTTCTTGTCAATCTCAATTTAAAATTAACAAAAATAAAACAAGAATCAGTAAGTAAATCATTTGGTCGAAAACACGCTTGTAAGTTAAGTTTCGCCAATATCTACGGAGCGCATCTGTAAGTAAGTAGGTACAAAATAAATAAGTAGGTACTGCTCCGAATATAACGCGCACGGGGCGCGGGCGTCGAGCGAGGTGGGGGCGGTGTGGCGAGCGGGGCAGGGGCGATTAGCCTTACCTACGTACAAATATTTCGGTTTTTGGTATTTCATGACACCAAAGAGGAGACACGCCAGATGCAATTATCGTCTCGACTTCATTTTGAGAATTGAATGTCTATTAAGAAATGGAGTGACGTGTGTTCTATTCTGCACTCTCGGGATAAGGCGATCGGTTCGACCAATAAATGTAGGCCATACACAGTGTCGGCATAATTCAACCTTGACACAACAAGTGTTTCAACGCGCTGTTTAAGGTCTTATTTTATAAAGGACCGTATGGCGGTAAACACAAATTTGTACCGAATCAGATACATGTTTTTCAAATCTGAGGTTTCTGTCCATGAGCAGTCCAAGGTTACGGGCTTCAGCTACCCTCTCAATAGGTTTTCAATGACGATGGAAGCCTTTTAACATGCTGTATGCATTTATGCAAAGAATAAACTATATTGTACCCCACGATAAGAAGCAACAATTTGGAATTCATAAAACTAAGGGTACAATGGCGGTCTTATTGCTAATACTAGTGCTATCTACCAGACAACCTTTGGATGGACAGGAACATTTGAAAAATGGTGGGTAGTCTAAGTTGTACTATAACCATCTATAATAAACAGTAAAATATACTTTTAAAATAACTAAAATAAATATAAAATTTAAATATAATATAAAACAAATAAATACTTATATATATACAGCATCATTATTAGTATATGCGAAACCTGAAACACGTGTCTAGTATTTTTATGTAAAGAATTTATGTACAAAATTTCAAAACTGTATCATAAAAAATCACAAAGTTATAAGCTTGTTAAGTTACCTGGTTGTCCGTACAAAAACATGCTCATCACGCGCGGAAGCCGCCACGCGCCCGCGTCGTCGCGGCGCTCATTGATAATAATGTGGCAGTAGGTACTCGTACCTAACCGTACGGACACGAACACTACCTAAGCTTTTTACATACGATAGGTACAGATCAACCGAAATGCCGTGCGCTCGAGATCGCGCTCGCGTTATGTACCTACTTATTTGAACGGGAGCGACATCCGTGCACACTTCCCTATAGCTGCCGGGTGACTGAAGTGGTTGGTTCACCCCCGGGCCCCGCCCGCCCCACTGCGCCCGCGTTTGTGGTGATAACATATGTACTCCTTATGTACTCCTTATGTACTCCTTATGTACTCCTTATGTACTCCTTTGAGATGTGGATAGACTAATCCTATTATGTAGTACTTATAGATTACTTATATTGTTTCTTATTATTAAATATATTCAGTATTTACTCAGCATTCGCTCGTTTCACTTGTCTCCTAAGTCACAACCTTACATGGCGACCCTGCCATCTCTATCGTGCCGCACGCGCCGTGGTGAATATGATTCCTTAGCTACCAAATAAGGACTGTGCTTCATAAACATTAATGTGTTCGTGCACTAAGTAATCATGTTTAAAATTAATATAATTACGACTAGTTGCGATACTCGTATTCAAGAAGAAGAAAAATGGGAAAGCCACAAAGCAAAGAAGTTGTAATTGCCCAAAATGCGGCAGCAGGAGGAAATCAATTAAACTTGGAGGACTTGAATTTCCATGTAACTTCTACAAATATAATACTGACGATTTTCGTGCTAATTGTGGGATTTGGCATGATCTACTTGGCATTTCGTATGTACCGGAGATGTCACATGCAATGGATTCGAGAGAAGTTTCAGAGTAACGCAAACAGAGGTTCGTTCTTGCGGCGACGTCAGATTCATCCCGAGGTGAAGAATGAAGAATCCAGAGTGTAAAAGCGATAAAAAGTGCTTCTAAAGTAAATGAAAATATGCATAAATTGGTCTTATGATTTATTTTGTGTTATGAAAACGGTGAAATTCGGCATCTGTACAACGGACATTGGACTTCATCTAAGAGTATTTGGTAAAAAGTGGAGTTACTGAGGTACTTATAATGTTTATTATACCTAAGTTACAATAGTAATGCAAACAATATGTATTACGTTTAATGGCAGGATTTTTGAAAAAATTATATGATGAGTTATTAGAGGTAAGAAAATATTTAGTTAAAATTGGCCCTTCTCGTAGGCAAGGTGATATTTTGGAGAAAAAGTTAAAGGAGGCTAAGATAATTATTAATCAATATAACACTTATTTAGAAAATATAACTAAGGTTAAGAGGACAAGTGTAGAGGAAGAAAATGTTATAACGGAATATTGTGAAAAGTTTAATAACTTGTATTCAGAAATATTAACACTGTGTCAATATAAAGATACCTTAAGTTATACCGTAAAAATGGATTTTGACCTTAAAGTTGCTTTGAACTTATTACCTGTCATGACTGATGAAATTGCCAATACAAGACAGTTAATTGATGGAATTGACTATTATAGTTCAGTTCTTGACACTAAACATCATACCAAGTTGATTAACTTAGTTTTAAAAAGCAGGTTGTCCCAAGGCGCGAAATTAAAGCTTGCGTCAAATTATGACAGTATTTCTATGCTATTGACCGAAATGAGACGGATTTTATTACCACAAAAATCTGCAAACTCTTTGCAAAAACAATTGCTCAACTTAAGACAAAACGATTTAACGATTGATGATTTCGGTAAAAAACTGTCTGAAATGTTTGTCGATCTTACTATTTCACAATCTGAGGGAAATTCTACAAAATATGATATTTTAAAATCAATAAATGAGAAACAAGCAATAAAACAATTTAGCGACGGATTGAGAAATCGCAGGATCAGCACAATCATTTCTGCCCAGAAATTTGAGTGTCTCAAGGACGCTATTCAGGCTGCAGTAGATGAGGATAGCTCAACATCAAGCTCAAATGCTCAAATTCTTTCAATGAAGCGTAACACCTATTATAAAAACAATTCCAGAGTACCGTTCCAGCAAACCAATCACAGAGGCTACAACAGAGGTGTGTATAATCACGGATTCCAGCAACGTGGACACAGCCGTGGCTACCAATACCGTGGCCGAGGTTCACAGCTGAGCAGGCCCGAGTGTCAGCAGGTTCGATTTAGAGGAAAATATCGAGGTAACTCTTTTAATAATAACTACAGAGGTAATAAATTGTTTCGGGGACATGTATGTGCACTAACCGACGATGCACAGGCTCAACCTAGAACATCCGCACAGCAAAGTACGCAGGATGATGAAGAAAATGAGTTTTTTCGTGTCTAAAAGTTATAATATTTTAGCCAGTGAAAGTAGTTATTTCGTAGAATTATATGTTAACAACATTCAGTCACTTAGTTGGTTAATTGATACAGGCGCATCCATATCTGCATTAAAGTATAAACATGTGGTAGAGCTCAACATCCCGATTTGTAAAGAAAACATAATCATAAATGGAATTGGTGGCAAAGTCCAAGCTATTGGATACGTATATTTACAGTTATTGGCACATGAACAAAACATTGTCCATAAGTTTTATGTATTTGATTCACTGCCTTGTAAGGCTCATGGAATTCTAGGACAGGACTTTTTAAGCAAGTTCGGATCGGTTCGGTTCGGACTTTAATCATAATTCGTTATCGTTACGTTATAATGAGAATGAAATTATTTTTAAGTTATTTAAGTTTAAAGATTATTTAATGACATTACCCGCTAGGTCAGAGTCGATACACTATATAAACACGAACTTCACAGATGAATGTGTAGTATGTACGAAGGAAATTTGTGAGGGAATTTTTGTCGCAAGTAGTTTAGCCGTTCCGGTCAATGGTAAAATACCAATACGTATTTTAAATACAACAACGAAGGATGTCACATTGTCAGAAATAAATCTAGAGATAGAAAGTTCAAAAGAATATGATATATGTTTATTTGAGAAAAATAGTAGGGACGCAGACCGAGTTAGGCGGCTATTAACTAAATTAAACTTGAGTCGTTTAAACAAGGAAGAAAAAGATAATATAGTAAGTTTATGCGCTAAATATTCTGATATATTTTACTTGGAAGGAGATCGTTTATCGACTACAAATATTTATAATCATTCCATTAAATTAAAACAGGATACTCAACCCTTATATTCAAAACCGTATCGATTACCTCATTCTTTAAAAAGTGAAATAAACAATCAAATTGATAATCTGTTAAAAGAAGGTATTATAGAACCATGTCAAAGTGAATGGTCTAGTCCGTTATTACTTCTACCAAAGAAGTCTGACAGCAATGGGAATAAAAAATGGCGTTTAGTCATCGATTATAGGAAACTGAATAATATTATACAAGATGATAAATTTCCTCTTCCAAATATTGTAGAAATATTAGATTCTTTGTCTGGTTGCATGTACTTTTCACACTTGGATTTATATCAGGGTTACTATAATGTTAATTTAGACGCAGAAAGTCGTAAGTACACAGCATTTGATTCGGGAAGATTTCAAATGACCAGAATGCCCATGGGACTGAAGACTAGCCCTAGTTCCTTTGCAAGGATGATGACGATTGCTATGACAGGTTTGACGTATGAAAAGTGTTTGGTCTATCAAGATGATCTGGTTTGTTTCAGTAGAGATTTGCCATCACATATTAAAAATCTTCAGGATATTTTTGAACGTTTTCGTAAAGTCAAATTAAAACTAAATCCACAAAAATGTGATTTCTTACAAAAAGAGCTGCTCTTTCTGGGGCATATTGTGTCATCAGAAGGGGTTGTACCTGACCCTAATAAAATAAATGTTGTAAAGAACTATCCAGTTCCCACAAAAATTGACGAAATTAAGCGATTTGTAGCTTTCGTAAATTATTATAGAAAGTTTATTCCAAATTTTGCAGCGAAAGCTTATCCACTTAATAGTTTATGTAGGAAAAATGCAACGTTTAAATGGGACGATGAATGTCAAAAGTCATTTAACTTATTAAAACAGAGTATTATTTCTCATCCTGTATTACAATATCCTAATTTTTCAGAAAGTAACCAGTTCATTTTGCAAACTGACGCATCCGGGTATGCTATCGGCGCAGTGTTGTGTAATGATGATGGGAGACCGGTGGCATATGCCAGTAGGAGCTTGAATAAAGCAGAGAAAAGGTATCCAATAATAGAAAAGGAGTTGCTTGCAATTGTTTGGGGGGTTAAACATTTTAGACTGTATTTGTATGGTCGTAGGTTCAAAGTTCAAACAGACCATAAACCGCTCATAGCTTTGTTTGGAATGCGCGATCCCTCGAGTAGATTGACGAAATTTAGAATGATTTTGGAGGAGTATGACTTTATAGTAGAATATCTGAAAGGTGAAAATAATTCTGTAGCTGACGCACTATCACGTTTGTATATTACATCGGAGGATTTGAAGGAGATGAATGAGAGAGTTGTTAATGTAATGACGCGACGTCAAAAGGCAAAACAAGCACAAGATGTTACAATTTCTCACGACGATCGGCCTGATCAACCGAAAGTTGTGGATATGTTAAGTAAGCCTAAATATTTCACGGAATTACGTTTTATTACTAATAACGAACTGAAACGGTATCGTGACTTAAGGGAAATAAAATATGGAAATGAATGTTTTTGTTTTGTACCATCAATTAATACAATTTTTATTAACCCAGCATCCCGATCGCAACTATCGCCAGGCGAATTTGTGAGGGAGCTGAATAAATTTTGCGAAAAATGTGAGATAAAAGAAATATATTTTATTAAGAATAAGAATAATCATATTTTTATAGAAAAGATGATAAAAGAGATACAAAATATAGGTACATGGTCCGGACCACGATTGTGTATATTGAGAGATGTAAAGAGAATTGATAATAAAGATGACCAACGTGTAATTATAAATGACTTCCATCATTTGCCCACAAGTGGCCACGCGGGCATAAGACGGATGGTAAACAATATTAAAAAATATTATTTTTGGCCGGGTCTAGAACTGGATGTTACGGAGTTTGTCAAAAGATGTGACAAATGTCAAAAACAAAAACATTCGACACATCATACAAAAGAACCAATGGTAATTACCACTACAGCAACGTCAGCATTTGATAAGGTTTATTTAGATATAGTAGGACCATTGGAAAAAGATTATAATAATTACACATATATTTTGACAATACAATGTGAACTAAGTAAATACATAGAAGCATATCCTTTACTTTCCAAAACGTCAAATGAGGTAGCTAGAAATGTTGTTACTAATTTTATTCTCAGATACGGAATTCCACGTGCTATGGCATCCGACATGGGAGCAGAATTTATATCTACTACTATGAAAGAGGTATGTAAACTTTTACACATAAGTCAATTACAGTCGACGGCGTACCATCACCAGAGCATCGGTGCATTGGAAAACTCACACAAACATTTGGGTAATTATTTAAGAATTCAAACTGAAAATCACCCAGAAGCATGGAGCACATGGCTTCCCTTTTGGTGTTTTTCCTATAACACTTCAGTGCATACTGAGACTAAATTTACTCCCTTTGAGCTTGTTTTTGGAAAAAAGTGTATTTTACCATCAAATTTAAATTCAAATCAAATTGATCCTTTATACAACTTCGACAACTATCCTCTAGAACTAAAATTTAGAATACAGACATCAGAAAAAGAGGCGCGAGATAATCTTATTGCTAGCAAGGTTAACAGAAAAATTAGGTATGATCATAACATTAACCCAGTATCGTATAAACCCAACGATTTAATTTTATTAAAAAACGAGACAGGCAATAAGTTCCAAAGCATTTTCTCAGGTCCATACACTGTAATTAGAGAATGTTCACCTAACGTGGAAATTATGAAAAATAATAAATCTTACTTAGTACATAAAAACAGGACAAAAATGTATTTACCACCTGTATCTTCATGACAATGATAGTATCTGTGTAGTATGTTTAGTTATTTTATAAACAAGTATGTACCGAATTAATTATACTTAGATAAGTAAATGTAAGAAAAATATATTATAATTTAAAGTGAGGCGGTGTCTATTTAACCAATTTAATCTAATAATTATAATTATTTTATGCTTGGATCAGGTCTAAATGACTTATACTTAAAATAAAATAAAATTGTCATTTATTTTATTTTCTATTCGCGGTAGAGATGAGATGTGGATAGACTAATCCTATTATGTAGTACTTATAGATTACTTATATTGTTTCTTATTATTAAATATATTCAGTATTTACTCAGCATTCGCTCGTTTCACTTGTCTCCTAAGTCACAACCTTACACCTTATGTACTCCTTATGTACTCCTTATGTACTCCTTATGTACTCCTTATGTACTCCTTATGTACTCCTTATGTACTCCTTATGTACTCCTTATGTACTCCTTATGTACTCCTTATGTACTCCTTATGTACTCCTTATGTACTCCTTATGTACTCCTTATGTACTCCTTATGTATTCCTTATGTACTCCTTATGTACTCCTTACGTACTCCTTACGTACTCCTTATGTACTCCTTATGTACTCCTAATGTACTCCTTATGTACTCCTTATGTACTCTTTATGTACTCCTTATGTACTCCTTATGTACTCCTTGTGTACTCCTTATGTACTACTTATGTACTCCTTATGTACTCCTTGTGTTCTCCTTATGTACTCCTTATGTACTCCTTATGTACTCCTTATGTACTCCTTATGTACTCCTTATGTACTCCTTATGTACTCCTTATGTACTCCTTATGTACTCCTTATGTACTCCTTATGTACTCCTTATGTACTCCTTATGTACTCCGTATGTACTCCGTATGTACTCCGTATGTACTCCGTATGTACTCCTTATGTACTCTTTGTCTACTCATGTCTACTCCTTGTGTTCTCCTTATGTACTCCTTATGTACTCCTTATGTACTCCTTATGTACTCCTTATGTACTCCTTATGTACTCCTTATGTACTCCTTATGTACTCCTTATGTACTCCTTATGTACTCCTTATGTACTCCTTATGTACTCCTTATGTACTCCTTATGTACTCCTTATGTACTCCTTATGTACTCCTTATGTACTCCTTATGTACTCCTTATGTACTCCTTATGTACTCCTTATGTACTCCTTATGTACTCCTTATGTACTCCTTATGTACTCCTTATGTACTCCTTATGTACTCCTTATGTACTCCTTATGTACTCCTTGTGAACTCCTTATACACTCCTTGTTAATTCCTTATGTACTTATCTATGTACTCCATAAGTACTCCTTATGTACTCCTTGTCTACTCCTTGTGTTCTCCTTATGTACTCCTTATGTACTCCTTATGTACTCCTTACGTACTCCCTATGTACTCCTTATGTACTCCTTGTGAACTCCTTATACACTTCTTGTGAATTCCTTATGTACTTATCTATGTACTCCATAAGTACTCCTTATGTACTCCTTGTCTACTCCTTGTGTTCTCCTTATGTACTCCTTATGTACTCCTTATGTACTCCTTATGTACTTCTTATGTACTCCTTATGAACTCCTTGTCTACTCCTTGTCTACTCCTTGTCTACTCCTTGTGTTCTCCTTATGTACTCCTTATGTACTCCTTACGTACTCCTTATGTACTCCTTATGTACTCTTTATGTACTCTTTATGTACTCCTTATGTACTCCGTATGTACTACTTATGTACTCCTTATGTACTCCGTATGTACTTCTTATGTACTACTTATGTACTTCTTATGTACTTACCTATGTGGTCCTTATGAACTTACCTATGTACTCCTTATGTACTCCTTATGTACTCCTTATGTACTCCTTATGTACTCCTTATGTACTCCTTATGTACTCCTTATGTACTCCTTATGTACTCCTTATGTACTCCTTATGTACTCCTTATGTACTACTTATGTACTCCTTATGTACTCCTTGTGTTCTCCTTATGTACTCCTTATGTACTCCTTATGTACTCCTTATGTACTCCTTATGTACTCCTTATGTACTCCTTATGTACTCCTTATGTACTCCTTATGTACTCCTTATGTACTCCTTATGTACTCCTTATGTACTCCTTATGTACTCCTTATGTACTACTTATGTGCTCCTTATGTACTCCTTGTGTTCTCCTTATGTACTCCATAAGTACTCCTTGTCTACTCCTTGTGTTCTCCTTATGTACTCCTTATGTACTCCTTATGTACTCCTTATGTACTCCGTATGTACTCCTTATGTACTCCCTATGTACTCCTTATGTACTCCGTATGTACTCCTTATACACTCCTTATGTACTCCTTATGTACTCCTTGTCTACTCCTTATGTTCTCCTTATGTACTCCTTATGTACTCCTTATGTACTCCGTATGTACTCCGTATGTACTCCGTATGTACTCCTTATGTACTCTTTGTCTACTCATGTCTACTCCTTGTGTTCTCCTTATGTACTCCTTATGTACTCCTTATGTACTCCTTTTGTACTCCTTATGTACTCCTTATGTACTCCTTATGTACTCCTTATGTACTCCTTATGTACTCCTTATGTACTCCTTATGTACTCCTTATGTACTCCTTATGTACTCCTTATGTACTCCTTATGTACTCCTTATGTACTCCTTATGTACTCCTTATGTACTCCTTATGTACTCCTTATGTACTCCTTATGTACTCCTTATGTACTCCTTGTGAACTCCTTATACACTCCTTGTTAATTCCTTATGTACTTATCTATGTACTCCATAAGTACTCCTTATGTACTCCTTGTCTACTCCTTGTGTTCTCCTTATGTACTCCTTATGTACTCCTTATGTACTCCTTACGTACTCCCTATGTACTCCTTATGTACTCCTTGTGAACTCCTTATACACTTCTTGTGAATTCCTTATGTACTTATCTATGTACTCCATAAGTACTCCTTATGTACTCCTTGTCTACTCCTTGTGTTCTCCTTATGTACTCCTTATGTACTCCTTATGTACTCCTTATGTACTTCTTATGTACTCCTTATGAACTCCTTGTCTACTCCTTGTCTACTCCTTGTCTACTCCTTGTGTTCTCCTTATGTACTCCTTATGTACTCCTTACGTACTCCTTATGTACTCCTTATGTACTCTTTATGTACTCTTTATGTACTCCTTATGTACTCCGTATGTACTACTTATGTACTCCTTATGTACTCCGTATGTACTTCTTATGTACTACTTATGTACTTCTTATGTACTTACCTATGTGGTCCTTATGAACTTACCTATGTACTCCTTATGTACTCCTTATGTACTCCTTATGTACTCCTTATGTACTCCTTATGTACTCCTTATGTACTCCTTATGTACTCCTTATGTACTCCTTATGTACTACTTATGTACTCCTTATGTACTCCTTGTGTTCTCCTTATGTACTCCTTGTGAACTACTTATACACTCCTTATGTACTCCTTATGTACTCCTTATGTACTCCTTATGTACTCCTTATGTACTCCTTATGTACTCCTTATGTACTCCTTATGTACTCCTTATGTACTCCTTATGTACTCCTTATGTACTCCTTATGTACTACTTATGTGCTCCTTATGTACTCCTTGTGTTCTCCTTATGTACTCCATAAGTACTCCTTGTCTACTCCTTGTGTTCTCCTTATGTACTCCTTATGTACTCCTTATGTACTCCTTATGTACTCCGTATGTACTCCTTATGTACTCCCTATGTACTCCTTATGTACTCCGTATGTACTCCTTATACACTCCTTATGTACTCCTTATGTACTCCTTGTCTACTCCTTATGTTCTCCTTATGTACTCCTTATGTACTCCTTATGTACTCCGTATGTACTACTTATGTACTACTTATGTACTACTTATGTACTCCTTATGTACTCCTTATGTACTCCTTATGTACTCTTATTGTACTCCTTGTGTTCTCCTTATGTACTCCTTATGTACTCCTTGTCTACTCCTTGTCTACTCCTTGTGTACTCCTTATGTACTCCTTATGTACTCCTTATGTACTCCTAATGTTCTCCTTATGTACTCTTTATGTACTCTTTATGTACTCCTTATGTACTCCGTATATACTACTTATGTACTCCATAAGTACTCCTTATGTACTCCTTATGTACAAAATTTCAAAACTGTATCATAAAAAATCACAAAGTTATAAGCTTGTTAAGTTACCTGGTTGTCCGTACAAAAACATGCTCATCACGCGCGGAAGCCGCCACGCGCCCGCGTCGTCGCGGCGCTCATTGATAATAATGTGGCAGTAGGTACTCGTACCTAACCGTACGGACACGAACACTACCTAAGCTTTTTACATACGATAGGTACAGATCAACCGAAATGCCGTGCGCTCGAGATCACGCTCGCGTTATGTACCTACTTATTTGAACGGGAGCGACATCCGTGCACACTTCCCTATAGCTGCCGGGTGACTGAAGTGGTTGGTTCACCCCCGGGCCCCGCCCGCCCCACTGCGCCCGCGTTTGTGGTGATAACATATGTACTCCTTATGTACTCCTTATGTACTCCTTATGTACTCCTTATGTACTCCTTATGTACTCCTTATGTACTCCTTATGTACTCCTTATGTACTCCTTATGTACTCCTTATGTACTCTTTGTCTACTCCTTGTCTACTCCTTGTGTACTCCTTGTGTTCTCCTTATGTACTCCTTATGTAATCCTTATGTACTCCTTATGTACTCCGTATGTACTCCTTATGTACTCCTTATGTACTCCTTATGTACTCCTTATGTACTCCTTATGTACTACTTAGGTACTCCTTATGTACTCCTTGTGTTCTCCTTATGTACTCCTTGTGAACTCCTTATACACTCCTTGTGAATTCCTTATGTACTTATCTATGTACTCCATATTAAGTACTCCTTATGTACTCCTTATGTACTCCTTATGTACTCCTTATGTACTCCTTATGTACTCCTTATGTACTCCTTATGTATTCCTTATGTACTCCTTATGTACTCCTTATGTACTCCTTATGTACTCCTTATGTACTCCTTATGTACTCCTTATGTACTCCTTATGTACTCCTTATGTACTTTTTATGTACTCCGTATGTACTACTTATGTACTCCTTGTCTACTCCTTGTGTTCTCCTTATATACTCCTTATGTACTCCTTATGTACTACTTATGTACTCCATAAGTACTCCTTATGTACTCCTTATGTACTCCTTATGTACTCCTTATGTACTCCTTATGTACTCCTTATGTACTCCTTATGTACTCCTTATGTACTCTTTATGTACTCCTTATGTACTCTTTATGTACTCCTTATGTACTCCTTATGTACTTCGTATGTACTTCTTATGTACTACTTATGTACTTCTTATGTACTTACCTATGTGGTCCTTATGAACTTACCTATGTACTCCTTATGTACTCCTTATGTACTCTTTATATACTCCTTATATACTCCTTATGTACTCCTTTAGTACTCCTTATGTACTCCTTATGTACTCCTTATGTACTCCTATGTACTCCTTATGTACACTTTATGTACTCCTTGTCTATTCCTTGTCTACTCCTTGTGTACTCCTTATATACTCCTTGTGAATTCCTTATGTACTTATCTATGTACTCCATAAGTACTCTTTATGTACTCCTTACGGACTACTTATGTACTCCTTATGTACTCCTTATGTACTCCTTATGTACTCCTTATGTACTCCTTATGTACTCCTTATGTACTCCTTATGTACTCCTTATGTACTCCGTATGTACTCCTTATGTACTCCTTATGTACTCTTTGTCTACTTCTTGTCTACTCCTTGTGTACTCCTTATGTACTCCTTATGTACTCCTTATGTACTCCTTATGTACTCCTTATGTACTCCTTATGTACTCTTTATGTACTCTTTATGTACTCCTTATGTACTCCGTATGTACTACTTATGTACTCCTTATGTACTCCTTATGTACTCCTTATGTACTCCTTATGTACTCCGTATGTACTTCTTATGTACTACTTATGTACTTCTTATGTACTTACCTATGTGGTCCTTATGAACTTACCTATGTACTCCTTATGTACTCCTTATGTACTCTTTATGTACTCCTTATGTACTCCTTATGTACTCCTTATGTACTCCTATGTACTCCTTATGTACTCTTTATGTACTCCTTGTCTATTCCTTGTCTACTCCTTATGTACTCCTTATGTACTCCTTATGTACTCCTTATGTACTCCGTATGTACTCCGTATGTACTCCGTATGTACTCCTTATGTACTCTTTGTCTACTCCTTGTCTACTCCTTGTGTTCTCCTTATGTACTCCTTATGTACTCCTTATGTACTCCTTATGTACTCCTTATGTACTCCTTATGTACTCCTTATGTACTCCTTATGTACTCCTTATGTACTCCTTATGTACTCCTTATGTACTCCTTGTGAACTCCTTATACACTCCTTGTTAATTCCTTATGTACTTATCTATGTACTCCATAAGTACTCCTTATGTACTCCTTGTCTACTCCTTGTGTTCTCCTTATGTACTCCTTATGTACTCCTTATGTACTCCTTATGTACTCCTTATGTACTCCTTATGTACTCCTTACGTACTCCCTATGTACTCCTTATGTACTCCTTGTGAACTCCTTATACACTTCTTGTGAATTCCTTATGTACTTATCTATGTACTCCATAAGTACTCCTTATGTACTCCTTGTCTACTCCTTGTGTTCTCCTTATGTACTCCTTATGTACTCCTTATGTACTCCTTATGTACTCCTTATGTACTTCTTATGTACTCCTTATGTACTCCTTGTCTACTCCTTGTCTACTCCTTGTGTTCTCCTTATGTACTCCTTATGTACTCCTTGTCTACTCCTTGTCTACTCCTTGTGTTCTCCTTATGTACTCCTTATGTACTCCTTATGTACTCCTTATGTACTCCTTGTGTACTCCTTATGTACTCTTTATGTACTCCTTATGTACTCCGTATGTACTCCTTATGTACTCCTTATGTACTCCTTATGTACTCTTTGTCTACTCCTTGTCTACTCCTTGTGTACTCCTTGTGTTCTCCTTATGTACTCCTTATGTAATCCTTATGTACTCCTTATGTACTCCGTATGTACTACTTATGTGCTCCTTATGTACTCCTTGTGTTCTCCTTATGTACTCCTTGTGAACTCCTTATACACTCCTTGTGAATTCCTTATGTACTTATCTATGTACTCCATAAGTACTCTTTATGTACTCCTTACGGACTACTTATGTACTCCTTATGTACTCCTTATGTACTCCGTATGTACTCCTTATGTACTCCTTATGTACTCTTTGTCTACTTCTTGTCTACTCCTTGTGTACTCCTTATGTACTCCTTATGTACTCCTTATGTACTCCTTATGTACTCCTTATGTACTCTTTATGTACTCTTTATGTACTCCTTATGTACTCCGTATGTACTACTTATGTACTCCTTATGTACTCCTTATGTACTCCGTAAGTACTTCTTATGTACTTCTTATGTACTTACCTATGTGGTCCTTATGAACTTACCTATGTACTCCTTATGTACTCCTTATGTACTCCTTATGTACTCCTTATGTACTCCTTATGTACTACTTATGTACTCCTTATGTACTCCTTGTGTTCTCCTTATGTACTCCTTATGTACTCCTTATGTACTCCTTATGTACTCCTTATGTACTCTTTATGTACTCTTTATGTACTCCTTATATACTCCGTATGTACTACTTATGTACTCCTTATGTACTCCTTATGTACTCCGTATGTACTTCTTATGTACTACTTATGTACAGCTTATGTACTTACCTATGTGGTCCTTATGAACTTACCTATGTACTCCTTATGTACTCTTTGTGTACTCCTTATGTACTCCTTAAGTACTCCTTAAGTACTCCTTATGTACTCCTTATGTACTCCTTATGTACTCCTATGTACTCCTTAAGTACTCCTTATGTACTCCTTATGTACTCCTATGTACTCCTTATGTACTCTTTATGTACTCCTTGTCTATTCCTTGTCTACTCCTTGTGTACTCCTTATATACTCCTTGTGAATTCCTTATGTACATATCTATGTACTCCATAAGTACTCTTTATGTACTCCTTACGGACTACTTATGTACTCCTTATGTACTACTTATGTATTCCTTGTGTTCTCCTTATGTACTCCTTATAATTAAAATTAAAATAATAGAAAAAAAAAACATTTATATCATTTTTTTCCTAGAATTCTGGGGCGGCGAAACTTATTGGCCCAGGGCGCCAAATTCCAAATAACGCCCCTGGTTACAAGCCTTGAATACTGTTACTGACTGGACTTTAAAAGGGAGCATAAGTCTCCGAGTTGGTTTATTCTTTAATTCCACTTAATCCTCTTTGTCTGTGGTACTTACAATTCCTCGTAAAATAGTGCCTATAATATGGTAGACTTAATTAAGTAGCCCGGTACTACCATTTTCTTAATTTAAAATGAAAAACTTGAGTCAATTTAATTTCTTTTTTAGCGGACCCAAGATGTGTGTTAGAAAAAAAACCAGTTCTCCGTGGAATAGGCATCAGATTACCCACTTCTTCCGAAGTCAAGTCATCTTCTAACACTTTGGGGTCTGATTCGTCCAGTTGGTCGAAGTCTTCGGATAATTCCTCGTCTATAATATCGACTTCGTCTGGTCCGAGTGGTCTATCTTCATCGGGCGTTGTCTCTGATTCATCTTCTTCTTCATGCTGAGGTGATTGCGTCAAATCAAATAAACAAATCGTTATTTTTTTTAAACTATTATGTGTGTGCATGACAACGAAAGTAGGTAGTTTTTCAATGAATCTAAAGTTACCATTTTTTTCAATGCACGACATGTTAAGTAAGGTTAGTAGTGGTTGACTGTTCTCATTTATTCAAAATAACAGGCGTAGTGTAAAATAAATTCATTACAAACTGTGTAGCTACTGAAAAACAAAACAAATCACATAAGAGTTTTTGGTGGAGTTTGAGAGGGATGCTCCGTCCCTTTCCCTCAAAACGAGTGTAGAATTTGTATGGCGCACTGAACATTATCGTCAACATCACATTTTTATATATGATTTACTACTACATAAACGCTCTCTGTCTACCCAGCATCAAAATTAACATCCTAAGATACGTATGTTGGTATTTATTGACTCTAGTTTTTTTTCATGGGATCATAGAAAATTATCAGTTCACTAGCTAATTATTTTTGTTATTGATCTGATATTTATAATTCTGTGAGTTTATTTTGCCTACTTATTAATTTTTGACAACGAAAAAAACTATCTACTTTTTACGGATTTCGTCGCGTTATACGTATTTATACCTATTACTTATTAGGTAAATAAAGAAATTACGAAATCAAATGCAATATAAATCTATCGAAGCGTTGAGGTGAATCGTTCGAACTAGCCCGCCAAAATAATTTAGCAACCTCGAACCTTCGAACTAAGTTTATGGCATTCGTAATCAATTCGTTCTAACCGCTCATTAGAAATAAAAGCGAATACAATTAACAAATTTAGTTAATAAAGCAACAATGAAAGTCTGATTATTTATGCTTTAATTAATATACGTGCCATAGAGTATTGCTGAGTTTTATACAGATATGATCATGACTTTACTCGTGGCTAAGTAATAACTACCTACTTTATCAATCTATCTACAAGCTTGGCGTAGGTAGTACTTGCCTCGGCGGAAGAATGCTCTGTTCCCGTAGCCCCCGACGCAGCAGGTGCGAGAAGGAACACCGTGTGGTTTTTAGTCGGTAGGTCACCCACTCTGGGTGGAGTCCGACACGCCACGCCCCGCCGCCTCCCCGGGCGGCGGAAGTCCATGACGGATTTTCCACACGCTAAGCAAAAAAAAAAAAAAGGTAGCACTTGCCTACTGCCGGGTCTGTGGACGAATGCTACAGCGGTCCCGTAGTCCCGGTGTGATGTAGCGGACACGCTCTAGGAACGTGGCCGACCGGGAACCATTTAATGGAGATAAATTACACTCGGAACACAAAATATTATTGACACTAGGGTTAACAGTTAAAGTAAATTAAGGCAAGAGTAGGGTGAGTTAAGCTCAGGGTGGGTTCGGCGAAGGTTTCGAGGCGAGGTCCGACCGTTAGAGGGTGGCACTTAGCTTCGGGCAGCTGCAGCGGGAAGAAAGAGGCCCGCGCGTCGTCTGCAAATGTATTTATAATGGCGACGCGCGGGGTGAGGCTTGAGGCGCGGAGAAGGAGCGGGGAGCGCGGACTATACCACATCGGCAATAAAGTGGTGACGCGAAACGCCGAGGTTGGTTTTAGTCGTTTTATACCACTAAGGTAAACAAGCATACAGCCCACCTCAGGGTAAGCGGTTACCGTAGCTTATAGACGCTTGCAGGGGTATCACTTGCGCGTTGCCGATCCTGTAAAACGAAAGAGGAATAAGTAGTTGGATTGGCAATATAATGATCAATATCCCACTGCCCCGTAATGATCTTCATTATGCTAATTTTAGAGGTTCCCGTTAATAAACTGCCATCTCAGTCACCAGATAGAAGGGTAGAAGTCTCTTGCAAGTATAACAAAATGTATATTTTACTGTAAATCACTAAATGAAGACCTCTGTGGTCTAGCGATTCGACTGCTGATCATGGGGTCGAATTCCACAGGACACAAATATTTGTGTGGATAAAACATGAGTATTTGTGGTTATGTGTATGTGTATGTATTTACAAAAAAAAAGTATATAAATATTATATCCATTGTCTAGTACCCATAGTACAAGCTCTGCTTAATTTGGGACTAGATGGTGTTGTGTAAAATGTCCCAAACGCAACGGTTTACCATGACTTCAGTGCATGATTCTGGACCCCCCTGCGTTGGAATTTTTCGTCGGCTTTTTCTTAAATTTTACAACTCGCAAGTGAACTCTAAGGAAACAGCTGACCAGAAGATCTTTCGAGTTTAATTTACAATGCTGTTTTTAGTGAAAAAAGTGAAATAATGACTTTTTAATTAAAATTCTTATTGAGTTAGATAGAAATAATGATTTTATACAGTTTAAAGTTGAAAAAACTGCAAGAAAAACGTAAAATTTAAGAAAAAGCCGACAAAAAATTCCAACGCAGGGGGGTCCAGAATCATGTACTGAAGTCATGGTAAGCCGTTGCGCGTCGATGTCCCTTCCATCTGTATAATTATTACAACGTATATTTAAAGTAATTTTCAATTCTATAATTAAACACAACAATAGACGAGAGACCAATTTAACGACCAAACCGATTGACTGTTGAACGCATTAACGCCAATGCAAGCCACCGAGTGCCGCCATGATGTCACCCCCACTCCTCTTGCTTGCGCTCCTCCTACTTCCGGTCAATGCACCAACCGTTTTACAACTATTTTATTTTATTTTTAAGTGTGGGCGACAACATAAGTCTGGACACTTTGTCTGTTTTGTTACGGTCGGACATATTTAACCGGACTCGGTTGCGAGGCACCGTATGCCTTCAGCCAGGTGTGTGTGGACACAGAAATAATATATTGTGGTCTAGAGCACCTGAAACCTTCGGTCCCCGTTGTCATAATAATCTTCAGTGGTAGTCAGAAGCCTAAAAAGCCTGCCACAACCAGTATATCCACAAGATATCGGTATTACTCAGAAAATGAGTTGCGGAGCTCTGACGGCAGGTGCTTCATCAAATTTAAACATTTTATTTCAATTAGACCATTAATATAGCACTTTTGAAAAGTCAAAACTAGTTGCACGAACGAGAAGAACCGGCAAGAAACTCCATAGACACTATTTTTATTTTAAAACATGATTACAGTGTTAATCTTGGTTTACAATCTGAATAGTTCATGAGAACAATGCAGTTTGATTCGTGTAAAATAATGATATTCAGCATATACTCGTAACCGACCCCGACATAGTTGGAAAAAGCTCGGAGGATGATATACCTACTGTGGTCTGGAACAGGCACCCCTTCCCAATTACCCCAGTCTAGCAATATAAGCAGTAACCAAATCTTCTAGGTACGGTCGAAAAAAAGGTTACCTAAGTATACAGGCAGCTAATTAACATCTGTGTTTTGTTAAAGATTGTGTAATAATGTATCACGCAATATTTGTCAAAACGCAGGAATTGTAAGCTGCTACACATCAAACCCTTCGACGGGTAAATATTTAAATCACAATCTGTGTAAAGATGCAGATTTCGTTCGCTCAATCTCTTTTGTTGACTGTACATAAAATTCTCCCTTATCTCTTTTCAACCGACGAAACAAAAAACGGAGGAGGTTCTCAAGTCGACACGTATATACCTATTTTTTTTAAGACCACGCATAACTTTTGACAGTGTAGTCCGATTTTTATAATTCTTTTTTTATTGGAAAGGGTATACTCCGAAGTTGGTCCCATATAAATTTAAAAACAAATCCAACCCTAAGGGTAGGAAAACAGGGAATGATTGATTATTCACTCTGATTGTAAGGTACGCATAACTTTATACAGAGTAGTCCGATTTTGATAATTCTTTTTTTATTATACACATCATTTAGAAAAGGAAAAATACGACCGCGGGCAGGTCGTATTTTTCCTTTTCTAAATAACTTTAAAATCTTAGCATGGAAAATGCCAAAAATATACAAAAAGATATACACATCATTATCTGTTTTCCACAGATGCGAGGTGTAACTTCAACGAAATAAAGATTGAAAAGAAAAGTTACCCAATTTATATAACCTTACCACCATGGTTTAATGACGATAGCTCTTATTAGCCTTTACACCGCCATTGGACATCCGTAGCGTAGGAGTCAAGTAAACTCAATTGGGAAAATTTGACAGTTTTGCATAGCTTGACCTGCTGCGTCTGTACCTACGACCGGTACGACGATGTCATCATGAAGCTAAATTTTTAATAAAACTTATTTTTTTTTGTGATGAATCATCACTTATAGACGAGTCACCAAAAAGATTTCATTAAAAATTTCATTTTAATAATCCGTTTTTCAGTGAAGGCAATCGGCACAATATGAACTATTTTAAAACATTTTGATTTGTAAGTATTTCTTTTTTAAGTTTGTGTCCCGTTAAAATAGTTTAACCAGTAAAAAAGTGTTTCAGTATTCTACTTATTTGTTTTATTTTTAATTTTCATTATCCAATGGCGGTCAATAGGTTAACAGAGGTCTTATTAATTAATTTTGTACATATTTTTCTTAAATTGATCTCGTTTTCGCCAATTCCGTAAACATTTTTGTAAAATTTGTTATCGGTATTTAGGTACATTGCGTCATAAATTACCTTGGCAACTTATAAACATAAAAATGGGAATGATGCCCATACCCTACAATAGAAAAATATAGTACAATAATAATATACGAGTAGTAATATAGAATATAGAATAGTCTTCACTCCTATATGTCCATATTATTGGGACGGTTAAATTGTCCTCGGTACTACGAAAAGCGGTTCAAACCCAAAAATTTTCAAATTTTGGCACAGCGTTTGTAAATGGATATAACGGAATATTACTTTTTTAATCGGGGTTTTTAGCAGCCGAATATTCCTTCTCACTTTAATAAATCTGTCTACTCAAATTGCCACTTTTGATGAAACACTGTGATTCACCGACATACGACACACAACATTCGCACAGCCAGTACAGAAATTAAAAAAGGTGTCTCATCAGAAGATGTAATTACTAAATTAACAAAAATCGTTACGAAGAAGTTAGATCATAAAATATGCCTTACTATATTTCTGGACTCGGCAAAAGCCTTTGACACAGTGTCTTTTCCGATGCTCCTTTCCGAACTGGAGAAATAGGCATTCGTGGAACTCTTCAGAAGCTACCTCACAAACAGGAGACTGTGTTAAGATTGGTTTGTGCGTCAGTGATTAAGAAATCATATACATCACATACGGAGTGCCACAGGGTAGTGTGCTTGGCCCGACACTATTTCTAGTCAACATAAATGACCTCTACGCACTGCCTCTCCCTAACTCCAACATCTTCACATACGCTAACGACGATGTCCAAAATCATGCTGAACAATCTTTGCGAATAGTTTTGGTGTGGCTGCAGAATGATATCTACTCTCCCTTAATTTGGATTTAATAAAAAAATACATTATCTAGTGCCCATAGTAGGTACAAGCTCTGCTTAATTTAGGAAGATGGTGCTGTGTTGGCCCAAATATTATTAGCACTATTTACATTTCAGATGACGTCAGATGTAATTTCCGGTCGGCGAAGGAACAACTCAAATATTACGACTTTAGAGGAATCGGTATACAGATCCATGATGCACAGATGATGTATCATAGTGAAACCTCCATGTACTAAAGTATCACTACCTATTTAAAAAGAGAATGCATTCGCTGGTTTTTATAATTCCTTGCATTTTGAAGCTTATATAATAAAGTCATCGCTAAAATATTTAAAATTGCTGTCAAGTTCTTTTTTTATTTGCAAAGTTAGTCGCCCTAGCCTTAGTTTTTTAATCTTTGACGCTTCCACTAATTCGATACCAGTGTTCATTAGTACGTTAATGAAATGAACTATGACTATGAAAACACAATATTAGTAATAGATCTGGCATCTAGTATAACAGTGTCACTGTTTTAAATTATACATATTATTATTTAAAATGAAGCTAGGTAAGTAGCTTTAGTAGATAAGAGATATATATACTTACTTCGTCATTTTTCAGACTGACATAGAAATAAACAGTTCAGATAGTAGTCTGATTTTAGCGAAGCCATTTAAAATGGTTACTATTCCTATATTGATTTCTGACACTTCTATAGATACATTATTTATCCCGAATTAGAATCCTATCCTATGTCTTAAATGAAAATCCAAGTCTTTAACTGCAAGACCAAAGGTGAAAGGATACGGTGAGCTCGTTCTTCGAGTGGAGACCGCGACTCAGCAAACTTAGTGTAGGACGCCCTCCGGCAAGATGGAGTGATGATTTGCGAAAGGCTGCTGGTAGAAGCTGGATGCGAAAAGCCGAGGACAGGGTGAAATGGCGCACATTAGGGGAGGCCTACGTCCAGCTGTGGACTAGTATAGGCTGATGATGATGATGATGAAGTTATTGTATTAGTTGCAAACACTTTGTCGCCTTTTAAGTTATTACTTAGTCACCTGGAAAATAATAAGCCTTTTTTATGTGTCTCGTTGTTGGACAGTAAAAGGTTTTTAGAGTCGGTTTTCAGTGTAACCAAATGCACCCTAATACTTATTGATTTAGTATTTTACAAGAACCGATCAGAACCGCTGCCATCAGAACTCTATGGATGAAGCGTGTTATACGGAAAATTCCATGCTTCTAGCCAGAGTCCAGACCCACTGGTTAGTCTGTGTGTCAGGCACTATTACAGTTTCGTTACTCGTATGTATGCAGGGACAGTTTTGTATTTAATAAAACATTACTTTATTTATTACAGTCACACTCCTATTGTTGATACAAACTGGGTACAACGTAGCAAAGACGATAAACTATCAAAGGTCATGTGACGAATCTCAAGAGAATGACCCTCGATTGAAAAGAAGCGAAGAGAAAGAACACTCTGATGTTAAAGATACTGAAGAACAAGATTTACCCACAAGAAAATCATTTTTTAATAACTATAATTTCGAAGAAACTACTCGTAAAGATGATCCCATAGATGAAAGTGGAGACTTGTCAATCGGGCGCAATAATAAATCAAATGAATTTATATCTGTCCCAGTACAACAAATACTACCTATTATTAACGATCAAAAGATCCGAAAAAACGTTGACGCAAATGGCAAAATGACAGACCATATTAATATCTTTAAGAATAGTCCATCAAATCAACCTGTTATGTTTCACAAAATTGATCCAAAATTCATTTTGATTTCTAAACCGTACAATCCTTATAAAACTAACATGGATATACATAATAATAACACTGACAATAATAGAAATATATATGTAAAGGAATCAGAACCGGCAGCAAACTATTTGATTTCAGATAATTCATCAAATACAACAAATGTTACAGAGTTGAACGTTAATAAAACTATAGATGCGCAAATTGTTTTTCATGACACAGATGTAACAAATATTCGTGAACTAAGAGAACACTTACTAGATCATCTATTAGGTTATTTTATAAATATCATTAAAGAAGAACAGTATAGGCACAATGATACTAGAAAGAAAAATGGTAAAGACAAAATGAAAGTTGAAGAAAAACTAAGAAATTATTACGATCCTAATCATTTAGATGTGCTTTTCGACGAAGATGATGACGATCCGGTTTATGAAGAAGATGAACTTTATCTTTTTAATTACGGTCGAAAACATAAAAATGAAAATGTAAAAGGAAATCCACACCAGGATAACAATGGTTTAGTAACTGTTACAAATATTGATCCTTCTAATATGACAAAGGTTACTCTAGACTCTAAAACTCGTAAAAATGTTAATGATTTCAATGAAACAAATACTTTAGAAGATCAGAAAATAAGTTCTACTATTCCAGATATAGAAACGCTTTACAAGGACATTATTGAACCATCCTCCGTGACTTCAAAATATATTAATTCTGTTACAAATGACACCAGTAGTTATTTCGATTCTTTAAATGACACTGAAATAAACATTACTACTTATGTAAACAATGTTACAGTTGCTGAGCTTGGTTCTACAATCAAACCAGAACTTGCTGCAACGTCTAGTGACTTCGATCTCTTAGCAAATACAAACGACGAATACTACACTGATTATCTGATTGATTCAGATGAATATAAACAAATTAAAAACTTGACAGATGTGCAAAAAGAAAAAAATGATCACGAGAAAAATGTAATCATAGAAGAGAGTGAAAAAAAACAGGATGTACAAAAAAAAGAATCTGAAATTAATTTAAATCAATCTCCTAATAGTACGAATGTGTCTACAGATTTAAACAAGAGTGTTCATGTTCATATAAAATCGAAATTGGATTCACAAAAGACAAAGATTGATTACGCTGTACCTTGCAATGATCAAGCATTTGCAGAAAATAAAAACATTCCATCAAAACGGAATGAAGGTGTTATTAAAAAATCCAAAAATATTAGCAGAAGCGATGCAATTGTAAAGAACAATATTAAAATAGACGACTCGAATAAAACCAATTGCAGGAAAAGCATTGTATTAAATTTAAATATAAACCTTATTTAGATTATGATTTCAAGACGTGTTTAATTTGTCTTTTTCTTTATGAAATTTCTTGTCGAACATTTTATTAATGAAATGAATACAGTCGTTATATAGACTAATAAAGTTATGTTATAATAATTGTATCTTTACTAGCTTAATTATTTTTTTATATATTTCATAGATCTAAAACAAATTCAGAATTCAATAATACTATTTCCTTACAAAATGTCCAATTTACTAGTAGTTTACTAAATAAATTTAAAAAATATTATGCGTCTATTGTTTCCAACCCTGGTGTTGTAATAAGTTCGAAATATTTCCCATTGACAATAAGTTTTTTTTCTTCTGTCAAATGTTGGACACTAGCCTCTTCGGTACTCATTGAGTTGGCCCTGATGTTAGCACTTATGGATTCGCTGACATCCGATTTAGATTCATCTTCTGGGTGATAAGGATTGTAAAAACCTCTTGCAAATCGGGTGAAACGCTGCACATCCTTGGCTGAATTCGATACGAATACTAGAAAAAAAGAAAATTTTATTTCAGGAACAAAATTTTACAAGTCAATGCCGATTAAAACTCGTGTAGTTTAGGGATTTTGAAAGGCAACAAGGCCCACCTTTCATGTAAGTCGGGGTGTTATTGATGAAATTATTTTCAGCTCTGAATCAAATCTGATCTCTTTATTCCTTATATACCTACACAATTATATAAATATAAACTACTAACAAACTAAAATGAAAAAAAAAATACAAAGTAAATTTAAAAGGAATTAGGAGGTATTACAGAATATGATAAAATAATGTGTCTAAATCAACGGGTCGTCCACTAAATGAACGCTCTGTAGATCTATATCACAAAGGTGACGACATCAATTCTTTCGCTAAAATTTGTAACTTTAAAATCATCTTTCTTTTTTTTCTCTTTGCAAACGACAAAAAAGGAGGTTATCAATAATTCGACTGTTTAAAATTTTTTCGTTGTGGCAATTGAGTCGATGGCGACTACTTTGACAGTACTAGTCGAATTTAATTTTAATTTCTAAAAGAACTGATAAAAATAATGATGACAAATGATAAATCCATCAAAGCGATATTAATTATATCACTTTTATGAGTTGTGTCTACCAAATAATTTTTTTCTTTATTGATATTTTGTTTTGTTTTATGACTGCCAGAATAAACTCTCTTTCTTTATTTCATTTACGACCATTCTCAATAATAAATCAGGCAGTAGATTTGCTTACTAGAGATACGGGCGTTTATGCACTACACGGAATTTCACTATCCGCAATCGGATACCTATTCGGGTATATAAATTCTCCACTCAATCATTATTTTGCCGGATCGAGTGACAAATTGACAATACTTATTAGACATTATAAGAAGGAGTACTTTGACGCCAAGACATGATTTTTATGGTACAAAAATTGTTTAGGTAAATAGTTTTTTTATTAGCATTTCTGTAAAATATTGTTATTGATTTCTTCTATTGAAATAAATCTAATTTTATGTATATCTGGAATGATAAAACGAAATCTTGGTTACTTACAGTGAATTATAAAAATGAATCTGAGCATTATAAGTATATTGAACTCTTTTTTTTTAATTCGAACGGGCGTAACGCCACTATATAGGTAATCATTCTAGTAAGACTGCATAGGTTCCGTATGCCTACAGATATTTTAGAGAGATTAACAATGTACCTACGCTGCGTTGAGCAGTATACAATTTTTCAACATTCATTCAACATCCATTGCGCATTCAAACAGCTAACTTCAGTCCGGCCAGGTTATGCCACGCTTACTGTAAATGTGAGTACTTTGTAAGCTAAATGTATACCTAAACTGCTTTGGATTCTTAGGTCAGTTAGCTTTGAGAATTTTATGTGGCCTACGCAAATGTTTCGCTGATCTGGTATCGTCGTGTGACGCGTTTTTGAGCTCCCTAAATTACGGTCGAGCTACACAATGACTGAAGCAGGCTTGCCGTCTGCTGGGACTGGTCTACTCAAAACCGCTAGGGCTCTTTATTCAGAAGGCAATTTCAGACATTGCCATTGTACTAGGCCTCGATATCTACTGGGATAGAAGGTATGCCAATCTAGGACGTGGTTTAATTATCCTAGCCGCCAACCTGCACTGGAATAGTCCGTGGAGTCTACGAGACCGCCCGCCTCAGCACTGGCAGGATGTTGCCACGATTTTTAATTTTGGAGACCAGTTTTCCAGCAGAGATTTTTCGATTTATGGTCATCCATCCACACATTGACCGCTGCAAGTGCAGCTTAATCTTGCAGATCAGTTTTAGTTAATACTTAGCTACGAACTCCTCGGTGTAAGCAAATTTAAAACAATTTTTCTATACATGGAACCCTAACAAATAAAACATATTTTTATTGCCGCAATTTTACGATTTCACGGTGTTGACATTATCGCGTATAAATTGTAATGGGAAATCTTAAAAATGAGAGATTATACATCAATGCAATTTCTGCGTGAGTGTTTTTTATGTTACGGTAAATATTTAGGGAAGTGAGGGCTGACAAACACGAGCCCATAGACATAAAAAAAAATACTGAATATCCGCTAAATTTAAATTTCAGTTGGATTTCTTTTTGCAATTTTTTGGTCTTTAAGTACTTAGTTAGCACATTCTAGAATCATGGCAATTGCTATCGCTAATATTCTCAACTGTGTACTAAAATCTTTGAAATAAAATTACTATTTTCGGATTTCATCGTGTGTATTGTTATTATTAATCACGACGATTCGGACCCTTTACAGTGAGTGTCCATGGTCACGGACAGTCTGGACCATAGAGATTTTATTTCAAATAGGTGTAAATTCCAGAAATTAATATTAACATTTACTTAAAAAAGGTTATCATAACTTTTTTTTGTTTGTTGTTGTTATTATTATTATTATAACTACGGCCAAACACTGCCAACTGCGAAAATAGTAAATTTTGGCCCAGTGGTCTAGCCTAGTGATATGACCATTGGACCATCAAGTCAAAGGTCTCGAGTTCGAATTCATGTGCGTATAATAGTAAAGGGAGCCAAGGAACCGCCTCTGTAGGGTTTCGTAGATGCAGGTGATATTAAATGAAATATTCGGTCACATTTCTATATAGGTCTAGGTATATTCTTCACTGGCCAGTTACAGATCGAAATGAACGACCTAACTGTCTGGGTGCGGGGAGACGACTGCTGCGCCTTGTTAATACAATAATGCGCCTGTATACAAATCGAATGCGTCAGCAGTGTCCCTACAGCCTCCATCATATATTTTTGTATTTGATTTCAGTTGTATTTTTGATATTGGTCGATCAAACTTTGAATGCACCAGCGGCGAAACACTCCAAGAAGAAAAATAAACACACTGAAACTGAATCTCATATAGTAACTATAATTGACGTTGGTCTTCAAGATGCTACGGAATTTGACCCAAGTGCAAAAAAACACACACATGGAGCACATGACCACAAAACCAAACATCATACACCACTTGTTTCAAGTACATCGCAACATAAAAATATTCTAAGACATCATTTTAGTAAACATAGCGTTGGGCCAACACAAGAGTCGGAGGAATCCCACAAAACTGAGTTGCGAAGGCCAGATACTCACAGACATCATGAATCGGCTCGAAAGCTTCATTCCCATAAAACGCAATCAAAACATAAGAGCAAACATAGAGTACACCACCATGATACAGATGTCGGATCGAACGAAGACAAAATCTACAAACATGTTACAAAACTTGATTTCGAGGAACCTAAATACGAAACACGAGAGAGAAAGCATATGAGTAACAAAAAAATTGAATCTTCTGAGATAAAAGAGAGAGACACAGATAATACGAGCAAAAACCATCGGGTAGATAGTAAATTTGACTCGGATGAAATATGGCGACCAGATATCGATACGGAAAAAGAAGAAAGACCAAGCAATTCCGACGATGCATCCACACAAGATATTAAAAAACATGCAGTTAAAGAATCTTCACACGAAGAAAAAAAGCACCATATAGTTAAAAAGAATAAGTTACCATTTTACCTATCCTCTACAAAGCTTACAAAAGAAAACGACCCTAAAGATCAGTTAGAAATAATTTTGCATGAATCAGATTCTGAAATAAGATCGCATGCCAACGTTAAAGAAAATGAAACAGCCCCGCTTGTAAAACAAATTGTATCAGTATTTAAAGATAAAGATGAATTAAAAAATAAAAGAATAGATATAAACGCAACGCTAAATAGTTTGGCATCTTCGAAATTACTTGACATACTCACAGATAGAGTGGCCAACCAAATGATGAAGAAACTTAAGAAAAGATTTAAAGAAAATTCGCTAAGAACACATGATTTCGGAGTCACAGAATCACATGCGATAGAGCAAATCGAAATAGTTTTTCGAAACGACGATGAGGCGATGAGTAGAGAGCTCAAAACAGAAAATATATATGATAAAGTATATAAATAATGTGCGTTTTAATAAAAACTTAGGTTTAAATTATCATGTCTATGTTTGCTCTTTGGAACCGTGCAACGTTTCAAAAGTGCCCTAATGGCGTAGTTTTTTTTTTATGAATGGTCTAATTCTAATTGAATTATATGTTTGACTTTGACTTTGACATAGGTCAGCTTTTTCTGGAATTGTGTAGCGTGATACATAGCGGAGCCTAGTGTTCCCCTAAGGGCCCTAAGGGGTCGTCTCCATGAGCGAGAGTATCGCTGCGCCTGTTTCGGTGGCTTCGATTCCTACCCGAGAGAGTCTTTTGTGTTCAACAGATTTGTCTCGAATCTAGGTGTACTTTCTGTCCATTAATTATATGTTTTAAAAGTCCCACGAGACACAGATGTTGAGCTGTCTTAAAAAAAATACCATGAACGTGCTATCAGACACAATCATGTTGCCGATAAGTTATCAAGCAGTTTAATAACAAGTAGTGAAATAAGCCCTTAATAATAGTAGAAACGATAGATGGGATATTTTTAGGGTAACTGGTAAATAGTATAGTGTAAAATACTTAAATACGTGACAACAAAACAACTATCCCAAAAAAGATTTGTTTAAAAAAATCGTTCAACCGACCTGCGTTAATACCGTAGCGATTTTGAACATTTCATTTAATTTATCAAGTTTGTTAGAGAGATTTCATCCATATTGACCCTAACGATCGATGCAATAAAACTACAGGATGTAATTTTTACAGATTTTAGTCGGTTCGATTTCCGGGAGTGGCAAGCGAATTTTCTAAAATCTTTGATTGCAGTTTTGTTTCTTTTCAAAAATAAGGGAATGTTTCCTTTGTGTAAAATTGTCATACAGTATTAAGAGTACTTTCCCTCCAGGTGGCATTACAAAATTCCTCCCTATTATTAATTACACAATAAAATTATAGTTTATATTGCATAATTATTGTATCTAACAATAGAAAAATAACGTTTTCGTTATCATTCGTTCCATCATTATAATTATTATGCATGTTATTTCACGTTGTAATATAAAATAATGTAAACTATTTACAAATGCATTTAAGATAATTTTATTTATCTTCAATATCTCGTACATAATCTATGATATAAGAATGTGATGGCGAATTAAAGTAAGTTTATAGTCTGGTCGCACTGTATTCACTTTTTTATTTTATGTAATATTTTTGGCATGGCTTCAGAGGCCTTTGTGCCATTGTATTCACTTTCACATGCCCCTACCATAGAGAATTTATCTTTAAAACCTTTACCTGACAGCTCTATGGCTGGGGACGGACATGATTTTCAAACCTAGTGATGCGAAGCTTTAAATAAGTTTCAAAGGATATCGAAAGTTATGTATTACTTTGTGGTTATTTCAGTCAATTTTATTAGTCTATTAAATAACCAATTTAATAATATAACCGTAAGTAGGTATGTAGTTTATTACAAATAAAATTAACTGATTGAAGAAAGAAATGAAAATATTCATTGACACAATCATGGACATAATAACCTTAGAAACATCATGAATAAAATCAATAAAAAAAATTGTGCACCATGGCTGCGTCAACTAATTCCGCTAAATGCTAGAGCACTGGTCAGCTGCCTGGTGCTGGTTTTCATCAGGATCCTTAAAAAGAGACGTGTTACGGTATATTGTTTATTTATTTTTGTGACTGATAGTGTAACTTTTGGAGACAGTCACGGACGGAAAATACTATGCCTACCGCCTTATATTCCCAAAGGGCTAATTTATAACACAAATGAAACACAGATATCAACAATTTTTACAGGATACATCCTAATATGCAATTTATATACATAAGCCTACTAACCTAAATATTTAAATCGTGTAGATATTAGGGTAATGTCTACATGCATTGTGACATATTTGATACTTTTATGTTTAGACTTTCAAAGAGACCAGACCTAGATTCTGTTTGTTTTACAATCAAAACATTATTTGTGTGCCAGTGCGTTAAAAAATGTTATTTACCATCAATTTATGTACCACGATATTGCAATATTTATGATAAATAAGTACCTATATCTTTTGATACGACACGATGTATTTTATTATTGATAATTATATCGATAATCGATATGAATGAAATGTATGAGATTTCACTTCACTATATCTTGATACTAAAATAACTGACTGTAATAATTCTATTCTAGTGTGCTGTGTGTGTGACTGTGTGTCATTCACATTCATGCATTGTTTGCGACTGCAAGTCAAACTTTTTTAATTATCTAAAAGTTTGTATTCATTTCATTGCTAAATTAGAATTGCTTCTGGGATATTCAGAGCAAAATTGTGAAAATACCCGATGACATAAACGGTAAGCGAACAGTGAATTAAATATTTTTCGAATAAAGTATAAGTTACAGTAAGTTATATAAAGTAATAATATTAATGTATTCGACGTTAATTGTATCTCACTGTGTCGGGATTAGTATTAAGTAATATCCAAGTAATGTCCATCCTACCTATGATATAATATACCTACTTAAGCAGTAAAACTAAATTCAGCTTGTAAGTACCTACTGTATTTATTTGCCGTTGGTGGTCCTGCAATGGTATTAAATTACCATCGTTTATCTGAGTCATTTGATTCGCGAAACTGTAACAATAACAATTAATGCTAGTTCTGAGAATCGCCTTAGGCTACACTGATTAAAATTATTAAACAATTATTTCCTTTGTTTAAATTTTATATTGTTTTTAGTTTTTCTATCTCTTATCACACGACATTATTTCGTAACTGATAAGGGACACAATTTATTATATACATATTTAGATTATAATAGGTACTTACTTGATCGTTTTTGAATTACCTACCTATATCTGTGATTAATTAATATTGTAATTATTAAATGCAGTTATTGCTTCTCCTGTAAGTGTACACAGTACACAGACTGACAGCCTTTGTGTAATATCATCTGTTTAACATAAGATAAAACACTTATGTAACATTTTGGTAAAGTCCTGCAATTATAATTATTTATATATTTCTTGTATCAGAACACCGCAATTACTTTTTGTGGAACAATGTTTCCGAGTGTTAGTGGACAACATCCAATAACAAAGAGTCTACCCGTGACCGTGGACACTGTAAAGGGTCCGAAACATTGGGATTAATAATATCAATATAACGCGATAAAATCCTAATAAAGTATTGATTTCTGAAATTTACGCGAATATTATACATTGAAATAAAACTACTTTTTACGGATTTTGTCACGTATATTGATATTATTAATCCCGAAGTTTCGGACCCTTTACAGCGTCCATGGTCACGGGTAGACTGAGGTGGTGGGCGTCTTGATGATATAATTACTGACAACTACCCTAAATTTTTTATTGTTACATGATCAATGACATTCACGTAAATGTCAGAAATCAGGTTTGGATGCACCTTTAAGTTTCATTTACAAAAGAATTGAATAGAAGAATTTCACCAAGTCTTCTCGCAAACATTCCAACAATATCAACTTCTTTGTATCAGTAAACAAATTCAGTTCATTATTGGATTCCAAGAGCGCATTGATCAACCTATACATATACTGTCCCACTCCTGGGCATGGTCTTGGTTTGATTCCCACGCAATGTAATTGGAGTTTTGTATGAAATTCTCAGTAGCAGCTTAGAGTTTGGATTTATGTCTAGTTGTGGTAAAAGGCTGTATAGCCTTCACCCCCATGTTATAGAGGGTGAACCTATTGTCATTAACTAGGCAAAAAATCTTTCACTGACCCTATAGTCAATATATGTATATGTTCGACCTGGAAATTAATCCGAGGACCTTTAGCGAAGCAGATGCGTTTAGGACCGCGACTAGGCTAATGCAGATATTTTTTCTATCAAACTAAAAAAATTCCATTTTTTTAGGTCAAAATGATTGAAATTGGTGGTAGCGAGTCTCAATCATATGTGATACCTTTAGAAGACATAGATTTGACATACCTTAGTAAATATGTAAGGAGTTCAAGAGAAAATATACCGCTGTGGTCGAAGCAAGAACTCGACGGAGAGCTGGGTTTCTACGAAGTTAAGATTACTCCACAACATTATGATGAAGACGATTGTTACCATGGTAAGTACCAGGCAATGAGATTTGAAAATGGTATAGAACGGAAATTGGGAAATTTCTCTATAAACCTTTTTTGTTAGGCTAGAGGACTGTAGCCTCAAAAAAAAGAATTAATAAAAACATTTTTTTTCCCAATTCTTGGTGACTATCAATATCCTATTGTATCAATTATTTTATTTTTATTAAGTCTTTATTGCCAACATAATTTTCCATAAAATCTTAAATAATAGATTTTTTTTTTTTCAATAAATATTATATTCAATTGTTTAACAATCGTAAGTTTAGTTAGTGGGCATTGGCGTGTCTTTGCGACAATAGGCATCCTACACTGCGCTGTGCGGGTGACAGTTGCCTGTGTGACGTATTGTATGTATTATGTTTAATTTACTACAGATTATTGATTTAATTTAATAATAATACGAATGTGGTACAGCTGAAATACTAAGTCATAATTTGTAAATCGCGGCAACTTTCAAGAGTGAAACGGAATGTTACTGAAACTGTCATCCGCACTATGCTACAGTGCCGTAGGTACCACAGAATAGGAATAGGAACAAAGGAAACAGCCTAGTTGAAGAAATAATTACCTACGCTCCATTGAAACAATAGGGTTGTAACTTTCATGTTTTTGTTTTCTTTTTATTTTTTACTAATACATTTATGTTTTGTAGTGATCAATCAATCGAATTGAAATAATTAGCATACAAATACAATTTAATTAGGTGTCTCTTAATGTTAGCAAAATTTGATAGTTTAAAACACTGCAAACGGTTTTATATTAACACAACTACTTTTAGAACATATCTTTTTGTATTTTTTTTGGCATTTTCCATGCTAAGATTTTAAAGTTATTAAGCAAAGGAAAAATTCGAGATTCGGTTGATGAGCAAAATACTTGCTTTTCAATAGGTGTCACTGACGTCACCATAAAGACGTAAATTCAGAAAGCGAAGGCAAAATTCGACATGGCGGGTAGGTATCGCGGTGGCTTAGCGGTCATAGCGTCTGGTGTACCTAACCAGAAGACGCAGGTTCGAATCCTGCCCGCGGTCGAATTTTTCCTTCGCTAAATAACTGAAATGTTTAATCATGTTTTTAAGGCATTTTGAGGACTAGATGGTGGTGCTGTGTAAAAGTTGACCGAAAATACTACTAATTATAATAATATATAATAGTAATATTTTCAGACAATATATTAGCTTCAGCCTGCGACTTCGTCCGCGTGGAAAAGTTACTTTTAATCTTCGTTGTAATTTGGCTAATTAACTCAAAATCGTTATAAATTATAGCCTATATGTTATTCTGATGTATAAATAACTGTCAAGTTACATCAAAATCCGTTCAGTATTTTTAGTGTGAAAGAGTCCTTCCATCCATCCTCACAAACTTTCACATTTGTTGCAGAGCCATCTGAAACATACAAGTGCCATATGTGCAATACAGATGTACCGACAATATTTTTTAAAGAACACAATGAAAGCCTAAAACATAAAAAACATAAGGATATATTCGAAAAAGTGCTAGAAAGAATGTCAAACCATATCAATTTGAATATAGACAGTAATGACAAGAATAACAATAAAGATGTTTATTACTGTGTACCTTGTTCTAAAAGCATTCAAAGAAAAAACAAATTTAAACATGAAGCTACAGATTATCATAAGCATTCATTAAATAACATTGAAATATTAAATGATTTTCATGAAATATTTACTGAAATTAACAATAACGATGATCAACATTCAATTGAAGATGTATTTTTAAACCAAGAAAATAGATGCGAGGCGCCTCCTCCCATCGTTCCTGACAATGTGGATTCCGATACCGAAAATAATAATTTTAACGATGATCTATTGAACGCATTTACAGCCTTTACTAACCTTACAATCAACTATAAAGAAGATATATCAGCGAGAAATAAAATATCTTTTGAAGGATACCTAAAAAATATTAAACTCAGATATAATATTACAATCGATTTGCCAAGGGTTGAAGATGAACATGTCTATATAGTAAATCCAAACGGACAAACAGTTAAAATACCTCATGCACATTTTCAAGGTTACAAATATAGATCAGGTGAAACATGCTGTTTGTATTGTGGAGATTGGCCTGAAGATATTACCACACATGATTATGAAGAATCCCATGTGATGGCCATTTTACAACCAACTGACAAACATTTTTTCAGACCGGTAAGCTAATTATATTTATATTGATATACTGTCAGTCCTCTGCCTCATTAGCCTAGTGATGGTAAGCACGACTGCTACGCTAAGGGTAAAAAAAATAAGTAATTAGTTCAATAAAACCTGAGATAGAGTTTGACCTCTCAGTTGTATGCAAACCCATAGAAGGAAGAGATCATCACTGCTGGTTTTTAGTTAAACATTGGCATTCTATGAATAAATTGGTTGTGATGTAAAAGATAACCTTCACTAATGGTAATAATAATGTTTATGTAAATTTTCAGATTAACACAATGGCACACCACTGTCTCGTCTGCAACGAAAAAATTTTGTTTGATTTCGACTTTCACTTGAATAGCGACCACCATAAAAAGTCATTAGAAAGCACCAAAGTCATTCAATATGTACAAAATAGTGTCATTACTAAAGTTAACAAAACACTGTGCGACGTTTGCAACGTTTATATCGATACGCACAATTTTATTAGTCACACAAATTCGAAAAAACATAAACTTTTAAAAGATAATGTAACTTTAAAACAAAACAAAATAACTAAAATTAATGCAAACAAGTACTTGTGCAGCGCGTGTAATGTTTCGCTACAACCAAACGCTTTGATTGGTCATATAAACTCGGATGATCATATCGCGTCAAAATATCCTCGCTTATCTCCCGAATATTACTGTAATATATGTCAAGTAGATGTACCTAACGGAGGCATGGAAATACACAAGAAAGGAAAACCACACATTGCAAAAATAAACGCAAATAAAATCATTAATAATAACACACAAAACGGATATTCACTTAGAAACAACGCCAATAGTGTAGCTAGTACAAGTACTAATTCTGTATACAGCACAGCGACTAACTCAACGAATACTCCCGAATCTGATGAAAATCTTAAATTTTATTACAAATTACTTATTCAGTACAATGATGGTGGAAAAACAAAAGTAAAATGTTCCATTTGTGATGTACAAATACCTTATGTACGTCGAAATATTATAGAACACATGGAGGGTTGGCTGCATAAACAACAAATACGAGCCTTCAACGAACTGTTATTGGCTAATGATTCTCAGACAAGAGTTAGATGCAAGATCTGTGATGTCGTCATTAATAATGTAGAATGCAATATTATTGAGCATATGATAGGTAAACTTCATAAGTCCGAAGAGTTAGCATTGTTCAAATTTCACACTATACAAAAACAAGGATTTGATTATGAATGCGAATGTTGCGAAGAAGAATTTAGGAATTATTTGGATCACATCAATTCTGATTCGCACACGAGAACATATCAAAATGAGTATGAAATAGATAAAGGGTTGATTAGAAAATACGTTTATGAGATTGATGCTAACCATGGATTGTCCCTCATGTACAGAGAACTTTATAATAATTTATTATCAAGTAACGAAATTATTAAATTGAATGATACTATGTTTTACTGTCAATTTTGTAACATACGGCTTGGACGTATTAGTGAAATTGATCATGTGCTAGGTGAAAGGCATAGACTGACTGTAGAATCGGCAGAGGAAACCGATGAGTCTGATGACTAAAGCTCTCCTTCGACTGTTGACGTTGCTTCGTACCAAATTTCAAGATTCTGAGTTCACGGGAAGTACCCTGTAGGTTTTGATTCCCTTGCGAGTTTCGGAAATTTGCGGCATAAATGGCTGTATCTTTTGATTGCGTTGGCTTAGAAGTTTGATTTTTTCACAGCTCCAAGGGACAGTAGACCTGAGTATTTTATATAAATTTTATATTAGCTTGACACCTCCACGCGTTCCTGAGAAAAAGGGTCTTGACAGACGGACAGACGGACGGACAACAAAGTGATCCTATAAGGGTACCGTTTTTTCCTTTTGGGGTACCTACGGAACCCTAAAAAAGAATACTCGATTGAAATTCTCAGAATAATCTTATCTGTGCTCAGTTATGTGATATTACGTAATAAATATACCCCACAAAATAAAACAATCATGGTCGGTCCCCTCTCTTCCCTAAATCTTACGTAAATAAATCAAATTTTTCAGTATTATCTTAACTTTGCTCATTTTTGTGATCTTACGTAATAACTATACTCCCCCCTCACCCCTCTTAAGACAATCATGGTCGATCGACCATGATTGTCTTATTTTCCTAAATTCTTACTTAAATAAATGAATCACGCAGTAGCTTGTATTTTCAGAAGTGTTAAAGATGTATGTCCATTGTTGTTGGTCTGTTTTAAAATAAAATATAGGTAATATTTTAAAGTCTTATAGAGACGTGTTGAAGAAATCGTGTTACCTAAACTGTTCTCTATATTTTTATTTGAATAAGAAAAATATTATTAGACTTATTTTACGATGTTAGTATAAGATTATTATATTTTTAGGGCATAACGTGAATCTTTCGACCTGGCCCTAGTATTTTTTTTGTTTTAAGAAATTGTTGTTCTTGCATATTTAGGCTACTTCTATGGAATTAGTAATCGCTACCTATAATTCTCACAACAGGGGGTCTACTCCCTAAGCACGAAGTCCGTAGTTTCGACCTTCGTTACGGGCGTTTCCTACTCCGTATCACATAAGGACGGATGATTCGTTCGGGGCCCGGACTAAGAATGAATGACAACACAATTTGACAGTTGTCTCTACTCTCTATGTGTTTTTACTCGTTCGAAAAATTTAATTTGACACTTGTCTTATCGGACAACGAAGTTTCGGAGAACTTTCGAATGGCTCGTAACTTCGTTGACGGAGATAGGGAGTAGACCCTCTGCTTAAGTTATGATTGCCTAAAACCGTGCAAATCACTAACGCCAGCAAGTCGAGCTATCCAAAACTGTAAAATTTTCCCGAACCTTATATAATGTATTAAAGTTGAAATTCAATCAAAGAAATTTGACAGATTGTGGTAGCTTGCTGTGCTGGCCTCCTAATTAGTGTAGCGATTACTTATTCCATATAAGTTCTTAAAACAAAAAAATATATGGGTGGGCTAGGTTGAAGGATCCACAATTAAAAAAAAAATTAAAAGAAAAGATTAAAAATTTACTGATTGCCAGCACATCAAGCTACCACAATCTGTCAAATTTCTTTGATTGATTTTCAACTTTAGCACAAAGCAATAAGGTTCATATTCGATTGGGAAAATTTGACAGTTTTGGATAGCTTGACCTGCTGGCGTCTGTACTGTTGTAGTGTTTTTGCGGTAACTGTGGTCATCTCGCCAGGCTATTGCTCACTGTCGATAAATTTTCACTCGAGACATCTTTGTGAAGTCCACAGATATCTTGTTTCGAATATGGGTGGAATATCTAATCGTTAATTTTTGCATGTTTGTTAGTACCCAACACGGCGATTGTTCTCTAATCAGCGCGTCGGATCTTTTCTTAAAACATGTTGTTATCATCAAAGATTTAAATCGTTAGATGCGCCCTACCGCGTCAAATAATGGTCACGTTTCCGTAAGTAAACTGGTTGACATCGGAAGTATCGAATCTGTTAATGTCTCGTTCACTCATACTGTATATTACACACTGTCGTTCTCGTCTCTATATTGAATGTGTGCATGCACTCATCTCTATATGGACACGTTTTCGACAGGTATAAGTACGGTCAGCAAATCTAACGATTTAAATCTTAGTTTCTGTTACCAAGGTGACGGGTTTTAATCTTAATTTTTATCTTGTGTATTTTATGGTATCCATGAAAATTGAACACCTGCTTAAATATAATTGGTATAGTGTAACGAGAATACATCTTGATGAATTGATTTTGGTTATGTTAGAAAAGGTTAGTGGGCACAGGTCATGAACTGTCAGCAGCTGACAGTTGATTGATTTTTAATTATCTGTGAATTATTTTTAACCCTTTGACCGCCACGGACGTGTATAGACGTCAAATGAAAACTTGCTCCTGGCATGGCACGTCAAAAATACCTACAATAAATATACAAAAATATGTTTGAAGTGTTTTTTTAACCTATTGTTAGATACTAGCGGCCCGTCCCGGCTTCGCACGGGTTGACATAACGATACACCTTGGATTACGTTAGTTAAGTTTTAGTAAGGATCCCTAATCTTTTCTAGCAATAAATATAGCCTATGTTTGTCAGGGTGAATGTAGCTTTCCAATGGTGAAACAATTTTTGAAATCGGCACAGTAGTTTTTGACTTTATTCATTACAAACGCACACAAAAATACAAATCTTTCCTCTTTATAATAGTAGTGTAGATTAGAATTTGTCTCTTGGCGTAGAGAACACAGCTTTTCGTTATTGACGTGGCGGTCAAAAGGTTAAACAAGATGGATATCAAGTTCAAAATTAAAAAAATAATTGTTCTATTAAAAATCTTTTATAGTTCCATTTTCTTTTACAGCGTTCAACTGATATATTGTGTTTTATTTTTATTTACGTTTTGCGTTGGAAATCTAAAATTTAAATATTATTTGATTGGACTTTAAAATCAATTATTCGGAATGCCCCTGATTTTATTTGATCCGGATAATCATGATTCTACTGTAGGTATGTTTCTTTTAATAATATTTTTTTATTAGAGTAATGAGCCCTTTCATCCATTTAGCAGGTGTTCAATTTTCCTGGACTCCCTGTTTATTATTATTATTATTCAAATGGGATTAGTTAGTAAGTAAAAAAATGTGCCCAAGTCTGTGCCTCTCTAAAATTTAACGCATGTTACTGTGCTGTAGGCAATTTATAGGGTTCAATAGGCATCTAATCAACAAGGAAATCTTATACTTAGTTTAACCATGTCCGTCCGTTTATCCCCGGCTTAATGCAGACTTGTTGCAAAGCTGTAAGAGGATAGAACCGAACTGGCATATCGACCCGCCCGCCATTTAGATTTTTATTTTTCGAAATCGCGGCGTACTTGGAAAGTGATATACGTATGGGTAGAGGACACAAACGAACAAAAAATGTCAGTAACATTGCACCCCAAAATGTCATGTTGCCAAAAAAAACAAAATGGCGGCGGGTCCGATATGCCAGTTTCCAGACAAAAAGGTTCGAACCCCTTTGGCATAGAAGATAAATTGTTACCTCCTACACGTAAATTGGGGATGATGGTTTTTCGTCTGTTCTATGGCGTGGGTGTCATTGGATATATCGATCCAAAATATTGCTGGTGTATTGCAACCTTTTTTCAATTCAGGGGTTTTTGCTAATTAATGGTTATTTATAGATATGTGGAAAATATTACACGGGTCAATTATACGTAACGCAAGTGAATAAGATAAACTGTCACGGCTAAGTTGGCTATAAACGAGTATTAGTCGAATATCTGGCAACTATGAAGGGCTACACTGGCGCTTGACGTATTAACTTACCTTCCATTAATTTATACAACCTTATTTCTATTTATCATAAATTTAAGGGTCATTGAACTCATCGTTACATCAAATTTTATTATAATTAAAAAAAAGCACCTATTGCGACAGTTTTACTGTATTATTCCACTTTGCCCCACCAAGCTACCTACACAAACAGACTGTATAGTGGCTACCTTGGTGAAACAGAAGTGGAAACTGCCCCACCAGTGAGGCTCGCTAGGGCAAAGTGGAATAATTCGGTTTTACATGCTCTCCGCACGGAAGGATCTTGATGTACAGAGGACAGCACATCAAGCTACCACAATCTGTCAAGTTTATTTTATTAATTTTGAACTTTAAGGCAAAATGATAAGGTTCATACTTAATTGGGAAAAAATTACAGTTTTGGATAGCTTGACTTGCTGGCGTCTGTACCTATTAGAATGTTCATCGATCCACAGACTGACCGATAGGTGCAGTAATTGCGGATAGGTGGAATAGCGTAGTGATGTAGCCACAAGCCTGTCTTAATGATGGCTCCTTGATAGGTCCTGAAGTCATTTCCGTGAATCACCATTATATACCCATTTACAGCGAATAAATTTCTGATTTCTAAAGGTTACGTTGCCGTTGGCCCTTCTAAGCACCATGCTACATTTGGGTTCTTTTAGTTATTGAGGCGTTTTTTATTATCTATAGTTGAAGTTGTATTATTGATCAAAGGTTTATAATAGGAATAAGAATAATTATGAATGTTTCTAATGTCAAATTTGGTAAAAAAATAAATTTATATTTGTAAATAGTGGTTTTATTGAAGGAAAGCGATGTATCAACGTTAAAGTATTATTACCTACCTATTTTTTTAGAGCGAATCTTTGTTAGTTTATCTACTAGTTAGTGGCCAGGTTTACAAACAAAAAACCCAACGGAATGATTTTTCCCAGTACTTAAATAGAAAATTATATTTATCAAGTCATTTTATTTGCATTCCACAATATCCATGTAATATTTATTTATAAAAACTACTTATCATATGTATTTTTCTTTAAAATAAAGAGCTAAATCGATTTCCTATCGCAGTCCAGTCGGTAAAATCACTTACAATTGTCATTGTCGCTACTAGATAACAGATGTCGCTATAATCCTATAAAACTGGTTGTTAATACGTAGTTCTCAGATTGCGGCATAGATGTCGCTATATACAATATAAATTACCCGTCAGCTGATCTCTTCCGATTTATGCATTCCTGGTACTACATGAGAGTTGAAATAATCAATTTTGTTAATAAAATTATTGGCAAATTCTAAGCAGAGCCCAGCAATATTGGCTTAGATAGCAGTAATCCAGTATTCCGCTCCGATATTAACTACAATAACTAGGTAACCTAACAACCTAATCTAGCCTTAGTAGGATTTTTATAGTATTAAGTTATTTTTTAAATATAATATAATTATACTTGCATTTTGAAGGTCATCTATTATAATTGACCACAACGCATTGTGAGCTGTTTTTTCGCTCAATGGGCGTTTTCGATCTTTGAGCGTAATGTACCTATATTACTACAAAATTACATACTAACCTGGGGCCATACCACAACGTGTTAATGCGAGCATTTTTAGGTTGTGAGAAAGGGATGGTGCTATTTAATTTATAGAGCGACATCCCTCTCTCTCAGTCGGAAAACGATCTCAATAATTAGTGATGGTACGGCCTCTGATTTTCAGCAACCATGTTGGGGTCGATTGTCAGTCTCACCAGATGTAGCTGAATATCAGTACTTTACACGAAGCGACTGCCATCAAGACCTCCGCAACCCAATTTCTGAGCAATACCTATATCCTGAGGATAGACTGGTTGTCAGGCTTTTTGGGCTTCTGACTACCACTAACGATTGTCATAGGTGTTCGTATGACAACCGGGACCTACGGCTTTACGTGTTCAAGGCATGGGGGGTCTCGATGTGTTAAGAATGGTCACCCATCCACAAACTGACCGCGACTAGCGCAGCTTAACCTTGCAGATCGGTAGATCAGCGCAGTTAGTCGAATTTTTTTTCTTTACATAAAACGCAAGCTACAAATCTGTCCCTCTGTACTCCGAGATCTTTTAAACTAACCAACGGATTAATATAAAATGTTTGACTGACTTTAATACTGTTTTCATTAACATTTAGATAATTTCTTCCTTCAAATATGTATGTATAATACATGTATATTAATTGTACAGAACCAGCACATCAAGCTACCACAAACTGTCAAATTTCTTTGATTGATTTTCAACTATACGGCAAAGCAATAAGGTTCATATTCAATTGGGAAAATTTGACAGTTTTGGATAGCTTGACCTGCTCGAGTCTGTACGGTCGACAAAAGATTTAAGTATACAGGCAGCTAATTAAACATCTGTGTTTTGTTAAAGATTGTGTAATAATGTATCACGCAATATGTGTCAAAACGCAGGTATTGTAAGCTGCTACACATCAAACCCTTTGACGGGTAATTATATAAATCACAATCTGTGTAACGATGCAGATTTCGTTCGCTACCTGTATACCAAACTCTTTTGTTGACCGTACATGCAGGTCAGGTCGGGTTTAAATAAAAATTACAATGTGCATGTTTCTCGTATATTAAGGTCACCAGCGCACACGAGGACGGTACTCCTCACTGAGCGCAACTCGTTTGATGCTCTCGTAGCCCAGGATGATGCTGAATGAGAAGCACGCCGA
Source organism: Acronicta alni (assembly GCA_964056405.1). Classification (NCBI taxonomy): domain Eukaryota; kingdom Metazoa; phylum Arthropoda; class Insecta; order Lepidoptera; family Noctuidae; genus Acronicta; species Acronicta alni. Next base: position 1,474,518 of record OZ043943.1, read on the forward strand.
CTGCACCAGCCGAGCCGACAAGCCCTTGAAGTACAAGCCTACTAACCCTTCCTCTGCCCACAATGCTTTGAAGATATCTTTCATAGTACCCACGCCTTCAACCTGTAATAAAGTTTGAAAGATTACACATGGGCGTACATACGCCAGCAGGTCAAGCTATCCAAAACTGTCAAATTTTCCCAATTGAAAATGAACTTTATATTGTTGTTTTAAAGTTGAAAATCAATCAAAGAAAGGATGTCACCAAAATCTGCCCCAATGATGTACCGTACATCGGTACACTTATTGGGAAAAAATACCCTGTATTACGCTGGTTAAAACTCTAGTCATACTTTTTTTTATGCTCACTAGGGGATGAGAAAAAATAACTTTAAATTTGGAAAAACGCACCCCATTTTAACACACTGGTATCATATTAATTTCTGACATTTACGCGAATATTATACATTGAAATAAAACTACTTTTTACAGATTTTATCGCGTATATTGATATTATTAATCCCGACGTTTCGGAACCTTTACAGCGTCCATGGTCACCGGTAGACTGACCATGTCATGCCATCAGTCTACCCGTAACCATGGACGCGATAAAATCCGTAAAAAGTAGTTTTATTTCAACACTGGTATCAGTTTCATAGTGTTTTTTTAGTAAAAACTGTCAACTTGATATATCAGATAACTATCTGCTGTGCTATATGCTGGGCATCTGTGGCATTCTTTTTTCTAAAGAATGCCACTGATGCCGCAATTAACGTGGCCACCTACTGGGCTCAAGTAATATAAATAATGTATTTACCATCGACACGAAAAGAAAAACAAGATCTGCAGTCAGTGTCAGTTTTGGAATGTCAAACTAAAGCCATTTTGGCACAATACGGCGCGCGCAAGGTCAGCCAGCTGAGAGGCTAACAGTTTCACAGTGATTTCACAGTAATAACTGTCAACTTGACAGCTGTCATGTACCTCAGGTACAAATTTGGGCTGAGTTATATGGACTTTTGGTGACCTCCTTTCTCAATTGAAAATGAACCTTAGTGTTGTTTTAAAGTTGACAATCAATCAAAGAAAATTGTCAGGCACATCAAGGTAGCTTGATGTGCTGGCTTCTATACCATTTTTTTTATAATACGGAATATTCTCATGGATCCTTCCCCACCGGGGAGGTGGCAGGGTATGTCAGATTCGTACCAACTAAAAACGACATTTGCGTTCACTTGCCCTATAGTCATGTCATGGATCCGTGAAATTCACCACGACCATGAAAAATACTCGAAGCTAAAAAATTACTTATTTAATTATTTATTTGGACGACCAGTAACTGTTACATTATTTCTTATATCTAAAATATAATCACTTTATTAGAATTAAATGCACAGCATGCATCAAATTGTAACACCGCGGTAACATTGTAAAAATTAAAATTGAAATATATCGAGTTGTTTAAGAATATTAAACAACTCTATATAATATAATACTTGTATTCTGATTAGGAAAATTGTAGACAAAACTATATACACTAACTTATCATTTACTACAAAATCTCAAATTTCTTAACGCAGCCTTCGTCGACCAAGTTAACTTGTTTTGCCAAAAATACGTACTAATTACGCTAAAAAGAGTATAACCTATGAATACGTATGAATATATATAATATAATATGTATGAACACAATTATTTAACAATCTACCCACATTAAAAAGTGTTGGCTCACTCGGCAGTTTTAAGTCTCGGCTATTCAAGTACATAATTGAGTACTACCCATGCTAAATTCATCTTATATACTTTAATGTACTTCAAACTGTTGTGAATTGGAACTGCTGAATGAGTGTAACCTAGAAACCTTGCAACAATAATTGTATATAATACTGTAAATATATACATTATATACTTTGGTGACGGTTACCTAAAATAAGAATTTACCAAATGTTTCTTGTGTATTCTCATGTAAGTGGCTTTATTTTGTCTTTTATGAGAATAAATGATTTAAACCTATATTACGTTAATTAAGTAATAAATTACAAAATTAATGATTCATTTGGTAAACCAGTTCCCTCACAGGTACCTAATTATTAAAATACTACTTAGCTTCTACCCGCGACTTAGACTGCGTAGACTTGTGTAATTTAAGAACAAAAAAAATGCAGTGATGTAGTGGTTCGAAATAAAGTTATTAACACATACCATCACGCCTGTATTCCCAGAAGAGTTAGGCAGAGGCGTACTAATGTACACCCACATTTCGCCGGTATGTTTAGGTCCCATTTAATAGGGAGCGAGCCTATTGCCATTAACCGGGCACAAATCCAGACTACGAGCTGCTACTGAGAATTTCATAGAAAAACCCAATAACACTGCTCGACCTGGGGATCGAACCCAGGACCTCTAGCGTAGCAGTCGCACTTAGGACCACTAGACTAATGAGGCAGTCAAAGTTATTATTATTATAAAATAGGGAGATGGGGGGTAGAAATTAAGTTTCTAGAAAAAATCAGGAGGCAGTTTCAGTCCTTGTCTTTTTTTTATTCCACTAAGGTGGCAAACAAGCATACGGCCCACCTGATGGTAAGCGGTCACCGTAGCCTATAGACGCTTGTAACACCAGGGGTATTAGTTGAGCTAGTAGTGTTTAAAGTTGCTATAAATCAATAACATGCTTAATGCTATATGCTTAATTATTTAAGCATGCGATTTTATGTGCTTAATTTATACGCCTCCTTGTTAAACCGCGTCCGACGGAGAGTTGGTTGATAGAGAGAGAGAGTGTTATGCGATATAAAGCAAAATAGCTTTATAGCATAAAGTGCGAACCGCGATATCATTTGCTTTATGCTATATTCATTAAGCATGCTACTTTATAATGCTATATGCTATATTAACCATCACTAACTTGCGCGTTACCGACCCTGTAAAACGAAAGAGGAATAGTTGGGTTGGCAGCATAAAGGGCACTGCCAACACAACGTATCCTCGCGGAGTACTGGTATCCTTGCTCACCGTAAGGAACACAACAAAGCTCAAAACAGTGTTATTTCATTTCGATTCTGCAAGGAGGAGGTACTTCCTCGGTCGGGCAGCTCCAATTTGAGTGGAATTACTCCCACTATGCCCTACCTCTCTTAATAACTCCTATTTTTAAGTAGGTACCTGCAGCCTGGCCCGGACGATGTCCAGCGGGTTTGTGAGGAACGTTGTGGTGAACCCACCGAGCGTACCCGCCGCGCACTGGATCAGTAATGTGGATACCCACGCCGGCGCTATCTTCAGGAGCTCGTCTGCAAAGAAACAAAGGCTTTCATTGTGAAGGGCGCACGTTTTGGGGGCTGTCTTAAACAACGACGGCATGGCACGTCTAAAATCACTTTTTCTTTAATCCTGGGTTCGATCCCCAGGTCGAGGTGTGTTATTCGGTCGAAGTCTGGATTTGTGCCCCGTTAATAAATGAAATTAAATTAAAAATTGTTTATTTCTGAACCAATATTCGACAACTAGTTGTTGATTGGAGCCTCTTTTTAAGCAAAAAAATGCCTGTATTAGGAGACTCCGCTTTTCCATATCCATTCATATTTAGCAATAGGCTCGCCCCCTATTACATGGGACCTAAACATACCGGCGAAATGTGGGTGTACATTAGTACACCTCTGCCTATCCCTTCGGGGAATATAGGCGTGACGGTATGATGGTATCCCAAAAACACTGGTCAATAACATTATCTTTCATACAGTAGTACAAAATGAAGCACGTACCTTGATAAGCGGTGTACAACGCCCACCACAGCGCAGAGTTCGGTACGTAAGCAGCTAGTGAGGCCGCATACCCTCGGTAGTAGCCCAAAGGACCATGGAGTTGGTATACCCGAACTGCAACCTCCTTCGCTAAGGCCGCTTTGGACATCCTCTTGTTTAAATCCAAACCTAAAGGATTCATTTGCTGAAAAAATATGATTAATTTTAATATAAACCGTGTGAATTAATGTAATTCCACTCAAGTTGGAGCTGCTCGACTGGGGAAGTATCTCCGTCTTGCAGAAAATCGAAGTGAAATAACATTGCTTTGAGCTGAAGTTTGCCAGAGCTTCTTGAGGATACGTGTTGGCAGTGGGGGGACTTTGACCCTTATACTGCTAAACCAACTATACCTCTCGTTTTACAGGGTCAGCAACACGCAAGTGATACTCCTGTTGTTACATAGACGCTTATATGCTACGGTAACCGCTTACCAACAGGTGGGCCATATGCTTGTTTGCTTGAATTGTTTTATTTCATGTGCAATATTCATTATATTGTGCAATATTATAATTTCGTAAGTATCAGAAATCATTTTTTTTTATTGATTTTACACCATTGGTAATATATTTAAAAATATCTAAAAAGATAAAGGATAATTATACTAAAAAGCTAGTTTCTGCCCACGACTCCGTCCGCGTGGAAAACATACTTTTAATTATCGTTGTAATGTGGCTAATTAACTCAAAATCGTAGCGTAAATGTTATTCCGTATAAATAATAGTACTGTAGCGACATCTACCGCGCTACATAGAACTACGAAGCCCTGAATCGCGCAAGCAACATTCGCAACGAAAAGTTGAATATATACAACCGCCCGACATCAACCGTCGGGCCGTGGCCGCCAGGCACAACACCCGCCTGGTTGGAGGATCCTCCCTTTGGTTGGAGGGGCATTACACCTCGCCTCTCCACAGTACTGTAAAGTTTCATCAAAATCCGTTCAGTAGTTTTAGTGTGAAAGAGTAATAAAACATCCATCCATCCTCACAAAAAACTTTCACTTTTTTTTTTATTCTACTAAGGTGGCAAACAAGCATACGGCCCACCTGAAGGTAAGCGGTTACCGTAGCCTATACACGCTTGCAACACCAGGAGTATCACTTGCGCGTTGCCCACCCTGTATTGAAAGTGGAATAGTTGGGTTGGCAGTATAAGGGTCAAAGTCTCTTTACTGCCAACACAACGTTTCCTCGCGGAGCACTGGTAACCTTGCTCATCGTAAGAACACAACACAGCTCAAAGCAGTGTTATTTCACTTCGATTTTCTGCAAGACGGGGGTGCTTCCTCAGTCGGGCAGCTACAATTTGAGTGGAATTACTCCCACTATGCCCTACTCTTAAAATTAACATTTATAACATTAGTAGGATAGGATATATAAACCACTTACCGAATTACTAGCTCTGCCTCTAACAAGTCCTAGGACCATAAGGTGCTGGCTCAGCACATCAAAAGGAACTATGATGGTCTGGCCGACAATAGACGCACACCCGCCACCTATAAAAGACTGTAAAAAATGTCGTCTATTAGCAATATCTAGCGTTCACTTGCTTGTCCGTAACTTAATCCCTACTAATATTATAAATGTGAAAGTAACTCTGTCTGTCTGTCTGTCTGTTACGCTTTCACGTCTAAATCACTGAACTGATTTTAATGAAATTCGGTACAGAGATAGAGTTGACCTTGACAAAGAATATAGGATAGTTTTTATCTCGGACTTTTGAAGAGTTCTCTTGGAAACGCGATATAACCGAACTTGACGCGGGCGAAGCCGCGTGCGGAAAACTAGTGTAATAATAAAATAATATAATATTTTTTGGGACATTTTTTACACAGCACCAGGTCAACAAAAGAGTTAAGTATACAGGGTACTAATTAAACATCTGTTTTGTTAAAGATTGTGTTATAATGTATCACGCAATATGTGTCATAACGTAGGTATTGTAAGCTGCTACACATCAAACCCTTTGAATGGGTAATTATATAAATCACAATCTGTGTAAAGATGCAGATTTCGTTCGCTACCTGTATACCAATCTCTTTTGTTGACTGTACTATGGGTACTAGACAATGGATATAATACTTATATACTTTTTTTTTTGTAAAAACATACTTATAATACATCAGAAACACCCAGACAAACACAAATACTCATGTATAAACCACACAAATATTTGTGTCCTGTGGGAATCGAACCCACGACCCCATGATCAGCAGTCGTACTCGAACCACTAGACCACAGACGTCGTCAAAAAATAGATAATATACAGCATTACTTCATCATATTTAAATATGATGAAGTAATGCTGGCCGGCACATCAAGCTACCACAATCTGTCAAATTCCTTTGATTGATTTTCAACTTTAACACTGAGGCTGAGGCTACAGTAGGCAGCGATTTGTGATGCGACTGGAAGAGCGAAACGAGAAAAACATGGTATGGCTACATTACAAGCGAAATTCCGGCGTATATTCGGCGATGACATGGCTACAGTACACATGCTCAACAACGAATTAAATATAATATAACTGACGAGCATTTGTTTTTTACGTTCTGAAGTACTGTAATGTAATGTAGCCGCTACCATAACAATGACTCAATTTAAATCGGTCGTTTTCTTAGAATGCGATCAAATCATCCATCGCGGTTTACTATACGCATAATGTAGCCACACGCATATTTAGCAGCACTATTGAACTAGTAGTGCAAGTGAGAAATTTTCTAATAAATTAGCTTCAATTTCGCTCATATGTTGATGTAGCCGATGCCGTGATTTCAGTAATGTTCTTCCTATCGCATAAAGAAATCAAAGATCGCTAGTAATATTTGATGTCCGGTGTAGCCATATACGTGAGCATTCATTTACTTGTTTTAATGGCTCATGTGTCGCAGGTCGCGTCGCGGCCTATTGTAGCCTCAGCCTAAGACATAAGGTTCAAAGGTTTTAAGGTTCAATTGAGAATATCTGACAGTTTTGGATAGCTCGACATGCTGGCGCCTCTGTACCATATATTTTGTAATACGGGTATACAGGTTTACTGGTAATATGACGGCAATCCGTTAAGGGGGTGTAGGAGAGATCATTTGTAAACAAATGACCCCAACGATATAGGATAAGAACATGTAAGTATACTAAGAAAAATTGTGTAAATAAAAAGATATTGTTTTTAGTAAAAACAATCCCCCTACTGTCATAAACTAATAAAGTAATTAAAGTAGAAATAGATAAATAATTAATAAGTAAGTGGGAGTCCCACACACCGGAAAGAATGGTGAAGGATATAAGAAAGATACAGTATGATGCATGGAAGTACGAGAGGAACGTAAGGGAGAACTTGTATGGAAGAGAATAGATATAAAATAGGCGCCAATTACGGTTGGCGGATTAGACGAAAAACTATAAAAAAAATAATTACCCCTATAACCCCCGTGTTGTCAAACATTTTCAAGTAATTTGAAATTTTATATGGGTAAATCCCCTTTTTTCAATCAAAATTAGCACCAAAATACTGAATTGCACACTAAATTTGCTAACCTAACCTAACCTAACCGATATCTGTATTTTGCTGCTCAATCAGTAATTTTGTCGATCAATCAGTATTTTTGATGCGCGGTTTATTATATTCCATTTTATATTAGTACGATTTAAAAAAAAAATTACCCCTATAACCCCCGTGTTGTCAAAGATTTTCAAGTAATTTGAAATTTTATATTAGTACGATTTTTCCTATTAGTTAATTCTCTAAAGCTTGGAGTTTAGATTTGTGCTCAGTTTGTGGCAATAGGCTCGCCCCCTATTCATCATCAACCCATATACTGTCCCACTGCTTGGCACGGGTCTCCTCTCATATTGAGAGGGATTAGGCTATAGTCCACCACGCTGGCCTAGTGCGGGTTGGAAGACTTCAAAATCGTCGAGAAAAATCTCTAAGGTATGCAGGTTTCCTCACGATGTTTTCCTTCACCGTTTAAGCGAGTGATAATTAATTATTAATACGCACATGAATTCGAAAAGTCAGAGGTGCGTGCCTTGGGTTCGAACTGGAGACCTTTGACTTGGCAGTCCAATCGTTATACCACTAGGCTATCACTGCTTTTTCCGCCCCCTATTACATGGGACCTAAACATACCGACGAACTGTGGGGGGTACATTAGTACTCCTGTCTGAAGTGTTTACCCACTGATGGAACTGCATCGTACCTTCAATTTGGGGCTGACGTCATGTTTGCCGAGTTCATGTCGAACTCCCTCGTATGTTGAGATGTAGAAGATTCCCGAGATTATCTGAAACTATAATAAAAAACAAACATTACAGACTGTTGTGATGTAACCCAGACTGTTGTGATGTAATACAGACTGTTGTGATGTAATACAGAGTGTTGAGATGTAATACAGACTGTTGTGATGTAATACAGACTGTTGTGATGTAATACAGACTGTTGTGATGTAATACAGACTGTTGTGATGTAATACAGACTGTTGTGATGTAATACAGACTGTTGTGATGTAATACAGACTGTTGTGATGTAATACAGACTGTTGTGATGTAACACAGACTGTTGTGATGTATCACACAATCTCGGGATGTAATTAATAAAAATATATTAAAAATCATTAAAAAAAATATGAATTAAATACTTACACTAGACAGCCAGAAGCCTCTATAAAGGCCAGAGACGCCCTCATGTCTGTATATCTTAGATATAGCGTCTGCAACCCCGCTGTAAGCCTCTTTTTTCCTTTGCACCTGAATCTGGGTCTTCACTAATGTTAAGGGGTAAAGCGCGCATCTAACTGAAAATATATTAATATATTGTTAGAACGACGCCATCTATAATGCAGAGTATAGAGCAAAATGGAGGAACATAGTTCGCAAGAAGCTCTTACATAGAGATCACGACCCTCAGCAGTGAGGAGAACGACTCAAGGAGGATTGTTAGAACAGTGTCATCTTCATCAACCCATATACTGTCACGCTTCTGAGCACGGGTCTCCTCTCAGATTGAAAGGGATTAGGCTATTGTCCACCACACTGGCCTAGTGCGGGTTGGCAGACTTCAAACACCATTGAGAAAAATCTCTAAGGCCTGCAGATTTCCTCACGATATTTTCCTTCACCGTTTAAGCGAGTGATAATTAAATTACGAGTTATAGAACTTTCCAAAACCATCATACTCTATTAATTCTATCCAGTACTTCGCTTGTAGAATGAATAGAATAGTATGATGGTCAAAGTAAAATATTTTATTTCAATTAGGCTATTGATATAGCACTTTTGAAAAGTCAAAACTAGTTGCACAGTTCCAAAAAGTGGGTCTTATCGAGAAGACTAGGCAAAAAACTCCATACCACCTTTAAAAAAATCATGATTACAATGTTATTCTTTTGTTCTGAATAGTTTAAGAGAACAATGTAGTTTGATGTGTATACAATAATAATTAATCCAGTATATTGAAATAAAACCACTTTTTACGGATTTTATCGTGTATATTGATATTATTAATCCCGACGTTTCGAATATTGTTACTTTAAAAGAGAACATGATTCTCTCAGTTTGTTTTGGCGTTTCTTCTCAGAGGTCGTCAGCTAGGAAATGCCGGCGCCATCTAGTTTTAATTAATAATTAGTAATAAATGTCATTGATCATGTAACAATAAAAAATGTAGGGTAGCTGTCAGTAATTATATCATCAAGACGCCCACCACCTCAGTCTACCCGTGACCATGGACGCTGTAATGGGTCCGAAACGTCGGGATTAATAATATCAATATACGCGATAAAATCCGTAAAAAGTAGTTTTATTTCAATGTATAATATTCGCGTAAATGTCAGAAATCAATATTATAATATAAATAATTAATATTATATTAATATATATTATAATCAATATTATAATATAATCTTTCTCTGTTGAATTATTATACTGGATATTATCCAGTATAATAATTCAACAGAGAAAGATTGTGGAAGTGGGCCGGTGGGGTCCCAGCCATTGTCATAGTGGCGTGATACTAGTAAGTATTACCGTTGTTAAGGAGCAGTGAAAATGGTGATAATAGTTATTTATTTATTTATTTAATGCTTTATGCACAAATATAGTACAAAGGCGGACTTAATGCCTAAGGCATTTTCTACCAGTCGACCTTAGGGTGATGCAGAGATAGAAGTTAGTAGGTGCAAAACATTTGTTTAAAAAGAAATTAAAAATATTAAATTAAAAAATGTTTGTATCAATAACCAAAACAGAATGTATGTAAGTTTGTAAAGACGAATAAAAGTGATAGCATAAAATTATACTTAAATAAATATAAATTAACATAACTATACATATATAAAGATATTATACTTAATACATATTATTATATGAATATATATATATATATACTAATAAACAAAGAAGGAGAGGATAATACTAAGAATCTGCCAAAGAACTGAGGAGATGTTTCCGAACTTTACTTTTAAATGAGTAGCGACTAGTAGTTAATAACTTTGACAGTGACTTAGCGTTGAACGTCTAGTATTAGTGATGTATAGCAGTGACGGCGACAATAGATAATAGATAATAATATAGATAATAGTGATCACTAGTACTCTAGTAGTCACTATCATGACGTATTAATAATTATAATAGTGATAGATATGATATTAGTAGCGTGACAAGGATAATTATGATAGTAGCGTGATAGTGACAGGAATAATTATGATAGTGGCGTGATAGTGATAAGAATAATTATGATAGTGATATAAATAATTATGATATTGGCGTGATACTGATAAGAATAATTATGATATTAGCGTGATAGTTATATTAATATTTTACCTGTGAAACTACTTAACGTGTAAAGCGGGAAAAACTTGCTCTTATCCATCATACTCCATTCTATCGTCGTTATCAACTGAGGCGGTGGTGTTTCAACCATTGTAGCAGCCATGTCCTTAACCCTCGCCTCAAAAATACTATTCTTCAATCTTTCGTAACAGTTCCATACATTTAAAAACATCTATTTACTTTAAGATTCTATTTCACACAGTATATTTCTTTGGTAACCATTTAGTTTTAAAAACTATTATTATTTTTTTATTGTATTTTTAATACAAGATTATGGAATCAAATGTCAACTAAATTGTATAATATTTATAATTAACGAAAATAAATATGTTCTATTATTAAATTTCACTATTACTTTAAATCTATGAGAGACTAGATCTCCGAATTAGCTAATTTTTTTGTTACGGCTTATTTTATTTCTTTTGTTTTTTTTTAATCACTTTTTAGAGTCTGGATGTGACTTGTCAGTTGTTTTATTGATGTCAAAATTTATATGATTAATCCTAGGTATAGGCTCTTCCATGTTTTCTGAGTTTGGTTAACCAGAAGTCTGCAATTTTATTCTGAAAAAGATAGAAACAGATTTTTTATTTTTGACAAACTGTCTTTTTGTATTTTTTGGCATTTTCCATGCAAGATTTAAAATTTATGTAGCGAAGGCAATATTGGTCATGGCGAGTGGGACTCGCGGTGGCTTAGTGGTCATAGCGTGTACCTAACCAGAAGACGCAGGCTCGAACCCTGCCCGCGCTCGAATTTTTCCTTCGCTAAATAATACTGACAAACTTTGACAGCTCGAATGTCGACATAGGTTGGAGTTAAACTGACTAATTTATAAAGACACTTAAACAAAGATATAAATTTTAAAGAATGGACCTCTCATGATTCGAACCTGCATCCCTCTGGTTAAATACACTGGACGCCGAGATCGCCTACCCAAGAAAATAGACTCTGTAAAGGGTCCAAAACATCAGAATTAATCATTAATAATATAAAGCGATAAAATCCGTACAAATCGTCAGAATTAATAATATTAATATAACGCGATAAAACCCGTAAAATGTAGTTTTATTTCATGTCCAATAATCGCGTAAGAAAGCGTCAGAAATCATCAACATGAAAACAAAAATTTTCATGTTGATGATTTCTGACGCTGTTCAAGTGAACAATAAAAACAAAATAATTTTTCTGACAGTGTGTCAAGGTCATCCACCTAGTCACCTAGTGCTTTTCCCAACTGTGTTGTGGTCGGCTTCCAGTCTAACCAGATGCGGCTGAAATCAGTATTTTACACGAAGCGACTGTCATCTGACCTCCGCGACCTAATTTCTGGGTAATACCGATATCCTGAGGATATCTGGACTGCTTGTCAGACTTTTTGATGTTCTGACTACCACTAACTACCTTCCTACCCCTCCTTCAAAGCAGTGTTATTTCACTTCAATTTTGTGCAAGGTGGAGGTAATTCCCCAGTCGGGTAGCTCCATTTTGAGTGGAATTACTCCCACTACCTACTCGCCCTAACTCTCTTGTAAAATGGTGATACAGAAGACTAAAATCGTCTAATAATTCATTTATTTATTTTTATTTTTAATACTAAAATTTAGAACCACATACAGTAATAATTAAATACACGACTTTCATGAATCTTTCATATTACAACTATTTATCATGCATGATACAATCACTTATTTCTCTAACAATAGATTAGATAAACTGCCTATTATAACAGGTGACCAGATAAATTCAGCTTGTCCGTGCTAATCTTTTGATTAAGACATGATCAATTGATTTGAAAGGTTAATCTGCGGTAGACATGGTCAGTCTGTGGATGGGTAACCATTCTTAATACGTAAAGTCGTCGGACCTGGTTGTCATACGAACATAGAAATTCCCATGGAACTAAGAACAAGAAAATAAATGGGGTGACAAGACAGATAATAAAATGTATTAACTTAAATTCATTACATGACCCTCCAGAGGGCCGAAACCATTATCTGCTAATTGACTAAAAAATAAATATAATACATATATGTTGTCTCATAAATTGAATAATTTTTTGATTTAAATATGTGTTGAATTTCATCATCTCTGTTACCATAGTACAATATTGTTAAACAAATAATCTAATTATAAATATTTTTCGTTTTTTTTATTCATCCTTCAGCCATCTCTATACCATTCATCCCAAAATAATGAAACTTTGATCACTTATTATGTCTGCCTTTACCTGCAAAGGTTACTGTCATAAAAAAGAAAAACAGGCATTCCAGTGCATGCCTGGTACCTAGAAGTGACATAAACCATTCTTTTACATAAGCTTTTACCTTCAACAATGTCTACACAAGTAGGTATTACAGACAAGAAGCTTTTGAGGTATTTTTAGTCTTATCTTTATGTACAGAGGCCCTTCCTTACGTCATAACATTAATATAATAATGAAAAGACGACTTACTAGCATGCTTTCATACATTTATTTATAAAAAAAAACATAGAATGAAGATTTGTTCAGTAATGTCTGAAGGATATTACAAAAGTGCAAATAAAACCAAAACTCTAAGAGTTATGGTTTTATTTGTTAATTACGACTTCAGAATGCACAGTATCGTGAACACTTTGCAATTGAATTGACAAATCGATAGGTAGCATTCCTCAACCCTTTTTTTGTGTCAAAATCTCAGCGATTATAAGACTTTAAGATTTGTCAGGGTCAAGAAACATTCAAAGTACTCATATTAAACCTTAATACAAGTAACAATAATTTTAAAGGACAAATCCAATTTATATGATAAATCGTGTAATACTCACGCAATGTTATACTTGATATCCATAACAGATGTAAACTGGTAATTCACTTGAATAACAACGTTATCACTGAAAACTATCTCGCGGGAGGTTTTATGTAATAATTTACCCAATTTAGATAATTACACCATGGAAAAATATGCCTTCAAAAATATGTCAGCTGATTGGTCGCCCATGTTGTTGCACAGATGACATTTGATTTGATTAATATTTTAAGATTTGGATACTGGTCTTTTGAATACTGTCATCGTAAAAAAAGTAATAGAAACAATGCTAAATGGACCATAACAGCCATTTATTTAAACTTGCTACTTTTAACTTAATGTTCTACATCTTAATAGAGTTCTAGCCGTTCTAGGCATAATACCCCATAATGTAGTCATCAAGCTAATGTGGATCTGACTTTATAATCAAATGTTCAAGATTTGAGCTATTGTGAAATGTAACGCATCAAGATGTTGACATTGATGACAGCTAGATCACTTCAAAAAAGTTTATTTTCCGTCGTGTCAAAGTGTATCAACTTTCCTGTTTTGTAAACTTAATAATTTCTAGTTGAACAATAGAAAAATGGTAATTTATAAGTTATAGTATAGTCGCTTGATTATGTAGTATTTGATATTTATAGCTCATTACTTTGTTACAGGCACGTTACTTTAAGGAACAGGATATTGATGGTATGTCCCACTTTTACCACTTTTTACGATAAGATAAAATGTAGACTCATGTAGATTTTGTGTAGATAAGCTTATGATTCAACCATTAAACATTTATTTGTCGTTTTTAATAAAAAAATAATTCGACAAATGCATTTTAATTCATGTTTTTCGTGTTCAAATAGTATAAAGCTTGTGATTAATATCATAACGGTATCTGAGCTACGTAACCAGTATTTTATAAAGAAAGTGCATTATAAACAAGGCATTTTAAAAGGGACTTGTCACGACCTTAAGATTCGTGGCGACATTCGCTATGACCGTGATGGGCTGTGGCCCAGCAATCATTGACCCTTTTTAGGGAAATCTTATAATATGCGAGTAGTACAAGCTTGGAACTGTCGAAATTGTTAAAATATTGAATTTTATAATGATCTGATACAAGCTAATCTCAGAGCATATATTGGAAATGTATACATTACATTGCATACAAAACATTTTTTGAGATGCTAATGCCAAAATGACAAAATAAAAACTGATCTTGAACTTGTTATTTTTGCAGAGTTCCGTGAATGTTTCTACCTGTTTGCACGTTCTGGGCAAATCACTTCCCTGGATGAGCTCACAGTGGTTATGAGATCATTGGGCATGAGCCCCACCATTCAAGAGTTAGCAGGTTACTTCTATAAAATAATAATTAATAAGTAATTCTAAGTAAAAATAAGTTTATTTTTATATATTATATTTATTTTACCTCAAAAGCCTAACGGTCCTAAGTGTATTAATTTATCCAGTTTTGTTGGGACTCACGGTGGCTTAGTAGTCATAGCGTCTGGTGTACCTAATCAGAAGATGCAGGTTCGAATCCTGCCTGCGGTCGAATTTTTCCTTTGCTAAATAACTTTAGATAATGCTGAGTAAAACTGACCAAAAAAAAAACTAGCAATATACTAGATTTTTGAATTGACTATGTATTTTTATTTTTATTTACGGTTATAGTATCACCGTGACATAAGTGGCAATCACAATAGACCGACTGCGGTCGCAGTCATACTTAAGCCACATACTAATAATAAAAAATAAACACTTGACATAGTGATAGAATAATCGCATAGTGTAGTGCATTGTGATCGACACTTCTTAACTAGGTACGTATGGTTAATCATCTTCCTGCCCTTGTGCCAATGTATTTGTGGTCGGCGCAGTATGTCCTTTTCTTCCATTCATCTCTGTCAGCCGTCACATCATCAGTCACTCTCTTTTCTATCATGTTCAGCGCCATCTGTTTGCAGGGGCGCGCGGTTGTTTAGCGGTGTTGCGCGCGTTCTGCAGACAGATGACGCCACGAACTTTAAATTATTATTGATTTGTATAAAATCATGCATTAGCTATCTATATTATCTGTGGCAAGAAAAAGGCGCTCGGTCTCTTTCTCTTTGCCTTACAACCACGACACGAACAACGTCTTTATAATTTTTTATATCGAACATTGTAACCTTTATTTATTTTACAATTATACCTTAAAGTATATCACGATCTTTAATTTACAAAAACGACGAAACGAAAACATATCATGTCCGCTTTAACACACTCCATCCATCTTTTCTTTGGCCTCCCTCTACCCCTCCATCCCTCCACATTCATACTCATCACTCTTTTAGTAACATGCGTTTGACAACTTAATAAAACCTGATTAATTTTAATTTATAAATTTCAGGTTATTTAAAAGGAAAAGGTGGTAAAATGTCATTTGCAGACTTCTTAGAAGTAATGCACATCCATTCCAGGGCTGAGAATCTACCAAATGAGGTAACATTTTAAAATTAATTGAAATGATATTTATTTTCTGTAAATAAAAGACACTTTTACAAGTCAATGTTTTTAATTTTTAATGCTAGATTGAGCCGGAATTTTCTAACTAACAATAAGAAGAAACACTGAAACACTCAGAGAATCATGGTCTCTTTTAAAGCCAAGACAATAGTATCAAATATGTGAGTGTCATAATGTAGGGCAATGTCTGAAATGGGCTTTTGAAGAAAGAGCCATAGCGGCTTTGTGTAGACCAATCCCAGCCGACGACACGCATGCATCAGTCATTGTGTAGCTCGACTATATAAGAGAGACTATCTTTTTGTATTTTTTTGGCATTTTCCATGCTAAGATTTTAAAGTTATTTAGCGAAGGAAAAATTCGACCGCGGTGACTGACGTCACCATAAAGAAGTAAATTCTGAATATGAAGGCAAAATTCGTCATGGCGGGTGGGACTCGCGGTGGCTTAGCGGTCATAGTGTCTGGTGTACCTAACCAGAAGACGCAGGTTCGAATCCTGCCCGCGGTCGAATTTTTTCTTCGCTAAATAACTATATAAGAGTGAGCTCATCATAAAATATTGCCCCACACTAGGAATTTGTCGTGGGTGCGTTTACAAACACAAACACCCAGACCCAGAACAACTACCTGTTTGTTATACAAATATTTGTTCCGTGTGGGGATCGAACCCACGACCCGTTCTGCAGAAGCTGATTAGTTCACTCCCCGTTCTTATTATGTTTGCATAGTCTGCACAGCCAACTACCCTGTATTCCTCGACGTTCGACGTCCATAGACGTCGAACGTTGTTAGACTTTTCACTTAACGTCTATACACGTCGATATCGTTTTAAAGGTTTTCAAATTGAATTCAAAATGTTTTTATTTGAAATAAGCTTTAACAAGCATTTGTGAAACGTTACGACTCAGTGCATGGTTTCAAAAAGTTGATCCTATGGGAAAGAATCCGGTAAGAAACTCAACATCATCAACCCATATACTGTCCCACTGCTGGGCACGGGTCTCCTCTCAGATTGAGAGGGATTAGGCTATAGTCCACAACGCTGGCCTAAAGCGAGTTGACAGAGTTCACACGCCGCCGCCACGATGTTTCCTTCATCGTTTAAGCGAGTGATAATTAATTATTAATATGCACATAATTTCGATAAGTCATAGTCTACTATGATTCGAACTAGAGACCTTTGTTTTGGCAGTCTGATGGTCATTTATTTATTTATTTATCAAAGGAAGACCAACAGCAATATAACAATTAGCGTAAACATAATAAATTATTATAGACATCAGAAAGCCAATAATAGGTCTTCACTAATAAGAAATGGTTTACATAAAAAGTGTTCTTGTGAACATAAGTTTCATTAAATATAAGACACGCAATTGTCGTGCTTTGAGAAAAATTCTTGACTAAGTACCCGTCTTACCGTTTCCAGTTTAGCATTAAAGATATCCAAATTGTACTTCATACAGTATTTATTCAAAGAACTACTCGCTCGCCACAGAAACGCATTCTGCTGGTAATTAGTAGACACTAAAGGAGTAACCCATAGACACTTAAAATTGTTAATAGTCCTATCGTCAGAAGTAGTGATGGTTAATATAGCATATAGCATTATAAAGTAGCATGCTTAATAAATATAGCATAAAGCAAATGATATCGCGATTCGCACTTTATGCTATAATGCTATTTTGCTTTATATCGCATAACACTCTCTCTCTATCAAGCAACTGTCCGTTGATCGCGGCCCGCCGGTTTTGCCGTACATAACAAGTAGGCATATTAATTAAGCATGCTATAATATAGCACATATAATCGCATGCTTAAAAAATTAAGCATTAAGGATGTTATTTATTTTTAGCAACTTTGAACACCACTAGTCCGAAGGCGTGTGTTCGACTACTTTACTATTAATGAGTATACTTTTTAGGTGGTGAATGCTTTTAAAGCTGGTGACAATGAGAAGAACGGTGTGATACCCGCGAGGCAGCTGCGGAATCTGCTGCAAAACTGGGGCGAAGGCCTGTCTTCTAGAGAGGTACAATTTTTTTTTATTATAGTAAGATGAAAAAAAAAGCATACGGGCCGCCTTATGGTAAGCGTCAACCGCAGCCTATAGACGACAGCAACTATAATGGTATCACTTGCGATGTCACTATTACTTATTTAACGATGCCATCAAAAATACTTATTGCACAGAAATAGTCACCTCAAAATATTTTTATATAGGTACACTATCTTGGTCTCAAAACATTCAGATTTGGTTCTGGCGATGTGTGGTCACAGTTCTATCCTAACCGATATCTGTATTTTGCTGCTCAATCAGTAATTTTGCTGCTCAATCAGTAATTTTGCTACTCAATCAGTAATTTTGCTACTCAATCAGTAATTTTGCTACTCAATCAGTCATTTTGCTACTCAATCAGTAATTTTGCTACTCAATCAGTAATTTTGCTGCTCAATCAGTCATTTTGCTGCTCAATCAGTAATTTTGCTGCTCAACCAATAATTTTGCTGCTCAATCAGTAATTTTGCTGCTCAATCAGTAATTTTGATGCGCGGTTTATTATATTCCTTTTTCAAAAGTAACATATTCCTGTTTCATCTTACTATTTATATCAATATTTTTAATAAATCAATTGCTATAAAGTTTCCCTAAGTCGACTTACGTAAGAAATGGATGGCGCCTATTATTAAAAAGATATTTTTTCCCACAGGTGGACAACATATTCAGGGAAGCGAACGTGACGAACATTGCTACGGTTCGCTATGAAGACTTCGTCAAAATCGCGTGCGCTCCAGTCCCCGACTATTATTAATATTTTCAGCATTATATAATTTAGCTGCATCTGTTTTTTATACTACTCTACCAATGGGTAAGAATATGCAATTTTTTACCGCGAACGACTGCTCTGTGGAATCAATTACCAGCGGAGGTATTTCCGATCTGGTATCCGCAACGTCATCATGGTTGTAGTCCCTTTCACGAAAGAAGTTTAAAGACGTTAAATGAAAAATTGCTCAGGACACCAACGACGGCATGGCACGTCAAAAATACCACTTTTTTTTTATTACACATTTTTTTTTTTTTTAACTATTACTAGAATATGTCGCTTGGCGTAGAGAACACGGATTTTTGTTATTGACGTGGCGGTCTAAAGATTAATATTGTATTTATTAGATTTTTTAAAAATATATTTGGCATTAACGATATACATTTTAGAGAAAGAAAAATGCGATCTTGTGTCTGGTACTAGCTTACCGGAAGGATGCAGGTTCAAACCCTTCCCAAGATCGAATTTTCTCACGCCTGTATTCCCCGAAGGGTTAGGCAGAGGTTTACTCATGTACACCCACATTTCGCCGGTATGCTTAGGTCCCATGTAATAGGGGGCGAGCCTATTGCCATTAACCGGGCACAAATCCAGACTACGAGCTGCTACTGAGAATTTCATAGAAAAACCCAATAACACTGCTCGACCTGGGGATCGAACCCAGGACCTCTAGCGTAGCAGTCGCGCTAAGTAATGAAGCAGTCTTATATATTTTTGAGCAGATTTATATATTTTTGTTTTTTTTAGCCATAGCCGTCCCACTGCTGAGCAAAGACGTCCCCCAAGTCCTCCCAGGCACTTTTTCTTGTATCGGCTGGAGCCAGCCCTCGCGGTACGCATCCAAGTCGTCCCGCCACGTCTTTCTGGGCCGACCTCGACGACACCTACCGTATTCAGGCATCCATAAATGGTGACTCTTGTCCAGCGATCATGGTGCTTGCAGCTGACGTGACCAGCCTAATACCATTAACATAATTATTATAATAAAAAAAAACAATGATGTGTCACAATCACATTGGTTGATATTTATTTGTAGTGCCCGTCCAGTAGAAATATATAATTAATTTATTTATTATATAAAATAAATTTTTATGTATTATAATAATATTATATTTGAAATATAGTGTTAGTACTTATTTATAAAATTTTATTGTCATCAAAAAAACAATGACCAATATAATTATATATTTTTTTTCAACTGTTGTTTTCGTTTCGTCGTTTTTGTAAATTAAAGATCGTGATATACTTTATGGTATAATCGTAAAATAAATAAAGGTTACAATGTTCGATATAAAATTATAAAGACGTTGTTCGTGTCGTGGTTGTAAGGCATAGAGAAAGAGACCGAGCACCTTTTTCTTGCCACAGATAATATAGATAGCTAATGCATGATTTTATACAAATCAATAATAATTTAAAGTTCGTGGCGTCATCTGTCTGCAGAACGCGCGCAACACCGCTGAACAACCGCGCGCCCCTGCAAACAGATGGCGCTGAACAACTTTTTATTAAATGTTGTCTACTAGGTACACTAGGATTCTCTCCTATATCGTAGGTGCGTTTATAAGCACAGATTATCATCCCTGTTTATATTATTAATGCGAAAGTAACTGTCTGTTACGCTTTTACGCCTAAACCACTGAACCGACTTTGATGAAATTTGGTACAGAGATAGGACCTATTATTATACTAGTTACCTGGGAGGATATTTTATTTTTGTTACTTGGCTCTATTTACGAGGATTATCTTTTTGGGATCATAAAAATTGCTAGTCCACTAGCCAATTATAGTGTACATTAATAAGTTTTTATACTTAGTTTATAAAAACCAAAAAATTGGTCTTGTAAATCAAAATCATCATCAACCCATATACTGTCTCACTGCTGGGCACGGGCCTCCTCTTACAGAATGAGAGGAGGCTATAGTGCACAACGCTGGCCTAGTGTGGGTTGGTAGACTTCACACGCCATCGAGAAAATCTCAAAAAAATGCAGGTTTCCTCACGATGTTTTACTTAGTCATTTCTCGACGGTGTTTGAAGTCTGCCAAGCGTCATTATTAGGCTAGCGTGGTGGACTAGATATAGCCTAATCCCTCTCAATCTGTGAGGAGACCCGTGCCCAGCAGTCCAGTAGGTGGATTGATATCAAAATTATTGTTCCGATAGGGTAAAATGAAACACAAATCTTATCAAACCGTGTTTTAATAATTCAAAATGTAACAATTCCTAAGTGATATGGCACTGGTCTGTGTGGTCCGTCTAATTATTATTTAAATAGGTTTATAAACTATGGACTTAATATATACAAAGCATTGACAAAACGAACTATGTTACCTACATAGTTAGAACTTCTTTTCGTTCGATGGTAAATATATCTATAGGTACCTATACATAAATAAAATTGAGTGTCTGTTTGTAATTCAAAATTAACAGCTTTCACTAAATGCATGTGAAAGTTCGAACGGTACTTACACAAAAATATCAATTATTAAAAATGATGTCTGTCTGTTTGTTACGGTTAATCTCTGAAACGGCTAGACCGATTTTAACGGGACTTTCACTGGCAGATAGCTGATGTTATGAGGAATAACTTAGGCTACTTTTATTATAGAAAAAATAGAGTTCCGCGAAAACAAAATTGAAACCAATGAAATTGTGAACAACTACGCGTCGCCAACAGGATGAAGGTAAAGTTCAACAGCTATTATTTATATTACTAGAACCCAGTAGGTGGCCACATTAATTTGGGGCATTAGTGGCGTTCTTTAGGTCCTCAAGGTGCAGATGGATGTGCATCTTGTGCACTCCAGCAAGTGTAGCATAGTCTGTACAGGGGCACCGTGCTGGCACTCTGTGACATCTACGATACCCCATTTTGCCAAGTTGTGTTTGTAACGGCGTACATGAGTCTATATACAGTCCACTGTGGTGCGAGACCCGAGTGGCCGGTGTATAGACAAACTATGTACGAGGGAGCGTTTTTATATTCGCGGGGGATAAAGAGTGGAAATTAAAAAACCAAATTATTTTTCCTTTTCAATATATTCACCTGCAAGACGGATACATTTTTCAGATCTTTCAATTAGTTTATTTATACCCTCATAAAAAAATGTTTTCTCTTTGTCTTCAAAATACGCCGAAACTGCCTCTTTGACTTCGTCATCGGTGGTAATTTTTTTACCACGAAGCTCTTTTTTTTCATTTTTGGAAAGAGGTAATCACTGGGGGCCAGGTCTGGGCTGTAGGGTGGGTGATTTAAAATATCGAAGCCCACCTTATGCAGGGCAGCCAACGCAACGCGGCTCTTGTGGACGGGCGCATTGTCATGCAAAAGCAGCACACCTTTCGTCAATTTTCTCCGTCTTTTCACTTTAATGGCTTCTTTTAGTCGCTCTAATATTGAAGCGTAGTATTCTCCGGTTATAGAAACACCTTTATCTTTATAATCGATTAATAATATTCCCTCTGAGTCCCAAAAGACCGTCGCCATGAGATTCCCAGCTGACTGTGACACCTTAAACTTCTTGGGAGGTGCTGTGCCCTTTTTATGCCACTGCATGGAGAATTGTTTCGACTCAGGTTCATAATGATGAACCCAAGTTTCGTCTCCAGTAACAATTCGACTCAATACACCATCCTTGTCTTCATTACAGAGGTCACAAACACTCTACGCGCTGTTGCTTTTGCGGTGGCGTGAGCATTCTCGGCACCCATCTTGCGCTGACCTTAGTCATGCCAAGATGATCGTGCAGGATTTTAAAAATGGTTGTCGGATACTCCAACCATTTCTGCGAGTTGTTTCTTCTTTAGTCGAGCATCGTCGAGTACAATTTTTTCGACTTTTTGGATAAGATCTGGCGTGGTCACCTCGATGCTCCTGTCCGGCCTCGGGTTGTCTTCAAGGGATTCCCTTCCTTGTTTAAATAAACTGTGCCACTTGTACACCATGGTTTTTCCTGGACAAGAGTCGCCGTAAACCAATGACATCTCATTCATTATGGTCGCAACAGATTTTCCTTGCTTGGTAAGGAACTTTATAACGGCACGATATTCGATTTTTTCCATATTTTACTTTTCACTCCCGATTATGTTGCTTGGTTGACGATAGCTCAAAGACTAATTGTCTAATAACAATGAAACCTGGTATTTATACTAATTATGAGTAACTGAACACGTTACGATCCTAATGAGCCTAATCCTCCTCCAACCCTCTCATTCCGCGAACTTAAAAACGCACCCTCGTAGGTATTGTATAGTTCGTTCAAAAGTTTTCATTTCAAACAAGCTTTAGTTTGTGGTGCTTTATTGGAAATGACAACATTCACACACATTGACGCCTGTTTCCCACTGGGATAACCAGAGACTAGCAGAGGCGTCTCTAGCCCATGTAGCGCCCGTGTGCAATCATTACCCTAGCCCTCTCTAGTAGGCGCGTGGTTAAAATGGAATGGGTACAAATCTACAAATAACAGCACATTTTGGTAGGTACCACAAACTGTCAAATTCCCCCAATGGATAATAAAGTTAATTGTTTGGAGATTAAATTGAAAATAGATTGAAGAAATTTGAAAGTTTTGGATGCCATATGTGCTGTTGACTGGCGCCTCCTAGGACTGCTGAGCCCGTGTGCAATGAACACCCTGCACCATAGGTAAAGACGCCTCTGGAGAATAAAAATCTAGTCTCTCAAAAGTGAAGAAACTTGTTTCATCTACATTCATCAATCCTCATGCATGACCGTCGGTTTAGGGTGCTCTACACCTGGATTTGACAACTTCCGCAATTTGATAACGTGGAACATTCGCCGGAGACGGCTCCTTCCAACTCTTCATTCCATACTCGCCACGTATACTTGTTTCGTCAATATCCGTTCATCCATTCTCTCTACATGGCAAAAAAAACTTAAAATACCTTTTGGAAAATCCTCATAGATCCTCCGCCACCCGGGGAGGTGGCAGGGTAGGTCGGACTCATACAGACTAAAAACCGCAGTTGATAGTAATCAACAGATCACATTTGTTCGAAGTGTTGCTGGCCATGCCAGCCCCCACAGGTAAGATTATGATACCGCAGTAGACTCCACCCGAATTACCTGGAATCGACCTCATCCAGCACAGTCCGCTTCTAAAGATCATTCCTACCACGCACTATTAGGCTCTGGAATGAACTACGTACTACGGTGTTTCCCTTGCGTTATGACATGTCCTTCTTCAAACGAGGCATAAAAAGACCTCTCTACCACACACAGTAGGCAGCGGTACAGCTCTGTCTCCGACGTTGCTGATGTCCATGGGCGGGTGTAACCACTTACCATCAGGTGGGCTGCTTGCTCGTCTGCCACTGTAGGCTTATAAAAATAAAAAAGATTAAGGTCGTGCCAGACTGTCTCTTTGCCTAGCCTCATCTCATTTCATTTGGGTTCGGCTCTCCTGGTCATTCTTCGCCAGACGTTTCGGTTCTGGGTCGTCGAGTCATTCAGTTGGGCTTGCTTCACGTCATTGCCGACTACAGACATCCAAGTGAAAAGGGGCCTACCTCGCTTTTTAGGACCTAAATTCATATGGAGGATTTGTTTTGTCATATGTTCTTCGGATCACCATCGTTCCAGACTACTTGCAGATAATATTGGGCAAGCTCATAATGTAAATTGTTTAATCAATTCGCTCAAGGACATGTGCTTTGTAGACAATAGAATTTAATTATTATAAACATGATACCTACTATGAATATAAGTACAAAATTAGGTACGATTAGCGTTCCGTTAAAACCTATACTTACGATACATATGACACATGGACATACAACGTGCTATACATATCCAGGATTTAGTTTTATTTATTTCACCAATAATAGAGTACTTTCGTTTTTTTTATACCACTAAAGTGGCAAACAAGCATACGGCCCACCTGTTTGTAAGCGGTTACTGTAGCCTTACGCTTGCAACACCACTTGCGCGTTACCGACACTGTAAAACGAAAGAGGAATAGTTGGGTTGGCAGTGTAAGGGTCAAACTCCTCCCACTGCCAACACAACGTTTCCTCGCGGAGTACCGGCAATCTTGCTCACCGTTAGAAACACTGTTGTATTGTATCGAAGTGTAATAACACTAATTTGAGCTGTGTTCAGCTCAAAAGTAGTGTTATTACACTTCGATTTTCTATAAGGCGGAGCTACTTCCCCAGGCAGCGGGCAGCTCCAATTTGAGTGGAATTATTCCCACTATACCCTACCTCTCATAGAATAACTAGATGGTAACATGTAACAGGTCTCATAGAATATCCAGTATAGCTGACTTCTCATTGTATTGGCTTTTCGTCCACTCAGCCTATACTGGAATAGAATCGCACGTTATTAAGCCATGTTAATGTATTGTGATTCACCAAAATTGGTCACTTGGGTGTGCCAGAAGAAACATGAGAGAAGAATAAATGCCGTAAAGACTAGAGATGCGTGTGATGATGTTGATGTGTGGTGTCACTTTGAAAGATATGAGGAACATCGTTCCAGACTTCCAGAAATTACATGCTCCATAAAATGAAGCTGACCTTGAATAATTATTGTAGAGCTTGTCGTGAATTCAGGGAAACAATGCAGCACATCTTGTGTGATTGTGACGTCCTAGCGACGAAACGGATGAGTCATCTGGCAACGGAACCCGAAGCCAGAAGACTACAGGTTCCTTTCTCTTAGTGGACTAGCCTCCTTCATGAACCACGTCTTTGAAGAGTACCATACCAAGCTATCTATAGTAATAATAGATACTATATATACTATATAATAGATAGATACAACTACTATCTGGTAAATGCTGCATGAGCAATGGGACAGGTTACGTTAAAAATGAAAAACGAATCTAGATTCAACCATTCATAGTACAATCTTATAAAATTCGCGTGTCAATAGAATCAACTTTGTTTTTGTTTATTAATAGGCTACATATTACGGTTTGTGAGCATTCCTGCATCTTCTAGGGGGGTAGCTGTCCCCCCCCCACCACCCGCCCGTACCTCGCTATACTTAATATTAAAAGTAGCAATTGATATTTAAAATGAATAATAATAAATATATGGATCATTTTTACACATCACCATTTAGTCTAAGCAGCTCTAATACACACGCCAGCAGCAGGTCAAGCTATCCAAAACTGTCAAATTTTCCCAATTGAAAAGAAGCCTTATCACTTTGTATTACAGTTGAAACTCTATCATAGAAATTTGATAGATTGGGGTAGCTTGATGTTCTGGCCTCTGTACTATGGTTAAGGCAATGGATATAATACTTAAATACTTTTTTAAAATCTTACTTGGTGAATGATTTTGTGCCGAAAACAAAATATAAGTTTTTTGAACCGTTTGCTTATTATAAATGATATTTATCTATGTAAATAGATCTTTTAAAGACACTATTACAAGTCAATATTTTAGATTTTTAGTACTAGAAAGCATAGATTAAGAAAAAGTAGTTCAGATTGTCATTAGGAGTAATAATATTCCTTTTTTTAAAGGAATTTAAGTCACGCCTATGAGACATTACCATTTTACGAAAAGCTATAGTGCAAGAAATATGCAGTGGTATGGGTAGGAACATCCTAATTATAATACTATTTAAAAGTACATACGTAAGTGGTGGAAGTGAAAAGAAATACAAAAAGATAGAATTGAATAGTTTAGTTTTCTATTACTGCACAACTAAGTCTGTAAGGAGACCAAAGGTTCCTTTTGAAAATACTGAAGTATTTCAAAGTCCTTTTCCGACTAAGAATACCTACTTAATATTACATATTAATATAATTATTATATAATTACCATACTGGGTATTCTCCCAGTATGGTACTTTTAAAGTCGGTATTCTTTAAAGTCGGAAAAGGACATAGGAACTTTACCCTTAAAACTTGGAAAATGTCGTTAGTTTTTAAATCCGAAAACAAACTTTTTCAAGTTAGGAATACGACAAAGTCGGTACTTACCTACTAAATTATTAAAGTACCTAGGTACTGTTTAAATTATTTGACTTTACAATGCATACTTATGTCGTATTATTGTTATTTTTGTTATACATCAGAAGAAATAAAAAAATAATAAAAACAAAACCCAAAGTTTTGTAGTCCGAGCTAAAAATTTCAAAACATCATACCGCGTTCCATTCGCTGACGAGTTTTTTCAGCCAAACAACGGCACTAAGTTACTCAGCCATTTTTTTACTGGCAATACTATCACACATGTTTATTTTTGACTGGGTTGCCAGGCTTCCGTCGTCTGAAGTTGCCCATTGTACGTAATATTTGTGTGTTTTCGTCGTCCACTTCTCTGTCCATGCCTGATGTGCCCGGTATTTGCCCGAAGAGCTTTAATTTTGTGGGCAAGTATATTAACCCTAGAAGAGTTATGACTGAAAGAGAAAGTTTAATTTTATTCTTGGTTATTATTGACTGTAGGGATACATGTATGAGTATTGAATAAGCTTGTAATATATAGTGATAATGCATTGATGTGTGTGTGCCTACGTGCGGCTGCGGCCGCAATTTTAATAAAAGTTTAGTCGCATTAAACCAACCAACTTGAACTCTTGTTTCGTGTTATCATTTTGCGCTCCTATACACATACAAAGTTAGAGACATCCCAAACAAGTATAAACATGTCATCAAGTCGTTGGATACAGGCGGGAAGTTTTTTTTTATACCGCTAAGTTGGCAAACAATCATACGGCCTACCTGATGGTAAGCGGTTACCGTAGCGCTATGCAACACCAGGGGTATCACTTGCGCTTCGCTGTCCCTGTAAAACGAAAGAGGAATAGTTGGGTTGGCAGTGTATAAGGGTCAAAGTCCCCCCCCACTGCCAACACAACGTTTCCTCGCGGAGCACAAGGTTGCCAGTGCTCACCGTAAGGAACACAACACAGCTCAAAGCAGTGTTATTTCACTTCAATTTTTTGCAAGGCGGAATTACTTCCCCAGTCGGGCAGCTCCAATTTAACCTTTTGACCGCCACGGACGTGTATAGACGTCAAATGAAAACTTGCTCGCGACGCCAACGACGGCATGGCACGTCAAAAATACCACTTTTTTTAGTTCAAAATACATACCTATACAAAAATTTGTTTGTCGCTTGGCGTAAAGAACACGGATTTTCGTTATTGACGTGGCGGTCAAAAGGTTAAGTGGAATTACTGGTACCCCTGGTGTCACCAGCGTCTATAGGCTACGGTGACCGCTTACCATCAGGTGGGCCGTATGCTTATTAGCCACCTTAGTTGTATAAAAAGAACTAGTTTTTGTAAATTATATAAGAAATACCGATACAAACACAATGTTTATCACATAAAAATATTTGAATCGACCCCACGACCTCGATCAGCTGTCCGTGCTGACCTTTCACTTGAACCATTAGACCACAGTCGGCAATGTTTGAATTATGCATTTTGATGTTAAATATAAGAATAGATATGGATCAATTTGTAACACTTACTGTTTAAAACACAGGGGAAAACCACATAGAAGTTCAGGTCCGTGGAGTGAAAGTAGAATGCTTCAGTGACATACAGGATTATGGTTAGAGTCAAAGACCAATATCCCATAGATACGACCCTGTAATCAGTAAATTATAATAACTGAGCAGACACTTACGCGAATATTAGACATTGAAGTAAAACTACTTTTTATGGATATGTAGCTAAGGAAAATTTCGACCGCGGGCAGTATTCTAACCTGCGTCTTCTGGTTAGGTACACCAGACGCTATGACCACTAAGTCACCGCGACTCCCACCCGCTAGGTTGATTTTTGCCTTATGGTGACGTCAGTAGCACCTATTGAAAAACAAGTTTTTGCTTCTCAACCGAAATGACTTACTTTAAGTAAGTCATTCGATTTTTTCCTTCGCTAAATAACCTTAAAATCTTAGCATGGATAATGTCAAAAAATACTTTTTACGGATTTTATAATGATATTATAAATTCCGACGTTTTGGACGCTTTACAGCGTTCATGAGGGTCTACCCGTTACCGTGGACGCTGTACAGGGTCCGAAACGCGATAAAATCCGTAAAAAGTAGTTTTATATAAAAAAATCTATATTATTTATTATTAAAAAAACGTTGCCCCACACTAGGATTTTCTCCTGTATCGTGGGTGCGTTTACAAACACAAACTTTCATATAATACAACACCTAGATCCGGAACAACAACCTGTCATCGGGGTCACCAGTGTGGAAAAGCGAGGTGTGTTGCCTCTCCAACCAAAGGGAGGATCCTCCAACCAGGCGGGTATTTTGCCTGGCGGGCCACGGCCTGACGGTTGATGTCAGGCAGTTGTATATGTTTTTTATTTTTATTATCCTTTTTTGTAAGTATTATGAGTTGTAGTTGCTCGAAATAAATGTATTTTATTTTTATTTATAAATGCATCTTGCTTCGCGAATGTTGATAGCGCGATTCAGGATTTTGATCGTAGTTCCATGTAGCGCGGTAGATGTCACTACAACTTCTTTATTTTTGAACTGATTTTGTTTTCGTTTATTTTACGGGTATTTTTTAAGGGATAAGAAAAAACATTCAACTAGCCAATTGCTTGCCCTATCAAAGTAATACTTACGGTCTGTAGTGTATGTACAGTGTACAATGTATGAGTGCCAGGGCCTTTAACACTGAGTACATGCCCAGCATACGAGATATTGTATAATCACCTGAAACAATGATGATACAAATATTAAAATATTTTTTTTGTTAGAAAAAACACCCTATAGTTTCATCATCTATACTAATATTGTAAAGAGGTAAAGTTTGTGAGGTTGTAGGGGGTAATCTCTTGATCTACTTAACAGATTTAATAATAATAATAATAAGCCCCCTAAATTCCAACCTTACGTCCGGGCTGAACATCTAGTCTACGTGGGGGGCGGACGTGTAATGTACTATTAGTATATGG
This sequence comes from Acronicta alni, assembly GCA_964056405.1. Classification (NCBI taxonomy): domain Eukaryota; kingdom Metazoa; phylum Arthropoda; class Insecta; order Lepidoptera; family Noctuidae; genus Acronicta; species Acronicta alni. The sequence continues at coordinate 1,504,176 of OZ043943.1, forward strand.
GATTACCATGTATAGTATAATATATATGGTATTGTTATATAGTATTAATACATGAAAACTTGCACGGCCAACAAGGCTATGGAAACCCATTCAATATGGAGACTCGTTCAAAGAGAAAACGATTAGGACCGCTGCCCGGGGGTGATCGCCGGGGCACACCTGGAGCTGACGCTGGGTGTCACAGCATGCGAACCGTCAGCGGTGAGGAGCTGAGCAGGCGGGCTCCTACCGAACAAAATGCTACAGCCGAAATAAGCGACGAAATTGACAGACTGACAGACAGAACAAATAGTCCAATAGAGCCGTATAGCCCCAGTACCATATCTTACACACCATCTATAACATCATCACATTCCACTACTAGCCTAAATACAGATCCACCAATACCGACTTTGAATGTTGCGCGGGAGGCTAATGCCTTTCTACCCGCGTCCACCAAAGCCGGAAAGCCAAGAGTACGCATGAGATGGAGTCAAGATGTGAACAAATTTATCATGCGAATGTACTACTACACAACTAATTTAGAGACCGACATGACCACATACAGGCAAAAATTGCATGAACTTTTTCGACGACAATATCCAGAAATTAATGTTACTGAACAGAGAATTTCCGATCAGAGAAGAACGATAGTAAGAAATAAACTTCTTGCGCAAGATGTGTTGAACCAATTAAAGGAAGAAGTACGAGTTCAACTACAAGAAGACACAAATAATACCACAGGCACCAATCATACTACACTGAGACAAGAACCAGATGAAGATATCCCACAAACACACCTTAGCACTCAAACTCAACTATGCACACAATCACTAACTTACATACAAAACACACAGACATCGCACTCCTCCACACAAACTGAATCAATAACACTGATGCTAGAAAATGAAGTTGAGACTCTAGCACACCAAAATCCCCTTACGGAATCGTATATCCTAGAAATTGAAGAAAAATTTAAGGCAACACTTATACAATATTCAGGAATGGATCCAGCTTCTCGGACAAAATTACCTAAACTTAAATACAGTCCTAATCTTTCGCGTCTCGTTAATTTATTTAATCTAAATATACTGACAAGATTTATATCAGATGACACACACCTAGTAGATTTACATACCCTTATATATTGCACAGCTGTTATTATATCTGAAGAACTAGACTTCAAAATCACAGGATATACCGGAAACACTAGACCAAAACAAAATATAAAGCCGGCGTGGCAACAGAGACTAGAGAAAGATATTGAAAAAATTAGAGCAGACTGTGGTAGACTTACCCAATACATTAATAACAATAGATCCAATAAAGTTGTAAAGAGAGTAGAAGCAATATTTAAGAATACTATTGTTCACACCCGACATGAAAATAACAATAGAAGACCTGAAGAGTTTCTAGATACATTAAAACAAAAATTATCACTTAAAGTTCATAGACTCAGAAGATACAAAAAGGCTCAACAGCGCCGAAATGATAATACAGTATTTGCTGCAAATGAAAAAATATTTTATAGAAATTTACAGAAAACACATATAAATACGCCACCCGAAGACAATATAAACTTACCTAACAAAGATGATTTAGAAACATTTTGGTCTAGCATTTGGGAAGAGCAAGTGCAACATAACGAACAAGCGAATTGGATAACAGAAGAAAAGGATAAATGGAATGCAATAGAAGAAATGGAATTTGTAGAAATAACAGAATCAGATATAGGAAACATCACCGCTAGACTACATAACTGGAAATCACCCGGTATAGATAAAATACATAACTACTGGTACAAAAAACTAACTTCACTACATACATCATTAGCTAAAAACCTAACAAACATCATATTAGAACAACAAAACACACCCGCATTCATAACTACGGGAATTACTTACATGCTACCAAAATCTAAATACTCACCACAAGCTTCCCAATATAGACCAATAACATGTTTACCGACTATATACAAAATACTCACATCAGCAATCGCAACAAAAATAACTACACACCTAGAAAATCACAAAATATTAGCAGAAGAACAAAAAGGATGCAGGCGGGGCCATATGGGATGCAAGGAACAATTGGTTATAGACGCGACTATCCACAAACATGCCACAACAAAAAATAGAAACCTTCATTGCACTTATATAGATTATAAAAAAGCTTTCGATAGTGTTCCACATTCGTGGTTGATACAAATATTACAGATTTACAAAATAAATTCAAAAATAATTAACTTTCTGCGCAGTATAATGACCAATTGGAAAACCACCCTTCACTTAAATAACCATCAAAATAATGTCATTACTCGACAGATATTTATAAAGAAAGGTATTTACCAAGGTGATTCCTTGAGTCCCCTGTGGTTTTGTCTCGCTTTGAACCCTTTATCGCACCTGCTGCATAGTGCTCGCGTCGGATACAGTTTCAAACAAACTACAGAAGAAATAAAGATATCTCATCTAATGTATATGGATGATATTAAATTGTACGCAAACACAGAAAAGGATATGAAAAAGTTAGTAGAAACAGTATCAGAATTCAGTAAAGATATAAATATGCAATTTGGGTTAGATAAATGTAAAACACTTCATATAATACGAGGGAAGATACGACCGGGCGACTATGTAGTCAACAATACCGATACCATAACCGCAATGGAAACTACCGATTTGTATAAATATTTAGGATATATGCAACTTAAAGGATTGGATCACGTAAAAATCAAACAAACACTAACCACTGAGTACAATAGGAGAATAAAAGCCATCTGTAACACTCAACTCGCTGGGAAACACCTTATTAAAGCCTTAAATACTTACGCCATTCCAATATTAACATATTCATTCGGGGTAATTAAATGGACAAAAACTGACATAGAAAAATTAGAGCGACTCACACGTACCACACTAACAAAACACAACAACTTACACCCTAAATCTGCAATAGAAAGACTTACCATTAAAAGGCAATACGGAGGGAGAGGCCTTATAGATTTGCATCATCTTTGGCAGAAACAAATAAATAGTCTCAAAACATTCTTTCACAAAAAATCTCACACAAGTCACATACATAGAGCCATTACTCAATACGATTTCAATTACACGCCACTTAACCTACAAGAACAAACGAACACACAAAGTGATAGTAATAATGATATACAGAAACAAAAAATTGAAAACTGGAAGAAAAAAGTACTACACGGCCGGCACCCGCATGACTTAGAACAACCTCATATTAATTCTGTAGCTTCAAATAAATGGCTTAAGATTGGTAACTTATTCCCAGAAACAGAAGGATTCATAATGGCGATACAAGACCAAATAATTAATACAAAAAACTACAGGAAATATATAATTAAAGACACTTCCATAACAAATGATAAATGCCGCAAATGTCACACTCAACCAGAAACCATCCAACACATCACAGGAGCATGCATCACACTCACACAGACAGACTACACCCACAGACATAACCAAGTTGCAAATGTAATTCACCAAAAGCTAGCACTCAAACATACGCTCATACAAAACACTAACATCCCTTACTATAATTACTCACCACAAAAAGTCCTAGAAAATTCCACACACAAATTATATTATGACCGCGCCATTCTTACAGATAGGACTATACACTACAATAGACCGGATATTACCCTTCAGGATAAAGTAAATAATATCACGTACCTTATAGACATAGCTGTCCCCAACACCCATAATTTACAGAAGACTATCACTGAAAAAATTAGTAAATACGCTGAGCTGAAAGAAGAAGTAACAAGAATTTGGAGACAAGATAAAGTGTATATAGTTCCCATAGTGCTTTCTACCACAGGTGTAATTCCCAATCATCTCATCCACAGCCTTAAATTAATAGACCTCAAGGAAACAGTTTACATTACTCTACAAAAAGCCGCCATTTTGAACACCTGCAGAATAGTCAGAAAGTTCATGCAACTTGATGAAAATGACACCATTCCTCATACGTAAATTACACACCACACACTACATTTACTTGGCTAGTCCCGTAAATGTGGTTAAAACTAGCCAAAAGGCTAAGAAAAAAAAAACACATACCCAAAAATAATAATAATAATAATAATAATTTATTTATTGGAACAATAACAAAAGTATACATTTATGACAAGTGCACGATAACAGCTACATTAGTTCAGAGACTGTGTCGTAGCCACTAACGCCCACCTCCAGATACGGCGGCGCAGCGTTCCAGCAAAAGTAAGGTTATCACCTCAGACAGGTAATAACCTCTATTACAATTTAAAAATTAAAAAACATAAATATCTATTTCTAAGAACAATTAGCAAAAATAAGGTATTAAAGGTTAGTTTATCAAATAATATAAGTATATATTGCGTGTGTGGTGTGGTGTGTCTGTGTCTGTGTGTGTGTGTGTGTGTGTATGTGTGTGTGTGTGTGTGTGTGTGTGTGTGTGGAGTGAGTGTGCATACTGTATAAGAAAAAAAAAAAAAAAAAAAAGATTTTGAAAATTACTTTAAAATAAAATAAAAATGTTTATTGCATTAACCAAATAACTTATTCTATATAGTTACAATGAGGAGCATCCTTTTAAGCAATTAGTTTGCTTGTGTTAGGAAGCTCCGCCCGTCCCCATGTTACATAATTGTTACAGTTATTGAGCTTACGATCAAAATATGTGAACATTATAACATTATTATAATAATGGAAACACAGATAAAGAGAAACGCGCTGGGATGTGGGTGTGTGTGTGTGTATGTGTGTCTGTGAACTGCGAACTTTACCAATAGAAAGCCACATTATTTGTGAGTTCATAGGCTATATTCATGTATATTATAATGTTGAATAGGTGTTACTGATGTCACCATAAAGATGTAAATTCTGAATGTGAAGTCAAAATTCAACCAGAAGACCAACATTTGAATCCTGCCTACCCTGCCTGCCCTGCCTGCGGTCGAATTTTTCCTTTGCTAAATAACTTTAAATTTTATTTTATTAAGATTTCATTGTTATTATTTTAATTTAATGTATTATGGATGGGCTCTATTTGAAATATTAGAAAAAATATGAGTCAAACATAAAACAATATTTCAAAATTATGTATTTAATTTAAATACATTGATATGGTAAAGAAACCAGCCAAGCTTAAATGGGTTAGCGTTGGGCATATCACCTGCCCTGCGATGTGGGCACAGTGCCCGATGGGCAAGAGCACCTAGTCTCTAGCACAATGGATACCTGAAGATGGTAGAGGTGGGGGGACAACTTAGATGCATAGGACGACTTGCTGAACCACGGCCTGTCATGGTTGTGGTGAATTTCACAGATCCCATGGCCAAGAATATGGGGCAAGTGTGAGTCCTACATACCGTGCTGCCACCTCTGGTGGTTTTTTTAGATAGATTATAGCATAGATTTTCCATAATATAAAAAAAGATGCTGCCTGTTAGGCAAAGAACTTGGTTCTTTGCCTAACAGGAAGACACCATAATGTATAACAATAATAATTTGACCGTCTCTGCATCACCCTAAGGTTGTCTGGTAGAAAATGCCTAAGGCATTAAGACCGCCTTTGTACACTTTTCTGTACAATAAGTATAAATAAATAAATAAATAAATAAATTTGTTTATTTCAGACAAAGTCCATAGTGAGTTAGTTAAATAGTTACAATAAACTTAATATCTAGTGAAATATCTTATATTGTAATTTATATTATTTATTATCAACTGTGGTCAAGATGACATCTTATTACAACCACAGTATTGCAACTCCTCCGTATAAAGGCTCTGTATTTATTTGAATCAACCATCCAATGTCCTACCTATAATTAGTTCGTAATGGGGCCACGACAATCAATGGTAATATAATGTGCGACTTACCATCTAAATGTTCATCGGCAGCGTTGCTAAGGAACGACCTCCTTTCGATGTAGGACCGCCCTGCCGTCCCCAAATCCATAAAGGCGACAAACGCTATCCAGCCTCGAAATGCATATAAAACTTTATTCTGTACCGCCATTATTTCAATTTAAAACTATTTATGTACACTCTTTGGCCGGTTTTCACTTTTGACCTAATTATAACACTAATTAAGGAATAATTAAAGAATAAATCAAAGGTTTGATTATCGACTGATCATTGGTTAAACTTAATCATCTCAACGTTTTGTTGTATTAGATTAATCGCGTATTTGTATCAGCTTGCATCGCAATGCGGCATTTTACCTGCATTGTATTTTTTCATATACCATTGGACTATAATATTCAAAAATAACTTTGCAAGTGTTTCGCGCAGAATCTTGCTCTGTCAAACGTCGAGTCGTCGACTGTCAGTCAAAGTCAAGTCTTCTGTAATTGTCAGGGAATCTGTCAATGATTGACAGATTTGCCACCAGGGTTGCCAACGCCAAGAATAGCATCATAGCTTACATAATTACTGACATCTGGTGGTGAGTAGCAAAACATTAATATTAGTATGCATGTATTTTTTAATTATTGAATGAAAAAGGATGGTGGTCGGTGGGTGATAAAATCTATCACAGATACCTACATAATACCATTAATCTGTTATTGACTTCTGTACTGTATTGTGTACATACATAAATGTAGTCCCATACATAGAAGTTTCATGTAGATCAGAATTTAAAAAAAGGCTACTTACGTGGGTTAAACCGGACAAGGAATGAGAGATTCTTTTCCACTAAAGCTACCCTTACGACAACTACCATTAACGCAAAACATGTAGGGAGGCACTGTGTCCTCTTAACTTAATAATAGACCACCACAAAACCCCAAGAGCAACGCGTGGATGCACATCCCTTTTTGCATATTGGCAAAACGTGACCACTGTAATACCGTCTTCTCTGGGGCCGCAAGATGGGCGGTGAAGTCCATGAATGAGTACCCTCTCTGAGCGCCCGCGAGTATATGTATAGATCAAACCTAGACATGGACGAGAACGAATTCCCCTAATCATCGGTCGAGTCCCGTTGAATTCTTGGTTGCTTTTTTTTATTTATTAACGCTCTCAGATCTAGACATACATATTATTATCTGTTCTTTCTTTGTCTGCTGCCTAAAATGAATGGTCTAAAATTTATTTTATATTACTGTTCAATACATGAATCCCAGAAGTACCGGCGATTTATAATCGTCTCTGCCTAATCCTTCAAGAAACATAGGCGTGTCAGTACAGTGTATTGCAGTGTATGACTTTACTTGAAATGAGAATGTAAAAATAGGCAGCACATGTGTAATTGCCATATAAAATATTGTCACGTTATCCGCTTGCAACTGGTCACAAAATACCTAAAAATACCGTCGCCATATTGGTATTGTCAAAAACTTCGGGGTATATCGGTGCCGATGAAAAAATGGTTCCAAGTCTTTTAATTACCGAGTTATCTGTTTTCGAGTGATCTAAAAGGACCAGCGGTGACTTTAGATGTTACGTTTATCGTATGAGTTGTGTTATTCGGTTCTTAAATGATGTTTTCCATGGAGAAATGTTTGGGTCGTAGTGGGACTGGAACAGGAGAGGAGTCTGAGCTCTTCGCCGGTGGTGGCGAGGGGCTTGGCAAGGAAGGTCTTCCATCTGATGAGGTTGCTTCAGCTGTAGCCGCGGTCTCCGACGAGATTGGAGACATCTTGAAGGATGAGTTGGGTGACGCTGATCGGGCGGATCGCATCGGGGCTGAACTGGCAGATTTGAGCGCGGAGTTAGGACTCCTCGCTGGTTTAGCTGATGGAGAACCGCAGCAGGACTTTCCATCACTCTTCGAAATAGCGGTGAGTGCCAATATGGCTGACATATATTTTTCTCAATAGGGCTGAAAAATTCGACTTTCGTCTTTGACTCTTTAAACTCAGGTGTCAATGACCTTTAATTTGCCAATAAATACCTAGGTTTGATTGGTTGTGTACATAATGTTATAATCAAATATAATATAACTTTAAGTGTTACATTATTGATTGATAACTCACAAATAGCATTCTCAAAACCTGTTTTGATAATACTTGAGAAATTTTAACTTTGATGTTGAAAAATTTGGATAGGTTTTTTCTAAGTGTATATTTATTTTTAAATCTTAACTTAAACTCCTCAGGTGGTTTTACAAATAATATTAGATATAATATCAACAGAATGTCTTAGTCATGGATTTCATTCATGGTTATAGGGAATAAGTAAAATCACTGATTATTTAGATCATAGTTTTCATTTCTTATTAGATTATACCGTTACAACCTACTGCTAAGCAATGATGTCCTAACATTATTGCGTTCAGGTTTGAAAGGCCATGTAACCAGTGACATTACTGAGTAAATGAGGTTTAAAACAGGTAAATGATATTTATTTTTGTAAATAGATCTTATAAACACACACAATAGCTCTTTTACACAGCACCATCTAGTCCCAAACTAAGCAGAGCTTGTACTATAGGTTATAGACAATTGATATAATACTTAACACATATGCATACCATCATGCCTGTATTCCCCGAAGGGTTAGGCAAAGGTGTACTAATGTACACCCACATTTCGCTGGTATGTTTAGGTCCCATGTAATAGGGGGCGAGCCTATTGCCATTAACCGGGCACAAATCCAGACTCTGAGCTGCTACTGAGAATTTCTTAGATAAACCCAATAACACTTTGCTCAACCTGGGGATTGAACCCAGGATGTCTAGCGTAGCAGTTGCGCTTAGGACTACTAGACTAATGAGCAGAGGATATAAAACTTATATATTTTTAAAGTAGATAAAGCAATTATTTTTTTCAAATTAAATTCATGTAGCAGAAACTACACAAACCTTTATTTTCATCACAAATATTTGTGTCCTGTGGGAATCAAACTCAAAACCTCGATCAGCAGTTTGACCCTAGACCATGACCTGTCAATAACATGCCATCACGCCTGCGTTCTTGAAGGGTGAAGAGGTGTTCTGAGCTAAACATACTGGCAAACACAAGTACAAGCTCTATTCTCTTAAGGCTCATTTAACCCTTTGACCGCCATGGACGTCTATAGACGTCAAATTAAAACTTGCTCACGACACCAAACGACGGCATGGCACGTCAAAAATATCACTTTTTTATAGTGCTTGGCGTAGAGAACACACATATTCATTATTGACGTGGCAGTCAAAAGGTTAAAGTATTTAAACAGTGCGAGAAATATCGTCCATGTTGCAGTACATTGCCCTTGATGATTGATCACTTACTTCTAGCTTACTACGCTACTTAGCTGCACAGCCCCGCAATGTACTGCAACTAGCATGATATTTCTCCCATCATATAAATAGAAAATTCGTTTGGTACTAGATGGTGCTTTGTAAAAATGTCCCATAATATTTTTCTATTGTTCATTCAGAACCATTGATGAAAATAAAAATAAAATATTAACAAAAACAGCACAATAAATGTCTACTTTAAACACAATTAACTATTGTTATTTAGCTAAGGAAAATTCGAGCGCAGGCAGGATTTGATCCTGCATCTTCTGGTTAGGTACACCAGACGCTAAATAATAATAAAATTAATTAAATAATAATCAAATTAATTAAATAATAATCAAATTAATTAAATAATAATAAAATTAATTAAATAATAATAAGTAAAAATTTGGAAAATGCTAAAAAATTCTAAAAGATAGCAATAAAATATAGTTTGGAAAAATAAAAAAAAATAGAATAGAATATTATACAAACATAAGTCAGTACTTACTCAGAAACCTGAAATGCTTACAGTTTGTCCTTAGGATGTTGGTATTGCCAAGAAATAGGACTGCTGGGAGCTGACATCAGTAAAATTTTCTAAAGTACCATCAAACGGGGTGAATAAAGATGCAGGGGTGAATTGGTCTATTATAATTTAGGAACAATATTCATCCCTTTTTCCAACAAACTATAATTTTTTTTTGTATTTAAACAGCTTGCAATCGGCTTTATAAGCCCTTCACAGTTTTTGTTGTTTGTGTTGATTGACAGGAGAGAACTGTTTCTCCAGTTGTCTCTTAAGTTAGGACTTGTTAATGAACAAGATCCCAGGTGTGTTTTCTTTTGAGCCTTCTCACATTTATTGGTTCTCGTATTGCTGTCGCTAGTGTGTTAACTGTAATAGTTAAAGCTGAAAATCCCTTTTAAATTGAAATAAAACTACTTTTTACGGATTTTCGCTTAAATAGATATTATTAATCCCGACGTTTCGGACCCTTTACAGCGTCCATGGACGCAATATACGCGATAAAATCCGTAAAAAGTAGTTTTATTTCAATTTTTTATTTTATTTATATTCGCGTAAATGTCAGAAATCAATAAATCCCTTTTAAAGTTTTGTCTAGATTCACCCCTTGCTCCCTATTCACCACTTGACGGTATTGATATTTAACCATGTCCACATTTTTTAAAGTGGTAAGTTTTTGCTCATACTGAGTTCGTCTAGGGTGATACCATCGCATCTCCAATATTCTGTCTTAAGCAATTATGTGCTAACATGATTGTGTTCCGGTTTGAAGGGCAATGTAGCCAGTGACATTACTGGGCATATGAGACTTAACAACTGAGGTGTCAAGATGACAACGCGAGTGATACCACTGGTGTTGCTGACGTCTATAGGCTGCGGTTGCCGCTTACCATCAAGCGGGACGTATACTTGTTTGACATCTTACTAACAAAAAAACTTTTCTTTTATAGATGGGTCATCGCGGCTCCGGCAGTGGGTCCTCGTCGTCCTCGTGGTCGGGGGGTCGCGGGGGGCGTCAGAGGCGGCACTCCAGACCCCAGCGCGCCCCTAGGCGGCGACCCATCGCTAAAGGGAAAGAGGTAAGACTGAATTAAGCATAGGCAGGCGCCGAGGTTCTTCCCCGTCATGGTCTACGTCAACCTCTTCACTCCTACGCATCTCATGTCCATACCACGATAAGCTATTACTGCACAGTTTTTCTGGAACTGATGCCACTTTCAAACTTCCTCTTAATTCATAACTCACCTTGTCCATTCTGGTAACCTCACAAAATCCTTGTAGCATTCTCATCTCCGCGACATGCAATTCGGTTTTAGCTGGTCTTTAATTTATTTAATATAACATGCTTAGTGAAAGCTATAATTAAAATCAAACCACCACACCCTAACTACAAATATCTACCTCCTCAACTCAGAACATCTGTGAAGTTCAATTTAAACCTTTTCTATTTATAACTTCATTGTAGGTCAAGAGACACCAATCAATAACCTAACTGGTGACTTTAGTTAAAGCTAGACATTCTGTGAGTAATAGAAATCTTTCAATTGTATTCCAAAGTGCTTTTTGGCATCAAAAGGTAACCTATGTCCTTCTTTAAGGTCCAATCTTGCTCTCAAAATGCATGACGATAGGGAATATGCGTGTGATTCAAATAAGAGTCAAATATATTTTTTTTAGAAACTTTATTACTTCAAAATTGTGCCTTCATCAATATTTTTGATTAACTTTTATTTTTTAACTAATAATAACATTTTTAAGAAGTGCAATATTGCCGAAGGAATTTCAAATATTTGAAATGCAACGGCATTTGTCAATGTGAATATGACGTAAAAGTCTATGAAACCAAATGTCAATATCAGTGATTGCGTAGTGTTTGCCTACAACAGTTTGTTGTAGGAGTAGGAGTGTTATTTATTTGTAGGCTCAGGATGGCCTCTATCAGTGTCTTCCATAGTTCACTTTGATTTAAAAGGTTAGATTTAATTAAAATATCACTTGCTTTAACAAAATAATCGTATATTCCACTATAATAGGCTACTAGCAATCAAATTCACAAATAATTAATTGAAATATCCCTAGGATTGAGTCGGATTTAAACGATTCGCCGTAAACGTGGTGCGCGGGCGCTCTCCAAATCAAAAGTGAAGCTGACGCCTCGCTACCACAGATGCGACGCTCCGTTAGAGTGACAGCTTGGCAAATGTCACTCTAATCCGACGTATATGACAGCGAATGTCATGTGTCACTTCGTGATGCGCTGTCACGGCCGGACTGACATTCGACCGTCCTCGGGCGTAATCTGTTAACGTTGTCCTGAAAAGATCAAAGTACGAATCACAAATTATCTGCTCGTCCAACCTGACGAACCACTACATGAAACATTTATAGCCCAATGAAAGCATGTATCCCTTCGACCATCGTAACTGATGGACCGGATTACATCTTTCTCTCATCTTTCATTCACTCAACAACCTGGACCGGACGAGTGTGTCCCTTCGACCAGCCCTAAAAAAAGCGGCTTGGACCGGACGGCACTGTCCCTTCGACCAGTTGTACAAGAGAGGATTACAAACGTGGACCGGACGAGCGCATCCCTTCAACCACCCACACGGGGCTGGCTCGGACGACACTGTCCTTTCGACCAACGGCAAAGTAACATAGACGAGTGCATCCCTTCAACCACCCACACGGGGCTGGCTCGGATGACACTGTCCTTTCAACCGAAGGCTAAGTAACACGGACGAGTGCATCCCTTCAACCACCCACACGGGGTTGGCTCGGACGACACTGTCCTTTCCGTTAACTCCAACGTAACACATTCAAAACTACACGTTAAACGCAACTAAATGAATAAGTATGACACATACCCATAACTTACGGACAATCTTGCTCATTATGGACTTCGACTTCACATTCGACTTCTAAAGTATCGGGGTCTGAGTACACGCTGAGTGTATCTGACCCAGCGGTAAGAGTTTCAGAATTAGCAGAAATGGTGTCCGTGTCTACACGTGACATTTCATCATCTCTGATACTTAAGTCAACGTACTCATCGCCTTGATCGTTTTGACCTTGCAACACATTTTCCGGCGCCGTATCGGCCTCCTCTTCATTCAATAGACTAGCGGTAACTTCGAGTAAACCGGTATGTCCCTGAGGTACTGAACGCAAGTTCTCGTGTGCATATTTATAAACGCGATGTGAACCATTGAGACTCTTTAGTTCGTAGCGATCATTTTCTAATATGGACGTTATAACAAAGGGTCCTCTAAACTTTCTATCTAACTTAGTCTGATTACGTTCACTATTTTTAATAAAAACGAAATCACCCTTAGCAAATGGTTTGATATTGGCTCGACCACGATTAAAACGTTGGGTATCTGCTGCTGCTGATTTTTTAATATTATTTGAAGCACTTTCTCTAATGGACTCTAAGTCTAATTGATTGTTCTGCTCGTGAGAATGTGATATAGTAATTTTGGCCATACCTAATGATTGTGCACGAATACCGAACATCAGTTCTGTTGGTGAATATTTAGTAACCGTAGATTTCGTACTATTAATTGCTAACTGTATATTGCCTAACTCGTCGCGCCACGTCTTGTTTCGCTCGTTTTCGACTATTGTGAGTAGACTCTTTAAGGTCCGCATAACACGCTCAACCTGCCCATTTGCCCTACTTGAACCGGTTGCTATAAGGTGTAGGTCGATTGTATGATCCTTACAGAAATTTTTAAATTCAGTACTAATATAGCATCGACCCTGGTCAGCAATAACCCGCTTAGGTGCACCAAAAAGACATACGGCTTTTTCTATAGCTTGCACTGCACTGGTAGCATCGAGTGATAATGTGTGCTCTAGCAAAACGTATTTGGTAAACGCATCTATGATAACTGAGCAGTATTCTTTGCGATCACTCTTACCACTTAGTTTCCCTGTAAAATCTATGTGGATTGTGTGCCACGGCACAGACACTTTTGGGATTGAGTGCAACTGGACCGGTTGTGCTCCTGATGGTCCTTTTGACGCTTTACAAACTATACAAGAATCTATATATTTTCGCACGCATTTAGACATTTGGGGAAACCAGTATTGTTCATAGAGTTTGTCTAATGTTTTGTCGGCACCAAGGTGTTGTATTTCGTTGTGGACGTGGTTAATGAGAGTCCAAATTAGTGAGCGGGGAACGACCGGTAACCATGAAATAGTTTTGTTCCGTACAACTTTTCTATATAAAATACCATCCCTAACGTCATATGTGTGCCCTACTGAATCTGGAAAATCATTGTTATCGTGTTTAGATATTAGGTCTTGAATTTCGCTATCTCGTTTTTGTTCGACGGAGAGCCAACCATGATGTAACTCGACAAATTGGACATGTTTTGTCGTAGGGGTTTTGGACGATGACGCACCTACGCTAGCATGAAGATTACGGGAGAAATAATCAGCATGCTCCATTGCGCGACCTTCACGATAAATAATGTCAAAATCATAGGCTTGCAGAATAGCCCACCAGCGATGTACACGTGGGGTAAGGTCCACCTTAGATTTTGACGCCTTTAGTGAATTGCAATCCGTGTAAACTGTGAAACGTCGTCCGTACACATAATGTCGAAAGTGTTCCACCGCTCGTACGACTGCTAAAGTTTCCAGTTCGTACGAATGGTAGCGAGATTCTATTTCAGATGTACGCCGGCTAAAATATTCCACAACATGAGGCAAATTATTTTTCTTTTGTATAAGGATTGCTCCATACCCCTCAGCACTCGCATCGGTGTGCAGTTCAACGGGCAGTTCTGGGTCAAAGATAGTCAGGACTGGTTCCGAAGTTAGTACCTTAACTATCCTCTTACGGATTTCGTCATGTCTGTCAGTCCATTTAATTGGTCCTTTTAATTTAGTTAACGGGTATAAGGGGCCAATGATATTCGTAAAACCAGGTATAAATTTTCTGAAGTAGGATGCAAGACCAATAAATTGGCGAACCTGCGTACCTGTGCTCGGTGAGGGTGCGTCAACTAATGCCTGAATTTTACGAGAGTTTGGTCTAATTTCGCCTGACTGTAATGAATAACCTAGGTAATCTATTTTTAATTTCATGAATTTACATTTTCGGAGGTTAAATGAAAATCCAGCTATGGTAAGAGCATGTAGTGCGTCATCTAAGCGTTGCAGGCCTTGCGGAATGTCAGAAGAAAAGCAGAGAACGTCATCCATGTAGATTAAAGGCTTATCGTTAAGATCATGCAGTGCCTTTGTGATGCATCTCTGGTAAACGGAAGGGGCATTACGCAAACCGAAAGGCATAGCAAGATATTCATACTGCCCTTCCGGGGTTACGAATGCCGTCATTTCAACTGAGTCTGGGTGAATCAAGATTTGGTGAAAGCCACTGGCCATATCTAAAGATGAAAAAAAGTTAGCTCCGCTGAGTTGATCTATCTGTTCCTCAATGCGAGGTAATGGGTAGTGTTCGGGTCGTGTGTTTGAATTGAGTTCACGATAGTCTATGCACATTCTATCCGTATTATCCTTTTTTTTTACTAGAAGTATAGGACTGGCGAAGGGAGAGGAACTTTCGCGGATTATTCCTGCGTCCAAGAGTTCTTGTACCTTTTCGCGAACTATCTCTTTTTCTATAGGTGCCAGTCGATAGGGTGACCTGTGTACTACTTTATGAGGATCTATCAATTTAATCTCTAACATCCCTGTTTTAACGCGCCTAGTAGGCACGCCGTCTATGAAATAATCTGAATACTTATTTAATATTTTTAAAAGTGTTTCTCTATCCGCACTTACTAAGTCAGTATCAATTTGAGAAAAGTCGGGCGCACTTGATTTGATTTCACAAAAGTTTGCTTGCTTTTTAGCGCTAAATACGAGTTGGTCATCATCGATTGTTACGCAAAAACCTTTATCCAAAATATCCCTACCTATAATCACGGGCACAGAAATTGCAGAATCAGGAACTACATGGAAGGTTACCTCTACTAAACTCTCACCAATTTTTACCGTGCTTAAAATTTGAGAAGAGCATCGTACGTCATTACCTCCGATACCCTTAAGATAAACAAGACTATTGCGCACAGTACCCAGAAACTTTTTGCACAGACTTTCAGTCAAAAGTGAGCAAGACGATCCGCTATCGAATAGAAAAGGGAACTGCTCACCGGAAGACGTCTCCAAGGAGGATCTGGAGAGGCGGTGGTCGCAGAGGTTGACCTCCTTGTTCGCGGTCCCACCACTGTTCTTCTTATCCGGACAGGCTGTTGACACGTGACCAGCTTTTCCACACGTATAGCAGGTAACAGGTGTCTTGTCTTGGTTGCCTGTAAAACTTGAATGTTCATGAGGCTTCGATGAACTGGAGCCTTCCTTCCGCTTCCTGCAGTCAATCTGTCGGTGACCGGTCAAGCCACACCAATGGCACTTTCCGGGGAACCTGGCGTCTGTAGTCCGTGGTCGCTTCGAGTCAGGTTCCTGATTTCCGTCAGTGGCGTCGTTCCGACGCTTAAGTGAGATGCTACCAAGGATCCGAAATAATTGAGCGCGGGTAGTTATCACATGAGCAGTCAACTCTCTACGTATCAAGTTGTCCGTTCGGCATAGCACGGATATAACGAATCCAGTGGTCACTTCTTCAGACAGGTCGGTTTTTGGTATGCGCTCGATCAAGTTCCACAGCCGCATCGCAGACTCTGTCGCGGATTCTTTGATTCCGATTTGAAATCGTAAGATGTCGTCAAAGTGATCTTGAATTAGCTTGGGTTTAGAGAATCTAGCCAAGAGTGCTTGTTTGACGGCACCCCAGGTTAATTCTTTAAGGTTTAGTTTGGTCAGGCAAGTAGCAGCGCGACCCTTCAGTGCTCTTGTAAGTGCCATTAGCAGGTCGACACCTTCAAGGCATTTCTTCTGCACTATGATCTCTGTGACGTCACACCAACCTTCAATATCAGCCTCTGTATCATCGGGATCGAATTGTATGAGCTTTGGTGTATTGGTACTCACGGTCGAGGTGGGTTGCGGTTGTGACATCGTAAACAGCCGGGATAGCAGCGCCTCCATATTCGTCAGTAATTTTGTTGCAGAGTCATTGTTCGAGGGTTGCGTCTCCTCTGCATGACGTTCGTTCGATCCCACTTCTGATGTAGGCTCAGGATGGCCTTTATCAGTGTCTTCCATAGTTCACTTTGATTTAAAAGGTTAGATTTAATTAAAATATCACTTGCTTTAACAAAATAATCGTATATTCCACTATAATAGGCTACTAGCAATCAAATTCACAAATAATTAATTGAAATATCCCTAGGATTGAGTCGGATTTAAACGATTCGCCGTAAACGTGGTGCGCGGGCGCTCTCCAAATCAAAAGTGAAGCTGACGCCTCGCTACCACAGATGCGACGCTCCGTTAGAGTGACAGCTTGGCAAATGTCACTCTAATCCGACGTATATGACAGCGAATGTCATGTGTCACTTCGTGATGCGCTGTCATATTTTTTATTTTAATATAGGACTGTTTGCTACTTATGATAGACTATGACGTCATAATAAACGCGCCAAAATGGGCGTTTAAAGTGCCCGGTTTGGTTGGCTATTTTTAATCTTTTTTTTTATACTTTATATTACTTTTTTGGACTATAGCCTAATCACTCTCATTCCGAGAGGAGACCTGGGTATATGGGTTGATGATGATAAAATGATGATTACTTTTTTGATGTTGCATATTTTTTTACCATTATATAGTGTGACTATAGTCTAATGCCTCTCATTCTGAGAGGAGACCCGTGCCCAGCAGTGGGACAGTGTATGGGTTGATGATGATATAGTGTTGTAAATAATGGAATAAAAATATGCATATTCCCTATTGGTTCAGCGGATTAAGCATAACAAATAGATAAGCAAACAGGCAGAGATAGTTAAGCATTTATAATATTAGTAAATAGATTGGTATCCGTGTCCTTCCACTTTTTCCGAGGCGGCAGAAAGCTGGTACGGTCAGCAACGAAAGTCGAACACAGTTAAATGATTAAATGATATTTATTTCTGTAAATAGATCTTTTAAAGACACTTTTACAAGTCAATATTTTACATATTTTTTAAGCTAGATGGCTCCGGCATATCCTAGCTGACGACCTCTGAGAAGAAACGCCGAAACAAACTCAGAGAATCATAGTCTCTTTTTAAGTCCAGACAATGTATAGTAACAAAATATGTGTCTTACAATGTAGGGCAAAGTCTGAAATGGCCTTTCGAAGAAAGAGCCATAGCGGCTTTGAGTAAACCAGTCCCAACTGACGGCACGCATGCATCAGTCATTGTGTAGCTCAACCATAATTTAGGGAGCTCAACAACCCGTCGCACGACGATACCAGATCAGAGGGACATTTGCGTAGGTCACATAAAAAGAGGCTCAAAGCCACCAGACTGTTCAAAGCTAAGTAATAATAATATAATATAATAATATTTTTGGGACATTTTACACAGCACCATCTAGTCCCAAATTAAGCAGAGCTTGTACTATGGGTACTAGACAATGGATATAATACTTATATACTTTTTTTTTTGTAAATACATACTTATAATACATAAGAAACACCCAGACAAACACAAATACTCATGTTTTATCCACACAAATATTTGTGTTCTGTGGGAATCGAACGACACAGCTAGACCACAGAGTTCAAGTATGTATATTTAGCCTACTAAGTACAAATTTTGAATACACGACAGCTCCAAAACTTGTCAAGAGCTTTTTTTATTATGAAAGGTAAATATTTAATGGTTATCTATGCAATTGTTTCGCACATCCTTCACAGATCAGTAACTTTATATTAATAATCTTATTGAAGTATGCAACATGTTTAGCTACTTTTGATGCTGATTGTACAGATTCCCAATTGAATATGAACCTTATTGTTGTGTGTTAAAGTTGAAAATCAATCAGACAAATTTGACAGATTGTGGTAGCTTGATGTGCAGGCCTCTGTACCAAATAAAACTACTTTTTACGTAAGTCTATGCCTGACGTTTCGGACCCTTTACAGCGAGTGTACCCGTGACCATGGAGGCTATAAAGGGTCCGAAACGTCGGGATTAATAATATCAATCATCATCATCATCATCAACCCATATATTGTCCCACTGCTGGGCACGGGTCTCCTCTCATATTGAGAGGGATTAGGCTATAGTCCACCACGCTGGCCTAGTGCGGGTTGGCAGACTTCACAGACCGTCGAGCAAAATCTCTAAGGTATGCAGGTTTCCTCACGATGTTTTCCTTCACCGTTTAAGCGAGTGATAATTAATTATTAATACGCACATGAATTCGAAAAGTCAGAGGTGCGTGCCTTGGGTTCGAACTCGAGACCTTCGACTTGGCAGTCCAATGGTCATACCACTAGGCTATCACTGCTACTATCTATCACTAATAATATCAATATAACGCGATAAAATCCGTAAAAAGTAGTTTTATTTCAATAAGCCTACCTTTCAAAATAGTGTAATATTAAACATAGTTTTCCTCACAGATGTCCCGGCGGCGCAGTGCGGCTGCCCGACGCGCGGTTTGCATGCGCGTACGCCGCGTCGAGGTTGTGTCGGACGCGTCCGACGTGGGCGCCGACTCTGACTCCGACGACCAGTGGACAGAGCTGGATGACGCATGTAAGTATTAAAACAACAACAATGTTATGGTTGCCCCTTCATCGATATTTCATTTTTTTTTTATAAAACTGGAAATCTAGTGTTCTAAACGTCAAATAATGATCTATCAAACAACATCTAGGTCCTATTTCTTCTTCTTCCGAGCCTTTTCCCAACTATATTGGGGTCGGCTTCCAGTCTAACCAGATGCGGCTGAATATCAGTATTTTACACGAAGCTACTGCCATCAGACCTCCGCAACCTAATTTTTGAGTAATGCAGATATATTGATTTCTGACATTTACGCGAATATTATACATTGAAATAAAACTACTTTAAAGGGTCCGAAACGTCAGGATTAATAATATCAATATACGCGATAAAATCCGTAAAAAGTAGTTTTATTTCAATAATGCAGATATTCTGAGGATAGACTTTTGATGAGCGCCTTTCATCATCAACTCATATACTGTCCCACTGCTGGGCACGGGTCTCCTCTCATATTGAGATGGATTAGGCTATAGTCCACCACGCTGGCCTAATGCGGGTTGGCAGACTTCACAAACCGTCGAGAAAAATCTCTAAGGTATGCAGGTTTCCTCACGATGTTTTCCTTCACCGTTTAAGCGAGTGATAATTAATTATTAATAGAAAGAAAGAAAGAAAGAAAATTTTATTCTGACAGCCACAAAACAGGACAAAAATACAATTTAACATAACAATTTAATAAGTCTTAAAACTAAGGAAGTACGTTATCCTGTGCGATGTCAGAATAGGTCCCTATCTCAGCACTGTGCTGCAGCAAAAAGCTAATCAAGCTGCAGCGCTGATATTCTGATAGGGCCTGTTTATGAAGCCACGGACAGTATGTATAATTTAACAAAATAATACGCACATGAATTCGAAAAGTCACGAGGTGCGTGCCTTGGGTTCGAACACGAGACCTTCGACTTGGCAGTCCAATGGTCATACCACTAGGCTATGACCGCCTTTAATACGTTTTCTTTTCTCAGCTGGCTCTTCAGACAGTTCCTCGTTGAAGGAGGCGGCGGCTGTCGACGTGGACTGCAATGGCTACCAACACAAGGCATCGGTGAGTGTTTTATGTTGTGTAACCAGAATTTTTTTGAGTGAGCCATCAACCCATATATTGTCCTACTGCTGGACACGGGTCTCCACACGTGGCGTTCTTTAGTTTCTGCCTACCCCCATGGGAAAAAGGCGTACATAATAACTAACGCTAAGCTTGTTATTTTGAATCAATCACAGACCAGTCAACTGCCTAATTAATACTTTGGGTGTACGTTAGTACACCTGCTCAACTCTTCGGGGAATATGAGTGTGGTGTTCGGTTTAAATATATTTATTTCTCATTAAGTCACTCGTTATTTACATGGAGAACACTAGATTAGATTAATTATAATTACACAATGCAGTTCTAAGAAAAATAAATCTTATTCATTTGTAGTTGTCAACCAAGAAATGAGTTCTCTGCATTATTTTTATAAGGCAGTGGTCCAAGTGAAACGATGTTGCGTGTTCATCATTATTAGTATTGTTAAAGTAGTGATTTACTATTATAAATATGAGTAAACAATTTATTTATGAAACTGTTGAGAGAATTCGCTTCTTTTTCATTTTTTGGAAGTTAGAAAGAAAGAAAGAAACATATTTATTTTATCCTCACAACAATAAGTAAAACAAACATAAAATAAGTAAAAAAAAAAAACTAAATAAAATATATATATATATATCTAAAACTAACTTCGTGAGGACAAAAAAGGACCCTAACTCAGCATTTGCCACTTCATCTAGATAAATGATGCGGCGCTTGAGACTTGATTTGCTTATTTATATTTATTTATAATCTTATATTTATATCCTTCTTTCCAATCATTCATCACTCACTATCATTGAATCAAAAAAAAAACTAAAACTATCTACTTAATATATAATATATAATTATATAAAATAAATAATAACAATTAATACATAATCTAGAATATAACTATTAATAATAAATAAATATATAAATATTAATAAATAAAATGAATATAAATCTACACTTAGTTACCTACTAAAATATCTAAATACCAGATCTCCCTTTTTTAAATTAAATTAAATTATTTTTATTTCGGACAACAATACAGATCCATATTTTGTTAGTAAAGTGACTTATGAACTAATGTTAGTAAGCAAAATATGTGAGTTGGTACTATAAGGTAGGTAATCTGTCTGTGCAGAACGCAATAAAGTACCCTTACTTTATTACCCTCTGCACAAACTTGCCTACAATTGGTGAGCTGTAGTTCTCAGCAACTGTTCTCAATATGCTGTTGTCACTGTCTCTCACTCTCCTTAAGATGGATGCGGTTTTTTTGCGGATTATAGCATGGAAATCGTCCGTGCGAGCCGTCGCAAACATCTCCGAGGCACTACAAAACCGGGACAGTCTCAACAGCATCCTGAAAACATTGTTGTACTGTATACGCAGGACATCTAGCGATCTTTTGGTATAGTTGACCCATAGATTGGCAGTGTAGAAGCTCTGACAGTATGCTTTAAACAGAGTAATTTTAACTTGGTTGGTACACTGCGCAAATCTACGGGCCAGCATGTTACCCCTGACCGCTAGTGCCCTACGCTCTCTCTCGATGTCTACATCGTCTTTAAGGCTGTCGACAAGAAAATATCCCAGATATTTAAATTTGTTGACCCTGCTTATTGGTAACCCGTATAGCGTTATTTCAGGCGAGTTTTCGAAACATTTACCGTCAGCCTTAAAGACCATGTATTCACATTTCTTTACATTGTAACTTAACCCATGCTCAGTAGCATAGGTCTCACAGACTTTCAACATTTCTCTGATCGACCCCGCCGTAGGACCCAGCAGTACCATGTCATCTGCGTAGCTAATGTTGTTAATACTAACACCATTTACCTTGCATCCGACACGCATACTGCTGAGCCCGACTATGAGGTCATTGACATATAGGCTGAAGAGCCTGGGTGACGTCAAGCCCCCTTGTCTTACACCGCACTCCAGCCCATATGCATCAGAGAGTGCATTCGCCCACTTCACTCGGTTCGTCTGATTGCCATACCAGTATTGGAGCATCCGGAGGACTTCCGCCGGTACACCCCTGTCTCCCAGTTTTCTCCACAGCACATCGTAAGAGACAAGGTCGAAGGCTTTGGAGAGATCAAGGAAACAGGCGTACACCGGCGTCCTGCGGCCAGTGTAGTACTGGACTGTATGCTTGAGGCTTAAAATTGCACTCTCGGTTGACAGTCCTGGACGAAACCCGAACTGTGCATCATGTATGTCAAGGTGTTCTTTTAGACAGGAATCAAGCATACCGTCCAGCACCTTAGCTATAATAGTTGCAAGGGAAATCGGTCGGTAGTTCTTTATTTCAATATATTATTTTTTAAAAAGCGCTCTTCATCCTCTCCTCTAAAAAAACTGACTTGCTGTGCCCGACAGGGTCCATAATTGTTTCTCTTTAATTTTACCCACCAGCTTTTGTATACATTATGGGATGCAATAAAGTTATTGAGTATTGAGTACTTTAAACAAGATTTGACACATGACATTTTTTGAATGTTGGTTATATAACTGTGCTCCCTTATATGTCAAGTTATATTTACCATAATATTGTGTTATGTTATTGATTGTGTTTCCTGATTGATACAGCAGGCGGAGGCCCCAGCGATGGGCCAATTCCTGCTGCCGCTGCTCAGCGCAGACGCGCCGGCGCCCGACCCCGAGCACTTCCTCATACGCCACGAGGACATACTTCAGGTATATGACGTTTAAAAGTATCAGTTCATCTTGATTTTGACCTCTGAGCCTATTATTTATTTCTTTGGGAATCAAACAGATACAATATTCATCATCATCAACCCATATACTGTCCCACTGCTGGGCACGGGTCTCCTCTCATATTGAGAGGGGTTAGGCTATAGTCCACCACGCTGGCCTAGTGCGGGTTGGCAGACTTCACACACCGTCGAGAAAAATCTCTAAGGTATGCAGGTTTCCTCACGATGTTTTCCTTCACCGTTAAAGTTACGTTACACGAGTACACCGTTAAGCGAGTGATAATTAATTATTAATACGCACATGAATTTGAAAAGTCAGAGGTGCGTGCCTTGGGTTCGAACTGGAGACCTTCGACTTGGCAGTCCAATGGTCATACCGCTAGGCTATCACTGCTTCAAATGTAACTTCATGAGTGGACAAACGTCAAAACAGGCATCATAGCGTGCCGGTAGTATAAGGAATGAATGGTGTGTACACGTTACAAATATAGGTGATTAGATAGCTATAGAGGTGATATAGATTTTAACCAAACAGTCAGACTTAAAGACAATAATGTTACGAGCAGGGGTTCGGGATAAATTAAATGTCACCAATTTAACCGATAAACAATCAAAACTTTAATTATTCACACGAATACAAAACACAAATCACCAGTATGTCGCTATACCAGTTCACTTCACACTTCACTATCGCACTGTAGTCGCTTCGTAGTTCGCTTCGATCTTCACTTGTCCGTGTCCACAATTGAACTGCCTTGCCGGCTTTTTTTTTTTTGTCGGACATAGTTTTTAGCTCGAGGGAGCTTTAAAAACTTAACCGGACTAGGTGGCGAGGCACCAAATGCCTCCAGCCAGGGGCAACTTATAAACTAAGCAACACAGCTAAGGGCGTCCCCTGCGGGACTCGGACCTCGGCTTAGGGCGTTGCTGGGGGGGCAGCTAGGGACGGCTGGATCTGGGTTTAAATTATTTTGGGGCGAATTTAAAGCTACTGGCTCGGCACGGGCCGGCTCGAGCAAGGGACGGGGTAGCTTTGCAGGCCCCTTAGGTCCGCTATTTATATGGCTCAGAAAGTTCCAGAATCGAATAGATTAAACTTCCACGTGTTTCTAGAACCTTCGTGAGCCATCTCAGTCGTTCTATCACGTATCCGGCGTAACAATAATAAATAACAAAATTCAATATATAACACGTAATCATTTTTTCCTCAGCTCCTGGCGTCTGCTGAAGAAGGTGTAAGGGAGGATTTACCTCTGGAAGAGGAATCGCAACAAGAGCCACAGACTGAAATGTGAGTTTTTTTTTTTATACCACTAAGGTTTTATTTATTAAGGTGACAAGCATACAATGACAGACAGCCTGATGGTAAGCGGCAACCGCAGCCTATAGTCGTCAGCAACACCAGTGGTATCACTCGTTGTCATCTTGACACTTCAGTTGTTAAGTCTCATATGGCCAGTTATGTCACTGGGTACATTTTCCTTCAAACTGCAACACAATTATGTTACCACATTATTACTTAGTGGCAGAATATGTTTGCGTTGGTGCAGAACGACGCAGAACTCAGCAGCAAAGTTATACCACCTCTCTTTTCTATTTGTTTCTAGTTTTTTCTATTATTTTTTTATAAGATAAGGGTCAAAGTCCCACTGCCAACACAACGTTTCCTCGTGGAGCACTGGCAACCTTGTTCACCGTAAGGAACACAACACAGCTTAAAGCAGTGTTATTTCACTTCGATTTTTTGCAAGGTACTTCCCCAGTCGGGCATGTTCAATTTGAGTGGAATTACTCCCACTATGCCCTATCTCTCTTAAAAACTTTTTCAATATCATTTAGATAATTTCTTCTGGAAGGTTTATAATAAGTTAGAAGTTAGTTAGTTAGAAGGTTTATAAAAATAAACGACTTGCACACAACTATACAGGTGTTACAAAACTACCCGTAAAGCCGATAGGAGGTTAAATGGGGCCTTATAACGAGTCCATTCACAATATTTAAGAACCGTAGTAACGCTGTATAACATACCCCAAAATAAGGAAAACAACAAAATTTATGAATGAAAAATAGAAAAACTATTGTAGGAGACAATTATTAGGTAAAATAGGTACGTAGGCCTTTCTGTTAAATAATCTGGTTCCCTGACATGACAGCTGACAAAATTTATGGCTTTGATAATTAATGATATTTTTTACGAGGTATTTTATAACACGTATACAAACCAGAAATTAGTCTCGTACACATAATGAATATGATGCAGTTGTAGCGACATCTACCTCGCTACATGGAACTACGAAGTCCTGAATCGCGCAAGCAACATTCGCAACGAAAGTTGCATATATACAACCGCCCGACATGAACCGTCGGGCCGTGGCCCGTCAAGCAAAACACCCGCCTGGTTGGAGGATCCTCCCTTTGGTTGGAGGGGCAACACAGCTCGCCCCTCCACACAGTATTTAAGCCATTATGCCCTACCTCTCTTAACCACAAGTCCTCTATATTTGCAGTTGATAATTGTTTATTTGTTTGCAGACTGTCCGACAGTGAGATGCTGGATTATGAGGACACAGCGGTGACGGCAGAGGAGGAGGCCGCGCTTCTACACTACGTGTGCGGTATAGGTATGTGGACGTGACTGTACAGTCAACAAAAGAGATTGGTATACAGGTAGCGAACGAAATCTGCATCTTTACACAGATTGTGATTTAAATAATTACCCGTCAAAGGGTTTGATGTGTAGCAGCTAACAATATCTGCGTTTTGACACACATTGCGTGATACATAATTACACAATCTTTAAAAAAAACACGATGTTTAATTAGCTGACTGTATACTTAACTCTTTTGTCGACCGTACTAGGTACGGTTGGGGTCATAAGTCGAGTAGCAGTTTCACAAACCTTTTTCTATAACAAACATTTGGCACACATTCACGATCTCGTTCGAGAGCCTACGAGCCCCCACGCTCATCGACTTTCATAACCTCCAAAACCAACTGTCAGTGTCAGTTGTCAGTTCAACCACCTAATATTCACTTCACCCAAGTGTACTACTTGACGTTTCCGTCGATCGAATAAAAAAGTGTCTGTTTGTAATTCCATATTAACAGCTTTTCAGTAAATGCATGTGAAAGTATTTAAGCAACTTTCATAAAAAAAAAACAATTATAAATTTTTTTGTCTGTCTGTTTGTTCCGGCTTATCTCAGAAACGGCTGGACCGATTTTAGCGGGACTTTTACTAGCTGATGTTATAAGGAGTAACTTAGGCTAGTTTTATTTTAGAAAAATAGTTGAGTAGTAGAGTTCCGTAGAGTTCCGCGATCACATATCCACCCGTGCGAAGTCGAGACGGGCCACTAGTTTACACATAAAAATAATATACATGTCAAAAAAGCATTGATAGCCTAGTGGTATGACCATTAGACTGCCAAGTCGAAGGTCTCGAAATCGAACCTAAGGCACGCACCTCTGACTTTTCGAATTCATGTGCGTATTGATAATTAATTATCACTCGCTTAAACGGTGAAGGAAAACATCGTGAGGAAACCTGCATACCTTAGAGATTTTTCTCGACGGTTTGTGAAGTCTGCCAACCCGCACTAGGCCAGCGTGGTGGACTATAGCCTAATCCCTCTCAATATGAGAGGAGATCCGTGCCCAGCAGTGGGACAGTACATGGGATGATGATGATGACATGTCAAACATTATCATCCTCCGATCCTATTCCCAACTATATTGGGGTCGGCTTCCAGTCTATCCAGATGCGGCTGAACACCAGTATTTTACACGAAGCGACTCTCATCAGGCCTCCACAACCTAATTTCTTGGCAATACCGATATCCTGAGGATAGGCCACAAAGGAACAAACAAACATACACACATTAAAAAGTTTGCGATCATTGAAAAATCGAAATCTTTTTTGTTACGGTAGATTATATATTATGATTTCTTCTTAATGATAAATGATATTTATTTCTGTAAATAGATCTTTTAAAGACACTTTTACAAGTTAATATAAAACATTTTTTTTTAAAGCCAGATGGCTCCGGACCTCTTTTAACTTTTTAGATTCTTTCAAACAGGGTATTTCTATATTGATTTCTGACATTTACGCGAATATTATACATTGAAATAAAACTACTTTTTACGGATTTTATCGCGTATATCTTCTCAGAGGTCGTCAGCTAGGAAATGCCGGCTCCATCTAGTTTTAATTAATAATTAGTAATAAATGTCATTGATCATGTAACAATAAAAAATGTAGGGTAGCTGTCAGTAATTATATTATCAAGACCCCCACCTCAGTCTACCCGTGACCATGGACGCTGTAAAGGGTCCGAAACGTCGGGATTAATAATATCAATATACGCGATAAAATCCGTAAAAAGTAGTTTTATTTCAGGGTATTTCTATTAAAAAAAAAACACAAAACAAAGATTTTTCTTGATAAAGTTCAATTTAAAAAATTATATCGGCTTATGCTAGTGATCGCTAACTTTTTTGATATGTGTAGACGCTAGCAGGTCAAGCTATCCAAAACTGTCAAATATTCCCAATTGAATATAAACCTGTATTAAAGTTGAAAATCTATTAAAGAAATTTGACAGATTGTGGTAGCTTGATGTGCTGGCCACTACATACATAGACTGATAAATACGTTACCCACCTTTGCGTCGCACAGTCGGGTAAAAATGACGTCGCTTTGTTATTCAGAGGCAGAGCGATTGGCGAGTCAGTCGGCGGCGGTGTTCACGCCGGTGCAGGAGTGGCTGCTGGGCGTGTTCCACTCCTGGTGCGAGATCAGCGCACTCATGTTCACACTCATTGGCACTAATATGTGAGTAACCCAACCAACCACCAACCCGTAACCTAGGTGTAAGAAATACAAAATAAAAAAAAACCAGCATGTAAAACTGCATGGTAGAGCGAGTCTGTCATGCTCACGTAAATATCCTGCCGTTGGTGGCGCTGTTCATCCGGTCGATTTGATTCCTAAAATATGGTTGAATACCGCCGAGAGGGGACGCCCTAGAAAAACTTATATCGACCTTATTGGTGAGGTTCTTCAAAAAGTTCAGGTGCGTAGTACTCGCAACCGGCGTGTATGTATGACAAGATGTATGAATGTGGTCGAAGCGAAAGAAGTATGCAAGAATCGTAGCAAGTGGCGTTCTTTAGTTTCTGCCTACCCCTATGGGAAAAAGGCGTGAGTGTATGTATGTATATGTATGGTTGAGCTAATCGGCGCGGATGAGCAAGTCATGTCCGTGAACGGATGCTGTCGGTCGGGGCTGGTCGACTCGCACTGCCAAGCAGCTAAAACTCGTAAAATCGTAGAATTAAGTTAGAATTAAGAACAATGTCCCATAGGAGCAGCCTAACTGCCCAAATATATGCATGCAAATTCATCAATTATTGTAAAAAAAAGGCGCGGACCTCCAAATCCGCGGAGAATAACTCAATAAAAAAAAAATATAAGTACACTACGTGGCCCAGTGTCAGAAAAATTGAAAGGGAACCGTTTGGCATGAAATGAAATGATATTTATTTTCTGTAAATAGATCTTTTAAAGACACTTTTACAAGTCAATGCTTTGATTTTTTTTATGCTAGAAAGCGCCGGCATTTCCTAACTGACGACCTCTGAGAAGATACACCGAAACAAACTCAGAGAATCATAGTCTCTTTTAAAGTCAAGACATAATAATATCAAATATGTGAGTTTCACAATGTAGGGCAATGTCTCAAATGGCCTTTTGAAGAAAGAGCCACAGCGGCTTTGAGTAGGCTAATTCCAGCCGACGGCACGCATGCATCAGTCATTGTGTAGCTCGACCATATTAGAGGGAGCTCAACAACCCGACGCACGACGATACCAGATCGGCGGAATATTTGCGTATATGGTATGGGCATGTGATGAGGAGAGATGAAACGCATGTTACTAAAAGAGTAATGAATATGAATGTGGAGGGATGGAGAGGTAGAGGGAGGCCAAAGAAAAGGTGGATGAAGTGAGTTAAAGTGGACATGATAGAAAAGAGAGTGACTCATGATGTGATGGCTGACAGAGATGAACGGAAGAAAAGGACACACTGCACCGACCACAAATAAACTGGGACAAGGGCAGGAAAATTATGACTAAATTTTTTTTCTTTTCAACGTCAAAATTTTATTGACCGCCACGGACGTATATAGACGTCAAATTAAAACTTGCTCACGACGCCAACGACGGCATGGCACGTCAAAAATACAAATTTTTTTTAGTTCAAAATACATACCTATACAATTTTTTTTTGTGTTTAGCAGGTTTCCTCACGATGTTTTCCTTCACCGTTTAAGCGAGTGATAATTAATTATTAATACGCATATGAATTCGAAAAGTCAGAGGTGCGTGCCTTGGGTTCCAACTCGAGACCTTTGACTTGACAGTCCAATGGTCATACCACTAGGTTATCAGAGCTAGTTCTTTTTATTACAACAAAAAAAAAATTGAGTTCCTCTTGTCCTCAGGAGCGTGGAGATGGTAACAGAGGATTGGGTGTACCGTGGCCGCTTTGGTTGCCACTGCCGCGTGTGCCTGTGCTTAGCTAACAACGCCGACGCCTTACTCGCGCTCATACGTGACGTCGTCTGGGCGCTAGCACATTGTAAGTATAATCACCACAACTTATGTACGGTCAACAAAAGAGTAATAATATTTATTCCCTGAGACAGAAGGGTTCATGACAGCTATCCAAGATCAAGTTATCGAGACGCGTAATTATCAAAAGCACATCATGCGAACCCAAACCCACGATATCTGCAGGCGATGTAATAGTTCTCCCGAAACTATCCAACACATAACTGGAGCATGTAAATCAATAGTACAAACTGACTACAAACATAGACACGACCAAATAGCAAAAATAATTCACCAAAAATTAGCATTAAAATACAATTTAATTTCTACACCACCAATACCATACTACAAATATAACCCTGACATCGTCCTCGAGAACAACAGTCATAAGTTGTATTATGACCGAGCGATCCTTACTGACAGAACAACACACTACAATAGGCCGGACATTACTTTGTTAGATAAAATTAACAAAACTGCACAAATAATAGACATAGCTGTACCTAACACTCACAATCTACAAAGTACCATAGCAGAAAAACTCTCCAAATATACAGACTTAAAAATTGAAATCAGCCGAATGTGGAGACTAAGTCATGTCAGTATTGTTCCTATAGTTTTATCAACCACAGGGGTCATTCCCAAGCAACTTCACCAATCTTTAAAAACTCTAGACATAGCACCGTATACCTATCAAAGCCTACAGAAAGCCGCAATCCTGAATACTTGCAGAATTGTTAGAAAATTCCTACAGAACGAAAATGAGACACAAGCAACCATATCCCACACACAAGTAACCACCACAGTCACCACACGCACACAATCACACAATCATACGCGCGCATCAATCTTTAACACCCCTGATCATCATCATCATCATCATCAACAATTAGTCTAGGTTAGCACTTGGCTTCGGCCCGTGCTAGTCTAAAAACCGGCAAATTAAAAAGAGCCGAGATATTAAAAACATATACTTCATAAATAATAATAATAATAATTTATTGACAAAAACTGTTACAAAATAATGTTGAAACCCTGACTCCAGAGCTAGGTTAAGATACCTGTGTTTCAGGAGTCAGTGACTTCTTCCAGTACCTATTGTTTCAATTTTACAAGTTTTTGCAACAAAGATTACTTATAATGAAGATAAAGACACAATATTAAAATAGTACTAGTATAGTTTAAACAATAATTATTCATCTATGTTCTGTGTGTGTGTGTGTGTGTGTGTGTGTGTGTGTGTGTGTGTGTGTGTGTGTGTGTGTGTGTGTGAGTTAGGTATATGTACAGCTCTAAGGTCGTAAAGTTATAGTTTTGGAGTATGAGTTGACGAAAACCACAGATTTCACGATACTTGGTTTATTCGTAAAAGTTACAAAGTAAAAGTTATGTTGGATGCTAATCCGCGGTTTTTATTGCTATGCCAGTTATTGGTTAACTAACTAAAAATAATACGAAATGCATTTACAATTAATCGCGAAAAGTAGGTCGCAGCGTAAACAACTTACTTACCTGTACGTGAATCGTACAGTATACAGGCAGCTAATTAATAATCTGTGTTTTGATAAATATAGTGTAATAATGTATCACGCAATATGTGTCAAAACGTAGGTATTGTAAGCAGCTACATACCTAACCCTTTTGCGCGTAATTATTTATGTCGAAATCCGAATAAAAATGCATATTTCGTTTGCTATCTGTATACTTAACTCTTTTGTTGACTGTACAGACGCCAGAAGGTGAAGCTATCCAAAACTGACAAATTTTCCCAATTAAATATGAACCTTAAGTATTTGTATTAAAGTTGAAAATCAATCAAAGAAATTTTACTTATTGCTTTACATAAACATTGTAAAGATGCAAACATATACTCATTCGAGTTTTACCGTGCATCAGTTTCATGAACTGAACTGTTACATAATAGTATTGTTGTCAGGTGGCAGCACTGTGGGCGCAGCAGCGCGGGTGGTGCGGGCGCTGTCGCCGCGCGCTGCGGATGCCCAGCGCTGGGACCTGCGAGCTCTCAGGCACGCTCTCACACCGCACGGTAAGGATACCCAAACATACATCGGCGGAAGATCGCTTGCCTTTCGGTCTCTTACAAGGCGTATTATGGAGAGTGTGCCCAGGAACTACATCACCTTATCCCACCTTCCACTTTCCTTCATCGGACTACCAGACGCCGCGAGGGCTTTGACCCACATGTGGTCGATATTCAACCACAACGTCGAAGCGGTATGCTGCATCTTTTCTTGTTCGTACTGCAAAGGAGTGGAATGCTCTCCCTGCGTCCGTATTCCCGGACTCATATAACCTTGGTGTCTTTAAAGTAAGAGTGAACAGGCATTTTCTGGGAACCGTTCCATCTTGAACTAGATTCAAATTCAAATAATTTATTTGCAATAAATAGGAACCCTATTTATTGCAAATAAATTATTATATATAGAATGGTGTTCAAAAAAAAAAAAAACAATATTAGATCAAGCCCATTTAGCCATTGTAAATAGCATGCAAACTTTACTTAAAAACTATTATAATTATTAATGAGCATTGAAATTAATTATTAATAAATTATATTAATCGTTATACTAGTCGTCGCTTACCATCAGGTGAGACTGAGGTTAAACGCAAATGGCAAGTAAAAAACGGCGCATCAGTCAGAAATCAACACTAATCTGTGTTATTTTTTTCAGGTGCCTCAATAGTCCATGAGCAGCTGTGCAAGCTAGCGCAACAGAGTGAGACAGCACAACAGATAGTTGAGAGCGTCTGCCAGTGTCGGCCATTTGACAAGCCCATGGAGAGAGAGTACGTATTGTTAATGTTATTTAGCATATTGTGTAGCGTGAGTGAGACAGATAGAGAAAGAGAGTGAGGGAGAGACAGAGGTGGAGTGTAAGTGAAAGAAAGGGAGGTGGAGAGTAAGAGAGATAGAGTTGGAGAGTAAGAGAGAGAGATAGAGATAGTTGGAGAGTAAGAGAGAGATAGTTGGAGAGTAAGAGAGAGATAGTTGGAGAATAAGAAAGAGAGTTGGAGAGTAAGAGAGAGAGATAGTTGGAGAGTAAGATAGTGAGAGTGGAGAGTAAGAGAGAGAGAGACAGAGAGTAAGACAGAAAGGGGTGGAGGGGGCAGAGATTTATTTATGTAAGTATCTTTACTATAATTGAAAAGAGTAACCATGGAGTACCGGTTCTTCTCTATAGGAAACGACTAATTTGGGACTGTGTACCGGTTGTCATACGAACACATAGATAATCGTTAGTGTTAGACAGAATCCCAAAAAGCCTGAGAACGAGTCTATCCTAAGAATATCGGTATTGCCCAAAAATTGTGTTGCGGAGGTCTGATGGCAGTCGCTTCATGTAAAATACTGATATTCAGCCGCATCTGGTTAGACTGGAAGTCGACCCCAATATATAATAATAATATCATTTATTTTCGGACAACAATGATCCATAGTGTTAGTAAACAATATTAAAACTTATTACTAGTGTTAGTAGCTATTAAAATAATTACAATACAATATTATATATGTTGTCCTTAACTTATTTTCCTTGTTATTGTCACTACATTAAGCATGCAACAATGGTTAATGTAGTGACAGTCGAACCTCTCAGCCATCATCCTCAAGATGGTGTTGGAGCTGGGGCGGACCCTACGCACCAAAGATGTGCACCGTTTTCGCATCGTCGCATAAAAGCAGTCAATGCGCGCCTCAGCGAACATCCCCGACGCACTGCAGTACCGAGGCAGTATAGTTGAGAAAAGGCTATGAATTAATTATGAATTTTGTTCAATAGGTATGCCGTAGAGAGGTTTTGCAAAATATTGGAAAACTTCAAAGCTGCGTCTACTATCACTTTCAAGGTATGTACAGTTTACGACGACAGTAGAATCTATGGATCTCTAATATTATAAAGCATTTAAAAAATACTAACCCACCGGTATCGGGAACAGTATCCAAGCTACCGGTGGTCAGGGTTCCTCGAGAGGAACCTCTTGACGATGCGCGCCGTGTCCAGGAGTACCGCTTTCTGCATCAGACCCTTGACCCACCCGCCTAACGAAAGCCTCCTCAGATGTTATTCAAAAGGTTCTTGCTGGTTACAGCCGTGTGGCTATGGTATCATAAGTGATCGATGGTCAACCGTCGAGACGCGAGTGGGATTGATGATGTTAATGATGATCTTGGTTATCACGAGGTGGAGGTGATCCCGGTGGGTGGGTCGAGTTGGGTGGGTGGGGTTGGTGCTGGGTGGGTGTCTTGGTCTCCTTTTAAAGTCCAGACATGAAAAGTATTTAGTGTTTATATGTGTTCTACAATGTCATTAGTGATCGATCATCGATGAATCGATTTGAATATGAACTTTATGGTTTTGTATTAAAGTTGAAAATCACTTTATGGTTTTGTATTAAAGTTGAAAATCAATCAAAGAAAGGATGTCACCAAAATCTGCCCAAATGATGTACCGAGGGTACACTTATTGGAAAAAATACCCTGTTAAAACTATAGTCATACTTTTTTTTATGCTCACTATGAGATGAGAAAAAATAACTTTAAATTTGAAAAAAACGCACGTCTTTTTAACACACTAGTATCAGTTTCATAGTGTTTTTATAGTAGAAACTGTCAACTTGATAGCTATCTGCTGTCAGTGTCAGTTTTGGAATGTTAAACGCACACTATTTTGGAATATTAGTAGTAGTTTCATAGTGATTTCATAGTAAAACTGTCAACTTGACAGCTGTCATGTACTTTAGGTACAAATTTGGGTATGAGTTGTATGGACTTTTGATGACCTCTTTTGACAGATTGTGGTAGCTTGATGTGCTGGCCTGAGTCAACTCGCACGATATTTCTCGCACCGTCTAAATGAGGGTTAACAGACAGAGGGATTTTTGATGTTAATGATGATGTTGGTAATCGCGGTACAGGTGGAGATGATCCCGGTGAGTGGGGCGGGCGGGGCGGGCGGGGCGGGTGGGTCGGGCGGGTCTGTCCGCTGGGGCTGGGTGGGCGCGGCTCGAGCGCGGCTGGAGCGCTACCTGCGTCCTCACCAGCGCGGCTCCACCAGCGCTCGCCTCCGAGACATGGCCGCCCGCACCACGCCGCACGACCGTCAGTACTACATCTTTTATCTTTTTGTATTTTTTGGAATTTTCCATTTTTTTATTTTTTTTATTTTAAAGTTATTAAGCAAAAGAAAAATTCGACCGCGGGCAGGATTCGAACGTGCGTCTTCTGGTTAGGTACACCAGACGCTATGACCACTAAGCCACCGCGATACCTACCCGCCATGTCGAATTTTGCCTTCGTTTTCTGAATTTAAGTCTCTATGGTGACGTCAGTGACACCTATTGAAAAGCAAGTATTTTGCTCCTCAACCGACACAACTTACTTTACAGTTAGTTCAATGTCGAACGATGCCACCTTACCTACTAACTATCTTTTTGTATTTGCGGTCGAATTTTTCTTTTACTTAATAACTTTAAAAACTCCATCTTTTTTTATACCATTAACCTTTTGACCGCCATGTCAATAACGAAAACCTGTGTTCTGTACGCCAAGCGACAAATTCTAATATGCTGCTTTAAGCTATGTTGTTCTTAACGATGAGCAAAGTTGCCAGTGCTCCGCGAGGAAACGTTGTGTCGGCAGTGGGGGACTTAGACCCTTACACTGCCTTATACAATAGGTTTAAAGAATTTATTTCTCAAAAAAAAAACACATACTAGCCACTTACATGAGAACTTATTTTAACTTAAAAATAATAACATTTCAAGCAATGGTCGTCTATAACATACACACCATCACGCCTGTATTCCCCGAAGGGTTAGGCAGAGGAGTACTTATATACACCCACATTTCGCCGGTATGTTTAGGTCCCATGTAATAGGGGGCGAGCCTATTGCCATTAACCGGGCACAAATCCAGACTCCGAGCTGCTACTGAGAATTTCATAGAAAAACAAAATAACACTTTGCTCGACCTGGGGATCGAACCCAGGACCTCTAGCGTAGCAGTCGCGCTTAGGACCACTAGACTAATGAGGCAGTCTATAACATTCAAATATTTAATGACAGTGCAATAAATATTAGTTTAAACGAGAAACGAGCGATTGTTTATAATATAACGAGATAATGTAGTCTTAAATAAACTTAATGTGCTAACATTTCTTATATGTGAGGGTAGACTGTTGTAAAGTTGAATACCTTCAAAAGTTATACTCTTTTTTCCATAGTTAGTTCTTATTTTTGGCAGAACAAGGTAGCCTTGCTCGACGATCGATTTTTTTTAACGTTATTTTTGAAGATTTAACTAGTTTTTTTAATTCACGACATATACTTAATAATAATATAATAAATGTTTTATTCACAACCTTTATTACAATTGGTCTTATTCTAAGGTTTACATGCGTAGTGACTCAAAATAGGAGTTTCGACATTGGGTTATTTTCATAGGGTACTGTAGCTAAGGCTTATATTTGGCAGATAAAGTATAGGTATCCCTGACTCCGAAACTAGGCATAGCCTGTATCTTCAGAGCCAGACTTACACTTTAATCGCATAGACTCTAATAGATAAAATTCAAAATATGTATTTACTTTTTATTTTAAGATGCATTGTACAGACGTCAGCAGGTCAAGCTATCCAAAATTGTCAAATTTTCCCAATTGAATATGAACCTTATATTTTTGTATTAAAGTTGAAAATCTATCAAAGAAATTTGACAGATTGTGGTAACTTGATGTGCTGACCTCGGTACAGTCTGGGGCCATAAGTTCAGTAGTACGTCAACGATCATATTCGCTTGCACGGTACTGCGCGCATACACACATGTGTGAGTGATTCTTTGCAAACATTTACCCGTCAAACAGTATAACTACGAGAAGGTGATAGTTTCTCAATCTGTCATTCTATTTTTTGAGAAACTATAGTGTGATAAGAGAACGTTGCGGCTTAAAAGACGATGTAGTGACGAGAATTGAGAAGAATATGCTGAGATGGTTTGGGCATGTCGAGAGAATGGATGAAAGGCGACTAACAAAAAGGATTTATATGGCGAATGTCAGTGGAACCGCCGAGAGGGGACGCCCTAGAAAAACTTATACCGACCTTATTCATGGTGAGGTTCTTCAAAAAGGTCAGGTGCGTAGTACTCGCAACCGGCGTGTATGTATGACAAGATGTATGAATGTGGTCGAAGCGAAAGAAGTATGCAAGAATCGTAGCAAGTGGCGTTCTTTAGTTTCTGCCTACCCCTATGGGAAAAAGGCGTGAGTGTATGTATGTATGTAACGTGATAGTGTGTGGTACAGTCAGCGTCAAATAGTTAGTGACACTCAGGGTATTCAAATAAATAGACGCAACCAAAAAGTCAATAATATCGGTACAAACAAAGTTTCCATATTGTTGTCAACATTATAGTCGCTCAAAAGGTCGAGACGTTTAAAATGTCACATAGATAGGTTCAGTCAAACCGCCATAAATATGGTTACAGTCATCCCGTCAATGGTATCCAAGCATTCTAAGTGTTCAAAAATATGGAACACATTAGAAAAATGAACTTTACTACTATATATTTTAAATATTCTTTCTCACATCAATTAATGTGAAAACATTTATACACAAAAATGAGAGGAAACTACTGCTGTCCTTTTCATTTTAAGCATGACGTCATAGACATGTCTTTTGTTTTGTAAGAATTTCGTGCATAGCCGTTTACGATACTTAGCAATATACAGCTGACTGAAAATAGATGTACCTAAACCTCATTGATAATGAGTATGACTATATATCTCATAGAGCAAGAATGCATAATTAAAATATATGATTCAATATCATGATCATTTTATTTTATTTTAATTAACAATGAACGTCGACAAAACTAGACTCGATAGTGCTTGCAAAAAAGAGGTGCAAAGTTTTCAACCTTATTGACTATTACTCAAAAACTGCTATTTTAAACATAAACAAGGTAATAGAGTGGAATAACTAAAAATAAGCAATAAAATAATGTCAATAAGGTCGATAATCGCTTGCATCTTTTCAATTTTCTCTAGTTTTCGACTGCTTACCATCAGGCGGGCTGTGTGCTTGTTTATATATATATGTGCGAATATGAAGAAATGAGGATCTAGAGAGATCACACGTAACATCTAAAACGAAAGATATTCCCAGTTCATTTGAAATATCTGTTACGGAGACACCTTCCTCCCTCAAATATGACGACCTCTGTGGTCTAGCGGTTCAAGTGCCGGACTGCTGATCATGGGGTCGTGGGTTCGATTCCCACAAGACACAAATATTTTTGTGGATAAAACATGAGTATTTGTGTTTGTCTGGG
The DNA here is from genome assembly GCA_964056405.1 of Acronicta alni. Lineage (NCBI taxonomy): Eukaryota > Metazoa > Arthropoda > Insecta > Lepidoptera > Noctuidae > Acronicta > Acronicta alni. The sequence goes on from OZ043943.1 coordinate 1,542,337, forward strand.
TGTTTCTTATGTATTATAAGTATGTATTTACAAAAAAAAAAAAAAAAGTATATAAGTATTATATCCATTGTCTAGTACCCATAGTACAAGCTCTGCTTAGTTTGGGACTAGATGGTGTTGTGTAAAATGTCCCAAAATATTATATTATTATATTATATAATTCGATGTTTTGTGGTGTCACTAATGCGTAGCCATATTTCTAGCTTGCTTTAGTTTTGCACTTGACATTGATATTACTGATAGATAAATAGAATAACATGCAAATAACACTACATTGCCTAAAGAGGTTTTCGTCTTTGGGAAACCGTTTATTTCTATAACATGCTGGTTTATTTTTCTAATGTGTTCCATATTTTTGAACACTTAGAATGCTTGGATACCATTGGCGGGATGACTGTTACCATATTTATGACGGTTTGACTGAACCTATCTATATGACGTTTTAAACGTCTCGACCTTTTGAGCGACTATAATGTTGACAACAATATGGAAACTTTGTTTGTACCGATATTATTGACTTTTTGGTTGCGTCTATTTATTTGAATACCCTGAGTGTCACTAACTATTTGACGCTGACTGTACTAGACAAAGATAACAATAATAGTTTTGTTTTCTTCATATTAGTGTTCGCATCGAACCAATGAGAGATCGAACGAGATCGTGTATGTGTGCAAAATGTTTGTTATGGAAAAAGGTCGTAAGTGCGACTTGTTTTGATGCGATAGATTTGTGAAACTGCTACTGGACTTATGACCCTGACCGTACAAGCGCGCGTAATCATTTTTTTTTCTATATTTATTATTAGTGAGCGCGTGGTCGGGTTACAAACATCGCTGTGACTGCCTCACGCCGCGGACCTTGTGTGCTCAGCAGAGAAAACAGCTTCTCAGGTGAGTATCGTCAACCCATATACTGTCCCACTGCTGGGCACGGGTCTCCTCTCATATTGAGACGGATTAGGCTATAGTTCACCACACTGAAAGTGTCTTTAAAAGATCTATTTATACAGAAATAAATATCATCATAAACGCCGAAACAAACAGTTATAGACCATACTATTTTTCATTGTCGAATGACACTTGTTACATTAATGTACTGTTTCTTTTTTAAAGTGGCCTGTGGGGGAGACCGATGTTTAGTAGTGGACATCTACGAGCTGCTATGTAAGTATCTATATCCAACTTTCTTCAAGAGAAATCCTATCCTACTACTCCTACTTCCTATCCTATTGATTTCTGACATTTACGCGAATATTATACATTGAAATAAAACTACTTTTACGGATGACAGTGTGGAGAGGCGTGGTGTATTGCCCCTCCAACGAAAAGGGAGGATCCTCCAACCAGGCGGGTGTTGTGCCTGGCGGGCCACGGCCCGACGGTTGATGTCGGGCGGTTGTATATATGCAACTTTCGTTGCGAATGCTGCTTGCGCGATTCAGGCCTTCGTAGTTCTATGTAGGGATGAGACGTATTTACTTTACCAGGTTTTGAAACCAGGGCTTTGCATCGAAGAAGGGCGCCCTGGTATGGGCGAGAAATACTTGCGAGTATGAAGTATGTGTCGGACGGCCCGGGCACAACACCGGAATTAAGAATACTTGCATAGAAAATCGATCCTTACTTTCATACAAAGAAAGTGCAAAATGGTATTTGCAAAAAAAAAACGAGTATTTTTTCCACAAATACAATTGTGCTCCCTATTTATAAGGCAACACGGATCGATTTCCTATGAAAGTATTTTCAACAATCGAGGGCGAGAAATACTTGCAAGTATGAAAGTATTTGGTACAAAACACCAGAAATAAAAATACTTTAATGGAAAAAATCATATCGTATTTTAAACAACAACCACAATGGTATTTGCAGAAAAAATACTTCACGTATTTTTTCGCAAATACCATAATAATATATTCATAACTAGCTGACCCCGCAAACGTTGTTTTGCCATAAAAAAAAAAATAGATGTTGGCCTATTCTCAGACCTCCCCGATAAGCACAAAAAATTTCATCAAAATCGGTCAAGCCGTTTCGGAGGAGTATGGCAACGAAAACTGTGACACGAGAATTTTATATATTAGATAGTATTTTCAACTTTCGCTAAAAAAGCGCGTAAAAAAAAACAAAAATGTAGCGCGGTAGATGTCGCTACAACAGCGTGGACCATGGACGACCATGGACGCTGTAAAGGGTCCGAAACGTCGGGATTAATAATATCAATATAACGCGATAAAATCCGTAAAAATAGTTTTATTTCAATACTTCCTATCCTACTTACATGTGAAAGATTGCGAGGATGGATTGATGGATGTTTGTTACTCTTTCACATAAAAACTACTGAACGGATTTTGATGAAACTTTACTGTATTTATTTATTGCAGGCCTTCGCGACTACTAGAAACCTGATAATTTATTAACAATAACCAGTTTTCCTTCAATTCCAGTATCTCGTTCTTCGGTATGATGCAAGCGGTGAATGAATTCAACGGTGCCAAGCCAGAGACGAGTACGGACGCCGATAAGGTATTGTAAATGTACCTACTAGCTGTCTCGGCGGTGTCGCCCGCCTTTTTAGGGTTCCGTACCCCAAAAGAAAAAAAACGGAACCTATCTTATAGCGGATCACTTTGTTGTCCATCTGTCTTGTCTGTCAAGACCATTTTTCTCAGGATCGCGTGGAGGTATCAAGCTGAAATTCATATCAAATACTGTCTACTGTCCCTTGGAGCTGTGAAAAAATCAAACTTCTAAGCCAACTCAATCAAAAGATATTGCCGTTTATGCCGCAAATTTTCGACAATCGCAAGGGAATCAAAACCTACAGGGTACACGTAAACCAGAATCTTGAAATTTGGTACGAAGCAACGTCCTATGCCACAGATAAAGGAAAAATTGCGAAAAGCATACATTTCTTGTTATATCTTAAAATATATATATTTTTAATAATTTTAAACTTAATACTCCGACTCGCATTTGGTCGGTTTTTTTTTCCTTTTTGCTCGGCTCCTATTCGTCGTAACGTGCTGATTTTCAGCTACAACACAAACAAAAAAAAAATATCCTTCATTTTTCTTACAATTACTGAATGACGTCACTCGTCGGTGATATGGCCGCAGTTTGAATTGTTTGTTTTTTTATTTCCACAGCCGCCAAACGAAACGAGGCCAGAAACACCGAGCAGAGAGTTGCAACAAGGAGATGGAACGGGCGCTAAGTGAGTCCACTTATTATTTCTGACTGTTGAATTTTTTGCGTAATTAATATAGTCACTACCTGATCCGACAGACGTCTCATCTACCGTCCTCGCCGGCAAGTCTCTTCGCGAAGACCCTGTAACGGCAACCCCCTCCCCCCCACCGTTGTTCGAGCCGGCCCGCGCCGATACACCGCCGATACACTATTTTAAAATAAGATGGCTACCATTCGCGAGGTGTTGGGTTAGGAGTATATATGAATTTGCGGACGAATGCTACAGCGCTCCCGTAGTCCCGGCACTATAGTGGTGACGCGAAACGCCGACGTTGGTTTTAGTCGGTAGATCGCTCTTTTCAGAACGGAGTCCGACACACCCCACCACTCTCCCCGGAGCGGTGGGTAGTTCATAAAGCATTTCCAACCCCGTCAACAAAAAAAAGGAGTATATATGAAAGTGCATTTGTCGATAAAAATGAGCATATAATATACCATTAAAATATCGGTAACCGTTCTCCAAACACATTGTATATAATTTACAGCTCTGCCTAATCTATTACAAATTCATGTGTGATGTTGTGTGATTTGTTGTAGACCACCTGAAGACGAAGAAGGTCCGGACAGTATAGAGAGCATGGGTAGCGCAGAAAGCCATGGAAGCGCTGACAGCGCTGACGGAGCCGACAGCGCTGAGGGCGCTGAAAGTGGTACGTAAACATAACAAATCTTTATATACACAGTGTTACAAAACTACCCGTAAAGCCGAAAGGAGGTTAAATGGGGCCTTTTAACGAGTCCATTAACAATATTTAAAAACCGTAGTAACGCTGTATAACATACCCTAAAAAAAGGAAAACAACAACATTTATCAATGAAAATTAGAAAAACTATTAAAGTAGACAATTATTAATATGATGGTAAAATAGGTACGTAGGCCTTTCTGTTAAATAATCTGGTTCCCTGACATGACAGCTGACAAAATTTTTGGATTTGATAATTAATTATATTTTTTACGGGGTATTTTGTGACACTATACACGTATATATAATTCTACTGTACGTTTGTATGTCAGTGAACTCCCTAAACGGTTGGATCGATTTGAATGAATTTTTTTGTATGCGTCTGGGTGTCAAAACAGCCCAGGCAGATGGCGCTGCAGTCTAGGTTATTTATCTATACTACAACTAAACGGCTGGATCATGCAGGACGTCTGTCGGGTCCGCTAGTATAGTAGTAGTATTTATATATTTTGAGTTACCAACATTTTACATTACAATACTCAAATTTGAATGCATGTATCTACTTTTAAAAATAATAACATCACTGTTTAACATCAATTGGACGGTTGGATGACCCCCATAACACAGGACTTTCCTAGCATGGGGGCGATTAATCTATCTGCTTGACCTCTGTTCTCTTTTATAAGTGCTATGTCTGTGTTTACATTATCCATGTACTATGATGACAAAAAAACTTTTATTATTATTATTATTTGTTTACACAAAAACATTATAAAATAAAGAACTTAAGTTTAGAACTTAGTGTAACAAACAATTATAGGTAAATACAACATTTTGCGTACTTCACACAGGTTCTTAGTGTTTTAAAAGTACTTCTAAATGTGAAAGTGAAATTCTGTTATATCTATTATTATTTGCTAGACAAATATTTAATTAGTATAGATCAGAAGCGGCCTAGAGAATCCATATTATGTATATTTACGCGACTGCAATCATTCACAAGCCTACACAGTCTTGGTATTGGTGAGTTGGCTCCAAATACGGTTTACCGACGCGATGGGTACTGTAGAGGACCGCAGTTATTAATTAGAGATGGCGTATTTTAATGAAAACTCAATTAAGGAAATATAAGACTTTTCTATGTAATTCAGTCAAGCAAATTCTTAATTCATCTCACAATAAATCATTTCATTACTAGGCATCTTTCAAAATCTACTTACTTTTTCTCAGCCAGAACGTGAACAATAAAAACTTATTGTTCCAAACTCTTACAGTACACAGGAGTGATTCGATTATGAGGGTATCTGGCAGGTACTCCATTAACAAATATACAAAATAAGTTTTTTTTTTACTATTTATTTATTTATGTACACACTTAAAAACTAGAAAGGAGCCAGCTTAATTAGGACTATTTAGTACAAAGGTACTGTGTGTATTATAATAAGTAAAAGTCAAAAATATAATTACAATTAGACCATTACGACACTTTTGAAAAGTCAAAACTATTTGTATGGTTCCAAAAAGTGGGTCTTATGGACAAGAAACTCCATAGACACTAAAAAAACTCATCTTAGTTTACAGTCTAAATCGGAATAAAACACAATACCACAAACTATAGCCTAATCCCTGTCATTCCGACCACCCGTGCCCAGCAGTGGGACTGTATATGGGTTGTGGTAATGAATAACAAACAAGACGCTTGATCGGAAGCGGCCACACGGTGGGATACAGTGGTATCGCTCGCGTACCGCCTTGCAGAAATTAAAGTGAAATAACACTGCTTTGAGAATGTTTCTAACGCATATTATAATGGCAAAAACATTTGAATTTGTAAAACATTTTGTGTAGTGTTTACGGCGTAATGAAGGTCGGAGACACGACATCATGTTTTGTTGTGATGTGCAGGTGAGAGTGTGGAGGGTGTGGAGGGGGAGGGCGGCGCGGGGGGGCCGGCCGCCCCCGCAGACGATAACAACAGCGACTCCAACCCGACCTGCGACCTGGACGACTGTGAGTACACTTGCACTCATAAAGGAGGTCATCAAACCATACAACTCAGCCCAAATTTGTACCTGAGGTACGTGACAGCTGTCAAGTTAACAGTTTTTACTATTAAACTGTTGATAATGTGCCAAAACGGCGTGCGTTTGACATTCTAAAACTGACACTGACAGCAGATAGCTATCAAGTTGACAGTTTTTACTATAAAAACACTATGAAACTGATGCTAGTGTGTTAAAATGGTGTGCGTTTTTTCAAATTTAAAGTTATTCTTTCTCATGCCTCGGTGAGCATAAAAAAAGTATGACTAGAGTTTTAACCAGCGTAATACAGGGTATTTTTTCAAATAAGTGTACCCTCAGTACATCATTTGGGCAGATTTTGGTGACATCCTTTACAGTTGTTGTTGATAAACAGGGAATAGATCAGTAAGGTTGGAAAGGCCCTCGCTGTAATTTTGTATAAGGACCAGTGTCGCCGCTCGACTCCCACTATTTTAATTTCTAACACATACGTAATACTATGTTTACAAATATTTCGCAAATAACCAAATCACACAAACATAAATCTCAGGGCAGCTATTCGTTTGCACACTAGCACGCGCTGTGCATCATGGCCAATCACGGCAAGCGACGAAACGTGCAATGGTTGAAGTGTAGAGGACGCAATGCATGCAGTACATTGCAAGCGGAATCGGTTATTGCGTTGATTAAGCGAGTACACATAGGGCATTGGGCATGTGGTAAACGAATGCCCACTTCGCTGTTTTCCCGGTGGAATATCGGAAGCCCACAAACTCACACCGGCCACCGCAGCCTGACTGAAAACCCTAGACATAGATATTTGATCCATGCAGGACGACTGCCATACGTAATACGCAATTAACGTATTGCAATAATGTTGAGTAATTAACTCCCTCCCACACCTGAAGGTGACCCTAATCTATGTTGTATTTTAAAAAAATAAGTATAACATATCAAATTGAACTCTAATCTATACACGAAAGTTCTTTAAACAGAACTCATTATCATTTTGCCATCCACAGCTGAATGTAGGCCTCCGCCAAAGAACGCCAATTATCAAAATCAAAATAGTTTTATTTTCATATAAACCATATGCAGGCACTTATGAAATGTCGAGTCTAGGTGCACGGTTCCAAATTAGTCCTTTCATATGGAGAAGAACCGGCAAGAAATTCCATGGTTACTTTTTTAAAATATCGTTTGTATTGTACGATTATGGTTTATAAATTGGATTGGATACTTATATATGAGAACAATTTAGGCATGTTGCGAAGATTACAATTATATAAAATACAGCTAGGTATAAAAGAAAGTTCTAAACAGTTCTCCCATTTACAAACGGTAGAAACTAATCAACTTTAAAAAGCAACTGACAAAATTTGTCACCAAGATTTACGGAATTAGTGTAAGTATCAAGTCAAAAAAATAATGAATATAAAATACAAATGACTAAGTTGGGATTGGTTAATAAACATACAGGATTGGTTAATAGACATACATCCATATTTGGATTTGTTAATAGACATATCTTCGTCTTGGGCAGCAACCATCCACTGCCATCCATCTTCAAATTGTTGGACCGTCTTGTCGCAGGGCACACACTCAAATTCAAATGTTTATTTCATAAAATAGTAACATCTTAAGCTTACCCAAACGTGGTCTCCACTCTAGCACTTATCTGCTCCATCGGTCGGCTGTCCGTGTGAAGACATGGCCGGCAAACTTCCACTTCAGCGTGCTTATTCTTAGCGCAATGTCGGTGACCTTAGTTCTTTGGCGAATGACTACGTTGCGAATTCTATCTACGAAAGAAAATCCAAGCATTGCTCTCTCCATTGCACGCTGAGCAACCTTGAATTTGTGTACCAGTCCCATGGTGAGTGTCCACGTTTCAGCTCCGTAAGTCATCACGGATAGGACGCACTGTATATAACCAGTGCGTCCTACCCTGGTCTTTAGGGGACTCATTATGCGTGTTTGATACTTTAAAAAGCTGTACAGTATATTTTTTTCATTTGTAATTAGGGGATTACTCGTAGGAACAGTCTTATCTATTTATTTATACTATTTAATTATATTATACTATTTAATTACTTTTACTTTATAACGTACACACACACTCACTCTCTCTCTCTCTCTCTCTCTCTCTCTCTCTCTCACACACACACACAAACACACACACACACACACACACACACGCGCACGCACGCGTGCAAGGAAGGAACCAAACATTTAATTTAACTTCATAATTTTTTTAATTTTGTAATTAACTATATTTCACATTTATAGCATACCACCATAAAAATAACTTCGTAGAAACTCACACGAGTTGCACCACATATTGTTTCATCATTTAATTGTGAGGGCCCTGGTGCCTAAAACTCAAGTTAAATCTTACCTTGGGTACCAGTGTTCAACTATTTTGTACCTATATAACCTGTATTAGTGGATAGTGTTTTTGTTTCTATAGTGTACTTTAATATGAAGAATAAATATTATTATTATTATTATTATTTACTTTTTTTAATATTTTATATCTTCAATTACAATAATTTAAGATATAAATGAAAAACCTATACTACATTTTACTAAAACAAATAGAAACACAATTATCCATCCTTCTCACAAAAACGCAGACACTCCAACAGTATAAACGGCCATCCATCCGCAAACAAGTCATAATCAGGATTGGCGCACAGGAGAGCGTTGAGAGCAGACAGCGAGCGCGGTATTGACGACTTAGCACGCGCCACGGTGCGACACCAAAGGGTCTACTACCTATCTCCGTCAACGAAGTTACGAGCCGTTCGAAAGTTCTTCGAAACTCCGGAGTCCGATAAAACAAGTGTCAAATTCAATACACCAAAGGGTCTACTCCCTATCTCCGTCAACGAAATTACGAGCCGTTCGAAAGTTCTCCGAAACTCCGGGAGTCCGATAAAACAAGTGTCAAATTCAATTTTTCGAACGGGTAAAAACACATCGGGAGTAGGGACAACTGTCAAATTGTGTTGTCATTCATTCTTAGTTCGGGCCCCGAACGAATCATCCGTCCGTAGGTGATACGGAGTAGGAAACGCCCGTAACGAAGGTCGAAGCTACGGACTTCGTGCTTAGGGACTAGACCCCCAGAGCACAGAAAACAAACGACGTTGCGACGGTAGTTGTTAGGAAGATAAAATCGATATTTGGTCATCATGTAAATCAATATTGCCCCAGAGTATGGCATGTTATGTTATCGTTTTCCCCATATTTCTCTTCCAGTATCAGACTCAGACGCGAACTCAGGCACAGCTTCCCTCGGTCTCTCCACCTCCTCATCTCTGGACTCTGCATCGGAACTGCTTCTGGCTGCAGCAGCCGCTGTAGAGTCGGGAGGGTCGGAGGGGGAGGCCGCGCCCGGAGAACTCTGCCGGACTGTGAGGCATCTAATGAGGTCCATCGCGTCTATAGAGAGGCTGATGGATAGGGTGTTGAAGCATTGTGATGAGTGGCCCGCGCCCCCCACTAGAAACGACCATGAAGCCAGGTGAGAATGTAGACTAATAGGCCAGTAGACTGATTTTTTCTAGATAAAGAAGAAAATAACATAGACTAGACGCACAGAACATATTGCTGATGTTTTTTTAATTAAATATACTTTTCACAGGAAACGCGTGGATATGGGACTCTCAGAGGTGGACCGGAAGTTGATGGCGATGTACCGACGGCTGCCGGAAGTGCATCGCAGGCAGCTACAGGTTTATAGGAAGCAGAAAAAATTGTCTACGGTGAGTTTACCATGGGAGCTAGCAGTAGCGAGGAGCTGGTTGGGCGGGCGGGCGGCTGGAGGGCGGGTAGTAGTACTACGTAGAATAGCATTGCTTCGCCCCCCACCCCTCCCTAAGTTTGGACACACCTATCTACAATTTTGTCTTAAGGAATACTGCTTCTACAATATATTTGTGTCGTACAGGTGTGTATGCAGCTGGTGGGCGGTAGGGCGCCGGCGCCCCCGCCCCCCGGGTCGCCGCCCCCCGCCGCGCCGCACCAGCCCTGCCGCGCGCTCTGCCCCGAGTACCACCTGCAGAGGTTCAAGGAGGTACTGTACACTGTCCACACACTGGTCCCCCCCAGCCCCCCGCCCCCGGGTCGCCGCCCCCCGCCGCGCCGCACCAGCCCTGCCGCGCGCTCTGCCCCGAGTACCACCTGCAGAGGTTCAAGGAGGTACTGTACACTGTCCACACACTGGTCCCCCCCAGCCCCCCGCCCCCGGGTCGCCGCCCCCCGCCGCGCCGCACCAGCCCTGCCGCGCGCTCTGCCCCGAGTACCACCTGCAGAGGTTCAAGGAGGTACTGTACACTGTCCACACACTGGTCCCCCCCAGCCCCCCGCCCCCGGGTCGCCGCCCCCCGCCGCGCCGCACCAGCCCTGCCGCGCGCTCTGCCCCGAGTACCACCTGCAGAGGTTCAAGGAGGTAGTGTACACTGTCCACACACTGGTCCCCCCCAGCCCCCCGCCCCCGGGTCGCCGCCCCCCGCCGCGCCGCACCAGCCCTGCCGCGCGCTCTGCCCCGAGTACCACCTGCAGAGGTTCAAGGAGGTAGTGTACACTGTCCACACACTGGTCCCCCCCAGCCCCCCGCCCCCGGGTCGCCGCCCCCCGCCGCGCCGCACCAGCCCTGCCGCGCGCTCTGCCCCGAGTACCACCTGCAGAGGTTCAAGGAGGTACTGTACACTGTCCACACACTGGTCCCCCCCAGCCCCCCGCCCCCGGGTCGCCGCCCCCCGCCGCGCCGCACCAGCCCTGCCGCGCGCTCTGCCCCGAGTACCACCTGCAGAGGTTCAAGGAGGTACTGTACACTGTCCACACACTGGTCCCCCCCAGCCCCCCGCCCCCGGGTCGCCGCCCCCCGCCGCGCCGCACCAGCCCTGCCGCGCGCTCTGCCCCGAGTACCACCTGCAGAGGTTCAAGGAGGTACTGTACACTGTCCACACACTGGTCCCCCCCAGCCCCCCGCCCCCGGGTCGCCGCCCCCCGCCGCGCCGCACCAGCCCTGCCGCGCGCTCTGCCCCGAGTACCACCTGCAGAGGTTCAAGGAGGTACTGTACACTGTCCACACACTGGTCCCCCCCAGCCCCCCGCCCCCCGGGTCGCTGCCCCCCGCCGCGTCGCACCAGCCCTGCCGCTGCTTGATTGTTTGGGCTAATCTCATAAATTAATGTATGGATTTTCCACTATTTTCGCCAATAGAAAGACGGATTATCTAAGAAATTTAGGAACATTCCCGCGCAAAACCGGAGGTCAATAATTTTCTATAAAACGATCTTTCTACTTTTTCTCTGTTAATGATATCATATTTTGTCTTCTGTTACTAGGTGAGACGCAAAGTCATGCATATGCGGGATCAGCAGCTCTACTACCATAGACTAAGGATGTGGCTCGAAGACCAGTTGCGACAGGAGCGAGAGAGGTATGTACTCCAGGCCAGGACCTAGAAGGAGACACCCAACCCATATACACTATTGGGTACGGGTGATGAACATAAGTGTTTATGTTTGTCTGGGTGTTTCATATGTATTATAAGTTTGCATATTTTACAAAAAAAAATATATAAGTATAATATCCATTGTCTACGAACTATTTTATTGTTTGGAACTATTTGGTGCTGTGTAAAATTGTCTAAGAACATTTATTTATTATTTATTATAATATTTTCTTTTAATTTTTTTTTTGCATTTTCCAAAATAACTTTATATTATATTTATCTTAATTCACCGTGTTATTTTGACGTCTTATAGCCGAAAGGATATACTTCTAAAAAACAGCCACATCCTACATTTTGTCGAGACCTAAACTTTTTTTTAACTTCTTGGTTGATCCCATACAAGAACTTGTTGATCATGATGAGTACAAGTATATCCTTTCGGCTGCAAGACGACAAAAAAACACGGTGCATATTTGAATACAATGTGACAATTGACACCTTTGTCTTCCACAGTCTACCTGAAAGCAACGTCACCCTAATAGAAGACCTTCCACGACGCAAACGACGCACAGCTAGCCCCAAAGTGCCCCGCCTAACTACAGCACCCAAACGAAAGCTAAAACCCGTATCACCATCCATAAGCAAACCTCACAAAATACTGCAAATGCTCAAACACAAAGCGCCCGCGCAAACAACGCAGTTACTCACCGATGACATTAAAAACGACGAAGATATCACGAAATCTGAAGCGGAAACCCCCGAAGCCTTCCCGTTAGAGAGAGAAGACAACATCAGTGATACAGAAACGATCGTGGGGGAGAAAGAGACGGTAGATATGTGTAAGGAAATGAAGGAGTGTCTTGCTAAATTCTCGAATTTCGCTCTGAATAGTGAAGAATATGTTCAAGAAGTAAAATATCCTGAATCTGTGAGTCCTCCGCTACAAGAAATGTCTCCAACAACACCAGAACCAATGCCCGTATACACGTCTAAACCTAATCAGAGACTGTTATCAGTGAATAAGTTTTTAAACAAAGATGATAAGGGTGATTTCAGCCAACAGATAACGCCAGAAGTTTTGAATATACCTCTCAACGCTCGCCGGACCCCTCTCCTCGTCAAAGATGACAAGGAAACTGTGACAGAGACCATAGACAATGAAAAAGATCCAAACATTTATAAATACGTATCGTTCGGATTAGAAATTAAGAAAGCTATGGAAGAATGCCAGAATATAATCAACTCTTATAACAGCATCAAGGATGGCAAGAAGGAGGACGATGGACAACTATCTCTTGAACAGATATGCGAGGTTATGATGACCCTAGACAAGAATTCAGCGGAATTTCTAGACAAAATAGATTCAGACGAACCGATAGATATAAATACAGCTAACACTAAGCTGGCAGAGTTAGTGGAAAACATGCCTCAAATTCTAGCCAATATGCCTGAAATCGCTTCGAAGCTATCGGAATTCGCGAACGCATCGTTTGAGCTTCCTGAATTCGCATCTATAATGAGTAATCTACCAGAAGTTAATAATGAAGCTCAATTGACACCGGAAACACTGAAACAAATACGAGAATTGAAATTAAATAAAACAAGGGATAGTGTGAAAGTTACAAAAAATACAGCTAAACGGAAGACGCTGCGTAGACTTAAGAATAACATTGAAACTCATGATATTATAGGCACAATGACGTTTGAATTAGATAATAAAGATATAGTAGAATTACTGAAAGACGAAAAAGATCTTCAAGCCTTAATGAAAAATAAAAACAAGGAAGACTTCAAAGATCTACTGTTTTCAATATCAGCTCAAGTTGTTATTAACAAAGTATTTGAATATTTAAAGCAGAACAAGAGTCCTGTGTTAGCTAAATGTTTGGAAGAAGATAAGGAGTTGTTCTCGTTACCCAAAAATAGCATTAACTCTGAAATGTATTCAAAAGCTTCAACCCTATTCGATAATTCTGTTAAAGACGCGTTAAGTATGGGAGAGTTGAGAGATCTAGTAAAATCAAGATTCAATTCCTGGAAGCACTATGTAGCGACGAAATTTAAAGGAATTCCTGTTGAAATTTTAGAAAATGAAATCGAAGCTATGCTAGATAAGTTTTACACTTACATACAAGATTTAGCTGAAAAGAAATTAGTCCCGGATGTAGATAAAATGGCGTCCAAGCTAGACGAGATGAGGAAAAATAGCGACACGACTAAAGATAGTGACAGCGATTCCAAAGAGTCAGTAAGACAGATTTTATTAACAACATCCGTTGGAAACACTCTAGACATTTTAATTATGAAATTCCCGAAGTTGACTCACGATAAAAAAACTATGGTTAAAGGGTTAAAATTCAAATATATGAACGTTTTGAGACGATGCTGCGAGTCACAGCCGCTAGCGAATTGGATATTAAACGACCCAGAAACCGCCATTAACGTTATACAAGATCTAATGAATTATCAAGTAAAAAAGCCGGATAGTGTACCTGAATTTTCGACCATAAATAATGAGAAAAAACGAGACTATTTCCTTGAGAGATTAAAGGATGTAAATAAACAATATATTGAGACGTTACCTAAGAGTAACCTTACGGGCGACGAATGGCTCGTCATGCTGTACAGACTGGAACAATTTGAGGAGAAAATCAAAGAGAATTTCAACAAAGCCACTCCACCCCCCGTGAAAGCTAGTACAAACGCAAGCGAGGCCGAAATACTAGCTGCAAAAGGACTCAGCAAAATCATAGGCAAAGCTAGCATAAGAGTCGTCAAAAAAACTGACCCACCGAAGAAGAAAGAAGAGAAACCGATTGAGAAGGAGAATGAAGAGAAGAAATGTAAAAATGATGCTTTATTGGCGAAATGTGAGGCAATACTTACGTCTAAAGGCGAGAAATCTCTTTTAGACAGTTTTTACACTATCAAATCGTATATAACTCAAGGGTTACCAGTCCCTGAAACGTATAAAAAACACGTAATCTCAATTTGTTCATCAATTGATGCGAAACTTCTAGACGAGGACATTGAAGACGGTTTAAAATCAGATAAAGAAGATGCTGAGGTTGAACCTAAAGACAAATCTTCAATCTCCCCTCAAAATCATGAAGATTTAGCTAAATACTCGGCCCAAGCATTGAGAAATGCTAAGCAAACGTTAAATGCAGTTGCTTTTAAGAATATTAGTAGGAACGGACAGAGTAAATCGGAGAGTGATGTGTGTGATACCCCTAAAACTGATTGTAAATGGACGAATGATTGTGTGTGTAACTCGTGCAAAGACAATGACAGTTCAGTGTGTCTCAGTGATATAGTGAAACAGTGCTACGATGGGGATAAGAAGGGGGAGAAGAAGAAGGAGGTCAAGAAGCCGGTGGCGAAGCCCAAGCCTGTGGCGAAGGCCTGCGAGAATAGTAACCATCAACATGTTTGCAAAGGTGAGTGTAATATATGCATTTTTTTTGTATACCTCTAAGGTAAACAAGCATACGGCCCACCTGATGGTAAGCAATTAATATATAGCATGTCTCTTTCCAAGGTATAGTCTATCTCTTTACAAAATTTCATCAAAATCGATCCAGCGGTTTAGGCCTCAAAGCATATCAGATAGACAGAATTACTTTGACACACATCACACACATATTGACGGTGTATGTGGTTTGGTACAGATGTCGTCAATATGTGTGTGTGAGTTTTTTTTATGCTACTAAGGTGTCAAACAAGCATACGGCTCACCTGATGGTAAGCGGTTACCGTGGCCTATAGACGCTTGTAACACCAGGGGTATCACTTGCGCGTTGCCGACGCTGTAAAAAAAAAGAGGAATAGTTGGGTTAGATAAGGGTCAAAGTTAGAAACTTACGTCTGGTTAGTTTTTTTTTTATACCACTAAGGTGGCAAACAAGCATACGGCCCACCTGATGGTAAGCGGTTACCGTAGCATATAGACGATTGTAACACCAGGGGTATCACTTTTGTGTTGCCGACCCGATATCTGTCGAGGTCTACTTGACTGCGTGCAGTCGTATCTGTATATACTATATTTATTTAAGTTTATATTGTATTGTAAATATTTTTATTTAAGTATTTTTGAATTGGCTTGTACCATCCGTGAGCCACCAGGGTCTGGTTGAAAACCAGCGCCAGGCATTCCGTCTGGCATATGCTGAACCAGCGCCGTTTCAGCGCAATAATTCATACTATGTATACCTAGTACCTACCTGTATTTTATGAATTGTGCTGAATAAATGATTTTTCTTTCTTTCTTTCTTTATCTATCGTATCAGCCAATGTCCTGAAGACGATAGGATATGATATTGTAAACGAACATACCTACCATACCAAGTCAAAGCGAATATGACGTAATTTACACCTATGACACCAAATGTCAATAACACTGATTGCGTAGTGTTTGCCTACAACATACTGTTGTAGGAATGTTTGTAGGAGTAGGAGTGTTATTTATTTGCCTACAACATACTGTTGTAGGAATGTTTGTAGGAGTAGGAGTGTTATTTATTTTATTGTAGGAGTGTTATTTATTTTATTGTAGGAGTGTTATTTATTTTATTGTAGGAGTGTTTGTGATAGACTATGACGTCACACTAAGCGCGCCAAAATGGCGGGCGTTTAAAGTGCCCAGTTCGGTTGGCTATTTTTAATCATTTTTTTAATAGTTTTTTGCTGTTGAATATTTTTTTACCATTATACAGGGTTAATTTTCAATCACCGGCGAAATTTACCGAGATTGTACCGGAATCGATAATAAACTCGATATATGAAATAAAAAAAAAATATATTCCTAACCGCCTCTAAAAAACAGAACTCATGGATAGGTACGTAGATACGTAGGTATGTCACTACATACTCAAGCGCAACATCGTAGGTAGTTAGGTACCTACGCGGAGAGCGAGGTCGTTGTCTTTATTGCGTGTTTATGAAATTATAGTTTTATCGGACATTTTTATATGCATTTTTTTAGAATATAGTTAATTAATTTGACAATAATGTTTAAGACACACTTTGGGTTTGACCTTATCTTTTTATTTATTTATTTAAAATAGTACAACCACATCATACATACTAATACACTATTTAGTTTATATTACAGTTATTATAACTTCTGATATGCATGACACTTACGGTGTACATAACATTGACCAGGTACAACGTAGTAAAGTGTAGTGATTAACATTTTGTGAGGGTGTAATAATGAACACACCCATATTTTTAATTTTGGTTGGTCTTTGAAAAGTGACCCTGTGTAGTTTTTTTTATTTTTTTATTCACGATAGGCCTACGCTTGACCACTAGTTCGCCTGATGTTAAGCGACACTGCGATCTACGGTGGAGCGCGCTTGCCTAGAAGAAACCGATTCAATCGAGATTTAAAAACACACAGATTATAGTTATTGGGGAAGACCCACTCAGGAAGCTCATTCCACATTTCAGCGGTACGCATGATGAAACTTGATTTAAAGCGTCAAGCGTCTTGATTTATAGTGATGTAAATAAACGAATAATACTATTAGGTATAAAAATCATGCATCTATTCTCTCTATCAGCCACGGACGTCCACTGCTGAACATAGGCTTCCCCTAATGATCGCCACAAAAATCGGTCATGCGTAGACCGCATCCACCGACTCCCTGCGACCCTCACGAGGTCGTCCGTCCACCTAGTTGTGGGCCATCCTACGCTGCGCTTTCCTATGCGTCGTCGCTCAACTTTACTTCCCCAGCGGCCATCCGTTCTCCTGGCCACATGGCCCGCCCATTGCCACTTCAACCGTGCAATCCTGCGAGCTATGTCGGTTACTTTGGTTCTTCTGCGGATATCCTCATTTCTGACTCTCACGCAGAGAAACTCCGAGCATAGCCCTCTCCATTGTACGTTGCGTGACTGAGCCTCCTTATAAGTCCCATCGTGAGCGACCATGTCTCATGCATATTCCCTATTATTGGGCTAAAGGCTAATGTGTACTCTTCAATTTCACAGCTCAGCTCTTGTCGGTGGAGCAATCGCCACTGTTCTTTATCTTCAGCTTTCCGTTTTACCTCTTGGTACCTCTTCACTACATAGTATAAAACAAAGTCGCTTCCCACTGTCTGATTGTCCCTATGTATGCTTAGATCTTTAAAACTACGCAACGGATTTTGATTTTTTGTTTTTTTTTAATAGATAGAGTGATTCAAGAGGAAGGTTTAAAATGTATACAGTGTGTACAGCGTGCGCGTTCGAGCATTGTTATTTATATTTTTTGCTCCTTGTTTATGTTAGTTTTTTTTTGCAAGTACCCTGCATTATAGAATTAAAAAAAAAAGCTTGAAATGTATACTTGAAAGTGTTGAGTAAATTCTTATTCTTGTACGTCTTTATAAGTTGATTTTATGTGTTTAAACTTTCTCATGTAAGTGAATTACTGTAAAATTCTTATGAGAAATAAAGATATCTCAAACCTCATGTATGTTTTTAGTACATTGCACCCGTGCGAAGGGGGGGCGGGTCGCTAGTTAAAGTATACTTATTATTGTACCATGATTCTAAGCTCTTTTGTATGATGTAGTGGGGCACAGCGGCGCGGCGTGTGCCGGCGAGGGCACGGACCAGCCCTGCACATGCTGTTACTGCACTGTATTCGGTCATGCCGTGAGTATATACATTTCTAAACTAATATTATAAAAAATAGTAACTATGTTTGTTTGTCTATCTGCCTCGTTAGCGTAGGACCACTAGACTAAAGGAGTAGGCACATTTATAACACCAAATGACACCCTATTATTGGCCGATTGTTGAAATCTCTGAACACAACATATAATCTGGCGAATGGACACGTTACATTCGCGTCACGTGGCGTGATGTGTTACAAGTCTGTTCCTACCTTAACAAGCTTACTTTAGAAAGTAAAGAGTAAAAAGGAATTGGCATTTTTCGCCATGTACGCTACAAGTATCGGAAATTCACGATAATTTTATATGATTAGTGGGCAACATCCGATAACAAAAAGTTATTAGTACTTATAATTATGTTGCCGTGTTACATAAAGTAACGTCAACGATAACTCGCTGGTTACTATTTGTTACTTAATGTTATTGGCGGTATGGATGCGATCATTCAACAAAGAGTAATAAACAGTCGCAAAAGTTGAAGAATGTTACCTAATGGTATCGTGTTGCATTCTGTTGCTCCACAAAAAGTCTCTGTGGGGTGGATACTCCAAAAATGAGAGGTGTCAGGCTATAGTGTCTACCATGCCAGCCAAGTGCGAGTTGCAAGCAGACTTCTCACGCCGTCGAGTTCTCTCAGGCATGCAGATTTCCTCACAATGTTTTTCCTTTACCGTTTAAGCGAGTGATAATTGATAATTAAGAATATAAGTGCTTGTTTTTTATATATTATAAGTATGTATTCGTAGATAGTAAAACTGATGTGCACACAAATATTTGTCTCGGGTGAGAATCGAACCCACGGATATGCGCAAAGGTAGTGGCGACCACCTAACCCGCTACACTAAACGTGCAGTTAAAACTGTATGTAATAGTGTTTTGTCAACAAAAAATATATTTCCTTTAGTTTTCCATGTGTAATAACTTCCCAGAATTTCATCCCATCGGATGGAGTAATTATACAGCTTTTTTTTCCAAATCAACAGGTTCAATTCTTAGGTAGGAATATTAATTTGTCAAAAATCCACTTAGTGCGACCTAGTCATGGAACCCAGCACCTCTAGTGTAACAATCGCGTGTACAGCCACTAGATTAATTAGGAAAGTATTGTTGGGTTTTTCTATGAAATTCTCAGTAGCAGCCCGGAGTTTGGATTTGTTTCCGGTTAATGTTAATAGGCTCGACCCTTATTACATGGGACTTAAACATTCCGGCGAAGTCTGCCTAACCTTCAGGGTGATGGTATGTCAAAATTCCAAGTATTCAGTTTTAGTTGTTATCAAAATCAAGCCTGAGACTTCATTGAGTATTTTTCGCTATTCCTGATAAGTTTCGGATTTTGTTATCCACATCCAATTCAAAAATTCATCCCTGTATTGGCGTGCCTTCTGTGGTTACCTAGAAAAATCTTTACTTATAAATTACTTTGAATAGTCATAGGTTATAGAGAAGAGACCTGCGAGTACCTGGCGTAGACTTTATTATACCATAGGAGCGCACAGTGTTCAAAAATCCCTTGTGATTGGACATTTCGAGTTAAGCTAACCACGTGACTCGTTATAATATTCTTAACCCTGGAATAGATCTGCTGGGTGTCTTGTAAATACATCTTTTAAAGACACTTTTACAAGGCAATAATTAATTAATAATACTAGATGGCGCCGGCATTTCCTAGCTGACGACCTCCGAGAAGAGACCCCGAAACAAACTCAGAGAAAAATTGTCTCTTTTAAAGTCCAGACAGTAACGGACAGGTTGCCATCTCTAAAATCCGGCAACCTGGACAAGAAACCTAAAACCCAGGATTTTGGGGCTTAAAACCCGGACATGTCATAAATCCAACGAGTTCATTGCTCGCAGCAAAGCGATGGGCCACCCGATGGCGCCGATGACTTGATAATTTTAAGCCCGGACTAGAATTGAAACCCCGCCCGGACGCTCCTCGGACACACTAAACTAGGACTAATCCGGGGAAACTGGTAGGACCCGGTCGGATGGTAACACTACAGTAACAGTATTCAATGCTTATCCTAAGTGTTTTACAATGTAGGCAAAGCTGAACTGGCCTTTTGAAGAAAGAGCCATCAGCAGCTTTTATTTTTCATGATTCCTACTCAGAGCCTTTCAGTCGGCTTCCAGTCTAACCAGGGGGTCTACTCCCTATCTCCGTCAACGAAGTTACGAGCCGTTCGAAAGTTCTCCGAAACTTCGGAGTCCGATAAAACAAGTGTCAAATTAAATTTTTCGAACGGGTAAAAACACATCGGGAGTAGGGACAACTGTTAAATTGTATTGTCATTCATTCTTAGTTCGGGCCCCGAACGAATCATCCGTCCGTAGGTGATACGGAGTAGGAAACGCCCGTAACGAAGTTCGAAACTACGGACTTCGTGCTTAGGGAGTAGACCCTCTGGAGCGGTTGAATATCAGTATTTTACACGAAGCGACTGCCATCAGACCTCCGCAAACCAATTTCTGGGTAATACCGATATCCCTCATGATAGACTGGTTGTAATGCTATATGAGCTTCTTACTACCACTTACAATTGTCATAGATGTTCAAATGACAACCGGGACCGATGACTTTACCCAAGTGCACCCAAGAATGGTTACCCATCCACAGACTGACCGCGGCTTTCGCAGCTTAACCTTGCAGATCGGGTGATCTGCGTAGTTATAATTTAGCGTTGAACCCCTCACAATTGAGAATTTGTTATGGTTATTGAAATAAATTACCTTAGTTTATTAATTTTAGGTATTAAACGTGTAAAAACTATTTTTTCAGTATTTTTTTTAAACTTTGTTGCATATCTACGTTAGGGACATGCAATGAATACTGTTGATGATGCTTATTAACATTACGATTAGAAATGTGCAACCAAATATATTGTTATTTGTTAAAAAAAAAATGTACACATTATTGACACCTGAAATGAATAAACTAAGGTAATTTCTCTCAAAAATCAATATGAAACTCCTTTTTACGGATTGTCTTTTATATTGATATTATTAATCCCGACGTTTCGGACCCTTTACAGCTTCCATGGTAACTGGTAGACCTATCACGGATAGACGGGTAGACGGGTCTACCCGTGACCATGGCCGCTGTAAAACGTCGATATTAATAATATAAATATAACGCGATAAAATCTGAAAAAAATATTGAAATAAAACTACTTTTTACGGATTTTATCGCGTTATATTGATATTATTAATCCCGACGTTTCGGACCCTTTACAGCGTCCATGGTCACGGGTAGACTCAAAGATAAAATCCGTAAAAAGTAGTTTTATTTCAATGTATAATATTCGCGTAAATGTCAGAAATCAATATCCGTAAAAAATAGTTTTATTTCACTGTAATATTCACGTAAGTGTCAGAAATCAAGGGCTAAGAATATTATAACGCATCACGTGGTTAGCACTCATCGCAAGCGATTTTTCAACACTGTGGGGCGTGTTATGTATGTATGTACTCTTCTATCGTTCCAGCCGCCTCTAACGACTCCCGTCCCTCGAAATTTCAATGAGACAAGAGAGAGATTACGATCTATCCTGAACAAGAAAAAACAGCAGTGTAAGGGTACTAATGTAAGTACTACTTTTTTTCATTAAAGACCCTCCAGAGGGTCAATAAATTTTTTTGATTGCACGTTCCGTGTAGTGGTTAAGGTGGTCACCTCGCTGCTACCGTTGCGCAGGGTGTCGTGGGTTCGATTCCCATCAGAGACTGTGGGTGTACTTTGTGTTCGTTATTTGTAAAATCTCCCGCGGCACAGCTTGTACCAAAGCGCGGGCGCAGATAAAAAAAAATGATTTTCAATTGTGCTAATAACAATTTTAATATTTGACAAGTTAACCTGTTAGTACACAATGCAAATGTATTCGTCAGTTAGCAAATGCCGATTCCATCAAGTAGAGTCAAACGGGGTGAATATGGACGAAGGGGTGAATGAGGCCAATACTTTGAAAGGGATTTTTTGCTCTAATTATTATAGTTTGTTGGAAAAGGGACTCTAATATTTAGTGATGTTGATAATCGATTATCAACATCACTATCACAGCATTGAGATGACAGGAAGCAAAGGTAAATAAATCTTTAGCTTCATTCATTCATGATTGTTGATTATTCGAGTGAGATATGTATAACTTTGAGATAATTAAGATAATTTTACCTGTTTCGTTCCATTATCAATAATCGATTATCAACATCACTACGAATATTGTTCCTAAATTATAATAACCCATTAGAACACCTTGTTGGCTTTGAACTATAATAATTACAGCTGAAAATGAATCCTTTTCAAAGTTTTGTTTCGATTCACCCCTCTATCCCTACTCACCCCGTTTGACCTAAAAATGTAAAACATTGACTTGTAGAAGTGTCTTTAAAATATCGTTTTTATTGTTTTTTATTTGCGTCTATAGTATCACTGTGACCGTAGTCGGTCTATTGTGATCTCCACTCGTTGAGTTAGAGTTCACCGCTAAACTCTGCGGCTACTATAAACTGCAGGATTTGCTTAGGGGTGAGCTCCTTTATTTCATCTGGGCTTACGATCTATCCCTAGATGAGCACTGTGCTTGTGTATTATGGACCCGCATTTCCTCAGGAGGTGAAGCGTTTCATCAGCCTCCTCATAACGTCGGCAGGTTCGCGTGTCACTCAGCCTTAGGTTGAACATGTGCGGGTTTAAGCAGCAATGTCCTGTTATGGCTCTCGTTACAATGCACGATGCAAAGACCTATTGTAACGAGAGCCTTAACCTTTTAACCGCCACGGACGTGTATAGACGTCAAATGAAAACTTTCTCACGACGCCAACGACGGCATGGCACGTCAGAAATACCCCTTTTTTAGTTCAAAATACATATATCCAAAAAAAATTGTTGTTTTTTTTTACCTATTATTAAATACTAGAATTTGTCGCTTGGCGTAGAGAACACGGATTTTCGTTATTGACGTGGCGGTCAAAAGGTTAACAGGACATTGATGGTTTAGGCATCAATGTCCTGTTAAGGCTCATATCCTCGGAGTCTTCTCCCAACTGAGTTGGGGTCGGCTTCCAGTGAAACCAGACATACCTGAAGTATCAGTATTTTACACGAAACGACTGCTATTGGTTCTCCGGCACCTAATTTCTGGGCAATACCGATATCCTGGGGCTAGATTACAGATAGGGTTTCCAACATTTCTTCAGCGAAATATAGTATTTTTAAGCGACGACGAGGTCGAAGGTGGAACACGCTTACCCAGAAAATGTCTGTTCATTCTCACCTTAACCTTTTTACCACCACGTCAATAACGAAAATCCGTGTTCTCTACGCCAAGCGACAAATTCTAGTATCTAATAATAAGTAAAAAAAAACAAATTTTTGTTGAAATAAAACTACTTTTTACGGATTTTATCGCGTATATTGATATTATTAATCCCGACGTTTCGGACCCTTTACAGCGTCCATGACCGTAAAAAGTAGTTTTATTTCAATGTATAATATTCTCGTAAATGTCAGAAATCAACAAATTTTTGTATAGGTATTTATTTTGAACTAAAAAAAAAGTGGTATTTTTGACGTGCCATGCCGTCGTTGGCGTCGGGAGCAAGTTTTAATTTGACGTCTATGGACGTCCGTGACGGTCAATGGGTTAAAGACACCAAGGTTATATGAGTCCGGGAAAGGACGCAGCGAGAGCATTCCACTCCTTTGTGGTGCGAACAAGAAACTGCATACCGCTTCGTGCGTTGTGGTGGAAATTCAACCACATGTGGGTGAAAGTCCTCTCGGCGTTTGGTAGTCCGATGAAGGAAAGTGGAGGGTGGGATAAGGTCGTGTAGTTGCTTGGTACACTCCATAATACGCCTTGTAAGACTGTAATTATTGTTCTTACGTAAGTTACTAAAGTTTCTTAATCAACCCATATACTGTCCTAATCACTCTCATATTGAGAGGGATTAGGCTATAGTCCACCACGCTAGCCTAGTGCGGGTTGGCAGACTTCACAAACCGTCGAGAAAAATCTCTAAGGTATGCAGGTTTCCTCACGATGTTTTCCTTCACCGTTTAAGCGAGTGATAATTAATTATTAATACGTACATGAATTCGGAAA
Organism: Acronicta alni; assembly: GCA_964056405.1. NCBI lineage: Eukaryota > Metazoa > Arthropoda > Insecta > Lepidoptera > Noctuidae > Acronicta > Acronicta alni. Next base: position 1,566,534 of record OZ043943.1, read on the forward strand.
GGCAGAGGTGCGTGCCTTCGGTTCGAACTCGAGACCTTCGACTTGGCAGTCCAATGATCATACCACTAGGCTATCACTGCTTAATATTATTGTTCTTACGCAATTTAAAAGTTACACACACAATAATTATGATTAATAAATTAATTAAATACCGGCTTATCTTTAACTCAATTTTTATGCGACATTAATGGTCGTCATCGCAACTGTTACGCTAGAGGTCTTGGGTTTGGTTCCCAGGTCGAGCAAGTGTTATTGAGTTTTTCTATTAAATTCTACTGAGAATTTATACAGGGCACTAATCTAAACTTTTGCTCGGTTAGCAATAGGCTGCGCCATATTACATGGGACCTAAACATATCGGCGAACTGTGGGTTTTACATAAGTACACCTCTGCCTAACCCTTCGGGGAATACAGGCGTGATGGTAAGTTATAGAAAAATACGTATATGTTCATCTAGCCCAGTTCGTGTCCACTGCTGGGCAATATTTCTTTTTTGTTAACTGAAATATACTTGCGTGTAATAATCAGGGACCGAAATCCTTTATAAATTATGGTACAGGTATCGAAGAATTTAGGTTACCTAAACGCCTAAAGGTAACCGCTATCTGGGAAAAAAACGTTATGTACTTGTATTTAGGTTACCCTTTTAATACCGGTTACCTAAAAAAGACCTCGGTTGAAAAAGTAATATTTTAAATCTAATATATAAAATTCTCGTGTCACAGTTTTCGTTGCCATACTCCTCCGAAACGGCTTGACCGATTCTCATGAAATTTTGTGAGCATATCGGGAAGGTCTGAGAATAGGCCAACATCTATTTTTCATACCCCTAAATTTTTTTTTTATGGCAAAACAACGTTTGCTGGGTCAGCTAGTCTAATATATAAAATTCTCGTGTCACAGTTTTCGTTGCCATACTCCTCCGAAACGGCTTGACCGATTTTGATGAAATTTTTTGTGCTTATCGGGGAGGTCTGAGAATAGGCCAACATCTATTTTTCATACCCCCAAATTTTTTTTTTATGGCAAAACAACGTTTGCGGGGTCAGCTAGTTTTAATATAAATCTGTAGGTAACACATCTCGTCGACACACACAGGCGATGCGAGCCCTTTAACTAATGCCGACGGCACGTGTAAGATAGAGGTTATTTCTATTTCCGTTACCGGTATTGATAATGGTTGTGTATTAAATTTACAAGTTAAGGTAACCTTTGAAAATACCTGTAAACAAAATATAGGTTGTAACGGAAAAAATATCTGTATTGATCGTACCGGTTTCGGTCCCTGGTAATAATACAATAACGTTGAAGAGTTTCTTGTTTGAAAGCACTAATCTAATATAAAGACTAATATAATCTAATACAAATCTAATATAAATCTGATAAAATTAAGCATAGTTTCCCTTATTTTCACCTTTTGACCGCCACGGACGTGTATAGACGTCAAACGAAAACTTGCTCACGACGCCAACGACGGCATGGCACGTCAAAAATACCACTTTTTTTTAGTTCAAAATGAATACTTATACAAAAATTTGTTGTTTTTTTTTACCTATTATTAGATACTAGAATTTGTCGCATGGCGTAGAGAACACGGATTTTCATTATTGATGTGGCGGTCAAAAGGTTAATATGTGCACATTATGAAGACTCACTTCTTCTTTGGGTGCCTCTGAAGGTCCTCCACTGAAGGTCGGCAGGTGTCCTTTTAAATTCTTCCTTGTTCAGAGCCAGTCTGAACAGATCTTCCACTTTCCTTATCCCAGTCCATTGTCGGATGTTGCGGAGCCAGGATAATTTCCTTCTTCCAACACTTCTTTTACCTGGAACTTTGCCCATCATTATTGTCTGCAGCAGTTGGTAGCGCTCATGTCTTAAAACATGTCCAAGGTACGCAACTTTTGTCTGTTTGATGGTACGTCCGGTCGGGGTCATGAGTCCAGTAGCAGTTTCACAAATCTATCGCATCAAAACAAGTCGCACTTACGACCTTTTTCCATAACAAACATTTTGCACACATACACGATCTCGTATATCGCACTCTCATTGGTTCGATGCGAACACTAATATGAAGAAAACAAAACTATATTGTTGTGAGAAATTAAACGCCGTCTTGCACAAAACTTATTTATTTCTATAAAACAATCTTACTCGTCCGTCTTTACAGTGTTAACGATAACGTCTTAGCTCAGTCTCCGCCATATTCCTTTCTTTTCCTCCCTCTCGCTCGCACACACGCTCTCTCACTCACACTCTGTCTCGTTCATACTCATACTTTATATAAAGGAACACAATACTTAGGCTTAGGTTTCCACACATGACTCCAGGTGACCATCCATGTCTTTCATTCCCACATTGTTATCTTTGTCTAGTGTTGACCCCACACACTATCACCTTCTCGTAGTTATACTGTTTGACGGGTAAATTTTTGCATTGAAATCACTCACACATGTGTCTATACGCGCAGTACCGTGCAAGCGAATATGATCGTTGACATGCTACTGGACTTAAGGCCCCAGACTGTACAAGTTCATTCGTTCATTCGTCGAAGGACTTCGATATTTGAGACCTTACCTGTCCAGCTTATGCGGAGCATGCGGCGATACGTCCACATCTCAAACCCTTCCAGTCTGTGAAGTGAAGTGAAGACTCGCACTGTATATTAAACTAAAGGTTGCTTACTATTGCTTTTCTGTTTATTGCAGGGTGAGCCTGAGCCACCTGTCAGCAAGCTGTCGGGTGGTCAGACGCCTCCGATAGAGCAGCCCGCCCCACAGAAACCGGTGAAGCCGCCGCCCGTCGCTCCCAAACCACCGGTAACTATCAACATCAACTATTTTAAGAGATTTAGATTATTTTAAGAGAGTTAGGACATTGTGGGAGTAATTCCACTCAAATTGGAGCTGCCCGACTGGGGAAATACCTACGCCTTGCAGAAAATCGAAGTAAATAACACTGCATTGAGCTGTGTTGTGATTTTCATACGGTGAGCAAGGTTGCCAGTGCTCCACGAGGAAATGTGTTGGCAGTGGGGACTTGGACCCTTATACTGCCAACCCACCTTTCCTTTTTCAATACAGGATCGGCAACGCGCAAGTGATACTCCTGATGTTGCAAGCGTCTATAGGCTACGGTAACCGCTTACCATCGGGTGGGCCGTATGCTTGTTTGCCAACTTATTAGAATAAAAAAAAAGCACATACAGAATACACCCGTGACCATGGACGCTGTAAAGGGTCCGAAACGTCGGGATTAATAATATCAATATAACGCGATAAAATCCATAAAAAAGTAGTTATATTTCAATGTACATTATTCGCGTAAATATCCGAAATCGATAGACTATACTATATTTTATTCCACAGGCATTACCAAAGACTCAGCCGCCGAGCTTGACGCCCGCTCAAGTGCAGCAGAAGCGACAGTCGATAGATATACAACAAAAGCAGCTAGCCGACAAGATGGCGCGGATGGCTGTGTCCGACAAGCCTCCCGCCGTCAACACGGACGCTAAACCTAAGGTACGACCCGTAATAAATCTAAAAGACGATATAAAAGATGAATCAATCCCAACTACACTACCGGCACGCTATGATGGCCGTTTTGACGTTTGTCCACTCATGAAGTTTCGTATTAATTAGTAATTACATTTGAAGGAGCAAATTGCTGTTCTTTATTGTCAATAGTGATCTAACGATACTACTACAAAAAATATATACAATGTGTATATATGTATTGTGTTTTTTTTATTTTCGTCCATTAACGTAACGTAATCATAGCGTGCCGCAAGTATAATCACTATTTCACTACTAATATTATAAATGTAAAAGTAAGTCTATCTACAGGCTGTTACAAAACTACACGTAAAGCCGAAAGGAGGTTAAATGGGGCCTTATAACGAGTCCATTCACAATATTTAAGAACCGTAGTAACGCTGTATAACATACCCCAAAAAAAGGAAAACAACAACATTTATGAATGAAAAATAGAAAAACGATTAAAGTAAACAATTATTAATATGATGGTATATTAGGTACGTAGGCCTTTCTGTTAAATAATCTGGTTCCCTGACATGACCTGACATTTTATGCTTTGATAATTAATTATATTTTTACGGCGTATTTATTTAAACATGATTGAAGTATTTTATTTTATTTATTTTTGTTAAATTATACATACTGTCCGTGGCTTCATAAACAGGCCCTATCAGAATATCAGCGCTGCAGCTTGATTTGCTTTTTGCTGCAGCACAGTGCTGAGATAGGGACCTATTCTGACATCGCACAGGATAAAGTACTTCCTTAATTTTAAGACTTATTAAATTGTTATGTTAAATTGTATTTTGTCCGGTTTTGTGCCTGTCAGAATATATTTTCTTTCTTTCTTTCTAACACGTTATATAGTCTGTCTGTTGCGGTTACACGCCTTAACCACAGAACCGATTTTGATAAAATATGGTACAGGGAAAAAAGCCATATTTTTTAATATATAAAAAATAGTAGCCCATCTGTATTGGGAGCAGTATCCAAGCGAGAGGAACCTGAGGATACGCCGTGATAACGAGATTCTCTTCAGATGTAATTCGAGGCTCTTGGCTATTATTGACTGAAACCTAATAACTGCTGAATCCACATAGTAATAATTATTATTATTCCCTTTATTTATATTTACACATATTCAATTCAATTCAAATTCTTTATTTGCATAAAACATGGTATAAAAAGTTGTTACAAATAAGTTTTGATCAATCATGTTTTGCTAATTATAGTATAGCATGCAAAATTAAGTCATTACCATTGATTTCCCAGGAATTGTTTTAGTGAGTAAAATTTTTTAGTATTTAGCCATGCGTACAATTTTTTCTTAAATAAATTAATGTTTAAGTCTTTAAGTTCACTGGGTATCCTATTATAAATTCGTACATCATCATTTTTAAATATCTCATCAGTAATTATAAAAACATATAAACAAATAGAAACCCACCGGCATCGGGAGCTAGTCCAAGCTACCGGTGGTCAGCCCCCACAAAAGAAACCTTTTTTTTTTACCGTGGGAGAGCCATGCTTCGGCACGAATGGGCCGGCTCGACCGGACTTGATACCACGGCCTCACAGAAAACCGGCGTGAAATAACGTTTTCGTTGTGTTTCGTCGAGTGAGTGAGGATACCGGAGGCCCAAACCCCTTAAAAGGGCGGCAACGCACCTGAAGCTCCTCTGGTGTTGCGGGTGTCCATGGGCGGCTGTAATCGCTTACCATCAGGCGATCCGTCTGCTCGTTTGCCCACCCTATCACATAAAAAAAAAAAAACCTAACAATACGGGCCATGTCCAAGAGTACTACTCTGTATCGAGCCCATGATCGAACCACCCAACGACAGCCTCCTTAGATCTTGGTCGAGACTCTTCGGTATTAGACCGTTGGCTGACACAACGATTGGTAGAATATCTTTCATGTCAGTCCTTCATCGGACTACCAGACCGGGAGGGCATTCACCTACATGTGGTCGAATTTCCGTCACTACACACGAAGCTGTATGCTGAGTCTTTTCTTGTTCGCACCGTAAAGGAGTGGAATACTCTCCCTGCTTCTGTATTCCCGGACTCATAATTATAACCTTGATGTCTTTAAGGCAACTGGCATTTTCTGGGTAAGCTTATCCCATATTCGACCATAAGGTGAGACTGAAGTTATACGCAAACCTATCAACAATAAAAAACATCGAAAGAAAGAAAAGAAAGAAAAATATTTATTGACACAGTCTTGGACAATGCACACAGTAATATTATAAACATGAGGGAAGTACATATAAAATAATGAAAAAAAAAAATGTGTGTCCCACGACTGCGTCAAATAGGCTCCGGTTCAGCTAAATGCCAGACCGCTGGTGAGCTGCCTGGCGCTGGTTTTCAACTGGACCTTTTAAATTTCCATCGCTTATTATTATTATTAATGTGTATATCATGATAGGTACAGCAACGAACGGTGCCCGTGCAGGTGAATGCTACCCCAGTGCTGAAGACGGAGGGAAAGGTGAATCCCAATGCTATGGAACAAATACGACTACAGGTTAGTCAAAAATGAAATTTATTTTGCAAATAGATCTTTTAAAGACAAGACAATGTTTTAATTTTTTTTTAAGCTAGATGGCTCCGGCATTTCCTAACTGACGACCTCTGAGAAGAAACACCGAAACAAACTTGGACCCTTTGACGCGGTCCCTAAGCACGAAGTCCGTAGTTTCGACCTTAGTTACGGGCGTTTCCTACTCCGTATCACCTACGGACGGATGATTCGTTCGGGGCCGAACTAAAAATGAATGACAACACAATTTGACAGTTGTCCCTACTCCCGATGTGTTTTTACCCGTTCGAAATTGAATTTGACACTTGTTTTATCGGAATCCGAAGTTTCGAACTTTCGAACGGCTCGTAACTTCGCTGACGGAGATAGGGATAGACCCTCTGAAACGAGAAGGTAGGATTGTCAATGATCCCAATCTCACAAACGGTTTGGAACCTTTAAGTCTGAGGAGAGACTTTGCGTCTCTCCGTGTGTTCTACCGTTTGTACAACGGGCGGTGTTCTGAGGAATTGTTTGAGATGATGCCAACGGCTACTTTCTACCGTCGGACCTCTCGCCATCAGCGTGGAGTTCATCCACATACCCTGGAACCACTTTGGTCTCATACTGTGCGATTCCAGAAGCATTTTCTCCCACGTACGCTTAGGTTGTGGAATCAGCTCCCGGTCCAGGTTTTCCCGTGAGACTATAGCTTGGGGTTCTTCAAGAAGGGTGTGAAATGATTTTTACAGGGTCGGCAACGCGCAAGTCATACCTCTGGTGTTGCAAGCGTCTATAGGCTACGGTGACCGCTTACCATCAGGTGGCCCGTATGCTTGTTTGCCACCTTAATGGTATATATAAAAAAAAAAACAGAGAATCAACATGACGCATACGAAGCGCCGTCTGGTTGCAGAAAAGTATCGAAAACCCTCATTACGTGACCTAACTGTCACGGGAAGAAAATAAGACTTAAAATTCTACCATGGTGCTGTGTAAAGTTGTCTCAAAAATATTTATAATCTACAAATTGTTCCAGCAATTAAAACAACAGCAACAGGCCCAGTTTCAGCAGCAACAGCAACAGCAGCAACAACAACAACAACAACAACAACAGCAGCAGCAGCAGCAACAGCAACAACAACAACAACAACAGCAGCTGCAGCAGCAGCAAGCCCAACAACAGAAGAAACCGGAGCCTATATACGACCTGCCGATACACAACAAGCCGACGCTCACGCCTCAGCAACAACAACAGATTCGTTATCAGCAACAGGAGGTATGTGCATGGATGTTTTTTTTTTATTGTTATAACACAATCATACTAGCCGTCTGATGGTAAGCCTAACCGCAGCCTATACACGCCAGAAACATGACTGGTATCATTTGCGAGACGTCACCTTGACGGACGACCTCAGTTGTAAAGTCTCAGAGGTAGTAAATAGTGGGAGTAATTCCACTCAAATTGGAGCTGCCCGACTGGGGAAGTATCTCCGCCTTACAAGAGCTCCGCTTTGAGCTGTGTTGTGGTCCTTATGATAAGCGAGGAAACGTTGTGTTGGCAGTAGGCATTTCACTTTAGTTTTCTGCAAGGTGAAAAGTATATATAGAAAAAAAAATCTGACTAACACAACACAAGACAAAATAACAAATGAAGGGCCAAAGGGAAGAACAGGCTAAGTCACATCCACAAAACTTATTGGTTATTGTTGTAATTATATTTATTGTTTTATTGGGTTTTTATATGAAATTCTCAGTAGTAACTTAGAGTTTAGTTAGATTTGTATCCTCAGACAATTCAAGTTGTGAAAGCATTTAATGGCCAACTTGAAAAATCTACTCACACATTAGCAGTTGATTTTAAAAGTAAATTTAGTATATCACATATATGTGTAATTGTTTTCCGTGTAAAAATTTATCTATAATTATAAAAATCTGAAATTTCATAATTACATCCAAGTCATCTGGGAAACAAGTAAGCTAAGTCCAGGACTTAGCCTGTTTTGAGAACTCATCATCGTCCTACTACCTTCATCGTCTTCGCTCATTTTCTTTATTAAAAAGCTATTAAATAACGATTTCAAGCAGTAGAAATCAACACAGACTGAAAAGAAAATAATGTCATCTTTTATTTTTATAAGAGATAGGTTAGCGTTTGACCACAATCTCACCTGATGGTAAGTGACGATGTGGTCTAAGATGTAGCACGCTTACCTAGAAGATACCTATTCACTCGTGACTTGTACACGTCAGGAAATACAGACTCAGGCAGCTGATTCCATTCCCTTGCTGTACGGATAAGGAATGTCGAGGCAAAACGCTTAGTGCGGGTTTCGGGAATTTCCACTATGAAACGGTGACGCTTTTCAGTTTGCCTTGTTGTGCGATAGTAAAAGGGAGATGGCAGAATTAGATTGTGCAGTTCTGATGCACACTCTCCGAAATGTATCCAGTAGAAGACTGACAGGCCTGCCACCCTACGACGATGATCAAGGCTTTGAAGCCTGTTTTTGGCCAGCTTATCGTCACTTGTCAACTGCATTCTGACACTCGGTTGCGTTTTGTTTTTTTTTTTGTTGGGAAGTAGTGGTCAAGTCCATAGACAGCCGGTTATTCCCTCTTTATGTAGAAATTCAGCAAAAAAAAACTTGTCACTCAACGAGTTTTACCCTTGTTTATGATAGTCGTATGATGAACTGCGTATTTTTGTTGCCATAGACAACAAAAAATCAATTTTAGAAACAATGGACTCAGCCAGTTTTTCCCTATGGCCCTTCAAATAACAAAACAATAGATACAATTCTTAAACTAAGTAAGTATGTACGTTATCCTGTGCGATGTCAGAATAGGTCTCTATCTCAGTATTATGCTGTAGCAAGCAAATTAAGCTTCAGCGCTGATATTCTGAAGCAGGAAATAAATAATAATAAAAAAAAGTCCATGCAAGTAATGCCAAAATCCTATGTCTAGTAAGCAAATCTACCGATTTTTTTAACCTTTTAACCGCCACGGACGTGTATAGACGTCAAATGAAAACTTGCTCACGACGCCAACAACGGCATGGCACGTCAAAAATAAAAATTTTTTTTTAGTTCAAAATACATACCTATACAAAAATTTGTTGTTTTTCTACCTATTATTAAATACTAGAATTTGTCGCTTGGCGTAGAGAACACGGATTTACGTTATTGACGTGGCGGTCAAAAGGTTAATAGGATCGAGCGTGATATAATTTTCAAACATTTTTTTTATTACAGCAACTCATCCAACAAAGACTCAAAGAACAAAAACAGTTGCAACATCAAAACTATCTTGCCCAACAAGCTCACAAGCAGAAGCAGCAAGCTATGCTGGCGGCTCAGAAGCTAGCGCAACAACAAGCTCAACAACAAGCCCAACAACAAGCTCAACAACAAGCCCAACAACAAGCTCAACAACAAGCCCAGCAACAAGCTCAGCAGCAAGCCCAACAACAGGCTCAGCAGCAAGCTCAACAACAGAGACAGAGTAGAGCCCAACAACAACGCAGTACTGTGTCCCTCTCTAGCAGAGATACCAGTGTGTTTTCTACTTCTTCCGGATGTTCTGGGTAAAATATTTTCTTTTATTACTGTCCCACTGCTGGGCCTCTTTCAGGTCCTTCCAGGTACTTTTATCTTGTGACCCCTCTCGAGCCAGCAATGCAATACGCATCCAAGTCGTCCCGCCATCTTTCTGGGCCGACCTCGACGATGCCTACCATCTTCAGGGATAATTAAATAAATACTTGGGACATCTTAAACGTTACGTAACGAAACGTCGGGGAAATTAATAATAGCAATACATGATGACTGATGTATGCATGCCGTCAGTAAGGACGGGCCAGCTCAAAGCTGCTATGGCTCTTTCTTCAAAACTCAGAGTGACGTTGCGGAACCCGTTATGGCGAATGATGTTTTAGACACTTGAAGAACAGATTCTTCAGGAATTTATACTAATATTATAAAGCTGAAGAGCCCCTTAACTACTTTTTACAGATTTTATCGCGTTATATTGATATTATTAATCCCGACGTTTCGGACCCTTTACAGCGTCCATGGTCACGGGTAGACTACCCGTGACCATGGCCGTTTTATTTCAATGCATTTTTTATATTTTTTCTTACATGGTGTAAGATAAGCTATTATCTTGTCTTGTCCCTCAGTGCCTTTCTCCCCATTCCGGGGCGGCATATCGTGCTGATGGCTGTACTTGTCATAATAAACAATAGCATACCTAAACAAAAAGACGCACTCACTCAAATCACACACACATACACACACACAATACACAACACACACACACACATACACACTCAGACACACTCATACAGTAGTCATAGCATTAAAACGATGGGTCCAAGTGAAAAACATCGTCAAGTATATTGGTGTTGGTAAAAGCTGAACCTGGATGCCTATTTGGTCGGGCCAGAAAACAATATGGACCCACTACCCTCTTGTATTGTACGGTCAACAAAAGAGTTAGGTATACAGGCAGCTAATTAATAAACTGTGTTTTGATAAAGATAGTGTAATAATGTATCACGCAATATGTGTCCAAACGTAGGTATTGTAAGCAGCTACATACCTAACCCTTTGCGCGTAATTATTTATGTCGAAATCTGTATAAAAATGCATATTTCGTTTGCTATCTGTATACTTAACTTTTTTATTGACTGTACTACGTGCTGTAACTATATTTTTTTGTTTTCCTTTGCTTTGGCCAAATAAACATATTTCTTTCTTTCTTTCATTATTGTAGCCGACGGAAATGAAATGATATTTATTTTCTGTAAATAGATCTTTTAAAGACACTTTTACAAGTCAATGCTTTGATTTTTTTTTATGCTTGAAGGCCCCGGCATTTCCTAACTGACGACCTCTGAGAAGATACACCACAACAAACTCAAAGAATCATAGTCTCTTTTAAAGTCCAGACATAATAATATCAAATATGTGAGTTTCACAATGTAGGGCAATGTCTGAAATGGCCTTTTGAAGAAAGAGCCACAGCGGCTTTAAGTAGGCTAATTCCTCGTCGACTCGCAATAGCGTGGCATTAGTGTGCGATGTTCGGATTGTTTTATATGTTTTGTGTATGGTTGTAGCGGGTCGTGCTGGCGCGGCGCCAGGGCCGAGGACACTCGCGACCTGGACGCGCTGCTGCAGTACATCGAGGGGCCCGCCCGCTACGTCGACCGCGGCAAGAAGCGCGCCAAGAAGCAGCGACAGAAGGCCAAGAAGGTACCCCACTCTCTCTAACTTTGTTAACCTTTTGACCGCCACGGACGTGTATAGACGTCAAATTAAAACTTGCTCACGACGCCAACGACGGCATAGCACGTCAAAAATACCACATTTAGTTCAAAACAAATACCTATACAAAAAGGAGATTGCCCACTTTTGGGTCCAAGTGTTACAGAAAAAACAAAAAGTGGAAAAAGTTATTCATTTTATGACAAAACAAATTCATAAAAAAATATATTTTAATTTACAGTTGCTAAATATAGGAAAATATTTTTTGAAATGTTTAGATTGTTTGTTGAGATCATGCAATCTGCCGTGGATAAAAAGGCAATGAGTCAAGTTTTTTAAACATTGTCATAAAAATATGACATTAAATGAAAAAAGAAAACATTCTCCCTCTCAATCATTCACTTTGAGAATGTGTTATTAATATTCGTGTTTTCGGTGATTTAAAAAACGACGATTTATATATTGACTGCTTCACGAAATCTGGCGATATTCTGCGTCACGAACCTCAGCGTGAAAACGGACTTAATAACTTCTATCATTTTGGTATTTGAGTTGGGCTAGATACCAAGAAAATATTTCACACCCTGCACACTTCTTAGATTCTTTCCTAATTGTTTATGAAATAATAAAGGAAAATGACTACCTACAAAATGTTTCTTTTCTTTATTTAAAACAATCAATTTTTTGCATTGCCTTTATTATTTGCTTGAGAATCATAAACATATAAACACTAAAAACTAGGTAAGTACAGAGCACAACAAGCTACGCCAATCTGTAAAACTTCTTTGATAGATTTTCAACTTTATTCCAAATCAATAAGGTTCATATTCGATTGGGAAAGTTTGACAGTTTTGTATAGCTTGACCTGCTGGCGTCTGTACCTATCTGACATGCTATGTTAGATTATTAGGATAGGTTACCTACTATATTTTTGCAAAATCTCTGAATATATATTTATTTGCTACCAGATTAGTCATTACTAAAGTAGTGTTCACTGCAATTGAAAAAAAGAGCTGTTGTTCTATTTTATTTATTTAAGTAGATACTTATATAAAGGCATTGTTTCACTGTATATCATTCACTCTGTTAAGTCGGTTTATTATCCCTACTAATATTATAAATGCGAAAGTAACTCTGTCTGTCTGTTACGCTTTCACGCCTAAATCACTGAACTGATTTTAATGAAATTTGATACAGAGATAGAGTTGACATTGAGAAAGAACATAGGATAGTTTTTATCTCGGACTTTTGAAGAGTTCTCTTAGAAACGCGATATAACCGAACTCGACGCGGGCGAAGCCGCGGGCGGAAAGCTAGTACAATATAAACCTAAGTAATCAAAATCATTTAAGTAGGTTATGTTTTTGGTAACATCGTTGTTGATTCTGTCATACCTAAGGCTATTACAAATGAGATATACCTATCTCAAGAGTTACTATTAGTAATCTGAACATTACCAGCTCATTAATTGCAAAATATATTGATATAAAGCATATATCCTCACCTAACCTAACCTTAGATTCGAGCTTGTGGAGAGGCGAGGTGTATTGCCCCTCCAACGAAAAGAGAGGATCCTCCAACCAGGCGGGTGTTGTGCCTGGCGGGACACGGCCCGACGGTTGATGTCGGGCGGTTGTATATAATATGCAAATTTTCGTTGCGAATGTTGCTTGCGCGATTCAGGCCTTCGTAGTTCTATGTAGCGCGGTAGATGTCGCTACAAGCTCATATATCTCTATTAAGCAACTGTCAATTAAACTGAAACGAAGACATCTTAAAGCTGATATTATAATCTAACAAATCACACTAATTTGGAACTTGTAACGGTTTATCCAATTTTGGGCCCGCAGATAGATAGATAGAATATTCTTTATTGTATAACACAATACAGAGAAAATGATAAAAAAAAACAAACACAATGTATCTACAATTGGCGGTCTTATCGTTTAAAGCAATTTCTTACAGACAACCATGGGATGGACAAGTCATGTAAGAAACGGGTAACGGGCGGTTGTGTGCTTAGTAGTCATAGATAGATAGATAATATATATATATATTCAAACAAGAATAAAATAAAATAAATATTTAATATGTAGATGTATGGGTGATGGTCGATGTCCTTTGTTGTTTTTTTTTTTTCTATTATTAGATACTAGAATTTGTCGCTTGGGGTAGAGAACACGGATTTTAGTTATTGACGTGGCAATCAAAAGGTGAATTATAATGTTACTTCCAACAGATGGAGTCGCGTCTAATAGAAGAACGTAACGTGGTTGTGAACGAGCTTAACCGGGCGAGGAAGGAGATGGATGCCCTACAGGTGGCACACGCCGCCGCCAAGAGACGACTGGACCACACGCGGCAGATGCTGCAAGCACAGAACAAGACTACTAAGAAGAAAGGTGAAGAAGCCTTATTTATTCTCGTATTTATTTATTTTCATAATATATTTTTAAGCTGCCTCATTAGTCTAGTGGTCCTAGGCGCGACTGCTACGCTAGAGGTCCTGGGTTCGATCCCCAGGTCGAGCAAAGTGTTATTGGGTTTTTCTATGAAATTCTCAGTAGCAGCTCGGAGTCTGGATTTGTGCCCGGTTAATGGCAATAGGCTCGCCCCCTATTACATGGGACCTAAACATACCGGCGAAATGTGGGTGTACATTAGTACACCTCTGCCTAACCCTTCGGGGAATACAGGCGTGATGGTATGTTATGTTATTTTTAAGCTAGCGGCCGGTCCCGTGTTAGTTACACATCGACTTACACATTAACATGTTATTTGTACAGGTAAAAAGCTCAAATTGAATCCAGCCCAGCAGGCTAAGGTGCAGCAGGTTTCGGAACAGCTTGGGGAACTGACCACACTCATGAACACCACGTCTAAGGTGAGATGTTGTTGAATGTACAGACGTCAGCTGTTCAAGCTATCCAGAACTGTCAAATTTTCCCAATTGAATATGAACCTTATTGTTTTAAAGTTTTTAAGCAAAGGAAAAATTCGACCGCGGGCAGGATTCGAACCTGCGTCTTCTGGTTAGGTACACCAGACGCTATGACCACTAAGCCACCGCGAGTCCTACCCGCCATGTCGAATTTTGCCTTCGCTTTCTGAATTTACGTCTTTTTGGTGACGTCAGTGACACCTATTGAAAAGCAAGTATTTTGCTCCTCAACCGAAATGACTTACTTTACAGTTAGTTCAATGTCGAACGATGCCACCTTACCTACTAACTATCTTTTTGTAGTTATTTACTTTAAAATCTTAGCATGGGAAATGCCAAAAAAAAAATACAAAAAGATATCTTTTTGTATATTTTTGGCATCTAAGATTTTAAAGTTTTTAAGCAAAGGGAATCAATAGGTGTTACTGACGTCACCATAAAGATTTAAATTCACCTTATAGTTTTGTCTTAAAGTTGAAAATCAATCGAAGAAAGGATGTCAAAATCTGCCTGCTAAAAAATTTTTTGATTAACAGGAAATGCAAGCAGCTGAGAAACAAGTGATTGACTTCACTCGAAGATTGCAGAACTGTGAGCGGCAGCTGGCTGAGACGAGGGCAGTGCAAGGCAAGCCGGACAGACCTGGGCTGCATACACATGTATGTATTTTCTTTATATGGGAACGTCCATTAGAGCTTAGTATCAGTGTCTAAACTGAGACATTGGCCTTTGGCCCATTAATAATTTTCATGCATACTACGCATGAAAATTAAAAAATGGAATAAAATAATAAAAATGGAAAGCGCAGCGTGGGACGGCCCCTAACTAGGTGGACGGACGACCTCGTGAGGGTCGCAGGGAGTCGGAAGATGCGGTCTGCGCAAGACCGATTATTGTGGCGATCATTAGGGGACGTCTGTGGCTGATAGATAGATAGATAGTGGTATTGGACGAAAATAAATACTTTTTCTTTCTTTCTTTCTTTCATTAATGATGTGGTGTTTTTCGCAATTTTTTTAACCCTCTACCTCTAGGTGATACGTGGAGAGGATTTAGACTAAAATACTCAACTGCGTTTGGACGCTCACATGATTAGAAATAAATTTTTCCTTGTATTTTTTGCCATTTTCAATGCTAAGAATTTAAAGTTATTTTAGCGAAGGAAAAATTCGATCGCTAGCAGGGTTCGAACCTACGTCTTCTGGTTAGGTACACCAGACGCTATGACCACTAAGGCACCGCGAATCCTACCCGCCTGCTCGAAATTTGCCTTCACATTCTGAATTTACGTCTTTAAGGTGACTATGTAACACTGTCCACAGTTGGATCAAGTGGCACTGTTGCACAAACAACAGCAGATGCAACAACAACAACAGATGCAACAACAACAACAACAATTGCAGCAACAACAACAATTGCAGCAACAACAACAATTGCAGCAACAACAACAATTGCAGCAACAGCAGCAGTTGCAACAACAGCAACTGGAACAACAGCGGCAGATGCAGTTGTTAGAAATTGAGAAACAAAATGAGAAACACAAACAAAATGCTACTTTTATGAGTGAGTAATTAAAATAGAATACTATAAAGGGTGGAAGGGACTTCGACGCGCAACGGCTTACCATGACTTCAGTACATGATTCTGGACCCCACTGCGTTGGAATTATTCGTCGGCTTTTTCTTAAATTTTACGTTTTTTTTGCAGTTTTTCAACTTTAAACTGTATAAAATCATTATTTCTATCTAACCCAATAAGAATTTTAATTAAAAAGTCATTAATTCACTTTTTTCTCTAAAAACAGCATTGTAAATTAAACTCGAAAGATCTTCTGGTCAGCTGTTTCCTTAGAGTTCACTTGCGAGTTGTAAAATTCTGAACCCCCCAACGCAGGGGGGTCCAGAATCATGTACTGAAGTCATGGTAAGCCGTTGCGCGTCGATGTCCCTTCCACCCTGTATGTTGCCCGTCGTTTCACCCCCTAAAGAGATTTTGGAGACAATAGGTAGCATATGTCCTCTTCCAAGGTATACTGATCAAAATCTATTCTGCGGTTTAGGCGTGAAAGCGTAACCGACAGACAGAGAAGACACTTTGACAGTCTTCGAAGAGACGTTGGCTCTTTGTGCGCGTTTTATCGTCTGTTTTATGGGGAATGCTCCCAAGAGCTATTTGAACTGGTGCCTCCGTCACCTTTTTTATCATCGCACCACCCGCCTCAGAAGCAGAACCCATCCTCACACTCTAGAGACCTGGGTCTTCAAGAATGTTATACCGTCGCGCAGTTTGTGATGTGGAACGGTCTCCCTGCTGAGGTTTTCCCTGTATGTTATGACATGGGGTTCTTCAAACGGCGTGTATACAGGTTCCTCAAGGGCCGGCAACGCATCAGCAACTCCTCTGGTGTTGCAGATGTCCATGCGCGACGATGTCCACTTACCATCAGGTGGCTCGTCAGCTCGTTTGTCGACGTCAACAAAAAAAAAAGTCACACACTTATTGACGATGTCTTTGATTTAATACAGACGTCTTCAATATGTAAGTGTGATGCATGTGTGTGTGTTTTTTTAATACCACTAAGGTGGCAAACAAGCATACGGCCAACCTGATGGTACGCAGTTACCGTGGCCTATAGACGCTTGCAACACTTGCGTTGCCGACCGATACGCTTATCAAGTGCCAGGTCTGTTCAATTGGATTTAAATAACAATTGTAGGGTGGCAGCTTCAAAACTTCAAAGCCATGGGAGTTTAAAATATTGTCTATAATATAGTTTTTTGGCAGTTTGTGCCTTTTTGTTAACTCGCAGAGTTCCGGATTTGGTATTACTTCTTATACATATTTTATAAAGTTTTAAAATTTCAAAAGATAAAATTAATTTTCTTTGCAAGCTGTACTTATTTGACAGATCGGGGTCACAAACAAGCTTGATTGTGATTGCGGTCTCTCATATATAGGCCAAACTAAAAGAAGCATAGGGACCCGCGTAAAAGAACACATCGCCGATGTCAAACACCGCCGTTCCAAGAAGTCAGCAGTTTGTGAACATACTCTTGACAAGGCCCAGCATTATATCAGATTTGATAAACCACAAATACTTGCGAAGGAAAGTCGATACCTACCCAGGATGATTCGTGAGGCTATTGAAATTAAAAAACATCCAAATTTCAATAGAGAAGATGGCTGGGTCTTACCACCTGCTTGGAATCCTGTTATAGATTCTATTAAACCAAAATCCAGGCCTACAACTGCAAGACCAAAGGATACTGTGAGCTCGTTCTGCGTGAATCGGATTGCCAATAATTAACAACTAAAACATGATCATTGAATATTTTTACTTTAAAAGAGACCATGATTCTCTGAGTTTGTTTCGGCGTTTCTTCTCAGAGGTCGTCAGCTAGGAAATGCCGGCTCCATCTAGTTTTAATTAATAATTAGTAATAAATGTCATTGATCATGTAACAATAAAAAATGTAGGGTAGCTGTCAGTAATTATATCATCAAGACGCCCACCACCTCAGTCTACCCGTGACCATGGACGCTGTAAAGGGTCCGAAACGTCGGGATTAATAATATCAATATACGCGATAAAATCCGTAAAAAGTAGTTTTATTTCAATGTATAATATTCGCGTAAATGTCAGAAATCAATAAATATAAATGTACTTATACCGACCTTATTGGTGAGGTTCTTCAAAATGGTCAGGTGCGTAGTACTCGCAACCGGCGTGTATGTATGACAAGATGTATGAATGTGGTCGAAGCGAAAGAAGTATGCAGGAATCGTAGCAAGTGGCGTTCTTTAGTTTCTGCCTACCCCTATGGGAAAAAGGCGTGAGTCTATGTATGTATGTATAAATGTAGTATATGTTATTAGCATCCGGCGGCGGCGTGGTGCTGGTGCGGCGCGGCGCGGCTGACGGCGCCGTCACCGTCGGCGACAGTCCGCTGGCGCAGCTCATACACAACAACAAACACCTCACCTCGCCAGGTAACACACTATAACATTATACATAACCTAACATCATCAATCATGTTTTTGGAACGAAGTTCCTTATCGCGCGTTGTGAAAGGGGGCTAGACGGAAAAAAATCTTACGAAAAGTTGTCACGACACTTTTTGCTTGTCAACAATATTTGAATTTCGAATTATTGAGTGAATGACAATATTTGAATTTCGCGCGTTGTGAATTGTTGTGTATACAGGTTTTTTTATTTTTAATTATTAAATTTTAATGAAAGGAACTTCGTTCCATCCGGGTGTCCCTTGACACCTCTCAAGTTTTTTTTTTTTAAAAAAGAGTGTCTATGGAGTTTCTTGTCGGTTCTTCTCCATAAGACCCACTTCTTGGAACCGTGCAACTAGTTTTGACTTAAAAAGTGCTATTTTAATGGTCTAATTGAAATAAAACATTAGACTTTGACATCTAACTTTCTTAATTCTATGGGACCTGGTAATCTGTAATACAAGGCTTAACCTACTTCAGACACCAGCTCCTCACACAGTACTTCCAGACTGTACAATTAAACAAGCACTATTTGTAAAAGTAGGTATGCCTTCTGTTGTGAGGAGAAATAAACGATATTATTATTAGTTTTATTTCTTTCTGCTCGCCTTTTCCCAACAATATTGTGGTCGGCTTCCAGTCTAACCAGATGCGGCTGAATATCAGTATTTTACACGAAGCGACTGCCATCAGACTTTTGCAACCCTGATGATAGACTGGTCTTTTTGGGCTTCTGATGACTACCACGAACGATTGTCATAGGTGTTCGTATGACAACCGGGACCGACGGCTTTACGTGCTCTCAGAGGCACGGAGTCTCGATGTGTTAAGAATGGTCACCCATCCACGGACTGACCGCGACTAGTGCAGCTTAACCTTGCAGATCGGTTGATCAGGTGGTCTTTTTATTATCTACAGCAGAGATATGAACGAGTTTTGGTTTTCAGTGGTAAACGCGGGTGAGGAGCCTGCATCGGCTGCCAGTTCGAAGACCTCAGACGGTCGCAAGCAGACCTGGGAACAGGCGCTCGCCCACATCAACCAGCTCGCCAAAGGGTCCAATAAGGAAAAGGTAATATACTGTGCTAAATACGCTCTAAATACTGCCTTGGAATCGAATATAGGACCAACGTAGCAATCGTGCTGACGATCACTAGGTTAATATGATATTATTGTCTCCATTACAGAAAAAGCACAAAGAACCTAAAGAGCATACCAAGCAGGAGCAGCAAGCTAAACAAGAGCAGAAAGCACCCGCAAAAGAGCAGCAGAGATCCAACTCCCTGCCTGACACACAGCAGCTATCTAAGAAGCAGAGGAAGCTGCTGGCTAAGCAACAGGTAACATAAAGATTTGAAATTCGACCAGTGATTTGGCTGAATACTGAATAGTCATCCAGTGATTTGACCGAATATTGAATATTCGTCTAGTGATTTGGTTGAATACTGAATATTCCGCCAGTGACTTGGCCTAGTACTGAGTATTCGTCCAGTGATTTAGCAGAATACTGAATATTCGACCAGCAAAGGCCAGGTTGCAAATAGTCAACAGGCTGTAGACAGCAGGTTACAGCCCAGTAGCTCAAAGGTTATTCAGGACGAAGGATCTAGGTTGATATTCAGATACAAATCTAAACGTAAACTTAAGCTATCTGATTCTATTATGACCTATACCTATATAATATTTTCTAATAACAAAGTAAACTAAAGTGTCCGTGTTCTCTAAGCCAAGCGACAAATTCTAGTATCTAATAAAAGGAAAAAGAAATCAAAATTTGTATAGGTGTTTATTTTGACCTAAAAAAAGGTGGTATTTTTGACGTGCCATGCCGTCGTTGGCGTCGTGAGCAAGTTTTCATTTGACGTCTATACACGTCCGTGGCGGTCAAAAGGGTAATATTTGTACATCTTCTACATATAAGCAGATTTTGGAACGAAACCTCTAATATAACACCATCTAATTCAGTATACCCAAACTCTATACATAACTGCTTTCTGTTCTAAATAACAAGGTGAATTCTCCATCTTCCAGGCTGAAGAAGAAGAGAAGAAAAAGCAGCAACAACAAGAAACCAAACCGAAGAAAGAAGTTAAAAAGCCAGACCCACCTAAACCGGAACCCGCTAAGAAAGCCGACAAGAAACCTGAACCTGTCAAGAAAGAGAAGAAAGAAGATAAGAAGAAGGAGAAGGTCGTGGAGAAGAAAGCTGAGAAGAAAGGGAAGGAGAATAAACAGGAGAAGAGTGAGTTTCGTGTCTAATTGTTTGCGCGCTATATCTTCAAAAGCACCTTTATTAGTCGATTGCTTTTTTTTCAGTAAATTAATTATAATTTTAGTAACTGTAATATATAACTGCCTCATTAGCCTAGTGGTCATAGGTGCGGTTACTACGCTAGAGGTCCTGGGCTCGATTCCCAGGTCGAAAATGTGATTGAGTTTTTCTAAAATTCTCACGGAGTGGATATATTTAATATTCTTGGACAATTTTACACAGCACAATCTAGTCCCTAACTAAGCAGAGATTGTATGGTCGAAAACAGAGTTAAGTATACAGGCAGCTAATTAAACATCGTGTTTTTATAAAGATTGTGTTATAATGTATCACGCAATATGTGTCATAACGCAGGTATTGTAAGCTGCTACACATCAAACCCTTTGTCGGGTAATTATTTAAATCACAATCTGTGTAACGATGCAGGTTTCGTTCGCTACCTGTATACCAATCTCTTTTGTTGACTGTACTATGGGTACTAAAAATTTATATAAATACTTATATACTTCTTTCTAAGAAACGCCCAGACATCTAGGCCCCACTGAAAATCAGCGCTGCAGCGATTTAATTCGCTGCCGCATCATACTGAGTGGGGACCTTATTGTGATGAACAACGGCGACGTACAATACCTACCTTCATTTATATTGTTATTTTTATTTTTTCTCTTTGTATGTAGTACTTAGTCGCTGTTTTTATGGCAACAAAATGTTTCTTTCTTTCTTTAGACAAGCACATACAATAGTAGTTTATGCCCGGTTATTGATAAAAGGCTCCTATTATAGGGCGCCTAAATATACCGGCAAACTGTGTACATAAGTAAAGTATACCTCTGCTTCACCCTTCAAGGAATGCACCCGTGATGGTATGTTATATATGTTTGTCTTATATTTTAGCTCCAGCTCCACAGACGAAACAACCCAAACAACCCCCACCGCAACAACAACAACAACAACAAAACAAGAAGGACAACAAGAAACAACAACAGAAGCCCCAAGTTATCAACATCACACCGGATACAACTATTGAAGTTGTTAGCAAAAAGGTTGGATATTATTTTTACATTTTACACAACACCATCTTGTCCCAAACTAAGCAGAGCTTGTACTATGGGTACTAGACAATGGAGATACTAATTATATACTATTTACGAATCGAAGGCAGGCACCTCTGACTTTTCGAAATAATGTGCGTAATAATAATTAATTAGCACTCGCTTAAACGGTAAAGGAAAACATCGTGAGGAAACCTGCATGCCTTAGAGATTTCTCGACGGTTTGTGAAGTCTGCCAACCCGCACTAGGCCAGCGTGGTGGACTATAGCCTAACCCCTCTCAATATGAGAGGAGACCCGTGCCCAGCAGTGGGACAGTATATAAACAATAATATTTTGGGACATTTTTACACAGCACCATCTAGTCCCAAACTAAGCAGAGCTTGTACTATGGGTACTAGACAATGGATATAATACTTATATACTTTTATTTTTTGTAAATACATACTTATAATACATAAGAAACACCCAGACAAACACAAATACTCATGTTTTATCCACACAAATATTTGTGTCCTGTGGGAATCGAACCCACGACCCCATGATCAGCAGTCCGGCACTCGAACCGCTAGACCACAGAGGTCGTCAGTATATGGGTTGATGATGATGAAATTGACCGCTTATATTTCAGAATCCATGCACCACGGAGCCTGAAAAGCCTGCATCATGTAGCATCATGGAACAGCTAAGCTGCGGAGTGCAGGTAATAAACTTACACTAAACATATATTACATACTAGTACCACAGTGTAACTACATTCCCTACCAATATTATTAATGCCAAAGTATAAAATAATTCTATACACATCAATAAAATTGAAGTGTCTGTTGGTTATAAATTTATTTTTAAAAGGGGTTAATGATGGATTACCTATTTATTATGATCATTCACCTAATTGATATTTTGATTTTGGAATTATTTTTAATTTTGCATGCCGCTTGATGGTCGAATATGGGGATACTCTGTACCTATACTTAAGAACTAATGTCTACAATACCCATATGTCGCAAAATAAATTATTTGAATTTGAGTAATTCCTAATTAATAGCTGTTAATTTGTTTGGTACTTAATTACTAGTTCGAATCCAAGGCACGCTCCTCTGACTTTTCGAAATCATGTGCGTATTAATAATCAATTATCACTCGCTTAACCTTTTGACCGCCACGTCAATAACGAAAATCCGTGTTCTCTACGCCAAACGACAAATTGTAGTATTTAATCATAGGTAAAAAAATTGTATTTTTGACGTCGTTGGCGTCGTGAGCAAGTTTTCATTTGACGTCTATACACGTCCGTGGCGGTCAAAATCCTTGGCGATTGTTTGACAAAACTGCCTGAAAATATATTTTTCTGCGGCCCCAGCTTTTGTAGTAAAAATTATCCCGCGAAAGTATGTAGTTTGGACAGCCGTGGCGTGGATAATTAATATCAAGCATAACTCTCTATATGTAGTTACACTGTGGTATTAGTACAATGAACCAGATGGAAATGTGAGCACTTTGTCTTCTAGGTGGCCGATCTTAAGCTCCCGCCCGGCATCACCCTCACCAGAGTTCAGCCGTCTGAGAAGAAGGAACCGCCGCCTATCAAGTCTGTGGTACGTATTTCTTCATTTTAGGGTTCCGTACCCAAAGGGTACAGTCAACAAAAGAGATTGGTATACAGGTAGCGAACGAAATCAACATCTTTACACAGATTGTGATTTAAATAATTACCCGGCTTACAATACCTGCGTTATGACACATATTACGTGATACATTATTACACAATCTTTAAAAAAACACGATGTTTAATTAGCTGCCTGTATACTCAACTCTTTTTTCGACTGTACAAGAGAAAAAAAAGGGTTTAAGAGAGGTAGGGCATAGTGGAAAAAAGAAAAAAAAGAAAAATAATTTATTTGCGTAGAATACAGGTGGTAACAGATATAAAATTGGTGGTTTTGGAACAATACCATATTCTGCCTACATAAAGCATGCAAATTAATTTAACATTTATATTCATTATAATTATTGAGTTAATTAATATTAATATGTATTATTATTATTCATAAAACACGAGACACAATAAAATATAGAACCACATTTATACAAATCAGAGACAGATGCTTTTACATTAGATTTTTAGTGACAAACATGCTGTAAAAACTCTTGTACAGTATAGAAACATTTATCTATCAACCATTTACGTAAATCTTTTTTAAAATATTTGAGTCATTCCATTCAAATTGGAGCTGCCCGACTGGGGAAATACCTCCGCCTTGCAGAAAATCGAAGTAAAATAACACTGCTTTGAGCTGTGTTCTGTTCCTTACGGTGAGGAAGGTTGCGAGTGCTCCGCGAGGAAACGTTGTGTTGGCAGTGGGGGACTTTGACCCCTATACTGCCAACCCAACTATTCCTCTTTCGTTTTACAGGGTCGGCAACGCATAAGATACTCCCGGTGTTACAAGCGTCTATAGGCTAAGGTAACCGCTGACCATCAGGTGGGCCGTATGCTTAATTGCCACCTTAGTGGTATATTAAAAAAAACTTTAAATTTACTTTAAATTTTTTTCGAGTTATTGAAAGTCTATTACGTATTGTTTTGAATATCTGTCTTTTTAGATTATTTTTAGTAGGCACATTGCAATACTTTATGACATCATTATAAATTTTAATTAAACTTTTTGTTCGGAAGCTTAAGAATTAATAATTATCTACTGTTAAACATTTAACAAAGTAGTTAAATATGCTAGTATATTTAAAGAAAATGAAAAATGGCCCTATAAAATAACCTTTTTTATGATTTGTTTACCTTTAGTTAAGTACCTAACCAAATGGAGTATAGGTAAAATATAAAATATCAACATAAATATGTTCACGCGTCGCCTACAGTAGTGTTATTTCACTTGGAATTTCTGCAATGTTCCCTATTGACCCCGTTTGACTATGTATGTGTGTGTGTGTGTGTGTATGTATGTATGTATGTATATGTACGTACAGCCGCTGTGTGCGGCGGGTGTCCTGTCGTCGACTCCGACGCCGGTGGCGCGGCCGGCGCCTGTCATCACGGCCGACCCCGCCAACATGATGTTCAGCACAGCACATCCCGGTATGTAAAATCGTCACAGATTCATGATGGACATCCTAAAAACCAGAACGAAACGCTTTAAATCAACGTTTCATGCGCACCGCTGAAATGTGGAATGAGCTTCCTGAGTAATAATAATAATAATATTTTTGGGACATTTTACACAGCACCGTCTAGTCCCAAACTAAGCAGAGCTTGTACTATGGGTACTAGACAATGGATATAATACTTTTATACTTTTTTTTTTGTAAATACATACTTATAATACATAAGAAACACCCAGGACAAACGCAAATACTCATGTTTTATTCACACTAATATTTGTGTCCTGTGGAAATCGAACCCACGACCCCATGATCAGCAGTCCGGCACTCGAACCGCTAGACCACAGAGGTTGTCCCAAAAATATTATATTATAAAAAAAAAGAGGTGTATTAATGTACAGTCAACAAAAGAGTTAAGTATACAGATAGCAAACGAAATATGCATTTTTATACAGATTTCAACATAAATAATTACGCGCCAAAGGGTTAGGTATGTAGCTACTTACAATACCTACGTTTGGACACATATTGCGTGATACATTATTACACTATATTTATCAAAACACAGATTATTAATTAGCTGCCTGTATACCTAACTCTTTTGTTGACCGTACACAGTTCACCAGTATGTTTCAGTTTCATGTAATAGACTTATTGCCATTCATCGTTATCATCATATCAGCCTATTGCTATCCACTGCTGTACGTAGACCTCTCCCAAAGAGCGCCAACCATCCCGGTCTTGCGCAGCTCCCATTAGCGGCTATTAACCGAACACGGTTCCAAACTCCGAGCTAACCCAATAACACTGCTCGACCTGGAAATCCAAACCAGGACCTCGAGCATAGCAGTCGCTATCTACGACCACTAGGGTAACGAGGCAGTTTAGTATATAATACTAGCGGACCCGACAGACGTTGTCCTGCATGATCCAGCCGTTTAGTTGCAGTATAGAAGATAGATAAATAACTTAGATACCGACTGCAGCGCCATCTGCCGGGCTGATTTTTGAATCTAAACCATTCAGGGCGCATACAAAAAAATTCACGTACAGTAGAATTATAATATATAAAGATAAACATGCTTGAACCAATATTTTTTTACAGACCCACCGAAATCGATACTCATAGCCGACCCACCCCCACTGGTGGGGAAGTCCAAGAAAGCGAAGAAGAAGGCCAAAAAGGCCGCCGCGGCCGCCGAAACGGACAACAAACCCGACGGCGCCAAAATAGTGACACTACGGAACCCAATGTTCCACCCCAACCTGCCTCCAGTACAGATAACCAACCAACCAGCTCAGAAAAAACAGGAACAGATTCGAATCCCCGACCCTATACCTATGCCGCCTAATGCTTGCCAAGCTACTATCACCCCTACGTCGAATGGGATGTATACTATCAGAAATCCTCTAATGACAATGATGCATCAACAGAGCTTGATGGGAGTACGGACCCAGAGTCCACAGCTAAACCCAATATATGGACAGCAGTATAATTATGTTAACCCTAATCCATATACTCCGGTGACCCCGTCCCCAGCTCAGTACGTCCTAGACACAGCCCAAGCATCACCGAAGCCAGATGACTTTCAAACTCGGATCATGAATTTAGCTTCGTTCACCCAGAAGAACGATGAAGGGTATTCTTTGTTTAAAACTCCAGAAGAAAATCAGCAGAAAAGTTTCCTTACACCGGAGTATTATGAAAATCAAAGTCCCAAATCTGTTGTGTCTCCAAACCCTATTGGAACTAGACCGATGGAGTCAAGTCGTTCTTTTGATTCAAATGATTCATCGTTGTTTGCTAATCCCATTCAGCGACCAGAACCAATAGGTACACCTTTGAAACGAGAGGAAAGTCAAGATTATATAGGATTATATACCCCGTTTGGTCATGAAGACAGGAATGTCTTCAGGAATGCATTGTTCAGTGATAAAAATGAGCACTCCGGGTTGAAGCCTGAGGATATGGGTGTGAATCATGTGGCTAACGGAGATTCCTTGCCATACTTTCAACGGTTGAGGGTTGGGTCGAAGCTGAACAGCGAAGTCACTATACATCATGTGACGGAATCCAAATTCTACAAGGGACAGGTAAGATGTAGAATAGAATATTTTTTATTGATCAGGCCAGTACATCAATCTACCACAATATGTCAAAGAAGGTTATCAAAAGTCCTTACAACTCAGCCCAAATTTGTACCTGACATGACAGCTGTCAAGTTGCCTGCTGTCTAATAATGTGCCAAAATGGCGTGCGTTTGACATTCCAAAACTGACACTGACAGCAGCGAGCTAGATATTCTGTGACAGGAATGAGGAATTTGACGATTGATTCAACATCAACCCATATGGGCGCGGATCTCCTCTCATAACATAATTATCATACATACCATCACGTCTGCATGGGTTAGGCAGAAGCGTACCAATGTAAACCCACAGTTCGCCGGTATGTTTAGGTCCCATGTAATAGGGGGAGCCTATTGCCATTAACCGGGCACAAATCCAGACTCCGAGCTGCTACTGAGAATTTAATAGAAAAATCCAATAACATGCTCGACCTGCGGATCGAAACCAGGACCTCTAGCGTAACAGTCGCGCTTAGGACCACTAGACTAAATAAGGCAGTCTGTGAGGGATATTAGGCTATAGTCCACCACGCTGGCCTACTGCGGGTTGGCAGACTTCACACGCCGTTGAGAAAAATCTCTAAGGCATGCAGGTTTCCTCACGATGTTTTTACCTTCACCGTTTGATTACATTGATTACTGTTTCCATTTACAGGAGCCAGGTCTAGAGTGTGGGCTGCAGGGTGAGGAGTCGCTTTTCAGTAGACCACCAACACACGCGTGGCCTGACCAGCTCTACGGACTCCCTAGTAACAACACCGGTAAGTAAACACTTTTATTCTGGTACAGTCAACAAAAGAGATTGGTATACAGGTAGCGAACGAAATCTGCTTCTTTACACAGATTGTGATTTAAATAATTACCCGTCAAAGGGTTTGATGTGTAGCAGCTTACAATACCTGCGTTATGACACATATTGCGTGATACATTATAACACAATCTTTAACAAAACACAGATGTTAATTATCTGCCTGTATACTTAACTGTTTTGGGACTTGTGCTGACCAGCCGACCAAAAACCATGTGTTTCTATCTAGCTGGTCCCCCATATGCTACAGCAACGAAAGTGGTGCAGGCTGATAGCTTGTTCAATGTACCTCTCCAAAACAACGATAATATTCAATGTACCTCCTCCAGAAAGACAGAAATACCAAATAGTTTCGGTTTCTGGCCAGCGGGCCTCTCCGTTATTTGATTACATATAGAATTGAAAAAAATATTGGAGACATCCTTCCAATGTACAATCAACAAAAGAGATTGGTATACAGGTAGCGAAGGAAATCTGCATCTTTACACAGATTGTGATTTAAATAATTACCCGTCAAAGGGTTTGATGTGTAGCAGCTTACAATACCTGCGTTATGACACATATTGCGTGATACATTATAACACAATCTTTAACAAAACACAGATGTTTAATTACCTGCTTGTATACTTAACTCTTTTGTCGACCGTACCTTTCAAATTATACATTTATTTACAAAATCTTTGATAGTAGCGGGCGCCTTTTTAACTATAGTATTTACAGGTGTAAATGGTATACCAAATTAAAGCATTTTCAATGTACCTACAGGTATTAATGCGTTTTTGTATACACGATAAGTAAATAAGTGTATTTTTAATAACAAACTTATTACGGAAAAAAATATGCGTGAGTTCCGTGCAACTGGTGTTTCACATAAATTCCGTTGCACGGATATACTGGAAAGCCTTTGTCCTGCAATTAGCATCAATTGCCCGACGATAAGCGGGCTAAGAAAAAAATAATTTCATTTATCGCGCTCGAATTGCATGTAGGGTCAGCAACCATGCACATAGCCAAGCCATTAATTATATATGTATATAAATAAACAAAAATATTTTCAGTGTTTTTTTTTACGTATTATTAGAGTATATTTCTAACTTAAAAAAATGTAATAAATATTATTTAGCTTAGTTGTATTCACTAATGTTATTTTGCATGCTGTGGTCTCCACTAATTGAGGGAGTACACGTGATATTTTAAATTTAATTTGCTATGTAAATTGTAAAAACTTGACCGTCTTCTGAATAACTGCATTCGATTCGTTTTCAACCTCCGCAAGTATGATCATGTTTCAGCATATAGAATGCTTTTAAAATGGTTGCCCATCCGTCAGCGTAGAGTGCAAAGGGCATTGACCACTTTATTCTCTATACTTGATTCTTCCACCTCAATATGCTCAAATCATGACAGAAATCTTCGGTCTTCTTTTAATCGTCTCTTGCGATGTCCATCTCATCATACTGACTTCATGCAATCTTCTTTCTTCGTACAATCCATAATCCTGTGGAATGCGCTACCTCGGGAGATCAGGATGGCTACCAGTCGCTACTCCTTTAAAAGTAAACTTCGGAAACATCTCCTCTGTTCTTTGGCAGATTCTTAACATTAACCTCTCCTTGTATAAATGTTAATATATATATATATTGTATTGTATTATGTATGTGTTTTTTATTTATGTATGCATATGGATATATAATTATGTGATGTATGTAATATATTTATAAATTGCATATATTTAGTTGTACAATATTAAATATAGTTTTTTCTTTGTTTATATAACAACACCGCTAGTGCACCTACCAATTTCTGTCTCTGCATCACCCTAAGGTCGACTGGTAGAAAATGCCTCAGGCATTAAGTCCGCCTTTGTATATATATCCTTTATTGAAGATCCTTAATAAATAAATAAAATAAAATTAGATACTAGAATTTGTCGCTTGGCGTAGAGAACACAGAGTTTGGTTATTGACGTGGCGGTCAAAAGGTTTAATATCACAGCAACGTGGAAAACTTGTAGTCATAGATATGTTATCTGCAGGCGTAGCTCCAGGATCGGCGTGCTCGTCCCCAGTAGCGGCGGGCGCGGCTTCCGGGGACGAACGGCGCTTCGGACCCGTGGGGGCCAGGCCGCCCAGGGGGCCGCCCAGGGGGCCGCACCCGCAGGGCCCCCAGGCCCCCCTACCCGCGCAGCCAGCGCCTGGTCAGTACCAACACATTTTTATAACATCTTTATTATGTCGGACGTAGTTCTATATTTATTCATATTTATTTATTTATTTAGTGCATGGAGAACTTACAGCTAACAAAAGTATACTAATATAAAGGAAAACCATAGTCTTCAGAAAGCCAATTACAAATCCTCACGTATAGACTTAGAATAATGACTTTAAGGTGTGAGTACAAAAACAAACAAACAAAAAACATCACATCACCTTAATTAAAGTAAAACGCATTACCTAGATGCTTGGCATACAATTATATGGCTGAAATAAGGAAAAGGAAAAATAATAAAAGCAAATACAAGCAATATAACCTACAACTACTTAAAAAATTTCAGGCTTAAGCACCTTCTGGCCGAATTGACACTAATTGTGAATGGATCAAAATCATATTCCTTGCATATATCATTAAAATTTCTGCTTGCGCGCACAGTAAAACTGTTCTGCCTATAATTTGAAGATGAGCGAGGTACACTTAAGGGTGGATTAAAACGAAGTACTTTACATGATTTATTGCATTCCATAATGTACAGACGCCAGCTGTTCAAGCTATCCAAAACTGTCAAATTTTCCCAATTGAATATGAACCTTATGGTTTTGTATTAAAGTTGAAAATCAATTAAAGAAATTTGACAGATTGTGGTAGCGTGATGTGCTGGCCTCTATACAATACAGGTGGTAAATATAATAAAAAAGAAACAATATGGAACCTTTAGGGCGCAGCAAACATTTTTTTTAAATCAAGCATTTTGGAGAGAGGAAGAGTTCTTCATATTAAAATATTATGTAATATATTAGAGAGAGGGCGGGTTCTTTAATATTTTATACAGGGTGGAAGGGACATCGACGCGCAACGGCTTACCATGACTTCAGTACATGATTCTGGACCCCCCTGCGTTGGGGGGTTCAGAATTTTACAACTCGCAAGTGAACTCTAAGGAAACAGCTGACCAGAAGATCTTTCGAGTTTAATTTACAATGCTGTTTTTAGTGAAAAAAGTGAATTAATGACTTTTTAATTAAAATTCTTATTGGTTTAGATAGAAATAATGATTTTATACAGTGTAAAGTTGAAAAAACTGCAAAAAAAAAAAACGTAAAATTTGTACCTGAGGTACATAACAGCAGTCAAATTGACAGTTTTACTATGAAATCACTATGAAACTGTTAATAATGTGCCAAAATGGCGTGGGTTTGACATTCCAAAACTGACACTGACAGCAGATAGTTATCAAGTTGACAGTTTTTTCTATAAAAACACTATGAAACTGTCAATAATGTGTTAAATGGCGTGCGTTTTTTCAAATTTAAAGTAATTTTTGCTCATCCCCTAGTGAGCATAAAAAAAAGCATGACGAGTTTTAACCAGCGTAATACAGGGTATTTTTTCCAATAAGTGTACCCTCGGCACATTATTTGGGCAGATTTTGGTGACATCCTTTAACAATAACCTAACGTTCTATGGTTACAGAATCGAGTGTATTCCTCCCAGACTCCAGCATCACGAATCTCTCTTCTCTCGAAGTGTCGGAAAGAGAGATAGAGTCATTCAAACGATTTGACTACTTCTTCGAGCCGCCGCAACACAAGCCGAAGGTGCAGCTTGACGTGAGAGATATTGCTGCCGCGTTAAGGCAGAATCACAAGTAGATATGTGGAGAGGCGAGGTGAATATGATATGTATTAATATCGCGGCTATATACCAAGGTATAGTTATTCATTATAAGCAGACCTCTCATTGTATGGGCTTTCTAAAGTCAGTCAAAATTATTTATTCAAAACTAGCGACCCGCCCCCGCTTCGCACGGGTTCAATATACTAATAACATACATGTATTATACATATAAACCTTTCTCTTCAATCACTCTATCTTTTAAAAAAAACCGCATCAAAATCCGCATACATAGGGATATAGGGACAGAGAAAGCGACTTTGTTTTATACTATGTAGTGATAGACTACGAGGCAGTACTTTTTGATCGTCATTTTTACATTTAAGACAGCCCCCAAAACGCCCTCCCTTCACCGCCTCCTAGTGTTTTAGCTGGGAAGAAGAAGCGGCTCAACAAACTCCCCAACAACACATTTCTGTCTTGTAATTCACTCGTATATATAGCGGTAAAATTATATAAAACAAAATGTTTTGTTGCTTAAATTTACTTTTCCGTTGCTATATGTCAGCTAGAAAAGAAAAAAGAAAAGAAAAATAATTTATTTGCATAGAATACAGCTATTGCACATGTTTTTGCATTGAAGCTAAATAATGAAAGGTCAGTTTATACTGGACGTTAATATCTTAGTATGTAGCCATGAAGAATTATATAAAAATATATTGTCGGCGATATTACAATACCGCGTAACTAACACTTTGCTGTAAGGGCTAATTTTCAATGTTATTTAATACAAAGTTAGGCCTTATAGCCAAGTGTGACTTCCGCGGTATTGGACTATCACCAACGATATGGTAATATTAACAACAATCATGTACGTAATATGATATTACTACTAAAATATCTCATTATGACTGTTTGTTTGTACTAGCAAAGCTACTTAGACGGGAAAATGTATGGACACAGAAGGTTGGTATACTTGTAATGATAATTAACAACTGTTAATGTACAGTGGTCAACACAACTACTACAATCTGTCAAATTTCTTTGATAGATTTTCAACTTTATTAAAAACTAGTTTTCCGCCCGCGGCTTCGCCCGCGTCGAGTTCGGTTATATCGCGTTTCCAAGAGAACTTTTCAAAAGTCCGAGATAAAAACTATCCTATGTTCTTTCTCAAGGTCAACTCTATCTCTGTACCAAATTTCATTAAAATCAGTTCAGTGATTTAGACGTGAAAGCGTAACAGACAGACAGACAGAGTTACTTTCGCATTTATAATATTAGTAGGGATAATAAGGTTCATTTTCAATTGGGAAAAATTTAAAGTTTTGAATAGCATGACCTGCTGGCGTCTTTACAACTGTAATTTGTTAGCGGACGGTATTTTTTTTAAGATCCCATGAAAAATCACCATAAGTAGAACCAAAAACAAAATTAAAATATGTTCAAAAATAAAGAAGTTTAAGAATTCAATATTCTTAAACTTCTTTATTTTTTCTGATACTTACAAGAATATTATACATTGAAATAAAACTACTTTCACGCATTTTATCGCGTTATATTGATATTAATAATCCGACGTTTCGGACCCTTTACAAAACAACCTGTAAAGGGTCTGAAACGTTGGGATTAATATTTTCAATATAACGCGATAAAATCCGTAAAATATAGTTTCATTTCAAGTTTAAGGATTTTAACTGTATGCTAGAAAGAGAGCGCACTATACAAAAATGTGACGTCAATGTTACGTATGCCATACAAATTTTATACTAACACCTGTTTTGCGGGAAAGGGACGGAGCATACTCTCTGAAATCCCACCAAAAACAACAGTCCACTAACAAGAAGCCACTTTATCCAAGAAAGGCACATACAAAACAGTGTCACATTTTTTTTGTTGACCTATATTGTCCCACTGCTGGGCAAAGGTCCTCATAACCTTCCATAACTGCCTATTTAAGGTTTTCTCCAGTCTCGCCACCGTTTCCTCGCCTTGCCCGAACGAGTATGTAAAAAGTTATCCATTATTTTAAATCAGTTATAAATGTATATTAAAAGTTGTAATTTATTATGTATCTATATCAAACTTTTTAATCTTATTAAATCGTATTCGACTAACCGAGTATAACCTTAGCACGCACTGCAGTAGAAACGATGTACAGTCTGCAACGAAAGGCGCTGTACACAGCAAAATTTTGAAAAATCACAGCTCCAAAACTTGTCATGAAGTTTTTTCTATTAAGGTAACCTAATTATGGTTATTTAGGCAATTATTTCGCATAACCTTCACATGTCAGTAACTTCATACTTATTAACAATCATATTAAAGATTACAACGTGTGTTGTATTAAATATTAAATTATAAATTACTTGCAAATCTTACGCACGGATAGATACATAGACAGGAATATTTTTGACACTACGTTACATTTCGTTTTTCGTAAGGATCTCTAATTTAAAAAAAATACAACCCATGTTACTCGCTGATAATGTAGCTAGCTATCTATAGGTGATATAATTTAAAGAATCAGTTAAGTATTTTTTCAGTTTATCCATTACAAATATACTTACATAAAAATCAAATCTTTTCCCTTATATTAGTTAGATGAATCTACGCGATTCTCTGCAGTGCGTGCAAGTCGGGTAATACGATTGTGTCAGAATTTTCAAAAGTACTACAGATTAAAAAATTCATTGACTAAAGAGTTGTTCTCTTTAGTCAATGAATTTCGGATTCTACGGCTCGACACCAACATCACAAAAAAATGTATGGAATAATACTTTTCTACCTTATTTTTGTGTCGATGGTAAATAAATACAGTATTAATATTACATGAGCCGAGTTGGTGGCCACGTTAATTGCGGCATCAGTGGCGTTCTCTAGGTCCTCAAAAGGATATTATATTAATACCCATGGGCGAGAAAGAATCGACAATAATTGCCATAACAAAAATGTCGATTTTGACAACTTGGTAAATACACTTTGGATTGACAAAATACCTAATATTGACAACTAAAAATATAATGATAACGTTTTTGTATAAAACAAAGATGTGTAAATTGTATAAAAGACTATTAAAGATAATTAGTGACGTCACATGTGTGTAAGAGCCTGCAACGATGGCGCAGCGGCTTCAAGGTCACAAGTTTGATTCCAATCCGTTGCAAATTACGAACGCACTTTTTATCATATATTTAGCTAATTAACAGGAATAATAGATAATAATATGTGTGAGTATTATGTAGTAGTTGTCTTTAAAATATTGCGTTTCTAATTGTGACGTCATCGTTGTGACGTTTTGATGAGTGACGTCACTAGTTACCTTAGAATATGATGATTATAATTATGACAGCGTTTGGTCGCTAATTGTTCTTGTTAAATATTGTCTACGCTGACGATCAGGCCACGTAGACTGCCACGGAGGAGGGAGTGAACAGAGAGGACAAGGGAACGAATTTAAGGTTTTAGATAAAGGTTTGTGAAACTGTCGGCGCTAAAATTAAAATATGATTTGTATTTTCATCTTTCAACAGTAATTTTGTTACTGCCTACCCCTATTAGAAAGGCGTGAGTGTATGCATGTAGTTAATGATTTTCAAAAATATTTGACGATGTTCTAAAGGTAGACGGAATCCATGGCCAGTGTTTTTAAATTCCTAGTCACCCGCTAGATGGCGTGTATTTCAGTTTAATTGTTTATGACGATAAATAAGCGAGTTATTAGAACAAGAGAAAATTATATGGTATGGTAATTTAAAGAATTAATACTTGTCTCAAAACTTAGGCCTTTTGCTGACTATCATCTGATTATTGATCTGTTTAATGATTTGAAGGTCAACCAAAATTCGGTTGACCTTCGCATTTTATTGGTTGACCTTCAAACCTTTAACAATATTCCCCACTATCTGATCTTTTCATGACTTGATTAGGGTCTCTGATTGTACGATTTGTCTCTTTCACTCCCTCCTCCGTGGCCCTCAGAGGTCTCGACTAGTGTTTAAGAGCGCGGGGTGCACGTCAACGTGTACTCCCAACTGTATCACTTTATATTAATTATTCGTCAGATTACGTTTGTCAGGTTGTATGGGCGTATTGTAAGTGAAATACATTATCATAGATGAGTGTTGTGTTTTATTTTTTCATTAGCTGATCCGAAAATACAGTGATAGGCCCGGTATCCACCAAAGCGGAGAGGAGACGAGAGATGTTTTTGAATAAACCAATCCGATTTCGTTATTACCACATCTCTTCTCCGCTTAGCTTTGGTGGAAATGGATCAAGCGGAGAGGAGAGATGTCTCATTTTCCTACAGAATTGTGTGCGGCGAGCGAGTTAGCGGCGCGGCAGAGCGGAGAAGTGTGAAGTGGGGGGCCGGGCGCCGCACCCCGCACCCCACTACCTTCTCCCCGCGCCGACTACATCCGAAAGCCTTACAGCTCATATCTCTCCACTTTGGTGGAAATAACCTGCCAGCTTCGCAGCACATCTCTTCTCGTCTGCTCTATTCTCCGCTTTGGTGGACACCGGGCCATAGCCCCGAGATAAGACCATAGCACGGCAAAGTCAAAGGTCTTAAGTTCAAATCCTGGGTTTCTTCAAGTCACGAGTGAACAAATCTAAATCAAATCTTCTAGGTAAGCGTGCTACACCTTAGACCAAATCGTCTCTTATCATCAGGTGAGATTGTGGTCAAACACCAACCTATCTCATATAAAATAAAATCCAAAGCACGCATTTCTTACTTTTACTTTCACCGTTTAATATGCACATGATGTGCATATTCAACGGTGATGGAAAACATCGTGAGGAAACTACTACTGCTTGCCTGAAATTTTCGTGTGAAGTTTACAAACTCATTAGGCCAGCGTGGTGGACTATAGCCTAATCCCTCTCATTCTGTGAGGAGACCCGTGCCCAGTCGTGGGACAGTAACGGGTTGATCGTGATAGCTGACACGACAGTAAAGGGTATACAACATTATTATTAGTATATGCGAAACCTGAAACACGTGTCTAGTATTTTTATGTAAATAATCTATGTACAAAATTTCAAAACTTGTATCATGAAAAATCACAAAGTTATAAGCTTGTTAAGTTACCTGGTTGTCCGCACAAAAACATGCTCATCACGCGCAGGCGCCGCCCCGCGCCCGCGTTGTCGCGGCGCTCATTGATAATAATGTGGCAGTAGGTACTTAGGTACCTACTGCCACACGGTTAGCCGTACGGTTAGCCGTACGGCGATTTCCGATTGCATTGTATTTAACTGATGTTTCACATTTCACACACGTTCCACATTTTCCTTCAAGTGTAGGTAGACATTAATAAGTACTTTATTTGTAAATGCAGCCGTAAGTGATTAAATGTAGTCAATGCGATATGTTGCACCTTATACCAAACACTGTAAGTTCAAAATGGATGAAAAGTGTTAAACATCGCACTACTTAACCACAACAGGCTGTAGGTACAAATAAAAACGTGTGTTCATGTGTGTGACGATACCTTAATGTCAGATAGCTCCTCGTGCCGCACTGCCAGGAATACGTTATCACTTATCACCACAAACCGCTAGTATCCGTACCATTTCTTACACGAACACTTATGCTTTTTACATACGATAGGTACACGTCAACCGAAACACAACTGCCGCGCGCTCGCGTTATCACCACAAACCGCTACTGTACGTACCATTTCTTAAACGAACACTACCTATGCTTTTTACATACGATAGGTACAGATCAACGGAAATGATTGCGCTTGCGGTCGCGCTCTCGTTTTGTACCTACTTATCTGAACGGGAGCGACATACGTGCACACTTCCCTATAGCTGCCGGGCGACTGAAGTGGTTGCCTGGTTGGTTCACCCCCGGGCCCCGCCCGCCCCACTGCGCCCGCGCTGACCGCTCAGTGTCAGTGACCTGTGTTGCGCGCATATGATTGCGGATAGGTACTTAGTGTCGCTCGGTGTCCTACTCGTAACATTTTTTAAATGTTTTTGGGACAAAATATAACATGATGTAAAAATTATTGGAATCGATTCAGTTACTGATTCTGAACAAACAATATTCAGGTTTCGCATATACTAATAATAATGTTGTATAAGGTTATACCGACAAAAATCTAACACGTCAATTTACATGTGAAAGTGTATTGCGGCGCAGGAGTCGGTAATGTCACCATATAGTTCTGATATTTCACAACAGATGTCAAGGATACGCGACACCCCCATAGTTTACAGTATCGCGTGTCAGTGGCGCTACTAGTCACTGCGTAGTTCTCAGGTTATTGCATAGATGTCGCTGTATACAAAATCAATTACGTGTTGTCTAACCACTTGCGATTTATGCCATCCTGGTACCTGAGAGCTGAGTATTCAACGAATACTAGTTAGACCATTCCATGCATGCAATATTGATTCTTATTTTATGAAATACAAACAGGATTTTATTGATATTATACAAAAATCAAGACAGGTTGTCCCTTTTTTTTTGTTTTTATAGTACGGAAAATCCTCATGGATCCTCTGCCACCCGGGGAGGTGGCAGGGTATGTCGGACTCGTACCGACTAAAAACCGCATTTGCCTTCACGTGCACCTACAAAAATAAAACACGTAATTTTACTCGTGAAAGTGTATTGTGGCGCAGGAGTCGGTAATGTCACCATATAGTTCTGATATTTCACAACAGGATGTCAATGATACGCGACACCCCCCCAGTTTACAGTATCGCGTGTCATTGGCGCTACTAGTCACTGCGTAGTTCTCAGGTTGCTGCATAGATGTCGCTGCATACAAAATAAATTATGTGTTATATCTAACCGCTTGCGATTTATGCAATCCTGGTACCTGAGAGCTGAGTATTCAACGAATACTAATACTGTCTTATTACAAAAATCTCAATAGTACTGGGATTAAACCAGAACTAATAGATCTAAGTTTGTTACAGTATTAAAGTTAGTACCAGGATTAAAACGTGTTTCTATTACAAAACCAAGACTATCCCAGGATCAGCTAGTACCAAAGATAGTTACAGGTTTAAGTATTATCCACAGATTAAAATCAAAATATTGCGTTCTTTCATTCGTTCTTATAGGTCTCAATCGGAGCAACGTTCCGTTTCTTTAAATATTGATATTGATTTCACACTTGAAACGCTTTTAATAAGTATTTATCAATAAAAAATATATTGATAAATTGTTATTGTGTATGTGATTTAGGTTCTAATCTATTAAACAAACACAATTTTGTATTTTTGATGCTCTTTTTATAATCATGTTGTTATATTTTTCAACAACTCGTGCGTGAAATGAAGCGAATTACATAAGTGACAACTGACAACTGGTTGAGACACACCATGTAAATCAGCTGTATCGTCTTGGATCTACAAATAAAATAATGCGCACACCACTTTGGTCTCATACCGTGCGATTCCAGAGGCATTTTCTCCCACGCACGCTTAGGTTGTGGAATCAGCTCCCGGTCCAGGTTTTCCCCAGAGACTATGCATACTAGCATGGGGTTCTTCAAGAAGGGTGTGAAAAGATTTTTACAGGGTCGGCAACGCGCAAGTGATACCTCTGGGATTGCAAGCGTTTATAGGCTACGGTAACCGCTTACCATCAGGTGGGCCGTGGGATTCTATGCCACCTTAGTGGTATAAAAAAAAAACTTGAATTTTAGGACTTAATGGGCATCCTCGAGGGTCGTGGGCTAAATCTTCACGTAAAAGATCCACTATTTTTGTCCAAATCATTTTGTAAACCTATACTTGTATCTGAAGTCTTGGTCACTCAATTCAAAACGATTTACACAATGACGACGTCTAGCAGATTGCCGAGTTTCCAGCATGTCCAAATCCATCAAGTCAATCAAGTTAATATCTATTTTTTACGATTTGCAAATAAAAGTAACGAAATAATATCAACGTTAACCTCAAAATAAGTCATTACCAAAGTTAGTACCATAGTTAAACTAGGGGTCTCGGCGGTTTAACTTTAGTATCATAGATAATACCAGGACTAGTGATAATCTTCATTTTGTAATAACGTTTTATTTAGTTCATAGTTTAAACCTGGTACTAATCCTAGAACTATTTTTAGTCCACGTTTTGGAATAAGGCGGATAAAGTTTGGCCCATTGGGCATGCAATATGGGCCTGATTAATTACAATAATTCTTATTTTTATTTATGCACACCAATGTTTACGTACATTTTTTAATAGGAATGTATATAAGTATTATAAGGTACAGTCAGCGTCAAATAGTTAGTGACACTCAGGGTATTCAAATAAATAGACGCAACCAAAAAGTCAATAATATCGGTACAAACAAAGTTTCCATATTGTTGTCAACATTATAGTCGCTCAAAAGGTCGAGACGTTTAAAACGTCATATAGATAGGTTCAGTCAAACCGTCATAAATATGGTAACAGTCATCCCGCCAATGATATCCAAGCATTCTAAGTGTTCAAAAATATGGAACACATTAGAAAAATAAACCAGCATGTTATAGAAATAAACGGTTTCCCAAAGATGAAAACCTCTTTAGGCAATGTAGTGTTATTTGCATGTTATTCTATTTATCTATCAGTAATATCAATGTCAAGTGAATCTAAAGCAAGCTAGAAATATGGCTACGCATTAGTGACACCACAAAACATCGAATTATATATTTGAGGGAGGAAGGTGTAACAGATATTTCAAATGAACTGGGAATATCCTTATGTACCTATCGTTTTAGATGTTACGTGTAGTTACCTATCGAATTATTCTCATCTCTCTAGATCCTCATTTCTTCATATTCGCACATATATGTATAAACAAGTACACAGTCCGCCTGATGGTAAGCAGTCGAAAACTAGAGAAAATTGAAAAGATGCAAACGATTATCGACCTTATTGACATTATTTTATTGCTTATTTTTAGTTATTCATCCACTCTATTACCTTGTTTATGTTTAAAATAGCAGTTTTTGAGTAATAGTCAATAAGCTTGAAAACTTTGCACCTCTTTTTTGCAAGCACTATCGAGTCTTGCTTGAGTGGTTGCTTGAAAAAAATTTTTACACAGTTAAGGAATTCATAGCTTGTAAGTGTAACCGATATACATAATAGTTTTTATTTTTTTAGTTTTAACCAATACTGTATTTATTCAATATTTTTATTTAGTGTTTATGTGCTATATTGTAAATGGTTTTAAGTCTGGTCAGGTGGTATACCCAACATACCCATATTTTATTATAATGTACGTGCAATGATATCTCAGCCTAAGAATATTCGTATGCCTCTTGCAGAGGCGGATGTGTCGGAAAACTAATTGTAACATAACAACTTTTGTACCATATCCTTGGCGAATAAATATCTTTATCTTTATCTAGTTTTGTCGACGTTCATTGTTAATTAAAATAAAATAAAATGATCATGATATTGAATCATATATTTTAATTATGCACTCTTGCTCTATGAGATATATAGTCATACTCATTATCAATGAGGTTTAGGTAC
The DNA here is from genome assembly GCA_964056405.1 of Acronicta alni. NCBI lineage: Eukaryota > Metazoa > Arthropoda > Insecta > Lepidoptera > Noctuidae > Acronicta > Acronicta alni. The sequence continues at coordinate 1,607,523 of OZ043943.1, forward strand.
ATCTATTTTCAGTCAGCTGTATATTGCTAAGTAAACGGCTATGCACGAAATTCTTTACAAAACAAAAGACATGTCTATGACGTCATGCTTAAAATGAAAAGGACAGCAGTAGTTTCTATTCCTTTCATTTTTGTGTATAAATGTTTTCACATTAATTGATGTTAGAAAGAATATTTAAAATATATAGTAGTAAAGTTCATTTTTCTAATGTGTTCCATATTTTTGACCACTTAGAATGCTTGGATACCATTGGCGGGATGACTGTAACCATATTTATGGCGGTTTGACTGAACCTATCTATGTGACATTTTAAACGTCTCGACCTTTTGAGCGACTATATTGTTGACAACAATATGGAAACTTTGTTTGTACCGATATTATTGATTTTTTGGTTGCGTCTATTTATTTGAATACCCTGAGTGTCACTAACTATTTGACGCTGACTGTACCTAATATTATTAATAGTCTTTTTGTAAAAGATAAATCTTATGTATGTACCTAGTTGGATCTTGGATCGTTTCGAAGTATTAATTTGATTGTAGGTATAGGTAATAATAAATTACCAATCATTTATTTGCGTAAAGGATAGTAGGTGGTTTTACAAGTTTACTTTAACTTAATTATTAATAATAATAATAATAATAAATGTTTTATTCACAACCCTTATTACAATTGGTCTTATTCTAAGGTTTACATGCGTAGTGACTTAAAATAGGAGTTTCGACATTGGGTTATTTTCATAGGTTACTGTAGCTAGGGCTTATATTTGGCAGATAAAGTATAGGTATCCCTGACTCCGAAACTAGGCATAGCCTGTATCTTCAGAGCCAGTGGTTCCTTCTTGGGGTCTTGTCAACCGTTGCAATACTAAGCGGTTAGGTAAACAAAAATAAAATTATGCAGCAAAGATGTAATAATAATAAATGTAAAAAGGGTTATCTACTAGTTACTGAAATTAATTAAAAAGTTTACGAAAAAGAAAAATGTGTTGCCATGAGTGTGTGTGTGTGTGTGTGTTTGTGTGTGTAAATGTGTGTGTGTGTGTTAGTGTGTGATTGTGCGTTTATATGTGGAGCTGTAACTGAAAGTAGCATGTTATGTAATGCGCATGAGGAGTTTTTCGGTTTCGTGGTATGTCAAATTTAGCAAGTAATTAGTGACTTTCCTTTTTAGGTTGTATTGGTTTAGCATGTGTATATTTATTGATTTATTTAAAGTATTATATAATTTAGATGCTAAAAAAGAGTATTGGCGTGTCGCGAAGCTTGTTTTTATTTGAGCATAATTACAAATGGGTTTCCCGCTGCGCACTGTTCTATTTTTATCGCGTGGAAGAGAGGCGTGTTTTCTGAGTATTATTCGTAGGATGAAAAGTTTTCTTACAGAGAGACAATTGCAGTCTTTATATAGTGTCAGTGTTGGGTATCGACGAGGTTTGTGGGTCATGACTTTTAATAAAGCCCTTTGAGCTCTTTCGAGGCCCAACATTGCGGTTTTATCGGTGCCACCCCAAATGGGGATACAGTAGGAGAGAATGGACTGACACAGGGCAAGATATACTAGTCTCATCGTGTCCATATCAGCTACATCGCGGAGGTTTTTGAAAACGTAGATGAGTCTCCTTAGTCGGGTTTTTAGTATTCCTAAATGCGTGTGCCAGTCCAGTCTCTCATCTATGTAAACACCCAGGTATTTGGTATTGGATACCAACGTGAGGGGGAGACACGTACAGGGGAGGGATGAATCTTCACATACGTGTGCAGTTAAAGAAGATTCCGCTGCCCGGGGTGCGGATTTAGCGGTAATTCTAAAGGCAATTGCTTTTGTCTTAGATATATTGAGAGTCAGTAGGTTAGCGGAAAGCCAGGCCATTACTGTTCTAAGTGAGGCTTCTCCGTTGAGTTTGGCCGCTTCCCAATCGGCACCATAGGCGAGTATGACGGTGTCGTCTGCGTACATAAACATGTCACAGTTTTGTAGTTTTAGGTTGCATAGATCGTTTACGTATAACTGGAAGAGTGATGGCGAAATGATGCTACCCTGCGGGACGCCATAACTTATAATTTCCTCGCCGCTAATGACCGAATCGATTTTAACGCACTGTCTACGATCTGTAAGAAAATCTTGGAAGATGTTTAGTGCATTTCCCCGTATGCCTGCGGTTTCCATTTTGCCTATAAGGATGGGAATAGAGACGGTATCGAAGGCCTTTGATAGGTCCAGAAAGATGGCAAAACTTTTCATCTTGGTGTCCATTTTTTTTGTGACTTGATTGGTAAAGTTTGCTACGGCGTCCTCCGTGGAAATGCCCGGTCGGAAGCCGTATTGATTTGTTGCTATTGTATTATATTTGCGAAAAAAATTTACTAGGTTGTTGTTTAAGATGCGTTCTAAAATTTTTGAAAGTGTTGTGAGTACAGATATCGGCCTGTAATTTGATACAACGTCTCTATTCCCGTCCTTATGGATAGGATGAACGAGGGCCTTCTTAAATGCACTTGGGAAGGTGCCTGTATTTATCGCGAGGTTGCATATGTGCGTGATTGGCGGTATCAATGTGGTTTTACACATTTTTATGATTTTTGCGGAGACGCCATCCCATCCGACCGCACAATCTTCTCTAAGAGACATAATAATACTTTCTACTTCTTCGTGGTTTGCTTCTAAGATGACTAGAGAATTAGGTTGCGAGTTGGGGTTTTCGGACAACGGAATGTTGTGGTTTAGAGGTGTGATTTGTGAAGCCAGTTTTTTACCTAAATTGACGAAGTAACTATTGACCTCGTTGGCTGATGCAGTGGGGTCATCATCTACGAGTTTCAAGAGCTGGCGCGCGGGTTGCTTGTTACGTTGGGTATGTGTGATTGTTTTAAGGACGTTCCATGTTGCTTTTGAGTTGCCTTTAGCCTTATTTAGTTCGTTTTTTTCGTATTCCCTTTTCAATTTACGCAGCAAAAAATTACAGAGATTTCTGTAGCGTTGGTAGGTGATTTTTAGGATTGTGTTATCGGGGGTTTTTTTTAGCTTTTTGTGCATTTTGTCCCGGTTCCTTATGCATCGTAATAGGCCCGGTGTAATCCAGGGCTTAATTGTTCTTTGTCTTTTTGGGACATAGATTAGCCTTGTATGTTGTTTGATTACAGATGAAACAGTTGATATGAGTATGTCTGTAGCCAGATTTGTATCCAAACATTCTAATACTGGCGTAAAATCCGTGTTTTTGAAGGTCCTTAGAATAGATGGATAGTCAATTTTATTACTGGACTTAGGAGGGTCGTGTTTGGGTTTCCCCATTTCAAGGCATAGTAGTACAGGAAGATGATCTGTCACAGGGGAGTCGATAACCATTGATACAGCCATTTGCTTCGTTCTTAGGAGGATATGGTCGAGGCAGTTATTTTGTCTTGTAGGTATATTATGCGTCGGTAGTAAACCGAGAGACGCTGTGAAAGTAAGGTATTGATCAGATAGTCGATCGACATTATTAAGTTTGATATCTATGTTCATATCTCCAATTAGGGCTACGTTAATGTTTGGTGGTAAAGAATGTACTAAATTGTATAAGCTATTCAAGAAATTGTCAATATTTTGGTAGGATGGGGAACGGTAGAGGGATATAAGACATAACTCGTTGCAAACATGACATACCAAACAATTGCCATCAAGAAATTGTGGTTCTGATACCTTAACATTCAATAGGCTTTTGGCGTAAATCACTACTCCGTCATTTTGTGATGTGTGATTTGTTGTGAAGAAGGTAATGTATCCATCTATTTTTGGTAACGGACCAGCGACCTTTAACCAGCATTCCGTTAGTACGAGGATATCGAATTCAAGGTTCGTAAGTGCAAGTGTAGATATAAACAGGTTAAGGTTTTTCTTGATACTCCTTATGTTTTGATGGATAATTTTTATGTATTTATTTGGGTTCTTCAGTAGACTGGTACACTGATCGGGGGGACAAAGAATTGATTTGGCTATACTGAAGGAGTCTATTTCGGATATAATATCGATTGTATCAATCATTTTTATATTTAAGACACAGACATGAGTGAATTTGTGACGCAGCGAAGCTGGTAGGTGGATAAGGAATATGTTGAACAGTTTTAGAGTTAGAAGTTTTGTACAATGGGTCTTGGTTTGATTTATTTTGGTGACTTGAGTGGAAGATGTGAGGTATTTTGATGTTTTTGTGTTTTGTGTACTGTTCTGAAAGGGAGTGTGTGAGTAGTGTATATTTGGTTGTGTTTATGTATGTTTTTAGGTGAGAGGAATGGTCTGGCAACGTTAGTTTAAAGATTAAAAAGGTTACATAGTCTAGTCATTGATTGTCTTTTATGTCGATTAGGTTTTGTTCGGAGTTGATAATGAATTGTTTCGTACCCTTCTCCTTACGTAAGTAGATTTTAGAGTTATTGACCCAGCAGAATTTAAATTCGTTCCGTTTGGCGAACTCACGGGCCTGGAAGAAGAGCTTCTTTCCTGATGGTGGGAGATGTTCGTCCACATAGAATGGTTGTTTATTTCCAGGTAGGCCAATGAGGTGGGTGTTCAGTTTCTCACCAATATCACGAGCCTTATTAAAATTCCTTACTGAGGATAGAACGTCGTATTTCCTTTGTACGCTAGAGAATTCTACGACGATATTTCTGGTGGTGCCGGGTTTTGCAGGGGCTCGGTAAATATCCCGAAGATCACCAGACTGCAGCGGTGTTTCGAGAAGGTTTCCAATCTTTGTCACAACGGCGGTAAGGTCTTGAACGTTTTCGTTTTCTTTTTGCGGGATATTTCGTATCTCGATGTTTGCGGTACGGGTGGCGTATTGTAGTTCTTTTAGCCTTTTATCCAGGGTGAGTAGGCAGTTTTTATTTTCTTTGTTTTCGGTTTCGAGGAATTCTACACGGTTTTTTATGGCTTCATACGATTTGTTAATGAAATCCATGGATCGTTCGATTTCCACGTTTGATTTTTGAATATTTTTGCACTGTGATTTTAGATCGGTTATGTCTTGTGCCAGTTTTGATAAAAAGGAGTCGTGTTCAGCTTTCCATGAATGAAGCATGTCCATTATTTCTTTTCTAAAGTCGTCCAGGAAATGCTTAGGGGAATCATCAACACGGGCTCGTTTGTGCTGCCTAGAAGTAATATAAGGCGTTGAGACAATTTCTTCTTGTTTAGATGGAATATCCGAGTCAGAAACTGTTTCCGTCGGTGGATTTGTTTTGCCTGTAGGGGGAGAACGTTGAACTCGGGGCATGGTGGTACAGTCAGCGTCAAATAGTTAGTGACACTCAGGATATTCAAATAAATAGACGCAACCAAAAAGTCAATAATATCGGTACAAACAAAGTTTCCATATTGTTGTCAACAATATAGTCGCTCAAAAGGTCGAGACGTTTAAAATGTCACATAGATAGGTTCAGTTAAACCGCCATAAATATGGTTACAGTCATCCCGTCAATGGTATCCAAGCATTCTAAGTGGTCAAAAATATGGAACACATTAGAAAAATGAACTTTACTACTATATATTTTAAATATTCTTTCTCACATCAATTAATGTGAAAACATTTATACACAAAAATGAAAGGAATAGAAACTACTGCTGTCCTTTTCATTTTAAGCATGACGTCATAGACATGTCTTTTGTTTTGTAAAGAATTTCGTGCATAGCCGTTTACTTAGCAATATACAGCTGACTGAAAATAGATGTACCTAAACCTCATTGATAATGAGTATGACTATATATCTCATAGAGCAAGAGTGCATAATTAAAATATATGATTCAATATCATGATCATTTTATTTTATTTTAATTAACAATGAACGTCGACAAAACTAGATAAAGATAAAGATATTTATTCGCCAAGGATATGGTACAAAAGTTGTTATGTTACAATTAGTTTTCCGACACATCCACCTCTGCAAGAGGCACACGAATATTCTTAGGCTGAGATATCATTGCACGTACATTATAATAAAATATGGGTATGTTGGGTATACCACCTGACCAGACTTAAAAACATTTACAATATAGCTACATAAACACTAAATAAAAATATTGAATAAATACAGTATTGGTTAAAACTAAAAAATAAAAACTATTATGTATATCGCTTACAAGCTATGAATTCCTAAACTGTGTAAAAATTTTTTTCAAGCAAGACTCGATAGTGCTTGCAAAAAAGAGGTGCAAAGTTTTCAAGCTTATTGACTATTACTCAAAAACTGCTATTTTAAACATAAACAAGGTAATAGAGTGGATGAATAACTAAAAATAAGCAATAAAATAATGTCAATAAGGTCGATAATCGTTTGCATCTTTTCAATTTTCTCTAGTTTTCGACTGCTTACCATCAGGCGGACTGTGTGCTTGTTTATACATATTATATGTGCGAATATGAAGAAATGAGGATCTAGAGAGATGAGAATAATTCGATAGGTAACTACACGTAACATCTAAAACGATAGGTACATAAGGATATTCCCAGTTCATTTGAAATATCTGTTACACCTTCCTCCCTCAAATATATAATTCGATGTTTTGTGGTGTCACTAATGCGTAGCCATATTTCTAGCTTGCTTTAGATTCACTTGACATTGATATTACTGATAGATAAATAGAATAACATGCAAATAACACTACATTGCCTAAAGAGGTTTTCATCAACCGTTTATTTCTATAACATGCTAGTTTATTTTTCTAATGTGTTCCATATTTTTGAACACTTAGAATGCTTGGATACCATTGGCGGGATGACTGTTACCATATTTATGACGGTTTGACTGAACCTATCTATATGACGTTTTAAACGTCTCGACCTTTTGAGCGACTATAATGTTGACAACATTATGGAAACTTTGTTTGTACCGATATTATTGACTTTTTGGTTGCGTCTATTTATTTGAATACCCTGAGTGTCACTAACTATTTGACGCTGACTGTACAACGGTTTAAAACTTGGTGGGGGTATTTATGACAAGTTAAGCGAGCAGGCCAAAGCAGTTAATTATTCGGTTAAACGAAGCGGAGCGCTTAGTGGTCGAAGCGTACAAGCGTAGCCGATAGTATGTACAGTGTTGTAATATTGTGCGCGTCGTAGCGAATAGCGCCTCATACAGGTTCGTAGAGGCGGGCGCAGTACTGACTGGATCTGTGGATGACGTCACTGCGCGGCCGCTTGCGCTCGTGCCGGTTCGCAAGTTCGTCGCTTGGTGATTAACGTAGCTGGCTCGATGGCAGAGCGCGCGACTGCTGGTACTTGCACTGCAAGTTCGAACCCGACGGTGTGGGAGCGAATCAGAATCCTTCACTATTCGACGAAATGCACTTTTATCTGTTTATCTCACTCTGTTCACGCCCACTAGGAGGAGCCAGTCCATAAGAAACCTTTAAGAGTGACAAGGAATTAAAAAGTTACGGGTTCAACCAATCACTAAATAGTATACCAAAAAACCGAGTCACCGAGGAGCGAGAATTCACCATAAACGTCCGCACGGGGCGACAGCGCGCGAAGGAATTCCTTGTATGAATGAATTATTTGTAACAAATTGTGTATCTACTTCATTTATGGTAATGGTTTAACGATTTGCAACTACCTAATAAAAGCACACATCGAGATCGATCGACCAGCAAATGTGACACAGTTTTCTTTGGATCGCCGCTCTTTGAAAATCATTTCCAAACACCAGCTTCTTGCCCACTCTCCATCTGTCGCCCTCGTAACAGACTTTCTCCACCTGTTGTAATATATACCCTCACAAGAGGATCTTAGGTGGACCAAAGCAGTACGGAATGGTGACCAAGGGATATAAAACGATCGAAGGGCAGACCACCAGCCCGATGGTCGGATGATATTGTGAGGGCAGTGGGGAATCAGTGGGTGCGACTTGCTCAATCAAAATCGGCAACAGTGGCGGGGTAGAGAAAAGGCCTTCACTCAGCAGTGGGTGTTACCGGCTGAACAGATAGATAGATACCCTCACGAAAGAGTACAGTCAGCAACGAAAGTCGCTGAACATAACAAAATTTTGAAAACATCACAGCTCCAAAACTTGTCCAGAGGTTTTTTCTAATAAGGTAACCTGAATATTGAATGGTCATCTATGCAATTATTTCGCATAACCTTCACAGGTCAATAACTTCACACTTATTAAAAATCATATTAAAGTTCAGCGACTTTCTTTGCTGACTGTACAGTCAGCGTCAAATAGTTAGTGACACTCAGGATATTCAAATAAATAGACGCAACCAAAAAGTCAATAATATCGGTACAAACAAAGTTTCCATATTGTTGTCAACAATATAGTCGCTCAAAAGGTCGAGACGTTTAAAATGTCACATAGATAGGTTCAGTTAAACCGCCATAAATATGGTTACAGTCATCCCGTCAATGGTATCCAAGCATTCTAAGTGGTCAAAAATATGGAACACATTAGAAAAATGAACTTTACTACTATATATTTTAAATATTCTTTCTCACATCAATTAATGTGAAAACATTTATACACAAAAATGAAAGGAATAGAAACTACTGCTGTCCTTTTCATTTTAAGCATGACGTCATAGACATGTCTTTTGTTTTGTAAAGAATTTCGTGCATAGCCGTTTACTTAGCAATATACAGCTGACTGAAAATAGATGTACCTAAACCTCATTGATAATGAGTATGACTATATATCTCATAGAGCAAGAGTGCATAATTAAAATATATGATTCAATATCATGATCATTTTATTTTATTTTAATTAACAATGAACGTCGACAAAACTAGATAAAGATAAAGATATTTATTCGCCAAGGATATGGTACAAAAGTTGTTATGTTACAATTAGTTTTCCGACACATCCGCCTCTGCAAGAGGCACACGAATATTCTTAGGCTGAGATATCATTGCACGTACATTATAATAAAATATGGGTATGTTGGGTATACCACCTGACCAGACTTAAAAACATTTACAATATAGCTACATAAACACTAAATAAAAATATTGAATAAATACAGTATTGGTTAAAACTAAAAAATAAAAACTATTATGTATATCGGTTACACTTACAAGCTATGAATTCCTTAACTGTGTAAAAAATTTTTTCAAGCAACCACTCAAGCAAGACTCGATAGTGCTTGCAAAAAAGAGGTGCAAAGTTTTCAAGCTTATTGACTATTACTCAAAAACTGCTATTTTAAACATAAACAAGGTAATAGAGTGGATGAATAACTAAAAATAAGCAATAAAATAATGTCAATAAGGTCGATAATCGTTTGCATCTTTTTAATTTTCTCTAGTTTTCGACTGCTTACCATCAGGCGGACTGTGTGCTTGTTTATACATATATGTGCGAATATGAAGAAATGAGGATCTAGAGAGATGAGAATAATTCGATAGGTAAATACACGTAACATCTAAAACGATAGGTACATAAGGATATTCCCAGTTCATTTGAAATATCTGTTACACCTTCCTCCCTCAAATATATAATTCGATGTTTTGTGGTGTCATTAATGCGTAGCCATATTTCTAGCTTGCTTTAGATTCACTTGACATTGATATTACTGATAGATAAATATAATAACATGCAAATATCATTAGATTGCCTAAAGAGGTTTTCATCTTTGGGAAACCGTTTATTTCTATAACATGCTGGTTTATTTTTCTAATGTGTTCCATATTTTTGAACACTTAGAATGCTTGGATACCATTGGCGGGATGACTGTTACCATATTTATGACGGTTTGACTGAACCTATCTATATGACGTTTAAAACGTCTCGACCTTTTGAGCGACTATAATGTTGACAACAATATGGAAACTTTGTTTGTACCGATATTATTGACTTTTTGGTTGCGTCTATTTATTTGAATACCCTGAGTGTCACTAACTATCTGACGCTGACTGTACATATTGGTAGGGCTAGGGAGTTTAGGGATTCATTAGGCGTAGGCTACATACGAGCGTCTCAGCTGGGTCATTACTGTACCCAGTTAGTTATAATATACAATGTACAGTTAGGGTATTCTATGATTTAGCATTCACTGCGCACGAGTGTGGACTTTGGATACTACCGTAATAATAATGGTTTAACACAAGAAAAAGACGAACTACAAATTCATTGTATTATTGTCATTTTATTTACTCAAAATACATACATAATTGTAAAATCAAAACTTACACATACTTTCTATAATCTATATGTATGAGGAAGCTAAAGAGAAAATGTACACGACTTCTCTCTCTTTTCAAAAATATTCAGCACATCATATCGCTTGCATCCCCGACAGGTTCCTACACTCCATTTATTATTATTTTATGTAATGTAATTACTTCTATATAAAACTTTCTTGATATAACAGATTGTACCTAATCATATGGGGATTGCACTGGATCCTGTAACACAGTTCGCTCAGAATTCAGGGAATTCATGTGTCTATGCAACAATTTTATGTTATTGATTTCTGAAAATTTACGCGAATATTATATACATTGAAATAAAATTACTTTTTACGGATTTTATCGCGTTATATTGATATTATTAATCCCAATATTTCAGACCCTTCACAGCGTCCATGGTCACGGGTAGACTGAGTAGAGTAGTCTGTTTTATTTCAATGTATAATATTCGCGTAAATGTCAGAAATTATTTAATTGATTTTCAACTTTAATACAAAGGTATAAGGTTCATATTCAATTAGGAAAATTTGAGTTTTGGATAGCTTGACCTGTTGACGATTGTACCTTGCCATCGACGATCACTTATGACACATATACGATAAAAACTGTTAATGTCTGGGTTTACCCGTGACCATGGACGCTGTAAAGTAGTTTTATTTCAATAATTAGATACTATTGATGAGTTTGTTGATGTATGTATCAGTGGTGTCGCTTGTGTGTGTGTGTTGGTGGGGAGTGTTCGCGGCGTCGCTTGCGCCTGTGGTGGGCGGGCGCGGCCTCCACCAGCCCCGCGTGGGCCTGCGCCGCCAGCAACATGCCCAGCTGGCCCCAAGCCTGACAACAACGACCATTTACAAATATCATGGAGCTAGCAAATAGTACTACTGCACGTTTGATGTAGCCGGTGGAAACCTCACCGTTAGTTTGTTTTGATTCCCACCCGAAACAAATGCGTGATTCACATGCATTTGTTTCTAGTCTCAGTCCTCAGCTATACTTTTCTATATTTCAGGCATTGTTCCAAAGCCTGAATTTTCACGATGTCATTGGTCTCATAGATTTTTTTTTACGGGAAATATATAAAACATATTATTATATTATTATGCTTAATATTTTTTTATATGGGCGAAAAACATATTCTAATTACAACGCCATCTATGAAATGTAGAAGCAACTAAATGTTTCATTGCTACTCCCTCAGAGATGGCGCTGTAATGTAGGTAAAACATTTGCAATTTCCTGTTAAATTACTTTGTATTAAAGTATTTGATTTGACTTCCAACATAATTTACTTTTAATTGTCTTTATTTTGATTTCCGCTTTAATTTATTTTAATGTAAAATGTATTGGTTTTAACCATCGACAATAATTACGCTAAACTAAAAACCCGATTGACTGATTTCGAAGAAGTTTATTGTATCCCTTGATGCTAAAAAACAGATTAGAAAAACATCGTGAGGAAACCTGCATGCCTTAGAGATTTTCTCGACGGTGTGTGAAGTCTGCCAACCCAGGCCTAGGCCTGCGTGGTGGACTAGCCTAATCCCTCTCAATATATATAAAATTCTCGTGTCACAGTGTTAGTTACCATACTCCTCGGAAAATGCTTGACCCATTTTGAGAATGAAAGTGAATTTATGTGCGTATTAATAATTAATTATCACTCGCTTAAACGGTGAAGGAAAACATCGTGAGGAAACCTGAATGCCTTAAAGATTTTCTCGACGGTGTGTGAAGTCTGCCAACCCAGGCCTAGGCCTGCGTGGTGGACTAGCCTAATCCCTCTCGTATTGACAGGAGACCCGTGCCCGGTAGTGGGACAGTATGTGGGTTGACGATGATAATGATGCTATACAAAAATATCTCGTGGAAAGGAAGCTTACGACGTTGAACCGCTGACATTCGCCAACACATCAAGCTACTCCAATCTGTCAAATTTCATTGATAGATTTTCAACTTCATTCATATTCAATTGGGAAAATTTGACAGTTTTGGATAGCTTGACCTGTTGGCGTCTGTACTTACCTCGCTGTGCATTTCTTTGGCCATCGTGTAGACGCTGTGTTCACTGCTATTATACATGAGCGCGTTTGACAACATCAGCAGGACATCTCGCTGGAACTGAGCCGTGGTTCTGTACAAGAGGTAATCTAATATATAAAATTTCCATGTCACAATGTTAGGTACCGTACTGCTCCGAAACGGCTGGACCGATTTGTATGAAATTTTGTGAGCATATCGGGGAGGTCTGAGAATCGGCCATCATCTATTTATCATACCCCTAAATGATAAGGGTGACCCACTCCAATATTTTTTTTATGGCAAAACAACGTTTGCGGGGTTAGCTAGTCAATATATATAAAATTCTCGTGTCACAGTGTTAGTTACCATACTCCTCGGAAAATGCTTGACCCATTTTTATGAAATTTTATATGTATATTCGATAGGTCTGAGAATCGGTCGTAATCTATTTTTCATTCACCTAAGTGATAAGGGTGGTCCACCCCAAACATTTTTTTATTTTTTATGACGTGGCATTAAAAAAAACATACAACCCTAAATTTTCACCTTTCTACCACCAACCCCCATTGTTTAATAGTGATATTAAATGACAAAACAACAATTGCAGGGTCAGGTGGTATTACATAAAAAAATCTCCTGACTTGTTAGTTCAGTGGTTGCCAACCCAACTGTTAACCTAGAAGTTCTGGATTCGATTCATAGGTTTATTTTTTTATAGGGTAGGGAGCAAACGAACACCCGGATCGCCTGATGGTAAGCGATTACCGCCACCCATGAACACCCGCAACACTAGAGGAGTCACAAGCGCGTTTCCGGACTTTAAAAGGTAGTACGCTCTTTTCTTGAAGGAGCAGGTCGAGCAGTGTTATTTTGTAAATTCTCAGTACCAACTACGTGTTTGAATTTGTTCCCGGTTAATGGCAAACGGCTTGACCCCTATTACGGTGAAGGAAATCATCGTGAGGGAACCTGCATGCCTGAGAGATTTTTTGACGGCATGTGAAGTCTACCAACCCGCACTAGGCCAGCGTGGTGGACTATAGCCTAATCCCTCTCAATATGAGAGACCCGTGCCCAGTAGTGCCCGACTTCAAGCTGCTACTGAGAATTTCATAGAAAAACCCAATAACACCTCTAGCGTAGCAGTCGCGCTTAGGACCACTAGACTAATGAGGCAGTCTTGTTTTTTTTTGTTTTTTTTTTTTATGACGGACATAGTTTTTAGCTCGAGGGAGCTTTAAAAACTTAACCGGACTAGGTGGCGAGGCACCAAATGCCTCCAGCCAGGGGCAACTAAACTAAGCAACACAGCTGAGGGCGTCCCCTGCGGGACTCGAACCTCGGCTTAGGACGTTGCTGGGGGGGCAGCTAGGGACGGCTGGATCTGGGTTTAAATTATTTAGGGGCGAATTTAAAGCTACTGGCTCGGCACGGGCCGGCTCGAGCAAGGGACGGGGAGGATTACCGTTAAGGGGTCTTCGCGACGGGCCTCGCCGGCGAGGACGGTATATCGGGCAGGCAGTCTTGACTCATGACTCACCTTATAACCCCGGAGTCGATGTTCTTCCTTATAGTGCTGAGGTCCATGGGTCTTTTAACAACCAGGCTGTAGCCAGGCGCCTCCTCGTCGCTGATGGGCCGGAGGAACAACGACGCGTACTTGTGAGCGCATAGTCTGGAACATAACATATTCTATGTTAAGAAAAAAAAATGTTTAGCTTGATCATTATGACATTTAAGTAGATTTTTAGTATTTAGTAATGAAATGAAATGATATTGAAATGAAATGATATTGAAATGAAAAGATGATGAAATTATATTGAAATGAAATGAAATGATGATGAAATGAAATTAAATGATGATGAAATGAAATGAAATGATGATGAAATGAAATGATGATGAAATGAAATTAAATGATGATGAAATGAAATTATATTGAAATGAAATGATGATGAAATGAAATTATATTGAAATGAAATGATATTTATTTTCTGTAAATAAATATCATTTCATAAATGATTTTTTTAAACTTAAATATAGTTTTAAAGACACTTTTACAAATCAATGTTTTGATTTTTTAAGTGCAATTGCTACAATGACGGCTGTAATATTGAAAACAATAAACCTCTATTCAATTCTAAGCGAAGGCAAGTGCGGTTTTGAGTCGGTACGAATCCGAGATACCCACACCATTTTAAGAGAGTTAGGACATGATATTGAAATGGCTGCCCATTCGCCAACGCAGAAATTGGAGAGCGCTGACTACTCTGTATAGTATACTTTTTTCTCCCAATTCTCCATCTTATTTATCTCCTCTTTTTCAGTATATTTCTTCCTTTCACAATAAACATCTTCGATCATCTAATAACCGTCTTCTTCAATGTCCCTCTCATCATTCTGACTTTGTACATTCTACCTTCTTCATTCAATCTATTCTACTGTGGAATGCTCTCCCTGCTGAAATCAGACTGCTTAACAGTCGACTATCCTTCAAAACCTGTGTGCGCAAATACTTGCTGGACAAAACCTTATTAGATTCTTCTTGACACTGATTTCTCTTTTTCGTTTAACGTTATTTATTGTATATATTTATTTGTATGTATTGGTTTTCTGTATTTATATAATGTATACAAATATTTGTGTAATGTTTATGTAAGTTTATGCTTTTTGAGAAATATTTTATAGTTGCTTGTAATTTCGCATCTTACCTCTCACCTCTAATCTTTGGTGCATCTACCATGACCGTCTCTGCATCACCCTAAGGTTGTCTGGTAGAAAATGCCTAAGGCATTAAGACCGCCTTTGTACACTTTTCTGTACAATAAGTATAAATAAATAAATAAATAAATATTCTACACAACCATGACGGGAGCAGTGGTTACCTGCTATAGACCAGCATGACAGATTTCTTCCACAGTCGGTGTTGTCTCTCCGCGTCGTTGGCGCTGGGCGAGTCCGGCGCGCTCGCCTCCGTTGCACTCTCAGAGCCCGAACACGCTGGGAATATTACTTTTTTATTAGATTACTAGCCAGTGCTGACCGCGACTTCGTCCGTGTAGAAAAGTTAGTTTTAATTATCGCTGTAATTTAGCAAATTAAAGTTATTTAGAAAAGGAAAAATTCGACCGCGGGCAGGATTCGAACCTGCGTCTTCAGGTTAGGTACACCGGACGCTATGACCACTAAGCCACCGCAATACCTACCCGTCATGTCGAATTTTTCCTTCCCATACTGAATTTACGTCTTTATTGCGACGTCAGTAACACCTATTGAAGAGCAAGTTATTGCTTAGCAAATTAACTCAAAATCGTTATAAATTATAGCCTATATGTTATTCTAATGTTTAAATAATAATAATGTAAAGTTTCATCAAAATCCATTCAGTTGTTTTAGCATAAAAGAGTAACAAACATACACACTCACAAACTTTCGCCTATTAGTGTGATAATAGGAAGAACCACTGGGAGGGAACGCCTTAGAAAGACGTACACCGACTTTATTTATTTATTGCGGTAAATGAAACATACAGCATTATAATATTAGTAATTATAATACTGTGCCCTGTTAATGTCTACTGCCATTAACAGGGCACAAATCCAAACTCCGAGCTGCTGCTGAGACTTTAATAATATTTTGCTAGACATGGAAATCGAAGCGAAGGACCTCTAAAATGGTTAAAACACTTACTTCTTGAATCAGATTTCTTCTTGCGGGAGTAGTCTCGCTTCTTCTTACCGTCTTTCTCTTCTTCACGACTCAGCTGTAAAGAAATAATAATAATAAAAAATATATGGAACATTTTACACAGCACCAGAGTCAAACTAAGCAGAGCTTGTACTATGTCTACTAGACAATGGATATAAAGCTCAGAAATATCTGCATCCGTTCAATGTTCAATATTAAAGTTACAGACAGTTGTGTTCCTGTTTTTAGAGAACATAAATTATTAACATTCCCATGTATTTATATTTTAGAAATGGCAATATTTGTTAAGACCAATCCTCAATTATTTAAATCTTTAAAAGAAGCTCGATATCGCACAGTCTCTATGAGATCACAGTACCAAAACTTATTGTATGAAGGTAACTGTAAAATAGCTTTGTTTAAAAAAAAACTTGAGAGGTGTCAAGGGACACCCGGATGGAACGAAGTTCCTTTCATTAAAATTTAATAATAAAAAATAAAAAAACCTGTATACACTCAACAATTCACAACGCGCGAAATTCAAATATTGTCATTCACTCAATAATTCGAAATTCAAATATTGTTGACAAGCAAAAAGTGTCGTGACAACTTTTCGTAAGATTTTTTTCCGTCTAGCCCCCTTTCACAACCTTTCACAAGTGTTATGGGAATGGCCCCTGTTATTTTTAATATTATTCCTAATTGCATTACTTTAAAAGATTTTAAAAAGAGTCTCACCACCTTATTGTTAAATAATTGTTATTACTCGATTCAAGTATTCTTAAATGATCCTTCTATTAATTAAAATTTATGTTACTAACGTTATATTTGTTTTAAGTTTATCGTGAGCAAATGTCGCTCATAAATGTTTGTATGCCTAAATAGGCAGAATGTACAAGGATTCTGTATATATCTCTATCTAAACACATACACACACGAACACACCCTTACACTATCTCACATACATATACTCTCACTCATCTACATATGCGCCTTTTGCATTTTATGTATTTTTTATTTTTTTTTATAGTTCACCTTTACTTAAAATTATAACATTCTTAAACTTAAACCAATTCTTATGTTCAAGTAACGTGCTTGATCAATTGCATAATCTATAGATATAACTGTCTGGAAGAGCGGAGTCTCCTAACACAAGCAATTCCTTGCTTAAAGGGTGATCTCCATTTACTGTACTTAACGCATTTATGTAATTGAAATAAACATTTTTATTTATTTTATTTATCTGTAACACCAATTGTAAACACCTATATTCTATACAAATAAATGGATTAGTTACTTACTTAAATATTCCACTTCGCCCAACCAAGCCGCCCCACTGGTGGGGTAAAGTGGAATGCCTTAAAGTTCGCAGTGGAATATGTCCTACTAGACTTGTGAGGCAGATTACACTGGTTTGCTGATATTAAAATAAATAAACCGGCGAAGTGCGAGTCGTACCGCGCACGAAGGGTTCCGTACCAGAGCCCCCGTAAAATATTTATTTAAATTTTATTATGTATTTATTTTTAAAGTGAATATACAACTACGACGACTGTGGTCTAGTGGTTTGCGTGTCGGACTGCTGATCACGAGGTTCGATTCCTACAAACCACAAATATTTTATGTGATGAACATAAGTGTTTGTGTTTGTCTGGGTGTTTCTTATGTATTATAAGTATGTATTTACAAAAAAAAGTATATAAGTATTATATACATTGTCTAGTACCCATAGTACAAGCTCCGCTTAGTTTGGGACTAGATGGTGCTGTGTAAAATTGTCCAAGAATATTTATTTATTTATTAAAAACAACTAAATATTCTGTGAATATTTCAAGCATCTATATGTTGCCGTTATTAATATCGAGCAAAGAACGACAAAAAGAAACACGTTTATTGTATGGGAGCCCCCCTTAAATATTTATTTTATTCTGTTTTTAGTATTTGTTGTTATAGGGGCAACAGAAATATAAGAAATTTCAACTGTCTAGCTATAACGGTTCATGACATACAGTCTGGTGACAGAGGGACGGACGGACAACGGAGTCATAGTAGGTAATAGGGTCCCGTTTTTACCCTTTGGGTACGGAACCCTAAAAATATCTAAAAACCTAACCTAATCTAAGTAGAAATTAGTTTAGGTTGTTACGAACCTATCTACACTTCAATAGGTGTTACTGACGTCACCATAAAGACGTAAATTCAGAATATGAAGGCAAAATTCGACATGACGGGTAGGAGTCACGGTGGCTTAGTGGTCATAGCGTCTGGTGTACCTAACCAGAAGACGCAGGTTAGAATCCTGCCCGCGGTCGAAATTTTCCTTTTATATCCATATATACCAATCATAATATAAAATATTTGCGATCCACTAATAATCGCCTCCTTCAATGTCCCTCTCATAGTTCTGACTTTGTTCACTCTACATTCTTCATTCAGTCAATCCTATTATGGAATGCATCCATCTGAAATCAGGATGGCAAACAGTCGCCTTTCTTTTAAAGTAAAGCTACGTAAATATCTTCAAGATAATACCTTGGCAGATTCATCATCTCGCGCTAATATATGTATATATATTTATATGTATGTATATAATTATATATATAATATGTATTCTTTTTGTATTTATTATGTATTCTATGTAGTGTCATATTTATTTTTATGAATCGTGGTCTATTATTATCATGTTTACAATTTTCTAGTGCATCTACTGTTTTTATCGTCTCCGCATCACCTCAAGGTTGTCTGGCAGAAAATGCCTAATGGCATTAAGACCGCCTTTGTACCAACTGTGCATAAAGAATTTTAAATAAAAAAAATAAATAAATATATAAAGCAATTGACAAAAATCTATTTTAGTAGGCAGATTCCACTGCGAACTTTAAGGCATTCACTTTGCTCCACTAGTGGGGCCGTTTGGAAAATGTGATAGAAGACATAATCTAATTACTCTTACCATTCTTACCTCCATGGGAGTATCGTCGTCTGTTTCTGTGTGCGTGTCTTCAACGTCAGTCTTCTCCCTCTCTTCTTTGACTCTCTGCACAATCGGGAGAGACTCCTCCCGGACCATCTCCTTTAGAGGAATACAATCCTGGAACAAAGTGAAAATAAATTGAGATCGGATTCACTACATTGTATCAAAGTCGCTTATCGCGAAAACAGTGATAGCCTAGTGGTATGACCATTGGACTGCCAAGTCAAAGGTCTCGAGTTCGAACCCAAGGCGAAAGTCCAAGTCGAAAAGTCAGAGGTGCGTCCTCTGACTTTCCGAATTCATGTGCGTATTAATAATTAATTATCACTCGCTTTAACGGTGAAGGAAAACATCGTGAGGAAACCTGCATGCCTTAGAGATTATTCTGGACAGTGTGTGAAGTCTGCTAACCCGCACTAGGCCAGCGTGGTGGACTATAGCCTAATCCCTCTCAATATGAGAGGAGACCCGTGCCCAGCAGTGGGACAGTTATTAGAACGATAACAATAAAATACCTCAGGTTCTTCCTCCTTCTTCACCTCTTCTTTAATCTTCTTTTCTTTCGGTTCTTGAATAGGTTCTCCATTTTCCATCTTCTCCAATGTCTGCTCTATCGTGTCAGTATGCTCTTCCGGTGATGACGCCTCTTCCTGTGTTGCAGACTGGGGAGGCTCTAAAAAAAAACAATAAATTAAAAAAGATTTAAAGGATCAGTCATCAAAAGTCCATACAACCCAGTCCAATTTTATTGTACCTGAGGTATATGACAGCTGTCAAGTTGACAGATTTTACTATGAAATCACTATGAAACTGTTATGTATGTGCCAAAATAGCGTGCGTTTGACATTCCAAAACTGACACTGACAGCAGATAGCTATCAAGTTGACAGTTTTTACTATAAAAACAATATGAAACTAATACTAGTGTGCCAAAATGGCGTGCGTTTATTCAAATTTAAAGTTATTTTTTCTCATTCCCTAGTGAGCATAACAAAAAATATGACTAGAGTTTTAACCAGCGTAATACAGGGTATTTTTTCCAATAAGTGTACCCTCAGTACATGATTTGGGCAGATTTAGCGAAAGAAAAATTGTTGGTGTGATGATTAAAAAGGCGATGATGACGAAATAACGTTATTTTTTAAAAATTAGACCTGTCACATACCTGCAACCACCACTTCTGGTTCGGGTTCCGGTTCTGGCTCCGGTTCCGGCTCCGGTGGCAGCGGTATGGTTTCGGGCGCGATTTCGACAGGCGTTTCGTCTGGTACACTTTCTTCTGTAGGCTTGGCCTCTTCTGATGGCAGTTCTTCTTGGCTCACTTCTGGGGCTGGTTCTTCTTGTGGTGGACTGAGTGTGGCAGAAGAATAAACTTTACTACACAGGTTTTCCAAGCTTGCTGAAATTGCTTTCAAGCTGAATCGCGCTATCGACATTCGCAATGCAAGTTGATTCGCAATACATACCTACTAATCCTATCCTATCCATCTTACTATAATATTAATCTAATATATAAAATTCTCGTGTCACAGTTTTCGTTGCCATACTCCTCCGAAACGGCTTGACCGATTTTGATGAAATTTTTTGTGCTTATCGGGGAGGTCTAAGAATAGGCCAACATCTATTTTTCATACCCCTATTTTTTTTTTATGGCAAAACAACGTTTGCGGGGTCAGCTAGTATTAATATATTATAAATTTAATGTGAAAGTTTGTGAGGATGGATGGATGTTTGTTATTCTTTCACGCTAAAACTACTGAACAGATTTAGATGAAACTTTACATTATTATTATTTATACATCAGAATAACATATAGGCTATAATTTATAACGATTTTGAGTTAATTAGCCAAATTACAACGATAATTAAAAGTAACTTTTCCATAGGGCAGAAATTAGTTTTGTAGAAATATGAGTTACTCGTACATACAGCAATCCCCGCTCCATCACATAATGCCACACCTGCATGTATACTCACTTCTCTTGTTCAACAACTTGCGGAGATTCTTCTACTATCTCCTCCTCAAGCGTTTCCGGTTCCGTTGGGGTCTCCGGCTCTTTGATTTCTTCTTTTATCTGTTAAATTTAAGAAACAGTGACTTTTCAAAATCATGTGCGTATTAATAATAAATTATCACTCGCTTTAACGGTGAAGGAAAACATTGTGGGGAAACCTGCATGTCTTAGAGATTTTTCTCAACGGTGTGTGAAGTCTGCCAACCCGCACTAGGCCAGCGTGGTGGACTATAGCCTAATCCCTCTCAATATGAGAGGAGACCCGTGCCCAGGAGGGACGCATATACTGTCCCACTGGACAGTATATGGGTCGATGACGTTATGTACCCAACTACAAAACCTTTGGTCAACATACGTGTCGATAACTAAACGTAGGTTAAAAGAACAACATACCTTCTGATCCTCCGGTTGTATGACCTTGATCTCTGTGGTGGGGAATTTAACTTCCGGGAAGGCGATGCGGATTTCCGTTTCCGGTGTTAATTCCTTTGTGATCCTCGCTGCTTGCACGTTTGGCGCGAGCTGTTCCGGTTCCTGGGGTGAAAAATACATAATTTATCAAAATTATACATAAAATACTAGAGACCCTTCCCGGATTCGCACAGGTGGATTTTTTTCTAAAATAAAAGTAGCCTTTACTCTTTATAACATCAGCTATCTGCCATTGAAAGTCCCGTGAAAATAGGTCCAGCCGTTCCAGAGATTAGCCGGAACAAACAGACGGACAGACAAAAAATTTAAAAAATGTTTTTTTTATGTAATTACCGTATATATTTTTTTTTTATTCTACTAAGGTGGCAAACAAGTATACGGCCCACCTGATGGTAAGCGGTTACCGTAGCCTATAGACGCTTGTAACACCAGGGGTATCACTTGCGCGTTGCCGACCCTGTATTGAAAGAGGAATAGTTGGGTTGGCAGAATAAGGGTCAAAGTCCCCCCACTGCCAGCACAACGTTTCCTCGCGGAGCACTGGCAACCTTGCTCACCGTAAGAAACACAACACAGCTCAAAGCTGTGTTATTTCACTTCGATTTTCTGCGAGGTACTTCCCCAGTCGGGCAGCTCCAATTTGAGTGGAATTACTCCCACTATGCCCTACTTCTGTAAATGAGACCTACCGTATCAATTTCTTCTTGTAATACTTCTTCTTCGACGGTCTCAGCAGGTATTTGTTCAGGCTCAATCTAAAACAAAACATAAAAATGTTACATATATACACTCACGCCTTTTTCCCATAGGAGTAGGCAGAAACTAAAACTGACGACTTCTGTGGTCTAGCGGTTCGAGTGCCGGACTGCTGATCATGGGGTCGTGGGTTCGATTCCCACTGGACACAAATATTTGTGTGGATAAAACATGAGTATTTGTGTTTGTCTGGGTGTTTCCTATGTATTATAAGTATGTATTTACAAAAAAAAAAGTATATATGTATTATATCCATTGTCTAGTACCCATAGTACAAGCTCTGCTTAGTTTGGGACTAGATGGTGTTGTGTAAAATGTCCCAAAAATATTATTATATTATTATTATTAAAAGGAGTAGGTATTTAAAGAATACAAAAGGAGTACATAGGTTTGTACATAAGGAGTACAAAAGTAGGTAGCACATTCCATAATTCTATGGAATGCGCTGCCTCTGGAAATCAGGATGGCTACCAGTCGCTACGTTTTCAAGCGTAAATTAAGACAGCATCTCTTCAATTCTTTGGCGGAATCATCTCAACGTTGATCTCTCAAGTCATTAATATATATTAGTATAATATATGTATGTATGTATTCATATATATTATTGCATTATTCTATTCTAAATATAATTGATTATATGTATATAGTATAGTTTTAAATTATTCATATACAGTCGTGGTCAACTAATTAGGGACAATCTCTAGTTAAGCCAAATTGTGAATTATTTTTTTATTTTCCAACGAGTCTTAACAATATTCCATATCTTTTACATGTAAGTGTAATTAGTCATTTATGTGCGCGATTATACAAACAATAACAACTTCTTAAACATTAAACCTCTTTACAGTATAGCTGATAGATTATCATAGTGCTATTTGCTCAAAGAATGCTGGCTGGCCATTTAATTAGGGACACTGAGGTATTGCGTTCTAATTTCCAAATTGGAATTTTAATACTTTTTTGTTTCTTTTCTTTTTTTTTTCGTGGTCGTTTTGGCGGCTATCCAGATTTTTTATTTTAAGTTTTGAGAATTATTTTGAAGAAAAATGAGCAAAAATAAAAGTTGCGATCCAACACTACGAAAAATTATCATGAAGTTTGTCGAGCGTGGTTAGTCATACCGAAGGATAGCACAAGATTTAAATTGTTCAAAAACTATGGTATGCAATGCAGTGCAACATTTCAAGCGCTATAACACAGCTTTAAATGTGTCCAGAACAAAAAGATCGAGAAAAACGACTCCGCAAGAAGATAGAATGATAACCAGGTTAGCTAAGAAAGATCAGTTTCTAGGCTCCATTTTAATTAAACACGAAGTGTTTGGGGCAAACGAAAGAGCCGGTGTATCTGCGAGGACCGTTCGACGACGTTTGGTAGAAGCAGGGTTGTTCGGAAGAGTGGCTCGCAAAGTACCGTTGTTGAAGAAAGAACATAGAAATGCTCGTTTGGCGTTTGCACGTAAATATGGACATTGGACCTACGCCCAATGGCAACATGTACTTTTCTCTGACGAGACCAAGGTTAATTTGATTTCTTCAGATGGAAGGCAATATGTACGGCGTCCTGTAAAAGCGGAAATGAATCCAAGATTCACAAAAAAACAGGTGAAACATGGCGGTGGAAACATTAAAATGTGGGGTTCATTTTCTGGACGTGGAGTGGGACCTGTGAGGAAAGTTCAGGATAACTTAGACCAACATCAATACAAGGCAATATTGGAAGAAACTATGCTTCCCTATGCTGAGGAGCATCTCCCTATTATATGGACGTTTCAGCAGGATAACGACCCGAAACATACCGCCCATTCAGTCAAGTCGTTTCTTAACAGTCAGTCTGTATCGGTGCTAGATTGGCCAGCAAATAGCCCGGACCTCAACCCAATTGAGCACCTTTGGCACGAAATCAAGAAAAAAGTTGCCACTTATCGTAATACAAATTTGGATGAACTTCATGAAGCTTTTTGTGAGGCATGGGTAAACATTCCTGTCGAAACATGTCAGAAACTGATAATGTCTATGCCACATCGGTGTCAAGCGGTAATTACTAACAAAGGTTTTGCTACTGGGTACTGATTTTACACGTAATAAAATGGAGCTGTTAAAGATATTATAACACTGCAGATTATAAGTTTTGTTTAACTGTATTTTTCATTATACTTTACTGTCCTTAATCAAATGTCCACTACAGAATTGTACCTTAATATTTAATACATGTTTAATCTTTGATATTAAATACTTTTTCTATTTATTTTATCTTTTATTTACAGCCATTCATAGCATAATAATCGGACCACATTATGCAAATAATAGGTGCTGAGAAATCAATAGGGTTTTATATTCATATGTACATAACGGGTTATAGCCCTTCACTATCTTGAATGTCCCTAATTAGTTGACCACGACTGTATGTATAATAATCTCATATAAATTATTATATATATTTTATCCATATTTTTTTTTCCCTCATTTGTGCGCCTACTATCTTGTTTTGTCTCTGCATCACCCTAAGGTTGACTGGGAGTTAAGGCCTAATGACATTAAGTCCGCCTTTGTACAAAGGCCAGCACATCAAGTTACCCCAATCCGTCAAATTTCTCTGATAGATTTTCAACTTTAATACAAACGCAATAAGGTTCATATTCAATTGGGAAAATTTGACAGTTTTGGATAGGTTGACCTGCTGACGTCTGTACAACAAATTTTTGTTTTGTGCATGAAGTATTAAATAAAAATAAATAAAAAAAGAAGTACATAAGGAGTACATAGGGAGTATATAAGGAGTACATAGGGAGTACATAAGGAGTACATAGGGAGTACATAGGGAATACATATGGAGTACAAAGGGAGTACATAAGGAGTACGGTCAACAAAAGAGTTAGGTATACAGGCAGCTAATTAATAATCTGTATTTTAATAAAGATAGTATTAATATTGTATCACACATTATATGTCAAAATGTAGGTATTGTAAGCAGCTACATACCTAACCCTTTGGCGCGTAATTATTTATGTCGAAATCTGTATAAAAATGCATATTTCGTTTGCTATCTGTATACTTAATGACTGTACATAAGGAGTACACAAGGAGTACATAAGGAGTACATAAGGAGTACATAAGTACTTTTGCTCAAGACAGGAAGCATGTGTGTAATAATTATTAATTATCACTCACTTAAACGGTGAAGGAGAACATCGTGAGGAAACCTGCATACCTTAGAGACTTTTCTCGACGGTTTGTGAAGTCTGCCAACCCGCACTATGCCAGCGTAGTGGACTATAGCCTAATCCCTCTCAATCTAAGGAGACCAGTGCCTACCAGTGGACAGTATATGGGTTGATTAGGGTCACAGCACCATCTAGTCCCAAACTAATAAGAGTATTCTGAGAGCAGTCACGTGCTGTTCTCCAAATGAGTGGGTTTTAGCAGCACTGAGTTTATGGAGATGTAGAGAACTAACTTCTATTTTGAAGTCGGTTAAAAGCAGTTACCTTAATGACTTGTTCGTCGACTATGACTGGAGTTTCCTCAGGTGCAGTAGCGGGTGTGACGTCAGCTTCTTCCTTGGTTGGCGTTTGACCCGCAGGCTTCTCAGATACCCTGAGAAACATTATAGTAAATTACTTCTTATAATCTTTTAATTTTTTTTTTATTATTATTATTATTCATTTGCGCCACTCGTCGAGTTAGAGTTAACCGTTTACTATCAGGTGGGCCGTATGCTCGTTTGCCACCTTAGTGG
Organism: Acronicta alni; assembly: GCA_964056405.1. NCBI lineage: Eukaryota > Metazoa > Arthropoda > Insecta > Lepidoptera > Noctuidae > Acronicta > Acronicta alni. The sequence goes on from OZ043943.1 coordinate 1,633,314, forward strand.
TATAATAAAAAAATCCAGTCAAGTGGGAGTCCGACTCGAACACAAAGGGTACGTACCAATATTTGGCAAAACATGCCGTTATTAATATCGAGCAAAAACGCCAAAAAAATCACGTTTGTTGTATGGGAATATATTAATTTTATTCTGTTTTTATTATTTGTTGTTATAGGGGGGCAACATTAACACATTCTGTGAAAATTTCAACTGTCAAGCTATCACGGTTCATGAGATACAGCCTGGTGACAGACGGACGGACAGACAGAAGTCTTAGTCATAGGGTCCCGTTTTTACCCTTTGGGTACGGAACCCTAGAAAATTAATACAAAGAAAGAAAGAAAGGAGAAAGAAAGGAGAAAGAAAGAAAGAAGAAAGAAAAAAGAAAGAAAGAAGACAGAAAGAAAGAAGAAAGAAGAAGGAAGAAAGAAGAAGGAAGAAGGAAGAAGGAAGAAAGAGTAAAGAAGAAAGAGAACATTTATTCTGGAAAGAAGAAAGAAGAAAGAAGAAAGCAGAAAGAAGAAAGAAGAAAGAAGAAAGAAGAAAGAAGAAGAAAGAAGAAAGAAAAGACATTTATTCTGACAGCCACAACACAGGACAAAATACAAAACAATATATTTAAGTCCTAAACTAAGGAAGCACGTTATCCTGTGCGATCCAAAGATTTAAATCGTTAGATATGCCCCCACCGTACTTATACAGCTAGAAAACATGAGTGCATGCACACATTCCATGTAGAGACAGAACGACAGTGTGCAATATTCAGTATAAGTGAACGAGACAATAACAGATTCGATACTTCCGATGTCAACCGGCTTACTTACGGAAACGTAACCATTATTTGACGTGCATCTAACGATTAAAATGTTTGGTACGTTGTCAGAATAGGTTCCTATCTCAGTGGACGGCAATAAGCTGATATGATGAAAAATCTGGTATTTAACTGGAGGTACACAGGTTCGAATTCTAGCTGAGAATGTATATTCACTTACCTGTTGTTAGGTTTAGGCATTGCTGTTACAGGTGGTATGTGTATGTCGATGTCTCTGAATGCGTATACATCTTCTGCCTTTATCTCAATGTCGTCTATATCTAGAGGCGTCGGCGGCGCCTGCGCCGGTTGTTGAGCAGACGTCGACATCACCGGCGGCGTGTTAGCTGCATGAAATTAATAATGAATTGACCTATGTGGTCTAGCAGTTCGATTTCCACAGGGCACAAATACTTGTGTGGATAATGAGTATTTGTGTTTGTCTGGGTGTTTGTTATGTATTATAAGTATGTATTTACAAAAATAAAGTATACAAGTATTATATCTATTGTCTAGTACCCATAGTACAAGCTCTGCTTAGTTTGGGACTAGATGGTGTTGTGTAAAATGTCCCAAAAAAGTCCCAAACAAATGAATATTAAACTCGACGGGAAGCTAGCAGGAAATCGAAGCGAAATAACACTACTTTGAGCTGTGTTGTGTTCCTTACGGTGAGCAATGTTGCCAGTGCTCCGCGAGGAAACGTTGTGTTGGCAGTGGGGGGACTTTGACCCTTATACTGCCAACCGAACTATTTCTCTTTAAATTTCTCTATAAACACAGGGTCGGCAACGCGCAAGTGATACTCCTGGTGTTGCAAGCGTCTATAGGCTACGGTAACCGCTTAACATCAGGTGGGCCGTATGCTTGTTTGCCACCTTAGTAAAATAAAAAATAAAACCATAAAAGAACCACCTTTAAGCTGTTGTTCAATTTGCACCAACTGGTTCTTAATGTGTTCTATGGCCGCATGCTTGCTCTCATGCTGGCTGGTGCCCGAGGTGGCTGACTTCTCCAGCAGCATGGACAGAGTCGGAGCCGTCACTGAGGGGGACATTGTATCTGGTGAATAAAAAAAACCACTGTGAGTGAATAGGTTACTTCTAGGCAAGTGCGTTCCATTATTGCCTGCATCACTTAACATCGGGTAGTCTTTCAAATTTAAAAAAGTGTAGGTACTTTCGATTTAAAAAAAACACAAAACATTTTACAACAAACAACTTACCCACAACATTAGCGGGATGGGAGATGTGTTGCGGCGTCGTCACTACCGGCGACGATTTGAGCAATGACGTCAACAGAGGAGAGGCGGGCGGCGCGGGAGTGGCGACTGAAACAAAAAAAACACTGTCACTTGTCACTGACACTTTTTTTTTAAAGTTATTAAGCAAAGGAAATTCGATTTTTTCTCTAAAAATACAAAAAGATACTTTTTTTTTATTAACCTAGTGAAATGAAATGAAATAAAATGATATGATATTTCTTTTCTGTAAATAGATCTTTTAAAGACATTTACAAGTCAATGCTTTGATTTTTTTTATGCTAGAAGGCATAAAAACATTTCCTAACTGACGACCTCTGCGAAGAAACACCGAAACAAACTCAGAGAATCATGGTCTCTTTTAAAGTCCAGACATAATAATATCAAATATGTGAGTTTCACAATGTAGGGTAATGTCTGAAATGGCCTTTTGAAGAAAGAGCCACAGCAGCTTTGAGTAGGCTAATTCCAGCCGACAGCACGCATGCATCAGTCATTGTGTAGCTCGACCATATTAGAGGGAGCTCAACAACCCGTCGCACGACGATACCAGATCGGACATTTGCGTAAGCCTAATAAAAAGAATCCCAAAGCCACCAGACAGTTAAAACCTGTGAATGTTCGTATACAATAGTCCTATACGATCCCACTGCTGAGCAAAGGTCTCTCACATCTCTTTCCACTGATCTCTGTTCAGCACTATCTGAGGCCAGTCGATCTGGAAAGCGTTCAAATCGTCCTGCCCGCGTTTTCTGGGCCTTCCTCGGCGTCGACGGCCGTCTTCTGGCAACCATTGGGTTACGATATTGGCCCATCTCTCCGGGTGCATCCGGGATACGTGACCCTGTCACTTATCACTTTTTATTTATTTACGTTGTCCCAAACTAAGCTTGTACAGACGCCAGTAGGCCTATATATCCAAAACTGTCAAATTTTACCAATGAACATAAACCTTATTCTTTTTTATTAAAGTTGAAAATCTATCAAAGAAATTTGACAGATTGTGGTAGCTTGATGTGCTGGCCTCTTTACTATGGATATAATACCACACCACAGGGTGGATCTGCCCAAAAAAAATAGGAATATATCCATTTTTTTGGAAATTACTAATAAAACATTGAAATCCTTCGAAAACGTACGCCCTTATAACATTTTTAACTACCAAATCCACAATTTTTCAAAGGAGGTCATCAAGTCTATACAACTCAGCCCAAATTTGTACCCCGAGGTACATGACAGCTGTCAAGTTGACAGTTTTTACTATGAAATCACTATGAAACTGATACTAGTGTGTTAAAATGGCGTGCGTTTTTTCAAATTTAAAGTAATTCTTTCTCATCCCCTAGTGAGCATAAAAAAAAATATGACTAGAGAGTTTTAACAAGCGTAATACAGGGTATTTTTTCCAATAAGTGTACCCTCTGTACATCATTTGGGCAGATTTTGGTGACATCCTTTAGTTTTTGGCTGACGGCTGCCGTACGCAATCATGATCATAATTTACCAGCAGGCTGCTGCTGCGTCTGTCCCTGGTTGTTGAGCGTGGGCTTCCAGGCGCGGTCGGCGCGGGCGCGGCGCTCGTCCCGCTCCTTGAGCCAGGCGGCGCGGCGCAGAGCCTCGCGCTCCCGGGCCCTCGCTCTCGCCTCTATTCCTGCCCACACCTCCCGGAGACGCTCCTCCGATGTGGACGGGTTACGCACCTCTGTTATTTCTGTCTGTGTATAAAAAAAACACATCTATCTATACTAATACTAGCTGACCCTGCAAACGTTGTTTTGCCATAAAAAAAAAATTTTGGGGTATGAAAAATAGATGTTGGCCTATTCTCAGACCTCCCCGATAAGCACAAAAAATTTCATCAAAATCGGTCAAGCCGTTTCGGAGGAGTATGGCAACGAAAACTGTGACACGAGAATTTTATTTAATAGATAGTAAATAGTGATGTTGATAATCGATTATCCATAATCGATTATCAAATCAACATTACTATCACAGCATTGAGATGACAGGAAGCAAAGGTAAATTAATCTTTAGCTTCATTCATTCATGATTATTGATTATTTGAGTGAGATATGTATACCTTTGAGATAATTAAGATAATTTTACCTGTTTTTCAAGCATTCGGCCCACCGTTAAGCGGTTACCGTAGCCGTAGCGGTTATCGACGCTTGCAACACCCGGAGTATCACTTGCGCGTTGCCGACGCTGGATTGAAAGAGGAATAGTTGGGTTGGCAGTATAAGGTTGAAAGTCCCCCCCACTGCCAACACAACGTTTCCTCGTGGAGCACTGGCAACCTTGCTCACCGTAAGAAACACAACACAGCTCAAGGCAGTGTTATTTTACTTCGATTTTCTGCAAGGCGGAGGTACTTCCCCAGTCAGGCAGCTCCAATTTGAGTGAAATTACTCCCTCTATGCCCTACCTCTCTTGTTTCAATCCATTATCAATAATCGATTAATCGATTATCAACATCACTAATAATAAAGCTGAAGTTTTATTTTTTTTATTCACGTTCACGATAAGCCTACGGTTGACCACTAGTTCGCCTGATGTTAAGCGACACTGCGATCTACGGTGGAGCGCGCTTGCCTAGAATATTCATTCACTATCATATTCATCAACCCAACCAAGGACACGATGGTCGACGGTTGGTGCCAAACCGACCGTGTAGAAGGCCTTATAAGTTCATCACATAAATATTTGTATCAAACCCACAACCTACAGCATCAGATCAGCGGTCCAACTCTGTCATAGATATTGTTTAATCCACTTCCCTTTTTTTTTCTTGTGGGAGGAGGAAAATCTTCATGGATACAAGTGGTCCGTGCGACTCGTATGCCCTTTATTGATTTCTGTCATTTACGCGAATATTATACATTGAAATAAAACTACTTTTTACGGATTGTAAAACTACTTTTTACGGATTGTAAAACTACTTTTTACGGATTGTAAAACTACTTTTTACCACTTACTATTTTTTTTTCTTGGGGAGGAGGAAAATCCTCATGGATACAAGTGGTCCGTGCGACTCGTATGCCCTTTATTGATTTCTGTCATTTACGCGAATATTAAACATTGAAATAAAACTACTTTTTACGGATTGTAAAACTACTTTTTAATTTTACCACTTACTATTTTTTTTTCTTGTGGAAGGAGGAAAATCTTCATGGATACGAGTGGTCTGTGCCACTCATATGCCTGACTCCACTGAAGATTTCTCCCGGTGACCTACAGATTAAAAACCTCCCCCCAATCTCCTCTATACCGTCCAGAAGCATCACTTCAGATGATATGTTTTCTAGTTTTCATCTCTTTGGCTGTCCCACTCATCCTTTTCTCTCTTCTGCATTATTCTGTGCGCATGTTTGTGCACTTGCTCCATTCATCTCTATTTTTCAACATCCTTTTTATCCACTCACAAACACACATTGACACATCACATCATATTGATTTCTGTCATTTACGCCAACATTATACATTGAAATAAAACTATAGAGTAGACTGTGACACGAGTCTACCGAGTCTACCCGTGACCATGGACGCTGTAAAGGGTCCGAAACGTCGGGATTAATAATATCAATATACGCGATAAAATCCGTAAAAAGTAGTTTTATTTCAACATCACATCATTCTAAAGATCCAGTTGAAAACCAGCGTCAGGCAGCTCACCAGCGGTCTGGCATTTAGCCGAACTGGGGCCTATTTGACACAGTCGTGGGACACAATTTTATTTATCCTTACTTTATTTGTTCTTTAGTCATGTTTTCAATATTACTGTGTGCATTACCCAAGACTGTGTCTATAAATTTTTTTCTTTCTTTTTTTTTTTTTTCCTTCATTTACTATCACTATCCAATCCACTTACCTTGAGTTGATCATACTGCTGGTTCATCTCCGCCAATGTCTTCTGTATCTCTACAATGCGCTCCTGAGTCAATCTCTTCAGGATACTCTCTTGTGGTGTCTCCACAGCACCTTCTGAGCTCCGCTTCTTACGCTTCGGAGTTTCCACATGTTCCAGAAGAGCTCCATATTGGGCTGCACAGCTGAAAAAAAATTTTTATTGACTTCTCACACTTACATGAATATTAGACATGCAAATACCAGGGACCGAAACGGGTACGATCAATACCAATATTTTTTCGGTTACAACCTACATTTTTTTACAGGTATTTTTAATCTTTGCGTTAGTTAGTTAAAGGGCTCGCATTGCCTGTGTGTGTCCTGTGTTACCTACAGAATTATATGAAAATTTAAAATATTACTTTTTCAACCAGTCATTTTTAGGTAACCATATTAAAAGGGTAACCAAAATAGAGGTAACATGTAAATTCTTTTACATGTTAAAATTATTCATACATCTTGTCATACACACACTCTGGTTGCAAGTACTATACACCTGACCTCTTTGAAGAACCCCATGAATAAGGTTAGTGTCTTTCCTCATCCCCTCTCAGCGGTTCCACTGATATTCGCCATAATTCCCTTTTGTTAGTCACCTTTCATCCATTCTCTCAACTAGCTCTAGCTACACAATGACTTAAGAAGAGCCCAGAAGATGGCACAGATGCATCTGTGCCATCTTCTGGGACTGCTGTCACTCAAAGCCACTGCAGCTCTTGCTTCAAACGGTATTTTCAGACATTGCCCTGCATTAGAGTGGACTGGACTGAGTGTTATAATAACACTCACATTATGTCTAATAAAACGACAATTAGGTAACCGTGTTTTATTGTAGGTTATGCACTTGGTAGCACACGGTACTGTAAAAATCAGACTGACAGTTTACTTTTTACAACGTGAGGTACTTGCACATATTAAATGTTATATGTGATTAACATTTAATATATATAAATATATAAATCTGTGACCTGGTACAAAAAGGGCCAATGTCCATTTTTGTAAGAATCCTTTTTTGTATATTGGAGTGAAAACTAGAACGATCAAAGTTAACTTAAGCCCATTTTGTATTACGATGTTAGGCCCTAACTGCAAAGATTTTAATAAAGAAAAATTTTTGAACCTTCTGCGACACAGCAGTCCGTTTTATGCTACACTTGAAACTTTGTTCATTGCTTTAATTTTTTTAGACTTTGGCCGTTTTAGCACCAGGCCACAGATTAATATACCCACAATATTTTAGACATAACAACTCACATCACAAACCGTGCGAACCAAAACAAAAAAAAAAAAAACAACATATTTCCTACTACTACTACTATATCTGGACTTGAGACCATGATGCTCTGAGTTTGTATCGGTGTTTCTTCTCAGAGGTCATCGGTTAGGAAATGTCGGAGCCATCTTGCTTAAATAAAAATATAACATATTATTGACTTTACCTGAACTAACATTAACTTTTTTTAAGTGCTTGAAAGCTTATTATATATACGCGACCTAGGCCTGATCATGGATACCTATTTAAATTTCCATGAATATGTAATTAAAACATGTAAAGAAGCGAGTAAAAGTCTAGGTTTACGGTTTACGGTTTGAAATCATTTATTTCCAAAGATTACAAATCACTTATTACAGAAATAAATACTAAAATATTCTAAATTATGAACTACATTAAATGTCCAGAAGCAGCGTGTCGAAACAACATAAATACAGTAGGTATTACTTATTAAAATTTCATCAGTACAGTATTTTATTATTGGTAAGTAGGGTAGGTACAAAAAGTTTACGCGGCCACCGTGTGGTGACTCGATATGCAAGAAATATAAAGACTCCTTCACACTGGAGGTAAATTAATTAATGAATTAGGTATTTTAATATATTTATTATTAATTGTTTCATAATGAGAACTTCATATCAGTTCAAAAATCTCCAAGTGATAAAACTATTGTACAATGCCTACGTTTAGAGTGAGTTAGAGTATAATGCTTTAGTATGGAGCCCACAAGAAACATTCTATACAAGGATGGTCGAAAAAATCCAACGAAAGTTTTCCAGATATTTGTACAAACGTCAGTATGGGTACTACCCATTTTTATACCCGTCAATATTCGTATCAGGTATGGTGGGTCTAGATACCCTACACTATAGGAGGGAACTTATGCATATTGTGCACTATTATTTTTTGTTAACTGATAAAGTAGATAACCCTACAGTACGTGAGACCATACACTTCTATGTTCCGAGCCAATATATTTTATTTTATTTTCAGATTTAGAAAACTTACAGCTAATTAAACAATAGTAGTAATGAAAATATAGTAAAAATAATGGCCAATAAAAAGTTTCCACTTTTAACAATTCTGTGTAAACTTGCACTATAATAAGCATATCTACGATTTATCAAAACATATATACAATATTAAAGAAAAAAGGGCAAGACTACAAATTTTTTTTTTTTTTTTACAAATGTTCAGCACAACAATTATGAAAAATAATTCACACACAGTGTCTTTTTTAATTTTGCAGCATTGGTGTTAAAAATATCAATGTCAATTCTACGGCAAATGTCGTTAAACGTACGGCAAGCCAGACATTGGTATGCGAGACATTGGTAGGAGGCAGCATAGACTCCTCTCTTGTCCACCTGAATGGCGTTCCCCACACTGATAAAGTAGATAACAGCCACACTACCAGAGCCATTAGATTAATAAACTGTTTTCTTAGGGCAATCCAGGAGCATATTGATTTTTTGTCAAACCTAATGTAATCTATAAAAATGTGTTGCTGTTTTTAAATAAAGGACTATTATAATGTAATGAGCATGAGCTTGGTTTGTTATGATCACGGTATGAATTGTTATGTCTGTGATCTCTTTTGTGTGTGTACATAATTATCTTGATTCTATGTTTATGTGTATTTAGTAGATATGTTTAGTATAGATATAAGCGATTTGGTTGTTTAAACTGTAAGCTTATATTTCATGAATAAATGAATGAATTATTACTAATAAGAATGATGATACTTTTTGGTTAGACAACAAACCTCTTTTGTGAATACCAGTCCGGCGGTCTATTTGGTTCTCCAGTAGTCTTCAAAGCACGGGATACTGACATCCAATTTTGGTCCCCGCTGCGAACCACTGCGGAGGCCAAGCATAGTTGCTCCCTGATATTCCAAGTATCCAGCGGCACTCTCTTCAACTGCAATCGCTCCTGAATCGAACTCATCTCTTGCTGATTGTCAGCCATACATTCCACTTAATATTCAGCCACACTTCCCAAAGATATTGATTATTGTTTTATAAATTTATAACGCATTTTTCAACAAAAATCCAAAAATAACACGCTCGCTCATGTTGTGTAAACAATTTGACAGTTCGACATTATTTGACAGTTGCCTGCCTGACACTCCTGACAGTGACAGATAGTAGATAGAGGTTGCCAAATAGATAATCTATAGGCGATTTCTCGTTCGTCAACTATATAAATGATTTATATAGTATGGCAAAAAAGAGTCTAACGCGGTGACAACAAAAACTAAAATATATTACTTGTGGCAGCAATACTTCATTATCAGATGACTTATTCATTAATATCACTGACCTCTAAATTCATTATGTATTTAAATAAAGACGACTTATTATATATCATCTTTATTCATTCCGGGTTGCTTTTCACGAATTTATTAAGATTCTTCAGCACATTTAAATTGTCGTGCTGTGATAATGAATAAAAATATTCGTATAGTAGTGGCAGATGACAAAAGCTATCATGAAAAAACGGATTATGAAAATGTTTTAAGCCAGGATGAAAACTTAACTAAAGTAGAATATTTAGACTTATAGCGTTGGGTAGGCCGTTGGGGTGGTCTGAAAACACTGCATGCCGGTTCACAAGTACTTTATTGTCTTGAAATAAAGAATACATAAAGTTGAACAGGGCGAATGCTTGATTGAACTCACTAACTAACACAATCTTAGGCACAAGCGCGGGAAAAACACGGGGACCGTGGCACCGCGCTGCGCGTCTCGTTCTCCACTAAACTATTGCGCGCGCAGCGGCGCGTAGAACTCCCGCGCACTCTAACGGGCGACAAGGGAAATACACTAACCGGGGTTGCCTACTATAATATAATAATGGCCACACGCTATAGACTAGAGTTTTTTGGATTCTGATTGATTTTTGTACTTTTAGGTATCAAAATTTACATTAAAATATTGAAAAAAGTTTGATCCTTTAATTTTCCCTCCTGCTGGGTTGAGACTTCCTCTTACAATGAGAAGTAAGTAACTATAGCTTGGCAAAAAATGTTGAAGAAGTTCTATGCGACGCCAGTTCAACTAGGGTACATACATTTTAATATTTTAGCCATGATACCCAGTTCAAATCGATTATATAAGAAGCTGCCATCGTTAAGTGCTGACCTAGATAACTTTTTAAGAAAAAAAAAGGCAATCGACTGCTAGCATTTTGTAGTGTATCTTAAGACAAATCACAACTGGGATCTACTAGGTACCAATAAGTTGTGATTTTTCTAAATCATAAGTATAAGTCGAACTTAATAGTCTTAAAGTAAAATCTATCAGATAAAAAGATATAATAATTTCATCATAATTTCGAAACACAACAAAATTACCAGAAGTCAAATTGGAACCGCGGACCGCCTCCTTTTTTGAAGTCTGTTATAAATAATAATTAACCAAACTTTGAGTCCTAGTATTTCGGGTTGCCACACGTGCTATATAGGCGCTCTCAATTTATCTACACTCTTTTTTCCAAGCTGGTGCTCAACTGATGTTTCTGTATAATCAAGAATTTAATTTGCAGAAAATGTTTTAATATCGGAATAACCGTCAATGTAACATCTCTACTGGGTGCGACCAGTCGACTAAATAAATAATTTACATAATTAAGTTGCTAGATCAAAAAAATATGAAAATAGTTGCAATTTGCGAGTTTTAATGTGTCACTGACCTCAAGAACTAAAAATAGATTTCATTCACATCCTACTTACGAATAGCAAAATGGAGCAAAAAGATACTTTATACTACGTAATAAATCCTGAATATCTTTTTTTTTTGCAATAAATTTAAAAATTGCATTTAATTCGCGTTCTTTATCAATAACGTCTTTACATATGCCTACAGAACCAAAGATTTAAATCGTTAGATGCGCCCTACCGCGTCAAATAATGGTCACGTTTCCGTAAGTAAATTGGTTGACATCGGAGGCATCGAATCTGTTATTGTCTCGTTCACTCATACTGAATATTGCACACTGTCGTTCTCTGTCTCTACCAGTCTCTACATGGATTGTGTACATGCACCGTGTTCATCTCTTTAAGGACACGTTTTCGAGCGGAATAAGTTCGGTGAGGGCAAATACTAGTGAGAGCAAATCTAACGATTTAAATCTTTGTAGGGAACTGCATTGTTCGTCAAGAAAAATAGTGAACTTTAAAAACTCTCACAGTAACGTTCCACATCGTTAGGACGATAAAATCATTTTATTCTGCTGAACTTCTAAAACCCGTCTTTTAAGCACAACAGCAAGATAATATTTTGTTCCGAAAGTATTTAAAATTTACCAAATAACATTAAATTATGTAACTTGACACAATTTAAACGCTATCTATGTAAATTGTTGATTGATAGGTAAATGATAAATACACCATTTACAAATTACTTGTTGACACCATTAAAATTTAGTGTGACCAATGAAAACGCTAAATTTGAATTCCTATCGTACTTTCTTTTTCTTTTTTCTTCAAGGTGTGAGCCATTTAATAATTGAATATTGTTCTTTTTTTCATTTTAATTAATTTAATTCAATGAAATTTGGTACAAAGATAGGTTACCATTTGCCTCAAGAAGCCATTTGGGATGTGGGTGAAACGACGGGCAACAGCTAGTTAATTATAAGACCTATTTTATCACCACAAATAATAATAATCTTATATTCTTCTGTGTGTCTTTGTAACTGTGAAAACTGTATCTTCTACTTTAATACGTCGCTAATGTTGTGCATGTCTGTAATTGATGTAAACACTAGTCTATGTCTTTGTCTTTAAAATATCAATGTTGGTGTTTATATTGTTGATGTGCCTTGAATAAATAAATAAATAAAAAATGTTTCTGGACATTTTTTTACACAACACCGTCTTGTCCCAAACTAAGCAGAGCTTGTACTATGGGTACTAGACAATGGATATAATACTTATATACTTTTTTTTTGTAAATACATACTTATAATACACAAGAAACACCCAGACAAACACAAATACTCATGTATCACCAGAAATCACACTAATAAATACTTTAACTTTGACTTTTGATATGTGGGGGTGCTTCCAATCCACGGAATAGATGAATATGGTTGGAATGGTAATGTGGGTGTAGCCGGCGCGTCACAATTATGATGCGACAATCATAACTCGACCGATATATTCGTTCACCGCGTTTAGTGTGCTTCGGACTATTTCAGAGAACAGAGCTCTGAAAAAGTCAGACCATAGGTCTATTATACCTATGCCTATGGTCTTACTTTGCTCTATATCAAGGAGATATATATATTTTCTTCGGTAAGTCGCACACAAATAACATTTAACTACCTACGTACTATATTATTTTTTGTAAAAAACATAAAAAATGTACTGATCACTATGAAATTCCAAACATCAACAACATTATTGCAATAAGTTACAAAAAAATACTGAAATACATTTCCCGATGTGTACTCGCTTAATCAATGCAATTACCGAGATCATCTAGATTTCAACCATTGCACGTTTCGTAGCTTGCCGTGATTGGCCATGATCCACAACTCGTGCTAGTGTGCAAACGAATAGCTGCCCTGAGATTTGTGTGATTGTTTGTGTGATTTGGTTTTGTGTGTGAATTATTTGTAAACATAATATTGAGTATGTGTTGGAAATTATAATAGTGGGAGTCGAGCGGCGAAACTGATCCTAATACAAAATTGTAGCGAGAGCCTTTCGAAACTTTTATCGATTCCGTGTTCCAGTGTAACCGAATGCGGCTGAAAATCATTTTTGTTTTTGGGATAGGGGGCAAACGAGCAGACGGATCGCCAGATGGTAAGAGATTTCCGTCGCCCATGGACACCTGCAACACCAGAGGAGTCACAAGCGCGTTGCCGGCCTTTAAAAGGGAGTACGGCCCTTTATACAGAGCGACTGCTATCAGACCACAACCCAATTTCTGGGCAATACCTAAGAATAGACTGGTTGTCAGGCTTTTTGGACAATTCCCACCTTAGATGGCAATGCCAATTATTTGAACCAAGAATAAGCGAGGTATATTAAAACGTAAACAGTACTTAATATTAGGGGATCCACTGTTTCACACAAATTTTAAGGCCTCCCTTCTCTTTTTGCAGGCCCCTCTGTCCGCTGTTTGAGCGGTCCAGTCTCCCTAATAAGAGTCCAGAGATCGTCGTGACCACGCCGTTTAGGTTAAGTGGGATTGGGTGGGCCACACTGACAGCTGTCACATCATCGTCTTCATCAACCCATATACTGTCCCACTGCTGGGCACGGGTCTCCTCTCATATTGAGAAGGATTAGGCTATAGTCCACCACGCTGGCCTAGTGCGGGTTGACAGACTTCACACGCCGTCGAGAAAATCTCTAAGTTATGCAGGTTCACCGTTTAAGCGAGTGATAATTAATTATTAATACGCACATGAATGAAAAAAGTCAGAGGTGCGTGCCTTGGATTCGAACTCGAGACCTTCGACTTGCCAGTCCAATGGTCATACCACTGGGATAACACACAAATGTGAAATGTGACAGCTGTCACATTTCAGACGAACTGTGTGCAAAAACTACCACAAATTGGGTCCCACAAGGAGCTAGTTTCTTTTATTTCAGTAAAATAAAATAGCACTTTATTACGCATTAAACTAAGCGTAAACATAAATCTAATTAAAAATAACCGGTTCATGAACGTATGCGCATTCTTAAAGTGCGATGTGGTTACGAAAATAGAATTAAAACGTTTACAATATAGATATTTCAAGGTTAAACTAGTTACTGTAATGTCTAGAACTACCAATTGACCAGCCATCCCAATGATAACAATAATGGAGCCCATTTGGAGCGCTTTATTAGTCCTTAATTCATTTATTTACATGGGACCGAAACATACTGGCGAACTGCGTGAAATATTATGTTACTTAAAATAAAATTACTTTTTACGGATTTTATCGCGGGATTAATAATATCAATATATGATATTATTAATCCCGACGTTTCGCACCCTTTACATCGTCCATGGTCACGGGTAGACTGAGGTGGTGGGCGTCTTGATGATATAATTACTGACAGATACCCTACATTTTTTATTGTTACATGATCAATGACATTTATTACTAATTATTAATTAAAACTAGATTTGAGAAGAAACGCCGAAAGAAACTCAGAGAATCATGGTCTCTTTTAAAGTAACAATATTCAATGATCATGTTTTAGTTGTTAATTATTGGCAATCCGATTCACGCAGAACGAGCTCACAGTATCCTTTAGTCTTGCAGTTGTAGGCCTGGATTTTGATTTAATAGAATCTATAACAGGATTCCAAGCAGGTGGTAAGACCCAGCCATCTTCTCTATTGAAATTTGGATGTTTTTTAATTTCAATAGCCTCACGAATCATCCTGGGTAGGTATCGACTTTCCTTCGCAAGTATTTGTGGTTTATCAAATCTGATATAATGCTGGGCCTTGTCAAGAGTATGTTCACAAACTGCTGACTTCTTGGAACGGCGGTGTTTGACATCGGCGATGTGTTCTTTTACGCTTTTCCCTATGCTTCTTTTAGTTTGGCCTATATATGAGAGACCGCAATCACAATCAAGCTTGCATGTCAGAAATGTCAGAAATCAATATTATGTTACTTATATAAAAAATTAAGACGAGTAATATCCGTGTTATACCTACCTATTGATAAAATAACTGGTTGTCTCAGTTGTTGATAACCAATAGTGCGTAAATATATGCTTACATAATATACCTACGCGTTATTTTTTTTGCGTTTCTGATAAGATAAGAAAATTGTTTATTTGTTTTACTAATACAGTACCTACATTAAAATAAAACTACTTTTTACGGATTTTATCGCGTTTCGGACCCTTTACAGCGTCCATGGTCACCACCGTACCCGTTAATAATATCAATATAACGCGATAAAATCCATAAAAAGTAATGTTATTAAGCAAAGGAAAAATTCGACCGCACCAGACGCTATGCCCACTAAGCCACCGCGATACCTACCCGCCATGTCTAATTTTTCCTTCACATTCAGAATTTACGTCTTTATGGTGATGTCAGTGACACCTATTGAAAAGCAAGCAAGTCTGGTGTACCAAACCAGAGGACCCAGGTTCGAATGCTGCCCGCGGTCGAATTTTTCCTTTGCTTAATAACTTTAAAATCTTAGCATGGATGGAAAATTCCCAAAAATACAAAAAGAGCGTAAGTAAAAAGTAGTTTTATTTCAATGTATAATATTCGCGTAAATGTCAGAAATCAAGAGTATCTATCATTGTTAATTTACATAATGTTATTCATCATAGTCAGTGTAAGCTTAGTGATAATAATATGACCATTGGACTACCAAGTCATAGGTCTCGAGTTCGAATGGAAAGCACTTCTGACTTTTCGAATTCATGTCATCATCTTCCTGCCCTTGTGCCAATTTATTTGTGGTCGGCGCAGTATGTCCTTTTCTTCCATTCATCTATGTCAGTCGTCACATCATCAGTCACTCTCTTTTCTATCATATCCGCTTTAACACACTCCATCCATCTTTCCTTTGGCCTCCCTCTACCCCTCCATCCCTCCACATTCATATTCATCACTCTTTTAGTTACATGCGTTTCATCTCTTCTCATCACATGCCCACACCACGTCAAACGGTTCTATTTCAACTTTTCTGTCCCTGGCGCCTCTTTTAAACTTCCTCTAATATACTTCGCGCTTTAATACTTTTGCATTGAAGCGCGTTTTGAAGGGCAGCCTGCTAAAAGAGCATTTTGCGCTTTAAAGGGCGTTAAGGTGTGATAGTAGTTACAAAGGTCTATGTATATTAGATCATAAGAATATTATAATTAAACCTAAGACTAGTTACTAGATAAAACAGAGCGCCTCTTCCGCCAACAAACTGTATCAAGCAGTTTGGCGAAATTGTACTTACTGAATACCTACATTGTACTGTAATTTTGTTGATTAAAAAAAATAAAAAAAACTTGTTCCTTATTTTATCCATTCTAGTTACTTCACATATCCAGCTCTTCTCATTTCCGTTGCATGTAGTCTTCTTTCATCCATCTTCTTAACGGCCCAGCACTCTACACTTTCCATACAACACGACAGGTCTTCTTAACGGCCCATCACTCTACACTTTCCATACAATACGACAGGTCTTATGATGGAGTTATAGATTTATTTATTTATTTATTGGAAGACCAACAGCATTAACAATTTGAGTAATTCAATAAAATTATGCCTATAAATATTATTAATTCAATAATTATCGACGCCAAGTTCGCGTTCCTACTTGCTCGCCAGACCAAGTTATCCTGCTGATAATTTTAAATTTTGCCCTTGATCTTGAGAGGCTGAATTCGTCTTGTACGATTTTGAGGGGACCATGACCCTAACCCCCCCCCCCCTCAAAACACGCCTGATACGACATTCCATGAGGATTTTCCGCATTATAAGTACATACCTACTATTGATTCATTCGCAAAATTTCCCTTTGACTAGAGATAACAGTCAAAACAAAGGCATTTGCCTGTGAATCATTGTTAGTATGACGCATTTTATGGCGATGTTGATTGAGGGTTCAAGTGTGCTGTAGAGTAGACACATCTTTGTGTCACCAGATATCAGGTGCCCAAGTCTAGCATTTTCTTGTACCAAAATCATCGTTTAGTGACTAGAATTATTATTGATTTTTGACAGTTAGGTATGACTGCATATAATTCGCTAATAGAGTATTTTCCAAATTTTTGAAAACTGCTTATATTTAAAGACTGGGACGAAAAAATTTTTTTTCTCCACTAAACCAAAGTCGAATTTATTTTTTAACGGTTTTGAATTTACCGCCAAAACTCGGTTCGATGACGTCTGCTGTGTGACACGTCCTACTAAGAAGGTGGGTTATGGTGGATAAATACCCACTATGATAAATAAACTGTTGAACCACTGAACGAACAATTCAATTGTTCACTTTTTATTTATTCTTAATTTAATTTAATACATTAGGCTAACTTATACTACATTATTAAGTATTTGTATCCGATATAAATAATTTGAAATATTTTAATTTCAAGAACCTATTAAGTAAAAGGAACCTTATTAAAATTCAAAACCTGTCTCGGTTATCTCAATAATCAGAGGTCAAAGACCGAGATAAAATCATGTAGGTAGACACGTTTACAAATCTTTATCATATAACTATCGCGCGATGTTTTCATCAAAAACAAATATTTGTAAATTTGTTTTTGGTTACCTACCTACTTACATTCATTGTTTTATCAGTAGTAGAGGCGGAAAAATGTAGTCTCTATTTCTTCTAAATCCGGAGATAAAATTAATATGTCATCAATTCATCATCAACCCATATACTGTCCCACTGCTGGGCACGGGTCTCCTCCCAGTATAAGAGATTAGGCTATAGTCCACCACGCTGGCCTAATGCGGGTTGGCAGACTTCACACACCGGCGAGAAAATCTCTAAGGCATGCTGTTTTCCTTTACCGTTTAAGTGAGTGATCATTCATTAATATAATACACACGGGATTTCGAAAAGTCAAGGTGCTTTGGCCAGGTCAAAGGTCTCTCAGTTCAACAGGAGACCATGAGGACTACCTTGTCTCCAAGTCGTTTTGGGACGCAAATTAATACACGGGCAATAAATAGTCCATAATTTACAAAGTAAAAAAACACAGCAAAGACAGATGACGGTTCACAATTTATCAAAAATAGAGTTTAATGACCTTTTTGTAAATTCAAAGCATTACCTATGAACGTAATAAAATTAACTTGTTTTACGAATATCCTTAATCAACGAATAAAATACCAAAAACCTCGCAAGCAAACGAAAAGCAGTGATGGCCTTGTGATATGACCATTGGATTGCCAAGTCAAAGGTCTCGAGTTCGTATCCGAGGCACGCACCTCTGATTTTTCGTATTCATGTGTGTATTAATAATTATCACTCGCTTAAACGGTTGTGGAGAGGCGAGGTGTATTGCCCCTCCAACGAAAAGGGAGGATCCTCCAACCAGGCGGATGTTATGCCTGCAATATTCAACTTTCGTTGCGAATGTTGCTTGCGCGATTCAGGATTTCGTAGTTCTATGTAGCGCGGTAGATGTCGCTACACGGTGAAGGAAAACATCGTGAGGAATTTATTTATTTTTATTTATTTATTTATACTTATTGTACAGAAAAGTGTACAAAGGCGGTCTTAATGCCTTAGGCATTTTCTACCAGACAACCTTAGGGTGATGCAGAGACGGTCATGGTAGATGCACCAAAGATTAGAGGTGAGAGGTAAGATGCGAAATTACAAACAACTATAAAATATTGCTCAAAAGCATAAACTTACATAAACATTTTTACACAAATATTTATATACATTATATAAATACAGAAAACCAATATATACAAATAAATATATACAATAAATAACGTTAAACGAAAAAGAGAAATCAGTGTCAAGAAGAATCTAATAAGGTTTTGTCCAGCAAATATTTGCGCACACAGGTTTTGAAGGATAGTCGACTGTTAAGCAGTCTGATTTCAGTAGGGAGAGCATTCCACAGTAGAATAGATTGAATGAAGAAGGTAGAATGTACAAAGTCAGAATGATGAGAGGGACATTGAAGAAGACGGTTATTAGATGATCGAAGATGTTTATTGTGAAAGGAAGAAATATACTGAAAAAGAGGAGATAAATAAGATGGAGAATTGGGAGAAAAAAGTATACTATACAGAGTAGTCAGCGCTCTCCAATTTCTGCGTTGGCGAATGGGCAGCCATTTCAGGTTTGATCGATATTCTGAGACATGGTCATATTTACGGAGATTAAATACGAATCGAATGCAATTGTTGAGAAGTCGGTCCAATTTATTGAGTAGATCTGCATTCAGGTCGAAGTAACACACATCCCCATAGTCGATAGTGGGAAAAATTAAGGTCTCCACAAGCATTGCTTTTGTCCGCGGTGGTAGAAAATTTTTCAGACGGCAAAGAGATCGCAGGGTACCCGTTACTTTTCGGCTAACTGATGCAACTTGGGAATGCCAGCTCATAGTAGAGTCAAGGTGTAAGCCAAGATCTTTGACGCTGGAAGTCAACGGAATGTGGATGCCATTGAACATAATAGGTGGTATGTTGTGGATATTGATCACCTTGCAAACATTTCGGTGGCTACCTAAAATGATCGCCTGGCATTTATTGGGGTTCACCGCCAAACCAAACCTATCAGCCCAGTCCCTGATTGTGTCAAGATCTTGGTTCACAGACCTGATCGCGACGGATAGGTCATCGACTCTAGCTTGGGAGTACAGCTGTAGGTCATCGGCATAAAGATGATACGCACACTGAAGCTTTTGGGTAATTAGATTAATGAAAATAGAAAAAAGAAGAGGAGACAATATACCGCCCTGGGGAACGCCAGTTTCCAGGCTACACCACGTTGAAAAGGATTCCTCAACATGGACTGATTGCTGACGGTTCCGAAGATATGATGAAAACCATTCCAGCACTTCAGGTGAGATTTTGAGATGGGAGAGGATGGCCAAAAGGATGTCGTGATTGACGGTATTAAAGGCATTGGAGAAGTCAACCAACACTAACACAGAGACCTTAGTGGCCTCCATGCCGGTCCTAATATCACCAGTAACCTTAAGCAACGCAGACACAGTACTATGTCCCGGCCTAAACCCAGACTGATAAGGACTTAAAAGTTTATTTATATAAATAAAGCGGGAGAATTGTTTATGGACGCAAGCCTCCAGCACTTTGGATAGAAAAGGAAGAATGGAGATTGGACGAAAGTGACTAAGAAGAGAAGGGTTAGGAATCTTAGGCAAAGGCAAAACATAGGCTTTGCGCCATGTGGATGGAAAAGAACAGGATTCAAGAGAAATATTTATTATATGGGTGATTGCAGGAAGGAGATGGTCCATAATTGTGGTTATCATACGCCGGCTGATGTTGTCGCAGCCCACAGCCTTGGATTTAATGGACAGGATTATTTTCTGAATCTCACCCGAGTCAACTGGAGAAAAGTGAAAGGGATTTATGTTGGGGCGCGTTAGACCAGCAATTGAATTAATTGTTTGATATTTGGTTAGATTATCTAGGGGAAAAGAAGTGGAGAAATGGTCGTTGAGATCATCTAAACCAATGCAATTTGGAAGGTCTAACTGTCGCGGTTTGCCAATACCTAGAGTCCCTAAGAACTTCCAAATATCGACAGAAGAGGAAGTAGTGATATTATCTAGAATATGGCGGCGTTTAGCATTACGTATCATCTGGTTACACCGATTCCTAGCTGCCTTAAAGAGGATCCAGTTATCCTCAATACGATCTTTTTTGTATTTCCTAAAGGCGCGATCCCTCCGTCTCATTGCCATCAGAATACCCTTCGTCATCCAAGGTGCAGGTGGTCGTTTAAGCTTAACTTTTTTGATTGGAGCGTGAATGTTATAGAGATTAATTAGTCTGGCTAAAAATTCGCACTTTATCATCTAAGGTAGGGGCCATCAGCAATGGTTGCCAGTCTATAACAGACGCATCGTGGTGTATCTTGTTCACGTCCATTCGCGCAAAACAACGCCTGTAAAAAACCTTAGGCTTAGGAGGTTTTAGGGAGTATGACAGGAAAATGAGGTCATGGTGGGAAAAACCAGGAGCAGGAAGCTGCCCATGAGAGGAAACAAGGGAAGGATTAGAGGCGAGGATTAAGTCAAGCCATGAGTCTGCACCCGTAGTGTTGTGATGAGTGGCTAGAAGTGGCAAAACATGGAGACTGGCCGACTCAATGATATGCAGGAGTTTACTGGAGCTAGAGAATATATACAGGATGTAACAAAAACCCTGTCCGATCCGAAAGAGGCGTATTCCTTTTCTTATATACTTACTAATAAACATAAATAAAAATACGATATTAAAGAAACCAGAAAGTATCGATTTTTCTTCTTCTAATAAACTTACACAATTCTCCACTAAATATGGGAAAATTTCATAAGTTGACAATACTCCACCCAGCGGCGAAATCTTTTAATATTTACCAATTTATTTTTCATTTTTACCTCAAAGGATGCCGCCAAGCGGTGCCGCTCCATGCGCGCTTTGTCGTCGCCGACAGACTGTACCAAACTACCTACAGAGCGGCACGTGTAAGCCAATTGTTGTCCTTGACATGTCAGTCTCGCGTAGAGTTCGCTTCCGATCGGACGTCCGTGAATCTCTTAACACCTCGATTACCTATCGTATCGTGAGTAATGTCGTATTCCAATCTGTTGTCAATGTCGTGTTCCAATGTGCTTATGCTGCAATTATGCAGATGTTCGAAAAGACTACGAGTGAGTGAGAGTATGGGTTGCGTTTTGCTAGGCAAGGTATGCCAGTGCCGTCGGAGCGTGTATCCAACGTCTCCATGAACTTGAAGTTCACGTGTACACGTGTACGAACACGTGTCAAGCAGTGTCCATGAATGAGTACAAGACTCATTACCCTAATGCCGAAAGACCACGAAAACACGACGTGGAATATCAGTAAGTACCTATTGGAAGTTCACTTAAGGAACACGATCGCAGAATTTTGTAGATATCAAGTTCATGTTTTACAAAATAATTTTAACAAAGCAATACATTTAGTTCATTGTTTCTTGAAAAACCACGGCAATAATTATTTAGGTACCTATTAGGTAAGCAACACTATTCCTGTACGATACCAGCTGATACCTACGCGTAGGCCCGGTAGGAGGTAATCATCCCTATAACTAATACGTAACAACTGATACTTATGAAAAACACAAAAGAACGTCAATTATTAGGTAAACATAACTATGCCTAATCGATATCAGCTAATATCTACGTGTAGGCCCAGTAGGTAAGATTCATTCGCATTAAATTTGTTTGGCGGCACGCGACAGAGCGGGCTGGCGGCACATGACAAAGGATCAAAAAGCGGCAAATTGCTCGGGCGGTTTCTTTGGCACTAGTGTAGATCGAATTCAATAAACTATATTTCGTGGATTGAGTGTTGACATGTAAAAGGTTTAGTTTTTTTTTAAATTATATTTAAATTAATCGGGGAAAAAAAAATATCTCGTATCTAATTATCGTTTACGTGTTTGTGTACGTAATACGACATCTTATACGACCCTTAAGGATCGGACAGGGTTTTTGATACATCCTGTATAGGAGAATTGTTGATGGGTTTGCGTTTGACCTCAGTCTCACATGATGGTAAGCGAAGACGAAGATGGAACACGCTTATCCAGAAAATGCCTGTTCACTGGTACTGCAAAGACACCAAGGTTATATGAGTCCGGGAATACAGACGCAGGGAGAGCATTCCACTCTTTTGCGGTACGTACAAGAAAAGGTATAGCATACCGCTACGTGCGTAGTGGTAGAAATTCGACCACATGCGGGTGAAAGCTCTCCCGGCTTCTGATAACATACCAAGTTAAATCTAGCTGTAACCTAGATTCAGTTTTCAGATTCAGATTAGCATCTGAAAAATGTTACAGCCTTGTACAGACGCCAGCTGTTCAAGCTAACCAAAACTGTCAAATTTTCCCAATTGAATATGAACCTTATCATCTTGTATTAAAGTTGAAAATCAATTAAAGAAATTTGACAGATTGTGGTAGCGTGATGTGCTGGCCTCTGTACATAACTTAGGCTGCATCATTTTGATCTGATATGAGTGGGATTTTATGATATTAAAAAACACGCAAGAAAATTTATTCATTTATTAAACTTTGTTTAGATTTACACTTAATTCACAAGTTGTACATCAATTTTCGATCACAAACACAATACATATAGATTTTCAATACATGAGCATAGCCAACAGGCAGATTTATAAACCTACCGCTTCAAAAAAACTTATTTTTCTCAAATCCGGTGGTAGTTATCTACATGAGGGGGTAAAATGGCCGCATTTGATACATTATGAGTGTGTTACGTGACTTAGAAAAGTGTAACATCGAATAACACGTCCCCGTAAGTTTACTAATACGAAACACTTAACAAAGAATGCACGGTACCACGGAAAACTTAACGCCGTAGCCATGCGATCTCGAATAACCAAATCTCGAATTCAAAAGACATAAAATTCTTTCGGTTGGATTTGCTTTGTCAAAATTAAATGTTTTATATACAAAAAAAAAACTAAAACATTATAATGGAGAGCTGAAAAGCTAGAGTAGTAATGTGTTACTTTCCAAGCAGGTGAAGTACAAAATAGTTTTATTTCAATATCTAAAATTCTCCTGCCTGAAATCGATAAATCACATTATGATGCCATTTTAAATGGCTCCACAACGGGCCATATATTTCCAGTATAAAATCACCTCGCACTGTATAAACTTTTTATATACACTCGAGGTCAGCTTTACCGGACACAAAGGCCATTTTAACCCCCAGAGCAACAGTAGTGGGGATAAATTCTTGTGGCTCCTCACGCTTCAACTTGACATTGAGCAATTCTTCTGGATTTAAGTTACATTTCGAATACTTAGATGTTTTATAGCTATATTCATATGAATAATTGTATAATTCTTATCAAGAAGCCTGTTTAGGAAGTATGGATCTACGAAACGACTCGTGCCTTCCACTACAGTACAGTTTTAATGTTTAATTCGTTACTAATATTCCTTTGATCTCCATCCTTTCAAGTTATGCAACGTCTCTCACCCTCTCAACTCATCATAACTGGTTTATTCCGAAGTCGCTGGCAAGAACGGCATTGTAAAAAATATTTGGTTATGTGATTCGTCATAAAATACGTCAAGGACTGCAGGACTTATTTTTTTAAAGTATTCTCGTTACACATTTCGCTTAGTGGTTTATTCCACGTGCGAGAATATATATTTTATTACAATATAACTACTTATACATATATACATAAGCATTTAATTTTCACAATTCATAAAATCTTTTTGTAAATATTAATACTCAAAAATTTTACTCTCCACAATTGCACTTTATTTTTTTTTCGACATCACAGTCGATTTTCATAATTTATACAGATATAAAAAAACAGTTTGTTCGCATTAAAATCTATTATAAATCTATACAAATAAATCTATACTATGTAGTTTAATTCTATAGCAAGAATGGTCGAAACTCGGATTTAGTTAGCTACCCGACTTCAAAAATGGAATTGGCGACTTCAAAATACCCTATTTTCTGATCATTAAGTACCCCACTGAAAAAATGAAAATACCCGCATCAAAATGGCTTCAAATAAGTGCCATAGTCCCTACATAGTGATGAATACCTAACTTCAAAGGGCGTGGGGTACCTAATTGTAAAATAGTGAAGTGCCGTCTTCAGTACCCGACTTTAAATAGTGGTGTACCTGAAACGTTGTCAGATAGTTAACCTAATGAGCTTGTCGATATAAGCGAGATCGATAAAAGTACATCTCTAGTTGCAATATTCGCACAAGTCGATTAAATTAAAATATATTACAATAGCTTTTAATAATACATTTTTGGTCTGAAGGGGTAAGCTGGTATTGTACCCAGGATAATTCACAACTTTTGTTCTATACAAGTTTCAGCAAAATATTTGTTCCTGTCAGAGCGGAATTAAATCGGTAAAAATGTTGATTTATCAAAATTCGAGAACTATATCGTAAACGGCAGCATTTAACTTTGGAGTTTAACGATCGATACATTTTTCAGCACGTAAAATCTAAGTTCCATGCCAAACAATACAGTGTGAGTCTTCATAATGTGCACATATTAAAATACGGGAAACTATGCTGAATTTTATGGAAGAAAACCATACTTTTAATTTATTGTTCGCTAGTGCGACCCTAGTGTAAACAAAAATTAGTAGAAAAGCAGCAGATTTTTGTTAAAAAAGCCATTGTAATTTTCAATTGAGCACAATTTATTCCCCAATGTAGTTGCCTAATTATTACTAATCATTATTATGTTTGTTTTGTTATGATAGATCGTTTAGTTTAAAAGTTATACCGTTTTATTTAAATGGTACACCCATTTAAATAAAACGGTATAACTTAGGAATCTTTTAATATATTTTTAAATTTTCAAATAAGGTTTTTGTCGATAACATTAAGCATAGATTCCCTTTAATACGTGCACATTAGGAAGACTCACTCTGTAGTATAAAATCTCGACAATTTACGTTAACAGTCGACAAAATTGTCTTGACGATAAGATAACATTTACGAGCTGTCAAATGGCGTTCGATAAAAACGATATGATATCGATGACTCGACTCCATGCTGGCACCCCTGGTTTCATAAAAACAAATAGTCGAGCAATTCTATTATTTTTTATCGCCATTATAAATGATAAATTATATTTATTTTGCAAATATATCTTTTAAAGACACTTTTACAAGTCAATGTTTTACATTTTATTAAGCTAGATGGCTCTAGACTCTATCAGTACAGATATATCTAAATATGCTGCGTATCAGCCATTGTTTCCATGATTTACTAAACAGCACTGTGTATAACTATACAACGGCAAAGGAGGTTGAATTCTTCTGCATTTATTTTTGCTGCACCTTTTTTTTAAACGATTATGCAAAGGTGATCTGATAATTTAAAGGGAGGATAGTCACGGATCCAATGGCTGTGGCTATAAGATACGACAGGGGTGTTTTAGTCAGTACAAGCCAGGTGTACATAATATATGAGGATTTGCTGTACTATAAAAATAAATTTAAGCCTTCGGTCGGTTTTTTTCTTTCACAAATAGTTGATTTTTGTATGAAAAATCCTGAATACGGTACGACTACGTAGAACAAAAGTTGTCTATTAACATAGACAAGGAACAACCTTACAGATTAATTCCCGCTTCAAGACCAATTTGTAAATAACAATAGCTTTTTAAATATAATTATAGCAGCATTGCAAGCTCCTTAGTTTTACTTACAAAAGCAACACAAGTGCTTTGATATATCTTTCAATCAATGAAAAATATCTAGAAAAATCACGAAACTTTTAACCACCTTTTCACTTCACTATTACCAAAAAGGTTTTATGCCTAAACCTGGTCAGAAAATGTCTGGAAAACACACAACCTTCATGGTTGAACACGACATGGTTATGGAAGAATACATCATATCCGTTAAATGAATAAGGAAACTCATATATGGAGGATGAATGATAAATGTAAATAGGATGTGAATGAAAAATTTACAAATGATTGCTGTTTGCAATGATTTCAGCTACAACAAAGACTGCTTTATCTGTTGGCTGCGGGCAGCTGACCCGGGGAGACCGCCGCCTACCAGACACGGGCGCCTTCGAGTAGGAAGTGAGGAAGCCTCGTCCTTTGATGGGTGGATCCATCATAAACAACAACTTTTGTTGAACGACTTTATAAAATAGAACTACTTTTTACGGATTTTATCGCGTTTTATTGATATTATTAATCTTGACGTTTTGGACCCTTTACAGCGTGGGCTTCTTGATGTTATAATTGCTGACAGCTGCCCTACATTTTTATTAATTGTTGGCAATTTAAATCAATAATTGGTAAAAAGTAGTTTTATTTCGATGTCTAAATATTCACGTGTAAGCAATCATTATGACAATACATTCAATACATTTACCAGACAATAGTCTGTCAAGTTGTAGGTACTATCTGTAACTTTCTAAATCTATGTTTTATAGTAAGTCTCCCCACCATTACGTTTCGTAATGCACTGTTTGTTTACTGATAAATGATGATAAATTAAATTTATTTCTGTAAAAAGATCTTTTAAAGACACTTTTACAAGTCAATATTTAATTAATCATACTATGGCGCCGGCATTTTCTAGCTGACGACCTCTGAGAAGAAACGCCGAATCAAACTCAACTCAGAGAATCTCCAATCAATCTTCCGTTGATAGCTGCGCCACAGTATTTTACTTTTGTGGCTATCTTCGTTTTCCTTTGTGAATAAAATTGTAAACATAAGTTGTTCCAAATAAACTTTGTTATTTTTTTTTTTAATCATAAAGTTTAGACAGAAACAGTTTTCAGTGCTTATCATATGCTCGTATGTGTTTTACAATGTAGGCAAATCTGAACTGGCCTTTTGAAAGAGCCATAGCAGCTTTGAGTTGACCAGTCCTTACTGACGGCACGCATACATCAGTCATTGTGTAGCTTAACCATTATTTAGGGAGCTCAACGACCCCTCGCACGTGAGATACTCTAAACTGTCAGAACTGATCTAGTGCCTTTGTTTCCACCTAAAGAGTTAATAACATTTCGAAGGATCAAAATAAATATTTTTAATTTTGTCAAATTATTAAATTTCGAAAAACAAAAGCTGTTTTTTATGATCTTACCTATACAGTCCTGTGAGGTTATTAGTGTCTTGTAAGTCACCCTGTATATTACGGTATATCTCGTCTTGAAATCATAACAATATGCTAAAGGTCATCAGTATTGACCCCTTACTATTGGCCAATTTCAAGAATTTTCTTAATACTGGTCAGTCGAATAGGCATTATTATCAGATTTAAATAGATCATTATCATACCTTAAAATATACTGTCCCACTGCTAGGCACAGATCTCCTCTCATAATGAAAGGGTATATTCCTTCAAGCCATCGAGAAAATCTCTAAGGCATACAGGTTTCGTAACAATGTTTTCTTTCACCATTTAAGCAAGTGATCATGAAATATTTATTGAATACGCTCTCAGAGGTGCATCACTTGGATTTTGACTCGAGAGCTTTGACTTGGCAGTCCAATAGTCACTACTCAATGCGCAAATGATCCGATACTAATTTTATTCTTTGGGATATTGCGGTGGGTTGGCATCGTACATATCAATGAGCAGTTATGTTATATCTGCACTTAATGCCATTGATAGGGGGAGGCAGTGTGGGCCATCATAAGGTGCATTCTTCTTCTTTTTGGTAATTATTATTAATTTTAATTAATTACAAAAGTATTAGATGATGATACAATCAATTTAAATTAAACTTTTTTAAATCTCTGTCAACTTTATAAGCTAATTTAATATTATTTTTATCTTTAACACAGCTTCTTAGTGAGATTATTTATTCTGAGAATGCTAAAAAAAATCGAAGCAAAAACTTATGTATGCATAGCTATAATAATGCAACGAATAGCGATCACAATAGACCAACTGCGGTCGCAGTGATACTACAACAGCCAATAACAATAAAAGAAATTATGCATATAGAGGTTCAGACTTAGATTAGTCCCTGATTAGCAGTATTGTTGTCTATGATTTAATCTGTGTAACCTTAACATACCGGCAAACTGTGGTGCTGCACACCTAACCCTTCCGGGAGTACAGGTGTGGTGGTATAATGATGAGGTTTGGCATACGGATGCCTCCATTATCCTTCTAAGTCTTGTCTCCACCTATCCGAGGCTGAGAGGTCGAGATCTTTTTCTTCATATCAATGATTCCAGGTTTAAAGAGCAGGTCAACCTTATACAGAACTATAAGTGCTTATAAGTTATTTAAGTGGTTAAAAGTTACTAACAAATTCACAGCAGTACTGACATCATGTAAAAAAACATCACCACCTGGGCAATTTTAACTAAATCGTAAAAAACAGGTCACCTGGACTGTTCTTTAGCTGCTGAGGACAACGACTGGCCTACAAGGACCTTGTCTCCGGAAGCCATGTCAAACTTAAACTCTTTCGGAGCTTCAAATAGCAAGATTATTGTGCTACCCATATTAAATTGGCCAAATAGCTCTCCTTTCTTCAACGGAACCTCACCCAAGTTTGCTTCATTGATTCTGTTCCTTCTTCCTTTCGTGTTTGTTCGTAACTCAGGATCACTATAAATTTCTATTGAACCAACATTTGTTGCACCTACTGCGGTCATGCTGAAGAAGCCATGTTTCCATTCGCCGACATACACAGCCCTTTCGTTTATCGTGAACAGTCCAGGTATGAGTCTTGCCAGCCATGGGTTTACAGATAGGAGCTTACCACAGAAATGTCTTCGGAATGTTGCCGTCCAGTCACAAGGAGAATGGAAGCGGTGATAATCCCCCGGAGCGAGGTATATGATACATTGATGGAGTATATTATCTTTGTTTGTCAGCAATGAGTTGTAATAATTATCTTCCTGCTTTTTTGACCATTTATTATCACCAAGAAATTCTTCTAAGCTGTATGTCACACCTTTGACTTGCTCTATCTTGTCATTGTCGGCAGGTCCACAATTCAAAACGACCCCATCACACGGAGACACACAAGGAGACGGGGCTATATACCGAGCACCATCTCTCAAAGGCCGGGTAAAAAAAGCTGATAAGCTTTTATAATACTTTAGATCCGTAAACTCGGCTTCATTGAGATTCACATTGAACATTTTGATGTACGTACCGTAGACGAAGCTTCGTATCGACGTTGGTAGCTCGCAGGCAGCTAGCTTTCCCCAAATACGACTAGTAATACGAAAAGGAAACATTTCGTAAAATAAAATCTCCACTTTTGACACTTCATAGTTTATGCTTGCACGGATGTAACACCATCCCACGTATATAGCACTGCCTAACGGCACCCATCTAGTAATAATAGATCTAAAATTCATCCATTTATTTCTAGGAATAGTTGTCTTTGTTTGGTTATTGTGAATTGTAGCCGTTTGGCGGAAGGGCCTGTGCGGACGTAATTTCTGCCTGAACATAGGATTTATAACAGGCAGACAGCTCCTAATCCGACTCGGGGGGAACATTGCGACGTAACGCACACGGCGGCGGTTAAAAATAAATATGTTTGTAATAAAATCACGCGAATTGATTATTTTGCGTGTTGACTGAAGTACTTGAAGTAAGTACATATACAACGGATATGAAAAATCAAATTGGATAAACAGTCGTGCGACTATTATGTAATACTGATTAAAGCTGTGGATATGAATTTAGTCTCTATAATAACGAGCGGAAAGCCTGTAGTAGCGTAAGCAAACATACTATAACATTGTGATTGGTAGAGCGATTGTACGAACACGTTCCGAAGTGCCGATTACTTAAAACTGGTTTTGAAAGTAGGAATTGAACTTAAGTTGTCAAGGCTTTCCTTCAGGATAGACTAACTTAATATAGCTACCGAAGTTATTTATTTCAATGTTACTGGAGATTTGAATCTGTATATTGTAATCTTGAGGAATGTTTGATTTTCGTCAAAACTTTTATTACAAAAAGTAAGTATGTATTTGAGTTTTGAACGCATCTTCCACAGAGTCAAAATGTAGTTATTACGGTTTTATACGGACTTATTTTATAAAAAATATGTCATAATATTTAAAGTTATAGATCTAGAACCTTTATTTTAAAATTCTAACAATTTATCATAACTAAAAATAATCGGTAAATATCGGTTTTTCAGACTCATGAAGAATGATGGCGATTGGCCGACCAGGGAAACCATCTTTGCTTTAGCATGACATGCCGCGTTGTTGACGTTTTTAGTAATATTTCTATTATTTTCTTTTTATTTTATTTTCCCGCGATAATCGTGTATTCTGATGTCCACAAGCGATGGAGTTAATCAAGAAATTAACAAGAATAATAGTGATCACACCGTGGTTAATAGACGTTTTTCTGTTGAGAGTTATCAAAATATCCCGCCTGAAATCGCTTTCCGAGGCTTCGAGAAAGTGCCTTTGGTTGTCTTATCTCGCTATGACATAACTCCTTACTTGGACCAGCTAAAAGCTCAGCTCAAAGAACGGTTTTCGAAAAGATGCTCAATCAATCTGGAAAGATTAGACTTGGACAAGCTCAAGGAACCATGTCTGAGTAATTTGGGTCCTAGCAGCCCCTCAGGATCAAGTTCCAACAGTGATAAAGACGAAATGGCGAGTATGAGGTGTAAAATATGCGACAAGGGGTATTCCAGCGAGAAAAAGCTGCTAAACCATCAGGAGAATAAACATATGATTGTTTACAAACCCAATAATAAACCACAGAAACGGGTGTCCTTCTCCGATCATGTCATCATTCATGAAGTAAAGGAGTATCATAAATGTAGAAAGTGCCCAAAGATATTTGAAGATTACCAGCTACTAAGACATCATATGAAGCTACACCATAAAAAGAGAAAATGCTACATTTGCAATTATTGCAATAAGAATTTCGTTGATCGTACATTCTTTAAAGTCCATATAAAGCTGCACTGCGATGTCTGTGGGCTACTATTACCGAACAAACTGAAATTTAATGAACATCGACGTAATGTTTGTAGAGTATTAAAGCTCCACACTTGCAGGACCTGTAACGAAACATATTTCAAATTTATGGACTTAAAAGACCATAGCTATGAACACATTTCTACATGTTACGTCTGTGATGTGTGTAAAGATCAATTTGAAACTAAATGTGCAATGGCACATCATTTTGCTTTCCTACATTCAAATGATCGACCAACAAGCTTATATGGAATGCGTAACTTAGGTAATGAGAGACTATACCTGTGCAACTTCTGTGAAGAAAGTTCCGTTGAACGAGATGCACTGGAACGTCATGTGCAATTGCTGCCAGATCTTACCAATAAGGCTATGACAGGATATAAAGATTATTACTTCTGCGATCAATGCTTAAAAAAGTTTGATACTGAAACTAGCATGTTACAACATAAATGGACCCATTTTCTCAAAACTAGCGACAATTCTCAAGAACGGAAAAAGAATACGAAGAAAAAGATGAAAATGACATATAAAATTGATGAACCAATACCGGATTACATGAAACCTCAACTAATATTAGAAAAGATAAAAATCGGTGGCAAGGTTCTAACAGAATCTGTTGAATTCGTTGATGTACAGAGTTTTGATATCAACAATGGAGAGATCAAGAAGCCTGTTGTTGATCCAAGGAGCAAAAAGACTATCATCTCTAAACATCAGTGCCCGGTGCGTATTTAATTAAGTTTTTTTTTTATAATTTAATTATGCAATCAGCTCTTTGAATATGACCAGACAAATGTTTTTCAAAGGAAAATTTTGCTAGCCCTTTTATTTTTAATTGTAAAGGTTTTATTTTTGTTTCTTTTTTTTTGTGCTTTTTGTGCGAATGTATTTTGTTTGCTGCCTGTGCTAAAGCTTAATTTTTCTAATTTTTTTTTGGTGAATAGCCAATTTTTATTATTTGGGGTGTATTTGGATTGCGGTTGCAAACATAAGTAAGAACATACTGTGTTCCCAGGATCAAGTATTTATTTTAACCAATGCTGTTCCACTAGTGACTGTCCCCCATAACTTCATAATTATTATCATCAGCCCGATTCAGTCCTCTTCATGCATCTTCCATTAATTTCTGCCCTGGGCTACTCTTGACCATTTCTTCCCGGCCACCTTTACTTTACATTGCACCATCTATCCAGGGGTCGACCGACACTTTTGCGACTGGTCCTCAGTTGCCATTCGAGGATCTTGCGACTCCACCTTCCATTATCTCTACAACATACATGACCTGCCCATCTCCACTTCAGAGTAGCAATTCTGTGAGTAATGGTTACTTTAGTTTGCCTTTTGATTTGCCATAATTTTCTACTTAAAATTCTAAATAAGAACATTACCATACATTTATGTATTTTGGTTACATACACTGAGATAACATCTTTTCATTTTTGTTTGTAGTGTTGTCATGATAAGAGCATTTATGGTACCGTATGTATGTCTTTACCAATTCAGTATTTTTTATTGTGATCTTCAATTGATGTTAATTGAGCATGAATGTGGATGAATGATATAGCTTCAAAAGAAGTAAATGATGAGATGAAGATGTATGATAAAAAAAGGATATACTGCAGCGACCCCAAGTGATGATGATGATGATTTTACCTTAAATTGCATTGCGAGACCAAATTATTTCCTTTCTTTATGGAATTAAACGTGAAACGTGCGAATTTAAATAGTTTTGGTGGAGAGACGTTGTTGTGATGTGGTCCGGTCATTGTAAGACGCAACTGGTCCAACGGTTAGGCCAATAGTGAAAAAAATTACCATTTCGTAGTTGGTCCAAAAATACTATTTCTAAAACTATAATATACATATATGTATTTTTAAAAATTGTGCCATAATCAACACTTATTAATATTGAAATTAGACTGAATAACTATTTCTGTGTAAGGGACTTGAATAGCTGCGCTTCTAACCTAGAATATTCGAGTCGGATTGCCCTATGGGGTGTTAATCCCCCTTGTCACAAAATGATTTCTAATATCTGTACGCAATAAATTTCTCAATAATATAAATAAAGGTATTTTGAAAACAACTTTGGTGAAAAGCCTGCGAAAAAATGTCCGTCATTTCAGTGAACGCATTCGTAAAGTTTGGCGCTGATCGGCTATTGTAGTGAGCCAGTGTGTTGTTTGTTTTATTAAAAGTGGTAAGTACTTTTCATTGTTTACAGCGGCAATTCGGCATCATTACGCGAATGCGTGTAATATTAAAAATATGCTTTTTGAAAGGATAGTTATTTAAGTTTAACAATTTACTTGACATTGCCTTGAAATACTTTATCTAAAATGGTGATTGTCGGTGTCGGAACAAAGCATGTTAACATATAAAAACGTCATTTTGGGAACATTCCTGCCGGCACGTCCCCGAAATGACTGTGGTAAAGTATAATAATAAATAAATAATTTATTTCATGATAAAGTGAAAAAAAAACCACATATTTAATAATAACTATAATTGTAATTATAATTTTACATATAATTATAATTTTACATTTGCAGCTCGGCGAGTCTAATGAAACTGGAAAAAATCCTAAAAAAACAACTAAAATGATAACTGTCTATTTACGCCAAAGAGTTGAAAGCCAAAAAAGGAAGAATTTTTAGACTAACTAAAGATTACTCGCTGTATTCTAATATTGGAGTTTAATTTTAAATACTGAGTACTATATAGATATCTTTTTGCCAAAGAAAAATCTTTGGCATTTTCCATGCATTAAAGTTATTATATAATTACAGTCTTGTTCATTAGTCGTAAAACTTAAATATAACATAAAAAAAGTATGTACACATGACACATTGCACAATTCCACCAGAGATTTAAATCTTTGAATTCCACCATGTTTTACAAACTTCTAAGAACCAATCGTATTCGTTTTAATGCGGTCGGCGTCGGCTGTCTGACTGGCGGTGAAGAGGGTCTACTCCCTATCTCCGTCAACGAAGTTACGAGCCGTTCGAAAGTTCTCCGAAACTTCGGAGTCCAATAAAACAAATGTCAAATTCAATTTTTCGAACGGATAAAAACACATCGGGAGTAGGGACAACTGTCAAATTATGTTGTCATTCATTCTTAGTTCGGGCCCCGAACGAATCATCCGTCCGTAGGTGATACGGAGTAGGAAAAGCCCGTAACTAAGGTCGAAACTACGGACTTCGTGCTTAGGGAGTAGACCCCCTGAGCGCATGCGACAGAACGTTCGGATACACTTGTGCGCGGTTAGCACGAAGGTGAATATTATCACCTTGGGGCCTTACCACGGCCCTTTCGTTCAGGGAGCAGCTGACGTTGGGTATCACCGCTATATTGTGTATTCATAAACGTATGTTAGTTATTTTAAAATTATATACTTATTATTTTTGTATTACATTTGTCAATTATTTAAAGAATAAATACTTATTTTAAAAAAAAATTACATTAAAATAATTATAATGTACATTTTGTAGTATCCAAAGGGAAATTATTTCGATGTCATGCATACCTGTGATTTGTGTAATTACTTTTATGATATACATTGATCATTAATAGTATCTAAGGCTTTGGGTGATTAAGCAGTTAGTTTGCTTACTAAATAAATAAAACGCAAGAATCTTTTGACTGTAGTCACATGTGAAGGATTTGACAGTGTATGCTATGTCAGGTCTAAAAACAGATGTATACCAATGCTCCCACTGCCTTTCTGTATAGGAAATTAATAGGCACGTTATTTGTCTTCTTAGAGAAATGTATAGACACCAGCAGGTCAAGCTATCCAAAACTGACAAATTTTCCCAATTGAATAAGAACATTATTTCTTTGGATTTTAGTTGAAAATCTACCAAAGAAATTTGACAGACTGGGGTAGCTTGATGTTCTGGCCTCTGCACTTGCTATTTTTGGCAACAAATTAAATTTGTCTATTAATGTCTTATTATACTGTGTTTGCCTTACCTTACTTACTTATAAAATGTTTTGTTTTATTTACTTCCATCCCTATAAATGAATTAAATAAGTCCATAGAGGATTTGATGCATTGGATTGAAGGAACATGCTTTTGAAAGCTGGGTTACCACTCACTCCTGGCGCGGTAGGACGATTTGGCTCACCAAGGAGTCTGAAAGGGGATAGAACTTATCTGGCATATCGACCCGCCCGCCATTTTGTTTTTTTTTTTTCGAAATCGCGGAGCCATATAAAAGTGATAGTATTAGTGACATGAGTACAACGACAATTTTCTATCATCAATCGCTTCGCATATGTTGATCTTTACCTCCAAATATCTCGGTAACGTGACATTTTGGGGTACCATGTTACTAACATTTTTTGTTCGTTTATGCGTCCTCTACCCATAATTAACACTTTTATGGTGCGCCGAGATTAAAAAAAAAAACAAAATGGCGGCGGATCCGATATGCTAGCTTCCATACGAAAGGTTCAAACCCCTTTCACGAATGTTACATTGAAATGCATAAATAAAAAAAGAATATTGTTATTCAGGGTGGAAGGGACATCGACGCGCAACGGCTTACCATGACTTCAGTACATGATTCTGGACCCGTTGGAATTTTTCGTCGGATTTTTCTTAAATTATACAACTCGCAAGTGAACTCTAAGGAAACAGCGAACCAGAAGATCTTTCGAGTTTAATTTACAATGCTGTTTTTAGTGAAAAAAGTTAATTAATGACTTTTTAATTAAAATTCTTATTGGGTTAGATAGAAATAATGATTTTATACAGTTTAAAGTTGAAAAAACTGCAAAAAAAAACGTAAAATTTAAGAAAAAGCCGACCAAAAATTCTAACGCAGGGGGGTCCAGAATCATGTACTGAAGTCATGGTAAGCCGTTGCGCGTCGATGTCCCTTCCACCCTGTATATATTTTTTTGTTAACCTATACTCTCCCACTGCTGGGCAAAGATCTTCCCCGTAACCTTCCACATCTCCTATCCTTGTGGGCGTGCCGAGGAAACAGTGGCGTGATGATCTGGGGATGCGTTCATGGAAGACTGACTGGAGATAACGTCATGATGTACTTAATTTAAGAGAGGTAGGGCATAGTGGGAGTAATTCCACTCAAATTGGAGCTGCCCGAATGGGGAAGTATCTCCACATTGAAGAAAATCGAAGTGAAATAACACAGCTTTGTGTTCCTAACGGTGAGCAAGGTTGCCAGTGCTCCGCGAGGAAACGTTGTGTTGGCAATGGGTCCCCCCACTGCCAACATAAAGTAAGAAATAGTAACCAGCGAGTTGCACAGCATGTACTCACAGTGTTGCCAGTGCTCCGCGAGAAAACGTGTTGACAGTGGAGAGGACTTTGACCCTTATACTGCCAACCCAACTATACCTCTTTCGTTTTTCAGAGTCGGCAACGCGCAAGTGATACCCCTGGTGTTACAAGCGTCTTAAGGCTACAGTAACCGCTTACCATAAAAAATATATGTATAACGCGATAAAATCCATAAAAGCTACTTTTATTTTAACAACTTGTATCTTTTTTACAGACATGCGACAAGTACTACTCGTCGAGCTACTGCCTAAACCGCCACATTGAGACTCAACACTGCAACTACGACAGCCTACAGTGCAAGGTATGCGAAGAAACCTTTGTTTGGCCTTCCCTTCTCAAATCTCATAAATGTATACGCATAAGACACCCAGAAATGCCGTTCGACGACGCTCGACCGGAGATACACTTCGATAATCTTCATGAGATCATTCCCAACGGATTTGACGATCTCAATATCACAGATAGTGACGATTACATGAATTCGGTAGATTTTGAAATACCCGCACCCATTGTAGAGTTAACAGAATACGGTAGTTTTAACGAGACTCCTGATAAATTGGCGCCATTGCAAAATTTAGGTTATAAATTGGTTATGCAGGAAGTACCTATTGAGTTTTGACTGTAAGTAACAGTGTTTGAACCGGAAATATTCGTGTTTCAGTGTAATTAAGATTTGTAGGGATTTGTAGTTCAATTGCCTATGTCTTCCCGTGTTTTGAGTAAAAATCTGTCTTTACATTATGTATAAGCATTTATCTTTGACTGAATATTCATTATACCAGACTTCCAGCTAAAAAAGTCTTGATACTTGTGTAATTTTTTTACCACAATTACATCCAGTAACTATCGTTTATATCTACACCAAATCATAAAAGTTTTGTTTTTTTTATACTAACAAGATTATAAGATATTTAAGTTTCTATGTTTACAATAGTAATTGTATCAAGTAGATGTCATTTAATTAATGTATAACCTCTTTATTGTAAGTAACTGTAACATATAATTGTACATTGAATAGCCCTTAAATTAAAGGCTATTTTTCCTACTTAATATACTATACAGTCTATTATACTATAAAATTATGCGTAAGTTCGCTATAAGTAGATAAAAATATACATTTATTCTAAAATATGCTTAAAAAGTCGTAAGTCATCGTCGCTTATTCAATCAAAACTGTATTTTATATTGAATGTCATAAATACAACATTTAAGTGGCAAGCTGTCAAGATATAATTACTTATATCACTAAATATTATGTGAATTAAATGTTTATGTTTAGGCAAATAAGGTATAATATACGAATACTAGCGACACGCTCCGGCTTCGCATGGGTGCAATGTTACATACCTAGAGAGTACATCAAGCTACCTGTCTTAAATCTAGCCGGATATCTTATGACTGTCAGTGAATATAATTTACATATAAAGCACTCCATAATAATGTATATTAGGAGATATAGCAATAGTAGTAGAAAACGGATTACCATTCAACGATTCTGCTGGGCAATGGGCACGGACTTCTTCTCAGAATGACCTCTTATTCTTATAGCATAGCCTAAAGCCTCGGGTACGCTATAGTCCACTAAGCTGGCCTAATATTCATCATCGTCATATCAGCCACAGGAGGACCACTGCTGAACAAAGGCCTTTCCCATAGACTTACACAAGGACCGGTTACATGCCGCCTGCATCCAACGACTTCCAGCGTCCTTTACCAGGTCGTCCGACCATCTCGTTGGGGGTCGTCCCACGCTGCGCTTTCCGGTGCGTGGTCTCCACTCTGGACCTTTTTGCCCCATCGACCATCAGTTATATGAGCTATCTGCCCCGCCCATTGCCACTTAAGCTGGCTAAGTCTTCCAACTATGTCGGCAACTTTTGTTCTTCTACGGATCTCGCGATCAAATCATTTCTGATTTGATCGCGTATAGAAATACCAAGCATAGCTCGCTGATTGACCTTGAGCTTCTTTAATTCATAGTGCGCGACCAGCGACCGAGCTGGCCTAATGCGGGTTGGTAATATTTATGTAACTTGCGAGAATATTTTATTATGTTGTAAAATAACTATAAGTTGTTACATATTTTTCTATTTTTATTAAAGTACAGAGTTAGTTATATAATGGCATGCTGTGTATTTTTTTTTATTAGTAAATGATGTGTTTATTTTGACATGTGTGCCTATCAAGCGCAATCAGAAAAAATAATTAAGTCTTATTGGATAGTTTTGTAAAATGGTCCAACCCACAAAACGCACATAATGAACGGTGATAATGTCCAACCTATATAAATACTTGTTTTAATATTACAGATTTCCACATGTACAGACGCCAGCAGGTCAAGCTATCCAAAACTGTCAAACTTTCCCAATCGAATATGAACCTTATTGTTTTGTATTTTAGTTGAAACTCTATCAAAGAAATTTTACAGATTGGGGTAGCTTCATGTGCTGGCGACTGTACCAAAATGAATTTTGGTTGGTGGAAAATTGATTCCTTTTAACCAACGAAAAAAAAACGGAGGAGGTTCTCAAGTCGACGCTTCTGTATGACCACGCATAACTTTTCAATGAGTACTCCGATTTTATTCGATCAAGTTGGGATCGAACAAAATCGGACTACTCTGTTTTTTGCCTGTTTCTTTTCAAATTCTGCCATTGGCATGCATGGCCAGATACAATCTCTACTTAATATAATAAATCTGAAAGTAACTCTGTTCGTCTTTCTCGCTTTCATGGCTAAACCGCTGAACCGATTTTGAAGAAATTTGGTACAGAGTTAGATTAAATCTTGAAGAATGACATTGGCATACATTTTGTCCCAAAAAGCTCTAGACTCCGAGTGAATTTGCGTTCAACAGCTAGTATAAATAAAAGATAATTATATGTATATTTTTAAGTCAGAGGCTAGCACATCAAGCTACCACAATGTGTCAAATTTATTTGATAGATATTAAACTTTAATACAAAATAATAAGGTTCATATTCAATTCGGAAAAATGACAGTTTTGGATAGCTTGACCTGCAGTGCTGGCATCTGTACTCTTTGACATTATTACCATGGTTTTCGCTGTTTTGTAAGTTGAACCATTTCTGCACAACATGGTGCAATTATAAACTTTTGTTAATCGGAAATGGGGTGCTAAACCACAACGATAGCCGTAGGAGCCATGAACCCTCCCTTTGGCTTCACGTCCCGTGACATTTAAGTCGACACACTGTATCATGTCTGGCCATTGTTTGACACGAGATAAGCGTCGATAAATTTTCGTTACAAACAAGTTCGTCAAAGTCAAACATTTAATTTCAATTAGACCATTACGGCACTTTTGAAAACTCAAAACTAGTTGCACGATTCCAAAAAGAGGGTCTTATGGAGAAGAACCGACAAGAAATTCCATAGACACTCATGATTACTAGAGACTAAATCTGAATAGTTCATGAAAACAATGCAGTTTGATGTGTAAATCAGTGTGATGATTAAATTAATCCAGTAAAATACACAGAATAAAATATTGACAGTAAGAGCTGTACAGCCCCGACAGACGGCACCCGTTCACGAGTATGACGTGCGTATTTGTAGACGAGCAATCTGGGTCTGAACTTACTCTACTTACTAAACTGTTGAACCAAAGGCTTCCTAAGGCTCTTGCTTGATCAATAGGGTGTTTCTCATCTAGAACTTCTCCATGTCTTTTTCGTACGCTAGGAAAAATAATGCATGCTCTTAATTAATGATATTACAAACGTTTTTCATTCTTGAAATAAGAGCTCATACTCAACTTTATTTTAGGTCTGTACTCTTTATCCACAATAGTTTAATAGGCAATAAAATAATAAGTTTTATTTAAGTACATTTATATACGAATTGTATTTACAATTTATAGATATTATTTACATTTTGATTTCTGACATTTACGCTAATATTATACATTGAAATAAAACTACTTTTTACGGATTTTATCGCGTTATATCGGGTAGACTACCCGTGACCTTGTAAAGGGTCGCTGTAAAGGGTCCGAAACGTCGGGATTAATAATATCAATATAACGCGATAAAATCCGTAAAAAGTAGTTTTATTTCAATATTATTTACATTTACAGAAAAT
The DNA here is from genome assembly GCA_964056405.1 of Acronicta alni. Taxonomy (NCBI): domain Eukaryota; kingdom Metazoa; phylum Arthropoda; class Insecta; order Lepidoptera; family Noctuidae; genus Acronicta; species Acronicta alni. Next base: position 1,674,142 of record OZ043943.1, read on the forward strand.
AAGTATAGTAGAATTGGTATTTTTATGTTTGAAGGAATTATTTTGTAATGTGTTGGTTCGTTACGTCATGACAAGTCCCATTTGACATCTGTCAAACTGTCATACTAGCGTTGGAAATATTAAATTAATATTCTTAAGTATTGCCTAAAGGCTGACCATTCTTAACACATCGAGACTCCTCCGTGCCTTGAAAAACACGTAAAGCAGTCAGTTCCAGTTGTCATACGAACGTCTATGACATTTGTTAGTGGTAGTCAGAATCCCAATAATCCTGACAACCAGTCTTATCTTCAGGATATCGGTATTACCCAGACATTGGGTTGCGGAGGTCTGATGGCAACCGCTTCGTATAAAATACCGTAATATTTAGATACCGCATCTGATTAGACTAGAAGCCGACCCCAACATAGTTGTAAAGTTTGGAGAATGATGCCGGACAAAAGCTTCCCTTTTGTTCTTCCAAATCTTGTTTGACATCCGGCCATGCCCTCCCCGCAAACATATTGAGATCGTGGCGCCACCTACATCGCGGCCACAGTGTAATAGTATTCTTTAAATAAATTTTTGGGACGCAGCTACAAGGTTACGTCAGTATTTATGTGAAGTGTCAAATGGGACTTCTTAGATGGAAATTTATTAGTCTATATAAAAGTATCAAGATATATTAAAGTATAAAAGTAATATTTTGGGAGAGAAAATTTATCAAAATTCAATATATCCATATTTTTTTAATATCATTTAAATACACACGACGACAGCTGATTAAGTTATACAAGCTATAGGATCACATTGTCTAGTATTAGCGGTGATTTTTGTATAGCAGCTGCACCTGTGTACTTTGACGTGTTATCGTGTGTATGGAAGCAATAACTTTAATATTAAGTTTGAAATTCTGTTGAATTTATTTATTAAGATAATAATTATTTTATTTAAAAGGTTTTCTTGTAAATATAACTTTTGTATGCAATTATTTTATTGATTTCAACTGTGTGGATTGTCCCCTCCTCTGACAAAATAATATACTGAGGATTTTTTTATTATATTTGGCATTAACGTTAAATATAAATTTTAACGAAAAAAATATTGATTTAAGACAGGATTTGAACCTGCGTCCCTCCGGTTAATTACACCGGAGGCTTTAGCCAACTAAGCTACCGAGACCACTGCCTGTGATCGCCTGTGATCTGCCTGTGATGTCGAATTTGTTTTCCACATTCTACGACTCATAGGTGACGTCAGCGACATCTATCGAAGACATATTACTATGTTTTTCAACCGACTTGACTTACTTTACAGTTAGGTCAATAATGTCGAACGATGTTGCTTTAATGTGGTCGAAGCGAAAGAAGTATGCAAGAATCGTAGCAAGTGGCGTTCTTTAGTTTCTGCCTACCCCTATGGGAAAAAGGCGTGAGTGTATGTATGTATGTATGTTGCTTTACTTTTTTTTACTAGTTGTGTTTTTTTTTTCATTAATGCATGCTGTATATTTTCAGAGTTTATATAAATTTTTCGATCTCAGGCAGGACCTGCGTCTCTTAGCGTACAGTAAAATTTATATATTTTTAATATACTGAGGAGTTTTGTCAGGGGAGAATACGAAGGGGTCTGTATTATAATGTTATTTAAACATTAACTGTCATCGTTTGCACACAATTAAATATATATATGTATGTAAAACAAAATCATTTTCCTCATGTAAAAGATTATCACTTGAGAACGGTTCGCCCAAGTCGACTGTTTGGTTTTTGTTTGTCATGACAAGGTTTTTATGAACGAAAATTTTAACTTAAATCACTGGAGATAGAGACATAAAATTCTCCCGGCGACACAGGGCACGTACAGCTGGTAAAATATAAAATTAAATAGCAACTAAAATATAAGCAAGTATAATAAGTAAGGTAGCTTTGGAAGTTATGTTTTTGGTAATATATTTTTCTCTATCTGTACCTACTTAATATGTCCACTCGTTTATTCACTTTTTGACAGATGGATCTAGTGATTGCAACGTAACATTTCGATTATTGACACTAATTGGTATGTAGGATCGATTATCGATTAATTTAGTTTAATTTTCGATGTACAACAGCTACAAACCCATGGTATAAAGTCATGTCTATCAAGTCATAAATGAGTAAAATTAGGCACAGCATATTTCTTTTACTAAGCATTTTGAAGTTAAATTTTACGTAATCTGGAACAGTTACAGTATAAGGCAACTGTAAAAAAAGAACGAGTGGACAGATTATAGTTGTGACTTATTTTTGTTGTAAACCATACTTAGAAGTATATACTCGCATGTGGGGGTCTTGTCACTTATTTTTCTTTAGTTTTATTATAAACACGGGTAATAAAATATCTAATTTTCTTCTAAATAACAATCGGTGGAATATTTTAAATACATGAAAAATATTATTTCAAAATTATCTGTTTTAATTACCTACCTACCTAGCTGGTTTGAATAGACAGCTATGACTTCAGAAGATGGCTGGAGGTCAGTCTTATTGTCATTTGAATCGCATAGTATGTATGTTAATTTCATACATATCCTGTTCTATTTTTGAATTTATCCAGCGACTGCTCAAAATTGGAATATACATAATAATTATTTAATATTCTGGCTGAATAACATAAATACTATACTTTTTTTCCTTGTTTTGTTTTGGTGATAAAGTACATTGGGCGTCCATTAATTACGTGAGAGGATTTTTTGACTGTGTGTCACCCCCACGTGAGATTGGATGTGATTTGGCTCAAGCTCGCTCGTCCAAACGAGATTGGGTGAGATTCGGCTCGAGCCGAACGCCTCGCGTAATTAATGGACTTGCTTGCCATTTTTTTTAAGTGTACCTTTATAGACAATATTTAAGTTGCTGCTAGATGTAATAGATTTTTGTTCTAGTAATTGTTTTATGCTCTTATAAAATAATATATTAAAAAATAATTTTAGTACATACTTGTACAATTCACGCGGTTGAGACTGCAAGCTTTTAACAGAAGTACATAATAAAATGATGTATATAATTAATTTATGTGTTTTATTTATATCAATAGATTCACAAACTATTTGCCATATACTTTGTTTGTTTTGGGTAGACCTTACTAGAAATGTAGGCACAGTATAACTTAAATACCAAATAACCAACATAAATATGTGCGACATTGAAATAAAACTACTGTTGTGCGAACACAATTCGCCAATGTTTTAGGTCCATGTAATAGGGGGCGAGCCTATTGGTTGTATAACCGTGCACAAATCTATACGCTACAGTAAAAACGGGGTGAATACGGATGCAGGGGTGAATTGGGAAAAATCTTTGAAAGATATTTTCAGGTTTAATTATTATAGTTTCATGCTAACAACGTCTCCTAATGATTTATTATAATTTAGAAACAATACTAGAGTCCCTTTTTCTAATAAACTATAAGGACTAAAGCTGAAAATTCTTTTCAGTTTTATCTCAATTCACCCCTGCATCCCTATTCACCCCGTTTGACGTTACGGCTAATAAAAATAATGCTACTGAGAATTTCATAAATCTCAATAATACTGCTCGACCAGGACCTCAAACGTAGCGCGTTTAGTAACATTAGACTAATGAGGCCGTATAATCTAGTTTAATTAAATACCTACTTTGACACAAATGTAGTTCAGAAGTCTTACTACATTATTTTATGCATATAATCATATTAGATGTCGCAAGAGTAAGCATACAGCTTGTATGTACCAAAAATAAGTAGGTGCTTAGTATGTAGAATATTCTGTAAAACATTTTTTGTTCTTATACGAAGTCGGATGTGAAAAATAAAGTAATATTTGATTCAGATTGACTTTCTGTTAGAAAATCCTGATTAGCAGGCTTGAAAATTGATTTGTATACCAAATATGTACAGTATACCCTATTGTTTTCGGCAGATACATATTACGACTGTCTAATTTCATATTGCCCTTATAATGGGTGTGACATCATCAATATGCACCACCTATTTCCTGATATAGAGTAGGCGGAGTGGCACGGCGCATGGGCGATGCGTGCTTTGCATTATAAATAAACCGGTATCAGAAAACCGATGAAACGCTAGATTCGTCATCTGTGGCGCGTGGAGCAACACTAAGCATGCAGTGTTGTTTTTTTTTATTCATTGTCAAAACGCCATCGAGAATGGGTGTGAAAAATCAATATTTGTAGTTTCTTTGCTAAATGAAGTATTATTTTTAGCTAATGTGTTTTCAAAACGATACATAAGTTTCATATTTTCACTACAGTGACAATAAAGTCAAACTTATCCCGAGTTTAAACCGTAATAACGGATATCCTGTGTTTCATTTCCTATTTGATTTTGCTTGTTAATAAACTTTAAAATCATGTCTGTGAGTGAAAAAGTATCTTTATCGGATGCCCTGAGCAATGTCGACGTGTTGGATGAGCTTACTTTGCCTGGTAATTACTTAATTAATGTGTAATTAGTCATTTAATCTAATGTTGACAAAACTAAGTACCTACCTATCTACCAACAAGGTGGGGTCCGGAGATAAAACGGACGCCGGATGTCATGCTAAACACATATAATAGTTTGTAAATGACTGTTAAGTCGATATTATATTCTGAGTATGCGCGTCACGCCTTTTTCCCATGGGGGTAGGCTGAAACTAAAGAACGCCATTTGCTATGATTTCTGCATACTCTTGCTTCGACCACATTCATACATCTTGTCAAAAACGGTTGCGGTACTATACACCTGACCTTTTTGAAGAAACCGCACCAGTAAGGTTGGTGTCAGTCTTTCCAAGCCCCTGCCAGCATGCTTATATGCAAATGTTAGTATGCAATTTGTTTGGGGAGGCCTTTGTTCAGCATTGGACCTCTTTTGGCTGAAATAATAATAGTTTAGAGTACCTACATAGTTTATTAATCAAATTTGCCAGTTGGCGGAAGATGGTAGGTATTTAAAAAGATGTAGAAGCATCTGCCACTTGAACGTCCACGGCGCGAACTGTCAATCCACAGATACATCACGATGTAAGTGTAAAATTTCGCACTAGAAATCGCTCAGTATCTCTACCGATAAAAAAGTTTGTCAAAAGATAATTAAATGAGCTTTATTAAAATAAAAAATACCATAGTATAGTCTGATAAATAGACAATATTATGATTATTTAAAAGTGTGTGCTTCAAACCCAGATCTAAATACAAAGTAAAGTTAAAATAAATAGAGAACTTTAGACAGTAGACATTTTTCCCTCGTATTCCAATATTACCATCTCCAATTTATAAAAAAAAAATTTCAACCATGGCGCATATAGAACTATGATTATTTTATATCATTGGCAAATCCTTAGAAAACTCTTGATGTACACTACTTTTTATACACTATATGATATAAGTATTAAGAAAAAAGAAATAACGACATAATTGCTGACAATCCTCAGCGTGACAATACACACAAAATCACTCCCAACTTCAAAATGACGTATAAAAACAGATCAAAAAGAAATGAATTGCTTGTACATTAAGTTCCATCCCTAAAAATTTAGGGGTATGAAAAATAGATGTTGGCCTATTCTCAGACCTCCCCGATAAGCACAAAAAATTTCATCAAAATCGGTCAAGCCGTTTCGGAGGAGTATGGCAACGAAAACTGTGACACGAGAATTTTATATATTAGATTAGACCCATTAGTTTTATAATAAAACTAAAGTTATCGTTGTCTTGAAATATTTACCTTTTTTTGGTTTTTATTTTCGATTCATTTGACATAGTTAATTTCTTTTTCCAATCGTCACCAGTAATTGAATCAATAGTTTCCAGTGTTAGATTCTCAATTTGGCTTTCTAATTGTTGAACATTATTGTCAGCTAGCCTACGCTTATCAAGTGCCAGGTATATTCAATCAAAAATAACAATTATAAGGTGGCAGCTTCAAAACTTCAAAGCCATGGAAGTTTAAAATATTGTCTATAATATAGTTTTTTGGCAGATTGTGCCTTTTTATTAACTCGGAGAGTTCCGGATTTTGGTATTACTGCTTATAAATATATTATGAAGTTTTAAAATTTCAAAAGATACCATTAATTTTCTTTGCAAGCTGTACTTTTTTGACAGATCGGGGTCATTCGAGGTCATTGACATTCCTATTCTTATTTGAAACGCATAGGACAGTGACATCAGCGACATCTATGAACGCATATTATTATCTTTTCTCAACCTACATTGAGGCAGCACCATCCTCCATATCGAGGACCTGTGTTCTATACTTATGTCTCTTTTACGCAGATGAACAGCCCTGTATTGAGGCGGCACCATGCTCCATCCTGTATCAGGCCAACTTCGACACTAATTTTGAAGACCGGAATGGTTTTGTCACTGGTATTGCCAAGTACATCGAAGAGGCTACAGTCCATGCTAACCTGGTATGTGTGATTACGTATTATTTTTAAACCCAACTAGATATCTCAGTCAGGGACCATTTTGGTTACCAGTTGAAAGGGTTTTCAATAGGGTTTTTGCAAAGTGTTGTTAGAAAACCCAATTCATAGGGGTTACACTTTTTAACGGTAAGCCGCTGCAATGGGTTACCTCTTTAAAACCCTGTCATTTTGGTTACCTGTTTAAATGCTTACCGGGTTATACTATTAAACGGTAAGCCGTTTCGAACGGGTTACCCCTTCAACCACTGTAACAGGGTAACACTTTCAGAGTCCAAACACTTATTTGATCTCTAGTAACCTTGCATTAAGTTCAAAATAGCATGCATTGAGCTAGCACGTGTCAAGTTGCCACTTGCTCTGAGCTAAATAGACCACAGCGACTCGATAAATATGGGAATATGGTTATCAATCTCTGTTTATCCATCCTCATGATCAAACCATTATAATATATCTTCTATACATTTTTTATTGTTATTGTGTACCTGCATTATTACCTACAGAATTGAGCACCCAATATTAAACGATATAGGGCACTGCGTGATCAAGCCTTATATGAACAAAGAATGTTTGCAAGAGAAATTTCTATATGTATAGTCTCCTGACCCTACTTAACAACGTAAATTATGATGATAACCATAAGGTTACCCTGAAAAACCCTATCAAGAGGATAACCCCCTCAATTGGATACCTTAAAGGAAAGGGTAACCCCTTCCACTGGCTAACATATTGAAAGGGTTACCCTTTCATTGGTGTTAGGAAAAGGTTACAGGAACGAAGAGGTAACATCATCCATACGGTAACCGAATGAACGGGTAACCCTTTCAATTGAATTAACTCATAAAGGGGGTTGTACGGTCCCTGATCTCAGTCTTTTCTTAGCAGAGGTTCTACATCTTAGACCACCTGTGGGTCATGACCCCCAGGTGGGGGTCTTTATTGGAGTGCAGCACATATAAAAAAAAAAATTAATGAGACATTTGACTGTGAACTATGTTTTCTACAGAATGAACTATTAGAAGAAGGTAATGCGCATGCTGTCATGCTGTATACTTGGAGATGCTGTAGTCGAGCCATCCCGCAGCCGCGTTCCAACGAGCAGCCAGATCGCGTCCACATTTATGAGAGAACAGTCCAGGTGCTGGCCCCGGAGGTGGATAAGCTGCTGCAGTTCATGTACTTTCAGGTATGATAAACACAAGCCACTATTTCTTCCCTACAAGTCACGAACGCCCCCGCTCCTTGTTGGAAACTGATAAGTCGAACACTGCGCAGGCCACAGAGACTCCAGTGCAGCGTGTAGTGTCCATAAATAGCTCAAATTACTTTTTTTTTTTGCAACATGTTTGTTTTTCTATACCGAACAGCTGCACGAAATTCTAGAGTTAAGTTAAAGTTAGTTTTTAACACACTATTATTAGCTTCACATTAAGTAACTATGTTAGAAAGTCTTTGAAGTTAAATTGAGTTGAATAGAGAATTGAGGCAATGTTGGCTAATGGCCAGTTTCAATAACGAATCTATCAGTAGATTTCCTTACTATGGATAGGATTTTGACATAACGTTCATACAAGTAATGTCAAAATCATATCTCTAGTAGGCTAATCTACCGACGGATTTGAAATTGAAAACGGCCGTAAGTGACGTCAGTCTAAATCCAACATGGTGGACTCAAAGATGGCGGACTATTTATTTTTTCATCATCACCATCATCAGCCTATATTAGTCCACTGCTGAACGTAGGCCTCCTGTGTGCGCTATTTCACCCTGTCCTCGGCTTTTCGCATCCAGCTTCTACCAGCAGCCTTTCGCAAATCATCACTCCATCGTGCCGGAGAGCATCCTACACTAATGGTCTTATCACTAGGCTATTACTGCTAGCATGCCTTATATTACTAGCTTTTAACCGCGACTTCGTACGCGTACACTTAGTAACACAATTGTTGTAGGATTGATTTAATGGAATACGAAGTACTCAATGTTAGGGAAATTCCCGCTTTTCCGAGATTTAAAGTATTCAATATCCCAGCGCTAGTCAAAAACTATTAATGTACCAACATTTCATTAAAATCCTGTAAGTTATTCTCTTATATTAGTTTTTCTAGATTTTAGGCACATTTCTCTGGGATAAAAAGTAGTCAAATGCCATAAGTAGGTCCCTTACATAAGTTTTCTGGGAAATTCCCACATAATTAAGGGGTAAAATGTATCCTATTTGTTATTCTCGGTCACATACTACGTGTGTATAAAATTTCATTGAAATCCCGTAAGTATGTCCCCTACATTGAAATAAAACTACTTTTTACGGATTTTATCGCGTATATTGATATTATTCATCCCGACGTTTAAGACCCTTTACAGCGTCCATGGTCACGGGTAGACAATATCAATATACGCTATAAAATCCTTAAAAAGTAGTTTTATTTCAATGTATAATATTCGCGTAAATGTAAGAAATCAATATGTCCCCTACATATTTTTTTTGGGACTTCTCACTTAATTTTGGGGTAAATATATATTTGTAACAATATTTTATTTGTTTTTCCTGGTCACATACAATATTATGTGTGATTTGTGGTTTAGCGCAAAGCGATCGAGCGCTTCTGCGGCGAGGTCCGTCGACTGTGCCACGCTGAGAAGCGCCGGGACTTCGTCTCAGAAGCATACCTGTTGACCTTGGGCAAGTTCGTCAACATGTTCGCAGTATTGGACGAGCTGAAGAACATGAAGAGCTCCGTGAAAAACGACTACTCAACATATAGAAGGTATATACAATTTTCTTCATCATCAACCTATATTAGTGATGGTTAATATAGCATATAGCATTATAAAGTAGCATGCTTAATAAATATAGCATAAAGCAAATGATACCGCGGTTCGCACTTTATGCTATAATTCTATTTTGCTTTATATCACATAGCACTCTCTCTCTCTATCAACCAACTGTCCGTCGGGCGTCGCGTATAGCGTTAACAAGTAGGCATATAAATTAAGCATTTTTTTTTTTTTTTTTTTTTTATGGGATAGGTGGCAATCGAGCAGACGGATCGCCTGATGGTAAGCGATTTCCGCCGCCCATGGACACCCGCAACACCAGAGGAGTCACAAGCGCGTTGCCGGCCTTTAAAAGGGAGTACGCTCTTTTCTTGAAGGTTTGAAGGTCATATTGGTCCGGAAATACTGCAGGCGACAGTTCATTCCACAGTTTAGTTGTGCGAGGCAGAAAGTTTCTAGAGAAACGCACAGTAGTGGACTGCCAACCATCTAGATGATGTGGATGGAACTGCTGTCGCGTGGAACGATGGCGGAAAGTAGCAGCAGGGATCAATCCGAACAATTCCTCGGAGCATTCCCCATAGTACATGCGATAGAAGATGCATAGCGAGGCCACATCTCTACGCAGCGCCAAGGGGTCTAGCCGGTTTGAAATATCTTGGCAGTCGACGATTCGAATCGCTCTCCGTTGGATGCGGTCCAGAGGGAGAAGTTGGTACTGGGGTGCCCCTGCCCAGAGATGCGAACAGTATTCCATATGGGGCCGGACCTGCGACTTATAAAGTAGTAGGCGGTGGGCCGGAGTGAAATACCGTCTCGATCTACTGAGCACGCCAAGCTTCTTTGAGGCTAATTTAGCCTTGCCCTCTAAATGACCGCGGAATTGGACTTCATTCGATATGTCGACACCAAGTATTCCAATACTGGTTGAGGCAGTTAAGGGGATGCTCTCAAAACGAGGTGAAATGACCAACGGCAGTTTTTTGGCGGTGAATACGCAAGCTTGCGTCTTTGTGGGATTAAATTGGACCAAATTAAGTCTGCCCCACTCTGAGACTTTTTCTAAAATGGTCTCAATTTCAGACACAAGTTTGTTTCGGCTCTCGATGACGTTTTCCCGAGAAATGTTAGCGCGGCCGGTATAGAAAGTATCGCCTGTGCTGTCATCCGCATAACAATGAATGCCGCAGGTTTGCAACAGGTCATTGATATGGAGGAGGAATAGAGTAGGCGATAGTACACAGCCTTGAGGGACACCAGCATTTATAAACATAGAGGCAGAGCATTCACCGTCTACTACGACCTTTATGCTTCTGTCTGCAAGAAAGCTGGTGACCCATTCGCATAGTTTCTCGGGAAGCCCATAGGAAGGGAGCTTCGAAAGAAGCGCTTTGTGCCATACCCGATCGAAGGCCTTCGCTATGTCCAAACTGACCGCCAAGGCTTCCCCCTTAGTCTCGATCGCCTGTGCCCAACGATGTGTCAGGTATACTAGAAGATCACCAGCCGACCGACCCTTACGAAAGCCGTACTGCTGGTCACTAAGTAGCTGATGATCTTCTAAGAACCGAAGGAGCTGGCAGTTGACAATGGACTCCATTATCTTCGAGAAAAGGGAGGTTATGGCTATCGGTCTGTAGTTGGACGGATTTGAGCGGTCGCCTTTTTTAGGGATCGGGTGGACCAATGCTGTCTTCCATGATGTCGGGACAACGCCAGAAGAGTAAGAGAGCCGAAAAAGACGTGTTAAAACTGGTGCCAACTCAGGAGCGCACATCTTCAACACAACAGGAGGGATTCCGTCAGGCCCACTCGACTTATGGATATCGAGGGAAAGAAGTGCTAAACGCACTGCACGTTGGTGGAACCGGATATCCGGCATACCACCCTCGATCCGCGGTATAGTAAGCATGCTATAATATAGCACATAAAATCGCATGCTTAAAAAATTAAGCAAGTTATTGATTTATAGCAACTTTGAACACCACTAACCCATATACTGTACCTATATGATTTGATGTGGGAGTAATTCCACTCAAATTGGAGCTGTCCGACTGGGGAAGTACCTTTGCCTTGCAGAAAACCGAAGTGAAATAACACTGCTTTGAGCTGTGTTGTGTTCCTTACAGTGAGCAAGGTTGCCAGTGCGTACAAGGAAACGTTGTGTTGGCAGTGGGGGGACTTTGACCCTTATACTGCCAAAACTATTCCTCTTTCAATACAGGGTCGGCAACGCGCAAGTGATACCCCTGGTGTTACAAGCGTCTATAGGCTACGGTAACCGCTTACCATCAGGTGGGCTGTATGCTGTATTGAAAGAGGAATAGTTTTGGCAGTATAAGGGTCAAAGTCCCCCCACTGCCAACACAACGTTTCCTTGTACGCACTGGTAACCTTACTTACCGTAAGGAACACAACACAGCTCAAAGCAGTGTTATTTTACTTCGATTTTCTGCAAGGCAAAGGTACTTCTCCAGTCGGGCAGCACAACGTTTCCTCACGGAGCACTGGCAACCTTGCTCACCGTAAGAAACACAACACAGCTCAAAGCAGTGTTATTTTACTTCGATTTTCTGCAAGGCAGGGGTACTTCCCAGTCGGGCAGCCCCAATTTGAGTGGGGCCTCATACCATTACTCCTACCATGCCCTACCTGTGTTAAATCTCTCTTAATCTTGTTCGCAGGGCGGCGCAGTTCCTGAAGGTGATGTCTGATAGCCAGAGCCTGCAGGAATCCCAGAACCTGTCCATGTTCTTGGCGACGCAGAATAAGATCAGGGATACTGTCAAGGATGCTCTGGAGAAGATTAACGGTATTTATTTATGTCCTGTAGGACACAAATATTTGTGTGGTTAAAACATAAGTGTTTTAAAGTTTTTTTTAAGCCTTATTTAGCCTTAGCCTTAGCCTATTTTGCCTTCGCTTTCTGAATTTACGTCTTTATGGTGACGTCAGTGACACTTATTGAAAAGCAAGTATTTTTGCTCCTCAACCGACACAACTTACTTTACAGGTAGTTCAATGTCGAACGATGGTTCGAAAAGATAGTTAGTAGGTAAGGTGGCATCGTGCATCATCCTGCCCGCAGTCGAATTTTTCCTTTGCTAAAAAAAACTTTAAAATCTTAGCATGGAAAATGCCAAAAAAATACAAAAACATACATAAGTGTTTGGTTGTCTGGGTGTTTCTTATGTATTATAAGTATGTATTCACAAAAAGAAAGTGTGGAGAGGCGAGGTGTGTTGCCCCTCCAACCAAAGGGAGGATCCTCCAACCAGGCGGGTGTTTTGCCTGGCGGGCCACGGCCCGACGGTTGATGTCGGTCGGTTGTATATATGCAACTTTTCGTTGCGAATGTTGCTTGCGCGATTCAGGCCTTCGTAGTTCTATGTAGCGCGGTAGATGTCGCTACATCACTCCCCCCCGAGACCGGAGGTCGATGATCTTGATGAGTCAGCGGTCAGTGCGTCTGTAGAGCTTGCCAGTGCCAGGAGTGCGAGTTCCAGTGAGTCGGAACGGATGCCGCATAGTCCGCAGTGAGTCGGGACTGTGAGCGGTGAGTGCGATGAGTCCCCAGTGAGTCGGGGCTGCTGCGTCGACCAGGAGAGACGGCCTCTGCTTGTTGACCGGCCGAAGTGCAGTGAGCTGTGCCAAGTCGCTGATGTCGGCTGAGGGTTCTGACCAGGCTGCATGTCTGCTGCAGGCATGTGGTCAGGCTCCCCTTTGAAGCCGGAAGAGTGCTGGCTGGCTGTGTGACTCGCTGCTCGATGCTGTTGAAGGTTGCTGTGTGGGGAAGGTGATGAAGGAGGTGCTGGTCTCCGGAAGGCTGCGCTGATGTTCTGCTCGGGGTCACCAATGTGGAAACACTGGCATCACGTCGGGGTCACCAGTGTGGAGAGGCGAGGTGTGTTGCCCCTCCAACCAAAGGGAGGATCCTCCAACCAGGCGGGTGTTTTGCCTGGCGGGCCACGGCCCGACGGTTGATGTCGGGCGGTTGTATATGCAACTTTTTGTTGCGAATGTTGCTTGTGCGATTCAGGCCTTCGTAGTTCTATGTAGCGCGGTTGATGTCGCTACAAAAGTATATAAGTATTATATCGATTGTCTAGTTCTTATAGTACAAGCTCTGCTTAGTTTGGGACTAGATAGTGCAGTGTAAAATTGTCCAAGAATATCTATTTATTCATTTATGTACATACGTCAGCCGGTCAAGCTATCCAAAACTGTCAATATTTCCCAATTGAAAATGATCCTTATTATTTTGTATTAAAGTTGAAAATCTATCAAAGAAATTTGACAGATTGATGTAGCTTGATATGCTGGCCTCTGTACATATCTTCGATATTTTAAAATATTTTAAGAAATAGGTAGCATAATGTTATTTTAGCGAAGTACACCAGACGCAGACGCGTGGTGGACTATAGCCTAATCCCTCTCAATATTAGAGGAGACCCGTGCCCAGCAGTGGGACAGTATATGGGTTGATGATGATGACACCAGACGCTATGATCACTAAGCTACCGCGCCATCGTGGTGTACCTAACCAGAAGACGCAGGTTCGAATACTGCCCGCAGTCAATTTTTTCGATTCGATTGCTTGTTTGCCACCTGTGGTATAAAAAAAAAACATAGTGGCCTCAGCCTTAATACACAAGCCAATTACGGACCAACCAATAATACTTCCAATGTCCTAACTCATATCAAAAGGCAATCAGCAACATCACCATTCAAACATTTGCATAACCATATTAATAGTAAGCTTATGTAAACAGTTCAAAAGATTAGTTTACAAAAATAATACACCTAATGTGTCAAAACGATATCCTGATTACAAAATTGATTACAACGCCATCTATGAAATGTGGAGGCCAGATTGATTTACTGCTACTCCGTAAAAGATGGCGCTGTTAATGTCGGTAAAATATTTGTAACTTCCTATTTAGAATTTTGCATATAAAGTATTTCTTTTGACTTCCGATTTTAATTATAAAATGTATTTGTATTGACTTATGACTTAGCTTATTTTAACTGACGTTATTTTGATTTCCGCTTTAGTTTATTGTGAATGTATAGTACTGGTTTTGACTATCGCCATTTTTTTATGTATTGCTGTCACAAGACTGACAAGTATGAAATGAGAATATTGATTGATGATTCGGCTAGAGGCGTACGGTGCCTCGCCACGAAGTCCGTTCAGTTTATAAGTTCCCCAAACTATTAAATATGTCCGACCTAAGAAAAGACAAACATTTTGATTCATTCTGTATCTATCTCGCCGTCCGATCTAGTATTCTCGGCGGCGAGGCCCGTCGCGAAGACCATGGAAAGGGAACTCCGCCCGAACCTTGCTCAAGCCGGCCCGCGCCGAGGAAGCAGCTTTAAAACCTCCCCTAACTAATCTAAATCCTGATCCAGCTGTCCCTAGTGTCCCCCTCGTAACGCCCTATGCCGTGGTCCGAGCCCCAATAGGGCCCTTAGCTGCTCTTGCTGGAATGCTGATTAGTTTATATAAGTGGTTCTGGCAAGTTCGTTACCCTGAACTTAACTGTGTCAGACCTAAAATAAAAACATTTTGATTAATTTTGTATCTACCTGCGATCGATAATCATTGTGATCTGGAGTAAGTAAGTAATTTTCTTCCCATGTCTATAAAATATAACGAGACTTCTTTCTCAGAGAGAGAAACCGACGGCTTTACATGCTCTCCGAAGCACGTAGGGGCCTGGTGTATTAAGAATTTTAAGCAGTTTTACCTTGCAGATTGGTTGATCAGCTTAGCTGTGCCCCTCATACAAATAACACCCTTTTACAAGTACTGTGTGTGTGCGTTTGAAAATATCGTGAGGAATGGAAATCAACGGCGATGAAAACCAACCTTTACCATCACGACTATATTCCATTACCCGAAGGGTTAGGCATAGGTGTACTAATGTGCACCTATATTGGTCACTGTTTGGGTGCCATGTATGTAGGTAAAAAAACCGGACAAGTGCGAGTCGGGCGAGTCCGACTCTCATTTCTCCGGTTCTTGACTCGCACTTGACCGAAGGTTCCGTAAAAATTCGTAGGTACTTATTATAAATAGTTCAGGAATGGATCGCTGCCCGTTCCTTGCATAAATACCCTGTTTTTTTTTTGTAATTTATTTACAAATGTATAGTTTTCAGACTTTTACCTATACTTGTGGTATAAGACGGTATCACTTACCAAACTTCATAGTTGTTTTAAGTTTTAAATCAATAACGAAAATATTTACATTCAGAATGTAATTAATTATTACAAAATATAAATATTACTTTACTTACATCGAAATGGTCTTCACAGAAGAAAATATTTGTACTATTATTATTATATCATTTATTTCGACCAACTAAGGATCATTTTCACAAAAAAAAAAAAACATAATTAATCAATAACAGCTTTAATACATTCAAATTAAATTTACATAAAAAGAATTCACAATAAATAAATATCATCAAATTAATAAATTAAATTCAATTAATTTTCAAATAAAAATACACAATGAATAACATCAAATTAATAATTTATAAGTACCTTAACTAAAATAATATTCTGACAGAAGTCAGTACATGGACCATACTACAATGGTTCAAGTACTGACAGTCGAACCGTTCTGCGAATGCGTTCAGGACACTGTTACGTGTGTTAGTTGTAGGTCAACGAAAAATACTCTTTATAGGATGTCACCAAAATCTGCCCAAATGATGTACTGAGGGTACACTTATTGTAACAGTTTCTTAGTGATTTGATAGTAAAAACTGTAAATTTGACAGCTGTCATGTACCTCGGGTACAAATTTGGGCTGAGTTGTATGGAGTTTTGATGACCTTCTTTTTAATTTCCTTGAGAGTGTTGAAATATACGTTTTTTGCGGCATAAATGGCCGTATCTTTTTTTTACGTTAACTTAGAAGTTTGATTTTTTCACAGTTTCAGGGGACTGTAGACCTGAGTATATTGTTTTAATTTGAACTCGATACCTCCACGCGTTCCCGAGATAAAGGGTCTTAACAGACATACAGACGGACGAACAACAAAGTGATCCTATAAGGGATCCGTTTTTTCCTTTGGAGGCATGGAACCCTAAAACAATTTTTTAATTGGCAATTATGTAATTTCAAATGTGTATTTCTCTTGCAGGGTATGAGGAACTTTTGGCTGATGTGGTCAACATATGCGTGCATATGTTTGAGACCAAAATGTACCTCACTCCATCTGAGAAACACATGCTGGTTAAGGTAGGACTATTTTATTATTATTATTATTTTATTTTGTCGCAGCAAAAAGCAGTGATAGTGAAAGCCTAGTGGTATGACCATTGGACTGGCAAATTGAAGGTATCGAGTTTGAACCCAAGGCACGCACCTCCGACTTTTCGAATTCATGTATGTATTAATAATTAATTATCACTTGCTTAAACGGTGAAGGAAAACATCGTGAGGAAATCTGCATACCTTAGAGATTTTTCTCGACGGTTTGTGAAGTCTGCCAACCCGCACTAGGCCAGTGTGGTGGAGTATAGCCTAATCCCTCTCAATCTGAGAGGAGACCCGTGCCCAGCAGTGGGACAGTATATGGGTTGATGATTTTGTAGCCTGTATTGTCCCACTCCGGAGCAAAGGCCTCCCTCCATTTTTCCAATGGTCTCTGGGGTGTGCCGCTTCTCTCCAGTTCAAGGTATTTCTCTTCCTTGAGAAGTACAGAGCAGGTCAAGCTATCCAATACTGTAAAATTTTCAATTGAATATGAACCTTATCTTAAAGTTGAAAATCAATCAAAGAAAGGATGTTACCAAAATCTGCCCAAATGATGTACCGAGGGTACACTTATTAGAAAAAATACCCTGTATTACGCTGGTTAAAACTAGTCATACTTTTTTATGCTCACTAGGGAATGAGAAAAAAAAACGTTAAATTTGAAAAAACGCACGCCATTTTTACACACTAGTATCAGTATTCATAGTGTTTTTATAGTAAAAACTGACAATTTGATAGCTATCTGCTGTCAGTGTCAATTTCGGAATGTCAAACTCACGCCATTTTGGCACATTAATAACAGTTTCAGCGTGATTTCATAGTAAAAACTGTCAACTTGACAGCTGTCATGTACCTCGGGTACAAATTTGGGCTGAGTTGTATGGACTTTTGATGACCTCCTTTGACAGATTGTGGTAGCTTGATGTGCTGGCCTCTGTACTTATTATAATGTAGGATTATTCATTTGCATTTTTTTTATAGTCAGCAGGAGCTTGTTTTAAAGCTCCTGCTGTCTGTACGCTTAGATCTGTTTAATAACGGATTTTAATGCGATTTTCAGCAATAGGTAGTTCAAGAGGAAGGTTTAATAATTACATATTAAGTATACGTATATATTTACAATAAAAAGTATATAAGTATTATATTCATTGTCTAGTACCCATAGTACAAGCTCTGCTTAGTTTGGGACTAGATGGTGCTGTGTAAAATATTCCAAGAATATTATTATTATGTACATAAATATATTTATGTATTTAAATATTTAAAGCCTGCCTTTGGAGTAAATGACATTTATTTTTGTAAATAGATCTTTTAAAGACACTTTTACAAGTCAATATATAACATTTTTTTTTAACCAAGATCCGGCATTTCCTAACTGTCAACCTCTGAGAAGAAACGCCGAAACAAACTCAGAGAGTCATTCTCTTTTAAAGTCCAGACAGAATAGTAACAAATATGTGTCTTACAATGTAGGGCAAAGTCTGAAATGGCCTTTTGAAGAAAGAGCCATATTGGCTTTGAATATAAAGAATACTATACCTATCTATCTAGGACAGGTCACCTATCCATACACTGACCGTAACAAGCTCAGCTTAACGTTGCCATAATCTTGAATTATTGTTTTAGGTAATGGGCTTCGGTCTCTTCTTAATGGATTCCGAGGTCTGCAACATCAACCGCTTGGACCAGAAGAAAAAGATTCGACTGGATCGCATAGACAGGATTTTTAAGGTAGGTACTGACTTCAAAATAAGTAGTACTGGTAATATTATGATAAAAGAAAGAAATTTTTATAGGTAATCAAAAAGTAACGTTTATTTTAGCGAAGGAAAAATTTTACTGTCGGCAGGATTCGGGCAGGGTCGATATTTCGACCTAGCGAGTGGTACTCGCGGTGGCTTAGTGTTGGCATAGCGTCTGGTGTTCCTAACCAGTAGACGTAGGTTCGAATACTGCCCGTGGTCAACGATTTAAATCGTTAAATTTGTACCTCACCGTACTTATACCGATCGAAAACGTGTCCAGATATAGAGATGAGTGCATGCACACATTCCGTGTAGAGACAGAGAACGACAGTGTGCAATATTGCAGTATGAGTGAATGAGACAATAACAGATTCGATACTTCCGATGTCAACCAGTTTACTTACGGAGACGTGACCATTATTTGACGCGGTAGGGCGCATCTAACGATTTAAATCTTTGCCCACGGTCGAATTTTTCCTTCGCTAAAATAACTTTAAAATCTTAGCATGAAAAATGCCAAAAAATACAAAGTAAAGTTTATTGATTGACTTGCATACCCGCACTTGTGTGAAGTCTGCCAACCCGCACCAGGCCAGCGTGTGGTGGATTATAGCCTATTCCTTCTCATTCTGAGAAGCGACCTGTAACCAGCAGTGGGACCGTATATAATTGATGATGAATTGTCTTATTTTTTTATATACCACTAAGGTGGCAAACAAGCATACGGCCTACCTGATGGTAAGCGGTTACCGTAGCCTATAGACGTTTGTAACTTGCGCGTTGCCGACCCTGTAAAACGAAAGAGGAATAGTTGGGTTGGCAGTATAAGGGTCTAAGTTCCTCCACTGTCAACACAACGTTTCCTCGTGGAGCACTGGCGTACGCGTTTCTTCTGTTTTGATAGTGAAATCTTTCACCTTATTTTGATAAGGAACTAATAAGTAATTAATTAAAACTAATGATATTTTTTGACGACCTCTGTGGTCTAGCGGTTCGAGTGCCGGACTGCTGATCATGGGTTCGATTCCCACAGAACGCAAATATTTGTGTGGATAAAACACGAGTATTTGTGTATGTTTGGGTGTTTCTTATGTATTATAAGTATGTATTTACAAAAAAAAGTATTTAAGTATTATATCCATTGTCTAGTACCCATAGTACGAGCTCTGCTTAGTTTGGGACTAGATGGTGTTGTGTAAAGATGTCCCAAAAATATATTATATTATTTTTTTTAGAATTTGGAAGTGGTGCCTTTGTTCGGCGATATGCAAATAGCCCCGTTTAACTATATTAAGAGGTCGAAGCATTACGATCCAAGCAAGTAAGTGTATATGTATTTGTGGTAAGTGTTTATTAATTACGTGAGCCGATTTTGCCGAATTTCGACCCAACTCTCCCCTCTTGGTGAGATGTAGAGAGATTTGGATTGACACCCCAATCTCCCGTGAGATTTTTCTAAATGCGTATTTTTAGTGTAAATAGATACGTTAACCTTTTGACCGCCACGGACGTGTATAGACGTCAAATGAAAACTTGCTCACGACGCCAACGACGGCATGGCACGTCAAAAATACCCCTATACATATACCTATACATTTTGTTTGTTTTTTTTTTTTTTACTTAATAATAGATACTAGAATTTGTCGCTTGGCGCAGAGAACACGGATTTTCGTTATTGAGGTGGCGGTGAAAAGGTTAAGAAAGTTTAAAAAAAATTAAGATGTTCATATATGTACGAATTTCCAGGTGGCCGCTCTCCTCTAGCCCCAACCCGCCATCTCCTCAAGCTGATCTGATGGTCCACCTGCCCCAAATTCGAGAGGAGCACCAGAATTATATCTCTGAACTTGCAAGATACAGTAATGAGGTAATTACACACTATTATGTGTATTATTGTGTGCGTATCAATAATTAATTATCACTCGCTTAAACGGTGAAGGAAAACGTCGTGAGGAAACCTACGTACCTTAGAGATTTTTCTCGACGGTGTGTGAAGTCTGCCAACCCGCACTAGGCCAGCGTGGTGGACTATAGCTTAAGCCCTCTCAATATGAGAGGAGACCCGTGCCCAGCAGTGGGACAGTATATGGGTTGATGATAATGTGTATTATTACAGAGGTATTAATTCAAATTCAAATTCAAATATTTATTGCGATCATGAGTGATACATAGGTGTTACAGAATGTAGAGGTACATACATGATACCCTGTTAGGGCGCAGCAATACAATTTTAATATAAAATGACTTACAAACTATTTAATTAATCTTAGGTTATATATTTATTTATATATATTATTATATTTATATATACCTTTATCATTATATTTATACTATTTACTTTAACATATTATAATTTAATTATTTTTTATATTGCACACTGTCTTACTGTTTAGTTCTGTCCTCGAAAAACTCTTTTATACTGTAATAACATTTTTGGGTTAAGTATTTATTAATTTAATTTAAATTAATACAATGGTAGCCTAATAATACGACTATTGAACTGCCAATTCATAAGTTCGGATCCAAGACTGTGAAATATGGTTGACATGACTGGGACATATGAGACTTAACAACTGAGGTGTCAATATGACAACGCGAACGATACCACTGGTTTTGTTGACGTCTATAGGCTGCGGTTGCCGCTTACCATCAGGCCATATGCGTGTTTACTATGCGTTTCAAATAAGAATAGGAATAACCTCCAGCCATCTTGTGACGTCATAGCTGTCTATTCAAACCAGCTAGGTAGGGTGAGTAAAACAGATATTGTTGAAATAATATTTTATAGGTATTTAAAATATTCCACCGACTGTTATTTAGAAGAAAATTAGATATTTTATTACCCGTGTTTCTATTAAAACTAAAAGTTATCGTTGTCTTGAAATATTTTCCTTTTTTTGGTTTTTATTTTCGATTCATTTGACGTGGTTATTTTTTTTTGCCAATCGTCACTGGTAATTGAATAAATAGTTTCCAGTGTTAGATTCTCAATTTGGCTTTCTAATTGTTGAACATTATTGTCAGCTACCCTACGCTTATCAAGTGCCAGGTATATTCAATTGGATTTAAATATCAATTATAGGGTGGCAGCTTCAAAACTTCAAAGCCATGGGAGTTTAAAATATTGTCTATAATATATTTTTTTGGCAGATTGTGCCTTTTTATTAACTCGCAAAGTTCTGGATTTGGTATTACTGCTTATAAATAAATAAGTTTTAAAATTTCAAAAGAAGAAAATCAATTTTCTTTGCAAGCTGTACTTTTTTGACAGATCGCGGTCATTCGAGTTATTTGACGTTCCTATTCTTATTTGAAACGCATAGTTTGTGCATTTTTTATTTAAGTGGCATTAATGAACGCTGTCTCCTACCCCAGGTGACTACAACCTTCAAGGAAGCCGGCTCCGACGCCGAGAACAAGGCGGTGACCGAGCTGTGTCTTCGGGGGCTACAGTTGCTGTCATCCTGGTGCTCCGTGCTGACAGAGCTGTGTTCTTGGAAGCTGCTACATCCTACTGACCACGCCAGCAATCCTCGCTGCCCGCCCGACGCAGAGGAATACGAGCGGGTGAGGATATTGCGGAAATAGGGGAATATGCATGTGATTCAAATAAGATCTATATATTTTTTTTAGAATGTTTATTACTACGGAATTGTGCCTTCATCAATATTTATTTTTTAACAAAAATTTTTTTTTTTTTAAAGTATGACATTGCCGGGAACTTCATATATTTGAACGCGACGCCATTTTTCAAAGCTATGACGTAAAAGTCTATAACAAGAAATTAATGTCAATATCACTGAGTGCGTAGTGTTTGCCTTGGCGTGTTTGTTCGTGTAACAGACGTGACGTCACACTAAGTGCGTCAAAATGGCGGGCGTTTAAAGTGCTCGGTTCGGTTGGCTATTTATAATATACAACATATTTTTTTTTTGTGTATATTTTTTTACTTTTTTGGTGCTGAATATTTTTTTATCATTATAATAATAATAAAGCCTGTTTATTTCCAATCCACAAAAATAATTGTTATTACATGCGTTTTAACAAATAATAATATTAGGTATATGATTTTAATGTAGTTTTTAACGAGACTTGTTTAAATTTCTTTCATTTTCTTTTACTCGCTATCGTTGCTTTCTTCAGTACCATTGATCGGAACCCCTTCTCGGGTAAAGGCCTCCTCCAGCTTCCTCCAAACCTCTCTGTCCATGGCTTTCTTTCTCCAATCGCTTCCTGCTATCGCTGTTATATCTTCTATCCACCTTTTTCTAGGGCGCCCTCGTCTTCTTTTTCCTCTTGGTCCTTTCCATATGGTTGTCTGTAATGTCCATCTTTTGTCTGTGCGTCTTGCTATATGTCCTGCCCACTGCCATTTTTGTTTTAGGTCATATTGTAAGGCATCTATAACTTTAGTTATTTGTCTAATTTTTTCGCTTTTTACTTTTTGTATTCTTCTTATTTTTAGCACGCTTCTTTCCATTGCTTTTTGACATGTTACTAGTTTAGATTTTATTTTTGTATTGTATGTCCACGTTTGGCATCCGTATGTAAGAGTAGGTAAGACAATTTTATCATTATAGAGTGATGTAAATAATCGAAGAAAAATATTAAAAAAGGGTATTAAGGTTATTTCCCTATTAGGCGCAATGCCAAAAAGGGGGATTATTGTCAAATGCTGTGATAGCATAGTGATAAGACCATCGGACACCAAGTATAAGGTCTCGAGTTCGAATCTTTTTCGAATTCATCTGTGTATTAATTATTCAGCATCACTCGCTTAAACGGCGAAGGAAAACATCGTGAGGAAACTTGCATGCCTTAGAGATTTTTCTCGACGGCGTGTGAAGTCTGCCAACACGCACTAGGCCAGCGTGGTGGACTATAGCTTAATCCCTCTCATTCTGAGAGAGGATACCCGTGCCCAGCAGTGGAACAATATATGGATTGATAATTACTTGCTTAAACGGTGAAGGAAAACATCGTGAGGAAACCTGCATGCTTTAGAGATTTTCTCGACGGTGTGTGAAGTCTGCTAACCCGCACTAGGCCAGCGTGGTGGACTATAGCCTAATCCCTCTCAATCTGAGAGGAGACCCGTGCTCAGCAGTGGGATGATGGTATTCTCTATATTCCAGGCTACCCGCTACAATTATACATCTGAAGAGAAATTCGCTATGATAGAAGTAATAGCGATGATCAAAGGACTCCAAGTACTGATGGCACGTATGGAGACCGTGTTCGCTGATGCAGCAAGGAGATCCATTTACGCGGAACTGCAGGACTTCGTACAGCTGATACTGCGCGAGCCGCTGCGCAAGGCTATTAAGAACAAAAAGGACCTTATACGCAGGTGAGGAGACTAAAAAAATTAAGACCCCATTAAGACCCCACGAAGACCCCATGACCCCAGTATGTTAGTGGATAGAATTGAGTAGATTATACTTTTTTGCATATAATAAACAAATGCCAAGTACATGTTTATCCTACTTCCTATCCTACTAATCATACTATAAATAAATATTCTTCAATTATTACATCAGCTACCTGCCAATAAAAGTCCCGTCCCGTCAAAATCGGTCCAGCCATTTCAGAGATTAGCGGGAACAAACAGACAGACAGACAAAAATTTAAAAAAATGTTATTTTGGTGTATTTAACGTATATATATTCATATGCATGTAGTAAAAAGCACACAAACACAAACCTTAGCAAAATATTTTCTTAATTCAACGTTAAAAAGAGAATAGCTACATAGTGGGTCACTTGCATTCGTGGACGAAGTCGGCCGAGGAGACGTTGGCAAGACCTTGATAGCTTTTTGCCAACGTGGAATGAAGAAGCTCAGGATAGAGAGTCCTGGACTAAGATAGGGGAGGCCTTTGCCCTTCAGTGGGACACAAAAGAGGCTACATAAAAAAAACCGGCCGGAGTCGGACTCGCGCACCGAGGGGTTCCGTACAAACCTGTAGGTATTGCTGTTTCTTTTGATTGCATTGGCTTAGAAGTTTGGTTTTTTCACAGCTCCAAGGGACAGTAGACCTGAGTATTTGATATAAATTTTAGCTTGATACTTCCACGCGTTCCTGAGAAAAAGGGTCCTGACAGACGGACAGACAGACGGACGGACGGACAACAAAGTGATCCTATAAGGGCTCCGTTTTTGCATTTTGTGGTACGGAACCCTAAAAGTAAACGTTAAAAACCTCTTCGTCTCCAGTATCATAGTGTCAGTTCGTGAGACGTGCGGTGACTGGGCGCGTGGCTGTGAGCCTCAGCAAGACCCAGCATTACGAGGGAAGAAGGATGGAGAAGCCAGCTTCACTATCAAAGTGCCGCGGCGAAACGTAGGTAAGTGGAGAAGAAGTTTGGTCTTAAACTAGTTCAACCGACATAAGTAATTATAATAAACTGTTTTTTTGACTGCCTCATTAGTCTAGTGGTCCCAAGCGCGACTGCTACGCTAGAGGTCCTGGTTTCGATCCCCAGGTCGAGCAAAGTGTTATAGGGTTTTTCTATGAAATTCTCGGTAGCAGCTCGGAGTCTGTATTTGTGTTGTTTTTTTTTTTCTAAATAAGAATCAAATTAGTTTTATTTCCATATAAACCACAAACTTATGAAATGTCGAGTCTAAGAGCACGGTTCCAAATTATTCCCTATTTAAAAAAAAAGTTTATATAATTATATTATATTTATAATTTTTTTTTGTAAATTATTCATACTTACTTTTTATTTTTCTTTTTTTTTAAACCATTGCGTTACACTAGGATTTTCTCCTGTACCGTGTGTGCGTTTACAAACATAAACTTTAAGATACACAAACACGAAAATCCGGAACAAATACATATAGATCATAACGTTCACTGTGGTCTAGCGGTTCGAGTGCCGGACTGCTGATCATGGCGTCGTGGGTTCGATTCCCACAGGACGCAAATATTTGTGTGGATAAAACATGAGTATTTGTGTTTGTCTGGGTGTTTCTTATGTATTATAAGTATGTATTTACAAAAAAAAGTATATAAGTATTATATTCATTGTCTAGTACCCATAGTACAAGCTCTGCTTAGTTTGGGACTAGATGGTGTTGTGTCAAATGTCCCAAAAATATTATTATTATATTATTATTATTTATTATTATAAAAATATTTGTTCCCTGCGGAGATCGAACCCGCAACCTGTGGCACAGAAGCCGATTGCTCAGCCGCTGCGCCACATGTCATCAATACTTATAATAGATAGGAAACGCCCAGACAAACACTTATGTTTATGTCTAGTGATGGTTAATATAGCATATAGCATTATAAAGTAGCATGCTTAATAAATATAGCATAAAGCAAATGATATCGCGGTTCGCACTTTATGCTATAATTCTATTTTGCTTTATATCGCATAACACACTCTTCTCTCTATCAAGCAACTGTGCGTCGGGCGCGGCCCGCCCGTTTTGCCGTACATAATAAGTAGGCATATAAATTAAGCATGCTATAATATAGCACATAAAATCGCTTGCCTAAAAAAATTAAGCATGTTTCAAACTCAAATCTTTATTGGCTTTCATGTGTACATAATGTAGGTGTCAATATTAAAAAAAGTCCCAACATGAAACCCAGTAAGGGCATTGCAACAACAGTTAACCTTAAACTTACATCACTATTATTATTGATTTATAGCAACTTTGAACACCACTATGTGTCATGTGGGAATTAACCCACGACCTCGTGGTCAGCTGTTCGACACTCGAACCACTAGACTATAGACGTCATCGTCGTATATTGGAAGGAGTATAGTGGTCTATAGCTACTGTGTTCTTTCCAGGACCATCTTCGACCCAGCTCTACATGGTGCGTACACAGCTGGAAGCCCTGATCTCCGACAAGTCCGGTGGAAGGCGCACTCTTCGCAAGGACCTGGATGCTGGTACTCTAACTCAGATCGAGACGTTCCACCGACAGAGCTTCTATTGGGGATATATGTTAAACTTGTCAGGTAACGTATTGATTTCTGGGAGTATAAAATTCCCACTTAATTAATACATTTACGATTCGATTGGATTCGATTCCCACAGGACACAAATATTTGTGTGGATAAAACATGAGTATTTGTGTTTGTCTGGGTGTTTCCTATGTATTATAAGTATGTATTTACAAAAAAAAAAGTATATATGTATTATATATCCATTGTCTAGTACCCATAGTACAAGCTCTGCTTTGTTTGGGACTAGATGGTGTTGTGTAAAATGTCCCAAAAATATTATTATTATTATTTATATTCTTGTAAGATTATAATATTATTATTATTTTGTTATTCCAATAAGGTGGTTTACTAGCATACGGCCCACCTGATGGTAAGCTGTTACCGTAGCCTATAGACGCTTGTAACACCAGGGGTATCACTTGCTTGTACCAACCCTGTAAAACGAAAGAGATTGGCATTATAAGGGTTTAAGTCCACACAGCCAACGTTTCCTTGTGGAGCACTGAAAACCTTGCTCACCAAGGAACACAACACAGCTCAAAGCAGTGTTAATTCACTTCTATTTTCTGCAAGGAGGAGGTTCTTCCCCGTCGGGCATCTCCAATTTGAGTTGAATTACTCCCACTATCTCTCTTAACCTTTTAACCGCCACTTCAATAACGATAATCCGTGATCTCTACACCAAGAGACAAATTCTAGTATTTAACAATAGGTAAAAAAAAAAACAACAAAAATGTATATAGGTATGTATTTTGAACTAAAAAAGAAAGTGGTATATTTGACGTGCCATGCCGTCGTTGGCGTCGTGAGCAAGTTTTAATTTGTCGTCTATACACGTCCGTGGCGGTCAAAAGGTTAAAGTGGGGTGGGGTGATACGGGGTCAAAAACTAACAAATATCGTATAAATACGTCCCTAATGAGGCAGTTACAGTTTAAAAAAAAAAGATTAGTCAACTATCATCAGAGTGGAATTACTCCCAACTCCCTAACTCTTTTTGTTCACAGATTCTCTTCAAAAATGCTGTGATCTCTCCCAGCTCTGGTACAGGGAGTTCTACTTAGAAATGACCATGGGAAGGAAAGTTAATGTAAGTACCTTATCGTCTTGCGACGGGTCGTTGAGCTCCCTAAATAATGGTTTAGCTACACAATGACTGATGTATCCGTCAGTAAGTACTGGTCTACTAAAAGCTGCTATGGCTCTTTCTTCAAAAGGTCCAGTTCAGATTTGTCTACATTGTAAAACACATCTAACAAGCATTGAATACTGTTACTGTCTGGACTTTAAAAGAATATGATTCTCCGAGTTTGTTTCGGCGTTTGAAAAATTCGACCGCGGACAGGATTCGAACCTGCGTCTTCTGGTTAAGTACACGAGACGCTATGACCACTAAGCCACCGCGAGTCCCATCCAATTTAATTCTCTAAGGTGACGTCAGTAACACCTATTGAAAAGCAAGTTTTTGCTTCTCAACCGACATGACTGATGAGAAGGCAAAATTCGACGTGGCGGGTGGGAGTCACGGTGGCTTAGTGGTAATAGTGTCTGGTGTACCTAACCAGAAGACGCAGGTTTGAATCCTGCTTCCGGTCGAATTTTCCTTCGCTAAATAGCTTTAAAATCTTAGCATGGAAAATGCCAAAAAATATACAAAATGATATAATATGTTAGTAGTTTCATCATCAACCCATATACTGTCTCACTGCTGGGCACGGGTCTCCTCTCAAAGAATGAGAGAGATTAGGCTATAGTCCACCACGCTGGCCTAGTGTGGGTTGGCAGACTTCACAAACCGTCGAGAATAATCTCTAAGGTATGCAGGTTTCCTCACGATATTTTCCTTCACCGTTTAAGCGAGTGATAATTAATAATGATTAATACGCACATGATTTCGAAAAGTCAGAGGTGCGTGCCTTGGATTCCAACTCGAGACCTTCGATTTAGCAGTCCAATAGTCATACCACTAGGCCATCACAAGCCCGTTAATAGTTTAATTTCAACACAAACATATTTTTGTCCAGAAATGCATGGTACGCCATCAACATAACGAAGAGTGCAATGATCTGGTGACCATGGAGAAACGGATACAGTTCCCTATAGAGATGTCCATGCCTTGGATCCTGACGGACCACATACTCCGCACCAAGGAGCCAGCTATGATGGAGTAAGTACTGAAAATACATAGTAGACAATGTAGCCCACCTGATGGTAAGCGGTTAACGTAGCCTATAGACGCTTGTAACACCAGGGGTATCACTTGCGTGGTACCGACCCTGTAAAATGAAACAGGAATAGTTGGGTTGGCAGTATAAGGCTCAAAGTCCTCTCCACTGTTAACACGTTTTCTCGTGGAACACTGGCAACACTGTGAATATATGCTGTGCAACTCGTTGGTTACTATTTATTGGCGGTAAGGATGCGATCATTCAACAAAGAGTAATAAACAGTCGCAAAAGTTGAAGAATGTTACCTAATGTTATCGTGTTGCATTCTGTTGCTCCACAAAAAGTAACTGGCGTGGATACACCTTAATTTGAGACTAGATAGTGCTGTTTACAAATGTCCCAAAATATTATAAAAAAAACTGCAGATCGTTTGAGAAGCGTGGTTATTAGTTAAACACGAGCCCCTTTGAAGTTTTGAGACTTTTTTTTGTAAACAAGCGTACGGCCCACCTGAGTAAGCGGTTACCGTAGCCTATAGACGCTTGCAACATCAGGAGTATCACTTGCGCTTTACCAACCATATAAAACTAAAGAGGAATAGTTGGGTTGGCAGTATAAGGGTCAAAGTCCCCCCACTGACAACACAACGTTTCCCCGCGGAGCACTGGCAACCTTGCTCACCGTAAGGAACAGAACACAGCTCAAAGCAGTGTTATTTCACTTCGATTTTTTGCAAGGCGGAGGTACTTCGCCAATCGAGCAGCTCCAATATGAGTGCAATTACACTCACTATGACCTACCTCTCTTAGAATGTAAGTAAGTATTTATCAAAGAATTAAATCGTTAGATGCGCCCTACCGCGTCAAATAATGGTTACGTTTCCGTAAGTAAACTGGTTGACATCGGAAGTATCGAATCTGTTATTGTCTCGTTCACTCATACTGCAATATTGCACACTGTCGTTCTCTGTCTCTACATGGAATGTGTGCATGCACTCATCTCTATAAGGACACGTTTTCGAGCGATATAAGTACGGGCACACGTAACGATTAAAATCTTTGGTATTTACCAGACTGGCTCATTAGTCTAGTGGTCTTAAACGCGACTGCTACGCTAGAGGTCCTGGGTTCGAACCCCAGGTCGAGCAAAGTGTTATTGGGTTTTTCTACGAAATTCTCAGTAGCAGCTCGGAGTCTGGATTTGTGCCCGGTTAATGGCAGTAGACTGGCACCTAACATGGGACCTAAACATAACTGTGTTCTGTGGGTGTACATTAGTACACCGCTGCCTAACCCTTCGGGGAATACAGGCGTGACGGTATGTATGTATGGTATTTACCAATAAATTGTCTACAGGTATGTGCTCTATCCCTTGGACCTGTACAACGACTCGGCACAATACGCTCTCACGGTGTTCCGCAAACAGTTTCTTTACGACGAAGTTGAGGCAGAAGTGAATCTGTGCTTCGACCAGTTTGTCTACAAACTTTCTGAGCAAGTTTATGCTCATTACAAGCAATTGGCGAGCAGGTAACTATATACATTTTATCATTACTAGCGACCCGCCCCCGCTTCGCACGGGTGCAATGTACTAATAAAATACATGTATTATACATATAAATCTTCCTTTTCAATCACTCTATCTATTAAAATGTTATGTTGGACAAGCCTTTACAATGATGATGTTGTTGTTGTTGTGTGTGTGTAGTATGTTGTTGGACAAGCCTTTACAATGATGATGTTGTTGTTGTTGTGTGTGTGTAGTATGTTGTTGGACAAGCCTTTACAATGATGATGTTGTTGTTGTTGTTATTTATTTATTTATTCCACTTAAACCATCATGACAGGGTTCACTCCAATGCGACAGTCAAGAACTAAATACTCACTAAACAGGTACTTATTAAACTATAAATTTACAAAAACAAAATTGGAAAACTACAAATAAAAAAAAAAAACATTATTAAATTATTCACATTACAGTACATTATTACCTACTTACTCTATATTTAGTAGGATTACATATAAAATTCAAGTATCATTCCGCTTGTAACACAATATAAATAGTAAATAAATTGCGAATTCACTCAAACTACATGTAAACACATCAATTTGATTTTGAAGGTAGTTGATAGAACGGATAGCTCTGGTAAAGGGCGCCTTGGCGAGCAGGTTAGTCCTGGCTGTAGGCACTAGCAGTAGTGGCGGACGACGCCGCCTCCACACGTAACGATCCGGCACACAAAAACTTAATCTCTGTAATACTCCCGGATTACTCTCCCTTCCACGGAGCACTCTCACCAAGTAGACGACCAGCGTAAACTCCCGTCCGACATGCAGTTGATTATAGCCAACCATGCCTAGGACAAACAGAGTGGGATACATCAGTGGGTAAAACGGGTATACCCCATATAACTTTTTGTACAAATGGCGCGTGAATTTGTTCTGAACGCGCTCCAACATTACAGAGTACTTAGCTTCGTGTGGGGCCCATATGACCGCACTATGTTCCAGATATATGTTGTGTGTGTGTAGTATGTTGTTGGACAAGCCTTTACAATGATGATGTTGTTGTTGTTGTGTGTGTGTAGTATGTTGTTGGACAAGCCTTTACAATGATGATGTTGTTGTTGTGTGTGTGTAGTATGTTGTTGGACAAGCCTTTACAATGATGATGTTGTTGTTGTTGTGTGTGTGTAGTATGTTGCTGGACAAGCCTTTACAATGATGATGTTGTTGTTGTGTGTGTGTAGTATGTTGTTGGACAAGCCTTTACAATGATGATGTTGTTGTTGTTGTGTGTGTGTAGTATGTTGTTGGACAAGCCTTTACAATGATGATGTTGTTGTTGTGTGTGTGTAGTATGTTGTTGGACAAGCCTTTACAATGATGATGTTGTTGTTGTGTGTGTGTAGTATGTTGTTGGACAAGCCTTTACAATGATGATGTTGTTGTTGTTGTGTGTGTGCAGTATGTTGTTGGACAAACGTTACCGCGCGGAGTGTGCGGCTCGCGGCGCCGGCGCAGGAGTGTCGGCCGGACGATACGCCTCACTGCTGCGGCAGAGGCACGTCGCACTACTGGGGCGACACGTCGATCTGTGCGCACTGGTTAGACAATACATTATATTTTTATTTTTTTTAGAAAGTATTATTTCTAACTTTCTAACTAACATAGACCATAGGGGATAGAACTTATCTGGCATATTGACCCGCCCGCCATTTTGATTTTTTAAGTGATATACAACGTGTTACAAAATACACCGTAAAAATATAATTAAAAAAAATATATATAATTATTATCAAAGCCAAAAATTTTGTCAGTCAGGGAACCAGATTATTAAACAGAAAGGCCTACATACCTATTTTACCTAATAATTGTCTACTTTAATAGTTTTTCTATTTTTCATTCTTAAATATTGTTTTATATAAATAAATGAATATAGGTTGCGGAGCTCTTATGGTGATCGTTTCGTATAAAATCCTACTTCGTCTCCATTTCCGAGAAATTTTACTTAAGAAAATGCTTGTATTTTCTTTACAGGTAGCCCAAAGAATCAATGCAGATATGCACAGGGCATTAGATGCAGCAGTAGCGAAGTTCGAAGCTGGAGATATTACTGGTGTTGTGGTGAGTTTACTCTTTATAGTCTAGAAATAAGTATTTTCTGAGATGTGGGGCATAGTGGGAGTAATTCCACTCAAATTGGAGCTGCTCGGAGTAAAATAGAATATCATTTATTTTCAAGAATACGGTGTCATGCAGGTGTTACAGTATTTATTACATATTCTGCCAAGTGTGGCGTGGAAATATTTAAACATTACAGGCTCCAAATAGTTACTGTCGAATGATGCCACTGTATTTTAGGTAAGGTTGCATCGTTCGACATTGAACTAGCTGTAAAGTAAGTCGTGTCGGTTGAGGAGCAAAAACTTGCTTTTCAATAGACGTTACTGACGTCACTATAAAGGCGTAACTTCAGAATGTGAAGGCAAAATTCGACATGGTGGGTATAGCGTGGTCATAGCGTTCGAACGCTATGTGGACGCAGGTTCGAATCCTGCCCGCAGTCGATTTTTTTCTTTGCTCAATAACCTAATACAATTTCAACAATGTGGTCAAATAGTTATGAATCATAGAAAATGTCCGGCTGGAAAAGTACCTCCGCCTTGCAGACAATCGAAGTGAAAAAACACTGCTTTGAGCTGTGTTGTGTTTCTTACGGTGAGCGAGGTTGCCAGTGCTCCGCGAGGAAACGTTGCGTTGGCAGTGGGGTCTTTGACCCTTATACTGCCAACACAACTATTCCTCTTTCGTTTTACGGGGTCGGCAACGCGCAAGTGATACCCCTAGTGTTACAAGCGTCTATAGGCTACGGTAACAGCTTACTATCAGGTGGGCCGTATGCTTGTTTGCCACCTTAGTAGAATAAAAAAAGGAATTATAATTTAAAATTAAAAGTCAGTCAAATATTTTATTTCAATTACACCATTAGTTCCCAAAGTGGTCCAGGTGGACCTCCGGGGGTCCCAGAAGACTCGACGGGGGTCTACGTTGGCGTGACAGACGTTGTTGAATTTTGGGAATAATTATGGTAGAAAATTTGCTGCATTTTGAAAGTGGTCTATGAGAAAAAAAGTGTGGGAACCTGAATTAGATAATTTTTAAATATTATCGGACATTTTACACAACACCATCTAGTCCCAAACTAAGCAGACATTGTACCATGGGTACTAGACAATGGATATATACTTATACCTATACTTTTTTTTGTTAAAAGTACTTATAATACAATATAAGAAACATCCAGAAAAACACTTTATGTTCGTCATATAAATATTTGTGCCCTGTGGGAATCGAACCCACGACCTTACGATCAGCACTCCGGTACTACTTGACCACAGAAGCCGTCAAATCATTAAAACAGCGCTTTTGAAAAGGCAATGGAATACTTCAAATCCTCAAATCTCTTCCACAGGAACTCGAAGGCTTGATCTCCGTGAACCGTCTCTGCCATAAGCTCCTCAGCCGCTACCTAACCCTGGACGACTTCGACGCCATCTTGCGGGAGAGCGACCATGGGGTTCTCGCACCGTATGGCAGGATCACCTTACACGTCTTCTGGGAGCTGAACTTCGATTTTCTACCGAATTATTGCTACAATGCGGCCACAGATAGGTAAATGATAATGATAACTTGCGGTCTGAGCTTGTTATGCTCACTAAAATGTCCTGCTGATGGTGGCGTTGTGTGTCGGGTCGTTTTATTCCAGCAACATGGTTGAGTCGAACGACGCCGATACACACGTCATACTCGTGAACGGGTGCCGTCTGTCGGGGCTGGTCAGCTCTTACTGTCTATGGCATTTTTTATTTATTCTTTCTATGTGTGATACTGGATTAATTTATTAGTAGGTATACATCAAACTGCATTGTTCTCATTGTAATCATGTTTTTTTTAAAAAGAGTGTCTATGGAGTTTCTTGCCGGTTCTCCTCCATAAGATCCACTTCTTGGAACCGTGCAACTAGTTTTGACTTTTCAAAAGTGCTAATTTAATGGTCTAATTGAAATAAAACATTTGACTTTGACTTTGATAAATGATATTTATTTCTGTAAATATATCTTTTAAAGACACTTTTACAAGTCAATATTTTACATATTTTTTAAGCTAGATGGCTCCGGCATTTCCTAACCGACGACCTCTGAGAAGAATCAGCGAAACAAACTCAGCAAAATCGTTATAAATTATAGCCCACTAGCTTTCCGCCCACGGCTTCGCCCGCTTGGTTTCTTGGCTTTTCTGTACTATAATATATGAAGAACCGCTCGACCGATTTTGTGCAAACTTCACATAAACCATCTACTAAATAGTCCGAACAAAGCCTAAACATTTGGTTTGGATAGGCCCGTTCTTGAGTTATAAAATTACAACGAAAAGTGGCATTGATTTTTATATATACATCGTCATTATTAGTATATGCAAAACCTGAATATAGTTTGTTCAGAATCAGTAACTGAATCGATTCCAATAATTTTTACATCATGTTATATTTTGTCCCAAAAACATTTAAAAAATGTTACGAGTAGGACACCGAGCGACACTAAGTACCTATCCGCAATCATATGCGCGCAACACAGGTCACTGACACTGAGCGGTCAGCGCGGGCGCAGTGGGGCGGGCGGGGCCCGGGGGTGAACCAACCAGGCAACCACTTCAGTCGCCCGGCAGCTATAGGGAAGTGTGCACGTATGTCGCTCCCGTTCAGATAAGTAGGTACAAAACGAGAGCGCTACCGCGAGCGCACGGCATTTCGGTTGATCTGTACCTATCGTATGTAAAAAGCATAGGTAGTGTTCGTTTAAGAAATGGTACGTACAGTAGCGGTTTGTGGTGATAACGCGAGCGCGCGGCAGTTGTGTTTCGGTTGACGTGTACCTATCGTATGTAAAAAGCATAGTGTTCGTGTAAGAAATGGTACGGATACTAGCGGTTTGTGGTGATAAGTGATAACGTATTCCTGGCAGTGCGGCACGAGGAGCTATCTGACATTAAAGTATCGTCACACACATGAACACACGTTTTTATTTGTACCTACAGCCTGTTGTGGTTAAGTAGTGCGATGTTTAACACTTTTCATCCATTTTGAACTTACAGTGTTTGGTATAAGGTGCAACATATCGCATTGACTACATTTAATGACTTACGGCTGCATTTACAAATAAAGTACTTATTAATGTCTACCTACACTTGACCATTACGACAGTTCAAAGACTGCAAGTGTGATGGAAAATGTGGAACGTGTGTGAAATGTGAAACATCAGTTAAATACAATGCAATCGGAAATCGCCGTACGGTTAGGTACCTACTGCCACATTATTATCAATGAGCGCCGCGACAACGCGGGCGCGGGGCGGCGCACAGTGGGCTGAAACGGGCCGGTAAAGGACTTAGCATTTAAAAAAAAAAAGATCTTTTTCTGAAATTTTAAATATTGTGTTGGATTTTTCTATCGATTATAAGTAATTATTTCTATGAGGGTCGTTCAGATAACTTAGTATTTCCAGAGTTATAAATATCCAAAGTAATTTTTGTATGAAGCAAAAGAAAAAAATGTGAAAATCTCGAAATTCTCAAATTTTCTCAAAGAATTGACTCTACGTATGCATAGTACGTATATTTGTCCTATTTTAGCGCCTATTCTCGGGTTGCGATTTTCTGCGATTTGGTCGCAATTTCAAATTTTGTTCTCTATTCCACACCACCATAGAGGTTAAGAACTAGGCGCGTTTTTTTTATGTAGTGGTCTCCCCTTTAGGCCTAATCCACTAAGGACTAATAAAATAAATTAATAAGTAAAAATCACAATCACTACTGGCCACTGCACTGTTTTAATCTAATCACTGTCAAGGGTATCCACATTAACGAATGCAAAATTTTCGTATTCGTCATCATCAAATGTTTCCGCTTGTTCAATTATTAATAAACTTTGTGCTTCTACTGACAAAGTTTTATGTTTTCTGCGAAGTTTGTGACGTTTCGCTGAGATGAGTGGATCAGAGCTGGTCAATAAATTATTTAAAATGTCTTCATTTGTAGTTTTTCTACTGCATTTCCTGGAATGGTGTTGGCGGTATCTAC
The DNA here is from genome assembly GCA_964056405.1 of Acronicta alni. Taxonomy (NCBI): domain Eukaryota; kingdom Metazoa; phylum Arthropoda; class Insecta; order Lepidoptera; family Noctuidae; genus Acronicta; species Acronicta alni. The sequence continues at coordinate 1,710,139 of OZ043943.1, forward strand.
GAAAGTCTTTATTTCTAGCTTCAGCAGCTTCTTCAGATAGCTTTCCAATTGGTATTAGACCAAAACTTTCAATAATAGCTGCACCATGCATAAGAACTTTATGAACACTTGAAGGCATATAATACCAGCTATATAATTCCAAATACAGTTGCATGGTCACTTGAGCATATTCGTGAAATTTCGCTGTGTCAATGTGGTAACCTGATGAAATTGCCTCTAAAATGATTGCAAATCGCCTTATTAATTCTTCACTAACACCAGTTATCTCAGCAGTCATGTTTGGATATGCAAAAAATCTTCTAGCAGTATTTCCGTCATTCGTGGAGCCGTGCCCTTGTTTAACAACATCAATCAGAAGTCCCATTCTATTTTTAAAAGCGTCTTGTATGTCTTTCTTTCTTCTTTCCATGATGCACTTGTTGTCTCCCTTTACTGTCCATGTCTGTATCGTTAATCTGTAGGCTATATGCAGAATGCATTCCATCATTCGTATCCAGGTATGCAATGATGACAATCCGTATTTACAGAGATCTGGATCAGTCGGTTTTGATGCAATTAAGGGCAAATTATTCACCTCTGTTGGAGTGGCTTTACAAATGTCGCATCTCTGAGATGAAGTATCACATAAAATTGATGTTGCTTTTCCGTCTATCATAGTCATTAATAAAGCGTGTGAAATTTTTATTTCTCCAACTTCTGTTTTCACTAAATTTACAATCTCTTCCTCAATAGCACTTTTTTCCCGCAATATCGTTATTTTATTTTCTTTCACAAATTCGAAAAAGATTGGACGACACCAGTAAGATGAATTTGGTGAATCGTTTTGCCAGATAACTTGTTCGCCGCACACTAATTTTATTGGCACTAAACTACCCATAAATATGCTTGAATCGTCAAGTTGACTTTCTTGTTCATCGTCTGTTTGCATTTTTTGTTTGTAATTGGCTTGATTAGAAGCACCGTCAAATCCCCACTTACTGATTAGTGTAAATTCTTTACAACCACTATCTATGTTGCACTTGATAATAAGATGGAAATATATTACTGTCTTTTTCGTTAACACTTTTTCTTAAAGTATTGTATTGCCACTTGGTCAGCTTAAGTGATAAAAATAACCCTAAAGCCTCATCCGGAGAAAACACAGGTTTTGTTTCTTTAACAGATATGCACTTTTTAACTTTTTTTACATCTAGGGGATTCTTTAGTAAATGTTCTAGTATTTTAGCAACCTCCTCATTCCCATCCGCTTTCAACTGCTCAAAATATGCATATTTTATTTCGTCCGAAGATAAATGAAAGTTTTCTGCACGTCTTTTTTTCTGTTTAGGCGCTAATTCACAAAAAGGTTTTCTTGGGGTTTGTTCGGTGGAGACACCGACAGAAACTTTTGATGGTGATACATACTGAGTTGATGTACTCGGTACTGGTTGATCTTGATTACTGCCTATTAAACACTTAATAATGTCTGGCCATATTATGTTTTCTTGTAACCATTCACTATTTTTAGTTCTGAATATATTTTCTTTACGATAAGCGTTTTCCCATCTTCTATTTAAATTATAACAAAATTTTGCACAAAACAACTTTAAGGTCTTTTCGTGATCATCACTTAATTCGACTAAAAATTTAGATCTTATCTCACTACACAAACTGTCATTATTTTTAATACTGCCACTGTTTTTTAAAATAACGAAAAGATCAAGGTTTGTCACTAAATTTTCAAACATTTTCACAAATACAAAATAACAAATAAGTAAGTAATGAATGTGTGGGGGTAGTGCGTCTATTATGGTGGGTAATAGAACACTGAAGTACTTTTGAATGCAACCGAACATTCCGTAGGTACCCTATCATTGTACCAATCACGTTACGACACGTCATAACTTGTTGTTGCGCTCGCGCACTCTTATCCCTTGATTCCCGGAAATAAGTCTCAAAACAAATTACGTCATACCTGCCTATAGTGGTGGAAAATGTCGAACATTGTTTTTTTTTTAAGAACTAAGTAGGTATTGAGGTTTTCAGGCCGTTTAGTATACATTATTTTAAATTTCAATTTAATTGGAATAAATTGCTTAACTAAAATAACATGACTCTTCATACAAATTTGATATGGCTATATCTCCGAAAGTACTCGTTAAATTAAAAAAAGTCAAAGAATAAAAACGTTTTAAATTTATGCCTAGATACCAAAAAAATACATCTGATCTCTTAAGACCCAACCTTGTAATCCCAGCCCACTGTGCGGCGCCTGCGCGTGATGAGCATGTTTTTGTACGGACAACCAGGTAACTTAACAAGCTAATAACTTTGTGATTTTTCATGACACAAGTTTTGAAATTTTGTACATAGATTATTTACATAAAAATACTAGACACGTGTTTCAGGTTTCGCATATACTAATAATGATGTTGTATATTGAATTGATATGTTATTCTGATGTAAAAATAATAATACTGTAAAATTCCATCAAAATCCGTTCAACTACTGAACGAATTTTAGCGTGAATGAGTAACAAACATCCATTCATCCATCCTCACAAACTTTCACATTTATAATGATATTAGTAGGATAGTTAGACTACAGATATCGGGAACAGGGTTCAAGCTACCTGCTATTATTATTTCCTTTACTCATCTTTTTTTCTTATAAATTATATTTTTAAATATTTAACAAATAATATAAAAGATAGTAAAACATTTAAAAATATAAAAAATTGTGGCCCACTGGTATCGGGAACAGGGTCTAGCTACCGGCGGTCAAGCTTCAGAGAGAGGAACCTCTTAACAATACGAGCCGTGTCCAGCAGTACTGCTTAATTGTATGCATGGCTGGTAAATAAATGTTACTATTCTGTTAAGGACTACCTAACGGAACGTAAAATAAAATAATGTGATGATATTTATAGTACTATACTCTATTATAATTATTGTAATCGATTGTTACCAACTTAGTTTATATGTACAGTCAGCAACGAAAGTCGCTGAACACAGCTAAATTTTTTTATTGTCACAGCTCCAGCACTTGGCAACAGGTCTTTTCTACTAAGGTAACCTAAATATTTAATGGTCATCTATGCAATTATTTCGCATAACCTTCGTAGGTCAGTAACTTCATACTTGTTAAAAATCATATTGAAGATTGCAACATGTTCAGCGACTTTCGTTGCTGACTGTACTTATTCTTAATGTTTATTTTTCCTTTGCACACCATTGTATGGTATAATATGTGGCAACTATTTGGACTTAGCGACTTAGCAATTATAACTGTCTGTACCCATATTTATTGCAAATAAAGTTATCTTATCTTTCTCGATCCAGCCGCCTAACGAGAGCCTCCTGAGGTGTTGGTCGAGGCTTGTGGCTCGTTACTGACACGACTATCGGTACAATGATCGCTGTGTCCATATCCACATGTAGGATAGGACGACAACCTCGCGAGCCAAGTCAAGATACTTGATTTGCTATCATTATTACCTTTATTTATATTTCAACATTTTTTTTTTATTTTTAAATATTTTAATCTAAGTATAAACATATAAAAGAAAACATAAAATATAAAAAATAGAGACCCACCGGCATCGGGAGCAGGGTCCAAGCCTCCTCACAATACGCGCCGTATCAAGGAGTACTGCCTTCTGAATCAGGCCCTTAACCCAGCCACCCAACTCGAGCCTCCTGAGGTGTTGGTCGAGGCTCTTGGTGATAAGTCCATTGAGTCCACATCCCTCATGGCGACCACCTCGTGAGCTAAGTCGAGATATTTTAACTGTTTCTCTTTCTCAGCCTTCACGAGGTTATTATTATCTTTTCCAGGTTTGTGAAATGTCGTGGCATTCAGTTTGCAGCGGGCGTGTCTAGAGAGAAGCCGCAGCAGTACGGGCACGCCCTACTGTGGGGCTCTAAGCAACTCAGCCTGGCGTACTCCGCACAGTACGCGCAGTATAATGGTAATTATGTCATAAATCATTCTTTACAAACTAAATTGTTTTGATCATGGGGTCGTGGGTTCGATTCCCACAGGACACAAATATTTGTGTGGATAAAACATGAGTATTTGTGTTTGTCTGGGTGTTTCTTATCTATTATAAGTATGTATTTACAAAAAAAAAAAGTATATAAGTATTATATCCATTGTCTAGTACCCATAGTACAAGCTCTGCTTAGTTTGGGACTAGACGGTGCTGTGTAAAAATGTTCCAAAAAATATTATTATTATTATATTATTATTATTATTTTTTTGTATATTTTTGGCATTTTCCATGCTAAGATTTTAAAGTTATTTAGAAAAGGAAAAATTGTAAGGTAAGGTGGCATCGTTCCACATTGAACTAACTGTAAAGTAAGTTGTGTCGGTTGAAAAGCAAAAACTTGCATTTCAATAGGTGTTACTGACGTCACCATAAAGACGTAAATTCAGTATGTGAGGGAAAAATTCGACATGACGGGTAGGTATCGTGGTGGCTTAGTGGTCATAGCGTCTGGTGTACCTAACCAGAAGACGCAGGTTCGAATCCTGCCCGCGGTCCAATTTTTCCTTTTCTAAATAACTTTAAATTGTTTTTATTTTTTATAAGAGGTAGGTAAGCGTTTGACCCTCATCTCCCCTGATGGTATGTGACGTCATTTTTACATTTAAGACAGCCCCCAAAACGCTCGTCCTTGATATTTCATTGATTATAGATAGATGTTCTTTATTGTACACAATAGGACAAATCAGAATAAAAATATGCAAACGTTACAAGAGTACAATTTGTGGTCTTATCGCTAGTTTCAATTTCTTATAGACAACCATTGGATGGACAGGAATGTGACTAGAATAGAAACAGATTGTGGTGGTTGAAAGTGTACTCAATCATTAGTTTCATCATCATCATCATCATTAACCCATATACTGTCCCACTGCTGGGCACGGGTCTCCTCTCATATTGAGAGGGATTAGGCTATAGTCCACCACGCTGGCCTAGTGCGGGTTGGCAGACTTCACAAACCGTCGAGAAAAATCTCTAAGGTATGCAGGTTTCCTCACGATGTTTTTCCTTCACCGTTTAAGCGAGTGATAATTAATTATTAATACGCACATGAATTCGAAAAGTCAGAGGTGCGTGCCTTGGGTTCGAACTCGAGTCCTTCGACTTGGCAGTCCAATGGTCATACCATTAGGCTATCACTGCTTTTTTTTTTCATTAGTTTAATGTGATATAATTAAACTTTAACCTTTAGACCGCCATGTCAATAACGAAAATCCGTGTTTTCTACGTCAAGCGACAAATTCTAGTATCTAATAATAGGTAAAGAAAAACAACTATTAATATTAATATTTGTACGCTTTTTATAGGCAGATTTTGAACGGGACATATTGAAACGCCACGGACGTGTATAGACGTCAAATGAAAACTTGATCACGACGCCAACGACGGCATTACACGTCAAAAATACCACTTTTTTTTAAGTTCAAAATACATACCTGTACAAAAATTTTTTGTTTTTTTTTTTACCTATTAATAGATAGGTACTAGAATTTGTCGTTTGGCGTAGAGAATACGTATTTTCGTTATTGACGTGGCGGTTAAAAGGTTAATTATTGTAATGCCATCTCATTTATTGTACCCAAAATCTAAACAAATAAATAATTTATTATTATTATAATTAATATTTGTATAGGTATTTATTTTGAACTAAAAAAAAAAACTGGTACTTTTGACGTGCCAAGTCGTCGTGAGCAAGTTTTAATTTGATAAAAAATTATAAAATGATATTTATTTCTGTAAATAGATCTTTTAAAGACACGTTTACAAGTCAATAATAAACATTTTTTTTTTAAAGCTCCGGCATTTCCTAGCTGACGTCTATACACGTCCGTGGCGGTCAAATGTTTGTAAATAATGTCAATCTGCAGGGTTCGTGGGTGCTCAGCACCTTCACGCGCTGGTCCGTCTGCTGGGCTACCAGGGCGTGGCCGTGGTGGTGGGCGAGCTGCTGGACGTGGCGCGGGGCTTGCTGCACGGCACTATCGCACAGTTCACACGAGCGCTGGCCGCCGCCATGCCACGACACTGCAAGCTGCCTAGATACGACTACGGCTCCAATGGTTAGTTACATTCTAAAGACCTCTGTGCTCTAACGGTTCGAGTGCTGACTGGTGATCATGGAATCGTGGATTCGATTCCCACAAGACACAAATATTTGTGTGGATAAAATATGAGTATTTGTCTTTTTGTATATTTTTGGCATTTTCCATGCTAAGATTTTATTAACATGCTAAGAATTGATTTGATTCTAAATAACTTTAAAATCTTAGCATGGAAAATGCCAAAAATATACAAAAAGATAGTTAGAAGGTAAGGTGGCATCATTCGACATTGAACTAACTGTAAAGTAAGTTGTGTCGGTTGAAAAGCAAAAACTTGCATTTCAATAGGTGTTACTGACGTCACCATAAAGACGTAAATTCAGTATGTGAAGGAAAAATTCGACATGACGGGTAGGTATCGCGGTGGCTTAGTGGACATAGCGTCTGGTGTACCTAACCAGAAGACGCAGGTTCGAATCCTGCCCGCGGTCGAATTTTTCCTTTTCTAAATAACTATGAGTATTTGTGTTTGTCTGGGTGTTTCTTATGTATTATAAGTATGTATTAACAAAAAAAAAGTGTATGTAAGTTATTATATCCATTATCTAGTACCCATAGTACAAGCTCTGCTTAGTTTGGGACTAGATGGTTCTGTGTAAAATGACCCAAAAATATTATTCTAACTGTAGTAAAATCTAATTTTTATTTCAATTAAATTATTACAGGTATAGTCGACCATACATTTGCTTTACCACCCCTAGTGTTAGTGGTGTTCAAAGTTGCTATAAAACAGTAACATGCTTAATGCTATATGCTTAATTTTTTAAACAAGCTATTTTATGTGCTTTATTAAAGCATGCTTTTTTATATGCCTTCTTGTTATGTTAACGCGATACGCGACGCTCGACGGACAGTTGGTTGATAGAGAGAGAGAGAGAGAGAGTGTTATGCGATATAAAGCTAAATAGCTTTATAGCATAAAAAGTGTGTACCGCAATATCGTTTGCTTTATGCTATATATAATAAGCACGCTACTCTATAATGCTTTATGCTATATTAAGCATCACTACTTAGTGTACTATTTGGTACAAAATCCCAAAAACTAGACATGGTAGGTGATGCGCGTAATATTACTCGGGTGATATTACTTCAAAATGTGATGCCATATTACGCATTACGCGACGAAAACTAACATCACACCATCACCCGCGCATTTCCTATCTTTAGTATAAGAGTGCAACACACACAACATAAGACTTTCTCATATCTAAAAAAATATTCATTATTCAAATACACCGTGTGCTAGGAATTTCATGTCAAGGTTTTCAAGTAATATGATCTAAATAAACTTTTTCTAACTGTAACCTAAATGTATTACGGCAGTGCAACAAGCATAGATCAATATACCCTTTGGCAACAAGTAATACGTATATTACGTATCACTTTAAGTAATAGTACAGTCGAAGCACAAACATTATCAGATCTTTCGAATACGTCGCGTAATGTTTCGAGTAATGCGTAATGTTATCGAGTAATATCACCTGACCGAAAAAGTAATGTTGCATCACATTACTTCATAAGGTGATGTTTTGCGCATGTCTACCAAAAACCCAAGGAGAGAAATGACTACACTTCCTCAAGTCGGAGACAATTTATTTACGAAACTTAGTTCGGGTCATCAAACCGCGGTAATGAAACCATAGCGACTTCTAATTCAACGCCAACGCCATCTAGTTACGTTTTGGACAACATTTACGTTAGCGTCGATACAATAATAACTGTAATGAATTAGACGAATTAGTGAATGTCGTTTGCATATAACAAAGCAACAAGGTCTATTTTTGCTTGCAAGACCAAATGACAGCTAGTAATGTGTCTTAATGACATTTGGATGGATGTTTTTATCAAAAGTGGTAAAGGTATTTTACGACTATACTTCTGAAATATTAAAATCTATTTGCGCTGTTCCAAACCTTTATGAATACTTGCCTATTCAATAATAATATCACTCTCGCTCCCCTCTCTTTCGAGTCTCACCTCTCTCACTCGCTCCCCCCACTATTTCCCTTTTACCACCCACGTTTCAATTTCTCTGTCTCCTATTTCGGCTCCTCGGTGTCTCAACCCACTCCTATCAATCTCTCGCGTCCTACCGTCCGCTACTCTCTTCCTCACTCTCTTGCCACCCATTTCTCTATATCTGTTGGCCTTCCTTATCCTCTCGTCTCCTCCCTTCCTATCACCTCTCTCGACCTATACCTATGATCTTCTCTTCCTCTGACCCTGTACTCTCCTTTCGTAATTAGTGTATTACCTGCCTAACCTACTGCATTCTGTCTTTAATTACTCCACGCAGGTGTCCTGGGCTACTACCACGCGCAGCTGACAGACATCGTGCAGTACCCAGACGCCCGCACGGAACTGTTCCATGCGTTCAGGGAGCTGGGCAACATCATACTGTTCTGTATGCTCATTGAACAGGTAAGAGAACTTTGAAGACGTCTGTGGTCTAGTGGCCACGATCAGGGACCGAAAACTTTTATAAATTACGGTACAGGTATCGAAAAATTTTGGTTACCTAAACGCCTTGGGCCTAGACTTATGCGTACCGCGAGGGCGGGTTCGAGGCGGCACATGAAAAGAGTACCTGGAAGGATCTGGGGGAGGCCTTTGCTCAGCAGTGGGACATTAATGGCAAAAAAAAAACGCCTAAAGGTAACCGCTATCTGAGAAAAAACTTGTTACCTCTATATAGGTTACCCTTTTAATACCGGTTACCTAAAAATACACACAATTAAAACAGTTCGTCGACACACAGCGATGCGAGCCCTTTGAATAATGCCGACATGTGTTTCTATCTAGCTGCATCTGCATATGGGGGGGCCCCATATGCTATAGCAAATACTTTAATTTGGTATACTACTTACACTTGTAAATACTATAGCTAAAAAGGGGCGCGCTGGACAGACAAACATTTCGATTTTAATTTCTGCTTTACTATCAAAGATTTTTGTTAATAAATGTGTAATTTGAAAGGTACATTCGAAGAAGTATCTCCAATATTTTTTTCAATTCTCTAAGTAATCAAATAACGGAGGGGCCCGCTGGCCAGAAACCGAATTTAAATGGCATTTCTGTCTCTCTGGAGGAGGTTCGTTGTTTGGAGAGGTACATTAAATAAGCTATCAGCCTGCACCGGTTTCCTTGCTATAGCATATGCACGTGTGAGATAATTTCTATTTCGGTTACCATTGATAACGGTTTTGTAATAAATTTAGGAATTAAGGTAACCTTTAAAAATACCTGTAAAAAAATATAGGTTGTAACCGAAAATATATCGGTATTGATTGTACCGGTTTCGGTCGCTGGTAACGATCATACGATCTCTTCTGAACTGTGTTCTGAAATGCAGCACATCTTGTATGATTGTGACGTCCTGGCGACACGATGAGTCATCTCGGCAACGGATACCCGAAGCCAGAAGACTACAGGTTCCAAAAAGTGGGTCTTATGGAGAAGAACCGACAAGAAACTCCATAGACACTCTTTTTAAAAAAAACATAATTACAGTGCTAAGCTTGGTTTACAATTTTGTTCCGAATAGTTCATGAGAACAATGCAGTTTGATGTGTACTAATAAATTAATGCAGTGTAAAATAGTTAAACAGAAAAAAAGAGAGGTTGCTTTTGACAGTAAAGAGCTGACCAGCCCCGACAGACGGCACCCGTTCACGGGTATGACGTGTGTATCGGCGTCGATCGACTCAACCATGTTGCAGGGAATAAAATGTATTAATATTCTGCCGTTAGAGCAATAATGTTCTAATATTGACGACGTCTGTGGTCTAGTGGTTCGTGTGCCGGACTGCTGATCATGGGGTCGTGGGTTCGATTCCCACAAGACACAAATATTTGTGTGGGTAAAACATGAGTATTTGTGTTTGTCTGGGTGTTTCTTATGTATTATAAGTATGTATTTACAAAAAAAAAAAGTATATAAGTATTATATCCATTGTCTAGTACCCATAGTACAAGCTCTGCTTAGTTTGGGACTAGATGGTGTTGTGTAAAATGTCCGAAAAAAAAAATATTTATATTATTGTATTCCGGTTAGTGACATTACTGGCCATAAGAGACTTAACAACTGAGGTGTCAAGATGACATGATGATTTTTGTTTAGGCGTTGAGTCAAGAAGAAGTCACAGATCTACTCCACGCCGCACCCTTCCAGAATATTCTACCTCGACCATACGCTGCAGGTATGTGTCAACTACTTTTTCGTGAAATAAAACGACGCGGTGGTTGCTTTGCTTTACGTAAAAGTATAATAATGAAAAAAGCCTTATTGGATATGTACTGCTTTACCAACAATCATCAAGAACGACATCTAGTGGTATACGTAATAAAACTAAGTACCTATTGATTCATTGATTCTCATTAAGTTTTGTGTTACGCCTATAGATGGCGTTACAGGTTTCAAAAGTCAAGTTAATTATTGAGTTTACATGTCATCATCATCATCCCATATTCTGTCCCACTGCTGGGCACGGGTCTCCTCTCATATTGAGAGGGATTATTCTATAGTCCACCACGCTGGCCTAGTGCGGGTTGGCAGACTTCACACGCCGTCGAGAAAATCTCTAAGGCATGCAGGTTTCCTCACGATGTTTTTCTTCACCGTTTAAGCGAGTGATAATATCTATTACTTCTTGGAAAAGGGTGGACTGCTGGGTTCAATTCCCAGGTCGACCAGTGTTTATTGATTTTTCTATGAAATTCTCAATTGTAGCTCGTAGTTTCCATTTGTGACCGGTTAAATGCAATAGGCGCGCGCCCTATTTCACCAATCTATGGACCCTATACATAAGACGTGTGTGATGATATCTAACGAGTATGAGAACTTGTTAAATGAGAGTCACCGTTTGTAGGTTTTAAATAAGTGTATTACTGCTGAAAATATATCATAAGACATAGAATTAAAAAAGGGAACCCGGAAAATTATACAAAACGAACAAAAACAGCCCTGCTAAGGGCAGGGAGTGGTGTGTTTTATTAAAAAAAAAAAAGTATTACTGCTTCTACACAGTGTATACACAGTGTATAAAAATGTTCTAAGTTAATGTAAGGTAACATGTTAAATGTTTATTACACTACCGGCACGCTATGATGGCTTTATTGTCAATAATGATCTAACATAACTATATTTGTATTGTTTTTTTATTATTTTCGTCCATTAGCGTAACGGCCATCATAGTGTGCCGCAAGTATAATGTTTGAGTGCATTCGATCGCGATGATTCAGTGTGCATGATCGAAGTCGGTTCTATTTAATCTTTTGACCGCCACGGACGTGTATAGACGTCAAACGAAAACCTTCAAGCGTACTCCCTTTTAAAGGCCGGCAACGCGCTTGTGACTGCTCTGGTGTTGCGGGTGCCCATGGGCGGCGGAAATCGCTTACCCGTCAGCTCGATTGCCCCCTATCCCATAAAAAAAAAACTTTCTCACGACGCCAACGACGGCATGGCACGTCAAAAATACCACTCTTTTTTTAGTTCATAATACATACCTACACAACATTTTTTTACCTAATGATAATGATAATGATATTTATTTCTGTAAATAGATCTTTTAAAGACACTTTTACAAGTCAATATATTAAATATTTTTTTTAAGCTAGATGGCTCCGGCATTTCCTAGCTGACGACCTCTGAGAAGAAGAGCCGAAACAAACTTAGAGAATCATAGTCTCTTTTAAAGTCCAGACAATGTGTAGTAACAAAATATGTGTCTTACAATGTAGGGCAAAGTCTGAAATGGCCTTTTGAAGAAAGAGCCATAGCTGCTTTGAGTAGACCAGTCCCAACCGACGGCTCGCATGCATCAGTCATTGTGTAACTCAACCATAATTTAGGGAGCTCAACCTATTATTAAATACTAGAATTCGTCGCTTGGCGTAGAGAACACGGATTTTCGTTATTGACGTGGCGGTCAAAAGGTTAAGTTATTACTTACGTAAAATGTGTAATAAATATTTTTTTACGCAGAGGGGGAGAAGCCCGAAACGAAGCAGAAGCGTCTCGAAGCGAAGTACGCTGCGCTTCAGATTGTGCAGAATGTGGACAAATATGGCACTGCTAAGGTTTGTTTATCACTATCACTACGTAGAATAAAACAAAGTCGCTTTTATTACACGGGAGTTAAACATACCGGTGAACTGTGGGTGTACGTACGGCGTGACGGTATATTAAGCAAAATTCAAAAATTGAAAGAAAAATAATTTATTTTGAACTCTTACAGGAAATTTATGAAAATAAACGATACGCTAATCTGCACGAACCCAAAAAAACCCCTATCTCACCATATTGCTACAAATATTAAAAACTAAAATGTCGCAGCACTGGTTTTGGGCAAGTTAGGAGTAATTCCACTCAAATTGGAGCTGCTCCACTGGAGGAGTACCTTCGCCTTGCAGAAAATCGAAGTGAAATAACATTGCTTTGAGCTGTGTTGTGTCCCTATCAGTGAGCAAAGGTTGACAGTGCTCCATGAGGAAACGTTGTGTTGGCAGTGAGGGGGGACTTTGACCCCTATACTGTCAACCAAACTATTCCTCTTTCGTTTTGGAGAATCGGCAACGCGCAAGTGATACCCCTGGTGTTACAAGCGTCTATATTGTGGTAACCGCTTACTATCAGGTAGACCGTATGTTTGTTTGCCACCCTTGTAGTGTAACAGACTTGAAACACACCACGCCACGTGCCGCGAATGTAACGTGTCCATTTGCCAGATTACAATGTTGTCTTCCTATTTTTCAACAATCGGAAAATAAACATGCGTGGGGTGTCATCGGGTGTTATAAATACCTGTATATGTTATAGTGCCTACTCCTTTATAGTGTATGTAACGTAATGTCCTCAGCAAGGTCAGCTGTCCCGCGAGGGTGACCTGCTGACTCGCGAGCGTCTGTGCTGCGGGCTGTCTCTGTTCTCAGTGGTGCTGCGGCGCCTGCGGGGCTTCGTGTCGGCGCCGCAGTGGCCCGCGCCGCCCGCCCCGCACCACCACGCGCCCGCTCACACCACCGACACCAACGAGTTCCACCGGTCAGTATACTGTACTACCACCACACGACACCACACCACACCACACCACACATACCACACCACATACCACACACCACACCACACGACACACCACACACTACACACTACACACTACAAACCGCACACCACACGACACAAACACCACACGACACACCGCACACCGCACACCACACACACCACAAACACACACCACACGACACACCACACATTACACACCACACATTACACACCACACATTACACACCACACATTACACACGACACACCACACACACACCACACACTACACGACACCACACACACGAAACACAATAATAATGAAAAATCACTGTCTTAAACTGTGAAGGAAAACATCGTGAGGAAACCTGCATGCCTTTTAAGACATTTTCTCTACGGGGTGTGAAGTCTGCCAACCCACACTAGGCCAGAGTAGTAGGCTATAGCCTAATCCCCCTCGTGCATATAAGTCGTTAATGATGACTATCAATGTCTGTTAGTATTATTTAATTTTTAACTAAATTAATTATTTATTTATTGTTTCAGTTTGTGGTCGGCTCTACAGTTTCTGTACTGCATCCCAGTTGGAGACACACAATTTACTGTTGAGTAAGTAGCTTTTTGGAGAGGTCCCCGCATAGTGGGAGTAATTCCAATCAAATTGGAACTGCCAGACTGGGGAAGGCGGAGGTACTTCCCTAGTCGGGTAGCTCCAATTTGAGTGGAATTACTGCCACTATACAAGGTCATTCTTAGTATATGCGAAACCTGAATATAGTTTGTTCAGAATAAGTAACTGAATCGATTTCAATAATTTTTACATCATGTTATTTTTTGTCCCAAAAACATTTAAAAAATGTTACGAGTAGGACACCGAGCGACTCTAAGTACCTATCCGCAATCATATGCGCGCAACACAGGTCAGTGACACTGAGCGGTCAGCGCGGGCGCAGTGGGGCGGGCGGGGCCCGGGGGTGAACCAACCACTTCAGTCAGTCGCCCGGCAGCTATAGGGAAGTGTGCACGTATGTCGCTCCCGTTCAGATAAGTAGGTACATAACGTGAGCGCGACCGCGAGGCCACGGCATTTCGGTTGATCTGTACCTATCGTATGTAAAAGGCATAGGTAGTGTTCGTGTAAGAAATGGTACGTACACTAGCGGTTTGTGGTGATAACGCGAGCGCGCGGCAGTTGTTTCGGTTGACGTGTACCTATCGTACGTAAAAAGCATAGTGTTCGTGTAAGAAATGGTACGGATACTAGCGGTTTGTGGTGATAAGTGATAACGTATTCCTGGCAGTGCGGCACGAGGAGCAATCTGACATTAAAGTATCGTCACACACATGAACACACGTTTTTATTTGTACCTACAGCCTGTTGTTGTTAAGTAATGCGATGTTTAACATTTTTCATCCATTTTGAACTTACAGTGTTTGGTATAAGGTGCATCATATCGCATTGACTACATTTAATCACTTACGGCTGCATTTACAAATAAAGTACTTATTAATGTCTACCTACACTTGACCATTACGACAGTCCAAAGACTGCAAGTGTGATGGAAAATGTGGAAAGTGTCATGTATCATTAGTTAAATACAATGCAATCGGAAATCGCCGTACGGTTAGGTACCTACTGCCACATTATTATCAATGAGCGCCGCGACAACGCGGGCGCGAGGCGGCGCCCGCGCGTGATGAGCATGTTTTTGTACGGACAACCAGGTAACTTAACAAGCTTATAACTTTGTGATTTTTCATGATACAGTTTTTAAGTTTTGTACATAGTTTCTTTACATAAAAATACTAGACACGTGTTTCAGGTTTCGCATATACTAATAATGATGCTGTATATAAACATTGAAAGAAGACATCGTGAGGAAACCTGCATGCCTGGGAGATCCTGACGAAGTATCTACCAACCCGCACTAGGCCAGCGTCGACTATAACCAGACCCCCTGTCATTGTGAGAGGGACACCTTGCCCAGTGGGTCAGAGTCGAGAGTAAAATTGACCCAAATTGACTCAATTTGGGTCAATGGGTTGATGATATGATGAGCAGTGATAGCCTAGTGGTATGACCATTGAACTGCATATCGAAGGTCTCGAGTTCGAATCTATGGCACGCACTTTTCGAAATAATGTGCGTATAAATAATTAATTATCACTCGCTAAAACAGTGAAGGAAAACATCGTGAGGAAACCTGCATGCCTTAGAGATTTTCTCGACGGCGTGTGAAGTAGTCCAGCGTGGTGGACTATAGCCTAATCCCTTTTCTGTGAGGTGAGACCCGTGCCCAGCAGTGGGTTGATGATAAAAAGTTAGCTCAAACAATTTTTTTTTTTTTTACGCAGGGAACTGTTCGGTGAAGGCTTGCACTGGGCTGGGTGCACCATCATAGCGCTGCTTGGCCAACAGAGGAGGTTCGAAGCTCTGGACTTCTGTTATCACATATTGAGGGTCCAACGGGTCGACGGTAAAGATGAACTGGTGAAAGGAATTGTAAGTACTTATTTAAGAAGTACCTCATTAGTGTAGTGGGAGTGAGTGAGTTTATTTTTATACAACATGTTACAAAATACCCCGTAAAAATATAATTAATTATCAAAGCCAAAACCCTAGTAAGCTGTCATGTCAGGGAACCAGATTATTTAACAGAAAGGCCTACTTACCTATCTTACCTAATAATTGTCTACTGTAATAGTTTTTCTATTTTTCATTCATAAATGTTGTTGTTTTCCCTTTTTTGGTGTACGTTATACAGCGTTACTACGGTTCTTAAATATTGTGAATGGACTCGTTATAAGGCCCCATTTAACCTCCTTTCGGCTTTACGGGTAGTTTTGTAACACCCTGTATATTGGTCATATTAAAAAAAAACAGATCAAGTAACTTTTTTATAAGATTTATTATGGCTCTAGTAGGCATGTAGCAAACTACAACTTCCGTGCCAGTCTTCTAACGCGACCTCTCCGGACATGCTGTTCTTGAAGCCTTCGTTCCACTTCCACCAGCGCCAGCGGCACCTCTGGTGCCTCTTGTGCTACTGGAAATAATGACCCCGGCAGTGCCAGAGGCACCAGGAGTGCCCACAGCGCCACCGCTACGGGTGGAACCAGCAAGCTCCTGCAGTGGAGCCAGTAGCGCTAGCAGAGGAACCACCAGCACCTGCACCAGGAGCGCTAGGAGTACCAGCATTGCCTGCAATGAAACCAGCTGTGCAAGAGGCACTAGGAGCGCCTGCACTGCCAGAGGCATGAGGAGAACTTGCAGTGCCGGCGGCACGACGAGTGCCTGCAGTGACACCAGCTGTGTCTGCAGTGAAACCAGCTTTGCCTGCAGTGAAACCAGCCGTGTCTGCAGTGAAACCAGCTGTCTGCAGTGAAACCAGCTGTGCCTGCAGTGAAACCAGCTGTGTCTGCAGTGAAACCAGCTGTCTGCAGTGAATGCAGCTGTGCCTGCAGTGAAACCAGCTGTGCCTGCAGTGAAACCAGCTGTGTCTGCAGTGAAACCAGCTGTGTCTGCAGTGAAACCAGCTGTGTCTGCAGTGAAACCATCTGTCTGCAGTGAATACAGCTGTGCCTGCAGTGAAACCAGCTGTGCCTGCAGTGAAACCAGCTGTGCCTGCAGTAAAACCAGCTGTGCCTGCAGTGAAACCAGCTGTCTGCAGTGAATGCAGCTGTGCCTGCAGTGAAACCAGCTGTGCCTGCAGTGAAACCAGCTGTGCCTGCAGTGAAACCAGCTGTGTCTGCAGTGAAACCAGCTGTGTCTGCAGTGAAACCAGCTGTGTCTGCAGTGAAACCAGCTGTGTCTGCAGTGAAACCAGCTGTGTCTGCAGTGAAACCAGCTGTCTGCAGTGAATACAGCTGTGCCTGCA
Organism: Acronicta alni; assembly: GCA_964056405.1. Classification (NCBI taxonomy): domain Eukaryota; kingdom Metazoa; phylum Arthropoda; class Insecta; order Lepidoptera; family Noctuidae; genus Acronicta; species Acronicta alni. The sequence continues at coordinate 1,727,187 of OZ043943.1, forward strand.
GTGAAACCAGCTGTGCCTGCAGTGAAACCAACTGTGCCTGCAGTGAAACCAGCTGTGTCTGCAGTGAAACCAGCTGTGTCTGCAGTGAATGCAGCTGTGCCTGCAGTGAATGCAGCTGTGCCTGCAGTGAATGCAGCTGTGCCTGCAGTGAAACCAGCTGTGTCTGCAGTGAAACCAGCTGTCTGCAGTGAATACAGCTGTGCCTGCAGTGAAACCAGCTGTGCCTGCAGTGAAACCAGCTGTGCCTGCAGTGTCAGAGGCACGAGGAGCCTCTGCAGTGTCAGGCACTAGGAGCCCCTGGAATTTCAATATCTAATATTTCGTGTCAGAATTGTCTTTGTAATACCCACATGTTCTCAGTAAATGAGTGATGGATGGATTGTTTGTTCCAGGAGATGCCCCAGATGTTGGACTCATTATGACTAATAACTGTACTTGCCTTGTCTTTAGGCGTGGCCCAAGGAGGCGGGTATTAGGGGATATGACCCACCTCCAAAATTGTACACATATAATTGACAAACTTTGGACGTCTGTGGTCTAGTGGTTCGCGTGTGGAACTGTTGATCACGAAGTCGTGGGTTCGATTCGAATATTTATGTGATGAACACAAGCGTTTGTGTTTGTCTGAGTATTTCTTATGTAAAAAAAAAAAAATTAAGTATTATATTCATTGTCTAGTACCCCATAGTACAAGCTCTACTTAGTTTGGGACTAGATTGTCTAAGAAAATTGAGCAGGAATATATAAAAACTTTCTAAAGTAGACAATAAAAAATATGACCCCCGCCCTACCTAAGTTTTTGGCTGTATACGTGAGATTCGCCACAACTATGACAGTAAAGTCGACATCCTAACCTTTTATTTACCTGCTGACATGTTCCTTTCAGCCATTGAAGCGCATGGTGGACCGCATCCGGCGGTTCCAGGTGCTGAACTCTCAGATCTTCGGTGTGCTGGCGCGCCACCTGGCGGCAGACGACGAGCGCGCCGGCGTGGAGCACGTGCGCTGTTTCCCGCCGCCCGCTGCGCCTGCGCACCTCAACTAAAAACTGACGGCAATATAACAATAATTATAAATCTTTTATTGATTGAAATAAAACTACTTTTGACGGATTTTATCGCGTTATATTGATATTATTAATCCCGACGTTTCGGACCCTTTACCTCTGAGAAGAAACGCCGAAATAAACTCAACGACGAAAATACGGCGTTTCTTCTCAGAAGTCGTCGACTAGGAAATGCCGGCTCCATCTAATATTAATTAATAATTAGTAATAAATGACATTGATCATGTAACAATAAAAATGTAGGGTAGCTATCAGTAATTATATCATCAAGACGCCCACCACCTCAGTCTACCCGTGACCATGGACGCTGTAAAGGGTCCGAAACGTCGGGATTAATAATATCAATATAACGCAATAAAATCCGTAAAAAGTAGTTTTATTTCAATGTAGGTATAATATCCGCGTAAATGTCAGAAATCAAAATTTTTATTGATAATTTTCAAGTATTGCAGTACATGGGTATATAGTTTATAGATGATAAAATGACAGATTTTCTACAATCGTAGTGGGTGCAGTTCTGTTCTCCTAACTAACTGTATAACTTGTATGAAGGAGTGACAGATCCGATCGTATTTTTACTATTTACGTACATATGTATTTTACTGCTACAAAAAAATATGACTAAGTATAAGTGGGCGTGCCATGTGGCCAGAAGAACGGATGGCCGCTGGGGAAATACAAGTCCTGGAGTGGCGACCACGCATAGGAAAGCGCAGCGTAGGACGGCCCCCAACTAGGTGGACGGACGACCTCGTGAGGGTCGCAGGGAGTCGGTGGATGCGGTCTGCGCAAGATCGATTTTTGTGGCGATCATTAGGGGAGGCCTATGTTTAGCAGTGGACGTCCGGTATAAGTGATGAAAAAAAGTAAAATAAAAAAACAACAATATCACGTTCAGATAAGATGAGTTTACCCGTAACACGTTTCATGGGCGCCATTATTTTATAACGTACGATGATTTAGAGGTTGGGGGTCGATCATGTCTTATTTTTTGGAACGAAGTTCCTTATCGCGCGTTGTGAAAATTCTTACGAAAAGTTGTCACGACACTTTTTTCGAAATTCAAATATTGTTGACAAGCATTCAAATACTATTGAGTGAATGACAATATTTGAATTTCGCGCGTTGTGAATTGTTGAGTGTATACAGGTTTTTTTATTTTTAATTATTAAATTTTAATGAAAGGAACTTCGTTCCATCCGGGTGTCCCTTGACACCTCTCAAGTTTTCTTTCACTCTTTGTAAGGGTAGTCCTGATAGTTCTTATGCAAGATCACCAAAATGCGCAAAGTTAAGATTTTAATTTGAAAAAGATGCGTATAAAACCAATTTCCATGACTAAACTAAACTTAATTATTTATTCCTTTAAATTCTTACGTAGTGAATATTAAACAGGAAGAGGAGGGGTCGGTCTTACTTTTTTCTTAAATAGCGCGAGGGGGTCAAAAACTGGCAAAAATCGTTTTATGTAAAAAATTGATGGCGCCATACAAACTTAAAATCTATTGTGGAGAGGCGAGGTGTATTGCCCCTCCAACGAAAAGGGAGGATCCTCCAACCAGGCGGGTGTTGTGCCTGGCGGGCCACGGCCCGACGGTTGATGTCGGGCGGTTGTATATATGCAACTTTCGTTGCGAATGTTGCTTGCGCGATTCAGGACTTCGTAGTTCTATGTAGCGCGGTAGATGTCGCTACACTATGTTGCATATTATGCAAAAACTTCTACAGGCTTAGATATTAATTTTCGATTAACGCCTCTATTTACATTAGTTAAAAAAAAAAACAATTTAAAATCATTTGCCACCATTGTAAGCCTAGATAATATTACGAATATCCTATATCAAAAAGATTTTCTTCATAATAATTCGCGCATATATAGTGTTGTTTCTCACCCTAGTATTATGTGATGTAAAATACAATCTTATATGAAGTTAGTAAGACATTAAGTATATTATATATTAATTTTAAGGTAAACTTAAACTAGTACAGAGGTCAGCACATCAAGCTACCTCAATCTGTCAAATTTCTTTATTAATAGATTTTCAACTTTAATACAAAGTAATAAGGTACATTTTCAATTGGGAAATGCTGACAGTTTTGGATAGCTTGACCTGCTGGCGTTTGTACATAGTTAGTCAGAAAAACTGCATTGAGACCCTCATGAAGCTTCTTATTAGAAATAGATTTCTAGATGTAGAGTAAGGTCCTTTTCTGCTGGGCCAAATTATCCCGAAACGAGTGGCATTTTAAGATGAAACAATTATAACATTAATTAAGGATAGGTTAGAAATAAAATTAACTATAAACAAATCTAAGTATATTATATATTAGGCGACTAACAAAAGGGATTTACATGACAGTGGAACCGCCGAGAGGGGACGCCCTATTTATTTATTTATTTATTTATTTATTTATTTATGTTAATACGGATTACACCAATTACATTAACACACAGATGAAAAATAGAAACAAACAGGCTAGGTACATTATAACACTATTTCCAAAAGAACTGCTATAAGTTTTCACAAAAACTGAAACACACACGCTGGACAGTTTTAAATTCGTCTATAAATAGTTCACAGTCAGGGTAGGTTTCCAAGAGGCAATTGAGCGCGGACAAGACGCGGGGAATAGGGGACGATGCACGGGCCACTGTGCGGCATGCGGGCACAGACAGTGGACGGTGCCGACGAGCTCGAAGGTAGTTTCTCGGAGCATATAACTGCATCAGTTCATTGTGGAGGTCAGGAGCATCTATGATACCTCTGCAGATTTTAAGCATAATGCACAGCTGACCAAACGCTCTTCTGGTGTCCAGCATATTGTATCCTAGACTTCCACACAAGTATTTGGTAGGATACATATATGGATAGTATCCGAGAGAGGATTTGTAAAGAAATCTTAAGAATTTCTTCTGAACTTTTTCAAGCAGTAGAGAATAAGAGGCCTCGTGTGGATTCCAAATGCAGGAGCTGGCCTCTAACTTGCTCCTGACAAGCGTGCTGTAAAGGAGTCTTATGACGTGTGTATTCTTGAAGTCTCGTGAGTTTCTCAGAACGAAACCAAGTCTCTTAAACGATTCCTTAGCAACAGTTGCAATATGATCGTGAAATGTCAGCCTCTGGTCGAAGACGACACCCAGGTCTCTCATGGTTGATGATCTAGTTATAGAAGAGCCATTTATTTTGTAGTCGAAGGTAATGGGGTGTCGCCTTCGACCAAAAGTCATGACATAACACTTAGAGGGATTGAATTCCATTTTATTTACATTTCCCCAATCATTCACCAGGTCAATGTCCCTTTGAATAGCCTCACAGTCCGATATACTGTTGACACAAGCGTAGAGTTTTAGGTCATCAGCATACAAAAGACATCTTGCATGTTGAGGAACCTCGGGGAGATCATTGATCATCAAAAGAAACAGCAAGGGACCGAGAATCGAGCCCTGACTTACTCCTGAACGAGTGTGGTACGTGTTGGACTCGTAAATTCCTAACCTCACGTACTGCTGGCGGTCACGAAGGTAATCAGCCAATAGACGGAGAAGGTTAGGGCATATACCTATGGTGTTAAGTTTCGCGAGCAAGATATCATTGTTGATGCGGTCAAATGCCTTCCGAAAGTCAAAATATAGAACGTCTACCTGCTGCCCTCTGTCAAGTTGTGATGAGATATACTCCGTTAAAGTTAATAAGTTAGATTCGACAGACCTCCTACATCTAAAACCATGTTGAGCATTGCTTAAATATTTCTTAACCTGTGCGTATATAAGTTTGTGGAGCACATTTTCGAAAACTTTTGCAGGTGACGATAGAATAGCAATTGGCCGGTATTCCTCAACAGCTGTTTTGTTAGACGTTTTAGGTATAGGGGTTACACGTGACACTTTCCATTGGAGAGGATAACAACCTGTTTTTAACGATAGGTTAAATATATGGCAAAGTGGAGAAACAAATGAATCCTTAAGATTTTTAAGAATCGTGGCTGGTACACTATCCGGACCTACAGAATTACTGGCTTTTAGTTTATTCAACCCATCTAAAACATCCCTACGAGAAAACCGAAAAATATTTATATAATTACTGTTTTTGGTAACGTCGGCATTGTTGGTATTGGTGGCGTCTAATAGTGGTATATCTGGCAGAAAAACACTGGCAAAAAATCTGGCGAAAGCCTCCGCGGCTGCAGTACCGCTGTAACTGTCACCACAATAGCTCACCGAGGGCTCGAAGCCACCCTTAGATCTTAAACTGCATATATGTCGCCAAAATTCACGTGGATTGACTTTTATGTTATTTTCGACCCTTCTAATATACGATTGATATGCAGAAGCAACGCGATGTTTCAGGCAACTTCGAAGATCCGAGAAAGTCCTATAGTCTTCGTGGCGTTTAGAGCGCTTCCAATTAGCGTGCAGCGTGTGCTTTCGTTTGATATCTTTAGTTATTTCCGACGTAAACCATACGGGGTATCGCTTAGTTGTTTTCCCAGAACGATGCTTCTTGGGCATGCAGGTATCGAGAGTGTCATAGACAATCTGATAAAAGGCATTCACCGCACCCGCAACGGTATGGGCCTGGAATACAGGATCCCAAGATGTCACTGACAATAAAGAATAAAGCTGGTCGTAGTTACATTTATAAAAATTCCAATCTTTCGCGGGGTTAATGTTGCTTGGATCCATTACATTCGAACAATGAACTGATTCAATTCTAACCTCAACGTCCAGCGGAGGATGATATGCATCCGGCTGAACAATACCATCAATATCAAACACAGACACCTCGTGAAAACCTTCCCGGACTAATACAACATCCAATTTGCCACCATGAACATTTAAAATATCATTTTTATCAACTAAAGAACAAAATGACAAGAAGTAGCAGTAGTAATTAGCTACATTATTTGATGCGCTATTCAAATTGAGATCGCCCATTATAATAACAAAACCCTTAAAATTATTTATGAAACTTTCGGTTTTGCAAAACCAGCTCATATAGTCTTCATCACTAGCACTTGGTTTGATATACACTACACACACTAGGAATGAGAGACCATGCCACACAAAGGACGCCCACAAATCTTCGCCGCTTTCAGTTTCATACTCGCATCTCCTGCGAAGTACGAGAGGAGTTCGCGCCGCTAGTAGGACGCCTCCACAAGGCGTATCTCTGTCTCGGCGCAGAACACACCAGTCACCACTTTCGAGTTCAGTATCTAAGACTGAAGAGTCCAGGAAAGTTTCAGTGACAGCGACGAGGTTTTGCTCTAACATGGATAGGTGGTTGCGCCACGTTGCTAGCTTCGTTTTCAGACCTCGGACGTTTTGATAGCAAGTGTGTAATATATATTTATTGTCTTTAACAGTTTTACTACTAAGCTTTTGCCGTAGTTGGTTTACGAAAGGGCTCCCCAGGTGACAGATTTTGTAGTTCATTTATTTTGGAAGTGCTCTTTCTGTAGTTAATCCAGGGTTTTATCCTAGCATTCAGTGGCCAGATGTCGGCAGAGTAGATCCTATCGTAAAATTCAGCTGGAACTCCGATTTTGTATGATTTGTAATCCCCACGGGCATTTAACTCTTCAACTGAGCAGCCAGTAGTAGGATATAGCTGAGAAAGGTATTGACGAACTTCATCGACGTCGGAAGCCATATTCCAGAGGTGGAAGTGTTTGCGTATTTCCATAGCCTTTAAATTGATTAACAGAGGATCAGCAGTTCCATGTAATGGTTTTTGGCGTTGCCTATAGTTGCGCTTTTTTATCTCAATCCATTCTCCGTCACTTTGAGTATTATGTTCTTGACTAACGACAGTAGTAACGGATTGTTCCAGTGCTTGAATTGGTGGTATTACGTGATCAGTTTGGAGATGTTGGGAAGCCTGGTGGTAGCTTTGAGAATTTCCTATCTCCTGTTGTTTAGGCTGCTGTTTTTCTGCAGTTGTTTTGATAGTTACATCCGTGTTGCACAGCGAATTCGCGCAAGGTTCGCGCACAGCTCGCAAAGGCGTAGTTTGGATATCTTGTTTCTCATACTTTTCAAGCTTGTTATTTAATTGTTTTACTTGCAAAGCATATCTTTCTAACCTATCCTCGTGGCTGCCGATTAAGGTCAATGCCTTTGTGAGCAATTCTTTAAGAGAAGACATCTCCGAGCGTAGGTCACGTATCTCCGATATGAATGCAATGTTGCTGTCAACATAATCTACATAATTACTTGTAGAATTAGTCGAGGCATTCTTCCGAAGTGTTACGTTAGGATCTTGTTTTGCGCCTACGGGTGTAAAAGAATTGTCTCCACCTTTTTTTATAGCACAACAACACTCAGGGCAGATCCACGTATCGATATCAACATTCATTAAGTTTCTAATGCCTGTACACATTGGGTGATATAGTTTACCACAATTCTCGCGTGAGCAACGGAGAACTCCCTCGTCATCATTAGTAATAATAGCATTATAGCATGCAGAGCAATTCATATTTGGTGTAAGCAGAACGAGCGAGTATCTGTGCGAGATAGACAGCAACAGCGAGCGGTGCGAGAACGAGCGAGTATCTGTGCGAGGGGGACAGCAACAGCAAGCGGTGCAAGCAGCTCGCGTAGGCGGTTACAAACAATTTTAAAACTAATTTGCTTATAACTTTACTAATAGTGCGTGAATTAAAGTCAAAAACACTCAAGTTGAACAGAGTACGGTATGAGTTACACAAAATAACAAGTTAAGAGTGACATCACTAACTTTTGACCACTTTAAAACGAATAAACTGCGGAGGCGAACGAACGAGATGTTGCCTCAAACAGCGCGGCGGCGAAACTAAACCTATAAAGACTTACGCCGACGCGCAACCGCACACCGGCGTGTGTGTATGACAAGATGTATGAATGTGGTCGAAGCGAAAGAAGTATGCAAGAATCGTAGCGAGTTGCGTTCTTTAGTTTCTGCCTACCCCCATGGGAAAAAAACGTGTGAATTATATAGTTATTATACTAGATATATAGGTATTATTATTATTAGTGTGTGTCAAGATGTATGAATGTGGTCGAAGCAGAAGAAGTATGCAAGAATCTAAGCCAGTGGCGTTCTTTAGTTTCTGCCTACCCCCTTGAGAATAGGCGTGAGTGTATACAGCATCATTATTAGTATATGCGAAACCTGAAACACGTGTCTAGTATTTTTATGTAAAGAATCTATGTACAAAATTTCAAAACTGTTTCATGAAAAATCACAAAGTTATAAGCTTGTTAAGTTACCTGGTTGTCCGTACAAAAACATGCTCATCACGCGCGGGCGCCGCCTCGCGCCCGCGTTGTCGCGGCGCTCATTGATAATAATGTGGCAGTAGGTACCTAACCGTACGGCGATTTCCGATTGCATTGTATTTAACTGATGGTACAACACACTTTCCACATTTTCCATCACACTTGCAGTCTTTGGACTGTCGTAATGGTCAAGTGTAGGTAGACATTAGTAAGTACTTTATTTGTAAATGCAGCCGTAAGTGATTAAATGTAGTCAATGCGATATGTTGCACCTTATACAAAACACTGTAAGTTCAAAATGGATGAAAATTGTTAAACATCGCATTACTTAACCACAACAGACTGTAGGTACAAATAAAAACGTGTGTTTATGTGTGTGACGATACTTTAATGTCAGATTGCTCCTCGTGCCGCACTGCCAGGAATACGTTATCACTTATCACCATAAACCGCTAGTATCCGTACCATTTCTTACACGAACACTATTCTTTTTACGTACGATAGGTACACGTCAACCGAAACAACTGCCGCGCGCTCGCGTTATCACCACAAACCGCTAGTGTACGTACCATTTCTTACACGAACACTACCTATGCTTTTTACATACGATAGGTACAGATCAACCGAAATGCCGTGCGCTCGCGGGCGCGCTCGCGTTATGTACCTACTTATCTGAACGGGAGCGACATACGTGCACACTTCCCTATAGCTGCCGGGCGACTGAAGTGGTTGCCTGGTTGGTTCACCCCCGGGCCCCGCCCGCCCCACTGCGCCCGCGCTGACCGCTCAGTGTCAGTGACCTGTGTTGCGCGCATATGATTGCGGATAGGTACTTAGTGTCGCTCGGTGTCCTACTCGTAACATTTTTTAAATGTTTTTGGACAAAAAATAACATGATGTAAAAATTATTGGAATCGATTCAGTTACTTATTCTGAACAAACTATATTCAGGTTTCGCATATACTAAGAATGACCTTGTATATGTGTATATATTAATTTAATTATAAGGTGTACTATAGTTAGTAAGTAAAACTGAAATGAGACCCTCATGAAGCTTCTTATTAGAAATAGTTTTCTAGAAGATAAGAGTAAGGTCCTTTACTGCTGAGCAAAATTATCCCGAAAGGAATGGCATTGTTACGATGAAACAATTATAACATTAATTAAGGATAGGTTAGAAATAAAATTAACTATAAACAAAAAGAATAGCATTCTACCATGAATCAATTATAACATTAATTAAGAATAGGTTAGAAATAAAATTAACTATAAACAAAAAGAATAGCATTCTACCATGAATCAATTATAACATTAATTAAGAATAGGTTAGAAATAAAATTAACTATAAACAAAAAGAATATGTAGCATTCTACCATGAATCAATTATAACATTAATTAAGAATAGGTTAGAAATAAAATTAACTATAAACAAAAAGAATAGCATTCTACCATGAATCAATTATAACATTAATTAAGAATAGGTTAGAAATATAAATTAACTATAAACAAAAAGAATAGCATTCTACCATGAATCAATTATAACATTAATTAAGAATAGGTTAGAAATAAAATTAACTATAAACAAAAAGAATAGCATTCTACCATGAATCAATTATAACATTAATTAAGAATAGGTTAGAAATAAAATTAACTATAAACAAAAAGAATAGCATTCTACCATGAATCAATTATAACATTAATTAAGAATAGGTTAGAAATAAAATTAACTATAAACAAAAAGAATAGCATTCTACCATGAATCAATTATAACATTAATTAGGGATAGGTTAGAAATAGAATTAACGTTAAACAAATCTAGTTCAGAGAAAAAAAATAAACGTACTATGCGTTTCAAATAGGAATAGGGCTGACCTTCAGCTATCTAATGACGTCATCAGGTAGGGTGAGCAAAACAGATATTGTTGAAATAATATTTTATAGGTATTTAAAATATTCCACCGACTGTTATTTAGAAGGAAATTAGATATTTTGTACCCTGTGTTTTTAATAAAACTAAAGATATCTTCGTCTTGAAAACAACCCGTTTTTTTGTTATTTATTTTTTATGTTTTTAACGTGGTTAATTTCTTTTTGCCAATCGTCACTCGTAATTGAATCAATAGTTTCCAGTGTTAGATTCTCAATTTGGCTTTATAATTGTTGAAAATTATTGTCAGACACACCATGCTAATCAAGTGCCAGATATATTCAATTGGATTTAAATCACAATTATTCTAGGGTGGCTACAAAATTTCAAAGCCATGGGAGTTTAAAATATTGTCTATAGTGGTTATTGGAGCTTTGTGCCTTTTAATTAACTCGCAAAGTTCTGGATTTGGTATTACTGCTTATAAATAAATAATAAAGTTTTAAACAATGGCAGGTCTCCATACTAAGAATTGTCTGGGATCCAATTGAAGCGTCCCGTAATGAAAAATATGTGAAATCATTTGGCGTTAGCTCCAGAATCTGTAAATGAGACCATTTTCATTTGGGAAAGCCGGAAAAAAAAGATTTAGGTGTTTGAATTGTTAGGTTATGAATAAACGTCAAAAAACAATGATCTATAAAACATCGCAGATTGAAAATAAATTATAAAGAAATGGATAATGTGGTGTGGTCTAAGTGAGAATAAGAGTACTTACGGATAAAATGAGAAAATCCCAAATAAATTCTAATCCTCGCTGTAGAGTAGTATTCAATTGTATGTTTACAAAAAAAAAGTTGGGCGCGTATTTTTTGAATAATTGAAAAATCGTAGAAAATTTATTAAATTTGATTCATATATATGAAATCTATGGACGCTAAAAAAGGTCCAGACCAAATTCTGCCATTGTTCTTTTCTTTGCAAGCTGTACTTTTTTGACAGATCGGGGTCATTCGAGGTCATTGACGTTCCTATTCTTATTTGAAACGCATTGTACGGTTGGATTAAAGTAAACATACGGGCCGCTTACCATCAAGCGGCCCGTATGGTTGTCTTGCTTGCTTTAGTGATGAGAAGATGGATGAACGGTTCCATCTTCGCGTCACTAAAGTGTACTTTTGACATTAATTAAGTATATTATGTATTAATTATAAAGTGTATAGTTAGTCAGTAAAACTGCAATGAGACCCTCATGAAGCTTCTTATTAGAAATAGTTTTCTAGAAGATAAGAGTAAGGTCCTTTACTGCTGAGCAAAATTATCCCGAAACGAGTGGGATTTTACGATGAAACAATTATAATATTAATTAAGGATAGGTTAGAAATAGAATTAACGATAAACAAATCTAGTTTAGACAAAAATAAATTACGTAGCTTGGATCAATATAACTGTGCCTCTCGACCGTCGTATGTACATATCGACGGCGAAGTGACAATACCTTGTAATTAAAATGTATACCCGTGACCATGGACGCTGTAAAGGGTCCGAAACGTCGGGATTAATAATATCAATATAACGCGATAAAATCCGTAAAAAGTAGTTTTATTTCAATGTATAATATTCGCGTAAATGTCAGAAATCAATATTAAAATGTATGCCAAAATTTACACAAAGTCAAAAAATAGTTTAGTTTCCCAAAAACTTAAAATATTCAGCCGTCAAATATAGTCGCGTTTTACGTAAATAGGAGTTGTTAAAAACAAAAAGGCTGCCAAGTGCGAGTCGAACTCGTGCACCGAGGATTCCGTACAAACCTGTAGGTATACTTTAGATTGCGTTGACATAGATGTTTGATTTTATTACAATTTAAAGGTATTATAGGCCTGAGTATTTGATATGAATTTCAATTTAATACCTCTACGCGTTCATGAGAAAAGGGGTAGTAACTGTAAAATTATAAAAATATTTTTATTATATCATGTAACAAAAAAATAACGGTTTTCGCAATTTTTCCTTTATATGTGCTATAAGACGTTGCTTCGTACCGAATTTCAAGATTCTGAGTTCACGGAATTACCCTGTAGGTTTTGATTCCCTTGCGAGTTTCGAAAATTTGCGGAAATTTTCGGCATAAACGGCTGTATCATCTGTATGTGGCTTAGAAGTTTGATTTTTTCACAGCTCCAGGACTCCAGACCTGAGTATTTGATATAAATTTTAGCTTGATACCTCCACGCGTTCCTGAGAAAAAGGGTCTTTACAGACGGATAGACGAACGGACGGACAACAAAGTGATCCTATAAGGGTTCCGTTTTTTCCTTTTGAGGTACGGAAATTGGTCTTAGTCATACGAATAAGAACTTCTATTTCTCAAAAAAAAAAAAACATTTGAGGTATTGACACTTTGCCGTCAATATGCATAAGAACGTGATAGTGCAAATGTAATGAAAGATATAAGGGAAATTATTAAACTTCGTACATAAAAAAAAGTAAGCTACCACAATCTGTCAAATTTCTTTGATAAGAAAATGTGGTAGCTGTTAGTATGTATGATTTATTTTCAAATTTAATACAAACTTTATAAGGTTCATGTTTAATTGGGACGATGTCCCGTCGAAATTTCCGCCCCTGACTTTTCCGATTTTGCTCGGTTCCTAAGATTCGTAGCGTTATATTTACCCTATAATCTTCCTAAATTATATTTTTTTTCTGTGTAAATGCAGAAGTGAAGCTTTTGCAAGCGTTTATTTTAAGTTAAAGATAAGTATTAAATTTTAAGTATAATAATTATAAGCCTGTATTTTATAAATTATAAAAATAATAAGCTAAGATAGTTTGGGCATGTCGAGAGAATGGATGAAAGGTGACTAAAAAAAAGGATTTTTATGGCGAATGTCAGTGGAACCGCCGAGAGGGGACGCCCTAGAAAGACTTACGCCGACTTTATTGGTGAGGTTCTTTAAAGGGCGTCACAGACGGCGAAGTTACTATAAGAATTTATGTTAAGATAATAATAATAATATTTTTGGGACATTTGACACAGCACCATCTAGTCCCAAACTAAGCAGAGCTTGTACTATGGGTACTAGACAATGGATATAATACTTATATACTTTCTTTTTTGTAAATACATACTTATAATACATAAGAAACACCCAGACAAACACAAATACTCATGTTTTATCCACACAAATGTTTGCGTCCTGTGGGAATCGAACCCACGACCTCATGATCAGCAGTCCGGTACTCGAACCGCTAGACCACAGAGGTCGTCAGATGCCTGGATATAAAATGTTATAGTATCCTAAGTATCACACACGGTTAAGTTACTATAATATAACCGCTCGAATCATTCTCTCATTTTTAGTTAATATACTGGTAGCATGTAAAGATATATTTCGTATCTTAACATAGAATTATTGTATCGCTTTGTATGGTAACATAAAATTTCCATATTGCTCGATAGCTTAAGATTCTGTAATATGAAAATATACAGTAATACCATGGTATGCACAAAGAAAACTGAAGAGACATGGTGACAGCATTCAGACTTCGCTCTGGGCACATTCCCCTGAACAAATTCAAACACCTCATGAGAAAGACGGACTCCCCCAAACTGTTCATCGTGCGGAGTACCGGAGGATGTATATCACCTGTTGGTGGAGTGTGCGCGAAGCGACTGCATGCGAGCCTATCTTAAAAATGTATATTCTGTAAACCCGCTAGAGTATACTAGCAGCGCCCCTAAGCGAGGCGGCCAAGGCTGTATACTACATGATTATAAATATACTTACGCAACTATAATATGTGAATACTAAATGGGGCTGGCATAGTCGAATACCGACTAAAAGCCAAACTAAAAGCAAAACAAAATAAAGAAAACAAAAAAAATGAAAATATACAGTAGGTACCTTAACCGTTTGTGACGCCCTTAAAAGGTCAGGTGCGTAGTACTCGCAACCGGCGTGTATGTATGACAAGATGTATGAATGTGGTCGAAGCGAAAGAAGTATGCAAGAATCGTAGCGTGTTACGTTCTTTAGTTTCTGCCTACCCCTATGGGAAAATGACGTGTGAATTATATAGTTATTATACTGTAGATAGATAGATAGGTATTAATACTATTAGATAAATTGTAACTACTGTTAAATATATTATTACTATGATATAGGTAGATATTACTATCGTATAGGAACTAGGCTTAAGGTTTTCGTGGTGGGTAAAACCGTACATAGGTATTATGAAACAGTTAGTTATTATATTAGATATGTATTATATTACTACTTGAGATTCCGCAACAGTAAAAAAAATTCAAATAATTAAAAACTAGTCATTATATCAAAAATTTTAACTCAGGGTGGTATTTTTGTGTTTTTTTTTAAATAGCTTATACTTGAGAATCGTATCGAATAAATAGATGATTTTTGTTTTACTGGGCCCGCCATTAGTAGGCCTTTCCCCTGTTGCCGGCTTATCGTCACGTTCTGGGACACCCTGTATAAATATTACTATCGAATGACGTACATTTTTTGGCACGCCCGCGCCACCAACGCAGCGAACGAACGCAACCCATCGGCTAGAATTATTTTAAATATCATTTTACTAACCGACTTCAAAAAAGGAAGTTCTCAGTTTGTTCTGTACGTTTGTCCACGACCGATTTTAATGCGGTTTTCAGAAAAGTATTTGTAGAAGGTTTTGGTATACAATAAATGGATGCCGCGTGACGTCATCCACGTGGATCCGTTATTAAGCGATATATTAGTTTTTTTACACACAATGCTTGAAGTCTGTTTTCTTTTCCTAAAAAGTTATTATCATAGTGTTTGCTAACCCTTAGGGGGGACAATATAGCCAACTTTCCAATATGTGACAAAAAATGCGGTGAACTTTATCATGAAATAAACAAATAAATCATTAGAAAGGACATTTTATTTCGAAAATTGTGGACGATAGTAAAAATTCAGTTGATTCTCAACAAAGTTTTGGAAACACTATTTTTATTGGTGGTGGAAGGTATGCGCGTGAAACAATGTCGGTTTGAATGTGATGGCGACGGATTACGGAGTGTGGATGTAACAAATATAAAATCATATGTGTCAGTAATTTAGAGTTAATATTTTACTCTTAAGTATACATTAAGTCGTATGGGAGAATTTTGCCCAGCAGTAGGATACCGAATTTTTTAGAAATAGTACCTATAAATAAGTAGGTATATTAATAATATTCGAAAATAAAAATAATATTTTTATAAATAATTAAGTAGAGTTAATATTATACTCTTAAAAATATATTAGGTTATAGCGGAGAATTTTGCCCAGCAGTAGGATACTGAAAGTTGTAGAAATAGTACCTAATAATAAATATTATTAATAGTTTATAATTTATTATATTAAGTAAACATAAGACTATAATTATATAATATCTATAAATTATTATATAAGTAAATAATGAAATAATTATATGATGGGGTCGTCCACTAATACCTCTCCTCCCACCTGGAGATACGTGTTGACATTTTATCAGTGGCGGCCTAAGGGGTTCGAGCAGTGCAATCGCCCAGGGCCTTGCTCTTGCAAGGCTTGCAAACCTCGCGCAACAACCCGAGTCGAAAAAAAGTTGACATATAAAACTTTATTTTGTCCAGGGGTATCATTTAAAACAATAAGTTTGCTATAAAATAACTGTATTTATTTATTAATTTCATTTCTCATCAATCATTAGACTTGCATGCCTTAGAGATTTTCTCAACGGCGTGTGATGTTTGTAAACCCGCGTGGTGGACTATAGCCTAATCCCTCTCATTATGTGAGAGGAGACCCGTGCCCAGCAGTGGCACAGTATATGGGTTCATGATGATCAATCATCAGAAACCTTTAGATTCAAAACATGAACGTAATAACTCGACCAAAATCATGTGTATTGTTATTTCTTACATAAATCAAATTGCACGTTCAACAAAAACGTAAATACCTATGATATTTACAGACTCTCACATGCCTCACGTGTTTTAATGGACGACTCCAATGTATGAGGTATTGTAAATAAAAATGTGTGAATGTGTAACTTGTATTTTGTATGTGTAGTCTAAGAGGCTTCGGCCGTTCTGTGTAAATTAAGTAAAAATGCGTCTTAAAAAAATCCAGGCTATAATAGCTATCTATTTTTAAGGAACTACAGTTATAGGACATTTCGACTATTATATGGTAATTATTATAAAAATTAATGTTAATTGCTTACTTTAGTTTTATCTTGAATCGACTTTTGGCTATGTTTAATTAACTTAGCTGTTAATTTAAGGAAGTATTGTACCTATATAACATAAGGCTTTTGGGCGCTCGCCTACACATTTGCCAAGCGCGGCGAGTATGGCCAACACACCGTTGTACAACGTGTTACAAAATACCCCGTAAAAAAATATAATTAATTATATATCAAAGCCAAAAATGTTGTCAGCTGTCATGTCAGGGAACCAGATTATTTAACAGAAAGGCCTACGTACCGTTTTTTTACCTAATAATTGTCTACTTTAATAGTTTTTCTATTTTTCATTCATGAATGTTGTTGTTTTCCTTTTTTTGGAGTATGTTATACAGCGTTACTACGGTTCTTAAATATTGTGAATGGACTCGTTTTGAGGCCCCATTTAACCTCCTTTCGGCTTTACGAGTAGTTTTGTAACACCCTGTATAGCCTTCCTCGATAAAGAGTATCCAACACAATTTTTTTTTTAATTCGAACCAGTCGTTCCCGATATTAGCGCGTTCAACTAACCTAACAAAATCTTATTAAGTATATAGTACGTAAATAGTAATTATATTATTACAATATCTATTCGTTTGTCAGAAATCAATATGCTTATAATATTCCATTATACATAATTGTAGAATATTAAGAAGAATAGTAAGTGTATAATATTGGCCATGACGTGAGATGGATCAAGAAATACCCAACTTAGCACATAGTTTAATGTCTTTTTGTATATTATACAAGTTTATGTATAAGCTCTTATATAATATCGTCGATTAAATAGTAGTGTCATTTCTCAAAATTTGGTTTTGTCCAAGAAAACAAATCTAATAGCTTTCATTCTAACGTTCAATTAATTATTATTATTAAACAATTTATGCTCTTGCTACATCTAGAAATATGATATTTTATCTAATAAAATAATTATTAAATATATTTTAAAGTTATTTAGCAAATGAAAAATTCGACTACGGGATAATTTTAAAATCTTAGCATGGAAAATACAAAAAAAATGCAAAGAGATTATTAAATATATATTTTTTTATAATAAAACGTTGCCCCACACTAGGATTTTCTCCTGTATCGTGGCTGCGTTTTACAAACACATATTATCACATACATTAAGTTTGAGAAATTGCCCTTTACTAAATATTTAATCGACGATGTATTCACAAGTACGTGTATTTAAAAATATTATTAAGTAATGTATCTAAAAATGTATCCTTGTAAACTTTTCATATTCAAATAAAATCTTCAAAGTAATACTTACGTGTTTGTTTGCTTAAATATTCAATGATTTCCTATACCAATCATCCGATGACACACGCGCTCTGCGAAAGGGTTCTCCGCATAATATTATCTATAATATTACCGTGCCGCAGGTAGCAGTCGATAGCTTAACAACTAATAGAACTGTCAAAACTTAAAAGAAAAGCAAACTAGGTATTGAAAAAGTCGTGTTTAAGATTTTCAAATATATGGAGAGTAAGACAGGGGAATGAGGTTTGTATTAGAATTCAAAACTCATAAATTATAACTTGAAATAGCGTTACGTCATTATTGTTCCGAGAAAACGATTAGTTTTCCAGGTAAATCAAAGTGAAAACTATCCCCATAGCACGTCATCCAAGGATCTGACATCCAGAGAATGGCATCCAAGGCATGACGTACAAGACACGATATCCGATCATTACATTCGAGGCGAAGCGGCCCGGGAATGCATCCAAGGTATGGCGTCCAGGGAATCAAATCCAAGCCATCAACAACTGGTGGCTTAAATCGCCACTGTTGATGAATCACAAAATGATTCATTCACACATACACACCTGAAGTTTATAGTACACTTGAGGTCAACTTGTACTGGACAATTATGGCTCGTCGAATAGCTTACACACACACACACAGCTGCACAACGCGCCTTCATAACTAGTAGAAGATCGCCTGACGTTTATAGTACACTTGAGGTCAACTTATACTGAACATGTATGGCTTGTGGTATAGTACACATACACACACACTCGCTCACACACACCACACACAGATACAGCTGCACAACGCGCCTTACTAGTAGAAGCTCACCTGACGTTTATAGTACACTTGAGGTCACACATACACTCACACAAACACACACACACACACACACACTCACACAAACAAATACACACATAACTAGTACAAGCTCACATATAGTACACTTGAGGTCAACTTATACTGTAGGTACATGTATGGCTCGTCGTGTAGTCGTGTGTCCGTGAATCATGTTGTGATTAATCAACAGTGGCCATTTGAGCCTCCCTGATACATATTATATAAATCATTAATGTGTGTGCTATGTTATCAACCTGGACGTGACATCCAAGGTATGACATCCGGGGCAGGCCATCCAAAGGCATGTCCTTCACGATATCTGTCAGCGGTATGAAATAGCCTTAACAAATAAAAATATTGAAGTAGTACTTCAAGTTATAATCCGTTTGTTTGTGATAGGATCATAATTTTACCCAAATACCTAATTATTCCTTGTAAGATGAATATCAAATTAACGACGTTTAGATATTGACGTTCATAATATTGGCAGGACCTGGTAGTAAATAGCCTGTAGGTACTTTTTTGACGATTACCAGTGATGTTGATAATCGATTACCTATTGATAATGAATCGAAACAGGTAAAATTATCTTAATTATCTGAAAGGTATACATAAATCTCACTCAAATAATCATGAATGAATGAAGCTAAAGATTTATTTACCTTAGCTTCCTGTCATCTCAATGCTGTGATAGTGATGTTGATAATCGATTATCAACGACTTACGATTATCTATTGACGACCTCTGTGGTCTAGCGGTTCGAGTGCCGGACTGCTGATCATGGGGTAGTGGGTTCGATTCCCACAGGACACAAATATTTGTGTGGTTATAACATGAGTATTTGCGTTTGTCTGGGTGTTTCTTATGTATTATAAGTATGTATTTACAAAAAAAAAGTATATAAGTATTATATCCATTGTCTAGTACCCATAGTACAAGCTCTGCTTAGTTTGGGACTATATGGTGGTGTGTAAAATGTCCCAAAAATTATTATTATTATTATCTAACGATTAACAGAACGCCATGTGATAGGCGCTAAGAGCCGACATTGGGTAGGTACTAATATAGCAATGAGGATAGGTCACACGTAAATAAAACAAATGGCAGTCGTTATTTTTAATAGACCAATGCTAAACTGTTCATTAGTTCCTAGGTATAGTCATATCACATCACGCAGTCTATTCACAAAACCGCATCAATATATTTTTCTATAGCAACATTTTCTTAAGCAGAATACCATATACCTAAACCGTTTGCTCATCTGCTAGGTACAGAAAAAAAAGCTATAAGCTTATAGTCAGTAATATTCACTTACCTTCACCTAGCCTTAAGAGGAATGAACGATGCGGTCTCAACCTTGGTTATCCCTCATGCTCATTTTCTGAGGAACGTCACCGTTGTAATGTCCTTCGATCATCATCAACCCATATACTGTCCCACTGCTGGGCACGGGTCTCCTCTCATATTGAGAGGGATTAGGCTATAGTCCGCCTACTGCGGGTTGGCAGACTTCACAAACCGTCGAGAAAATTCTCTAAGGTATGCAGGTTTCCTCACGATGTTTTCCTTCACCGTTTAAGCGAGTGATAATTAATTAATACGCACATAAATTCGAAAAGTCAGAGGTGCGTGCCTTGGGTTCGAACTCGAGACCTTCGACTTGGCAGTCCAATGGTCATACCACTAGGCTATCACTGCTTTATCTAAATAGTAACTTTATTTAAATATTAACTAAATAATATCCTTCGATATTATTTAGTTATTAGAAAAATATCTAGTACCTTTAAATTAAAAAAAATGTAATACCTAAGTAATTTATATTTTCCGCAGGTAGTAAATTATTTATTGATTAATTTCAAATCATCAACGTAAAAGACAGGGTGACTAATGCAGATTACAAAAATAAGAGTAATTAATTCTTTATTTAAACTTTGCCCACACTGCTTAGGCTTTTCTTCTGTATCGCCGGTTCGCTTACAAACACAAATATTCCACATGCACAAACACCCATAACAGGTCTGTATCTGAAGGCCATACAAATATTATTACCGTGCGGGGATCGAACCCGCAGCGCAGCGGTTGATAGCTCAACCACTACGCTAATAGAACTGTCAAAACTTATAAGAAAAGCAAACTATTAAAAAACTCATTTCAGATTTTCAAAAATATGGAGGGAAAAACAGGGGGAATGAGGTTTGTATTAGAATTCAACACTCATAGATCATAACTTGAAATAGCGTTACGGCATTGTTGTCCCGAGAAAACGGTTAGTTCTCCCGGTAAAGCAAAGTGAAAACTATCCCCATAGCACGTCATCCAAGGATCTGACATCCAGAGAATGGCATCCAAGGCATGACGTACAAGACACGATATCCGATCATTACATTCGAGGCGAAGCGGCCCGGGAATGCATCCAAGGTATGGCGTCCAGGGAATCAAATCCAAGCCATCAACAACTGGGGGCTCAAATCGCCCCTGTTGACGAATCACAAAATGATTCACACATACACACCTGACGTTTATAGTACACTTGAGGTCAACTTATACTGGACAATTATGGCTCGTCGTGCAGTACACACACACTCTCTCTCTCTCTCTCTCTCTCTCACACACACACACACACACACTCTTACCCAAACACACGCACACTCTCACACACACACACAGCTAGCTGCACAACGCGCCTTACATAACGAGTAGAAGCTCACCTGACGTTTATACTACACTTGAGGTCAAATTGTACTGGACAGTTATGGCTCGTCGTATAGTACACAAACACGCAAACACACACACAGCTGCACAACGCGCCTTCATAACTAGTAGAAGCTCGCCTGACGTTTATAGTACACTTGAGGTCAACTTATACTGAACATGTATGGCTCGTCGTATAGTACACTAACACACATACACATTACTCTCACACACATCACACACACACACACACACACACACAGCGCACAACGCGCCTTACATAACTAGTAGAAGCTCACCTGACGTTTATAGTACACTTGAGGTCAACTTATACTGGACAATTATGGCTCGTCGTGCAGTACACACACACTCTCTCTCTCTCACACACACACACACACACACACTCTTACCCAAACACACGCACACTCTCACACACACACACAGCTAGCTGCACAACGCGCCTTACATAACGAGTAGAAGCTCACCTGACGTTTATACTACACTTGAGGTCAACTTATACTGGACAATTATGGCTCGTCGTGCAGTACACACACACTCTCTCTCTCTCACACACACACACACACACACACTCTTACCCAAACACACGCACACTCTCACACACACACACAGCTAGCTGCACAACGCGCCTTACATAACGAGTAGAAGCTCACCTGACGTTTATACTACACTTGAGGTCAACAACTTGTACTGGACAGTTATGGCTCGTCGTGTAGTACACAAACACACACACAGCTGCACAACGCGCCTTCATAACTAGTAGAATCTCACCTGACGTTTATACTACACATGAGGTCAACTTATACTGAACATGTATGGCTTGTGGTATAGTACACAAACACACATACACACACACTCTCTCACACACACCACACACGTACACACACACACACACACACACCCACAGCGCTCAACGCGCCATAAATAACTAGTAGAAGCTCACCTGGCGTTTATAGTACACTTGAGGTCAACTTATACCTACTGGACATGTATGGCTCGTCGTGTAGTCGTGTCCGTGAATCATGTTGTGATTAATCAACAGTGGCCATTTGAGCCTCCCTGATACATATTATATAAATCATTAATGTGTGTGCTATGTTATCAACCTGGACGTGACATCCAAGGTATGACATCCGGGGCAGGCCATCCAAAGGCATGTCCTTCACGATATCTGTCAGCGGTACGAAATGAGAAAAACATTTATTTACTACCTACCTCAAGTTATAATCTGTTTGTGTTGGAGTGCTCCACGTTATTCTTTCAGTGTATGAAATCAGTGTAAGTACTCAAATAACTACCTAATTCCGACTTACCACAACTGCCATTAGTGGTAGTCAGAATCTCAAAAAGCGTGACAACCAGTCTACCCTCAGGATATCGGTATTGCCTAGAAATTGGGTTGCCGATGTCTGAATAGACTGGAAGCCGAACGGAACATTTGGGATAAACACAAAAACTTATTATTTTTGAGTTTATAAATTACACACAAACATACACTTTTTATAATATTGTATCAGTTTAGATTTTTTTGATCATGCACCTTAAAGCATTAGCACAAGTTTAATTTAATTTTATTTTATTTGGGAAACAAACAGATACAATAAAGAAAAAAAAAACATACAAATAAAACCAAACACAATCCAAAACAGTTTCCACATAATTATATACAATACATTAGCGCTAAAATAGAAAAAAACCTAAACATGAAAACATGAAAAATAAAACCATAAAAATATTTACAATGGGGGTATGTAGGTAGTCGGTACTCACCAACGGCGCCTACTCTGCTCGGCTTCCAAGATTTACACAAACACAATTTCAGTGTTATTTTATTCATTTAGGTATACCGCAATGTTCAGATTTAATGCTTTACATTTTATTTCACAGTAATTCATTTTCTTTTTAACTTTTGTACTTGACAAATGGCGGGCGCTAACTAACTTTTTCGTAGACGTATTGACCACAGATAAACTACGGTACTAGTGGCGCCGCTTGCGTTGTGTGGTGAAATTTTTGGTCGAATTGAGGAAAAGGAAATAGGCGGGAAACGAGAGATGTGTCAACAATTTATTATTAGGGATTTATTTTCGTAAAAATTATGTAATTACGTAAAATAAAAATATGCAAAAATTACCTGTGGAGATAAAGTTATTTTATGCAATATAATTTGCTTATATATGTAAAGAGTTTTGTGTTTATGAAAATGTTTCAAAATATTATTATAGATTTTTCTGATTTTATTTTTCTTGTCTTTATTCTTTATTTAATTGTTTAAATTATTCTGTGTAATATTTAGATTGTGTACTGTCAAAAAATGAGTATTTTATTGATGGGTTTTGAAAAAATAAAATAAAAAAATCAAGTTTCATATTTTTATATTATTTCTTAATTTCTAGTGTTACCTTATCTAGCCTATAATAAAGTTAAAATAAAAAATACGTTACACCTAAAATATTATACAACAGATTTTCTGGCGATAAGAAACTAACCAGCTGATATTTACATGTTCGGGCATATGACGCGAGGATATGCGCGAAAATGCGCGTTTCGCTAAAAAAAAACGCGAGATACATAAAGTAATATTCTTGAGGCAAGAAATGTGCGTTTTTAGCTGCATCTTCGCGCATATTCGTGCATTTTTATATATGACAGTAGTTTAAAAAGTAATGTTATTGATGTTTTATCTGTATTTAAACATTAAAAATATAGGGAAAGAATTGTTTTCATGTTCATTTTAGTATGATCTATTGAGTATTTTTTTTATTCGTTTTGAGAAAAGTCCCAACATTTTGACAGTGGGTTAAACTATATTTCTGTAAAACGTTATTTATACTGGCCTTGATGAGTAAACTTTCTGACATGAATCCCAGACTTCCCTATATTTAATACTTGGAAAAAAAAAACATTAACGTATTCAATAAACAGAATAACAAACAAGGTTCTATTGTAAATTTGACCTTAAAGCAGGCGTTATTGCTTATTTTTGGATGCGAAACAAATTCTTGCATAATTATCCACTTTGACCAGTACCATTATCAACTTTACCGGGCCAACGTGGGTAATTCTTAGAGAAAAATGCCTAACAAGATTATATGAACAAGAATGCCCGTCAAATATGCAAATTCGCCAGCAAATTACAATATAACCCACAGCCATTTCGCGTATAGCTTGGTAAAAGTACTTAAACTTAAGTTAAAAATGCTCTACCCGTTGCCTGATAACTTAAGTTGCTTACTTAATTAAAAAATAGTTGTTCATTTCACGAGTGCGCGTGATTCATTGAAATTTGAACTTTATTACAATGTCATTACATTTCACACGACGCGCATTTGTGAATTGTAAAAACTATCACAAAATTAATGATACGCTTCGCCATTTTCGTGTTTATAAAAGTTTCAATTCCTGAACGAAACCGGACTTCTTACTGTAGTCGAGTGGAACAAGTAATTGTATTGTCTTATTAAACAACAGGAAGCTATACTTATTTTGTATTGTTAATATATTTGGATCGAAGCGTATTATTAATATCCATGTTACCAGTGATGGACAGTGGCCATTATAGAAACGCTTCTTATATGTATTCTTTGCAATTTACGACCCTCTGGAGCAAGGGCGGACCCACATAGGAGGCCAGCAAATCAAGCTACCCCAATCTAACAAATTTCTTTGATAGATTTTCAACTTTATTTAAAAAAAAATAAGGTTCATATTCACTTTGCAAAATTTGACAGTTTCGGATATCTTGACCTGCTGTGTGTGCCTCTGTGCTCCCACAGTTCGCCAGTATGTTTAGGTAGAACTGACCTTGCTCTATATTAAGGATCGCTTTCCACTCTAACAAAATTCATCCTGACCAAACTAATACGTGTAAAACTTGTCGAAAGTAATTCTAGATAAGTATGGGCCACTATTCGCCACTGTGTACACGATTGTGGATACTTTGATCCGATGAGTGCGAAATAGAAATATAATACTCAGACACCGCTTTGTAGTGTCATAGACACGGGTACATGTGAAGCTACATATGTCCAGTATAATTGACCTCGTACTGTAAAGAATATTCGTACAATGACAGGTCCGCTTATATTGGAAATGTATAGCTGTGATATAACCGTGTATACCTACATCGTTTTAAATAAATACAAGACTTACAAAGCCTCCTTACACAATAATTTTTTTTTTTAATATTAAAGGTTTAAAAAAGCGGTTGTCTATGCGCTACATTTTAATAAAAAATATATGCACCACTGTATTTTTTTTTCTCTTTTTAAAGACAACAAAGCGGTCGGGTACCGTTCGATTTTCAAAGTTAAAAGTTGTTGTCTTTAAAAAAATATTACAATTTACAATTTTTTTCTTAAAATTACAGAATGCGACGTGGTTTTAATGAATAAGATATCGCTTTTTCGTTCATTTATGTCATTGTCGTGTGTTTTTTTTCGAACTGAATGTGACGGGCTAACCTATTTACTGAAGAATTAACTTTTTTAATGTATACTGTAAAGAAAAAGGCAGAGAATGATGAAGTTCTATTTTAAACTTTATTTCTGACACGCGAAGATTAGATATTGAAATAAAACTGATTTTTATGGATTTTATCGCGTTATATTTATATTATTAATACCGGTTTCTCGGACTTTTAACAGCGTCCATGGTCACAGATTAATAATATCGATATAACGCGATAAAATCCGTAAAAAGTAGTTTTATTTCATTGCTTATTTGTACAGCCAAGTTCGAAATTATAGAAATGCAAAATCTATCAAGTTCTTGGCGTCTGGCATCGTTGCGTGATTGGCTGTTTAAAATATAATTGTAGGAAAACGACATACATCATTAAGAAGATTAATTAATATTTTTTCTTATTATTCGAGAATGACATACATAAACAATTTTAAATAAATTCAGAATATCTTTATTCATTAACTACGTTTTATAATAGTGTTGCCGTTGCGATGTCACACAAAATGGTTGATCATACTTTTTTAAAGTTATGTAAAGATTAAAGACGCAACTGTGATTTTAAAAATTGATTTTTACAATTAGTTTATTTTTTTTTTAAATTTTGTACTTGTATTCAAAATATGTACGCGTGTACATAAAAAAAAACTGATTATGTTATTTGTCAAAATTTTTCAAAAATATAAACGTAATTTTTTCACTAAAATATAATATAAAAAAAGAAAAAATATGTACACAACTTAATTTTTTTAATAACTTTATTTGATTTAAGATACAAAACCAAACTGGTATTTTAAAAAAAAATACATTTTTTTGTGAGAAATTCATTATTTTCACGTTCAATCAAAAGTAATACATATGTAAAACTGTATGAATAGATTTGAACTTATGGCCAGTGCATTGTAAGCTTAAGTTGACCAATATTCCAGATACTTCAAGTACCTATAGATTAGTCGTAACAAAACCTTCACAATTACTATAAGTAAAGGGTCTATTGTGTTGCTAATTTATATCCATGTGAAAAAAAAAAAGAAAATTTTGACAAATACCATAATTTTATTCTCGTTTCGTACTTAAAAAGTAAAGAAAGATATACACAAAGGATTTGAATCATTAGCATTAAATCGAATGTTCAGCTATATTTTCTACCTCAAATTTCTGAATGGGGTACCTAAAAATAATCATCCTTGGAGCCTTTACCCAACTATGTTGGGGTCGGCTTCCAGTCTAACCAGATGCGGCTGAATATCAGTAATTTACACGAAACGTCCGCCATCAGACCTTCGCAACACAACATTCAAATTTAGATCATTTTTAAGACAGATTTAGATGAAAATGCTTTTGTAAACTAGGTACCCCATTAAGGTTTTATGAAGTTAAATTGATAAAAAACCTATTCTATATTATTTTATTTTTATTATTGTGTCTGGTCAATCTTTTAGCTGATATTTTTATCTATTCTTAAAACTAATATTTAAAAAATAACATTAAATAAACAAACCTAACATGTAAGAGAAAAATAATATTTTACAAAAACTTCTAAAATTACTTATTGCATCATTACGATGTCATAGACATCAAGTGTTTTTTTTTTCTTTTTATAATCTATGGTTTATATGATATCAGTCGTTTGTGGTAATTATTTTGTTTTTTTTTTTTCTTATTATCGTTTGGAACAATTTTGTTGGTAAACCAAAAATAAACTAGGCATAGATTTTTTGATAATTTACGTGTTTTTTACAAAAAAATAAATAAAAAATAACGTGCACAAGTATTTATTTTAAATATTAAAACCAAATGTACATATTTTGTGAGTTTTACATAACACATTTTTTTTTGTAAAAAACGCGCAAAAGCACTCAATTTTTAATTCACTAATCGACAAACTAACTCAAAATGGAATCATTTTTTTGTATCACAAACAATTTTTTTTCGAGATGGTTTTTCAAAATAGCTTTGCTTTAGCTTCACTCTTCATGGCGATAGCTTTGCTAGACTTATATAGTAGAAAACAATCGAATAAACGCTTGGACAATCTTCTCATATCGCTACCAACTCCTCCAAAAACCACGGGTGCAATGTACTAATAACATACATGTATTATACATATAAACCTTCCTCTTGAATCACTCTATCTATTTAAAAAACCCGCATCAAAATCCGTTGCGTAGTTTTATAGATGTAAGCATACAGACAAAAAAGGGAAGCGACTTTGTTTTATACTATGTAGAGATTTTAGCGAAGAAAAATTTCTACTGCGGGTAGGATTCTATCTGCATCTTCTGGTTCGATAAACCAGACGCTATGACCAACTCCAAGCTAAAATAATGTTACTTTAACATTACATTAGCGATTGTTAAGGCCACATTATTTTAGAACTTATTGTTCATAACTTAAGACAGGAATTAGGATGTATTATGGCGATATATAAATCGTTTTCCTTCGCAATATAGGCAGTCAGTGACATCACTTGGCTTAGGAGACTTAACAACTGAGGTGTCAAGATGACAACGAGTGATACCACTCGTGTTGCTGACGTCTATAGGCAGCGGTTGCCGCTTACCATCAGTCGATCCGTATGCTTCTTTTGTCAATTAATACAATAAAAAAAAAACTAATTTTTGTGGCTCGTAGGCGACAGGAGAGTCTCGAGTATTGTCTAAGCGTATTATTGATATAATTTCTACTAAAATTGCAGCGGTATATTAATAAAAAATAATCTTTTGTGACAAAATTCACATCGTTGTTGATAGATTTCGTAATTTTCACGAGACTACAATAAAAGTCTGTTGTAAGACTTTTTTGTTCAATGGTAACACACACAAAATATATATTATTTAAATGGTAACATTGTTCTTTTAACTGTCAAGTTAAAATTATAGACACAATAGAAAAATCAAATGTTCCGTCGCCGGTAGATTTTGTAAAGTAATCATTTTAAAGCCTTTTTGAGAAGAAAATTGTAAGCGACATTTATTTGTAATAGAAATATAATGTTTAATATATTTGAAGTTATAGTATCCAAGGAGGTATTTTAATATTGAAAAAAAAAAAACAAATATACTAAAATTGCATCAGTATTTAAGTTGTGTATAGGATAAGAATATTGTCGTGACATTTTTGGCGCTTATGGTATTCTTCCATCAAACGCTTTTTATTTAAGTTCGAAGGTTTTACAAAAAACTATTATTATCTGTATAAATACCGATCGACACTATAATAATATTTACCTATATTTATAATATAATGTGGTCTTATCACTTTAAAAATTGCAAATGAATGTCTTCTACAATTTTGGCCTTTTCTCTAATCAAACAAATCTTTTACAACTTACAATATTGACACCTGTCAAATATCAAGCAATTTATGACACCTGTCAAATGTCAAGCAATTTATGACACCTGTCATATGTCAACCAATTGACACCTGTCAAACAAATCTAAAAAAATCAATATTGTTGGTCATTTTGTTTTGATTGTAAATATATGTATGTTTTGGTTACAAATTGTCAGCGTTATCTTATCTTCGTGTTTGTGTGTATGTTACCATCTCGGGAACTGGATGTAGTGTGCTGGGTGTCACTGGTCATAACTCTTAGCTTTTCTATCCATATCGTCGTCGGATGTACGGTTCATTGGGTGATCTGTAAATAATAATATAATATTAAAGCCGATAAAGAAATAAAGTGTTCCAACTTGGCACACGAGGTTGCTGACATGTGGGAAATTCGGCGATCATTGTACAGACGCCAGCACATCAAGCTACCCCAAACAAAGGTATAAGGTTCATTTTCGAAAAAAAAATACAGTTTTGGATAGCTTGACCTACTGGGGTTTGTACCAATCGTTGTGTCAGCCAATGGCCTAAAGGGTGTCACAGATGACGATAGATATCCCTACTAATATTATAAATGCGAAAGTAACTCTGTCTGTCTGTTACGCTTTCACGTCTAAATCACTGAACTGATTTTAATGAAATTTGGTACAGAGATAGAGTTGACCTTGAGAAAGAACATAGGATAGTTTTTATCTCGGACTTTTGAAGAGTTCTCTTGGAAACGCGATATAACCGAACTCGACGCGGGCGAAGCCGCGGGCGGAAAACTAGTTATAGATAAGATACTTACTACAATATTTTATGTTAAGATGCCTGGATATAAAATATTGTAGTATGTTACACACGGTTAAGTTACTATACTGTAACCGCTCGAATCATTCTCTCATTTTTAGTTAATATACGGGTAGCATGTTAAGATATATTTCTCATCTTAACATAAAATTATTGTATCGCTCGGTATTAATAGCCAAGAGCCTCGACCAATATCTAAGGAGGCTTTCGTTGGGTGGCTGGATCAAGGGCTTGATACAAAAAGCAGTACTCTTGGACACGGCCCGTATTGTTAGGTTTCTTTCTCTGGGGCCCTGACCACCGGTAGCTTGGACCCTGCTCCCGATGCCGGTGGGTTTCTATTTTTTATATTTTTTTTATGGATAAAATACTATAAAATAAATTAAGAAATATAAATAAAGGGCTTATACTTAATTAATAAGCAGTTATAGCCTAGTGGTATTGATAACCATTGGACTGCCAAGTAGAAGGTCTCGAGTTCGAACCCAAGGCACGCACCTCTGACTTTTCGAATTCATGTGCGTATTAATAATTAATTATCACTCGCTTAAACGGTGAAGGAAAAACATCGTGAGGAAACCTGTATGCCTTAGAGATTTTCTCGACGGTTTGTGAAGTCTGCCAACCCTCACTAGGCCAGCGTGGTGGACTATAGCCTAATCCCTCTCAATATGAGAGGAGACCCGTGCCCAGCAGTGGGACAGTGTATGAGTTGATGATGAAATAAAATTATGCTGTCCATCATAGTTACCTTGGTGCTGTGGCATCTTGGGTACGAGTACCACGTTGCCGTCGGCCGCCTGCTGCAGCGAGTACTGCTGCGAGGACAGCGGCCTACCTTCAGGATCGCGCAAGTTCTGTAGAAAAGAAGAGAAAATAGAAAAGTTATTAAAATAATATTCAAGACTAGTTTTCCGCCCGCGGCTTCGCCCGCGTCGAGTTCGGTTATATCGCGTTTCCAAGAGAACTCTTCAAAAGTCCGAGATAAAAACTATCCTATGTTCTTTCTCAAGGTCAACTCTATCTCTGTACCAAATTTCATTAAAATAAGTTCAGTGATTTAGACGTGAAAGCGTAACAGACAGACAGAGTTACTTTCGCATTTATAATATTAGTAGGGATAGTAGGGATGAACTACTAGGTACCTACTACGGTGGCAAACAAGCATAATAATATACAGCTTGTTACAAAACTACCCGTAAAGCCGAAAGGAGGTTAAATGGGGCCTTATAGCGAGTCCATTCACAATATTTAAGAACCGTAGTAACGCTGTATAACATACCCCAAGAAAAGGAAAACAACAACATTTATGGATGAAAAATAGAAAAACTATTAAAGTAGACAATTATTAGGTAAAATAGGTACGTAGGCCTTTCTGTTAAATAATCTGGTTCTGACATGACAGCTGACAAAATTTTTGGCTTTGATAATTAATTATATTTTTTACAAACATACAGCCCAAGCGGTTACCGTAGCTTAAAGACGCTTGCAACACCAGGGGTATCACTTGCGCGTTGCCGACCCTGTAGAACGAAAGAGGAATAGTTGGGTTGGCAGTATAAGGGTCAAAGTCCCCCCACTGCCAGCACAACGTTTCCTCGTGGAGCACTGGCAACCTTGCTCACCGTAAGAAACACAACACAGCTCAAAGCAGTGTTATTTCACTTCGATTTTCTGCAAGGCGGAGGTACTTCCTCAGTCGGGCAGCTCTAATTTGATTTGAATTACTCCCACTATGCCCTAACTCTGTTAACCTTTTGACCGCCACGTCAATAACGAAAATCCGTGTTCTCTACGCCAAACGACAAATTCTAGTATCTAAATAGGTAAAAAAAACGACAAATTTTTGTATAGGTAGGTATTTTGAACTAAAAAAAGTGTCATTTTTGACGTACCATGCCGTCGTTGGCGTAGTGAGCAAGTTTTAATTTAACGTCTATACACGTCCGTGACGGTCAAAAAGTTTAAATAAAACAAAACTTTACAATAAAAATTGTGTTTACCTGGAACACGTGTCGGTATAAAGCAGCGAAGCGCTCTTTAACGCGCTGCCTCTCGGCTATAAGGGAGCTGTGTTCCCTCTGTGTCCTCTGCTTGCGGTCCCTTACGGTGCGGACCTCGTCAGCAAGAGAGGTGATCTGATCCAGTTTACGTTTGCGGCAGTTCTGTGCTGCTACCTAGAGAAAGAGTAGAAAAAACAATATTAGAACTGTCTTTTTGTATCTTTTGGCATTTTCCATGCTAAAATATTAAAGTTATTTAGCAAAGGAAAAAGTCGACCGCGGGTTGGATTCGAACCGCCGTCTTCTGGTTAGGTACACCAGACGCTATGACCACTAAGCCACCGCGACTCCATGTCGAATTTTTGCCTTCACATTCTGAATTTACTTTTACTCGCTTAAACGGTGAAGGAAAAACGTGAGGAATCCTGTCTGCCAACCCGCACTAGGCCAGTGTGGTGGACTATAGCCTCATCCCTCCCATTCTGAGAGGAGACCCGTGCCCAGCAGTGGGACAGTAAATGGGTTGATCTTCATGATAAAAAATTGAAATAAAACAACTTTTTACGGATTTTATCGCCTTATATTGATATTATTAATTCCGACGTTTCGGACTCTTTACAGCGTCCGTAGAAGTAGCAGTCTACCCGTGACCATAGAGTGAGTTTATTTCAATGTATATAATATTCGCGTAAATGTCAGAAATCAATAAAACATAAAAATTATAAACAATACCTTATTTTTTCCACGCCTCCGTATGTCCCGTATAAGGGACAGCTGCGCCTCGCTGAGGTCATGCTTCGACAGGCGTTCGTTGAACTCGTCCATCGGCAGGTTGATGATGTCCTGCACCTCCAGGGGAATGCCTGCGGCCACTTGTAAAGGTTAATGCTTGCATTGTTATGTATAAGAGATGGTTTTGTTGCGCAACAGTTGCGCGACTGTTGGCCAACTGTCGGGCGAGTGTTGGCCAACTGTCGGGCGAGTGTTGGCCAACTGTCGGGCAAGTGTTGAGCAACTGTCGGGCGATAGTCATATCGAAAAATTCTTTTTCAGTTTATGTCGGTTGCTTGAACAGGTTCGCGATTGTATTTTTCTTTTAAAATACGCAACGGATTTTGATAGGTACCATTTTTCCTTAAAAAATAGTGAATTTCATCCGGGAAGGTTCATATTTTATTTTATTCCCCGAAGGGTTAGGCCGATTTGCAGATCTCCGGTATGAAGGCGAGCTTGTTGCCATTAACCGGACACAAATTCATACTCAGATCTGCTAAGTCTTGATAATTTTACAGAAAAACCCAATAACACTTGCTCGACCTAGAGAACGAAGTTTTAAGCGAAGCAGCCGCTCTAAAGACCACCAAGCTCTATATACAAGTTTTTGTTATTACCTAGTGCTTTCGCTCGTTTCTCGTCTCTGGACAGGTGTTGCCCACTGCTGGTCGCTGAAGACCCGCCGTCTGACATACTCCCGTCTGTCAGCCGCCGTACTGCAAGCAAGAATAACTTCAGAATAAATTCATGACACAAAATGATAGACACATTCACTATTGCGTTTAGCTTATAACTGAAGACAAATTGTAAGTAATCATGGTAAAGTAATAATAAAATGATAGTAAAATTATAATAAAATGATAGTAAAGTGATAGTAAAGTGATGGTAAAGTGATAGTAAAGTGATAGTAAAGTGATAGTAAAATTATAGTAAAGTGATAGTGGAAGGATAGTGACGTGAAGATGCTCTGTCTCTTACCTCGTTTGTCCCTAACAGCGGCCGGCCGCTGGTCAGCTGCCGCCAGGGGTGCGCTGTATGTGTGGTTGTGCCTCACTCGCTCTGGAGTAGCGTACGCAAACCGAGGAGCGGCCGGACTTGGGATGTTGCTCTGTAGAGAGTAATGATGTTTTTATATTACATAACTTATCTACCTGGTTAACACATCAAGTTACCCCAATCTGTCTGATTTCTTTGATAGATTTTCATCTTTAATATAAGAGTAATAATGTTCATGTTCAAATGTGAAAATTTGAGTTTTGGATCTGCTGGCTTGTACCTACACCCACAGTTTACTGGTTGCTTTGAGCTGTGTCGTGTTCCTTACGGTGAGCAAGGTTGCCAGTGCTCCGGGAGGAAACGTGTTGGCAGTGGGAGGACTTTGACCCTTATAATGTCAACCCAACTATTCCTCATTCGTTTTACAGGGTCGACAATTGGCAGTTGGTCGGGTTGGCAGTATAAGGCTCAAAGTCCCCCACTGCCAACACAAAGTTTCATCGTGGAGCACTGGCAACCTTGCTCACCGTTAGGAACAAAACACAGCTAAAAGCTATGTTATATCCCTCTACCTCTCCTAAAATTCTTTTTCTTGGGTGTCCCAAAGCCTGTTTAGAAATTGTTGGTGTAGAATTTTACCTGGAGTAGAGCATGGCTTGAATGTGCTGTGTTGAGATCCAGGGCGGGAGGGTGAAGGTTCGTGACGTGAGGCGGGGCCAGTTGTGGGCGTGGCCCGAACTCAACTGTGGACAAAAAATACTAATTAAAATCAGGCATTTTGACCGCCACGGACGTGTATAGACGTCAAATTAAAACTTGCTCACGACGCCAACGTCGGCATGGCACGTCAAAAATACCACTTTTTTTTAAATTCAAAATAAATACCTATACTAAAATTTGTTGTTTTCTTTTTACCTATTATTAGATACTAGAATTTGTCGCTTGGCGTAGAGGATTTCCGTTATTGACGTGGCGCCCATTGGTTAAAAGTATTTATATCCTTTGTCTAGTACCCATAGTACAAGCTCTGGTTAGCTTGGGACTAGATGGTGCTGTGCAAAATTTGTCCTAGAATATTTTTTTATTTATTTGTACAGACGCCAATTTTCCCAATTTAATATGAACCTTATAGTGTTGTATTAAAGTTGAAAATCTATTAAATAATTTTGACAGATTGTGGTAGCTTGATGTTCTGGCCTCTGTACTAATGAAATTACACAAATGCCTGATGGTAAGCGACAACCGTAGCCTATAGTCGTCAGCAACAACCGTGGCATCACTCGCGTTGTCATCTTGACACCTCAGTTGTTAAGTCTCATGACATTTTTTTATTCTACTAAGTTTGCAAACAAGCATACGGCCCACCGGATGGTAAGCGGTTACCGTAGCCTATAGACGCTTACAACACCAGAAGTATCATTTGCGCGTTGCCGACTCTGTAAAATGAAAGAGGAATAGTTGGGTCGGCAGTATAAGGGTCAAAGTCCCCCCACTGCCAACACAACATTTCCTTTAAAAACTCCTGACGTACTAACCATTGTGCATCTGCATATTGTCGTGGTGGTATGTCTGCTCTGGACATTCGTACTTGACCACGCCGGGTCTGCCGACTGGGTCCAGTGCTGGAGCCGGCTGCTCCTGAGGAAAAAAGTCAAAAATTTATTCAAGATAGACTACTAGGTATTGTAAGAGTTTGGAACAATAAGTTTTTATTGGTCCCGTTCTGGCTGGTTAAATATGTGGCGAACAAAAAAGTGAGTAGATTTTGAAAGATGTCCAGAAGAGAATTGATTTATTGTCAGATGATTTAAGTATTTGCTTGTGGAAACTAAAATAGACGCCTTATAATTCCTTAATTGCGTTTATATGCGTTCAATGTCAACTTTGAAGCATCTTTGATTAGGACGTAGTACAGAGGCCAGTACATCAAGCTACCCCAATCTGTCAAATTTCTTTGATTAATTTTCAAGTTTAACTTTAAGCCATAAGGTTCATTTTCAATTGGGAAAATCTGACAGTTTTGGATACCTTGACCTGGCTGTACTTTTTGGACGTCATTTTTACATTTAAGACAGCCAAAACGCCCTCCCTTCACCGCCTCCTAGTGTTTTAGCTGGGAAGAAGAAGCGGCGCAACAAACTCCCCCAACAACATATTTCTATCTTGTAGTTAACTTGTATGTAACGGTAAAATTATACAGGGTTTCACAAAACTACCCGTAAAGCCGAGAGGAGGTCAAATGGGGCCTTATAACGAGTCCATTCACAATATTTAAGAACCGTAGTAACGTTGTATAGCATACCCCAAAAAAAGGGAAACAACAACATTTATGAATGAAAAATAGAAAAACTATTAAAGTAGACAAATAATAGGTAAAATAGGTACGTAGGCCTTTCTGTTAAATAATCTAGTTCCCTGACATGACAGCTGACAACATTTTTGGCTTTGATAAATAATTATATTTTTATTTATATTTTTTATGATGTAAAGGGTCTCTAACGTCGGGATAAATAATATCAATATAACGCGCTATAATCAGTAAAAAGTAGTTTTATTTCAATGTATAATAATATTCCCGTAAATGTCAGAAATCAGTAGGTTATTTATTTCTAAGTTTAATCAATGTTTGTTCTTACATTCATATTTACCTGGAAGCATCGTTTGCCGAACATATGGTGTTTCTTTTGAGGTTGGTGGGGGGCGGCGCGCTCCCTCCCATACGTATTGTCATACGGACGGAATTTGGAACTAGAAATAAATAAAAACACATATATTTTATATGTTGGGCGACCTATGGTGATAACAGTGCATATTCATATTACGGTAGTTTTTGAATTTGTATTTATGTTTTTTTTTATTCAACCTACTAATAACTATAATATTATAATAAGTAACTATAAATTACACTAGATTAAGTTGAATCGATATTGTCTTTTAACAGCTAGCTATTTTGTGTACCTAACAATTTGTGGATAACGTCGTTAATTAGTATAAATGCTACTCCTATTGATTATGTGTTTAGATTGTATCATATACTGCTGTTTGTTGTCCCTAATAAAATTAAAAAAAATATAATAATCATGGCTCGTGGGTATAATAACTAAACTGATCAATCAAGCAAGGTTAAGCTGCGCTAGTCGCGGTCAGTCTGTGGATGGGTGACCATTTCTTTTTTCATACCACGAAGGTGGCAAAGATATGACCCACCTGATGGTAAGCGGTTACCTTAGCCTATAGACGTTTATAACACCAGGGGTGTCACTTGCGTGTTGCCGACCAGTAAAATGAAAGAGATTTAGTTGGGTTGGCAGTATAAGGATCAAAGTCCCCCCACAGCCAACACAACTTTTCCTCGCGGAGCACTGGCAACCTTGCTCACCGTAAGGAACACAACACAGTTCAAAGCAGTGTTATTTCACTTCAGAAAATCGAAGTGAAATAACACAGCTTTGACTTGTGTGCAAGGCGGAGGTACTTTCCCAGTCGGGCAGCTCCAATTTGAGTGGAATTACTCCCACTATGCCCTACCTCTCTTAAAACTACTTATCTTAACCTGTCTGTATCTACGTTGTGCCTGTTAACTATAATTTAATGACAACTTACAACTTAATTAAATTAACTATAATTGTAACGTACGCTGTATCACACGGGATCTTAGTGAAGAGCTGTTCTTTTAAAAATATTGGTATCAAAACTCCATGGTTATAACCTCACCTATGGAACTCCTGCGCGGAGTCGCTTCCATCGCACCATTCACCATCAGATAATGATGGTACCCTCTCAGACCCCATTGACGATACCGCACTGTCTGACGCGGAGTCACGTTCTGAAAATATAGAGATAATTAAAAATCACGCTTGTAACACCAAGAGATATATTATATATATTATAGAGGAATTGTCTTAAAATTGGGAAAGAATTGTCTTAAAATTTGGAAGAATTGTCTTAATATTGGGAAAGAATTGTTTTAAAATTGGGAAAGAATTGTTTTAAAATTGGGAAAGAATCGTCTTAAAATAGGGAAAGAATTGTCTTAAAATTGGGAAAGATATGTCTTAAAATTTTGAAAGTATTGTCTTAAAATTTTGAAAGAATTGTCTTAAAATTTTGAAAGAATTGTCTTAAAATTTTGAAAGATTTGTCTAACAATTTTGAAAGAATTGTCTTGAAATTGGGAAAGAATCGTCTTAAATTGACCTCAAATCCATAACACCTGATAGAAAATCCCCAATAAAAATTAGCTTGACCCCGGAATTGAACTCAGGATCACACTATCAACAGTTGTGCATGCAACCATTCAATTAAACCTAACAATTTTATTTATAAAAATACACGATTTGACAATAAAATAACGCTCAAACATTATACGCATTAGAGCAATCGCATAATTATTTGATTAACACACTAGAAACAATTTTCCCGGCCTGGAAATAATTTGCCAATAATTTGCGGAATAGATTTGCCAAATCGGAGCGATTACATCAATACGACAATATAGGCATAAACACTTGTTTTTTTTTAATCTACTAAGATGACGAACAAGCAAACAGGCCGCCTGATAGTAAGCGGCAACCGTAGCATATAGACGTCAGCAACACCAGTGGTATCACTCGTTGTCATCTTGACACCTCAGTTATTAAGCTTCATTCAGCAATTTTAAAAAGTTAGCACATGATTGGTTCACCCAACCCATATTCTGGCCCACTGCTGGGCACGGATCTCCTCATAGAATGAGAGGGATTAGGCTATAGTCCACCACGCTGGCCTAGTGTGGGTTGGCAGACTTCACACGCTGTCGAGAAAATCTCTAAAGCACGCAGGTTTCCTCACGATGTTTTCCTTCACCGTTTAAGCGAGTGATCATTTATTATTAATACGCACATGATTTCGAATTCAGAGGTGCGTGCCGTGACTTCGACTTGGCAGTCCAATGATCATACCACTAGGCTATCACTGCTTTTTTTATTGCTTACTGCATCATTGCTTATTGGTGAGGTTCTTCAAAAGGGTCAGGTACGTAGTACTCGCAACCGGCGTGTTTTTATGACAAGATGTATGAATGTGGTCGAAGCAAAAGAAGTATGCATGAATCGTAGCAAGTGGCGTTCTTTAGTCTCTGCCTACCCCCATGGGAAAAAGGCGTAGGTGTATGTATGTAAAAAGCAGTGATAGCCTAGTGTATGTGGTATGACCATTGGACTGCCAAGTCGAAGGTCTCGAGTTTGAACCCAAGGCACGCACCTCGTGACTTTTCGAATTCATGTGCGTATTAATTATCACTCGCTTAAACGGTGAAGGAAAACATCGTGAGGAAACCTGCATACCTCGACCTTTTTCTCGAAGGTTTGTGAAGTCAACCAACCCGCACTAGGTCACCGTGGTGGGCTATAGCCTAATCCCTCTCAATATGAGAGAAGACCCGTGCCCAGTGGGACAGTATATGGGTTGATGATGTATGTATGTATGCTTACCGACAGAATATTTAGCAATACAGCTGTACTACAGGCGAATTCAGCTGCTGATTTTCGACGTCTTATAATGATATTATGTCATCGATCGATACGCCTAATATTTTTGCACTGTACTATCTGCATGACAGTACTATTGATAACAGTGTTTTCTGTGTGTCATATTTATGATATTCTGCTTTGTCATATCATTTGGTATGATAGCCTGATTTAAATTGTTAGCTTCTCATTCCGCAACAAGTAAAATATACCGATGACTTTTAATTCTGCGAGTTCATGACTAAGCTAATAACTGTGTTGATAAATTCAAGGTAAACCTGTTCTTTTTTATACAACGAGCATACGGCCTTGTTGGTAAGCGGTTACCGTAGCCATAGTGGTTGCGAACCTGAGGGTAAGTTCCCACGCGGGGGTAAATTTATTTATTTAATAAAATTATAGATCGCCACGCAGTAAGGACCGCGCTCGTGTCATTTCTTTCTAACTGCCGTCACGGCCGCTTCGCCATATTACTTATGTCTGTTTAATCGCAGGCGACCGGTGAAGGGGGTGAGGGACGAGGGTAAAATCGGTTTTCCTAATACATTTTTTATAGGGGTAATAATATTGAAAAGGGTAGGAACCACTGCTATAGATACTTGCAACACCAGGGGTATCACTTTCGCGTTGAGGAATAGTTGAGTTGACAGTTTGACCGCCACGGACGTCTATAGACGTCAAATTAAAACTTGCTCACCACGCCAACGACGGCATAGCACGACAAAAATATCAAAAAGGTTTCCTGTACAATTTGTCGCTTGCCCCAAAGAACACAGATTTTTGTTATTGACATGGCGGTCAAAGGGTTAACGATCAAAGTCAAGCTCCACTGCCAACACATTCTTCTATAAACTAACATTCCTGACATATATTTTGCCACCTTAATGGTATAAAAAAAACATACCGTATGTACGCAAATACTTGTTCGACATGACCCTGTTAGATTCATCTAGACTCTAAATTTTATTTTTATTTCTTGTATATATTAATTAAATTGCCTCATTGACTGCCTCATTAGTCTAGTGGTCCTAAGCGCGACTGCTATGCTAGAGGTCCTGGGTTCGATCCCCAGGTCGAGCAAAGTGTTATTGGGTTTTTCTATGAAATTCTCAGTAGCAGCTCGGAGTCTGGATTTGTGCCCGATTCATGGCAATAGGCCCGCCCCCTATTACATGGGACCTTAACATACCGGCGAAATGTGGGTGTACATTAGTACACCTCTGCCTAACCCTTCGGGGAATACAGGCGTGATGGTATGTATGTATGATGGTATGTATTAATTATATATTGTAAGTATTATATCTATAAATATGTGTGATATATATATTATTAAATATTGTATATAGATAGATATATATTTATATATATGTATACTGTACTTATATGTAAGTATACTAAATGTACTTTTATAGTTTAGACAATAAAAGTCGCGTTATACCTGTCACATCTACCATTGTAGTGCATCTACCATGATCGTCTCTGCACCACCTAAAGGTTGTCTGGTAGAGAATGCCTAAGGCATTAAGACCGCCTTTGTGCACTTTTTGTACATTAAGAATAAATAAATAAATAAATAGCGGCGAACTGTGTGCGTACATTAGTACCTACACCTCTGCCTAACCCTCCGGGGAATACAAGCGTGATGGTAAGCTATGATAACTTAATGAACTGATATCTGGTTTGAACTGGACGGCGACCCAAACATGTTTACGAAAAGGAGGATGATTATTAATTAATACAAAAATAATGTTGCTATGTAAAACAAGAGATAGCGCAGTGATAAAGTTATTGGAATGCCAAGTCATAGGTTTCAAGGTCGTAGGTATCCAAGGCACACACCTCTAAGTTGTGTATAAGAAATGTAAACTCACTCAATTCATCCAAAACACAACTTAGCGAATACCTACATAACCACAAACCAATCTCTTGGAGAAATGAATGCATTGAAAGAAAGAAAGAAAGAAAGAAGAAAGAAACATATTTATTTCATCCTCACAGACAACAAATAAACACAATAAACTACGTAAAAAAAAACAGAAAACTAAATTTAAAAAATATATATATATAAATATCTGAAACTATTAAAAAGTTGTTTCGTGAGGACAAAAAAGGACCCTAACTCAGCATTTGCTTTTTTTTTGAGATTTGGTCCTTTTTGGCCTCGTACAGGGTAACTGTGAACATTGTATACATGTGCTTTGATTTATGTATGAGTACAAATAAAGTTTCTTTTTTCTTTCTATTTACAGAAATAAATATCATTTATCATTTTTCTTTAAAACCTAAACACAACAAAACTGAAATAGTCTGAAATCAACATACCTGTGATCATCATGTGGGAGTGATTGTGGTGGGGAGCGTGGTGAGCGCTAGCGCCGTCGAGCATGCGCATCGTATACATTCCTGCAACAAAAACATTAAGTATAATTATTATTATATTTACAACATAGTATTAAATAATCACAACAGTATTCTGAAAGTGGTAGCCGAGGACCTGAGGGCGCCTGTGTTGAAGCACCTCGTCCGGGTGATGATCAAGTAAAACTTGTGTCTTAAGTTCGGACGGAGTGCTTCTGCACATTAGCTTAAACTAGCTTAAATAAACATTGTTACTAACACTAGTTTTTAAGTCTTTACTAACACAAAGTGGATCTGATTGATGTCCGAATAAGGAAAATTTATTTATTATTTATTATAAAGTCAAAGATAAAGAGAAATAATGAGATATCAAACGCCTCTAAAGACATAGACATTTTTGGTAACACTTGGGGGAAATTCAAGTCACTGATTACAGCATGTTTCAAATTGTAGATAACAATTGTATTCATTATTAATAATTGACTTTGACTTAAAATTATACAGAAAAAAAGTTACATATCCTAAAATTATATAATTATTATTAATTGAATTGAATTAAAATAAATTTAATTGTGATTTCATAGATTTTTTAGCATTAATTTTAAGTTAGTATTAAATTTTGTTTGCACTATATTTTGTATGATGTGGCCTCCTGTAACTGAGGAAACATAATATAAACTAATTACTTTAAGTTAAGATTGTGTAAATGTTAAGTGTTTACCTTGTTGGAGACCCAATTATTAAATAAATATATAAATAAATAAAATAAAGTCAAAATTATTATTCAAAATAGAGAATTACTACATACATACATACCATCACGCCTGTATTCCCCGAAGGGTTAGGCAGAGGTGAACTAATGTACACCCACATTTCGCCGGTATGTTTTAGGTCCCATGTAATAGGGGGCGAGCCCATTTATTGCCAATAACCGGGCACAAATCTGGACTCCGAGCTGCTACTGAGAATTTCATAGAAAAACCCAATAACACTGCTCGACCTGGGGATGGAACCCAGGACCTCTAGCGCAGCAGTCGCGGTTTGGACCACTAGACTAATGAGGCAGTCAAATTAAAAAGAGAATTACTATTTTAATAATATTGACTTTATTTTAGCCTAGAGGCATGCAGGTTTCCTCACGATGTTTTCCTTCACCATTTAAGAGAGTGATAATTAATTATTAATACGCACATGATTTCGAAAAATAATAATTAGATACCTACATTATTATAATAAAAAAATAATAATAATTATTAATTAATAACAATTATTATTAGTAATTATAATATAATTATGTTAATAATATTATAATTAATATTAGGTATACTATGCTGTGCCCTAACAGGGTTTCATGTTGTTACTTTATAAATGTAAACACCTATGTATATTTACACATGAAGCATTAAAATACTTTGACTTTGAGGTGCGTGCCTTGGATTCGAACTCGAGACCTTCAACTTGGCAGTCCAATAGGCACCAGACTACCACGGCTCATATGATTAATTATATGAATTTAAGCCTAGTATTTAACTGCAAAAAAAGTCGTTTTGTATAACAAAATAATTCCCAATCCTAAGCAAAAATACTTATTGCACAGCAAAATAGTCACCTCAAAGTATTGTTATTATATACACTTTCTTGGTTTTCAGATTCGGTATCATTCTGATTTGGTTCTGTGTGGTCACAGTTCTAACCTAACCGATATCTGTATTTTGCTGCTCAATCAGTAATTTTGTCGCTCAATCAGTAGTTTTGATGCGCGGTTTATTATATTCCTTAATTTAATATGGCGTTAAAATTATTATACCTACTAGAGACAATTTTGTCTATATGTCTAGTACATACACATAAAAAAATGCGTCTAGTTTTTTGGCAATTAAAAAGTATCTGTAATATAATATTCTAATTTAAATAAAACATTTTTGATAAAATAAAAACGTTCGACTCACGCTGATTCGCCAAATTACATATATCAAAGAAAAGAGTTCAGCATTGAATGGGCAGGTAGATGTTATCTTATCAGATTCACCTATCTTGTATCTAACGTAAAAAAGTGTTGAACAATGATGATTAGGTATTTTTTTTTAAATAACAAAAAAGGTTTTTATTTCACCTGCATAGACAACCCTATTTTTATAATATATCCCGAAAAAAATGAAGGGCTATTTGTGCGCATGATTATGACAGATAATGGACCATAATACAAAGATTTAAATCGTTAGATTTGCCCTCACCGTACTTATACCGTTCGAAAACGTGTCCATAAAGAGATGAGTGCACGCACACATTCCAGGTAGAGACAGAAAACCACAGTGTGCAATATCAGTATGAGTGAACGAGAAAATAACAGATTCGAAACTTCCGATGTCAACCAGTTTACTTACGGAAACGAGACGTTTTATTTGACGCGGTAGGGAGCATCTAACGATTAAATCTTTGCTTTGGACCATATATGTATGGAACAGCTGATTTTTAATAGAAAAGTTGTTCTTAATGGAAAAGAAAGTTAGCAAGCACCTTTTTTTTTATAGTAAGGAAAATCCTCTTGTATCGCCCGCAACCCGAGGAGGTGGCATCTCTGAGGCATGCAGGTTTCCTCACGATGTTTTCCTTCACCGTTTAAGCGAGTGATAATATACTTTCCATTCATCATTCATGATTATTTCCTTAAAAAATTTCGGTAAATTGCACAAAAACCATTTTTTTATACGACTGTACACACAATC
Source organism: Acronicta alni (assembly GCA_964056405.1). Taxonomy (NCBI): domain Eukaryota; kingdom Metazoa; phylum Arthropoda; class Insecta; order Lepidoptera; family Noctuidae; genus Acronicta; species Acronicta alni. The sequence continues at coordinate 1,771,380 of OZ043943.1, forward strand.
TATAGACTTTGTACTTTGGACTGCGCTTAATCGGAATAGCATTGTTTTTAGGGTTCCGTACCCAAAGCGTAAAAACGGCACCCTATTACTAAGACTCCGCTGTCCGTCTGTCTGTCCGTCCGTCCGTCTGTCACCAGGATGTATCTCATCAACCGTGACAGCTAGACAGTTGACATTTTCAATAATAATGTAGGTATTTCTGTTGCCCCTATAACAACAAATACTAAAAATAGAATAAAATAAATATTTAAGGGGGGCTCCCATACAATAAGAGAGGTAGGCCATAGTGGGAGTGATTCCACTCAAATTGGAGCTGCCCGACTGGGGAAGTAGCTCCGCCTAGCAGAAAATCGAAGTGAAATAACACTGATTTGAGCTGTGTTGTGGCCGTTGGTCCTGACATAGGTTTTTATGAGATAGAATGACTAATACGATACTCGAACTGTCCTACTTCAAACGAATCCTACTCCCACTAATATTATAAATGTGAAAGTTTGTGAGGAAGGATGGATGTTTGTTACTCTTTCACGCTAAAACTACTGAACGGATTTTGATGAAACGTTACAGTATTATTATGTATACATCAGAATAACATATAGGCTATAATTTATAACCATTTTGAGTTAATTAGCCAAATTACAACGATAATTAAAAGTAACTTTTCCACGGGGACGAAATCGCGGGTAGAAGCTAGTAAATATATTATACAATACACTTACGCGATTATCCCTTAAGGGTTGCCACTGTTGCCAGAAGCTAGATCGCGAAATGCTATTCTTCTTGCACGTTTAAAAAAAACTAAAAATCATAATTTTACATGCATGAATTGTCGACTATCACTTAGATTACAATAATCTGCCTTCGTCATGGTGACGGAGTACTTATTAAGATATCCTTAGAAAGATAAGAGTACTTTATTTGTTTTTATTTCAAAACTAATTGATCCGACAGACTTTGACTGAATCATACAGAAATTCCATAGAAAAAACAACAGTTTTTCATTGTAATAAGATGATAAACATGCATACAAGTAGCCTAAGCGGTTATCGCAGTCTATAGACGACAGCAACACCACTCGCATTGTCATCTTGACACCTCAGTTGTTAAGTCTCATTGGCCCAGTAATGTCACTGGCTATGTGGGCGATACAATAAGATCACACCTCGAAGTTTGTTACATAAAAAAAGTTTATTGTTCAAATGTTCAGATTATACAATTTTTGTGTCGAGACAAAACGTACAAGCTGTGCATATTCATACTTAATTATCACTCGCTTAAACAGTGGAGGAAAACGTGAGGAAACTAGCATGCTTTAGAGATTATTCTCGACGGTGTGTGAAGTCTGCCAACCCGCACTAGGCCAGCGTGGTGGTTTACAGTCTAATCCCTCTCAATCTGAAGAAGACCCGTGTCCAGCAGTGGGACAGTTATGGGTTGATGATGAAATTACTGTCATACTGGTGAGCACGGATCTCCTTTCAGAATTACAGGGAAAAGCACCACGCTTACCAAGCGAGGGTTGACATATTAATCCTGTATATTTTACCGGAAAAACGTAGGTTCGACGCAGCTCGAATTTTTCTATCTTCTTTTTTAAATTCATAGAAAATGTTTAGCAAGCGTAATTGCCAAATTTATAATAAAAAAATATTAGTCACTCTTATCATGAACAGTATAAGGTTAATTGATCACGTAGTGGACTTCGTTGGTGGTAGTATTATTTCTAGACCTAGTGATTCCTCATTTAAAAAAAAAACGTATTAAAAATCCTTACCATCGTAGTATTTGTAATAGCTACTCAGATATTCCACCGGATCTGGATATATCAGTGGACTCCTCAAATATGGCGCCATCGAATAAAATGGCTGCGTAAATGCGTAGCTCACAACTGTCAAATCCATGTTGAATCGTTGAAAATCTTCTCAATCTTTTTTATTTATCTTTTGTATTAAATAAAATATTTATCGTAATATATTTCTTTACATATATACGTAAATATTTCGGCGATATTATAAAATAATTTAAAAATTATTTCATCGCTTATTCCATGACGTTTCTTGGAATTTCCCCTTACGTCAGTTGCGTAGGTAATGTGTAAATACTAAGCCGACATGATCTTAATATAAACAGAAAACCATTGTGTCTTATCTAAAACTAATATCAGATAACTTTCAAGGATCAAAAAACAGTCTGTATTTAAATGAGTATAAACAAAAGTTATATCTTTTCAGCACTGAAGTTGACACTTTCGTTAAAGATTCGCAGGTCGTTCTTTGTCTTCGTAAGGCCATACAAAATCGACACATGCAAAGACTACATTTACTATGCACCTTTCTACTCTTAACTCTCTCTTTGCGAAAGAATGGCATGAGTACTCCTTTTCAATCAAATGTCCAAAAAAATCGAACTGTCAAAGTTTTTAATGACTGTCAAACGTCAAATGGGAACAGTTCTTTTTATCTGTGAAATTGTAGCAGTTCTTTCACGTCACTAGAATGTTTTTTTAAATGTTTTTTTTTTCACTGGTGTTCACTTAACAATGTTAAACTTCATCACAAATAGTCTATATACGTATGAATAGATGCCCATGTTTGTTTTACAATGTGCGTCAATACTTTTCAAATAAACACATTCTGTTTAGACAGCGTTTATATTTTTTTTCTCCGAATTTACAAGTAATATCGTTATCTTCCAATTAAATTGAGTTCAAGGCAAAATAATACTAATTGCACCTCTTTCGTACAATAGCATAACAAGGGGCGTATAAAAAAACACTGCACTGACGTTTGAAAATCGAATAAATTTTACACGAAGGAATCCACTACACAGCCACTAGCAAAAGACAAATGGAACAGCATTTCAAATGATCCTCCTAATAAACTCTCGTAATATAAACATTAATATCTTATTTACCGTGTCAATAGTTTTAAATTTAGAACGCGATGACATATTCGTATGTCTTCGGCCATCATCGTGTACTAGGGCCGAAGCAACGGCTGTGACTAAAATTATTTTTACGAATTGGTGACGTCACTCGATAAGTACTGATAACAATGCGATTATAATGTTGATTTCACGTTCTATTTCGGAACAGCTGATTTGTTATTTAATAATTCTACTGATTACTGTCCCACTGCTGGGCACGGGTCTCCAGAATGAGACAGGTTTGGCTATAGCCCATCACACTGGCCTAATGCGAGTTGGCAGACTTCACACGCCGCTCGTCGAGAAAATCTCTAAGACAATGTAGCCAAGCGGCTATGTAGCCAGTGACATTACTAGGCATACAAGAATTAACAACTGAGGTCCCAAAATGACATCAACAACCCAAATATACTGTCCCACTGCTGGGCACGGGTCTCCTCTCAAACCAACAACTTACTTACAAAATATTTTTAGATAGGTGATACATAGTTATGTTCTGTGCAAATAAGTCACTTAAAGGCGTGCACAGCTTTCCAATAATTAAAAATTAGTCAAAATTTACAAAAGTTAAGATAAGCTCAATAAAACCGAATCAAAATCAAGACAATACAATAATAGAGATAATAAATTATACATAATAATATTAAATTGGTGAAATCATACATTAAATAACATAATAATTAATTTAAAAGATTGAGTCGATTAACTAGCGGCCGACCACAAGTCATTACAAGTATTAGTACATTTTGCCCTTTTTTGCCTGACATGCAGGTTTCCTCACAATGTTTTTCTTTCATCGTTTAAGTGAGTGATAATTAATTATTAATACGCACATTGTTTCGAAAAATCAGAGGTGCGTACCCTGGATTTGAACTCGAGACCTTTGACTTGGCAGTTCAATGGTCATACCATTATCACTGCTTGTTGCTTGTGCTTGCTGCAAGTCAAATTTAGTAAAGAATAACATTTTTTTTATACCACTAAGGTGGCAAACAAGCATATGTACGGCCCACCTGATGGTAAGCGGTTACCGTAGCCTATAGACGCATGTAACACCAGGGGTATCTATAAAACGAAATATGTAAAACGAAAGAGGAAAAGTTGGGTTGACAGTATAAGGGTCAAAGTCCCCCCACTGCCAACACGTTTCCTCGCGGAACATTGGCTTCGATTTTCTGCAAGGCAGAGGTTCCCCAGTCGGGCAGCTCCAATTTGAGTGGAATTACTCCCACTATGCCCTCCCTCTCATAAATAACTGGTAAATGGGTGTCAAAATTAAAATAAATGGCAGCCATTTTGTGTACTCTTTATCTTAAATACAATAAATACGTGTGATAATATGTGATTACACTCTAGACGCATCGGTGTATACAAAAATATCATCAAATATAATGTAACGCTTATCAAGCAGTAGTGACGAACTAAAGCACCTTGATAAAAAAATACTCCCACCACACTCTATCTCTCTTACTCCCACTATGCTACCTCTCTTACTCCCAATATGCCCTACCTCTCTTCCTCCCAATATGCCCTACCTCTCTTCCTCCCACTATGCCCTACCTCTCTTTCTCCCACTATGCCCTACCTCATATTTTTTTAAAAGAGTGTCTATGGAGTTTCTTGCCGGTTCTTCTCCATAAGACCCACTTCTTGGAACCGTGCAACTAGTTTTGACTTTTCAAAAGTGCTATTTTAATGGTATAATTGAAATAAAACACTTGACTTTGACTCTCTTACTCCCACTATGCTCTATCTCTCTTACTCCCACGATGCCCTACCTCTCTGGAATGTTGATGTTGATGTTTATATTCACCCCATCCTCACTTCCGGCGCAAAGACCTCGGGAGCTTTGACCCTTATCCTGTTGATGGGTGGAGGATGGGTAATTAATTAACTAATAACTAATTTGTAACTGACGACGACAAACTTATAGTAATTTTAAGATTTTAGTATTGTTCTAAGTGACATTATGCAACTAGTTTTGACTTTAGAAAGTGCCATACAAAATGGCCTAATTGAAATAAATTGCTCACGACTTCGTCCGCGTGGTAAAGTTACTTTTAATTATCGTTGTAATTTGGCAAATAAACTCAAAATTGAAATAAAACTACTTTTTACGGATTTTATCGCGTTTATTGATATTATTAATCCCGACGTTTCGGACCCTTTACAATAAAATCCGTAAAAAGTAGTTTTATTTCAATGTATAATATTCGCGTAATGTGAGAAATCAAACTCAAAATTGTTACAAATTAGAGCCTCCAAGTTATTCTGATGTGTAAATAATAATACTGTAAAGTTTCATCAAAATCCGTTCAGTAGTTTTAGCGTGACAGAGTAACGAACATCCATCCATCCATCTTCACAAACTTTCACATTTTTAATATTACTTTCTTCTGCCCGCGACTTCGTCCGCGTGGAAAAGTTACTTTTAATTATCGTTGTACATACATACATACACTCACGCCTTTTTCCCATAGGGGTAGGCAGAAACTAAAGAACGCCACTTGCTACGATTCTTGCATACTTCTTTCGCTTCGACCACATTCATACATCTTGTCATACATACACGCCGGTTGCGAGTACTACGTACCTGATCTTTTTGAAGAACCTCACCAATAAGGTCGGTATAAGTTTTTCTAGGGCGTCCCCTCTCGGCGGTTCCACTGACATTCACCATATAAATCCTTTTTGTTAGTCGCCTTTCATCCATTCTCTCGACATGCCCAAACCATCTCAGCATATTCTTCTCAATCCTCGTCACTACATCGTCTTTTAAGCCGCAACGTTCTCTTATCACACTATTTCTCAATCTGTCATTCCGAGTTACACCGCACATACTTCGCAGGGAACGCATTTCTACAGAATTTATTCTACTTTCATGTTTCTTCTGCCATACCCAACTTTCACTTCCATACATAAGTGTAGGTACCAACACACGTTATCGTTGTAATGGTAGTTTAAGTAGAAGTTACATTAAGTTAGCGCTCAGACTTCGTTCTGGGCACTATCCATCAGCAAAGTTTTCATTTCTCATGAAAAAAACATCATCACCCAACTGCGAAGTATGTGATAAAGTTGAGGACGTGCAGCATTCGCTGATGGATTGTGTAAAGAATAAAAGAGAAAGGGAATCACTGATTAAGGAATTCAAATTAAACATTTTGGATGTTGGTGTTATTCTAAATAAAAACAACATACATACATACCATCACGCCTGTATTCCCCGAAGGGTTAGGCAGAGGTGTACTAATGTACACCCACATTTCGCCGGTATGTTTTAGGTCCCATGTAATAGAAGGCGAGCCTATTGCCATTAACCGGGCACAAATCCAGACTCCGAGCTGCTACTGAGAATTTCATAGAAAAACCCAATAACACTTTGCTCGACCTGGGGATCGAACCCAGGACCTCTAGCGTAGCAGTCGCGCCTAGGACCACTAGACTAATGAGGCAGTCCTTAGTCTAAATATTAATATTAGTTATTCTAAATATTTTGTCAAAACCTACTTCAGATATTGCTAAAAGAATATGTTGTTTGGTTCGAGTGTGTAATCAGTAATTCCTTTTCCGTAGTATTCACATATTCCTATAAATTGTGATCCTTGTGTTAGGTATTTGGTATAAGGTACAATGGGGTTGACGTATCCATGTGGATAAAAACCCCTTTAACTTCAATAAAGATTTAAAAAAAAAAAAACGATGTAATTTGGCAAATTACCTCAAATTGTTATAAATTATAGTCTATATGTTACAGAAGGATAAAGTTTCTTTATATCTAAATTTGGTCGCGTAGAGAAATACCAAGCATAGCTCTCTCCATCCTGATTCAACAAAGCTAGAGATATTATGCCCCCCAGAGAGGCGCCATATTGTTTATTAGTTTATGAAGATCATAAAATAACAATTAACGTACCATAAATTAAAATCTATTTGCATTTTTATACGTCAACATATTTCTTGAAAGATAGCGATCCAGAAATAAGCGCATATGTAAACTTTAAAATGACACAACTGAAAAAATGACACTTTTAGATATAGAACACTCGTGATTTTTGTTTCAATAACGTTATACAAATGATAATTATAATAAATATTTCGGAAGATTAATACTCTGCTATAGTCCTGCACCCACCCGGGATACTCCAGGCTGTAGGTACTATAATAAGGAATATAATAAACCGCGCATCAAAAATACTGATTGAGCAGCAAAATACAGATATCGGTTAGGTTAGGTTAGAACTGTGACCACACAACGCACGAGCCGAGCGAAATCCAGAACCAAATCTAAATAATACCGAATCTGAAGACCAAGAAAGTGTATTAAATATCTAACAGTATAGTATAATTGATTTATTTGATGAGCAAATTTAGTGTGCAATCCAGTATTTTTGGTGCTAATTTCGAATATTTTGATTGAAAAAAGGGGATTTACAGTTAAAGTATTAAATACCACCCATATAATAATGCAGTTGTGGTGTATTTATTTATTTATTTATTTATTTATTTTTATTAAGGTTAACCAACAACTGTTTACACATTACATTTATACTTAATAGCCTGGAGCGCTTTTACATGTGTAACAATTAATTACAGGTTAACACCGCATGCACAATCAACAACGGTGAAATCTATGATAATATTTAAGTTAATGCAACAATGAATATAAAGTTGATTTAAAACTACAACAACAACACACGTTAATAATTCCTTAATAATTTAGCTACACAATCAATTATATGTATTATATATTTATTTTAGTATTACATATATTCTTATCCTATTATATTATTTTTACTATTCATATTAATTATTATGAGGGTAATAGTATTTCAAAATTCATTCGAACAGAGCATGCTTAAAACAATAAATTTAATATAACATAAATCAGATTATTAAGTAAAATGCAGTAAATTCATTCATCGGTGAAAAATAATTAAAATCATATGAGTCGCAATTTATATAACCACACCACAGGTTGTGTACCACAGGTTGTATCATTGATGGCAAAGTCAATCTATTAAATTAAAGCATAATTTTTTTTTTAAATATTGATATGGTCACTAATATTAACCGACTTGGTATTACGTGGATCTCACAACTTTTTACGGTAGAAGAACTGAGTTTACAAGTGCTACGCTACAAGTGCTAAGTGTTTGCTTTTTTTACAAGTGATGTTTTTGATGGCTTAGATTTACAAAAAAAAAGTATACAGGGTGGAAGGGACATCGACGCGCAACGGCTTACCATGACTTCGGTATCTACATGATTCTGGACCCCCCTGCGTTGGAATTTTTCGTCGGCTTTTTCTTAAATTTTACAACTCGCAAGTGAACTCTAAGGAAACAGCTGACCAGAAGATCTTTCGAGTTTAATTTACAATGCTGTTTTTAGTGAAAAAAGTGAATTAATGACTTTTTCATTAAAATTCGTATTGGATTAGATAGAAATAATGATTTTATACAGTTTAAAGTTGAAAAAACTGCAAAAAAAACCTAAAATTAAAAAGCCGACGAAAAATTATACTATGCATCAATGCCGTGTTTGATCGTATTACGCATAGTTTATTATTATCTCGACGATTGCGAATCGTAACATCTGAGCTGTGTTGTATTCCTTACGGTGAGCAAGGTTGCCAGTGCTCCGCGAGGAAACGTTGTGTTGGCAGTGGGGGGACTTTGACCCTTATACTGCCAACACAACTATTCCTCTTCCGTTTAACAGATTTCGTTTTATAGATACCCCTGGTGTTACATGCGTCTATAGGCTACGGTAACCGCTAACCATCAGGTGGTGTATCTAACCAGAAGACGCAGTTTCGAATCCTGCCCCTGGTCGAATTTTTCCTTTGCTTAATAACTTTAAAATCTTAGCATGGAAAATGCCAAAAAATACTAAAAAACTGTACGATGTTCATTAAAAAATATTTATAACCTACCTTCATTCATAGCCATATCCATGAGCTGCAGGTCTTCATCGTTCAGGATGGACTGGAGGAAGCCATCCTGGTTCGTCGGACCTGCCATCTCCGACGAGGAGTTCTGTGGGTCAAGAAATAAGTTATGATAAATGATAAATGATATTTATTTCTGTAAATAGATCTTTTAAAGTCACTTTTACAAGTCAATATTTTACATATTTTTTTAAGCTAGATGGCTCCGGCATTTCCTAGTTGACGATCTCTGTGAAGAAACGCCGAAACAAACTCAGAGAATCATAGTCTTTTAAAGTCCAGACAATGTATAGTAACAAAATATGTGTCTTACAATGTAGGGCAAAGTCTGAAATGGCCTTTTGAAGAAAGAGCCATAGCGGCTTTGAGTAGACCAGTCCCTACTGACGGCACGCATGCATCAGTCATTGTGTAGCTCAACCGTAATTTAGGGAGCTCAACAACCCGTCGCACGACGATACCAGATCAGAGAAATATTTGCGTAGGTCACATAAAAAAAGGCTCAAAGCCACCAGTATGTACCTAGGTAGTGAACAGAAGTGGTAGAAGCTGTTAGTTCGTCTGAGATGGTACAGTCAGCAACGAAAGTTGAAATGAAGTTACTGACCTGTGATGATTATGCGAAATAATTGCTCAAATGACCATTAAATATAGAAAAAAGCTCTTGACAAGTTTTGGAGCTGTAATGTTTTCAAAATTTTGCTGTGTTCAGCGACTTTTGTTGCTGACCGTACCATCGTATTGGTGAATATTCTGTCTCTAAGCAATAATGTGGTAACATTATTGTGTTCCGGTTTGAAGGGCAATGTACCCAGTGACATTACTGGCCATATGAGACTTAACAACTGAGGTGTCAAGATGACAACGCGAGCGATACCACTGGTGTTGCTGACGACTATAGGCTACGGTTGAACTTATTATCAGACGGGCAGTTTGTTTGTCATCATAAAAAAAACGATTAAGCAAATAATATTATTGATATTTGAAAAATTAAATGAAGACAGATAGAGCCACAGGCTGGAGCCCTCTAGTATATCATATTTTTAACTAGCGACTCGCACGGGTGCAATGTACTAATAACATACATGTATTATACATATAAACCTTCCTCTTCAATCACTCTATCTAATAAAAAAAACCGCATCAAAATCCGTTGCGTAGTTTTAAAGATCTAAGCATACATAGGGAAAGACAGCGGGAAACGACTTTGTTTTATACTATGTAGTGATGTTTCTTTTAAACTTTTTCGCATATAGGTATTATTTATCTACCTAGGCATTTTTAATTGTAAGTACCTACAAATAGTTCTATAGAATCCGAAATTCAAGATTTTTAAGTTTTAAGGTTATAACTTGTTTTAATGTTAAAAATTGTTAACTCTTTGGTCAAAGTTTATTTAAAAAACATGGTGTTTCAGTTTGACATTAACGTACTTAACGTAAACAATGAATATTTTATATTATTTAATTTAAGGTATTTGTAACACTTGGTGGCAAACAAGCATACGGCCCACCTGATGGTAAGCGGTTACCGTAGCCTATAGACGCTTGCAACATCAGGGGTATCACTTGAGCGTTGCCGACCCCGTGAAACGAAAGAGGAATAGTTGGGTTGGCAGTATAAGGGTCAAAGTCCCCCCACTGGCAACATAACGTTTCCTCGCGGTTTGTTATTTAATTAATACAAGAATAATATACGTGTTACAAAATACCCCGTAAAAAATATAATTAATTATCAAAGCCAAAAATTTTGTCAGCTGTCATGTCAGGGAACCAGATTATTGAACAGAAAGGCCTACGTACCTATCTAACCTAATAATTGTCTACTTTAATAGTTTTTCTATTTTTCATTCATATCTAAATGTTGTTGTTTTCCTTTTTTTGGGGTATGTTATACAGCGTTACTACGGTTCTTAAATATTGTGAATGGACTCGTTATAAGGCCCCATTTAACCTCCTTTCGGCTTTACGGGTAGTTTTGTAATACCCTGTATAGTTACCTGATAGTAGAGAGGATCATGTTGCTGCGGATGTTGCGCAGACTCCACTTTGTAAGCGCCATCTAGCGGAGCTGCAGCGCCACCTGCGAAACAAACAAAATCTACATTATTAATTACACTGATTTTCCTTGTATATATGTATTGTATGTTATATATGTAGTATATTATGTATGTATTTTTTTTATTATTATTATTATATATTAATGTAATTATTTTAAGTCAGTATATTGTATATTTATAGCTTTTGGGCAATCAGTCATTGCCTCTTATCTCTCGCTCATATTTTATTTGTGCATCTACCGTGTTCGTCTCCGCATCACCCAAAGGTTGTCTGGTAGAAAATGCCTAATGGCATTAAGACCGCCTTTGTACGCCTTTTTTGTTCAGAAAGTATAAATAAATAAAAATAAATAAATTATTTACGTGTATTGGTAAGTTTGTATTAATTTTCTTTAAAAAACAAACATCTCCCGTACTTGGGAAATGTGTTCTGATTTCAAGAGCAATGTAGACATTACAGTAGTCCGATTCACGTAATTAAAACCGTAGCGATGTCGCAGCGACTTAATCGTTGAAACAGTTTTCCTATTCACATCCGCGATCGAATCTTCTTCACTTCAATCTTGAACACTGTCTCTTAAGATGCAGGTCTTGCCTAGTTTAAGAGGCAGGGTTTTATTCTATTTTGTGTGCAGATCACTACAACATTTATTGTAAATGGAACATAGCCTGAACGCAACTAGTTTCAACATTGTAGAAAATAGGAAATAAGCATATCTGTATTCTGTATCTGGAAATTTTATGAAATAAATATTATTATATTATTATATATATATTAGTGGTTTATACGCCTTCTCGACTTCAGTCGGTTTTAATAAATGCCCCGTCCCGTAACCAACAGGAAAAAAGGCAATTATTCTCCCCTTAATGTTTTAATATATATTAAATGGCTATTATGTTTTTTTTTTTTTTTTATGATTTTCATTTATTTTTTTTAAAGCTAATGTGATGTATTATATTATGATCGTGTCGTTCCTCGTCTTCTTCCTCGTATCCTTCTTTGGTGTTCATTTATAGGTGGTGCGTTTAGTGAGATTTGGGTGTCAAGTGTTTAATGGGTGTCTTGCGTATTTTCTGTTTGGTGTGTGTTCGATGCATGAGCTGAGGTGGATGGGTCTGTTAAGGTCGTTGAGTGTAGTGTATTAAATGATTGTCGTGTGTTTGGTAATGGTTGTGTGTTTTGTATGTGTTGATCCTGGGTGTTGTGAACAAAGACCGTATCACCGAGAACTTTGCTAAGTACAATGGAGGTATGAATAGCTGCTTGTTTTTGAAGGATGCTTATGTTGATGTTAATGTCTAATTTTTCTATATACTTTGTAATACTTTTGGCTACTATTCCTGTTGCTCCTATTATTATAATCGTTTTCAAATCGTTGAACTGTGTGATACAGTTCAGTATTAGTAGGTACAGTTATTTTTCAATAGGACGACTTCTAAATCGCTCCGATTGACGGATGTGAATAGGAAAACTGTTTCAACGATTAAGTCGCTGCGACATCGCTACGGTTTTAATTATTAATTACGTGAATTGGAATACTGGGCATATGAGACATAACAACTGAGGTGTCAAGATGACAACGCGAGTGATACCACTGGTGTTGCTGACGTCTATAGGTTGCGGTTGTCGCTTACCATCAGGCAGGCAATATGCTTGTTTGTCATCCAAGTCTTTCTATATTTTTTGGAACGAAGTTCCTTATCGCGCGTTGTGAAAGGGGGCTAGACGGAAAAAAATCTTACGAAAAAGTTGTCACGACACTTTTTTCGAAATTCAAATATTGTTGACAAGCATTCAAATATTATTGAGTGAATGACAATATTTGAATTTCGCGCGTTGTGAATTGTTGAGTGTATACAGGTTTTTTTATTTTTAATTATTAAACTTTAATGAAAGGAACTTCGGTCCATCCGGGTGTCCCTTGACACCTCTCAAGTTTTTTTTCTGTTTAATTATTCTAATGGATTAATTATTATTGTACACATCAAACTGCATTGTTCTCAGTAACTATTCAGAACAACATTGTAAACAAAGATTAACACTGGTTATTTTTTTAAAAGGAGTGTCTATGGAGTTTCTTGCCGGTTCTTCTCCATAAGACCCACTTTTTGGAACCATGCAACTAGTTTTTACTTTTCAAAAGTGCTATTTTGATGGTCTAACTGAAATAAAATAATTGCCTTTGACTTAAGTATAGACGTCAGCATGTCAAGCTATCCAAAACTGTCAAATTTTCCCAATTGAATATGAACCTTATTATTTTATTTTAAAATTTAAAATCTATCAAATAAAGAATGTCACCAAAATCTGCCAAAATGATGTACTGAGGGTACACTTATTGGAAAAAATACCCTGTATTACGCTGGTTAAAACTCTAATCATGCCTTTTTTATGATCATTAAGAGATGAGAAAAAATAACTTTAAATTTGAAAAAAAAAGCACGTCATTTTGACACACTAGTATCAGTTTCAGTGTTTTTATAGTAAAAACTGACAACTTGATAGCTATCTGCAGTCAGTGTCAGTTTTGAAATGTCAGACAGCTGTCATGTACCTCAGGTACAAATTTGGGCTGAGTTGTAGGGACTTTTGATAACTTCCTTTGACTGATTTGGGTAGCTTGCCTCTGTACAATGTTGGCCTTACCGTAAGCTTCAGGGTGTTTCTCTGGCACAGGTGGAATGGGAGCGTGGTAGTTTGGAGCATAGCCACCTGCCGCACCGTGGCTGAGGATAAATAACACAATTAACGATTAATAAATACATATAAGCAGTGATACCCTAGTTGTATGACCATTGAACTGTCAAGTACGCATCTCTAACTTTTCGAAATCATGTGCGTATTAATAATTAATTATCACTTGCTTAAACGGTGAAGGAAAACATCGTGAGGAAACCTGCCTGCCTTAGAGATTTTCTAGATGGTGTGTGAAGTCTGCCAACCCGCACTAGGCCAGCGTGGTGGACTATAGCTTAATCCCTCACTTTCTGAGAGAAGACCTCTGAGAAGAAACGCCGAAACCAGCTCAGAGAATCATGATCTCTTTTAATGTCCAGAAGTAGTACGAAATAGGTTATTTTAGCGAAGGAAATTTACTGCAGGATTCGAACCTGCGTCTCCTGGTTCAATACATCAGACGCTATGACCAACTATGCCACGCAATGCGCGAGACCATGCGCGTCCCATCCGCCAGGTCGAAATTTGTCTTCATATTCTGAATTTAAGATGAAGTCAAGGTGAAATAACTTTATAATCTTAGCATGAAAAAAGGCAAAAAAAACATCATACCATCACGCCTGTATTCCCCGAAGGGTTAAGCAGAAGTGTACTAATGTACACCCACATTTCACCGGTATGTTTAGGTCCCATGTAATAAGCCTATTGCCATTAACCGGGCACAAATCCAGACTCAGAGCTGCTTTCTGAGAATTTCATAGAAAAACCCAATAACACTTCGCTCGACCTGGGGATCGAGCCTAGGACCACTAGCGTAGCAGTCGCGCTTAGGACCACTAGACAAATGAGGCATAAAAATGATACAAACACTTAAGTACATCACATAATCCGACACTAAAACCAGTAAGCTCACATATGCCATCTGTCACAATATTCGATTAACACAAAACTTACGTTATATTATGCGCGTGCGCATGCGGATGCGGGTGCTGGTGGTGGTGGTGATGGTGGTAGTGCTGGTACTGGTCGGGCGGCGGCGGCGGCGGGATCGTCAGCAGAGAAGCCAGGTCTTGCCAACGTTGCTCCACTGACATAGACCGCATTAACGACTGTGGACAAATATTAAACAGGTTTACAAAAAAAACAAAAACATAACGAAACGAGGTCATCAAAAGTCCATACAGCTCAGCCCAAATTTGTACCTGAGGTACCTACATGACAGCTGTCAAGTTGACAGTTTTTACTATGAAATCACTATGAATATGCCAAAATGGCGAGCGTTTGACATTCCAAAACTGACACTGACAGCAGATAGCTATCAAGTTGAAAGTTTTTACTACAAAAACACTATGAAAATGATACTAGTGTGTTAAAATGGCGTGCGTTTTTTTTCAAATTTAGGTAAAGTTATTTTTGCTCATCCCCTAGTGAGCATAAAAAAAGGATGACTAGAGTTTTAACCAGCGTAATACAGGGTATTTTTTCCAATAAGTGTACCCTCAGTACATCATTTGGGCAGATTTTGGTCATCATTTAAGTCTTTACCCTTCAGAGAGGAGAGGTACTCAATCAAATAAATCAAAATGTATTTAATCAATATACAGATTACAGGTCAAACTGTTCAAAACTGTCAAAATTATCCAATTGAACATGAACCTTGTTATTTTGTATGAAAGTTTAATCTACCAAATAAATTTGAAAGATTGAGGTAGCTTGATGTGCTGGCTCTGTACATACGTAATTTATATCGAAATAACAGTAATAAAAAAAATATTTTATATTTTAAAGGCCTTATTGATTTCACACACGCTATTATCAGGCATTGAAATAGACCCCTTACAGCTATTTTTTTTTCTGAAACGTTTGTTTTAAATGTCATAGGTACTCTAACCCATTTGCTTTTTGAATATCATCAAAGTGTAGACACAGCTTCTTTCCAGTTTTTTAAATTATACTGTCATACCTAAGTACACACCTACCTACTCAACTTAAATAAATATTAGAAATACTTTTTAATTTTTAAGCTGTTAAGTTAATGTTTCTTTAAATTGTTAAAACTTATTGTAATAATTAATTACCTAAATTAGTGAAAACATATTGAGTTAGATGATTAAAGCTCTTAGAATATTACGGTAATATCTGATATTTCTGAAATCTCAGAAAAAATATACAAGAAAGCACAGATGTTCAAACAAAAAAAAAACCATAGACAAGGTAAACTCGTGCAGTTGGCGCGAAATCCTAAAACAAACATGGCGACTTTCGATGTCAATATTGTGAATGACAACACGAGTCTAACGGAAGATTTGTGTTTTAACGAAGAAAATCTTGGTTTTTAACGGAGATTCTTGTTTTATGGTAATTTAGGGCACTGTTGGTGGTCTTATTTAAGGTATTAACTAGGTACTATTGTAAACTTTTCGGGTTGTAAACATTTACTGTGGAGTTCGGCTGGGCAATAATTTGCCAACATCATTGTGTGCCAGTTTGAAGTGCAATGTAGCCAGAGACATTACTGGACCAATGAGGTTTCACAACTGAGGTATCAATATACCAACTCGCGAGTGATACCACTGGTGTTGTTGGCATCTACAGTTGGTACAGGTAGGGTTGCCGCTTACAATCAGGTATGCTTGTTTGTCAATTTAGGACAATGAAAAAAGACTTCTATTCCAACAACGCTTGATTCGTTTTCAATTCTACCGCTCAATTCGTCCATCAACTCAGTTTGTACTAACCGTGAACTTTATGTACTTCACATCCGGTCATTGGGCGGCCTCCAACGTGCTTTTATATAACAACATTTTCCTTAATAGACAAAAAATACGTAACACACAACGCGGCAAGCTATACACGCACTATTAAAATGAACGCTATTGCGTCGGAATAGGGTCGGTGCAAAAATGGCATGACTAAAGAATCGTGGATAGATACTACCGCAGATTAAATAATAGTATATCTACTAATGAAATTTTTATTATATTTATTAGTAATCAATACAAATATACAGAAATGCTAAAAAAAATTACTCTTACACAACGCGGTCATCTTGTAAGACCGGCAACATTGCCACGTTGAATGACAAATGTAATTCATTATTTTATTCTGAACATGAAGCGCAGTGATAGCCTAGTGGTATGACCATTGGACTGCCAAGTCGAAGGTCTCGAGTTCGAACCCAAGGCACGCACCTCTGACTTTTCGAATTCATGTGCGTATTAATAATTAATTACCACTCGCTTAAACGGTGAAGGAAAACATCGTGAGGAAACCTGCATGACTTAGAGATTTTTCTCGACGGTTTGTGAAGTCTGCCAACCCGCACTAGGCTGGCGTGGTGGACTATAGCCTAATCACTCTCAATATGAGAGGAGACCCGTGCCCAGCAGTGGGACAGTATATGGGTTGATGATGAAACATGAAAGCATTTTCCTATAGGGTACTATAAGAAAATGAACGAATGAATGAATACCCTAGAGAACAGACAAATGTATACATATAAGAGAAGAGAGAGGCCAAAGAAAAACGGATATTATAGCACTAATATGAAAACAAACAAGTATACGGGCCGCCTAATGGTAAGCGGACACCGCAGCCTATAGACGACAGCAACACCAGTGGTATCACTCGTTGTCATCTTGACACCTCAGTTGTTAAGTCTCATATGCCCAGTAATGTCAATGACTACATTGCCCTTCGTCGGAACACAATAATGTTAGCACAAAATTTTGATAACATGACAGCTCCAAAACTTGTCAAGTTTTTTTTTTATTATTTATTTATTTATTTATTTATTTATTTAATGCTTTATGCACAACAAATTGTACAGAGGCGGACTTAATGCTAAAAGCATTCTCTACCAGTCAACCATAGGGTGATACAGAGACAAAGCGTGGCAGATGCATTAATCAGTCATACTGAAAAAACGTTGATCCATATTAAATGCTACTTAAATATCTACTAAGTTTATACTATAATACATACATAAAGTATTCATTTATATAAAATAAAATACATAAATAAACAGTAATAAATACATACCTAACAAATTCATGAATTTAAATAAATATATATATATATATATATATTATAATAAATACTACAAAATATCAGTGATGAGATGATTCTGCCAATTTCTTTCGAAGATACTCACGAACTTTCGTTTTAAACGAATAACGACTAGTTGCCATCCTGATTTCCACAGGGAGCGCATTCCACAGAAGTATAGACTGTACGAAGAAAGAAGAATGCAGAAAGTCAGAATGATGAGGAGGACATTGTAAGAGACGATTAAATGAAGAGCGAAGATTTCTATTATGAATAGTACATAAAAAATTAAAATGTGATAATAAATAAGTAGGAGAAAGGGGAGAATCGAGAATAGCGTATACCGTCGTCAATGCTCTCAGCTCTCTACGTTCCCGAATCGGTAACCACTTTAAGAGTACACGATATTCTGAGACGTGGTCGTATTTACGAAGATTGAATACAAATCGAATGCAGTTATTCAGAAGGCGGTCAAGCTTGTTGAGAAGATCTGCATTCAGGTCGTAATAGCACACATCACCATAGTCGATTATAGGAAGAATTAGAGTCTGCACAAGCATCACCTTTACATTACATGGGAGTAAATTTTTTAATCGGTACAGAGATCGCAACGTTCCGGTGACTTTCTGGCTTACATGCGCTAATTGCGCCCGCCAATTAAGGGTAGCATCGACATACAAACCCAAATCTTTAACGTCAGGGCTTAGCGGTATTATTGTTCCATTGAAAATAACAGGCGGCAGGGAACAGCTGTCGATTTTGCTTATATTTCGATGACTACCTACAACTATGGCCTGGCACTTAGCGGGATTTACCGCCACACCAAACCTCTCTGACCAATGCTGAATAGCTGTTAAATCTGAGTTAATTTTATTAACGACGGTCGATATATTCTCAACAGTCCCTTGGCAATACAATTGTAGGTCATCAGCATAAAGATGATACGCACACCGAAGCTCACGAGTTAAAAGGTTTATAAAGATAGAAAATAACAGAGGAGAAAGAATACCGCCTTGTGGAACGCCGGCCTCAAGATCACACCAAGTCGATGAAGACTCACCAGCATGAACTGACTGCTGACGCTCCCGAAGATAGGAAGAAAACCAACCCAGCACCTCATGCGAGACCTTCAGGTGGGAAAGGATAGACAGCAGGATTTCATGATTGACCGTGTTAAACGCATTTGAAAAATCTACGAGCACCAGTACAGTGATTTTCGTGTCCTCCATACGCTCTCTGATGTCGCCAATCACTTTCAAAAGGGCAGAAACAGTACTGTGCCCGGGTCTGAACCCTGATTGAAAAGGGCTTATTAAGGAATTGCAGTGTATAAACTGAGAGAATTGTTTATGAACACAGGCCTCAAGGACCTTGGATAGAAAAGGAAGGATGGAGATTGGACGGAAATGGCAAGGAAGAGCAGGGTTAGGTGTCTTCGGCAAAGCCCTTACGTAAGCTCTCCGCCACAAGGTAGGAAATACACCAGAGTCAAGAGAGTAGTTAATGATATGAGAGATAGCAGAAAGGAGATGGTCAAGGATTATCAAAATCATGCGGCGGGAAATGTTATCACACCCTACCGCATTAGATTTAATAGATAAGATGATCTTTTTGATCTCACTAGGGTTTACTGGGCTGAAGTGAAAAGGCTCAATATCTGGACGCGTCAGACCAAAAATATAACTAAGAGTCTGTTGTTTGGTTAGGCTGTCTATGATAGGGACAGTGGAGAAATGACGGTTAAGATCACCTAAACCAAATGTAGGAGGAAGGTCCAAATGCCGCGGTTTGCCAATGCCTAGAGTTCCGAGGAATTTCCAGACATCGGCAGAAGATGAAGAAGTAATGTTATCAAGGATATGGCGGCGTTTAGCGTTGCGTATCATCTGATTACACCGATTCCTTGCAAATTTGAAAAAAGTCCAGTTGTCATCAGTACGATCTCTTTTGAACTTACGGAACGCACGATCTCTTCTCCTCATAGCCATCTGAATTCCCCTAGACATCCAGGGAGCAGGCGATCGCTTCAATTTGACTTTCCTGATGGGAGCATGTACATCATAAAGTTCAATCACTTTATGATTAAAAAAATCAACCTTATCATCAATTGTAACAGCACCCACCAGGGGCCTCCAATCAATATTAGAAGCATCTTCGCCAAGTTTACCGACGTCCATTCGAGCAAAGCAACGCCTATGCAGAATCCTAGGAGCAGGCTTTGGTGGTTTAAGGATGTAAGATAGGAAAATAAGGTCGTGGTGAGAAAAAGCAGGAGCAACATGTTGACCATGAGAGGACACAAGGGAGGGATTCGAGGTTATAATTAAATCGAGCCAAGTATCATCACCAACAGTATTATGGTGTGTGGCTTGAAGTGGTAATAGGTGTAGACTTGCCGACTCGATAATATGCAGGAGTTTACAGGATCGGGGGGATTTGTGTGCTAGGATGTTCGTGTTGAAATCACCCATAATGATGTGGTGCACATACTCAGAACCCAAAGATTCCAGTACTGATTCGAATTCAGTGAAGTAATCAACATTGGGGGGACAATAGACAACACCAAGTATAGTTTTCACACCCTTGACACAAACCTCTAGGAAAAGAAACTCAGCAGCAGATGAATTACTACAAGAAGAAAATAAAATTTTATAAGGAAAGTCACTGCGTAAGTAGATAGCCACACCACCCCCTCTTCTACCAACTCTATCATTTCGGATGAGTATGTACCCAGGAAGAGGGTAAGTGGTTGACAATAAGGTAGGTTTGAGCCAAGTTTCAGATATCAGGATGGCATGAACATTACAGTTATAAAATGTATCATACAAGTCACTGAAATGACTTGCAACACTTTGTGCATTCATGTGACAGACATTCAGTAGATGTCCAGATTGCTGAGTAAACTTGCGTTCTAAAAAATCACCAAGAGTATCAGTCACTGAACAAAAACTTACATTTCCAGAAGAGGAAACAGATTCATTGGCAGAATAGAAGGAATCATCATCAGACATATCGTAAAATAAATATTATACTAAAGTAAAATAAAATAATAAGCTAAATAAAAACAGAGTAAAAATTAAATGAGTAGGTACCACGTGTGCATCACTGTACCACCCACCAGCAGACAACAACATACATTCCAAGAATACAGAAAATTTAGATTTAAGAACACTATAAACATAAACAAAGCATACTTGTGATTAAAGAACTTAATAATACCAAAAATAAAAAAAAATAAAAATAGATCACCCATAACCACACTACAACTTTTTTATGAACATGAACGTATCAAGTCAAATTAAAAGTTTGACAGTTGACACTTTGAACACTTTTTATTATGAAGGTAAGGTAAATATTTAATGGTCATTTAGGCAAGATTTAAGTAAATCCTGCAGTTTATAGTACCCGCAGGGTAGCGGTGAGCTCTAATGCAACAAGTGGCGATCACAATAAACCGACTGCAGTCGCAGTGATACTTAAGCCACATTGTAAAAATAAATAAAAAATAGGCAAGATTTTCGAACAGGCCAGTAACTTCATATTAAAAATCGTATTGATGATCGCAACACGTTCAGTAACATTCGTTGCTGAGTTGCTTGTAACACCAAAGAGGAATTCAGCAACATTAGCAGAGATTACCACTCTAAGCAGATCCCATTTTTTTTTTATATTCGGCTATGGCGATGAATGCCGCCAAAACCGTAAACCAATAAAAATTAGAAACTATAACGTTTTCGAATTCTAATTTGAATTCAAATAAAGAATGTTTAATTAAGCTACCGGTCTCATTCGGCTCGCGTGCCGTCAAGCACACATGACCAGCAAAACTGACTGTTTGCAGTGGTTTACAAGTGTTCTGTCAATATTGACAGCAAGTTTTCACTGTGAGGGAAACGGTTTTTTTATTTCCGTTCTTTTTTTGAATGAAATGTTGCGTTTTAAGAGTAAAAAAAAGGTCTACAAGTATTTGTGGAGTTCCAGTATGAACTGCCACGTTGGTTTAG
Source organism: Acronicta alni (assembly GCA_964056405.1). Classification (NCBI taxonomy): domain Eukaryota; kingdom Metazoa; phylum Arthropoda; class Insecta; order Lepidoptera; family Noctuidae; genus Acronicta; species Acronicta alni. The sequence goes on from OZ043943.1 coordinate 1,793,045, forward strand.
TGGTGCTAAGCGTGACTACTATGCTAGAGGTCTTGGTTTGATTCCTAGGTCGAGCAGTGTTATTGAGTTTTCCTAACAAATTCTTATTAGCAGCCCGAACTTTGGATTAGTGCCCGATTAATGGCAATAGGCTCGCATACCGGCCAATTGTGGGTATAGGTACAACGGTCTACTACTTTGTTATGAAATAGGGGTATTTCCATTAATCGGGCCCTATTCCAAACTAAAAGCTTCTGGGAGCCACTGAGAATTTCAAAAAATATTGCAATAACACTACTCGACCTAGGAGTCGATGCCGGAACGCAATCACGCTTAAATACTACCAGTGTTAAAAAATATAACTAAAAAATAAAACTGTTGGCTGGCACTTACAGTTAACGACAGTTTACGGGTTAACTCCTAATGCTAGAAAGCGCGTAACAGTTAACTAAACTCGTCTATGTCAAGTGCTTTCAATAGTCCGTTAAAACGAGACTATGTTTTCTTTTAATCTGCACACAAACTTTTTTATGAACCTTTTTTGCGTAATCATGCTCTTGTTTTATATAAAAAAAAAAACTAATAGAATTATTACTCTATTCGAAATTTAAATTTAGTGTAACTTTTTTATATCTACCACTAACTAAGTCAAGCAGTGATCAGGCAGTCAAGTAATTTCCATTAATTGTGTTTCGATTCGTTTGTCGGCTCTAAATAATAAAAGTGAACTTCAAACACGAACACATAAAAAACCAAATTGGCAAATTAGATTAGAAAAGAAAATAGGAAGCTTAAGGGCGAATATAGGAAGACTGACGCAATATATAAGAGGTAACAGAAGTAGGAAAGTAGTCGCAACAGTAGAAGCAATAAAAACTAAACATCAACACCACGCACAACATGAAAATACAAACACACAAATTGTACACTTCTTAGACACCTTAAAACAAAAACTCAATGCGGCATCTAGTAGGCTGAAAAGATATATAACATGCACAAATCGTAAAGTCCAAAATACTAAATTTATTAACAACGAAAAGATCTTCTATAGACACTTGACTACAACTAACAAAGAAAACTCCAATTCAAATATAGATACACCCTCTGCCGATACACTTCGAGATTTCTGGGCTAATATATGGGAAAATCCTGTACATCACAATCAGCACGCAAATTGGATTAACGACATACCAACACAAACCCCAGAAATGGAGTTTGAATTTATACCAATAGAAATATTCATAGACGTTATCAAGCGCACACACAATTGGAAATCGCCAGGCACGGACAACATCCATAACTATTGGTATAAAAAGTTCACCAACCTGCACCCATACATTCACAACCACCTAAATACATTCATTCAATCACCACACACATTACCGTCATACATAACACATGGAGTCACATACATGACACCTAAGGATACAAATGACACTATAAACCCGGCCAAATACCGACCCATTACTTGCTTACAAACCATATACAAAATCCTAACAGCCTGTATTAGTGAAATAATTTATAAACATTTAATCAATCATGACATATTAGCAGAACAACAAAAAGGATGCCGTAAGAATAGCCAAGGATGCAAAGAACAACTTACCATTGACGCAGTTACCCTGAACAGCGCAGTAAAGAGCAAAAAAGACATCCATACAATGTTTATTGATTACCAGAAAGCGTTTGATTCCGTCCCACACAGCTGGCTTCTTCACGTCCTAAATCTTTATAAAATTCATCCAACACTAATCTCATTCCTAAAAACTTCTATGCTGAACTGGCAAACTGTTCTCAAAATAACTCGAGCATCAATAACTCTCACCACTGAACCAATTTCTATCCAACGCGGTATTTTCCAAGGAGATGCGCTGAGCCCTTTGTGGTTCTGCTTAGCACTCAATCCCCTCTCATACTTACTTAATAAAACTGACACAGGATTCACACTAACAGGCAATAACACACAACTTAAACTGTCACATCTTATGTATATGGACGACATAAAACTTTACGCAAACGATAAAAACACTCTATACAAATTAGCAGACATAACACAACAATTCTCTAAAGATATCTGTATGCAGTTCGGAGTTGATAAGTGCAAAATTTTTTCAGTTAATAAAGGCAAAATCCAAAGCAATAGGTACATACTCGAATCTGGGGAATCAATTGAGCCGATGGATGAACATAGCACATATAAATACTTAGGTTTTAAACAGTCTAGACAGATACAACAGAAAATTACTAAACAAGAACTGCTGAAAAAATTTTCTAACCGCCTTAACTTAGTTTTAAAAACACATCTTAACTCCAAAAATACCATAAAAGCTATTAACACATTTGCAATTCCCATCCTCACCTACTCTTTTGGAATCATACAATGGTCCAAAACAGACATCAAACAATTACAACGCAATATTAATACACACCTTACAAAACACAGGAAACACCACCCTAAATCATGCATACAAAGACTCACGTTGCCGCGCCATGAAGGTGGCAGAGGGCTGATAGACGTACACAACTTACACAATAAACAAATATTTTCACTTAGAACTTACTTCCACAACAAAGCCGAAAACTCACCTCTACATAAACACATCATACAACTTGACAAAAAACTCACACCACTTAACCTACAAGAAACAAACACGCAAACAAATCAATACCTAACAAGCACACAACAAAAGATAACATCATGGGCTGATAAAGCTTTACACGGAAGACACCGAGCCTACCTGAGCCTACCACACGTCGACAAAGTTAAGTCGAACGAATGGCTCAAGAGAGGTGAGCTGTTCCCCGAGACCGAGGGTTTTATGCTTGCAATTCAAGACCAAATTATAGCCACTCGCAACTATAGAAAATTTATCATAAAAGACCCCAATCAGCCGACCGACTTATGCAGGCACTGCAACAATGCTTCTGAAACAATTCAGCACATTACAGGAGCTTGTAAATCACTCGCACAAACAGACTACAAACACCGCCATGACCAGGTAGCCTCAATCATACATCAAAATTTAGCATATCAACACAAATTAATATCTGACATTAAACCATATTACAAGTATAAGCCCGAGATCATTTTAGAAAATACACACCACAAAATATATTGGGATAGAACAATAATTACCGACAAAACCATCCATTATAACAGACCCGACATCACCGTCCATGATAAAACCAATAGAACTGTTTACTTAATTGATATAGCCATACCAAACTCACACAACATACAAAGCACGATATCTGAAAAATTAAGTAAATACCAAGACCTCGCTATAGAAATAAAAACCCAGTGGAAAGCACACACTGTTCACATCGTCCCCATAGTTCTTTCATCTACAGGTATTGTACCAAAATCTCTAACACAAAGCCTCAACACCATAAACATGCCCACCTACATACTCCACATGCTTCAGAAGGCCACCATTCTCAACACCTGCCGTATCACCCGAAAATTTCTCACATCCTCTACATTATCTTCAACCTATTCCATTTAAACATCCCCTCACACGCTTGGCTCCGGCCCGCATGTGAGGTCTTTTACTCTCTCAATAGGAGAAGAAAATAAAAACATACAATGAAAAATAATAATTAATAATAATAATTTATTTATTTTCTCGCCACAATACACATGGAGTACATATTTTAGGGAACAGGTGGATACAGTAAGTATATTGCGGGAGACTGGTGCCTAAACTAGGCTTGGCTTTACAGCATTGCATTTTGAAAAAGAACATTTAAAAAGGTAAATGAAAGGTAGGGAATAGTAGGAGTAAAACCACTCAAATTGTGGACGAACCTACCCCTTGCATAAAATCGAAGTGAAATAACACTGCTTTGATAAAAAGATAAAGATTATTTGTCAGAATATAGTACAAATCAAGAATTATACTGTCTCGTTGAGCTGTGTTGTGTTCCTTACGGTGAACAAGGTTGCCGGTGCTCCGCGAGGAAACGTTGTGTTGGCAGTGGGGGGACTTTGACCCTTATACTGCCAACCAACTATTCCTCTTCCGTTTTACAAGGTCGGCAACGCGCAGGTGATACCCCTGGTGTTACAAGCGTCTATATATAGGCTACGGTAACCGCTTACCATCAGGTGGGCCGTATGCTTGTTTTTCACTTTAGTGGTAAATACTAGACTGCCTCATTAGTCTAGTGGTCCTAGGCGCGACTGCTACGCTAGAGGTCCTGGGTTCGATCCCCAGGTCGAGCAGTGTTATTGGGTTTTTCTATGAAATTCTCAGTAGCAGCTCGGAGTCTGGATTTGTGCCCGGTTAATGGCAATAGGCTCGCCCCCTTACATGGGACCTAAACATACCGGCGAAATGTGGGTGTACATTAGTACACCTCTGCCTAACCCTTCGGGGAATACAGGCGTGATGATGGTATGTTATGGTAAATAAAAAAAATATATATATAGAAGTAGCTATGCAGTGGTTTTTACTACCCCAGACGAACTCAGTACCATCTCGGATGCTTCATGTTTATTGCGCAATATGGTTTTGGTACCAATGCACCGGTTTAATGACGTCAATCTACCCGTGCACGCCACGTGCTCACAATTAGGCTGTGTACATTCTCGCGTGCAGCAAATTGCTGAGCTATGATATAGTATAGTGTGTAATTTTGTCACACCTTGAGACAAGGTCGCAGCAAGACGTTTTCTGCGATTCGATACCAGTTGACGATGATTAAAACTATTCATAAAACATATCAGCTACCTGACAGAAAAACCAGAGGGTCTACTCTCTATCTCCGTCAACCAAGTTACGAGCCGTTCGAAAGTTCTCCGAAACTTCGGAGTCCGATAAAACAAGTATCGAATTCAATTTTTCGAACGGATAAAAACACATCGAGAGTAAGGACAACTGTCAAATTGTGTTGTCATTCTTTCTTTGTTCGGGCCCCGAACGAATCATCCGTCCGTAGGTGATACGGAGTAGGAAATGCCCGTAACGAAGGTCGAAACTACTGACTTCGTGCTTAGGGAGTAGACCCCCAGAGACCGTACCACCATTCTTTCTTCTTTCTTTCTTTAGTATTGCGATCGTTTTCCGATTGAGAGAGAGGGATGTCGCTCTATAACTTTGTCTGGCGAGCAAGTAGGACTATAAACGTAACAAGCAAGCTACATGATTTTGATGTGCATAACGCGAATTTGGCGTCGATGAAACGGTTGCTAAGCCGAGATTTCTTCCAGAAGTATCAACCTACTTAGTTTTTAATGTTAAATATTTATTCTTGTTTTTGTAAGCTTTGCATAATATTCATTTGTATTTCCGTACGACCCATTCACGGTCTTATATTATAAATTAATGCCTATCAGTGAGGACCTATAATTGGCTATATGTTGCATATTTTATTGAATTACTCAAATTGTTAATGCTGTTGGTCTTCCAATAAATTAAATAAGTTAAATAGAGCCATCCCTTTCTCACAGCCTCAAAACCATCGCATTTACACGTTGTGGTATGGCCCCTGGGATAGGGTTGCTAAATCCCTACTACTTGCGATTATGTTAGATACTGCATTCTCTACCATGTTTTTCCTTTTAATCTTAATATTAACACAATTAATCTCATCATCATCATCATCATCATATCAGCCACAGGAAGTCCACTGCTGAACAAAGGCCTCCCCCATAGACTTCCACAAGGACCGGTTACAAGCCGCCTGCATCCAACGACTTCCTGCGACCTTTACCAGGTCGTCCGTCCATCTCGTTGGAGGCCGTCCCACGCTGCGCTTTCCGGTGCGTGGTCTACACTCAAGAACCTTTTTGCCCCAGCGGCCATCAGTTCTACGATCTATGTGCCCCGCCCACAATTAATCTATTCATAAGTAATTTATTTATTAAATAATTAATTTAATATTAATAATAATTAAGCAATCATTTTCATCATGTTATTAATATCATCAAACCATTTATTCCAATGAATGTTTAGTTTTTTAAATAATTTGATTGTATACATAATCTGAAAAACTGACTAATGCTGTGTACTCCTGTATCTGACAAATTCACTGCATCCTCTATGTTATTTAAATCTATGTGCCTATGTATAATAGAAGTCTTGTGCTTTTGTTTTTTTATTCACGATAGGCCTACGCTAGTTTGCCTGATGTTAAGCGACACTGCGATCTACGGTGGAGCGCGCTTGCCTAGAAGAAACCGCTTCACTCAAAATTTAAAGACACACAGATTATAGTTAAAAACCCACTCGGGAAGCTCATTCCACATTTCAGCGGTACGCATGATAAAAGCAGACTTAAAGCGTTTAGTACAGTAACTTACGTTGATTTTACATGCCATTTGTATGTATTAATTTAAAAAAGGGTGAATAACACAGTTTAAAACCAATTACAATCATAACAGACAGAATAACAAATATATGTAGAAGTTAAAATTAAAACAAAACAAAAATAAGATTAAATACTAAGGCTAGCTACACTCACACAACGTCAGGTACCATGATAAGCTTTTATTCGTTCTGACAATTTCATAGAAAAACTCAACAACTCTTTCCGCGACCTGGGAATCGAAAATAGGACCTCTAGCTTAGCAGTCGCATTTACAACCACTAGACTAATGAGGCATTTGCACACAAGTACCTGCTACCCCTCGTTTAATAATGAAGTAGGTAGCACTGATGTTATTGTATCTCCATTAATCATAATTACATACTATTATGTACTCAAAACTATAGTGGGAACCCGTTCAGTAATTTTCAAAAAGATTCCGTACAATAAGTAAGGAAAACAATATTCAATTCTCACACTAATACGCTCAACACCCGCCAACGCAGTCGAAGCGAAGCGTCGCGACTTATATTGGGGTTGGCTTTCAGTCTAACCAGATGCGGCTGAATATCAGTATTTTACACGAAGCGACTGCCATCAGACCTCCGCAACACAATTTTCTTGGTAATACAGATATCCTGAGGAGAGGTAGGGCATAGTGGGAGTATTTCCACTCAAATTGAAGCTGCCCGTCTGGGGAAATACCTCCGTCTTGCAAAAAATCGAAGTGAAATAACACTGCTTTGAGCTGTGTTGTCTTCCTAACAGTGAGCAAGGTTGCCAGTACTCCGCGAGGAAACGTTGTCTTGGCAGGGGGACTTTGACCCTTATACAGCCAACCCAACTATTCCTCTTTCGTTTTACAGGGTCGGCAACTCCGCAAGGAAACGTTGTGTTGGCGTGTAGAGACTTTGACCCTTATACTGCCAACCCAACTTGAGACTCTTCACGGATGTTATCGCGTATATTGACATTATTAATCCCGACGTTTCGGACTCGACAGCGTCCAGAAAAAAAAATATTATTCCTTAGGCAATACTTATTAGGTAGGCTTATTAGGCATTGCAAATATTCAAAAAAGTCAAATATTTTATTTCAATTAGACCATTAAAATAGCACTTTTGAAAAGTCAAACTAGTTGCACGGTTCCAAAAAGTGGGTCTTATGGAGAAGAACCTTATTCTGTCGCTAAGCAATAGTGTTCGGTTTGAAGAGTACTAAGTTGTCAAGATGACAACTGGTGTTCCGCTTACCATCAGGCGGGCTGTGCTTGTTTATCATCTTATAATAATTAGAAAAGCAATAATGTGCTAATATTATTGTATTCAGGTTTGAAGAGCAATGTAAACAGTGACATTTTTTGGCATGAGACTTCACAACTCAAAATGACAACGCGCGAGTGACACCACTGGTGTTGCTGGCGTTTAGAAAGAAAGAAAGAAAAAGTATATTTTTGTATTTTTTTGGCATTTTCCATGCTAAGATTTTAAAGTTATTTAGCGAAGGAAAAATTCGACCGCGGGCATGATTCGCGGGAAGGTTGAAAAGCAAGCTTTTCAATAGGTGTTACTGACGTCACCATAAAGACGTAAATTCTGAATGTGAAGGTAAAATTCGTCATGGCGGGTGGGACTCGAGGTGGCTTAGCAGTCATAGCGTCTGGTGTACCTAACCAGAAGACGCAGGTTCGAATCCTGCCCGCGGTCGAATTTTTCCTTCACTAAATAACTTAAAAAAGTATAAAAAAAAAGTATTTATTTTCGCCCAATACGACGCATGACAAAAGTTTAAAGGTTGCGGCTTACCATCGGCCGGGTCGTATGCTTGTTTGACATCTTATAACAATTAAAAATAAACTCTACACTTTCTTTGTATTAAGCGTGTCTCCTAGTATTGTGGCATAGCCTAAGTTACTGCACTTGAGAATTTTGAAGGCTCACCGCTCTCGCAACCCCTGGATGAATCAAGAATGACTCCTTTTTTTATGTAGCCTTTTTGTGTGGGCAAAGGCCTCTCCTAACTCAGACTCACAGTGCTCCAACGAGAAAACTTTGTGTCGGCAGTGGACTTTGACCCTTAAACTGCCTACCCAACTATTCCTATTTCGTTTTACAGGGTCGGCAACGAGCAAGTGATACCCCTGGTTGCAAGCGTCTATAGGCTACGGTAACCGCTTACCATCAGGTGGGCCGTATGCCTGTTTGCCACCTTGGCAGTAATCCTGGACTTCTTCATACCACATCAACAAAAAAGCCAACGATATGTATTATTTATCACTTCAAAAACAAGATGTTAACAAAAAAAAGAAATCCAATATGGCGGATCTTTAAATTAAAATCATTATGATTGACAGTATGTATGCAGTGTGAAGTATTACAATTGGATTTTAATTACTTTTTCTACTACTTATAAACTTTCTTAGATCGTTCTAACGTTTTTTTAGTTAAGAACATGGAATTCAAGCCCAACATAGAGTGGAATGGCAGCCTCTCATCATCAATCATCATCAACAACCCATATACTGTCCCACTGCTGGGCACGGGTCTCCTCTCATATTGAGAGGGATTTAGGCTATAGTCCACCACGCTAGCCTACTGCGGGTTGGCAGACTTCACAAACCGTCGAGAAAGATCTCTAAGGTATGTAGGTTTCCTCACGATGTTTTCCTTCACCGTTTAAGCGAGTGATAATTAATTATTAATACGCACATGAATTCGAAATTCAGAGGTGCGTGCCTTGGGTTCGAACTCGAGACCTTCGACTTGGCAGTCCAATGGTCATACCACTAGGCTATCACTGCTTTTTGCATGGCAGCCTCTGCAAATGCATAATTCATCTGTATTTCCAAATACTTTGCCGTTAAGCAATAATGTGCTAACATATTTGTGTTGCAGTTTGAAGGGCAATGTAGCCAGTGACATAACTGGCCATATGAGACTTAACAACTGAGGTGTCAAGATGACAACGAGTGATACCACTGGTGTTGCTGACGTCTATAGGCTGCGGTTGACGCTTGCCATCAGGTGGCCTGTATGCTTGTTTTTCATCTTATAACAATAAAGAGAGAAAACCAAGGATTGTGATAATCAGAAGAATGTATTGATTTCTAACACGCGAATATTGAAATAAAACTACTTTTTACGGATTCTATCGCGTTATATTGATATTATTAACCCCGACGTTTCGGACTCTTTACAGCGAACATGGTCGCGGGTCGACGTCTACCTGGATCTATTAGTCACGGATGTCCACTGCTGAACATAGGCCTCCCTTAAAGATCGCCACAAAAATCGGTCTTGCGCAGACCGCATCCACCGACTCTCTGCAACCCTCACGAGGTCATCCGTCCACCTAGTCGGGGGCCGTCCTACGTTGCGCTTTCCTATGCGTGGTCGCCACTCCAGGACTTTATTTCCCCAGCGGCCATCCGTTCTCCTGGCCACATGGCCCGCCCATTGCCACTTCAGCCGTGCAATCCTGCGAGCTATGTCGGTTACTTTGGTTCTTCACGGTTCGACTTAAAACGTACCTAGTTTTTTATTTTCAATCAGAAGAATGGTTTTCAACATCTGACCAAGGAACTCTAAACACACCGGTAATTCTGTCACGGTCATGTCAAGGTATCGAGTTCGACTCCCGGCTGGGTACTCTATAATTTAGCTAATGACATGTATGAACAAAGTTGATTTGTGTCGAAAAAATGGACAAATTATGTTTTTGTTAGCATACGGATCTTTTGTTATGATAATTATTGTGTTGGTGCTTCATTAGCGTAGTGGTCGTAAACGCGACTGCTAAGCTTGACGTCCTGGGTTCAATTTCCAAGTCAAGCAGTGGTACAGTAACCAGCACATCAAGCTACCATAATCTGTCAAATTTCTTTGATTGATTTTCAACTTTAATACAAAGCTATAAGTTGAAATAAAACTACTTTTTACCGATTTTATCGCGTTATATTGATATTATTAATCCCGACGTTACGGACCCTTTACAGCGTCCATGGTCACGGGTAGACTATTAGAGGTAATAATTTAAGTCGGGATTCATAATATCAATATAACGCGATAAAATCCGTACAAAGTAGTTTTATTTCAATGTATAATATTCGCGTAAATGTCAGAAATCAATATGAGTGATAATTAATTATTAATACGCACATGAATTCGAAAAGTCAGAGGTGCGTGCCTTGGGTTCGAACTAAAGACCTTCGACTTGGCAGTCCAATGGTCATACCACTAGGCTATCACTGCTGCTCCCACTGCTGGCCGGCTTTTTTTTAGTTTTTTTTTATTATCTTTATATTTTCTATAAAAAAAGGATGAGTGTAAAAAAATCTTTAATAAACTTTAGATTAATTATAATATTTTTTAAAATAAAGAGAATAATTAAACAATACCATCGATCGATTTCGAGTATCTAAATGAAAGTTCGCCCGTTAATAAATAACAAACATATTGGCAAAGTTAGAGTGTAGGTATATTACATAATTATTATTTTTTAATCTATTTCAAATAAGTTTCCGACGCCACCATATCAGAGGCTACCTCAATCTGTCAAATTTCTTTGAAAATTTGACAGTTCATCTTCAATTGGGAAAATTTGACAGTTGTGGATAGCATGACCTGCTGGCGTATGTACCTACACGTCGTCGTTATAATATTTCTTTTTTTTTTAAATCGGAATAGATTCGGAGGCAATAACTAGTTAATTAATGACTTAACTGTTCAATATTTGTTTAGTCATAATAAACAGTTAAGCTAAGAACTTCAAATTATACCTCATCACTGACGGCACAAACAAATATTATATCATTAATCTTTTAAGCACACCGGAACTTATTTCAATAAAAAAGAAACCAAAAAAAACTTACCTGATATTCAAAAACATCCATTATAACAACATTAAAACTTAAACTTAAAAAAATTAACTAAAAACTAAATCCAACACTAATTAAAAAATATATTGCACTTAAAATCAGACTGTCCACAAAGTGGTGTATTGCACAAAAATTAAAAATAAATCAGGTACGTGTAGGAATCACATCGTTATTCCTTGGTCATTTGAATAGTAATGTCAGTTTGACATTTGTTTCAAGATGGCGTCGCATGGTACGCGCGGTGCGCGGCAGTGCGCGGGTCTTACTGCGTGCACATTACCGATGTGCCGTTGGTAAAGAGTCAAGCGTTAGACTTAGAATTTTATGGGGTCCGTATATTTTTTTAGTATCTAAATTATCCTAATCTTTTCCCAACTATGTTGGTAGCTTTCAGTGTAATCAGATGTGGCTGAATATCACTGTTTTAAGCGAGACCTTTATCATTGCATTTCAGTTTGAAGGTCGATGTAGCCGTAACAACTGAGATCAAGATGACAACGGGCCAGTGATACCACTGGTGTTGCTGGCGTTGGCATAGGCTGCGGTTGCCGCTTAACCTTTGTTTGTCATATTCATCATCATCAACCAATATATTGTCCCACTGCTGGGCACGGGTCTCCTCTCAAAGAATGAGAGGGATCAGGCTATAATCCACCACGCTGGCCTAGTGCGGGTTGGCAGACTTTACAAACTGTCGAGAAAAATCTCTAAGGTATGCACGGGTTTCCTTTCAGATTGAGAGGAAACCCGTGCCCAGCCGTACAGTAATGACGAGAGAAGGTTTCATATCGATCCACGGACCCCTAAAAAGCTAAACATCTAATACGGTGGTGTGAAATCGGCGAGCTAGCGAGCACCACTCATTTTCTAACGGTCACCGAGCTTTTAGACATACTTTCGTGAACACTTCTTAGATACTCGTGAAATTGCGTTTAGAAAAGATATATAGTCCGTTTCTAGCTCATTGGACGCATGCGCTTTAAGGTGAATCGTAAATCGCCCGCCAAATTCAAAATAATTTCGAGCATGATGATTTTTTGAACATTTCGAACTTACCTATGAGATTTCTGACATTTACGCGAATAATATACATTGAAATAAAACTACTTTTAACGGATTTTATCGCGTCATATTGATATTCTTAATCTCGACGTTTCGGACCCTTTACAGCGTCCATGGCCACGGGTAGACCCAGATTTTCATAAAATTTGGTACAAATATAGATTAGACTGGACAAGGAGCTTTCTTTTTTTTGGAACATTTTTACACAGCGCCATCTAGTCCCAAACTAAGCAGAGCTTGTACTATGGATACTAGACAATGGATATAATACTTACATAGTTTTTTTTTTGTAAATACATACTCATAATACATAAGAAACGCCCAGACAAACACAAATACTCATGTTTTACCCACACAAATATTTGTGTCCTGTGGGAATCGAATCCACGATCAGCAATCCGGCACTCGAACCACTAGACCACAGACGTCGTCATTAGCATTGGCTACCTTTTGTCTCAAAAAGTCCCTTTGGGGAGCGGGTGAACTCGCGGGCAATAGCTAGTTATCAATAACTATGGTACACGGTTCACCCAAATAGCGGGCCTCAGGAAGAAGTACCAGCAAGAAACTCTAGACGTATTCAGAGGATATTAACTACACAATATAACAACTAATGATGGGACCATTGGTCAAAGGTTTCGGGTTCGAATCCAAGGCACGCACCTCTGACTTTTCGAATTCATTATTAATTATCACTCGCTTGAACGGTGAAGGAAAACATCGTGAGGAAATCTGCATGCCTTAGAGATGTTTCTCGATGGTGTGAAGTCTGTCAACCCGCACTAGGCCAGCGTGGTGGACTATAGCCTAATCCCTCTCAATATGAGAGGAGACCCGTGCCCAGCAGTGGGACAGTATATGGGTTGATGGTGAATATTACAACTGTCTGATTAGCGTAGTGGTCGTAAACACTACTGCTACGCTTGAGGTCCTGAGTTCGATTCGCAGGCCAAGCAAAGTGTTATAGAGGTTCTCCATGAAATCCTCAATAGCTCGGAGTTTAAACATTTTCTCTATAACGAACACTTTTCAAAAAACGAAAGCTATACCTACCGAATATAACCGAAAACATACGAAGTGACACACCGCATTCTTTTTTCAAACGCAATGATTGATCGCTACTCCCGCGCATTCAGACAGTTATTCTATAATTAAGTTTTTTAATTACCTTATAATATTTATTGACAGTATTAATTTGAAAATAATAATGTTTTTCTTCACAAGAGTGAAATAAATTAAATGTACTTAATAAGATTACAATTAATTTTAAAAAAAATTAAATGCTGCTATTGCTCTTTGTTAAAAAGGCCAGTTCAGAATTGCCTACATTGAAAAACACATATCTGATAAGCATTAAATACTGTTACTGTCTGGACTTTAAAAGAGACTATGATTCTCTGAGTTTGTTTCGGCGTTTCTTCTCAGAGGTCATCAGCTAGGAAATGCCGGCGCCATATTAATTAAAAATTGACTTGTAAGAGCGGTTTCGCTCTACGTCCGATCCGAATCCGTGAAAATACGCTCCGGAGTAGTCGTAGAACTATTTGTATGGTAGTTTACACACTAGATCCGATTTCTCTACGTCATCCATTTAATCTCTCTCTCTCGCTCTGTATTTTCACGGATTCGGATTGGACGTAGTGCGAAACCTCTCTCAGTGTCTTTTAAATACCTACATAACTACATACATACCATCACGCCTGTATTCCCCGAAGGGTTAGGCGGAGGTGTACTTATATTAATGTACACCCACATTTCGCCGGTATGTTTTAGGTCCCATGTAATAGGGGGCGAGCCTATTGCCATTAACCGGGCACAAATCCAGACTCCGTGCTGCTACTAAGAATTTCATAGAAAAACCCAATAACACTTTGCTCGACCTGGGGATCGAACCCAGTACCTCTAGCGTAGCAGTCGCGCTTAGGACCACTAGACTAATGAGGCAGCACCTACTTATCTCTACTTACAAAAATAATATCGTTTATCATGAATATAGGGTATTTTTTCTCTGAAAAAGTCAAGCGATACAAGCCGCGAGCAAAGACTAGTTAACTATCAACTGTAAAATTAAACAACTACACAGTACAAGTGAAAGTTTTAACTATAAAGTTTAATGTACAGGAGTTATAAAAATCCTAGTTAACGTGTAGTAAGTTGTGTTACAGTTAAAACTAGAATAGTGTTATGTGGTCTAGAAGCAGGATAATGGTTAACACCGTTATTTTATCCATACTAATAAGGTTATGAGATTTAACTGAGGTGTCAAGATGACAACGCGAGTGATACCACTGTTGCTGTGGTCTATAGCTCCATACCATCAGTTGGCCCGCCTGTTTTTGGAACGAAGTTCCTTATCGCGCGTTATGAAAGGGGGCTAGACGGAAAAAATTCTCACGAAAAGTTGTCACGACACTTTTTTCGAAATTCAAATATAGTTGACAAGCATTCAAATATTATTGAGTGAATGACAATATTTGAATTTCGCGCGTTGTGAATTGTTGAGTGTATACAGGTTTTTTTATTTTTAATTATTAAATTTTAATGAAAGGAACTTCGTTCCATCCGGGTGTCCCTTTTTTTTTATAACAGAAGGGGCAAACGAACATGCGCGGGTAAGTGACTACCGCCGCCCATGGACACATCAGTGACTGTCACCAATGTGTTGCCGGCCGGCCTTTTAAATGGGTGTATGATCTTTTCTTGAAGGCCCCTATGTCGTACTGGTTCGAGAATACTGCCGCAGGAAGTTTATTCCATAGCTTACACGTTCTTAGGAAGTTTCGTGTAAACCAGACTGTGGTGGATTGCCAAACATCGAGGTGATGACGATGGAACTAAGTTAACCGCTAAGTTCGCCACACGCCATAAAACTATGGCGTGTGGCGAACTCAGCGGCTGATGTTTGCCTGGTTCGATGTTTTTATGGGATAGGGGCAAACGAGCAGCCGGATCACCTGATGGTAAGCGATTACCGCGCCCATGGACACCCGCAACACCAGAGGAGTCACAAGCGCGTTGCCGGCCTTTAAAAGGGAGTACGCTCTTTTCGTGGAGGTTTGAAAGTCGTATTGGTCACGGAAATACTGCAGGCGACAGTTTATTCCACAGTTTAGTTGTGCGAGGCAGAAAGTTTCTAGAGAAACGCACAGTAGTGGATTGTCAAGCATCTAGATGATGTGGATGGAACTGTTGTCGCGTAGAACGATGGTGTTAAGAGGCAGCAGGTATGAATCTGAACAGTTCCTCGGAGGTATTATGCGATAGAAGATGCTGCATCTCGATCGATCGATTACCATTATTGGGTTTTTATACGAAATTTTCAGTAGCAGCTCGGAGTCTGGACCTGTCCCCGTTAATGAGAATAGGCTCGCCCCCTATTACATGAGACCTAAAAATACCGGTGAATTGTAACTGCCTAACCCTTCGCGGAATACAGGCGTGATGGTACGATTTTGATTGACAGGTATTGTTATGACGTAACAAGTAATGACGTCACAACTAGGTACATTGTTGTTTTGTCCTTAACACTGAACCAACAATAGAAGGTCATTATCAATCGAGTATAGTTCCTATCGATTTGCGAATCGATACAAAAAAACATCGATTAGCAATCTTAATTCGATATTGCATTGTGCGAACTTGTTAGTAAAAAAAAGGTTGTAAAAATAATTAAAATTGTTTAGAAACACTTACATTAAATTGGTTTAACTTTAGATTGGAATAACGACCTCCTCAAGGCCGTTTGATGAATCAGTATTTAGACAAGTGATGGTTAATATAGCATATAGCATTATAAAGTAGCATGCTTCATCATATCACTACGCAAGTCGCTTTCTCTGTCCCTATATCCAGTACCCAAAGGTACTTGTGGTGTCGCTAGTACCTTTGGGCAATTTATTTTAAATTGACCAGTCTAAAAACCATGAAAGCAAAAAAAATACTTAACTTAATAAGAGAGGTAGGGCACAGTGGGAGTAATTCCACTCAAATTGAAGCTGCCTGACTGGTGAATTACCTCCGCCTTGCAGAAAATCGAAGTGAAATATCACTGCTTTGAGCTGTGTTGTGTTTCTTACGGTGAGCAAGGTTGCCAGTGCTCCGCGAGGAAACGTTGTGTTGGCAGTGGGGGGACTTTGGACTCTTATACTGCGAATCCAAGTATTCCTCTTTCGTTTTACAGGGCCGGCAACGCGCAAGTGATACCCTTGGTGTTGCAAGCGTCTATAGGCTACGGTAACCGCTTACCATCAGGTGGGCCGCATGCTTGTTTGGCACCTTCACTATCACTACTATCACTACATAGTATAAAACAAAGTCGCTTTCTCTGTCCCTATATCCCTATGTATGCTTAAATCTTTAAAACTACGCAACGGATTTTGATGCGGTTTTTTTTAATAGATAGAGTGATTCAAGAGGAAGGTTTGTATGTATAATACATGTATGTTATTAGTACATTGCATCTGTGAAGCGGGGGCGGGTCGCTAGTAATAAATATAGCATAAAGCGAATGATATCGCGGTTCGCACTTTATGCTATAAAGCTATTTTGTTTTATATCGCATAACACTCTCTCTCTATATCAAGCAACTGTCCGTGGGGCGCGGTCCGCCCGTTTTGCCGCAATATAACAAGTAGGCATATAAATTAAGCATGAACTATCAAATTGAACATGAACCTAATTAATTTGTATTAAAGTTGAAAGTCTATCAAATATAATTGACAGATTGATGTAGCTTGATGTGCTATAGCTTCTGTACATTCCACTTGTGAGAAGCGGGGGGTTCGCCAATGAAAGAAAGTAACAAGGTTTTCAAACGAAGGTTTAATATATTGTAATTTTATTCAAAGCAAACATAATTATTTCGTGTAACAATACAAAAGTAATTAGTGGTTGGTAACTGTGAAGAGCCGAGAGTATTTTGTCATAATTAAAAACTTTTCCAATTTGCATATGAATGTAATATTAATATTTCACGACACGTTTGGTATAGTGGCTGAGGGATCGGTTTCTGCGCGACGGGTAGTAGTTTCGATCTCCTCACGGAACAAATTTCAAAGTCAAAATAATCTATTCAAAACAAACTTTTCCTAAGAGAGGTAGGCATAGTGTGTGTAGGCATAGCATAGTGGGAGTAATTCCACTCAATTTGGAGCTGCCCGCCCTCTCAAGAAGGATATAGACTACTTTTTGTTTCAAAAAGTGCGTTGGAACGCGAATGAAATCGCGGGCAACGGCTAGTAGTTACAATATACTGTAAAAGACGCGGCAAAAACTGCGCGCGCACACTTGAATGATCCATGGATCATTTGCTATGATCTCATAGATCCGCAAGATCAATGGAATTTGACACTGATAGGCGCATTTGTGGTGAAAGTTTTTTTTTTACCTTTATACTCCTCATTAGCCTTGTAGTCTTAAGCATGACTGCTACGCTGGAGGTATTGGGTTCAATGTCTGAAATGACCTTTTGCCGTGACCGTATGTGGTTTTTTTTATACTAGTACTAGCGACCCGCCCTGGCTTCGCACAGGTACAATATACTTATAACATACATGTATTATACATATAAACCTTCCTCTTGAATCACTCTATCTATTAAAAAAAACCGCATCAAAATCCGTTGCGTAGTTTTAAAGATTTAAGCGTACATAGGGATATAGGGACAGAGAAAGCGACTTTGTATTATACTATGTAGTGATAGTGAAGGTGCCAAACGAGCATACGGCCCACCTGATGGTAAGCGGTTACCGTAGCCTATAGACGCTTGCAACACCAGGGGTATCACTTGCGCGTTGCCGACCCTGTAAAACGAAAGAGGAATACTTGGATTAGCAGTATAAGAGTCCAAAGTCCCCTCACTGCCAACACAACGTTTCCTCGTGGAGCACTGGCAACCTTGCTCACCGTAAGAAACACAACACAGCTTAAAGCAGTGTTATTTCACTTCGATTTTCTGCAAGGCGGAGGTACTTCACCAGTCGGGCAGCTTCAATTTGAGTGGAATTACTCCCACTGTGCTCTACCTCTCTTATTAAGTTAAGTATTTTTTTTGCTTCCATGGTTTTTAGACTATGGTCAATTTAAAATAAATTGCCCAAAGGTACTAGCGACACCGCAAGTACCTTTGGGTAAGTAAGCTCAGGCTCTCCTTCTAGTGATGGTTAATATAGCATATAGCATTATAAAGTAGCATGCTTAATAAATATCGCGGTTCGCACTTTATGCTATAATGCTATTTTGCTTTATATCGCATAACGCTGTCTCTCTCTATCAAGCAACTGACCGTTGGGCGCGGCCCGCCCGTTTTGCCGTAACATAACAAGTAGGCATATAAATTAAATATGCTATAATATAGCACATAAAATCGCATTCAACTTTGAACACCACTATCTCATACACACGACGGGAACACAGGAACACTGTTTGATCCTGTCTCACACGCGAGGGCTAGCAGAACGGCTCATAAGATCCTACCAAATAAGACATTCAACAACTACAGCATTTTCGCGATAAGTAAGCATAACACTCATACACCTTTCTACTTTCTTAGATCGCATACAATCCTTATTATCGATCAATGATCTATAGATCGCAACGGATCTATAGATCTTGGGGTCAGGCGCAGCAATTACGGTCCTATTCAGAAAGACGGGCGCAAACGCATTATATATCATTATGTTGCGGTACAAGAGAGAATGTTAGTTGATACGAAAACTGTCTAATATTTGTAGAGGGCAAATAATGACGAGACTGAAATTATGTACTCATGGAAGCTCGGTTAACTGGACGGGCTCCTGGCTCAGTAACTACGCTGATATACCGAGCTGCAAGGTTAAGCTGCGTTACAACTGGGTGACCATTCTAATTCTATTATTATGTCGCGAGCCTAGCTATTAACCGGCCACAAACGAAACTCAAATTGAAACTGAAATAAAACTACTTTTTACGGATTTTATCGCGTATAAGTATTGATATTATTAATCCCAGTCTACCCGTGACCATGGACGCTGTAAATGGTCCGAAACGTCGTCGTAAAATCCGTAAAAAGTAGTTTTATTTCAATGTATAATATTCGCGTAAATGTCAGAAATCAATATCAAATTGAAACTACTAAAGGATTATCAAACGTTTTCGCATGACACAAGTAAAAAACTACATTTTATTGACCTTTTGACCGCCACGTCAATAACGAAAATCCGTGTTCGCTACGCCAAGCGACAAATTTTAGTATCTAATAATAAGTAAATAAAACAACAATTTTTGAAAAAAAAAAATTTTGTATTTTTGACGTGCCATGCCGTCGTTGGCGCCGTGAGCAAGTTTTCATTTGACGTCTATACACGTCCGTGGCGGTCAAAAGGTTAAAGCAACCCTGTACGAGGCCCAAAAAGGACCCTATCTTAGCATACTGCTGCGACTATAAAAAAATAATGCCACAGCGACGGTATTCTGACAGCACCATAATCTTTTAATTTGTAAAATATGAAAACGTAGTGGATTGTGCATTAAACAACTTAGCTAATAATATTTACATGTAACTGACATTTTACGGTCAGGGGGTCTACTCCCTAAGCACGAAATCCGTAGCTTCGACCTTCGTTACAGGCGTTTCCTACTCCGTATCACATACGGACAGACGAATGACAACACAATTTGACAGTTGTCCCTACTCTCGATATGATTTACCCGTTCGAAAAATTGAATTTGACACTTGTTTTATCGGATCGAAGTTTCGGAGAACTTTCGAACGGCTCGTAACTTCGTTGACGGAGATAGGGAGTAGACCGTCAGCAACGAAAGTCGCTAAACACAGCAAAATTTTGAAAACATGACAGTTCCAAAACTTGTCCAGAGATTATTTGTTAATGAAGGTAAGGTAAATATTTAATGATCATCTATGCAATGATTTGGCACAACCTTCACAGGTCAGTAACTTCATATTAAAAATCGTATTGAAGATGTTCAGGGATTTTCGTTGCTGACTGCACAATTGTTTGTTTTCCCAAATAACAAAATAATCTTGATAAACATCGAGACCTCGTTCGTCATTTTGACGAATGTCCCAATTCCTATTTCGCCGGCTACATATAAAACGGTACGTTCCACTACAATTTGAAAACTTTCATCTTGTACGTATGTAGGTACACTTTATTTGTTAATAATTATTTTTGATTGAATAACAAATTTGTAGTTAAACTCAGTATGAGCGTAACGGCATTAAGAATATATTTGTACTTATTTAATTTTCTTATGAGTATCTAAACTTCAAGAGAGGTAGGGCATAGTGGGAGTAATTCCACTCAAATTGGAGCTGCCCGACTGGGGAAGTACCTCCGCCTTGCAGAATATCGAAGTAAAATTCCACTGGTTTCAGCTGTGTTGTAAGAATAGGCTTATCTCAAAGGCCGGCAACGCACTGGCAACCCCTCTGGTGTTGTGGGTGTCAATGGGCGGCGGTGATCACTTACCACCAGGTGACCCGCTAGCTCGTTTGCCTCCCTCTTCCAAAAAAAAAAAAAAAAGAAAAAAAAAACTAATTAATATTAGCCTCATTTCTTTTAAAATTGTGTATTGCATACCAAGCAATAAAACGTATCTGAATAAATAAATTAGGTAGGTTCAAAACGTATAGGCTAACGAGACAGAAAATCGGAAGTAAAATAACACTGCTTTAAGCTGTGTTGTGTTCCTTACAGTAAGGTTGTCAGTGCTCCACGAGGAAACGTGTTGGTAGTGGCGGTACTTTAACACTTAAACTGCCAACCAAACTATTCTTCTTTTGTTTTACAGGGTCGGCAATGCGCAAGTGATACCCCTGGTGTTACAAGCGTCTATAGGCTACGGTAACCGCTTACCATCAGGTGGGCCGTATGCTTGTTTGCCATCTTAGTACAAGTTTTTTTTTCATTATATTTGACATTACTGTGTGCTAAATACATTTTTGAGTTTTTTTTATCTAACTACAATAAAAAATACGTCAGCAGGTTCAACACTACTTTTATTATTATTATTTCATAAAACCTTATCGACCACAATATAACTATTAGCGGTTTCCAAAGCAAAGAAAAAAAAAACTTTCAACCTGTCATATCACCCTATTACAAGAAAAAGTAAAAAAAAAATGGTTACCTGTAAACTGTCAACGCATCATTTGTCAAAAACAAAATCCAATATAACATGAGCCCTCTTAGCGGCGCCACTTGTAAGGGCACAAAGCAATTAACCGTCAAATGCGGTACATTTATACAAGGTTCTTTTTTTCGCCGCATGTCAAGATATAGTGGTCGATTAAAATGTTGTATTTTGCGGTTGCAATGTTATGTGGGAGGTAGGAACGCCTCTTGAACATATATTTTACTAGCTTCTGCCGGCGACTTCGTCCGCAAAAAGCTACTTTTAATTATCACTGTAATTTGGCTAATTAACTCAAAAAATACAAATTATAGATATGTCATGGAGTTCATGGAGTTTCTTGCCGGTTCTTCTCCATAGGAAACGACTAATTTGGAACCGTGCCTTTTCAAGTGCCTGTATATGGTAAATAAAACTATTTTTATTTTTGATTTTGATTATTCTGATGTATAAATAATCCCATCAAAAACATTCTGTAACAAACTAGCCAAGTCTCGATGGAGCTGCTTGTTTATCTCTAAAAAGTAGTGAAATCTAGCTAGACAAAGTCGTGCCAAGTCTAAGGTTCCTTACTGCGATTTCTTTATTATTTAAAGTTAATGACAACATTAACTATAAATAATAAAAGTCACACAAGTGACTTGGCCGCTTGAGCTTACTGGATGACGAAAATTTCTGCTTTCTGGTCTTATCCAGAGGTTTTCAAATAGGGGCCTGAAAATGCGGCGAAATGGTTCCAGTAAAGGATGGTACGGCAGTGTTTGCTTCGCGCTCGTCTTGGCGGGGGCACTGCCGTGCCCCCAGATAATACTTATTTTGTATGTGATAATTTGTGTGTTTACGCACGCA
The DNA here is from genome assembly GCA_964056405.1 of Acronicta alni. Classification (NCBI taxonomy): domain Eukaryota; kingdom Metazoa; phylum Arthropoda; class Insecta; order Lepidoptera; family Noctuidae; genus Acronicta; species Acronicta alni. Next base: position 1,815,252 of record OZ043943.1, read on the forward strand.
CCCACGAATTCTAGTGTGGGGCAATGTTTAAAAAAATGTAAAACTAATTTTCTATCTGCTCATAAGCCTAGTGGTCGCGATAACTACGTTAGAGTTCCTGGGTTAGATTCCCAGTTTTTTTTTATTCTTTATTAGATTCCCAGTTGTTGTAATTGTATTTTTTTTTTAAATTCTCAGTAGCACACACACTGATAAGCATCCGAAAGGACTTTTTAAAACAATAGGTGTTTTTTATACCACTAAGGTGGCAAACAAGCATACGGCCCACCTGATGGTAAGCGGTTACTGTAGCTTATAGACGCTTGTAACACCAGGGGTGTCACTTGCGTGTTGCACTGTAAAACGAAAGAGTTGCGTTGGCGTAGGTCCAAGTCCTCCCACTGCCAACACAACATTTCCTCGCGGAGCACTGGCAACCTTGCTCACCGTAAGAAACACAACACAGCTCATCATCATCATCAACCCATATACTGTCCCACTGCTGGGCACGGGTCTCCTCTCATATTGAGAGGGATTAGGCTATAGTCCACCACGCTGGCCTAGTGCGGGTTGGCAGACTTCACAAACCGTCGAGAAAAATCTCAAAGGTATGCAGGTTTCCTCACGATGTTTTCCTTCACCGTTTAAGCGAGTGATAATTAACTATTAATACGCACGTGAATTTGAAAAGTCAGAGGTGCGTGCCTTGGGATCGAACTCGAGACCTTTGACTTGGCAGTCCAATGGTCATACCGCTAGGCTATCACTGCTGTTATTTCACTTCGATTTTCTGCAACCCGGATGTACTTCCCCAGTCAGGCAGCTCCAATTTGAGTGGAATTATTCCTCTCTCGACTCTCAAATTTCTTATATTATTTAAATTATTTTAAAATGCAATCTAATTCCCGCTTCCTCCACCTCTGACATTTCTACGCCCCCCTGGTTGAGAACTCCTGATCTAAGGACTAATACAACAATCTGTCATTGTAGCTGTCACACTAGGCAGGTGGCCTGGCGTCGCCTGTCACTTTGCGTCCAAACACTATTTATCATTGTGCTTTTTATGTGCCGACTCTGGAATATTAGGCTGCAGCGTCTCATGAGCCGCCAAGTAGAAATTCTCACACAAACGTAATTCTATAACACATAATACACATAGTAAGTTTATGAGAATAGTAATTGCGAGCATTTTTTATAGGAACCACTAAGGTGGCAAACAAGCATACGGCCCACCTAATGGTAAGCGGTTACTTAGCCTATAGACACTTGCAACACCAGGGGTATCACTAGCGCGTTGCCGACCCTGTAAAACGAAAGAGGAATAGTTGGGTTGGCAGTATAAGGGTCAAAGTCCTCCCACTGGCAACCTTGCTCACCGTAAGGAACACAACACAGCTCAAAGCAGTGTTGTTTCACTTCGATTTTCTTCATCTTTCAGTATCTTAGGGAAGCGCACTCCATCGCAGATCGCAGTCGCTTAACCAGGTGAACTGGCGGTCAAACGTAGGCCTTACAAGAAAAAAAAACTGCGCCGACTCCAAGAAACTTGAGATAAGGGTTTCAGCATGAAGATGATGAACACAGCGTCTTTAAGTAGACCAGTCTCAACCGACGGCACGCATGCATCAGTCATTGTGTAGCTCGACCATAATATAGGGGGAATGAAAATCAAGTCGGTCTTTGACCCATGAAATTGACCTACAGTATCTAGATTAGCAATATGGTATCTTTTATCCATTGTAGAGATGAGGCGGCAAGATGAAAGATACAGACCACATTAATGAAAGCGGGCCAGGGTTGTCAGTAACGAAAAAATATATAAAAAAATGTTGGGACATTTTTACACAGCACCGTCTAGTCCCAAAGTAAGCAGAGCTTGTACTATGGGTAATAGACAATGGATATAATTAAATCAACCGTTCAAGCTTTATTCAAACAGTTCTTATAAACATTTAAAGCTAAAAACTAAAAATATAAACTTACGACGAACTTTGTAACTAAATATATAATAATTGGACAAAGTACACAAGAAGCTCAAATGAATAACAAAAAAGAATCACAGTAAAAAGTTGGTAATACCGGTTAAATTATGTATTGAGGAAGTGACCATTATCACGTGGTCTCCCATTTGTGGCGTTGTTAACGAAGAAAAAAGCTAAATATGTCAAATTTGGAACATACAAATATAGTTTCGTATTTCGCCGCGGGTCAAGATATAATAGTTGCGGAATACTATTCAATGTTTTAGGGATTTTTGTACTAGATGGCGTTGTGCTCTAATCACTGCTTGTCGTGAGTGACTGTTGAATAGGGTTCAATTACTGTGTCGGGTGAACTGTATTGGGTTTTCCTTATTTCTTAATAGCAGTTTGGATTTTTGCCCGATTAATGGCAATAGGCTCGCCCATATTATCGGACCTATTGTAACAGCACACTTCTGTCTAACCCTTTGGTCAAGCTACCCCAATCTGTCAAATTTCTTTGATAGATTTACAACTTTAAAACAAAACAATAAGATTCAAATTCAATTAGGAAAATTTGACAGTTTTGGATAGATTGACCTGTTGCCGCTTGGAGAATGGGTATCAATTCATCAGAATAATCTTCCTGGGAGACTGGTATCTGAACTAGACAATCCTGTCATACAGATTACCAGGCATGTTATTTTCAAAACGTATAGGCTAACGAGACAGAAAATCGGAAGTAAAATAACACTGCTTTAAGCTGTGTTGTGTTCCTTACGGTGAGCAAGTTTGCCAGTGGTCCGCGAGGAAACGTTGTGTTGGCAGTGGGGGGACTTTGACCCTTATACTGCCAACCCAACTATTCCTCTTTCGTTTTGTAGGGTCGGTAACGCGCAAGTTATGCTCCTGGTGTTACAAGCGTCTATAGGCTACGGTAACCGCTTACCATCAGGTGGGCCGTATGCTTGTTTGCCACCTTAGTACATTAAAAAAAAAAGACGTCATAAAACAACAATTTTATATAAATAACAATTTACAATAATTATTCAACTTCTTCTCTCGTGACAACCCTAACCAAATTAGTGATGTACCAATCTTCCGCTTTCTTTACTAATTTTCTAGGTATAGATGTAAAAGATTAAAATGTCATTCAGACAATCCAAAAACACTAATGACTTAAGACCAAAATAATTCTTTAGAAAGTTACAAATCTAAATCGAATTACACAGATTTTTACATTTGAAAATTAAAATGTGTATATTGCTTGTCATTCTACACAAACTCATAGACACAATTCTCCAACCAAGTGAATACGTTTTTTTATTGAAATAATATTACAAAAAAGCATAGGGTAGTAACTAGAGAACCGACAGATGGCTATAAGAGAAGAGAGAGACCAAAGAAAGTGCGAATATTATCGCACTAATATGATCACAAACAAGCGTACGGCCCGCCTGATGGTAAGCGGCAACCGCAGCCTATAGACAACAGCAACACCAGTGGTATGACTCGTTGTCATGTTGACACCTCAGTTGTTAAGTCTCATATATGTCACTGGCTACATTGACCTTCAAACCAAAACACAACAATGTTAGCTTAGTGGCAAAGTATTTTGCAATCCAGGTACCAACCCAGACGCACTCCGCACCGATTATTCATATCAATTCAGAGAGTGCAAAATATCACCTAAAATATGCTGAGTAAGGGACAGACAGACAGACAGATCAAAGAGGCACAGCCCTTTATATCCACCGCTCTGCAAAGTCATTATCGATTGTGTTAAAATCGATATTATTGCAATATAATTCTAGTCCCCCGTCGCGATATTATATGAAGGATATTTAAATGGATATTGGATATGTACATCACTATTGACACGCTGTGAGTGCCAAAGGGTTGCTTAAATGGAAATGATCATACACACAACATATAAATGCTGTACCTCAGAGGTATACAACAATGTGACAAAACAAAAATTTTACGGAGAGTAAAAAATGCGCGGAGTGAAACTTTGAATGACCTGTCAATGTTGATACTTAATTGCTTTAAAGATATAGGAACAAACTCAACAGTATTTTTTATTATTATTAGATGCAATTATGATGTATTACGCATAATTACAACAAAGTTACTTATCTGATTTTGTGGACTTGAGACTATTTACCTTGTAAGATAAATTAAGAAAGTGTTTTAAGATGTTTTCTTTTCATAGGACTTAATGTCGTATACCATTATGTAGAACTGGTTCTTGCGATTTTAACGGCGCAACAAACATATTTTCAAAAAAAGTGGAGTTAGTATTGTACACCTCTGAGGTACAGAATAATATTTCTGTAAATAGATAAATGATATTTATTTCTGTAAATAGATCTTTTAAAGACACTTTTACAAGTCAATATTTTACATATTTTTTTAAGCTAGATGGCTCCGGCATTTCCTAGCTGACGACGTCTGAGAAGAAACGCCGAAACAAACTCAGAGAATCATAGTCTCTTTTAAAGTCCAGACAATGCATAGTAACAAAATATGTGTCTTACAATGTAGGGCAAAGTCTGAAATGGCCTTTTGAAGAAAGATCTTTTAAAGACACATTTTCAAGTCAATGTTTTACTTTTTTTTAAGCTACATGGCTCCGGCATTTCCTAACTGACGACTGAGAAGATATGCCGAAACTCACTCAGATAATCATAGTCTCTTATATAGTCCAGACAGAATAATATCAAATATAAAAAAAAAATCAAATAAATACTGCAAACCATCATTCCTCGAAGGGATGTACTAATGTACACCCACATTTCGCCTGTATGTTTAGGTCCCATGTAATAGGGGGCGAGCCTATTGCCATTAACCGGACATAAATCCAATCTCCGAGCTGCTGCTGAGATTTTATAGACGTATAATAGTTTACTCGACCTGCGAATCAACATACATATCTATCATCATCAACCCATATACTGTCCCACTGCTGGGCACGGGTCTCCTCTCATATTGAGAGGGATTAGGCTATAGTCCACCACGCTGGCCTAGTGCGGGTTGGCAGACTTCACAAACCGTCGAGAAAATCTTTAAGGTATGCAGGTTTCCTCACAATTTTTTCCTTCACCGTTTAAGCGAGTGATAATTAATTATTAATACGCACATGAATTCGAAATATCAGAGGTGTGTTCCTTGGATTCGAACTCGACCTTCGACTTGGTAGTCCAATGGTCATACCACTAGGCGATCACTGCTTTTTTCAACATATATTTATACCTATAGATATTTTAATACATATCTATAAATAATAATCTAAATAATTAGATTAATTACGAAATGTCAGAAACTTTTTTTTGATACGGAATATCGTCATGAATCTTCTGCCACATCGAGGTGGCAGGGTATCTCGTACTCGTACCGACTAAAAACCGCACTTGCCTTAACCTGCCCTATAGTCATGGCCATGGGATCCGCGAAATTCGCCATGACCATGACAGGCTATGGTCCAGCAGCCGATGGAACCCTTCAGTTCAATACGGACACCTGCGATTTCTATTACTTTAGAAATACCTGAGATGTGACGTCATTTTTGGACCGATTTTACAACAAAGCAGGTCTCAAGTGGTGCGCCTAAGTAAACATGGATGCACTCAATAACGATACCAGAAGTGGGGTTTTTGTGATACATATTTTTGGAGTAGTGATGTGGCTAGTAATATCGATACTTTTAAAGGTTGGTGGATGGAAAAGTTATATGTAATACTCGACTAATTTGGAACCGTGCACCGAGACTCGATATTTCATGAGTGCCTTTAAATGGTTAATATAAAAATCAAACTGTTTTGATTGATTTTGATTTTTGTAAGAGATCGCTTTTAAGGATAAGACAGCTCATTGTAACATTGTCACTAACTTGTCATTTTGTAAAACCAAACTGTGCTACATATTACAGAGATTTAGTAGAAAAACCTGATAACATCGTTTACGTTGTCGATATTTTAAGAGAATCATCGACAAATACACCTCACTATTTGAAATTTAAGCCAAAATACCGAAATGCCTCAAATCCGGCTACTGTATTCCTTGTCACACATCATTTTAATATTTACATATTGTTAAAATTCTTCGGTTAAACCAACATTAGTGACAGGTATCAAACATTTTTGAATTTTGAGAAAAAGAAAACAAGACGTCACCGTTTGTCGTTGTCCTAATGTTTTTTTATGAAAAAGGCCAATACAAGCTGAATAAAACAATACTTATAATGTAAAAAAAAAAGCTTTAAAAAACCAACCAATTGAATTAACCGCCGTCAAGCAAAACTAAAATTCGAAATATGAATTCCAAAAATACTTTAGGGCTGTCGGTCTTTTAAATTTCCAGTACCGATACGACTCGTGAATCGATATAGATAATAATCGATACAAACTATCATCGTTTTGAACGCATGACTGAAGTTCGTGACTTTGATTTAAAATATTGTGTGCCTATTTTACTTTTGTTGTCTCCCTTATTAACAAGCCTGTTAGGGCTGAGCCAAAAATCTTAAGCCGGAAATCTGATCGGACAACTGCTTCAGGAAATACAGCAATAACAGCTTTCCAAGGTTCCAACAGCCGTCAGTCAACAGTTTTATGATATGGTTTCTTGTTGTAGGGCAATTCAACATTAATTAACGAGTTTCAGTCTCCAAAGAAGAAAAAGAAGGCCTAAAACTGGGCTGATTGATGTATTTAAAAACATTGAATATTGTAACAGCTGTATCTCCTCAATCAAAAACAAGAAACATACTTTAATTTACTGTTCTTATGTCAAAAGAGGTCATCAAAACTCCATACAACTCAGCCAAAATTTGTACCTGAGGTATATGACAACTGTCAAGTTGACAGTTTTTACTATTAAATTACTATGAAACTGATACTAGTGTGTTAAAATGGCGTGCTTTTTTTCAAATTTAAAGTTATTTTTTTCAATATGTGTATCCTCAGTACAGAGATTTTTGTGACATCCCTTTAGCACATGAAACTCTCCATCCGCAAGCCGAGAAGAATCTCCCAAATCTGTGTTTAATATTGTAATAATTATAATATTATTCGGTAGCGAAGAACAATTAAATTAATCTTCACAGAACTACCAAACAATTTGTCCATTTTTTTGTCAAACATGATTAATGTAACTTTGAGTTGGAAGTGTCTGGGTTAAAACGATGTTCAAACGGTGTGGTCTAAGTGATAAGAGGAAAGACAATCATACCTTCTCTTGAGAGGTGGTTAAACTCTATTGAGTTCTTATTCAAGGTAGGGCAGTAGGTAGGTATGATCAAGAGGAAACGTTGTGTTGGCAGTGGGGTGGCTTTGACCCTTACACTGCCAACCCAACTATTCCTCTTGCGTTTTACAGGGTCGGTAACGCGCAAGTGATACTCCTGATGTTACAAGCGTCTTTAGGCTACGGTAACCGCTTACCATCAGGTAGGCCGTATGCTTGAAGGGCAATGTAGCCAGTGACATTACTGGGCATATGAGACTTAACAACTGAGGTGTCAAGATGTACAACGCACGAGTGACACCACGTGTTATTGGTGGCTAATTAGTTCACTTCGCCTCCCTTCATGTGCATATTAATAATTAATTATCACTCGCTTAATCGGTGAAGAAAAACATCGTGAGGAAAACTGCTTGCCTTAGAGATTGTTCTCGACTGCGTGCCAACCCGCACTAGATCAGCGTAGTAGACTATAGCCTAAGCCCTCTCAATCTGAGAGGAAACCCGTGTCTAGCAGTGGGGCAGTATATGGGTTGATGATAACATCCCATTTAAAAATGCAGATCTGAAGCCGGATTTGCATTTTTAAATGGAAGAGTGATTGTTTTTGCACCAACTAAAAATCTTATATCTTGGACCACCGCTTAACCCTGCCGCGCTGTGTGTGGTACAATGATCCCAATGACATCGATTCATTTATCATCACTATTTAAAAGTTCCAAGCTTACAGGTTACATACCACCTTTGATTTTGTAGTTACCGACTTTTTTTTGAAAAATATGTACAACCGATTTTTTTTAAATATTATTATGTCGAGTAGAAGAAGTACTTAAAGATTTTTTTAATAATTAATTATCAACTCGCTTAAACGGTGAAGGAAAACATCGTTAGGAAAATTTGCATGCTTGAAAAAATATTTTGATGGTGTGTGAAGTTTGCCAACACGCATTATAATAATAGAAAGAAAGAAAGATCATCATCACCAACCTATATACTGTACCACTGTTGGGCACGGGTCTCCAGTCACAGAATGAGAGGGTTCAGGCTATAATCCACCACGCTGGCCTAGTGCCTTCTGGACGGTGTGTGAAGTCTGCCACTGAACTGTTTAAAACTTTCTTTTATGCCTAGCAGTATTGAAATAAAACTACTTTTTACGGATTTTATCGCGTATTGATATTATTAATCCCGACTATTCGGACCCTTTACAGCGTCCATGACCGATAAAATTCCGTAAAAAGTAGTTTTATTTCAATGTATAATATTCGCGTAAATGTCAGAAATCAATATGCCTAACTGTAGTTTATATATTTGTAACCTTAGCAACATTCCTAAATTGTTCTCTCATGTAAGTATCCAATTTATAATTATTATTGTATCGAACAGTATGTAGGTAACATTATGTAGGTAATGTAATGTAATGTGTTTATTTTTATTGAAAGTATAATTGTAATGTATATTGAATTATCATATAATAATGGACATTAGGTATTGTAAAACAAAATTGGAAATTTTAATAATTAAATTTATGCCACAATGTTTTTTAATATTTGCATGCCAAGTTTCGGTTGAATATAAGGAACTATTTAACTACTATTGTCACCATATAATGTATACCTATATTCAGCAAATAAATGATTTGATTTGATTTGAACATCATTGTACAAAACGATAATTTAAAAGAGTAACCACGGAGTTTCTTGCCGGTTCTTCGCCATAGGAGACGACTAATTTGAACCGTGCACTTAGACTCAACATTTCAGAAGGGCCTGTATTGATTTTTTTAAAATTATAATTAAAAATATTAGTAGGAATTTCTTGTAAGTATGTGTTTTCTATTGTATACGGTAACGGTTCCTAAAAAAGCCGCTGCAGCACGCATATTATATTAACCTAAATGGTACTGACTTGATTGTGGTAGTGTGCCAGCGGGTGATGCGGCACGTGCCGCATCGCCGGGTGCAACATCTCAGTAGTCCTGCTGCCGCTACTGCTGCCCTCTATCGCCTGGAAGTAGACAACCACGTTAAGAGGTTTTATTTTATACTACATACTACTAAGGTGGCGAACAAGCATAGGCCCAACTGACGGTAAGCGTTTACCGTTGCCTATAGACGCTTGCAATACCAGGAGTATCCCTTCGTGTTGCCGACCCTGTAAACGAAAGAGGAATAGTTGGGATGCCAGTTTATGTGTCAAAGTCCCCCCATTGCGAACACAACGTTTCCTAGCGGAACACTGGTAACCTTGCTCACCGTAAGTAACACAACACAGCTCGAAGCAGTGTTATTTCACTTCGATTTTCTGCAAGCCTTCTCCAAAAGGATCCATTTGTAGCGTAGTATGGTTGTTTGGGCCCAAACGCTACCCGGTTTTTTTACTATGTCTTCACGTTTACATTTTAAAAGGTCTGCCTCTTTTGCTTTTCACATTTCCGGGGGTCCAGTTTGTTTTGATCTGGGTCTATATTTGAGGTTCTGACCTTTGAAGTTCGAGCCTTTGAGGTTCTAGCCTTTGAGGTTCTAGCCTTTGAAGTCCTAGCCTTTGAGATTCTAGCCTCTGAGTTTCTAGCCTTTGAAGTTCTAGCTTTTGAGGTTCTAGCCTTTGAAGTTCTAGCTTTTGAGGTTCTAGCCTTTGAAGTTCTAGCCTTTGAGGTTCTAGCCTTTGAAGTTCTAGCTTTTGAATGTGACCCTGCCCTACTCCATTGTTATAGATATAGTATTCTTTATTGTACACCAAAGGATACAGTGCGGAAATAAAAAGCAAACGTCACTTATGTACCCTTGGTATTACAAGCGTCTATAGGCTACGGTGACTGCTTACCATCAGGTTGGCCGTATGCTTGTTTGCCACCTTAGTGGTATGGTAATAAAAAAAGCCTTTTACAGACCATCATACTAACACTAACCAACATAAATATTTACTTACTAAGATACTAAATAAATTATTATATCTTTTTGTATTTTTTGGCATTTTCGAATGACGAATTTTGCCTTCACATTCTGAATTGACGTCTTTATGGTGACGTTAGTAACACCTATTGAAAAGCAAGTTTTTGCTTATCAACCGACATGACTTACTTTACAGTTAGTTCAATGTCGAACGATGGCACCTTGCCTACTATCTTTTTATATTTTTTGGCATTTTCCATCCTAAAATGATTGATGATTTTAAAGTTAGTTATATAATAACAAAAAAAATAAATTGAATGATGAAATATATTACCTCAGGTGGTTCATTCTTGGTGTCGGCCTCGTCTCCGAGCTCAACAAGTCCAAGAGCCTCCTCCAACAAGTCGAAGCGGGACTCCTCACTGCTAACCAGCTCTTGAGGCAGCTCACCCTGGATCAGATACTCGCCTGGAACAACACAGATTGGATTAGAGCACAAGAATGTATTTTCCAGGTAACTACCTCGTTAGTCTAGTGGTCTTAAGCGCGACTGCTTCGCTAGAGGTCTTGAGAGTACAATCGCAATAGGCTCGCCCCCTATTGGATGGGTCCTACCGGCATACCGGCGATATGTGGGTGTACATTGGTACACCTCTGCCTAACCCTTCCGCGAATACAGGCGTGATGGCATGTACCTACCTTAGTTAGATTTTAGTGCAGTATTAAATGCCGTTACTTTTAATTGTTTAAATTCACATCTACACACTATGCCCTACCTCTCTTTAGGGGACTTATATTCAACAAATAAATGTTGCAAATAATTACACGACAAACTACCCCTATAAGCGCACATCTATTATATCTCAACCACCAAAACAAAAACACACTATAACAAAACACTATTATTACTACAAAGCTACAAGAAACTCGCAAAGAAAGCCTCATACCGAAAATTTCTAAAAACAAATTGACGAACTAAAAAATTTTGCATACTGCACCGCCATTTTCTATTCATTTACGTCAATTTACAAAACTATAAATCATTGCACTGTACGTCGGTTGACCACAAAAAACAACCCTTTGAATGCTGACCGATAATCTCTTTAACTTTGAAAGGGTCTAAAAGACCGCCGTAATTATACACGGTAGTAGCCGCAGAAGGGTTAGTGGCATAAATCATAATTGTCAGGAATTTTTAAGATGTTGTTCTTAGAAAAATTTTAAGAATAAATTGTGTAGTCATTATTTTTGTTTTATTGGTGAGACACAGGGGCTCGTGGTTAAGCTGCGCTAACCGCTATCAGTCTGTGGATGAGTGACCATTCTCAACACATCGAGACCCCTTCGTGCTTAGGAGAGCACGTAAAGCCGTCGGTTCCGGTTGTTATGCGAACACCTATGACAATCGTTAGTGGTACCTAGTCCGAAGCCCGAAAAGCCTGAGAAGCTTAACTTAAGAGAGGTAGGTCATAATGTGAGTAATTCCACTCAAATTGGAGCTGCTCGACTAGGTAAGTAGGTACCTCCGCCTTGCAGAAAATCGAAGTGAAATAACACTGCTTTGAGCTGTGTTGTGTTTCCTACGGTGAGCAAGTTTGCCAGTGCTCCACAAGGAAACGACTCTGACCCTTATACTGCCAACCCAACTATTCCTCTTTCTACCTTTTTGTATATTTTTGGCATTTTCCATGTTAAGATTTTAAAGTTATTTAGAAAAGGAAAAATTCGACCGCGGGCAGGATTCGAACCTGCGTCTTCTGGTTAGGTTTACCAGACGCTATGACCACTAAGCCACCGCGATACCTACCCTCCTCTTTCGTTTTACAGGGTCAGCAACGAGCAAGGGATACCCCTGGTGTTACAAGCGTGTATAGGCTACGGTAACCGCTTACCATCAGGTGGACCGTATGCTTGTTTGCCACCTTGGTGGTACAAAAAAACCTGTCTATCCTCAGGATATCGCCTAGAAATTGGAGAAGATGCCAGTTGTTTCATGTAATATAGATATTCAGCCGCATCTGGGTAAACTAAAGGACCTGGAACTTTACATAGAACATAGTTGGGAAAAGGCTTGGAGAATGAGTATCAAGTCAAGGCAGCTCGGTTACACCGCGAGTAGCTTTTATAACTAGCGGCCCGTCCCGGCTTCGCACGGGTGGACATAAGATCTACATAGCCTATGTTACTCAGGGTGAATGTAGCTCTCCAATGGTGAAAGAATTTTGGAAATCGGCACAGTAGTTTTTGACTTTATTCATTACAAACATACACACAAAAATACAAATCTTTCCTCTTTATAATAGTAGTGTAGATATATATTTCTTTGGGAGAGTTATTTTTGTCATGAGTATAAACAGCTTACATAAGGTATTGATTTCTGACATTTACGCGAATATTATACATTGAAATAAAACTACGTTTTACGGATTTTATCGCGTATATTGATATTATTAATCCTACTCTATCAAAGAATATTTATCCGATAAATTACTTTAATAGAACTCATTATGTATGTAAGTTTAGTATTAAATTGACATTATTGTGATTTATTGTTTTATTAGTTATTCTTTGAATTGACATTAGATCAACAACTGACATTTTAATATTTTAGAATTAATTTATCGATCTAATGTACTTTGGCAATTACTCAGGAGACGTAATGAAACGCAATGTGCTGGCGGAAGAATATTTATTAAAGTAACTACACATGATTATATATATTTTAATAGTTTCCTCTGGGGGTAGATTTAACGCACACAATATTGGACACGGCCAATCAGGAACAAGCGTGTAGAATATTAAAACGTGTAAGGTAATTGCTAAAACTTCTAACACCGTGGCAGTATAAATACTCTGCGCAGCGGCGCGCGTGCCAGTCGTATGCTCACACGCTCGTCGCACGTACGTTGATGCTAGCTGCCACATAGCTCCTCCCCAGCGAAGCGCCGATCGATGTATGTAGTACAAAGTGGTGTCTCACTCGCAGCGCCAGCGAGCGCCTAGGGCTGCGGTGACGTCAGGCTGGCGTGATGACGCGATGCGATGCACTGTACAGCGGTTTCGTTCTGTTTGCCTTTCACTTCTCAGTGCGCGGCCGGGCACTGTCCCGGTCGGACATATTAATGTTGCAGCGCGAAGCGTACGGTAGGTCTTGACGTGCGGCCGGATCGCGTGACGTATGTCGCTTGTTGTTTATCTTCACAACTGGATTCTTCTTCGGTACTGGTGTTAGGCAGAAATGCAGGCTTCAGACGATCAATGCTGATGTTAACTTGGCGATCCTTAACTTGTATAGTGTACACTTTGTTCTGTCTCTTCAGTACACGATACGGGCCTTCGTAGGTCGGCGTCAACGGGCGGTGGTAGCCGTCCTTGCGAATGAATACATGCGAACATATATGTAGCTCGTCATGAATAAACATTGCACGGTGATCGGTGTTGCGGCGCACAGCTTGCATTTTTTTCATTGCTGTTGTTATGACGTCGCTGTAGTGCGTGTTTGCTGTGTATGGCGACGCTTCTCCGCACATTTCACCGGGCAGTCGTAGTGGTCTTCCGTATAAGGCTTCTGCTGATGATATATCGGTGTTTTCTTTTATTGCAGCGCGTAGTCCCAATAACACGGTCGGCAATTCTTGCGTCCAACTTGTATTATGTAATCGAGAGGTTAATGCCGTTTTGAACGTTCGGTGCCACCTCTCAATCATCCCGTTCGCTTGTGGATGATACGCAGTAGTTCTTATCCTTTCGATGCCCATTCTGCTCATCAATGATTTGAATAAATGTGATTCAAATTGTCTGCCCTGATCGCTCGTGATCCTTTGTGGGCAACCGTATCGCACTATCCAGCCTTCGTAGATGATCGTGGCGATGGTATTGGCTTCTATGTCGCTGACTGGAAAAGCTTCAGGCCATCTCGTAGCTCTGTCGATGATGGTCACACAATAACGTTTCCCATCTGATATAGGTAGTGGGCCGACGATATCTATGTGTATGTGTGACAGTCGTTCAGCGGGCGGGAACTCTTCTAAGGGCGCTATTGTGTGACGCTGTACCTTGGTTCGTTGGCAGCTGATGCAGCACTTTGTCCAAGTGTTAATGTCCTTATTCATGCTCGGCCAGAAAAATCGCTGTGTCATCATTTTCCGTGTTGCTCGGGTGCCGGGGTGACTCAAGTCGTGCATCGCATGGAAAGCCTGTTTTCGTAATTCCTCTGGTAAGTAAGGTCGTACATTACCGGTTGATGTTTCGCACAATATTGTCCCACTTGCGTTGGGTGTACGTACGTGTTTAAATCGCAACCTTTGATTTTTGGTGATGCGATTCGTTTGCTTGTCACTATGCTGCAGGCGCGCCAGCTCATCGTAGTCAATTGGTGTAGGGGTGGAAATCGCTTCAATTCTCGACAACGCGTCAGCCACGACGTTGTCCTTCCCTTCGACGTGACATATATTCATAGTGAACTGGCTGATATAGTGCAGATATCTTGTGCGTAGTGGGGTTTCTGTTTTGCTGTTCTGTCGCAGTAGTGCATGTGTTAGTGGTTTATGGTCTGTGTAAACAGTGATTTCTCTGCCCTCGAACATGCGTCGAAAGTGTCGTATTGCCAGATAGATTGCCAGAAGCTCTCGGTCGAATGTGCTGTACTTCTGCTGCGCTTCTGTGAGTTTCTTTGAGAAAAACCCGAGTGGTCTCCAGTTGTCTTTGACACGTTGTTGTAGCGCAGCTCCTACACAGGTATTCGAGGCATCGCACATTAACGATAGCGGAGCGTGAACGGAAGGGTGCGATAAGGTGACGGCGTCCTTGATGCTGTTTTTACATGCGTGGAAGGCCTCTTTCTCTTCGTTAGTAAATTTTAGCTCCGTCTTGTCATTTTTCTTACATGTTCGTAGATATTTGTACAGCTTTTCCTGAACGTGTGCCGCGCGTGGAATGTTTTCTTTGTAGAAGTTCAAGATGCCAAGGAAACGCCGTAACTCTTGAATTGTAGTAGGTTCAGGATAATCGGATATAGTTTTCACACGGTCTTCTGTTGGTTGAATGCCATATTTAGTCAATACGTATCCCAGAAATTCGAGTTTTTTCTGTGCAAAAACGCATTTCGACACGTTTATTCTTAACCCGTGTTCTTGTAGTCTTTTGAAAAGCTCTTCTAAATGTCCTCTATGCTTTTCTTCATCTGATGACGCGACGAGCAGGTCATCGACAAATGGAAAAACGTGATCCATTCCGATCAGAACACTGTTGATATGCCGTTGAAAAGTTTGCCCGGCATTGCATAAGCCAAAACACATCCGGGGAAATTCAAAAAGTCCGAACGGTGTAATGACTGCTGTCTTTTCGATGTCTTCTTCTCGAATTTTTAGTTGGTTGTATGCTTTTCTCAAGTCAATTTTCGAGAAGATCTTCATTCCATCTAGTTGATAGGTGAAGTCACGAAGCCGTGGTATTGGATATCTATCCGGCTTGGTGACGGCATTCAGTCGGCGGTAATCGCCACACGGCCTGTACTCGCCGCTCTTTTTTTGTACGAGGTGGAGTGGACTCGCCCATGGTGATTTTGAGGGTCGGCATATTCCTTGTTCAAGCATGATTTGAAATTCTTTCTTAGCTGCTTGATATTTATGTGGCGGCAAGGGTCGAGCCTTACTGTACACTGGCGGTCCGTGAGTGACAATGTGATGTTCAACTTCACTGTTCTTCACAATGTTGAAGTTCGAGGAAGTTATTTCGGCATACTGTTGAAGGAGTTTGTGATACGGGTCGGTGAGATTGATGGTGAGCACGGTGGGAGTGGGCAAGCAGCTTGCAAAACAACCGTCGATTGCCAATCCAGTCTTCTTATCAACGAGTTTCCTGGCGCGTATATCAACAAGAAGGTTGTGGTGGCGCAAGAAGTCAGCTCCCAGAATCGGTCGTTTTACGGCCGCAATAATGAATTGCCATGGCAAGGGACGGCGCAGGCCAAGGTTGAGGTCTAGCTTCTTATCGCCGTACGTATGTATCGGGGTGCCGTTTGCTGCATACAAAACTTCTTCGGTTCGTTTCATTCCCTTCTTGAAGGGAATGACTGACACGTTTGCTCCAGTGTCGACAAGAAATCGCAAGTGATGTTGATAGTCACATACATGTAGACGGTATGGTGAAATTTCGTTGACCTCGGGTTCCGTCGCAGCCAAGGTCGCGATTAGTTTTCCTGACACTTGAACTTGCATGGAGATCTGCAGTTGCGTGCATCTTTGCCAAAACGTGCGTGGTAAAAACAAACATCACTGGGCGTCTGCTGGTAAGTATTCGATCGTCCTCGGGATCGTGAGCGTGACTGGTAACGGAATGAATTATACTGAGGTCGCCTTGGTCTTGATCTATCCACCTTCATAGCTGCTATCTCCCGTGTAAGTTCCATGATAGCTTCCTTCAGGTCTTGGTCCGGCTGGTTCTGATAACTTACTTGGCGTGAAGTGGTCGGTTGACATACGCACACCGAGTGAACTTCTCGAGTTTGCTCGTGCATCTTGTCGGCCATAGCTGCGAGCACGTCGAGAGAGGCCTCTTCGTTCACAGACAATACGGCGCGCGTAGGCGTAGGCAGGTGTCGCATCCAAAGTATTTTAAGTGTGGTGTCGGGCATCTTGTCGCGTGCTGGTTCTCTCATGCTCCGTAAAAGCTGAGACGGTTTTTGATCACCTAACTCCATTTCGGTGAGCAGTTTTTGAAGTTGCTTGGTTTCCGACTCCTCGTATACCGACATTAGTCTTTTTTTGGCTTCGTCGTATCGGCCAGTTCGTGATTTGGACATAATAATATCGCTTATTTGCTCAACATCACTTTTTTCAAGGTGGGCGACCAGAAGGCTGAACTTGGATTCATCATTTGGTTTTTGCGGGGTGATTACTGTCTCAAACTGTCCGAACCAAAGTTGAGGTTTATCACGCCAGAACGTAGGTATGCGTGACTTCACGGAGATTGTTGCTACTTCTTCGTCCGAAGACATTGCACTGAATATTCAATCGGAACGTCCGGGGTCACCAATTTGGCAATTACTCAGGAGACGTAATGAAACGCAATGTGCTGGCGGAAGAATATTTATTAAAGTAACTACACATGATTATATATATTTTAATAGTTTCCTCTGGGGGTAGATTTAACGCACACAATATTGGACACGGCCAATCAGGAACAAGCGTGTAGAATATTAAAACGTGTAAGGTAATTGCTAAAACTTCTAACACCGTGGCAGTATAAATACTCTGCGCAGCGGCGCGCGTGCCAGTCGTATGCTCACACGCTCGTCGCACGTACGTTGATGCTAGCTGCCACAGTACCTACATACTTACGAAACATTATTACTTTTTGCATGCTATATAGCAGACTATGGTGATACTTAATAATTTATTGAATGTAACAACTCATGTGCCCATATTCGCAAAATAAATGATTTGATTTGATTTGACGTTTCGGACCCTTTACAGCGTGGTCACGGGTAGACTGCTTAATATTATCAATATACGCGATAAAATCCGTAAAAAGTAGTTTTATTGCACTGTCTTACAATTTATAAATTACGGCTAATTACATTTTGCCTGGACTAGGTTGAACCTGTATTGGACCTTTGGAGAAGGACAAAAGCTAGCTTTTGTCTCAATAGTCCTTTGAGTTGCGAGTAAAAACGGCAAAAATATATAAATCACAAAATCGTCCAAAACCAATAATTCTTAACACAATTTCGCTACCAGAAAAAAAAAACATGAATACAAAAATTACCCCAAACCATTTGACACATTCATTCAAAACTCTACATGAATAACGGTAGCTTTATTCATACACAATAAGACTTAAAACTAATCCCTTCATTGTCCGGTCTTTAAGACCCCGAAGTCAGTGGCGACATATTTTTTTTTACCGTCGCGACGAAAGAGTTGGTTAAAATAAGTCCGGATTATGAATTACAGGTGTTAACGATTAATTTATTTACGGTTTATGGCTACTGGAGTTTGTTTTAGGGTTGATAGGATCTGTTAGGTTAAGCTGCGCTTGTTGCAGTCAGTCTGTGGATGGGTTCAAGAAATCGAGTCCCATTCATTACACAAACACCCAGATGTAGATCATACAAATATCTGTCCCGTGTGGGGATCGAATCCACAACCCTTGTCGTAGAAGTCGATTGCTCAGCCGCTGCGCCAAAGATGTCCTCAAATTTAGTACCTACCTTTATTTTATTTTTTTATTTATTGGTTTACCAGCTGTTATTAAACTAAAACATTCGATACAATCAGAACATGGTATGATTCTTAATCTAAGTACACAACTTATATACTTAGGTAAACACCACATGCATATAATTTAATAATGTTATTTAGTAAACCACACTTCAGTTATTATTAGTACCGGACACCCACTCAAATAACCATATTAGTTAGTTCGATTCTAAAAATCCCCCTGATTGGTGGACCGTGAAGGCTACAAGATGGCGGACAATATGGCGACGGGCGGTGGGACAATTAAAACATGTGTTTTTTTTACGACCGGACAGAATTTAGTATGGTTAGATTGATTATATTTAGACCTTTTTTTGTATTTTAGTTTTTTTTTAAGCTTATCGTGGGTTACGTGTTATGTATTTCCTGAATACTAACCTTCTTTTATATAACAATTTTGGGCAATTCCGATGCTCTGACGATAAATAAATGAATATAGACTGCCTCATTAGTTTAGTGGTCCTAAGCGCGAATGCTACGCTAGAGGTCCTGGGTTCGATCCCCAGGTCGAGCAAAGTGTTATTGGGTTTTTCTATGAAATTCTCAGTAGCAGCTCCGAGTCTGGATTTGTGCCCGGTTGATGGCAATAGGCTCGCCCTCTATTACATGGGACCTAAACATACCGGCGAAATGTGGGTGTACATTAGTACACCTCTGCCTAACCCTTCGGGCAATACAGGCGTGATGGTATGTATGTAAATAAATGAATATTTTTAGACAATAATATTACACAGCACCATTTGTCCCAAACTAAGCACAGCTTGTACTATGGGTACTAGACAATGTATAATACTTATGGTTTTTTTTTGTAAAAAAATACTTATAATATATATATATAAGAAACACCCATATTAAACACTTATGTTCATCATATAAATATGTATTTGTGTCCTGTGGGAATCAAACTTAGCGATCAGCAATACGACGTACCAACACCTAGACCACAGAGTCGTTGTGGACTAGTTGTCAGGCTTTTCGAGTCCACCAGTCTGTTGGGATATCGGGTATCACCCAGAAAATTAGTTGCGCAGGTCTGATGGCAGTCGCTTCGTGTAAAATACTGATATTCAGCCGCATCTGGTTAGACTGGAAGCCAACACCAAGTTGGGAACAGACTAGGAGAATAATGATCGAAGTCCCCTTCATTAAACTGACAAATAGCTAATCAAAAACTAAACAGCGTTTACGACACTAAATTTTTAAAGAAATATTCACTCTCATTGCTATTTCAGAAAAACTTGGCGTTTTTGACAAGCACGGTTTTTGATGGGACCTGTGTATCTATTTCCGTAAATAACACAACATAATAGGTATCAATCCGTTCTTTTTTCGATTCGCGATCGAAACACTGTCGAAATAATCAACAATGAACGCGACCGACACGCCAATGATCCATGATCCATAGATCTATGATCTACAGATCAATTCACTTTCGGCGCAAGCGGCGCGACAAGTCATTGCCAAGGTTACAACAACACGTTTTTTTTAACAAAACATTATGTAATGGTTATTTTGGATCGATTGATTTTAGCGAACAGAAGTTAGTACAGAATTTATAGAGGGCGCTAGTGGTAATTGATATTTTAAGAGAGGTAGGGCATAAAGGGATCAATTCCACTCAAGTTGGACCTGCCCAACTAGGAAAGTAACTCCGCCTTGCAGAAAATCGAAGTGAAATAACACTGCTTTGAACAGTGTTGTGTTCCTAATGGCGAGCAAGGATGCCAGCGCGATGAAAAGTTGTGTCGACAGAGGAGGGACTTTGACCCTTATACTGCCAACTCAATTATTCCTCTTTCGTTTTACAGGCTCGGCAAGCACAAGTGATACCCATGGTGATGCAAGCGTCTATAGGCTACGGTAACCGCTTACCATCAGGTGGTATGCTTATTTGCTACCTTAGTGTTATGAAAAAAATCAAAATCAAATGCCATAACTATCCACTGAAGAGAAAAAGAAAGGGCTAAAATAGATGTTCTTTTGTTTTCACACACAAAATTTTCCCATAAAGATTATCAATCTCTGTGTAAACTTAATTAATTTGAAGATTACCTAAAACAATAACTACGTATCAAAATAGGAATCAAGAGAAAGGTTTCAAAGTGTGCCTTCATGGCGAAAACGGTAAAACGTAAGATCTCATCCTCCTTAGCAGTGGCGAGGAGGGCAACCGCCCAGGGTTTTAAACAACTCGAGTAAAAAAAAGTTGACATTTAAAACTTTATTTTATCCTAGGGTATTATACAAGATGGGATAGAGAAGAGGCCTTCCCTGGGATGGGCCTTGATAGGCAAGACACAGGAAGGGTTCTAGCAGAATACTTAGTTCCCGGATCCCCCAATTTGAATGACATCGTTATGTCAAAATGAATTATATTTAGGCATTTATAAATTTCATTTCTCATCAATCTTCAGAAATAACCACTTACAGTTCACATTGGTGTTGGCAGTGGGGGGGACTTTGACCTCTATACTGCCAACCCAACTATCCCTCTTTCGTTTTACAGGGTGATACGCGCAAGTGATACCCCTGGTGTTACAACGCTTACCATGAGTGTGGGCCGTATGCTTGTTATAAAACACGTATATATAGTAGTTTGTATGCTATTTATCTATAGACCAAGGATGCCTGAAATAAATGACTAAATAAAATAAGTAAATAAATGAACAATATTCATTTATAAAAAGTCTTCCTTCTCTTCTTCTTCTTTTCCTTCCTTTCAGCACTGAATTCACTAACAAAAGACGGAAAGATATAGTTTGCCCTCACAATATAGGAATTAAACGTGCTTTTACGTCAAATTTTTTTGTGTTCATAGGTCCGCTACTCTACAATAGAATTAATGCAAAATTAAATATCTACTCCCTCAATTTCAAAGTATGTCCTACGAAGATACAGAGAAGTTATTAGTTGTGTTAAAGTAAACATCATTTGTTATAGTGATTCTAATTAGTTTTTATTTATACATGTAACAAGTTATTTTTGTTAATATCTCTGTTTAACTACCTATACCTTGATTAATTTATAATTATTTGTGATTATTTTAGAATTTGTTAGTCCCACTCGCCTGAAACACAGGATTACCTAGTTCAGGCATATGTATACCTAATTTATACTTTGTTTTGTCTAGTTAAGTTATCTTAAGCCAAAAGTTATTTGAATAAATTTATTATTATTATTATTTTCGTGTCGATGGTAAACTAGCGGCCCGTCCCGGCTTCGCACGGGTGGACATAAGATTTTTTTTTACACCTTGGATTCCGTTAGTTAATTTTTAGTAAGGATCCCTAATCTTTTCTAGTAATAAATATAGCCTATGTTACTCAGGGTGAATGTAGCTTTCCAATGGTGAAAGAATTATTGAAATCGGCACAGTAGTTTTTGAGTTTATTCATTACAAACATACACACAAAAATACAAATCTTTCCTCCATTAATCCTACTATCCTATCCTACTAATATTATAAATGTGAAGCTTTGTGAGGATGGATGATTGGATGGCTGTTTTTGTTACTCTTTCACGCTAAAACTACTGAACGGATTTTGATGAAACTTTACAATATTATTGTTTATACATCAGAATAACACAAAGGCTATAACTTATAACAATTTTGAGTTAATTAGCCAAATTACAACGATAATTAAAAGTAACTTTTCCACGTGGATGATGTCGCGGGTCTAGTTATTTATATTACTTGAGCCACACGGCTCTTTTTCTAGCCTAACAAAAATAAATTAATATCAAGATGCCTAAAGTATACAGTAACAATCAGTAAAATTGACATCAATTTCTATTTGACCAATAAGAAGCGTTTCTAATCTATACCAATTTAAAACAATTGATTTTAATAAACATTTATTGAAGGAACAACAAGCGGCCATCTTGGATTTCATACACTATAAGAACGTAAATAGGTCATCAATTTATTTTGATTTATCATTACCAGAGAGAGGTAAAATAACACTGCTTTGAGATGTGTTGTGGTTGCACGGTTCCAAAAAGTGGGTCTTATGGAGAAGAACCGGCAAGACTCCATACTATTTTTTTAAAAAGAAAAAAAAAAAGATTACAGTGTTATCTTGGTTTACAATTTTTGTTCAGAATAGAACATGAGAACAATGCAGTTTGATGTGTACTAATAAATATATCAAGTTTATTAAACAGAAAAAAAAAGATTGCCACAGTAAGAGCTGACCAGCCCCGACAGACGGCACCCGTTCACGAATATGACTAGTAAATCAATTGATGATTGATTTTTCCTAACTGTGGTTGGCTTTTACACAGCTTGCCGATTTTAAGTCCTATATAAGCCTATTGCCAGTAACCGGACACAAAAATCCGAGCTGCATAACACTTTGTTTGACCTGAAAATCGAACACAAAACCACAAGCCCAGCAGCTAAAATAATAAGAAAGAGACCATGATTCTCTGAGTTTGTTTCGGCGTGTCTTCTCAGAGGTCGTCAGCTAGGAAATGCCGGCTCCATCTAGTTTTAATTAATAATAAATGTCATTGATCATGTAACAATAAAAAATGTAGGGTAGCTGTCAGTAATTATATCATCAAGACGCCCACCACCTCAGTCTACCCGTGATCATGGACGCTGTAAAGGGTCCGAAACGTCGGGATTAATAATATCAATATACGCGATAAAATCCGTAAAAAGTAGTTTTATTTCAATAAGATAGTCAATAATGTTTCAATGTAAGTATAGGTACTTGTATTATATCGATATAAGAAAGTAATTTGACCAACAGTCGACTCATTTTCTATTCAACTTAAATTTCAAAATTCACATTCGAATCATGCAGTCCCAACCTTAACCGGTTCCACATTCCAATTTCAAACCGAAACCACTGACATACGCCCGTCCCTTTCTTGCGCAACACTTTTTGTTTCAATTTTCGAATTAATTTAAAATCCGAACGTGTTAGAGGGAGATGGCGATGTGTCGATCTTGTGGTTTCTCGTTACGGTCATCTGATTCGACGCTCCTTTTTATGAGCTTTTTTTTTTAATTTTCCATATGCCATATAGGTGCAGTGGTATAATTTACTAGGTATTAAATTTTAATGTTGGCAATACCTTTATGATTCATGTCGAGAATCAAAGAGCTGTCATTAAAATGAAGACAAAAAAGTGCTGAAATCTTTAAATTTAAATTTTGCGTTTATTTATTTTAGGTGTCTCAGAATTTTGTTATTTATTATAGGTAGGTATATACTATTTATAAAACTATAAAAAAGCTGTGTCTGTACATTGAAGATATTAAAAAAGCAAGTGGGTATAGAGTAAAGGTCAACCCACCCAAAATATGATTTTTATAATTCTTGTCAGTTTTTTAAGGGTTAACGCAAAAAACTACTCATTAGATTTTAATTTTGTTTTCACTCTTCTAAAGCATGAATAATAAATTCTTCGATTACTACTTTGCTAACTTAGTGCCTACGTCCATCGCAGCGGATTTTATTTTAAATTTTTGTTAATTTAACAACTGAATTACAATTTAATTAAAAAAAAAACTGAATTTAACCTATACTTATACCGTGTATTAACTAAACAAAGAACACTCAAAGGTTTGCTGTAGAAAACTCAAATTTGAGTAAACCTTTGTACTTTTGTTTTATAATTATTTTGTACCAACTAATATTATAAACGAAAAAATAACTCTGTCTCTCTGTCTGTCTGTCTGTAACGCTACCTATCACGTCTAAACCGCTCAACCGATTCTGATGAAATTTGGTACATTAATAGAGAACACGTTTGAGAAGGATATGCTACCTTTTCTCTCAAAAATCCTTTTAGGATCCTTGTTAAACTTCGAGCAACAGCTAGCAAAGAATAAAGAAAAATATTGTCTGTAATAATTTGCAATTAATGTCATAGGTGTTCGTATAACAACCGGGACTATCGGCTTTACGTGCCCTTCGAGGCACGGAGGAATCTTTACTGGTCACCCATCCACAGACTGCTTAACGTTACATATCTGTTGATTAGTGTACTCATTACTTGGCCACGAGCCCCTTTAATTTGTCATTCATAGCGTGTACCTACAATTCAACCACTTACATAAGTAATAATTAATTATCACTCGCTTAAAAAGTGAAGGAAAACATCGTGAGGAAACCTGCATGCCTTAGAGATTTTCTCGACGGCGTGTGAAGTCTGCCAACCCGCACTAGGCCAGCGTGATAATCGATATTTATTTATGTAAATAGATCTTTTAAAGACACTTTTACTAGTCAATATTTTACAAATTTTTTTTAAGCTAGATGGCTCCGGCATTTCCTAACTGACGACCTCTGAGAAGAAACACCGAAACAAACTCAGAGAATCATGGTCTCTTTTAAAGTCCAGACATAGAATAGTAACAAATATGTGTCTTGCAATGTAGGGCAAAGTCTAAAATGGCCTTTTGAAGAAAGAGCCATAGTGGCTTCGAGTAGACCAGTCCCAACCGACGGCACGCAGGCATCATTTACGATCTCAACAACCCGTCGCACGACAATACCAGATCAGCGGAAGGAAGTGGTGGACTATAGCCTAATCCCTCTCAATCTGAGAGGAGACCCGTGCCCAGCAGTGGGACAGTATATGGGTAGATGACGTTACATAAAGGTACTTCAAGAATTTGGAAGAGATTGAACACCGTATATAGTTTACCTCTGCAGGGGTCATGTTTTTTGGGGCCCATTCAAATCGGTCCCCCACTGCGTCGGTATCAACACAGAATGGGTACCGGTATCTGTTTAAGTACTTTGGGTATGGAGGATTGTTGCTACTGCAAACCCAATTATTCCTCTTTCATTTTACAGGGTCGGCAACGCCCAAACAAAACATTGCCCTTCAAATACAATGTTAGCACATTCTCGCTTAGCGACTGAGAGAATACAGACATTATGAATACATGACAGAGAATATTTAGCAGTTACCCGGTATGTTTAGGTTTTATGCAATAGTGGCAAAATTTGCCAACAGAAAGAAGAAAGAAAGAAAAAGTATTTGTTTTCGCCCAATAAGACGCCTGACAATTATTGGTGGGCCAAAAGCCAACATGTCAGTTTAGACACTAAGCAACCAAGTGCCAACATAATAAAAAAATAAACTATAAACAATAATAAAAACAAATAGTAAATACGATTTATAAATTTATTTAAGTCATAAGTTAAAATAAAAGAGAGGGATGTGCATCGTGTGAGCAAAAAAAGTGTCAATGCTCAGCATGTTGCTGCAAAACATTCAAAAATACTGCTCATCCTCTTAGTGGCAGTTGTGCTTACAACTACTAGACCAATATCATAGGTAATAAGAGCATTTAAAATCCACTCCACATAAAATGTAACAAAATTATACGTACATCGGAAAACCACAACGGTTCCCTTAAATACACGCCTCCGCATTTGAACATCGAACCGGTCTTTTTTTAAATATATTTTTTCTGATACCTCTGTCCCTCGGACCTTTTCAATTCGGAGACGAGTGTGGGCTGTTCTCATTTTAAAAGTCGTGTCGATGCTTTTTTGTTTACTTATTTTTTTGTATTTCGAATAAGAATTGTGTTGAATGCAGTATTCTTAATTGGAGTCAGCTTTTTGGTGGGCCCTTAAGGATTTAAGGGGATTCGTTCAATTTTGAAGGATTGGCTTTTAAAAAGATTAACTTGCGGGGAGAGAGAGGCTATTCCAAACTATAGGACGAACATCTTGGCAATGTTATTATTATCATCACTTTCTAAGCAAACACTTCTTCATAAAAGTATATTTTGCATGGGTGTAAAAATATTATAAAATCCTATCACAATTGCACCTTGTAGACAACTAATATAAAAAATTCTCATGTTACAGTGTTAGATGCAATACTCCTCGGAAAAGGCTGGACAGATTTTTATGTAATTTTGGAAAAATGTATATTCGGTAGCTCTGAGAATCGGTCATAATCTATTTTCAAACCCCTAGGTGAAAAGGGTTGCTAAAAATATTTTATATAAATGCATAAGGCGCATTTCCCCATCCGATAAAAAAAGTCAAGAGATAACTCTAGCTTTTAAGTTAACCTAACCGCTTTTAGGCTAATCCTTCTGGGAATACAGGCTTAATGGTATATTATGTTATTACTGCACATATCAAATTCACTGAATCCACACCCAAGGGATCGATTGATAGCAAACGCTTTTTTTTTTACAAAATTTCGTGCACATAAAAATATTGTGACATTGAATGAGTCTGGTTTGATGGATCGCTGCCATTGTTGTGGGCTACTGGCCTTACTGATGTCGCAGTGATAAAATAGAAATAAGAAAAAAACTATACTTAATGCATAAATTGGTGTGATTTTAAAACTTTTTTTTTATACCCCTAAGGTGACAAACAAGCATACGGCCCACCGGTAAATGGTAAGCGGTTACCGTAGCCTATAGACGCTTGTAACACCAGGGTTATCACTTGCGCGTTGCTGAACCTGTAAAACGAAAGAGGAATAGTTGGGTTGGCAGTATAAAAGTCAAAGTCCCTCCACTGCCAACACAACGTTTCCTCGTGGAGCACTGGCAACCTTGCTCACTGTAAGGAACACAACATAGCTCAAAGCAGTGTTACTTCACTTAGATTTTCTGCAAGGTACTTCTCCAGTCGAGCAGCTCCAATTTGAGTGGAATTACTCCCACTATACCCAGGTAGGGTATAGTAGCAGTAGGCTCTTTAAATAAAAAAATTATTGATTTCTGACATTTACGCGAATATTATACATTGAAATAAAACTACATTTTACGGATTTTATCGCGTATATTGATATTATTAATCCCGACGTTTCGGACCCTTTACAGCGTCCATGATCACGGGTTGACAAAATTATTATACACGTTGAACATCGCTCTCCGAGCCTTTTCTTTCCTAAGTTAAGGTCGGCTTTCAGTCTAACCAGATGCGGCTGCTTTTAAACGAAGCGACTGCCATTAGACCTCCGCAACACAATATCCTGAGGATAGACTTGGTTGTCAGGCTTCACGGGTAATTCGCTACCACTTGAACTCCCTAAATTATGGTTGAGCTACACAATGACTGATGCATGCGTGCCGTCGGTTGGGACTGGTCTACTCAAAGCTAGACCGCTATGGCTCTTTCTAAAGGCTATTTCAGACTTTGCCCTACATTGTAAGACACATATTTGTTACTTTTCTATGTCTGGACTTTAAAAGGAGACTATGATTATCTGAGTTTGTTTCGGTGTTTCTACTCAGAGGTGCTATCTCTAAAAATATGTAAAATATTGACTTGTAAAAGTCTTGTGTCTTTAAAATATAAATATCATTTATCACTAACGATTGTGTGTCTTATAACAACCGGGACCGAGGGCTTTACGTGCTCACCGAGGCACAGAGTGGTCTCGATTTGTAATGACTGATTCTTATCACATCGAGGCCCCTCCGTGCCTCGGAGAGCACGTGCAGCCGGCGCTCCCGGTTGTCATAAGAACACCTAAGAGAGGTAGGGCATAGTGGGAGTAATTTTACTCAGTTGGTGCTGCCCGATTGGGATAGTACCGTCTTGCAGAATACCGAAGTAAAATAACACTGTATTGAGCTGTGTTGTGTTTCTTACGGTGAGCAAGGTTGCCAGTGCTCCACGAGGAAACGTTGTGTTGGCAGTTGGCAGACTGAGACCAATATACTACCCAACAATTCCTCTGTCGTTTTACAGGGTCAGCAACGCGCAAGTGATACCCCTGGTGTTGCAAGCGTCTTTAAGCTACAGTAACCGCTTACCATCAGGTGGGCCGTATGCTTGTTTGCCTCCTTAGTGGTATAAAAAAATAATATACCTAAATGCTTGTCCATCACATTCTTTGTGTTCGGCAACTCCTCTAGGATCGTCTCTCACTGGATAGGGGACAGGGTTTCCGACTCATACCGACTAATAACCGCATTTGCTTTCACGTGTTCTATAGTCATGGCCGTGATATTCACAACGACTATGACGTGGTACGCTTTTTTTTTCGGGTAGGGAAATGCTCCTTATGCATGCCGCTCCGCTCGGGGATGCGGGTCGGTTATGTCGGCCAGGTGGCCAGCATACCGACTACAACCACCACCTCTACCACCTTCCGCATAGTGGTGGGACCACAGGGATCGCTCTCACATTATCCGCGATACCACCGCGGACGTCCATTGATGGATCCTCCCGTAAGGCCAAGTGCAATGGGCGACGGACGATGGTCCGTCATACCCTGGGCAGACAGCCTACCTGTCTAGAGGCCAACTAGAAAATCAACCAGCGGAATATCCTATCATATACTTCCTACTAATATTGTAAAAGTTTGTGAGGATGGATGGATGTAAGTTTGTTATTCTATCACGCAAAAACTACTGAACGGATTTAGATGAAACTTGACAGTATTATTATTTGTACATCAGAATAACATATAGGCTATAATTTATAACGATTTTGAGTTAATTAGCCAAATTATAACGATAATTGAAAGTAGGTAACTTTTCCACGCGCTCGAAGTCGCGTGCAGAAACTAGTAGGTATATTAATTTTTTTTTAAAGGGTTGTGTTAATGCTGCCAAAGAATATCATTAAAAACTTAAATAAATTATGTACTTAAAGATATATATCATTTGATGCATTCACCACTAATAATATTACATAATCACAAAATACAGTCACTACTAATGAAAAGAAACCATGATTCTCCGAGATTTTTTTTCGGCGTTACTTCTCAGACATCTTAAGGAAATGTTGACGACAATTAGTAGATATTAAAAATCTAAAACATTGACTGGGTAATGGGTCTTTAAAAGATCTATTTTCAAAAATAAATATAGTTATCTAATCTATTATTATGGTTTTCTGGCACGTAATCGACCTTTTTTTTAAGGACCTACGGAAATCCTCATAGACCGTTTGCCATTTGGGGAGGTGGTAGGGTATGTCAATTATCCGAATTACACCTCTTCCAGTAATAGCTCTTAATATGGTTAGTTTTTATATTGGAAAACATCATATTGACTCTATATTTCGTACTTATTAGTGTTCATTATGAATTCTAGAAGTTTATTCTATTATTATAAGTGAAAACCTGTAATGGGCTTAATGTAGCATACGTAAGTCGTGTATCTATAGCTTGGTTGTCCATTAACAAATCAAAAAATAATTAAAAGAAATATTATACCTGTATTAAAACCTTATTCCGTTTAACACTGTTCGAAATTTAAAAATCCACAATCACTTTAGTCTGGGCGCACTATACAAAAATCAAATGTCACCGAATAAAAAAAAAATTGCAACCATCCATGACCTAGCAATATGCACTATGATTTTCACTTTTTAATTCGCGGCAAAGGATACCTCTCCTTACAGCCTCTACTGAATAATGGGGCAGTGTACCTTTTTGTCCCTTGCTCGAACTAGCTTTTTTTTTCACATTGTCTCGACCAACCGGTCTGCCTATCGAGCCTGTAGGCGGAGCTTGAGGCGGCGCTGAGAGAAGTACGCCTATCTCTTTTTAACATATTGTAATTTTATGTGTATGAGCGAGATGGTGATACGTTTGGGGTTTCGATCGGATTGGTTGCGCTTACTTTTTTTTCTGGGCCAGGATATTAGTTATACAGTATATGTTGGACCACTTTAGGTATATTTAGCTTCGGTTCGTTTCAAATTGGAGTTCCTTTGGAAGTTATTAAAGATAAAATTTTAGCTTCATTGTAATAAAAAAACGTTTTACGGATTTTATCGCGATGCATTGCTATTTCATATCTCATTTCGGATCCTTTGCCGCATTAATGGTCATAGATATAATAAAATAGGTAAAAAAAGATATTGTATTTCAATCCGTACCAAAAATCAATAGTTCAGCGTTTTTCTAATAAAAATTACAAATTTTTCAGCTTAGCATCCTTGCAGGAACCTTGATTTGATATTGAAATAAAACTACGTTTTACTGACTGCCTCATTAGTCTAGTGGTCCTAAGCGCGACTGCTACGCTAGAGGTCCTGGGTTCGATCCCCAGGTTGAGCCGTGTTATTAGGTTTTTCTATGAAATTCTCAGAAGCAGCTCGGAGTCTGGATTTGTGCCCGGTTAATGGCAATAGGCTCGCCCCCTATTACATGGGACCTAAACATACCGGCGAAATGTGGGTGTACACCTCTGCCTAACCCTTCGGGGAATACAGACGTGATGATGGTATACTTTTTACGGATTTTATCGCGTCGTATTGATATTATATTAATACATACATACATTCGCCATACAAATCCCTTTTGTTAGTCGACTTTCATTCGTTCTCTCGACCCAAACCATCTCAGCATATTCTTCTCAATTCTTGTCACTACATTGTCTTTTTTTTAAATACGGCAATAAAATCTACCTCTGTAAAAATATATTCTCGTGCTCTCATCAAATCTGTATTGATTCGAACTCGAGACCTTTGATTTGGCAATCCATTGGTCATATTATTAGGCTATCGCTACTTTTTAGAAGGCTCCTATGTCGGTCATATATATGATAAGAATAATATAATAATAATAATCTTTATTTAACAAAAAGTTTCTAGTACATTTGATTGTATGTGGAGCCTCCTTTTACCTAGACAAACAATGCCTGTGTTAGGAGACTCCGCATCCACATCAAGAATACTTATAAAAAACGTTTACAGACGTACATCATACCCATATACTGTCCCACTGCTGTGCACGGGTCTCCTCTCACAGAACGAGAGGGATTAGGCTATAGTCCACCACGCTGGCCTAATGCGAGTTGGCAGACTTCACAAGCATTCGAGAAAATCTCTCAGGCATGCAGGTTCCCTCACGATGTTTTCCTTTACAATTTAAGCGAGTGATAATTAATTGTTAATACGCACATGATTTCGAAAAGTCAGAGGTGCGTGCTTTGGGTTCGAACTCGAGACCTTCGACTTGGCAATGCATTGGTAATATCACTAAGCTTTTTAAGAGACGCCTATATCCGTCATATATGATAATAATATAAGAAACGTGTACAGACTTATATACCTACATAATTATAATCATACTGATAGAGTTCAATGACCCTTATCATAATAGCCAATTTATTTTCAACGAATGATATCTCTGAAACGAATAGTTTGTCCGAATAGCTATTCTCATTAAGGTCAATGGAATGGATATTAAAATACTAGCGACCCGCTCCGCTTCGCCCGGGTACTCACAATATTCTAATATTCTGCATGTATGTACTTATATTTTTACATATAAATAAACCTTCTGGAAGAAACTTTTTATTCAGATAACTAAGATCTTAGTAATGATGAGAGATGTAAGTAATTATTACAACAAAGACTTACAAACTATTATTATTAAAATGACAAATATTGGTGATTTATTGTGATATAGTATTAATTTATCACCGTCCTCACCATCTTTTTTAAAATCGGAGATGTAATATCCTTACTGTTGCTAGTTTCTCGTACTCTGCTTAGTAGAGAAGCAGTTTTTTTGCGAATCACCTCATGAAAGCCATCGGTTCGATTCTGCACAAACATTTCCGAAGCACTACAAAAACGAAGCCTTCGCAACAGCATCCTAAAAACATTATTATACTGGACACGCAGAGCGTCTATCGCTCTTTTGGCATACGCAACCCACAAGTTACCTGTGGGTATTAAATTCCGTTGCGTAGTTAATCTTGGGGGCTGGCATGGCCAGCAACACTTCAACCAAATGTGATCTGTTGTGTTGTCCCCAGAA
The DNA here is from genome assembly GCA_964056405.1 of Acronicta alni. Lineage (NCBI taxonomy): Eukaryota > Metazoa > Arthropoda > Insecta > Lepidoptera > Noctuidae > Acronicta > Acronicta alni. The sequence goes on from OZ043943.1 coordinate 1,847,316, forward strand.
TGGTACATTCCTTACTCTTCAAAGACGTGGTTCATGAAGGCGGCTAGCCCACTAAGAGGAAGGAACCTATAGTCTTCTGGCTTCGGGTATCCGTTGCTGAGATGACTCATCCGTTTCGTGGCCAGGACGTCACAATCACACAAGATATGCTGCACCGTTTCCTTAAATTCACCACAAGCTCTGCAATCTTTGCGTAGTTTTAAAGATCTCAGCGTACAGCGGAAAGTTATTTTGTTTTAGGGAACCGTTTGGCATGGTATGGACATGTGATGAGGAGAGATGAAACGCATGTTACTAAAAGAGTGATGAATATGAATGTGGAGGGATGGAGGGGTAGAAGGAGGCCAAAGAAAAGATGGATGGAGTGTGTTAAAGTGGACATGATAGAAAAGAGAGTGACTGTAGATGTGACGGCTGACAGAGATGAATGGAAGAAAAGGACATACTGCGTCGACCACAAATAATTTGGGATAAGGGCAGGAAGATGATGATAGATATGTACAGATGTTACAATTATTTCCTTGCTAGGTAATGGCTAGGCTAATAGGTAGGTCTACCTATTCTGCTCTCTGCTTATCACAGTTAGGAGCAGTATCGAATCAAGCATTTTTATTTAGTACACTATCTACCGCTCCGGGGAGAGCGGTGAAGTGTCGGACTCCGCTCTGAAAAGAGCGAGCTACCGACTAAAACCAACCTCGGCGTTTCGCGTCACCACTTTAGTGTCGGGGCTACGGGAGCGCTGTAGCATTCGTCCGCAGAAGTATCGAATCAACCTGCCTCAACGCAAACTCACTAGGAATTCGTAGCAACAAAAAAGTTAATTAAAATCAATCCGAGGCAGATGTGAATTAGGTACTAATCTATTTTGTGTACTCCGAGTACCTGCCTGAAATAATGTGTTGATGTATTTTTTATTTACAAGGGCGTAGCGAGGAACGTTGGTCTGTGGGTCTAGTAGCTCGAGTACCAGACTGCTGATCACGAGGTCGTGGGTTCGATTCCTACGTGACATATCTAAGTAAATATTTATGTGGTGAACATAAGTGTTTGTGTTGGTCTGGGCGTTTATTATTATGTATTGAATATATGTATTTACAAAAAAAAGAAAGGTAGGAAAGAAAGAGAGGTAGGGCATAGTGGGAGTATTTCCACTCAAATTGGAGCTGCCCGACTGGACCAGTACCTCCGCCTTACAGAAAATCGAAGTGAAATAACACTGCTTTGAGTTGTGTCGTGTTCCTTACAGTGAGCAAAGTTGACAGTGTTCCGCGAAGAAACATTGTGTTGGCAGTGGGGGGACTTTGAACCTTATACTGCCAACCCAACTATTCCTCTTTCGTTTTACAGAGTCGGCAACGTGCAAGTGATACCCCTGGTGTTGCAAGCGTCTATAGGCTACCGTAACCGCTTACCATCAGGTGGGCCGTATGCTTGTTTGCCACCTTAGTGGTATATAAAAAAAAGTATATAAGTATTAAGTATATTCATTGTCTAGTACCCATAGTACAAGCTCTGCTTAGTTTGGGACTAGATGGTGCTGTGTAAAATGTTCCAAATAGGTATTTATTGTTATTATATTATTATTATAACATATCGAAAGCTCTCCGTGCTTTCAAAGGCACGTAACGTAGGTCCCAGTTGTCATATGAACACCTCTTAAATTTTATAAATTCTTTCTTTCTCCGAGCCTTTTCCTAAATATATTGTGGTCTTCTTCCGGTCTAACCAGATGCGGCTGAATATCAGTATTTTACACGAAGCGACTGCCATCAGACCTCCGCAACATCATTTTTGGGCAATACCGATACCCTGAGGATAGACTGGTTGTCAGGCTTTTTGGGCTTCTGACCACCGCTAACGATTGTCATAGGTGTTCGTATGACAACCGGACCGACGGCTTTACGTGCTCACCGAGGCACGGAGGGGTCTCGATGTGTTAAGAATGGTTACCCATCCACAGACTGACCGCGACTAGCGCAGCTTAACGTTGCAGATCGGTTGATCAGCTTAATTATTACTTAGCTACGAGGCCCTAAATTTAATAAGTTCTTCAGAATTATTTGTCATGAACACTGTTAAACACTTTCACTAGCGCAGACATGTTCTAGTCACGGTGACGTCACAAAATGGCGGCCAGTCATCACTCATCAGCGCATTTTGAGTAACTGTACGGTTTCGAGTGTTTATTTTGGTTAAAAGTGATGTTAAAAACAGCCTCGCTATACATAGGTTAGGCCCCATGGCAGTAGGACGGAGTCATACATTTAAAAAAGTACTTCTTTATTCCTTCTCTATGGCAATTGATGCCGACGTCGATAATAATTCTGCCAATGTCAAAGTGGTTAGGAAAAACGTGTGTATGGGACAGGAAAAAGAGGGAAGAAAACAAAAAAAAAAAGTACTTACTAGAGAAACAGTTCAGACATGTATGAATTTGACGTTTTCTGTCATCTGTCACTTCTTGTGACAGATGTCAAAAAATGACAAATTTAAGTCAAATCAAGCTACAATTTACAAGCTATAGTCTAGGTTGTAGTTACAATTGCCAGGTCACCATGTTAATGGATGTTGCGATAAAAATGCCAGTAGCAGCTCCGAGTTCAGATTTGTGTCCACTTGGCAATAGGCTCGCCCAAATGCACAAATTAGGCTTAACCACTAAATTCTCAAGATGACAACGAACGTCTGATACCACTGGCGTTGCTAACTAGTAATTTTACTCTAGTTTCGAAAGCCAAAACCTTCTTAAATCTCAGACTTAGAAAGCTTAAAAATTAAAAAGCAAGCGACCGGAAGCCGTGCGGCTAGTCATGATGACGTCATGTCCGCCGCGTCATTACGTATCAGCTTTATGTGTAGTTTTCACTAATTCATGTTTGTTTATCGACGGAGAGAGAGAGAAAAGATAATCGTAAGTAAGTACTACTTTTAAGTACAATACAGGTCCACATACCTACATACACTCACTCCTTTTGCCCATTGGGGTAAGCAGAAACTAAAGAACGCTTCTTTCTACTATCGGACGACCAGAAGCACGAAAAAGCGTCATCGATTCATGGTGGACATCCCAAAAACCCGAACGAAACGCTTTAAATCGTTTATCATGCGTACCGCTGAAATGTGAAATAAACTTCCTGAGTGGGTCTTCCCCAATAACTATAATTTGTGTGTTTTTAAATCTCGAGTGAATCGGTTTCTTCTAGGCAAGCGCGCTACACCGTAGATCGCAGTGTCGCTTAACATCAGGTGGTCAAGCGTAGGCCTATCGTGAATAAAAAAAAAGCTCCACTTGCTACGATTCTTGCATACTTCTTTCGCTTCGACCACATTCATACATCTTATCATACAATCACGCCGGTTGCGAGTACTACGCACCTGACCTTTTTGAAGAACCAATAAGGTCGGTATAAGTTTTTCTAGGGCGTCCCCTCTCGGCGGTTCCACTGACATTCGCCATATAAATCCCTTTTGTTAGTCGCCTCTCATCTATTCTCTCAAACCAAAACCAGGCGGTTTAAAAGACGATTTTGTGACAAGAATTGAGAAGAATATGCTGAGATGGTTTGTGGCATGTTGAGAGAATAGATGAGAGGCGACTAACAAAAGGGATTTATATGGCGAATGTCAGTGGAACCGCCGAGAGGGGACGCCCTAGAAAAACTTATACCGACCTTATTGGTTCTTCAAAAAGGTCAGGTGCGTAGTACTCGCAACCAGCGTGATTTATTTTAAGAAATAGGTAGTGTGGTAAGGCTACCACACTACCTATTTCTTAAAATAATAATAACATAAATGAAAATAATATAATACACTTTAAAGAAGCACTATGAATATTTGAAACGGTAATTAGGTATAACGTAAAGAACAAATTCAATGTGTTGAGAAAAGTCACCCATCCACAGACTGACCGCGCAGATGAACCTTGCAGTTCGGTATACACTTAGCAACAAACCCCTTCTAACATCGAATCGTAATTATCTGCTATTTTAACTACACTACCGGCACGCTATGATGGCCGTTTTGACGTTTGTCCACTCATGAAGTTTCGTATTAATTAGTAATTACATTTGAAGGAGCAAATTGCTGTTCTTTATTGTCAATAGTGATCTAACGATACTACTACAAAAAATATATACAATATGTATATGTATTGTGTTTTTTTTAATTTTCGTCCATTAACGTAACGGCCGTCATAGTGTGCCGCAAGTATAGAACAGTTGCAATATTCGCATAAATGTCAGAAATCAGTATGTCAAAACCCATTATAGATAAAAGTTTACAAAAAAAATAGCTGTTAACACTTTTAGAAGAGACAATAGTTAACAAAAAAGGGTTAACCACAGTTTTTGTAACAACTGTCCTTCACTAATTGCATTCAGTAGTAGCTAACAAAAAAAATATGTCTTCAAAATGCTTTTATTTTGAAAGATAATAAGATTTGTCAAATTTGAGGTTTTTGAAAAAAGGCCGGATAGGTTGTTGAGTTTTTTTTTATTGTACATCAAGCTACCACAGTCTGTCAAATTTCTTTTATTGATTTTCAACTTTAATATCAACACTATATTAAGGTTCATATTCAATTGGAAAAAATTGTCAGTTTTGGATAGTTTGACCTGTTGGCCTCTGTACAGTCAACAAAAGAGTTAAGTATACAGATAGCAAACGAAATATGCATTTTTATACAGATTTCGACATAAATAATTACGCGGCAAAGGGTTAGGTATGTAGCTGCTTACAATACCTACGTTTTGACACATATTGCGTGATACATTAATACACTATCTTTATCAAAACACAGATTATTAATTAGCTGCCTGTATACCTAACTCTTTTGTTGACCGTACCTACTAAAATGTCAATTAAGCATACGGGCCGTCTGATTGTGGAAGTCTGGAGCCAGTAGACGACAGAAACACCAGTGGTAGGTATCACTCGCGTTGTCATCTTGACACCTTCGTTGTTGTTAAGTCACATTTGCTCATTAATTTTTCTAGCTGCACTAAAAACCTGACAACCAATTTCTTTTTTTATTGCCTACAGTGGCAGACGAGCAGGCCCACCTGATGGTATGTGGTCACCGCCGCCCAAGGACATCAGCAACGTCGGGGACAGAGCTGTGCCGCCGCCTACTGTGTGTGGTAGAGAGCTCTTTTTAGGCCTCGTTTGAAGGACATGTCATAACGCACGGGGATCACCGCAGCAGGTAGTTACATTCCAGAGCCTGATAGTACGTGGTAGGAATGATCTTTGGAATTTGTGTATAGAATTTATCTATAGTGGGAGTAATTTCACTCAAATTGGAGCTACCCGACTGGGGAAGTACCTCCGCCTTGCAGAAAATTGAAGTGAAATAACACTGCTTTGAGCTGTGTTGTGTTTCTTAAGGTGAGCAAGGTTACCAGTACTCCACGAGGAAACGTGTGAAAAGTGGAGGGTCCCTTATACTGCCAAACCAACTATTCGTTATTCTTCTTTCGTTTTACAGGGTCGGCAACACGCAAGTGATATCCCTGGTGTTGCAAGCGTCTATAGGCTACGGTAACCGCTTACCATCAGGTGGGCCGTGCTTGTTTGCCACCTTAGTGATACAAAAAAAGAGACATTAGGCAGGTACCAGAAATCATGTTGTGGCAGTCTGTTGACAGTCGCTTCGTGTAAAATACTGATATTCAGCCGCATCTGGTCAGACTGGAAGGAACACAACAATTGGCCATGATGGTCGACCACAGTATTTGACATAATATTTTATTAGAAGTTTTTTTTTTAAATATGATCATCTTTTTACCCTACCTATAAAATCTTTCTTACTTTTTTTTTTCTTTCTTTTCCCAACTACTTATATTGGGGTCGGCTTCCAGTCTAACCAGATGCGGCTGAATATCAGTATTGTACACGAAGCGACTGCCATCAGACCGCCACAACTCAATTTTTGGGTAATACCGATACCCTGAGGATAGACTGGTTGTCAGGCTTTTTGGGCTTCTGACTACCACTAACGACTGTCATAGGTGTTCGTATGACAAACGGGACCGACGGCTTTACGTGCTCTCCGAGGCACGGAAGGGTCTAAATGTGTTAAGTATGGACACCTATCCACAGATTGACCGCGGGTACTGCAGCTTAATCTTGCATTAATCTTATATTTTAGTAATACAGTAAAATATAAGATTTTCCGTACATTTAACATAACATACCATCACGCCTGTATTCCCCGAAGGGTTATGCAGAGGTGTACTAATGTACACCCACATTTCGCCGGTATGTTTTAGGTCCCATGTAATAGGGGGCGAGCCTATTGCCATTACCGGGCACAAATCCAGACTCCGAGCTGCTACTGAGATTTTCATAGAAAAACTCAATAACACTGCTCGACCTGGCGATCGAACCGAGGACCTCTAGCGTAGCAGTCGCGCTTAGGATCACTAGACTAATGAGGCAGTCTGTACATTTAAATACGTTCAAATACCCATATACCTAATAAAGCTCATAATTCCAACGGAATCCTTCAACAACAAAAAACAAAATCCAATCTAAAATAACATTTTTTCTACCAACGCAGTCCATTTACAATTCCACCATTGTTTTACGTACACCTACACAATCGAACACCAACCTTAACACAGTTACACGAAAGTCGAAATTCCAATTCGTGCGGTAAAACACTTACGACTTTTTGGTATGGAAGAAAAATTATTGATTAGTAAGCGCGTCGGCCAATGACGAGGTCGCATTTTCCAAGATGGCGTAGGGTAGTCTCCCTTGACGCATTATACTTCTAATTTATAAAGCTTTGTTCATTCCACATTAATCTTTTCTTGGTTATATTAATGGTAGGATATTTTATTTTAATGAAAGTGCGGTTAGCCGGCGCCATTTTGGTTGGTAGTTGGTATTGATTTCGCTTCACGGATGGGCGTGTTGGGAGAAAATAAATTTCATTATAATATACAGACTCTTTTAGAAATCACGTGCGTATTAATAATTCACTCGCTTAAAACTGTGAAGGAAAACATCGTGGCGAAACCTGCATGCCTTAAAGATTTCCTGACAGTGTGTGAAGTCTACTAACCCGCAAAAGGCCAGCGTGGTGAACTATAGCCTAATCTCTCTCAATCTTAATCTTCTTACCCGTGCCCAGCAGTGGGACAGTTTAAGAGTTTATGATGATTATAGGTAGATAGGGGACTATACAAACTATATCGCAATCTAGTCCGCGTTGTTTTTTTATTGTGATAAATGACAAACCATACAGGCCGCCTGATGGTAAGCGGCAACCGCAGACTATAGACGACAGCAACACCAGTGGTGACACTCGCGTTGTCATCTTGACACCTCAGTTGTCAAGTCTCATATGTCCAGTTATGTCACTGGGTACATTGACCTTCAAACCGGAACACAATGATGTTAGCGGGCGAATCCACTCCAGACGTACTCTTCAGTATGAGGAGCATACTCTTAAGTCATTAGTCAATGCTTCTCAAATGCCAAGCAATGTTTCATTTAATTTAATTTGTCAACACCTTTGGCGCAGCGGCTGGGCCATCAGCTTCTGCGTCACGGGTTGTGGCTTCGAACAAATATTTGTATGACCTTAATGTCGTTTTTCCAAGTCTGGGTGTATGTGTACGTGAAAGTTTGTGTTTGTAAACGCACACAGAATACAGGAGAAAATCCTAGTTTTGGGGCCGGGTCTGGGTGTTTGTAAGTATATGTGAAAGTTTGTGTTTGTAAACGCACACACGATACAGTAGAAAATCCTAGTTTTGGGGCCGCGTCTGGGTGTTTGTAAGTATATGTGAAAGTTTGTGTTTGTAAACGCACACACGATACAGTAGAAAATCCTAGTTTTGGGGCCGGGTCTGGGTGTTTGTAAGTATATGTGAAAGTTTGTGTTTGTAAACGCACACACGATACAGTAGAAAATCCTAGTTTTGGGGCCGGGTCTGGGTGTTTGTAAGTATATGTGAAAGTTTGTGTTTGTAAACGCACACACGATACAGGAGAAAATCCTAGTTTAGGGCAACATTTTTTAAAAACAAAAAAAAAAGTAGTATTTGTACAAATTATGTACAAATTTTTGCTTTCCGCACTTGTTCTCCTTAATAACCTTAACTATGCCAAATCTAACACTTTTCCGTGATCACAATATGCTTCAAAAACGGTACAAAGTTTTCCCTTCACGTAATAACAAAAAGATAAATACACACATGATTTCGAAACGTCAGCGGTGCGTCAATTCGAAATGGAGATCTTTGACTTTTCAGTCCAATCTAGTGATGTTCAAAGTTGTTATAAATCAATAACATGCTTAATGATATATGCTTAATTTTTTAAGCATGCGATTTTATGTGCTATATTATAGCATGCTTAATTTATATGCCTACTTGTTATGTTACGGCAAAACGGGCGAGTCGCGGATAACGGACAGTTGCTTGATAGAGAGAGAGTGTTATGCGATATAAAGCAAAATAGCTTTCTAGCATAAAGTGCGAACCGCGATATCATTTGCTTTATGCTATATTTATTAAGCATGCTACTTGATAATGCTATATGCTATTTTAACCATCACTAGGCTATCATAGATCCGACCTACAGCAACTTATTTCTTCTTTTAAAACCAGCTCAGGATGACAAGACGGACAAGTTCAACAACCCACCACTATTTAGATGACTTGACATAAAAAAATTAATAGTACGCGTACTATATATACAATCTGTACTATCATCGTGTAATAGCGGATTTACTGAGACTTAAAAAAGTACTATGGAACCTACTACGAAAGCTTCGAAGCGTCGTCGGATCGAAAGAACGAAGCACAATGATCTACACTCTTTGCGTTGTAGTATGATAAATGATATTTATTTCTGTAAATAGATCTTTTAAAGACACTTTTACAAGTCAATAATAAACATTTTTTTTTTAAAGCTAGATGGCTCCGGTGTCCGGTCGCCGGTCATGGTGCGGGTGACGTTCAGTACAATTTCGATTCACTCTTGAAAGTTGCAGCGATTTACATATTATGACTTAGTATTTCAGCTGTAGGTACCACATTCGTAATATCATCATCATCAACCCATATACTGTCCCACTGCTGGGCACGGGTCTCCTCTCATATTGAGAGGGATAAGGCTATAGTCCACCACGCTGGCCTAGTGCGGGTTGGCAGACTTCACAAACCGTCGAGAAAAATCTCTAAGGTATGCAGGTTTCCTCACGATGTTTTCCTTCACCGTTTAAGCGAGTGATAATTAATTATTAATACGCACATGAATTCGAAAAGTCAGAGGTGCGCGCCTTGGGTTCGAACTCGAGACCTTCGACTTGGCAGTCCAATGGTCATACCACTAGGCTATCACTGCTTTTTAATTCGTAGTATATTATTCGTAATATATTAAATCATTAATAACTGTAGTAAATTAAACATAATACATACAATACGTCATACATGCAGCTGTCACCCGCACCATGCTACAGCGCAGAGTGTTACATACATTTATTTTAAGAGAGGTAGGGGGATATACATATTAGGAGTAATTCCACACAAAATGGAGCTGCTCGCCTGGAAGTACCTCCACCTTGCAGGAAATCGAAGTGAAATAACACTGCTTTGAGATGTGTTGTGTACCTTACGGTGAGCAAGGCTGCCAGTGCTCCGCGAGAAAACGTTGTGTTGGCAGGGAGGACTTTGACCCTTATACTGCCAACCCAACTACTCCTCTTTTGTTTTACAGGGTCGTTAACGCGCAAGTGATAGAGACCCCTGGTGTTACAATCGTCTATAGGCTACGGTGGCAAACAAGCATACAGCCCACCAGCGGTTACCGTTAGTCTATAGACGCTTGCTATACCAGTAACTGACCCTGTAAAACGAAAGAGGAATAGTTAGCTTTGCAGTACAAGGGTCAAAGTCCCCCACTGCCAACACAACGTTTCCCCGCGGAGCACTGGCAACCTTGTTCACCGTAACGAACACAACACAGCTCAAAGCAGTGTTATTTCACTTCGAATTTCTGCAAGGCGGAGGTACTTTCACAGTCAGGCAGCTCCAATTTGAGTGGAATTAATGCCACTATGCCTACCTCTCTTGAACACCTTGCCCGCATTCGAATTTTTCTTTGGCTTAAATATTTTTTATTGGAACGAAGTTCCTTATCGCGCGTTGTGAAAGGGGGCTAGACGGAAAAAATTCTTACGAAAAGTTGTCACGACACTTTTTTCGAAATTCAAATATTGTTGACAAGCATTCAAATATTGTTGACAAGCATTCAAATATTGTTGACAAGCATTCAAATATTGTTGACAAGCATTCAAATATTATTGAGTGAATGACAATATTTGAATTTCACGCGTTGTGAATTGTTGAGTGTATACGGGTTTTTTTATTTTTAATTATTAAATTTTAATTAAAGGAACTTCGTTCCATCCGGGTGTCCCTTGACACCTCTCAAGTTTTTCTTACTTTTTGTTAAGTATATAAGAATATTGCAGATGGATATACGCAGCTCAGTCCCCACCGTAATATAATCACACTACCCTTACAAAGTACATAACAACTACGCATGCGTATTGTACTATTGTGCTATGATTAATGTAGGGTAGGCAGACATCTCAATTCCCCTGTGGTATGATCATTAATAATATTATTGTTGAATTACTGTGTGCATAAGCCGCCAATGAATGTCAAAGTTTGGTTAGTCTGTAACGGATCTCAAAGTTTTTAGTTAAGTTAGAAAATTTCGACAATATCAACAAAACAATAGATTCAAGTGTTATTCTAAGTACATACGTGACCTTGTAAGTAAAGTTATAATCACTAAGTACTTAATCCTACTTCCTATCCTATCTATATAGTAGGATAGGATAGTATACTATACTTTACTATACATATACTATACATATACTATCCTACTATCGTAGGATACTATACATATACTATCCTACTATCGTAGGATAGTATGGATAGTGTGATGTGATAGTAGGATAGTAGTAGGTATCCTACTATCACATCACACTATCACACTAATATTATAAAGGCGAAAGTTTGTGAGTGTGTATGTTTGTTATTCTTTCACGTTAAAACTACTGAACGGATTTTGATGAAACTTTACAGTATTATTACATATACATCAGAATAATATATGTATAACGTTTCAGCTATAATTAATAACGATTGAGAGGAAACTTGCATGCCTTAGAAATTATCTCTACGGCGTGTGAAGTCTGCCAACTCGCACTGGGCCAGCGTGGTGGACTATAGCCTAATCCCTCTCAATCTGAGAGACCCGTGCCCAGCAGTGGGTAATGGGTTGATGATGATAGTTTCAACGCCAGTTTGAATCTCAACCATTGAGCTATTACCCACTCAGAATTGACCCATCTTGTCCCAACAATACATTGCCGTATTAAACGCAACGGCTTCACATAGAATATTTCTACAATACAAGCAATCGAGGGATAGAAAAAAAAATAAAGAATAGAAAGAGAAAAAAGCTTTAATCAGGGAACACAGGCCCGCAAGATGACTTGTGAAAATTATTGAGAGGTATGCGCGAATGACTTGAATCAAAGTGGGTTCTGTAGACACAAATACTATGATATCCCATGTCTGGACTTTAAAAGAGACTATATGGTTCTCTGAGTATTTTTCGGTGTTTCTTTTCAGAGGTCGTCAACTAGGAAATGCCGGATTCATCTAGCTTAAAAAAAAGTAATACGTTGACTTGTAAAAGTGCCTTTAAAAGATATGTAGCGACATCTACCGCGCTACATAGAACTACGGAGGCCTGAATCGCGCAAGCAACATTCGCAACGAAAAGTTGCATATATACAACCGCCCGACATCAACCGTCGGGCCGTGGCCCGCCAGGCACAACACCCGCCTGGTTGGAGGATCCTCCCTTTTCGTTGGAGGGGCAATACACCTCGCCTCTCCACAGATATATTTGCAGAAATAAATATCATTCATTATTTATTCAACCGGGGTAGTAGGCGCGGGTGTTAGCGCTTCTTACTTTGAAGAGGTTCCAGTGGTGGATGGCCTGTTACGGTCGTGGCTAAAATACCGATTACCGAATCCGTGACATGTAGCATAATGGCCTTAAGGCCTACGCAGACCGGGACGGCATGGCATGTATCGATATTGCAATAGGAAAAGTTAAAGAAAAATAGGAAAAGTTACCCAGAAAATTGAAATTTTTGGGTAACACGAACTGTTTTATTTTATGAGATTGTTGAATTCAGAGAAACAATGCAGCACATCTTGTGTGATTGTGACGTCCTGGCTACGAAACGGATGAGTCATCTCAGCAAGGGATCCCCGAAGCTGGTAGACTGCAGGTTCCTTCCTCTTAGTGGGCTACCCGCCTTCATGAACCACGTCTTTGAAGAGTAAGGAATGTACCAGGCTGGGGACAACCCAATAGATCACATTTGGTCGAAGTGTTGCTGGCCATGCCAGCCTCCACAGCTAAGATTGAGATGGGATTCTTGAGTCAGCGAGTCCTACTATAATAATATTATTAAAAATATGAAAGCTGGCGCCACTTTCGCTGCTGTTGGTCGTATCGCTCGTAAGAGGATGGATGAATTGATAGATCAATGTTTGTTACTCTTTCACGCTAAAACTACTGAACGGATTTTGATGAAACTTTACAGTATTATTATGTATACATCAGAATAACATATAGGCAATAATTTATAACGATTTTGAGTTTATTAGCTAAATTACAACGATAATTAAAAGTAACTTTTCCGCGCGAAGTGTCGCGGGTAGAAGCTAATATGTTGTTTAAAACACTTTATTTAAAACTCAGAAAGGAGGTCATCAAAAGTCCATACAACTCAGCCCAAATTTGTACCCGAGGTACATGACAGCTGTCAAGTTGACAGTTTTTACTATGAAATCACTATGAAACTGGTAATAATGTGCCAAAATGGCGTGTGTTTGACATTCCAAAACTGACACTGACAGCAGATAGCTATCAAGTTGACAGTTTTTACTATAAAAACACAATGAAACTGATACTAGTGTGTAAAAATGGCGGGTGTTTTTTCAAATTTAAAGTATTTTTTTTCCCCTAGTAAACATAAAAAAAGTATGACTAGATTTTTAACCAGCGTAATACAGGGTATTTTTTCCAATAAGTGTACCCTCGGTACATCATTTGGGCAGATTTTGGTGACATCCTTTCGTCCATACGGTACCCTAAACGCCGACTCTTTGATACCAGAACGTGTCTGTCACTCGGGCCGCACCAATACATATAAACCTATCTATGTACTCAGTATTGTTCCTATATATTCCCGAATTTGATGCTTAGAAGAGAGCGGGGAAGGTCAACATAATATGGTTGAGATCAAACTCATTATTTTAATGGATATAGGGTTGGCGAGTTTGGGTTTAGTGCAACGTTTTAACCAACTTTAAAATAGAATGAAGTTTTTTGTCTATAACTGTCTTATACTCTAGTGGTTAGCGCCACTAGAGTTTCGCTACGCGTTTTGGGTTCGATTTATTTATTTATTTATTTATTTTTACTTTAATTAAAACGGCCGGTGGCCAATTACATTAATTAAAGACATAGCATTCATACACTGCACTCACAATACTCCAAGCATACTGACAAAAATGTCTTCCATTCATCCGCAAACACATCACATTCAGGCTTGGCCTCCAGGAGAGCGTTAAGCGCAGACAGCGTGCGAGGAACAAGAGACTGTGCTCGTGTGACAGTTCGGCACGCGGGCACGGCGAACAATCTGTCAATCTGATTCCTAAGTCAAGTGTTATTGTGTTTTTCTATGAAATTCTTAGTACCAGCTCGGAGGTTAAATATTGAGCTTGAATCTATTGTTCTTTAAAATTATTTTTCCATACATTCTTTAGGTACCAGCTCCAAAGATTTTTGAATTTAATAAAAATAATAATAGCATGTAATTTTAGTTTTGGAGCGCTTGGGACCAATTCGTGGAGCGGGCGGGAATAAGCCTCCTGAACATACCGGCGAATTGTGAGTGTACATTGGTACAACTCTGCTTATCCTTCGAGGAATACAAGCGTTATTTTGTTTTTTGCATGGGTCCTATTATATATAATAAATTACCCAAAGAACTCAAAACTTTGAATATAATGTTATTTAAGAAAAAGTTGAAACAAATACTCGCTGCGAAATGTTATTATAATATACCTACAAGATTTTTTAAATGTATCATTCTAACTTAATTTAGATCATATACTTTGTGTTTATATTGACATTCTATCTTGTGCTTATTAATTTTATGATGACAGTAATTTATTCTAGGTACTTTGTTGAAATTTAATTTTTATTTGAATTGACATTTAAAAACTAAACTCAATATGGAGATTACTCATTTGTGACACCTCTTTAGGTAGAACATGCTGGACTATGGTCTGGTGGTAATAGGGCCAAAGTCGAAAAACCTTATTTTGAGTAATGTGCATTAGAATAATTAACAAACTTTAATAGCTGCAAAAATGGATTATTATATTGTAAGCGATTTTTTTTTCTGATGTTTGATGCATGTTTTTATGTATTATATTCAAACTTACTAATATATCTGTACCTATTCGGAAAAAAATATGTCAAACCACATTTTGGCAGTACAATCACACTCCTCACAAAAACGGACTTTGGCCCTTTTAGCACCAGGCCACAGAAATAATTTAACATCAAGAATATACTGTTTATGACATTGTATGATCACACATGTTCAATGCAAATAAACTATTATTTGATTTGATTTAAACGGGTGCTCTTTTCTAGTGCCTCAGATCTTTTAAACTACACAATATATTTTAATGCGGTTTTCACTACCATTTAGATAATTTCTTCCGGAAGATAAATGTATAAAACATATATGTTACTAGCTGACCCCGCAAACGTTGTTTTGCCATAAAAAAAAAATTTAGGGGTATGAAAAATAGATTTTGGCCTATTCTCAGACCTCCCCGATAAGCACAAAAAATTTCATCAAAATCGGTCAAGCCGTTTCGGAGGAGTATGGCAACGAAAACTGTGACACGAGAATTTTATATATTAGATTAGTAAATTACACCCGTGCGAAGTTAGGACACGCAAAACGCCGAAGTTGGTTTTAGTCGGTACTTAGATCGCGCCCGACACACCCCACGGCCACACGAGCGGTGGGTAGTGCACAAAGCATTGCCAACCCCGTCAACAAAAAAAAAGTCGCTAGTTACAATATGAATGTACTTAAGTGAAAATATATAATTCACTAATGCGTGTCAGCCCTAATTGAAAAAGTTGGAAACATGTCCTTTTCGAAATTTGAAAGATAATCGACCTTTTTTCTAAAGTCAATTTAAAAACTTTTTACCGCGACTTTAGAACTAAGGATTTCCAATGAATAATATTATTTTCTGCCATATTCGCTAACGGTTAGTTGAAAAGTAAGGGGCTCCTGGCTAACAAATTCAAATATTTTATCGAGTTTAAGAATTTATTTTTCAAAAATACATGGCATCCTACAATGCCCCTTACAAAAAAAAATATAATTTTATTTAACGTAATCTAATGTCACCGAACAGTAGCCCGATTCACGTAATTAAAACCGTAGCAATGTCGCAGCGACTTAATCGTTGAAACAGTTTAAGCGAATGATAATTTATAAATACACACATGATTTTGAAAACTCGAAAAGTGCCTTGAATAAAAATTGAGACCTATAAAATTGTAGTTCAATAATCACATCACAGATAAACCAGCTGTTATATTTTACATTCATTACATACAATCGAAAGCTTTCACGAAAAAAAGAACCTGTATTTTTTGTCCGGGGTCCTATATTCGGCATTGTTTCAGTCCCCTGGGGTTGCTTACCCTCACGTATAGTGATGGGTGATCATTACTCAAGTGATTCAGCTATTTCTATTCGTTTGTCGCACCGAAATAGGCTCAGGATTTTGATTTGAAAACCGAAATTATATTTTTATTTAATATTTTAAATTGTGTTTTTTTTTTGTATTCTAGTTAAAAGAGTATTCATATCATTATTTGCATTCCAGAACTCGTAGCTATGTATTAACCTACGCTAATTAGTCTATAAAGTTAAGCTGCGCTGGTTGCGTTGGGTTTGTGGATGGGTACGATTCTCAACTGCTTTCTAGCCTTTTCGTTCTGCCGTGCAGACGCTAAAACGCAGTAAGATAATGATAGGAGTAAGTTTTTTACTGCGGTTTAGCGCACGGCACGGCACGCACGGCAGCGTTGGGGTCGGCTTCCAGTCTAACCAGGGGGTCTACTCCCTAAGCACGAAGTCCGTAGTTTCGACCTTTACGGGCGTTTCCTACTCCGTATCACCTACGGACGGATGATTCGTTCGAGGCCCGAACTAAGAATGAATGACAACACAAACGAATGGCTCGTAACTTCATTGACGGAGATAGGGAGTAGACCTTCTGATGCGGCTGAATATCAGTATTTTACACGAAGCGACTGCCATCAGACCTCCGTACCTACCCCAATCTCTGGGTAATACCGATACCCTGAGGATAGACTGGTTGTCAGGCTTTTTGCGCTTCTGACTACCACTAACGATTGTCATAGGTGTTCGTATGTTAACCAGGACCGACGGCTATCATGCTCTCTGAGGCACGGAGAGGTCTCGATGTATTAAGAATTGTCTCTCATCCGTAGTAATTTTACTGAGACAAGAGCCACCAAAAACTATTAATACTTACTTGAATTGCATGCTTCAACTTGGATACCTTGTGTGCATTCAATTTTCACAGACAGGACATTTTGACAGGAAGAACCAACTTTAAAACGTCATAGATCCTAAATGTCGCACAAACGGCGAAAATACTATAATATTTTATGTTAAGATAAAATATCGCTCACTATACATTTTGTATGAACTATCACAAACGGCTAAGATAATATATATTTTTACTAGCGACCCGCCCCCGCTTCGCACGGGTGCAACATACTAATAAAATACATGTATTATACATATAAACCTTCCTCTTCAATCACTCTATCTATTAAAAAGAACCGCATCAAAATCCGTTACGTAGTTTTAAAGATTTAAGCATACATAGGGATATAGGGACAGAGAAAGCGACTTTTATTTTATACTATGTAGTGATAGTGATATTGGTATCGAACGATATGCAACAACATCAAACTGCATTGTTCTCATGTAAGTCGGACATAACAATGATTTATATTAATTTGACATTAACAGACATTACTGTAATGGTTATTGTGATTATATTTTTCTTATTATTTAATAACTTTTAACTCAATAAAATGTAAATGTGAGTACTCTGTAGGCTAAATATACATACTCAGCTCTGAACAGTCTGGCGGCTTTGAGCCTTTTTAGTGGCCTACACAAATGTTCCTCTGATCTGGTATCGTCGTGTGACGGGTTGTTGAGCTCCCTAAATTATGGTTGAGCTACACAATGACTGATGCATGCGAGCCGTCGGTTGGGACTGGTCTACTCAAAGCCGCTATGGCTCTTTCTTCAAAAGGCCATTTCAGACTTTACCCTACATTGTAAGACACATATTTGTTATTTAGATACAAAGCGATACAATAATTTTATGTTAAGATGCGAAATATATCTTTACATGCTACTCGTATCTTAACTAAAATTGAGAGAATGATTCGAGCGGTTATATTATAGTAACTTAACCGTGTATACCTTATGATACTATAATATGTTATATCCAGGCATCTTAACATAAAATATTATAGAATCTTAGCCGTCTGTGACGCCCTTAAATTGTCATTCGAAATGAAAAATGATAACGAGAAACCTAAAGATGATTTTCAAATTCAATGATACCCCGTTTCATAGTTTCAACTTTTATTTTTTCTTTTTCACAATATGGCATCTGATTGTCGCCATATTGAATTTCGATTACTGTCATGACATTAATGACATTTGTAAGAATAAGACAACATGGATTGACGTAAGAATCAAGAAAATCTGGCCAAGCTTTTGGTCTCTAGATTGCCACAAAAGGAACAAACATACATAAAAGGCTGATAAACACATCACCCTCCTTTACGTGGCGCAATCGGGTGAAAACGCCAATAACATTACCCTTATGTTTGCATTCGAGTAAAAATACTTTACTCAAAGTGTCTCAAACATCTAAATGGCCTTACTAGTTCGAACGTTAACGGAAGGGTGTCGCCCTAAATAGGGTAGATATTCCAACCCTTAGGTAACGAAAGTACATAGGGGTGAAACGATATATCTACTTAGTTCTGTTAAGGGTAGTTTGTGCGTTTTCTATACACAAAAGATTTAAATCGTTAGATGCGCCCTACCACATCAAATAATGGTCACGTTTCCGTAAGTAAACTGGTTGACATCGGAAGTATCGAATCTGTTAATGTCTTGTTCACTCATACTGAATATTGCACGCTGTCGTTCTCTGTCTCTACATGGAATGTGTGCATGCACTCATCTCTATATGGACACGTTTTCGAGCGGTATAAGCACGGTGAGGGAAAATCTAACGATTTAAATCTTTGCTATACTTACACAGTACACAGTTAAGGTGGTAGAATCTGCAGAATTCGAATCATAAAATAATGTAAAAATAACTCCGTCTGTCTGTTACGCTTTCACGTCTAAACTGCTGAACCGATTTTGATGAATTTTTTTGCAAAGATAGATTAGACCTCGGAGAAGGAGATAGGCATTTGTTTCAAAAAGTCCTTTATGTTGCGAGTGAAACGGTCAGAGGCGGTTTTACCTATAGTGCGTAGGGCAGGTGAAGGCAAGTGCGGTTTTTAGTCGGTATGAGTCTGATATACCCTGCCACCTCCCCGGATGGTGGAGGATCCATGAGGATTTTCCGTAGTATGCAGCGGTCCTAGGGGAGCGAGTGCCCCTTGCCGGGCACGCCGGCAGGTCACGGAATTCTAATACAGTCAACAGCACATAATGGCATCCAAAACTGTCAAAGTATGTCACCAAAATCTGCCCAAATGATGTACTGAGGGTACACTTATTGGAAAAAATACCCTGTATTACGCTGGTTAAAACTCTAGTCATACTTTTTTTTTATGCTCACTAGGGGATGAGGAAAAATAACTTTAAATTTGAAAAAACGCACGCCATTTTAACATACTAGTTTATGTTTCGTAGTGTTTTTATAGTAACAACTGTTATCTTGGTAGCTATCTGGTGTCAGTGTCAGTTTTGCAATGTCAAACGCACGCCATTTTGGCACATTCATATCAGATTCATATTGATTTCATAGTAAAAACTGTCAACTTGATAGCTGTCATATACCTCGGGTACAAATTTGGGCCTCCTTTCTTTAATCGATTTTCAATTTAATGTCCAAACAATACAGTTTATTATCCATTGGGGAAAGACAGTTTGTGTTATTGTGCTATTATTTGTACCCATTCCATTTCGACCGCGCTTACTAGAGTGGGCTAGGGGAATTAATTAATTATTTCATACGGGCGCTACATGGGCTGGAAAACGCTGCAAAAGCAAAAGCTAGTGTTATATAAAATTCTTACCTGTTTCCGTGTCGACGGTATAAGAGAGGCCAGCCCACGGATCGTCCTGCGAAGAAATAATATCTAATTATCCTCCATTCGTTAGAAAAATAACGTTATTTCGGTTAAAGTGTCTAATGTCTGATCTGGTATCGTCGTGTGACGGGTTGTTGAGCTCCTTAAATTATGGTTGAGCTACACAATGACTGATGCATGCGAGCCGTCGGTTGGGACTGGTCTACTCAAAGCCGCTATGGCTCTTTCTTCAAAAGGCCATTTCAGACTTTGCCCTACATTGTAAGACACATATTTGTTATTATACCTACTATGTCTGGACTTTAAAAGAGACTATGAATATCTGAGTTTGTTTCGGCGTTTCTTCTCAGAGGTCGTCACTTAGGAAATGCCGGAGCCATCTAGCTTAAAAAAATGTTAAATATTGACTTGTAAAAGTGTCTTTAAAAGATCTATTTACAGAAATAAATATCTTTATCTTTAATAAGCTCCGTTATTTCACGATAAATACAAAGGTCATCATCATCATGGAGAAGTACAGAGGCCAGAACATCAAGATACCACTATCTGTCAAATTTCTTTGATTGATTTTCAAATTTAGTGTGAAACAATAAGGTTCATTTTCGATTGAGAAAATTTGACAGTTTTGGATAGCTTGACCTGCTACCTCTCTGTGTCTGTACCTCTCCGCCTTGCAGAAAATCGAAGAGAAATGACACTGCTTTGAGATGTGTTGTGTTTCTTACGGTGAACAAGGTTGCCAGTGCTCCGCAAGGAAACGTTGTGTTGGTAGTGGGGGGACTTTGACCCTTATACTGCCAACCAAACTATTCCTCTTTCGTTTTACACGGTCAGCAACGCGCAAGTGATACCCCTGGTGTTACAAGCGTCTATAGGCTACGGTAATCGCTTACCATCAGGTGGGTCGTATGCTTGTTTGGCACCTTAGTGGTATAAAACGAAAAAACACTTGGCTCGAGCTGGCAATCGATCCCAGGACTAGTGTAATAGTCGCGATTACTACCATTAGATTATGTAGTCTTCAATCTAGAAACTCATATTTTTGGCTGACTCCTTGTTGGAGCCAATATTTCGACGGATTCCTACCTCCTTGATGTCGGAGTCCAACAGCGAAGCCTTCACTTTCTCGATCTCTGCTTTCTCCTCGTTCTTCTTAGCGATCTTCTCTTCTGCGAGCTTCAGTTCTTTCTCGATTTCGTCTCCCAGCACCTTCGTGGCGGTCGGACCCTCCTGTGAAAAAGAATTTGATTAAAAAGGGCTGATAGAATAAGATAGACAGATAGATAGAATAATCATTATTGCACAACATGATAAAGAGCAACATAGGAATTAACTAAATTGACCACGTCTGTGGTCTAGTGGTTCGAGTGCTGGACTGCTGATCACGGGGTCGTGGGTTCGATTCCCACAGGACACAAATATTTGTGTGGGTAAAACATGAGTATTTGTGTTTGTCTGGGTGTTTCTTATGTATTATAAGTATGTATTTACAAAAAAAAGTGTATAAGTATTATATCCATTGTCTAGTACCCTGTTTAGTTTGGGGCTAGATGGTGCTGTGTAAAAATGTCCCAACATATTTATTATTATTATTAAATTAAGGGTACAATGGCGGTCTTATAGCTGAAAGCGATATCTGCCAGACAACCTTTGGATGGACAGGAAAAAGAGAAAAAAAAATGGGCACAAATTGACCCATATACTGTCCCACTGCTGGGCACGGGTCTCCTCGGATTAGGCTATAGTCCACCACGCTGGCCTAGTGTGGGTTGATAGACTTCACAAACCGTCGAGAAAAATCTCTAAGGCATGCAGGATTCCTCACGATGTTTTCCTTCACCGTTTTAAGCGAATCATAATTATTTATTAATACGCACATGAATTCGAAAGGTGTAAGCCTTTGGGATTCGAACTCGAGACCTTTTTTGGCTGTCCAATGGTCATATGACTACACTCTTTGCGCTGTAGCAGGGTGCGGGTGACAGTTGCCTGTATGACGTATTGTATGTATTATGTTTAATTTACTACAGTTATTAATTATTTAATATATTACGAATGTGGTACGTACAGCTGAAATACTAAGTCATAATATGTAAATCGCGGCAACTTTCAAGAGTGAAACGAAATGTTATTGAACTGTCACCCGCACCATGCTACAGCGCAAAGAGTGTAGCCTACCACTGTTAGCATAATACAGGGGCCGTACCACCACCCACTATTGCGATCATTTTCCGATTGAGAGAGAGGGACGTCGCTCTATAAACTAAATAGCGCCATCCCTTTCTCTCAACCTAAAAATGATCGCATTAACACGTTGTGGTAAGGCCTCAGTACTAAAACATAACTGTACTCTGAATGTATATTTTGCATTAGATATATATAATAATAATATAATATATTTTTTGGGACATTTTTTACCATCTAGTCCCAAACTAAGCAGAGCTTGTACTATGGGTACTAGACAATGGATATAATACATATATACTTTTTTTTGTTGTAAATACATACTTATAATACATAAGAAACACCCAGACAAACACAAATACTCATGTTTTATCCACACAAATATTTGTGTCCTGTGGGAATCGAACGAAAGATAGATAGATAGAATAATCTTTATTGCACACCATGTTACGGAAAAACAATTGGAATTCATTAAATTAAGGGTACAATGGCGGTCTTATCGCTAATAGCGATATCTACCAGACAACCTTTGGATGGACAGGAAAAAAAGAGAAAAATGAGGAGGGGTAGTTCGCTATTCGTGCATTGCTCACTATTCTGTCTCTAAGCAATAATGTGGTAACATTATTGTGTTCCGGTTTGAAGGTCAATGTACCCAGTGACATTACTGGCCATATGACACTTAACAACTGAGGTGTCAAGATGACAACGCGAGCGATACCACTGGTGTTGCTGACGACTATAGGCTGCGGACGGTTCCAGTTACTTTTTGTGGAGCAACAGAATGCAACAAAATTATGGTTGAGCTACACAATGACTGATGCATGCGTGCCGTCAGTTGGGACTGGTCTACTCAAAGCCGCTATGACTCTTTCTTCAAAAGGTCATTTCAGACTTTGCCGTACATTGTAAGACATATGTTTGTTACAGACTATACATTGTCTGGACTTTAAAAGAGACTACGATTCTCTGAGTTTGTTTCGGCGTTTCTTCTCAGAGGTCGTTAGGAAATGCCGGAGCCATCTAGCTTAAAAAAATATGTAAAATATTGACTTGTGAAAGTGTCTTTAAAAGATCTATTTACAGAAATAAATATCATTTATCATTTAAGTATAACACTTGGAAACGTTGCTCCACATAAAGTAACTGCGGCGTGGATGCAACATTATCATCAGGCGCTCCGTATGCTTGTTTGTCATCATACCGTGATCATACATAATAAAATAATCTTCAGTTTCACTCACCGGTTGCATTGGGTCCTCGAGCGAGAAGCCCATATCGACGTCTTGCTTCCATAGCACCTCGATCAGGTTCATATCCTGCAGACAAAAGGAAAAATAGCATTAGTAAATTATTTTAGAAAAACAAGAGACAGGAAATTTGTTGGCAGTGCACTTTGACCGTTATTTTTTTTTTTTTATGTGATAGGGTGGGCAAACGAGCAGACGGATCACCTGATGGTAAGCGATTACCGCCGCCCATGGACACCCGCAACACCAGAGGAGTTTCAGGTGCGTTGTCGCCCTTTTAAGGGGTTTGGGCGTCCGGTATCCTCACTCACTCGACGAAACACAACGAAAACGTTATTTCACGCCGGTTTTCTGTGAGGCCGTGGTATCAAGTCCGGTCGAGCCGGCCCATTCGTGCCGAAGCATGGCTCTCCCACGGTAAACTGCCAACCCAACAATTCCTCTTTCGTTTTACAGAGTGGGCAACGCGCAAGTGATACCCCTGGTGTTACAGGCGTCTACACTCTATAGGCTACGGTAACCGCTTACCAAACCATTATCATGCGAACGACCAGGGAGTGGAATTCTCTGCCGGCTGCTGTGTTTCCCGATTCGTATAACTTAGGACACTTCAAGACGAGAGTGAATAGGTATTATTTAAGTTTGCGTGCTACATCCTCGGCAGTATCGTCAATTCCCATCAGATGAGGTTCTGCCTAACGCACTCAAATTAATAATCATCATCACTACATAGTATAAAACAAAGTCGGTTTCTCTGTCCCTATATTCCTATGGATGCTTAAATCTTTAAAACTACGCAACGGATTTTGATGCGGTTTTTTTAATAGATAGAGTGATTGAAGAGGAAGGCTTATATGTATAATACATGTATATTGCAACCGTGTGAAGTGGGGGCGGGTCGCTAGTAAAAAATAAAAAGATCCTTATTATTTGTCATTAGGTATACATAAATCCTAATAAAAAAATAAAGTTTATAATGCTTAAAATTCCTGAAAGCAAAAAACTAATATTGAGACGATTAAACCGCAGAATTATAAGAAAAACTAAACATCTTTGCAAAAAAAACAAAAGTGTCCCTATATTATCTGCGCTTGTCATCTCGGCAAATCAAAATGGCGCCGTTTAGTAATAACTCTAATATCTCTACGATCTGTGTTTTTGAAATGAATAATAGGTTTTTTTTATTGGTAATTTTGACCAATGTTTTTGCTCGGAAAATTAATTCATTTGAATCAATCAATCAAATCAAAATATTTTTATATCATATAAACCTTATACAGACACTTATGAAATGTCGAGTCTAGGTGCACGATTCCAAATTAGTCGTTTTCTATGGAGAAGAACCGGCAAGAAACTCCATGGTTACTCTTTTAAAATATCTTTTTGTATTGTACAATGATGGATTCTTTGATTATATACTTGTCTAGATGGAGCAATGCAAACAAACGACACGCGAAAACTGGGGTCAAATTGCGTGATATGTGTGAGTACCGCTTGTGTACTTATTGTAGTCAAACTGTCAAGGTGTGCGTGTTTAGGGATGCCTGCTCCAAATTATTAACTTACCTTTTCTCCATTATTTAATGGGATGACAGTTAAACGAAATAGGCTGAATAAAGTAATTATTTTATAGATTAGTGTTTTATTTATTTTAATAAAAACAAAAAATACAATGAAAAATATATACAGCAATTTATAGATCAAAATCCATCACTTTGTATTTGTTTTCGAAATAGTTTTTTTTTATATTTCATTTCGTGTCCGCTGTATATAATGTCTCTCCAGTCTTAAGAAATCTGAAACCCAAAATATTAGAAAGAACTAACAAAAGTACTATTTAGTGAATGACTTCATTTATTTTGTGAAGGCAAGTTATCATTTAGTGATCAAATAAATTATGTAGGTAGTTATTAAAATAATAAAATTTTCTCCTGATCGAAAGATGATGACTGATATTTGCATTTTATCTCCCATAGTTTCGCCAAATCTCCCTTGTAATAAATTGACAACACCGGCTACTCTGTCGAACCTACAAATTAACGAATTGAAAAATCATGTTTTCATAAAATAATAGAGGTTAAATAACAAAACTTACCGATGTAATGTGATCTTAGTGTAATTATACGGTTTTCCCACATAATTGCGACACAATTTGACAGCACATACCGACATAATTAATTATTTTTCGAGAACTCCACACCCTGAAGTGATCCAAATGACACTGAGGTAAGTGAGAAGAGAGTCTACCAATTTTAGTAGACTTTATTTGGGCCGTTCTGTACGTGTCAATGTGGCATCTAGACAAGTATATAATCAAAGGATGGATTATAAATTGGATTGGATAATTACATTTAGGAATGTTGCGAAAATTATAATTAAGTATAATAAAATACAGCTAGGCATAAAATAAAGTTCTGTTCTGAACAGTTCTCCCATTTACAAACGGTAGAAACTATTATAAAGCAACTGACAAAACGTGTCACCAAGATATTATAGCGCGAGACCCACTCGAGGGTTCCGGTTGAATCTGTTAATGTACCCTTGACTAGTTAAAAGTATAAGTAATAAATATGGCTAAATAATAAATACGCTGATCAATGAATCTGCTAGGTTAAGCTGAGCTTTCTGCAGTTGTCAGGATAGGTGACCATTCTTAATACTTCGAGACCCCTGAGCTCCGAAAAGCACGTAAAGCCGTCGATCCTGGTTGATATGAAAACCTATGGCAATCGTCTGCCAGAAAAATGGCAACCGGTTTATTCTTAGGCTGGTAAAAATGGAAGACCACCCCAATAATTGACAGCAGACGATGATGTTTTATAAATACTACAGGATTAGGCCTCGTGGGTGTATTTAATTGTATTAAATAAAGCACATAATGCAACATACATAAGTAAATAATTATTGAAGTAGGTACTTGATAATAAAACCAAAGTTGAGTCGAAGTCATAACGAAATAATTAATAATCATAGACTAAAAACGAGTCTTTGAAAACTAAAGCATTAAGTTACAAACAAAAATACGATTTAATCCTATCATGCAAGTATGAAATTCTATTGACGTTTCATATTAGTTACGTCTATTTAGTTTTCAATAAATTCAAATATTGAACTGTAACCAACTGAATACTATAACGTTTTATACGCCAATTCGATCTATATGATATTAAACTTTACACCATAGGCATAAGGTTCATATTAATTTGTAAAGGTTTCCCGCCCAATCAAGATTGTCGGTAGGGGTCGCTGGTCACAGCGGGATAAAATTGATCAAAGTATTGAGCATCGGCCTTTATAATTATGTTTTTATACCTATAAGTATATGTATGTAGTTTACATAGTGCGGATAAAAACTCTTTATATGCTTAATAATATGAGGTAAGTATGTGTGTGGGAGGAGAGGTACTATAACTAAACAGATACCTACACGTAGTGCGTAAAAAAATCATAAAGTACCTACCTAACATTTTCCTAACCCATCTTTGAAATATTGGTAATTGCTTGCTTTTCTATTGAATTCATTATACTTAGATGTCTGGAAATGGTATGAAACCAAAATAATAATATTAGGGTGGTATTTAATACTTTAACTGTAAATCCCCTTTTTTCAATCAAAATATTCGAAATTAGCACCAAAAATACTGAATGGCACACTAAATTTGCTCATCAAATAAATCAATTATACTATACTCTTAGACATTTATATTTAATACACTTTCTTGGTCTTCAGATTCGGTATTATTCAGATTTGGTTCTGGCACTCGCCGGCCGCTTCCGAGGCACCGCTCGCTTCGCTCGCTCGGCTCGTGCGTTGTGTGGTCACAGTTCTAACCTAACCTAACCGATATCTGTATTTTGCTGCTCAATCAGTAATTTTGTCGCTCAATCAGTATTTTTGATGCGCGGTTTATTATATTCCATATTTTTTGGTCCCTATCAATGGATATATATTATCATAATAAATGATACAAGGAGTTGCTAACGCCACCTAGGGATCTGTATCAGTATCAAATTAAACACTGCCATCTTTAATTTTGATGGTGAAAATATTACTACTAACGCCATCTATTGAAACATTTAAGAACTTTTGACATCAGCGCCATCTATTGCCATGTTGTTGTACCAATCAAAGTAGTTCCGTCTAAGTTATCGTGTATTTGCTACTCGACGCTAGATGGCGCTGAATTTTTTAATACATGACTAACAAAGATAAAAAAATTACACATAATAATTATTATGAAGATCCGTAAAGATTATAGAAAACATCAATTTCAAAATTAAATTAATTAGTATTGAAATGTTGACAATAGAATTAAAATAGTTTATATTGTTTGTGAGAAAAATTGTGTAAAAAAATATTTTGCCAAAAAATAATAAAAGCACGAGATTATACTAAAATATATACAGATGGCGTTGTAATAAATTATAAGCATTACTTCTAGAACATCTGGTTTCGAAGAAAAAACAACACAAAACAAGGTCGGCAGCGGTCAAGGTAAGGCAAGGTCAGGACTTCGCCGAATTAGACCACTCCCCCGCACTGCGTTAGTGCTGTCAATCTGCCATCAGTCTGTGCGTCTCCCGGATTTATCTTTTTTTTTTAGGCGTCCGTGGAGCATGTTGCGACTGTTTGTTTTCTATAAAAAGCCCGGGTAAATCAGACCATAGATACCAGTACAGAACTGGAAAAATACATTTTTATCAGTGAGCGACAGTAGGACCACGATAATTAGATAATATTACCATTTTCACTTACGGCCATTTTCAATAACAACAAATCGTTCAGTAGGTGTATTAGCTTTTCAGAGATGTAGGTACAGACGCCAGCACATCAAGCTACCACAATCTGTCAATTTTCTTTGACAGATTTTCAACTTTAACACAACATTAAAAGGCTAATTTTCAATTGTGAAAGTTTGACAGTTTTGAATAACTTGATCTGCTGGCGCGTGTACTAATAGGTAATTATGTAAGTATTCTGTGCCAGAGATAGGATTTTGACATAAGGTATTGGATAGGATTTTTAACTTACTAGTATGTAACAAGTAGGTACGGTACAAATCCTATCTCTTAGTTATGTATCTCTAACAAAAAGACCGATTAATTTATCGATTGCGTTTTTGATGACGTCTTCGTCGTGTAAAATAAATAGTAATTATTTAATCGTTCTAGAGTTCAATACTAAGATATAGCATAGATTAACTTTTGTTTTATCAATAATAGGGTACCTAACCATGCTGTGCTAATAACTAATTAGAAAGTTCCGGAAAAAAATAACATGTAAATAATATTAACCCATCCTTGGCAGTCGGTTAAAAAGTTTACAAAGCAATGTCACGTTACTTTGACAGGTCCTGTCAACGTGACACTAATTTTTATTTTTGCATACAGTGTGAAAACTGGCACATTAATGAAATTTTATTGGTTTCGTGTACCAAAATACAACAAGAAATCAACCTTTTTATTAATTTTAGCGGTGATCGCTCGAATGTATCAATCAAGCATCGCTATAATAATATATATATATAATAATATTTTTGGGACATTTTTACACAACACCATCTAGTCCCAAACTAAGCAGAGCTTGTACTATGGGTACTAGACAATGGATATAATACTTATATACTTTTTTTTTTTTTTTGTAAATACATACTTATAATACGTGGGAAACACCCAGACAAACACAAATACTCATGTTTTATCCACACAAATATTTGTGTCCTGTGGGAATCGAACCCACGACCCCATGATCAGCAGTCCGGCACTCATACCGCTAGACCACAGAGGTCGTCATAACCGCCATACCGGTATCCAACATCATAGCGGTGATTATTGTATTGTACTGTAGTATAGCTTGGCATGATGTCAGGTGTACATCTGGTTTTACGTGCATCCGCGAATATATCGTCATAATTTGACCAAAGTATCTACTTATTAAAAAAACAAATTCCGTATTCCTAGTAATTTTGTCTGAAAGAACACAAACATACAATGACTGTATCTGTTTCTAGCAAAATTTGTCAATAGTTATTTTAGGTATACTCGCTGCCCTCTTTCCCGCGTGATTTTTATTTTTCTAGTGAAGCGACGTATAATAATTTAGGTAGTGGTCACGTAAAAAAGTCAACATTGTTTTTTTGTATTTAATAAAGAAACCCAAAAACATTCAGTGCCGAATAAGTTTTCACTTAAATTCATAAGCGTTAGCGTTCGCTCGAACTTTTATTTATTGTGTGAAAAATAAACATACATACTTGTAGGTAATATATAAGATATACCCTGAAAAACAATAACACTTACTGAAATAAAACTACTTTTTACGGATTTTATCGCGTTACTTATATTGATATTATAAATTCAGATGTTACGGACCCTTTATATTTAGAGTTATTTTCGAGGTCATTTGTAAAAAAGGAGTTTGTTTAAACATATAATATTCGCGTAAATATCAGAAATAAAAAACAATTATGTTTATCTCATAAATATTTGTGTCCTGTGGCAAACTAAGACCTCGTGGTTAGCCGACGCTCAAACCACTTGACCACAGGCAAAATAGCATACGCAGCCGTGTACGGTCAGCAACGAGAGTCGCTGAATTTTGAAAACATGACAGCTGCCAAAACTTGTCAAGAGAGTTTTTTATTATGAAGGTAAGGTAAATATTAAATGGTCATAACAATACTGTACCAGTTAAATGTCAGTATTTAAGATATTACTCAACTTTTTGATACTTTGTGAAAACATTTCATAACAAAATGACTCATTATAACGACTACTATAATTTAAAACCGCTGATTCAATGTTTATAACAACATAATAAGAATTTTTTTTATCAATGTCTTACCATACTGTAGCTAATTTGAAAGTTCCGAAAAAAAACATGTAAATGTTTACAAAGCAATGTCACGTTACTTTGACAGGTCCTGTCAACGTAACATTTGCCTGTATTTCCTAAGGGTTAAGCAGAGGTGTACTTATGCGCACTATTGTTTGTGGTTGAACAGTTTTCATCATCATCAGCAGTGGGACAGAATATTGGTATATCCTGTCCCACTGCTGGGCCCGGGTCTGAGGATTAGGTTATAGTCCACCACGCCGGTCTAATGCGAGATGGGAGACTTCACACACCGGCTAGAAAATCTGTAAGTCTTGCAGATTTCCTCACGATGTTATTGGCGAATTTCACCGATCCCATGACCTGTACACGGTCGTGATGGCCATCATGATATGGCCATTATACACGATAAATGTTATATGTATAGCAGGGACTACCAACTGCTGGGCACGGTCTCCTCTCACACAGGCTAGGTCCAGAACAACCACCGGATCCCATCACAACCTTTCACCCTACCTTCATAAACACTTTTTACGTACACAAACGTCATCAAATAATTGTATTTGTCTGAAGTGGTAAGTACTTAAGTAGAAGTTGTTATAATTATTGTGTTTTAATTAAGTTCTACACATTTCACCATTTGGGTATACAAATATTTATAACAAAAATATTAATGTGAATTTATATTAAGAACTCATAAAATACCTTTAATATCTTACAATTGTGTCATCTTTATTATGTTGGTAGTAGACGTCAGTAATGAAAATGTTCATGGAATGACCAGGGCGAAACCACGCACAACAAACAAAGTTCAAACTAAAAAAAAGTTTACAGTGACACACGTTAGTAAAAAAATTGAATATTGATTACATAATGTTCCGATTTTAAAAAATAAACACTAGTAGCTCCTATCGTTACAACTAACCTCGATTTACTACCTTTAGATTTCATAACTATTAAGAATTCACGTGTTTTTACGGAAGACATCAAGTATTTTGGATTATCAAAGATAATCTTACCGATATCGATGGGTTGGAGATACTGGTAACGTTGGGTCCTCACATTGGCCTTTAGCCAATGTATGGACCCGGTGTTATGGGTATACATCTGGCTTGAGGCCAATGTGTGGACCCAGTATTATGAGTACCATAATAATATGTGTAACACTAACATGCTTAGATATCCCAATGTATTCATGGTCACCCACCGATAGACAAACCGCAACAATCTATTAAACATTGTAGTTATTACTTAGTAACGACCGAATTTACCAATGAAATTTAAATATAATTTTGACCTTTAATATGGTAGAAGGGTATAGATGAATGATATCTTACTTTTAATCACGACTTCCCGTTTATAATTATCTATTAAATCATGGCTACTTCAGTAAAAATAAACAGATTATCAAAAATAAATATACCTAATTAAAGATTATTTTAGAGGCCATTTTATTACTAGCTGTAATGTGGACTAGCTGTTGTCCGATTTACTCACATCTCAAAGAACTTTTGAGACAAAAGGTGGCAAACAAGCATAAGGCCCGATGGTAAGCGGTTACCGTAGCCTATAGACTGACAGCTGTCATAAATATTTTTGTTCAATAATGGAAATTCGATTCACGCAGAACGAGCTCTGCACCGTCTCCTTTGTAATGAAAATCCAGACCTACTATACTACAAGAACAAAGGATACGGTGAGCTAACAGGATTCCAAGCAGGTGGTAAAACCCAGACATCTCCTCTATTGAAATTTGGATGTTTTTTAACGTCACGTGGACGCTGTAAAGGGTCGGAAAAGTCGGGATTATAATATCATTAGAACGCGATAAAATCCGTAAAGTTTTTTGATTTAATATTCGCGTAAGTGTCAAAAATCAATATGTTACGTCAGTTTGTTATATTATTGACATTTTGAACTTTAAGTCAAACTTTATGTCAATGTCACACAGGTCGTCATGAGTTAAAATTACTCATATTCCTCTTCCTCCCAAAAACTTTTCGGGGCGTTGATGAAGTTTATTAGTATATAACAATAACATCAAATTGTAATCATCTCGTCTATCTTGTTTTGTGCACAATACGGTGTTTTTTTAAAGCAGTGAGCCTAGTGGTATGACCATTGGACTGCCAAGTCGAAGGTATCAAGTTCGAATCCAAGGCACGCACCTCTGACTTTTCAAATTCTTGTGCGTATTAATAATTAATTATCACGCGCTTAAACGGTGAAGGAAAACATCGTGAGGAAACCTGCATACCTTAGAGAATTTTCTAGACAGCGTGTGAAGTCTGCCAACCCGCACTAGGCCAGCGTGGTGGACTATAGCCTAATCCCTCTCAATATGAGAGGAGACCCGTGCACAGCAGTGGGACAGTATATGGGTTGATGACGATGACGGTGTTTTACGTTTCTTACTTACAATATTATTTTTTTGTTTTTGTTTCTGGGTTCTAATCCTGTCAACAATTCCCAATATAAATTACGTCCTTTCCATTACCTTAAATATTTCCTTTTTCATCCCCTCCTTTTTTTCCTTTCCCATACACACGTTTTTCCTAACCACTTTGACATTGGCAGAATTGTCGACATCGGCATCAATTGCCATAGAGAATGAGAGAAAGAGATAGAATTACTATAATGGCAACAGGCTCATCCCTATCTATTACGTATCACCTAAAAACATACCGAGGAACTATCGGTGTACATGAGAATACTGCTTATCCCTTTGAAGATCAGAGAGAGAGAGAGAGAGAGACAGGTATATATTATGTTGTTTCTGTCAAAAACTTCGACGTAAATGTTTAAAACTTTATTTCACCTTGGTTTTGCAGTCTGCGCGTTTGCAGGCTATTGAACTACATGCCAGACGTCTGGGCCACTCAGCCAATGCCCTCAGACCTTTGTTTCCTTGTCTCGACAAGGGTTGGGACCCTGCGTTCAAGGTTTCAAAACCCGAGTACCCGACGAAGTTCGTTGACCTATTTGCAACGCAAATTTTATTTTATCCTTGACTCCCGCACTAGGGAGCAATCTGTGTCGCGGGGAAATTTATAAACACAATTAATGAGCACAATGTATAACCAAATATAAGAGAGGTAGGGCATAGGGCAAAGGTCGCGCGGCCGATCACCTACACGTTGGACAGACCTCGTACTACACAAACCTCCATAGTCCAGAGTTCTCGAGACGCACAAGACCGCAGTAAGTGGAAGCGCATCGCGATGGCTGCTTTAACCAATAAAAATTCAGCGTCATCAACCACGACCACTGTCAAGAGTGAGCAACTCAGGAGGGAGGGAGGGCATAGTGGGAGTAATTCCAATCAAATTGGAGCTGCCCGACTGGGGCAGTACCTTGCAGAAAATCGAAGTGAAATAACACTGCTTTGTGCTGTGTTGTGTTCCTTACGGTGAGCAAGGTTGTCAGTACTCCGCGAGGAAACGTGTTGGCAGTGGGAGGACTTTGACCCTTATACTGCCAACCCAACTATTCCACTTTCTTTTTACAGGGTCGACGACGCGCAAATTAAACCCCTGGTGTCACAAACGTTTATAGGCTACGGTAACCGCTTACCATCAGGTGGGCCGTATGCTTGTTTGCTACCTAATTGGTATAAATAAAAAAAAAGGTGAGAGAAAAAGAGGTGGTATAAATTTGCTGCAGAATTCGCACCAATGCAATGCAACGCAAACATATTCTGCCACTAAGCTATCATATTTGTGTTGTAATTTGAAGGGCAATGTAGCCAGTCCAGTGACATTACTGGGCATATGAGACGTAACAACTGAGGTGTCAAGATGACAACGCGAGTGACACCACTGGTGTTGCTATCGTCTATAGGCTGCGGTTGCCACTTACCATCAGGCTGTCTGTAATTGTATGCTTGTCACCTTATTAAATTAAAAATAAACTTGCACATAAATATTTGTCTTTAATTTGTTGTTATCTTTATGTTTTGAATTGATTTACGATGTAACGTCTTAAAATGTAATAAATGATCTATTTTTGTAACTCACACGTGGGTTAATATATACTTACCTAGAATACTTATATTAAAATCACTTTCATTTTCCAATACACACGACGAAAGTCGTTGGCAATCGTTCAAAACTATTTGTTTACTCTAAAAAAATAAGCTATAATTTCGTCTCACTCCCATTTGTGGACAGCGTGAAAAAACAACCAAAATAATTATTTTATTATATTATTTAAATTATTATTCTGAATAAGTTTCATACAAATGGGTGCAGCAGTTTCGGAGATGCATTTGAATGTAAAAGCACGTGCGTTTGTTTTGGTAAACAATATTGATGACAATAATAAGAAAGAGTTTATTTACAGCAAAATACATCTCTTTTACAATCATTTTCTACCTCTACAAAACTGCAGAGCAGTTTGTTGGCATATCAGTATTTTACACAAAGCGACTGCTATCAGCTACCTCCGTGCTCTCCGAGACACAGAGAAATCTCGATGTTTTACGAATGGTCACCCATCCACAGACTGACCGCGGCTAGCGCAGCTTAACCTTGTAGATTGATTGATTAGCGCAATTATTACTTAAACTCTGAACAGAAAGTGTATGATAATAGTTTTAAAATAGATATCAGCTGTCGTGCGAATGTGTGTGTATGTTAGTTACGATACATAGTAAGTAGGTACGCAGATTACTTTCCCACGTGTCAGTATCACGGTGCTGATGAAATATTGAATAATAGGCTCGTTGACTGATTATTTACGCGGATATTATACATTGAAATAAAACTACTTTTTACGGATTTTATCGCGTTATATTGATATTATTAATCCCGACGTTTCGGACCCTTTACAGTCTATCTGTGACCATGGACGCTGTAAAGGTTCCGAAACGTTGGAATCTAAGGAATTGTTATGTTCAACTTTTTCATGAAGTTATAAAAAAATAATCATTGAAATAAAACTACTTTTTTACGGATTTTATCGTGTTATATTGATATTATCCCGACGGACCTTTACAAACGTCCGAAACGTCGGGATTAGTAATACCAATATAACACGATAAAATCCGTAAAAAAGTAGTTTTATTTCAATGATTATTTAGTAAAAAAGTAGTTTTATTTCAATGTATATTTGCGTAAATGTCAGAAATCAACAAGACAATATTTTATTTTGTTAGGTATCCTAGATGGTGCCTTCATTTCCTATCTGACGACCTCTGAGAAAGGCCGAAACAAACTCAAGGAACCATGACTGTGACTCTGTTACCATGATTACCTACCTACTTAGTATCAAGGAGTAAATAATGTTGTCAATATACTTACCATTTTTTTTACTAAGTTACGAACGAAACGTTTCTTTTTAGCGTTCAAGGTTCCAAATTTGAAATTCTAAACGGAATAATATGAAGTAGAAAACCGTTATCGAGCGGCCTGATTTAAAATTCGAATGCCCAATTCGATTTTTTTAAATCTTTTTGAATTTAAATTACGATATTGACGTGCTATTACTCTAAAAGTAAATATGTTGTTGCTTGTTTATAGTAGGTAAAACTTTAACTTGTGCCTAAAGGTCATGTGCCAAAAGTGTGTTTCGGCTCAAATTTGTACCCGAGGTATATGACAACTGTCAAGTTGACAGTTTTTGAAACTTTTGAATCTGTTATTATTGTGCCAAAATTGTGTGCGTTTGACATTCCAAAACTAACACTGACAGCAGATAGCTATCAAGTTGTCAGTTTTTACTAAAACACTGAAACTAATATTAGTGTGTTAAAATGCCGTGCGTTTTTTTTCAAATTTAAAGTAATTTTTTCTCATCCCTCAGTGAATATATAAAAAAAAGTATGACTGGAGTCTTAACCAGCGTAATACAGGGTATTTTTTCCAATAAGTGTACCCTCGGTACATCATTTGGGCAGATTTTGGTGACATCCTTTAATAGTTTAGGCATTGACTATTTTACGGAATTTGAAGTGGTAGGTTCTGCAGAGTTCATCTGGGTGGTACCGCATAGCAATCTGCAGCTAATCAATAATGTGCTAACATCATTGTGTTCCGGTTTGAAGGTCAATGTAGCCAGAGACATTACTGGCCATATCAGACTTCACAAATGTCATCGCGCGAGTGATACCACTGGTGTTGCTGACGTCTATAATATACAATATGCGGTTGCCACCTACCATCAGATGACCCGTATGTTTTTTTTTATACGAGTCACTTGGTAATTGAGACTGATCCAAAAATTTAAAGTCGCACAGCGAGCTATGGAAAGAGCTATGCTCGGAGACTCTCTTAGGGATAAAATTCGCAACGAAGTTATCCGTCAGAGAACCAAAGTTGCAGACATAGCTCAAAGAATAAGCAAGCTAAAGTGGCAGTGGGCCGGTCACATCTCGCGGAGAACTGATAAACGGTGGAGCAAATGAGTTCTCGAGTGGCGACCGCGTCTAGGTAAGCGTACTACCGCGTAGGTAAGTGACTGGATGAGGAAAGCTGAAGATCGGGCTTTGTGGCGTTCATTGGGAGAGGCCTACGTCCAGCAGTGGATGAATATGGGCTGATGATGATGATGATGACTTGGTAAGTGGTAATTGTCACCAATATACATCTACGACACCGGAAGAGTGGTGCGTTGTCGGCCCTTAAGGAACTTACGCGCCATTTGAAGAACATTTTCGAGAAGACTGCGCGACGCTCGTAACATTTTTGGAGATCCAGGTCTCCTTCCTGAACGTGAAGATAGATCCTGCTCCTGAGGCGAGTGGCGCGGAGATAAAAAGGTGATGAAGTTCAAATAGCTCTTCGGAGCACTCGCCAAAAACAGACTATAAAACGCGCACAAAGAGCCAACGTGTCTCCAAAGACTGAGGGCGTCTAGATTGTCCGTTTGTTTCTCATCTTATAAGTTACAGCAAGACAAGAATTTATCTTTCTTGGGCGGTGCGGAAACAGCAAGCAAAAGCTATTAAAAATATTTTTTTAACCATACTGTTGTAGCTAGTTCGCCTACAATAACGCGCAAAATATAAAATCGTCACGGTGAGGTTGCCAACCTCGGTCAACGAACTCTGCTAGCAGTTCGCAAGTTGCGTTTTGTTAACTTAATGTAAAATTACACGGATATACAATTATACAAGCTGTCCATGAAAACGGAACACCAGCTTAAATGTGGTATAGTTTATAATGAATACATCTTTGATAAATTGTTTTTTTTATACCACTAAGGTGGCAAGCATACGGCCCACCTGATGGTAAGCGGTTACCGTAGCCTATAGACTTGCCGACCCTGTAATACTTGGGTTGACAGTATAAGGGTTAAAGTCCCCCCACTTCTTGGGCAGCTGGCTTTCATCCGCTGCCAGCCACCTTCATCAAATCGTCTGTCCATCGTGTCCCAGAACGTCCCTCACTACGTTTGCCCAAACGTGGTCTCCACTCTAACACTCGTCTGCTCCATCGATCGTCTATGCGTCTGCAGACATGGCCGGCCCACTTCCACTTCAGCGTGCTTATTCTTCAAGCAATGTCGGTAACTTTAGTTCTTTGGCGAATGACTTTGTTGGGAATTCTATCCACCAAAGAAACTTCAAGCATTGCTCTCTCCATTGCACGCTGAGCAACCTTGAATTTATGGACCAGTTCCATGGTGAATGTCCACGTTTCGGCTCCGTAAGACATAAATCTTCAAGTAATATGACATAAGTCTCACACAGTCGGCTTGCCAGGTCAATAAACTCGCAAAATATGATAATTTGCTATGGCAACACATTATCTATTCGCGTAATATCTATTGTAATCTTTGTATTTCTTGTGGCGACCTTCAATGGTCGCAGAGTTCAAGAGCCTTTTTGGTAATTAATTAGTTAATCTTCAAAACATATTTATTTTATTTTATATACACACTATCACGCCTGTCTTCCCCCGAAAGGGTACGCAGAGTGTACTTGTAGTGTATCTATTAAATAGATATGTAAACACTGTCTCACACACACAAGTGGTGAGATAGCTAATGTCACTAAAGTCAACTGTCAGTCACGGAGAATGGCGGGAAAGTAGCCGACTGTGAAAAAGGGTGTGGCTACACAGATCAGGAACTTGGTGTGGTAGTGAGCCAGTGAATACGCTAAATTTACTTACCAGCCTTCCGGGATCGAGCCGACGGGATACTACAGTACTAATGTAGTTTAGTGTAGCCTATTGCCATTAATCGGGTTCAAATCCAAACTCCAAGCTGCTACTGAGAATTTAATAGAACAACCCAATAAAACTTTTCTTGATCTGGAAATTGAAGCCAGGATCTATAGTGTAGAAGCGCGATTACAACCAGTAGGCTAACGACGCAGTTTTATTTTCATTTTATGAACATATAATTATTCATTTAAATATGGCGACGCTACCGAGTCGTGTCACATGCAAATTCATTATTAACAATTAAAATTAAGTTCACCTATAAAACCAAAGTACAAATTGTAGATTATAATATTTTCAACCTGAATTCCCAGAAGGAGGGAAAAAGGAAAGAAGGAAAGAAATCTAAATTCTTTAGGGATTTTTCTCAACGGTGTGTGAAGTCTACCAACCCGTACTAGGCCAGCGTGGTGGACTATAGCCTAATACCTCTCATTCTGAGAGATCCGTGCCCAGCAGTGGGACAGTATATGGATTGATGATGATGATTCCCCGAAGGATTCAGCAAAAATAAACTGATCTGCACATCAGTTTATGCAGGTCAAGCTATCAAAAACTGTCAAATTTTCTCAATTGAAAATGAACCTAATCATGTATTATTAAAGTTGAAAATCAATCAATTTGACAGATTGTGGGAGCTTGACGTGCTGGTTGGACAATGTACATCCATGTCACCCACAGTTCGCTGGTATGTTCGTCCTGTAGAGGTCGCTATAAGGAGTCAGCATATGATTGTCTGGTTTAAGAAGAAGTAATCATTTTAAATTATTGTAGAATGTTTAGTCCAGTGATGGATGGTTGTCACAATGAGATTGCCCTTGACCTTTGAAGAATAAAGTCCTAAAGTACCTTATAACCAAGAGTTTCTTTGATTTGCCTCCTAGGATCCCATAAGGGTCCAATAGTCCCATGTAATAGGGGGCAGCCTATTAGCTTTTACAACTCATTTTTTTATTGAAGCGCGGGTGCGCTCTGATTTTTCAATCCACAATATTTTTCCAACATCAAAATTTACATAATTTTTAAAATACGAACGACGTCACCAAATTTAATTTAAAACTCGTAAATAACTGAACGCCTTCAAGGACAACAAACATGATTACATGACGCTTTATGCAAAAAAAAAATGACAATCGTTACCTTTGCCTCAACAATAAAAAAGTACCTACTTAATCGCTGTAACTGTTTCGACAGTGACTTTTAATATTAATAATAATCTTTATTTGCAGTAAAATGTGGTACATAAGTTGATACAGTGGTTTTATAGGTAAGTACATATAGATCAACACATCTTTGTCAGACCATTGACGTGCAAACAGTATTGTCACAAAGTTGTCGAATAATCTTTTGATATACGCTTTTCAGCCTACATAACATAACAATACTATAAATAAGGACTATTAATAAATTATAGAAATTATTCCGTAGCAAGTAGGGACGCAATCCAACTAATACCACAAATTAAAAAAGAAGATAATATCTTAATACCTGCTCTATTTTTTTACTTGTCTTATTTAGTAAACAAACTTCGCATAATTTAATATTTTTTTTAATTTATGTTATTTAATCTGTGATTTAATGTCAAATTTTTTAATTAAGAATTTTTGCACTAAGAATTCGCACGTCATATTTGTTATGGAAACCGGAAAACTGTCAGAATCATTTCTGAAGTCATTGTCGAATTTGACACAACAGCAGACCTGAGTCATGTCTCGATTGATACTTCAATAAAAGATGTAAGTAGTACTGGGCTACTAATTAAAAATATCATATTCTATGAACCTATACCTATGCTGTTATGTTGTTAATACCACACCCAAAAAAGGTTTTATTTTACAAACTGACAAAAAAGATTTCACTTGACAATCACTGACTGGTTATAGATAGGACGTAATAAATGACCTAATCTGTTAATTGTTGACACAACTATTGTTGATGCGCTTTTAGAGGAGCGCGGTCTTTGCCTGCTACCTCACTCACTTTTACATTATAATCAATACATATGTCTCGTTCACTCCATGCTGAAGTTTATCGGATTCGCAAATATTTCGTAAGTATTCATGATTATTTTCTTAACAATTTATGATATTTTTGCACAATAACACTTTTTATGCAGTTCGGAAAAGATAGCTTCATTAAGGTAGTTATATTGTCAGTAAAATCTTCATTATCAACCCACTGCTGCGCAATAGTCTCCTCTTAGAATGAGAGTGATTACGCTATAGTGTATAGCATAGGAGACAGTAATATGAGTAAAACAAAATAATGTAACACTCACCTCTTGCGTCAGCTCGTCTCCTGTGTGATTTCCTTCATCAGGCTCCACCTTCACATCAGCGCCATCACTGGACGCGTCCATATCACTAACACCACTAGAACTTGCAGTAAAACTAGTACTGGCTCTCTCTCTTTTAACATTGAGTATCAACTCCTCTTCAAATATCGGCGCTAATTCGTAAACCTCACTATCCAAAGGAGTATTTTCCATCAGATATTGCTCTAAATTCTCCTGTTGCTGCTTCATGTCTAGATATTCCAAATCGTTTTTCAATTCTTTAACTTCATCAGCTTCCCCGAATTCTTGTAAATCGGCCATGTTTTGTTGGAAAACTGAGTTCGTTTCGCCCAAGTTCATTTCAGTCTTAGAATTAAAATAAGGCATGAAATCTATAGCATTATCGCTGTAGAGATCTTCATCGTCTTCTTCTTTCTTCACTCTCACATCGAAATCACTCTCTTCTTTCTTGATCTGCATTTCGGAAGGTTGGACAAGTAGCTCGTTTACGTCAAAGGACCTTGAAGCCAGATCAGCGAAAATATCTTCTTCAGTTCTATTGTGGAGAAAATCAGGAGATAAAGTGACAACTGCGTCTGGGCGCTGTTCTTCATTGTTTATTGTTTCCTCTTCTTCATCGGATACTTTGACTTCTTGAGCTACATTGTCGTCAGCGGACACGGAATCCTGGCCCGCGTTGTCGGGCACTGTCGCCGCGGCGAGCGCGGGGGCAACTGAATCGGTCGCCACATTATTTACTAAATATGTATGAAGAATCGGAGCTCGGTTATTCCATATCCGTTCATTATATTCTAAATCAGAATTACCATATCGCCCCAAGGAGTTGAGCTCTTCAAATAATTGGCGTTCGTAGTTAATAAGGATATTGTCTAAAGACTTTGGGTGGACGAATCTTGGTCTTATGAGCGTCCTCGCTTCTTGCTCCAAGGACCAATCTGATCCGTTGGATATGTGAAGTCCAGCCAGCATCTGCTGGGTTTCTCTCTCTAAATAATCGTTGGGGTCTACCTTTAGGAGGCTAAGGACCAGAGCGATTCGAAGGAGTTCATCCCCATAGAGTTTCTTTAGTGAAATCATGGTTTTTAAATTTAGGTTGAGCACAGTTTGAGATCAGTTAATGAAAGTTTATTTAACGCTAAATAGTTCTTAAGTTAATAATATATTGTATCGTCTTCTTTCTTCGTTTCTCCGACATTTTGATAAGATGTCACTTTCTCGCACTGTTCGTTAGTTTTGAGTACATTTTGATTAAGCACATGGTCACTGATATATAGTTAACGGTTTTAGTTCGTAGCTGGCTTCACGCCAGATCACTTCACTTTAAGAGTTCAGTTTACTGTAAAACGTAATTACACTTTAATGCTGCAGTCTTTGTTTAAAAACCTTTACGATGAATAGAAATTGAGTTGGGAAAAAATACTTTTAATTCTAAGTACAGTATTGGATAAGGTTTATTTTTAGTTAAAGATAATTGTAGCATAGGTGTCAAACCAATTTTCTGGGTTGCAAATGGCGCCACTTACGATCGGTCCACTGTAATCCCATTGGCTGAAACCTTTATACAGTAATTGTTTACGTCACTAAGACCAGTTTTGATTGGTTGCAGTGGATACAACCGGAGGTGATGACATTATGTTCCAGCTTGCGTTCTCTATGTCTTCCTCATTATTATGTGAAGTTGTAAACTGATTAGCAGTCTCGCTGATTCATAATCACTGCATTTCTAATTTTAAATTGTTGGTAAATCTAGGTAGGTATGTTATGTTGGTACTATGTTATGACGTGATTTGTTTGGTTGGTAGTGTCTGTTTTTTTTCTACTACGTATTTATTCACTCAGCAATAGTACTATTTATTTCAACTACATATGGAAAACTATAAGCGAATTTGCATGTTGACATTTGACATTGACTGTCAAAATTAAAGTCCACTACGTGCGTGTATGAATTTTAAAATTCGACTACGCATTTGAAATTCAAATGCAGTACTTAGGAACGTAAACTTTCATGACCGTTCGAAGTGTCTTGTCGTTTTGAAATTAACCAAAGAGGATTAATACAATCATGTGTACAGGTCAGTAGTTGTACTGACACCAGAAGGTCAAGCTACCCAAAACTGTAAAATTTTCCTAATTGAACAGGAACCTTACAACTTTTGTATTAAAGTTGAAAATCTATCAAAGAAATTTGATAGATTGGGGTAGCTTGATGTGCTGGACCTCTGTACCTATTTATGAATGCATGCTATGTGTCTTTAAAGAACATTATACGAGAGTCTAAATTCATATTATTATAATATCCGTATTCATTTCAAGACGTTTAGTAACCTAGTAACCTTTCCTACTAAATAATTACAAATTATTAAATTAATCAAGAACAATCAATTTTAAAGTTTAGGGTAAGAGGGTGGAACGATTTTCTGTTAGCGTATTTAAATATAAATTTTAAATTAGGAACGTTGTGTACCTATTACTTACAGGCAAAGGTATGTATGCAGTCTGCCTGAAAGTCAAATGTGTTATTTTAATTAGACCATTTAAAAAAGGAGGTTGAAAATCAAATACTGGATCTACACTCCGAAAGAATTTTACAGTGAATAATAATAAGTAACTTTAATAATGTACTTATAAAAGAACAATAAATAACGTGGATTCTAAAGTAATTAACCTTACGACTTTTCCAAAAGTAAGCGATCAACGACCTTATCAGTTAAACAATAAGTCATATAATCGTGTGTGTATTGTATGTAAAAGATTACGAAAGCTAGTAAAAACTGTATACAAGTATGTTTTAAAGTTAATTGACCTCTTTAGGCGAAATTTATTATACTTAAAAATGTAGATTTTTGTGTCTGGAAACCGTAGAATATTATCTTTTATTACATTGTATTTAATTAAATACTAATGGTTTTTAACTATGGAGGTAGGGGCGCAATTGCAACAAGTGAAAACTAGAATGAAACAGTTGAATTCTATTTTCAAATTCAAATTCGCAATTTTCATTGTGACAAGAATGGAAAACTCGGAAAGCCAAAGAAAAGTTTACATTGTTCCAATGAATGAAATTATAATTAGGTGTGTACGTCACAGCACCATTTAAGGAAACCGTTACCAATCCTTTACTCTATTTCACAATAAGAAAACGAAGTAAAATCATAAACACTTGCAAACAAAAGGATCACGATTTTCATTCCAGATCACAACACAATTTTCGAAAACCGAATTCTATAACCAACCTCACAATCTCACTTTGCAAAAACAAGCACATTACCTACATAACACCGTCAGACAATAGATTCCAAAAAAAAAAGTATAATTTTCCCGCCTCAATCTGACAGATTAAACAACACAATGTCCTTTGTTTACGTTCGTTTAAAGCGCGCGCGCTTCCGTCCGCGTATCGTCGCAAACTGCGTCGCGTTGCCAGACTGCAAGCGAAGCGAGCATTGACTGCCAATGAATCATAAGGTGTTCTCTTTATTTATTTCGTGTGCGAATTTCGTTAATTTTACACCTTTTGACGGCGATGTCTCATGGTAACTAAGGTAATGTTTCTGTTTTATACATGTGAAGGACAAGTTTATTGAAATAATCGACCACCCAGGTGGCAGAATTCAACAAAGACCTCGAGTGTCATCTGTGTTACCAAAGTCAAAAACAAATGTTTAACTTTAATTAGACTATTATAGGTACTTTTGCATTGTCAACAACTAGTAACAAGGTTCGAAGTAGCGGGTCATATTTTTATGGAGAAGAACCGGCAAGAAACTCCATCTAAGATACTCCTTCAATTAATAACGTTTACATGTTTCTTTATTTTCCAAATTTGTTTTAATAATGTGAGAATTGAGCTTGATATGAAAGATAAAGTTAATAGATTAGATTCCATTGCTTTCCAAAAGAATAAAAACAGATTGTCATATCATGCAAGGGCTGACCAGTCCAAGATGGCATCCGTACACGTGCATTACGTGTATCAGCTTTGTTGAACTAAATAGCCAGATATTCTGGATTAGGGTGCGAAGACTCGTGCCGATTTGATGGGCAATGTAACCGGTGACATTATAGGGCCCAAAGTCCGTTATGGTCAATGACAGCAAATGACGCAAAGACTATTTTAGTAAACATAATTTGATTGAAATAAAACTCTTTACAGCGTCCATGGTCACGGGTAGATTGATGATGAGTCTACCCATGACCACGGACGCTGTAAAGGGTCCGAAACG
Organism: Acronicta alni; assembly: GCA_964056405.1. Classification (NCBI taxonomy): domain Eukaryota; kingdom Metazoa; phylum Arthropoda; class Insecta; order Lepidoptera; family Noctuidae; genus Acronicta; species Acronicta alni. The sequence goes on from OZ043943.1 coordinate 1,891,826, forward strand.
TCGGGATTAATAATTTCAATATAACGCGATAAAATCCGTAAAAAGTAGTTTTATTTCAATGTATAATATTCGCGTAAATGTCAGAAATCAGCATGATTTGATTGTCAAAAATGTATTAATCCTGAAGTGAGATTTAATACTTGAAGCACAGAATAAACTTGAGAACAGTGCTTCAACAATCGTGTGATTGTGAAAGAGCTATGTACTTATTTATCAACCTATACACTGTCCATTTGCTGGGCACTGGTCTCCTCTCTGATGAGAGGGATTAGGCTATAGTCCACCACGCTGACCTAGTGCAAGTTGACACATCGTCGAGATAAATCTCTAGGGTATGCAGGTTTCCTCACGATGTTTTCCTTCGCCGTTTGAGCGAGTGATAATTAATTATTAAAACGCACATAAATTCGAAGTCAGAGGTCTTTGACTTGGGAGTCCAATGGTCATATCAGTAGGCAGCACCATCTAGTCTCAAACTAAGCAGAACTTGTACTATGGGTACTAGATAATGGTTATAATACTTACTTTTTTTTGTTTATAACTTGTATCAAATAAGAAATATCTAGACTAACACAATATGTCTTTACCCTGAGTAAATGAGACATAGATTTGAGGAGTAAATATTTTATTGCAATAAAGACAGACAGACGGCCGACGCGCCGCAAAATATTTTGGATTCAATGAAATGATGTTATTACACCGATTACCAAGATATATTTTACCGCCATAATAATTCTCAAATCAAACCAATTTTGACTCTAATGACATTTTATTCACTTCATCGTGTCAACGACTACTTTTTTATTTTATTTTTTCACTAGTTGCTTGGATGACAGCGGTACGGTCGTTCACCTTAGCGTAGATTTGACATTGACAGCAAAATTAAATGTAAATTAAATAGAATTAGTTGAAGTATCACGTCTGTTTCGAATTTCGTATCCCATAAATATTGCTGAAGTCTGAAATTGATGTTTTATGGAATTCCGAAACTGTGGTCTGGTTTTTGTCGAAACATTGACCCCAACAAAATATTGATGGCAACTTTCAACACAGCACGATCTGATTTATTCTTAGCTTGAGAACGTACTTGAACTAGAAATAATAATTATCTTTCAAATCACATTGAAATAATTCAAATTTCAAAGTCAATGCCTTTTTATTGTTTGATAACTGAATAATCAATTTATTATAATAATGATTATCTAATCTTTAAAAGCAATATCATGTCAAAGTCGACATTGGTAAGACGTAGATTTTCCTGCGTGGCCCATTGTGTAGACTCGTAAGTCTAATAGCAGCTACACAATGGGCCAGTGAAAATTTTAAAATTTATAGATCAATTAATAATTGTAGAACTATCAAATTATCTTTATGATTATTTAAAAAAAGGAAGAGGCAATATTCGAATTTAGAACGTCTTCTACTATTATGTGTGTCAGAAATAATTAGAACTCCTTTCTAAAAGCATGTTCCTAATTTTCGATAACCATTTTTAGTATCCCACGATTAAAAAATGTAATAAATACATTGATTGCAACTGATCGGTTCCGAAAATGGCGAGGCCTTACTCGGCTGAGTCAGAGCGCCAGCGCCATATATGGAGATATCCAGTTTTATCTACTCCATCAAAGCACCTTTGTGTTTATGTTCAAGCTTTATACATTAGGGAGAGGCACAGAGTGCTTGTGTTATGAATATTTTTAATGTAAAGTTAGAAGTATGTAGGTACAGAGGTCAAATTTCTATGATTGATTTTCAACTTTAATACAAAACAATAAAGTTAAACATATTAAATTGGGAAAATTTGACAGTTTTGTATAGCTTGACCTGCTGGCGTCTGTACATTACACTAATTTAAAAAATATCTCGGAAAAAATCTAGACCACATAATTATTATTCCATTTGTTGTCTTATTAAAGTGCAATAATACTCTTTCGTGTAGGAAACTATTAGAAATATTAAATGTTTGAGTGAAAACTAAAAACTATAAAACTCCTTCTCTGTGAATTTGAAGCTTACACAATATGTCAGAACTCAAAACTCAAAACTCAGAGTTGCTATGATTAAATTATGTAACTCGCTAAGAAATAAAATACAAGTGTTGCCATATTTGTTACTCATTGCAACTACCAGATTTTACTACGATGAAACCCCGCAATTCTCTCTCATTTAAAATCATAGAGAATAAACGGAAAGAATCATAATCTCATGGTTACTGCATTTATTAATACGGAAATTGATCTGACGCCAAGGTAGGCCATTATTTTCTACAGTATTACGTTGTGCAAACATCGAGTAATCATATCGATAACTAAATGCGCCGTTTCTACTCGAAGACACGTGTAAATGTTGAAGAACGATTGTTGTGCAATGTGCGATGCAATTTAATCTGTTTTTCTGCCGAAGTTTAATGCGCAACAGATATTTTAGGGTTTCAGGCGATGGGAACCAATTTTAATATCAGGTAGGTTATCCTTCTTATTCATAAAAAAAATAACTGTCATCTAAATTCAGCCTGTATTAGCTGGAATTCTAATTTTAAAAGATCGGTAGAATCATTTTTAAAATATGAACAGTTAGGCCGAACTTTCGCTTTTTTTAAGACGAAGAAAAACGTTTATGTAGTCTAAAATTCATACATATTCGTTTATTACATTATTCAAAATGAAACAGAAAGCAAATAATATAAAAACCAAAATATATTCGACCCCTAAAGAACGAATGAACTTGACCTGCCAAACCAATAAAAAAAATCGTAAAAGTTTCTTGCACACAGATTATTAAACCGCGTAGAGATCGTAAGAGATACAGCCAAAAATAGAAAAGAGTATGCATTGAACTCTTTCAACCTGCTTTTGTTCTGGGCGTCATTGGGATGACATAAAGGCCATTTCCCCGCCATGGCGTACATCCAAACTGCCTGCCAGTAAATCAAGACCTATTCGCGGGTGCAATCACAAAGGAAAGCGAGGTCAAGGTTGCAACGCCTATGTAGCAAACACTTTTTGCGGTGATCTCAATACTGTAGCGTATTATTCTATTACGAACAAAGTATTTAAAGTAAAATTATTGTCTATGAATCTTGTTAAACGTTGAATTACTGAACAATAAAAACAGCTGTTTAATGTAATTGATCAGGCTATTAGTCTTAATGCTGGGTAATGAACTCCTTATAATATGCCGTAAGAGATAAAAGTGATAAAACCATGAGGACCCACTTGCAGCTATAAAAAAATTATACCTAGTCTATTGAGACCCCTAAAGATAATAATTATCTCAGTTTTACTGTGTTCCGTCGAGCGTGTTGAGGCCTCAAGGGTATACATTCACCTATTTCAATAGCTTGCTTCATCTTCGACCATGTTTGTGCCTTCTCAACAGACAAAATTTCCATCAGGCAAAACTAGCCTAGCAGATAGCATAAAAAAATTTTGTCTGCACATTTTTTTAAGATATTTTTTAAAAATACATATTAACCCTAAATTTTCACCCTTCTACCACTAACCCTTATTTATTAATAGTGATATTACTTAGTTTAGTTAATGTTTGTCAGGTCAGATAGTAATTTTATAGTTATTTATTTACAGAAATACAAGGCCACAGTGATCCGCCACCTTTATTATTTAAGCAAAAAAAACATATTGATAAAACCAATGACATTATTATGAATTTATGAGCGATGGAAGAGAAACCAAGCACAAAATCGTAATCTACTACTTGTTTCCAATAGGGAACAAATCTCTAACTAGGAGCATACGCCAGCTTGACAAAGAGAGAAACGATATTAAAACGGGATCAGTTTTTGTAGGTATGAAAATATTTACAATGACGCTCTATAACGCTCGCAAATGATGAGTTTTCCCTAAACATCTAGGTAAGAATTAAAATAATTACGAGAAAAATACAATCCTATAATGCATCACCATCTTTTTTTATACAGCGCAGGTAAAACAAGTTAGAACGCCTGCTAAGATACATTAGTAGTTTTATTTAAATGTAAATAATGTCAACACCAGCTGCTTAAGACACGTGCAGACTGTAGTCTGCACTCGTCTAGGTCAGGGGCCGTAACTACGCACTGCAACGGATTTCAAACAATAAGGCTAACATTTAAAGAGGATTCATACATGCAAACATACACTTACGCTTATTTCCCATTAAAAAAAATCTAGCGTAAACGAATCTATAATCTCAGCCTAAGCGTACTCATGGCAGATTAATTCGGTTGTCAGTACCCCGCGAGGAAACGCTGTGTTGGCAGTGGGGGCACTTTAACCTTTATGCTGCCAACCCAACTATTCCTCTTTCAATTTACAGGGTCGGCAACACGCATGTGATACCCCTGATGTTACAAGCGTCTATAGGCTACGGTAACCGCTTACCATCTGGTGGGCCGTATGCTTATTTGCAATCTTAGTGGTAAGTATATAAAAATGTATCTAATGTCTTTCTACCATATGCTTCCAAATGTCAAACTTCAAAAGTAATACATACAGGATGCATAAATTTTTATGGGTGGTATTTAATACTTTAACTGTAAATCCCCTTTTTTCAAACAAAATAATCGAAATTAGCACCAAAAATACTGAATTACACACTAAATTTGCTCATCAAATAAATCAATTATACACTTTCTTGGTCTTCAGATTCGGTATTATTCAGATTTGGTTCTGGCACTCGCCGGCCGCTTCCGCGGCACCGCTCGCTTCGCTCGCTCGGCTCGTGCGTTGTGTGGTCACAGTTCTAACCTAACATAACCGATATGTGTATTTTGCTGCTCAATCAGTAATTTTGTCGCTCAATCAGTATTTTTGATGCGCGGTTCCTATATTCCAATTTTTATTTATACGACTAAGGTGGTAAACAAGCATATGGCCCACCTGATGATAAGCGGTTACCGTAGCCTGTAGACGCTTGCATTGCAACACCAGGGGTATCATCGTTGCCCACCCTATAAAACGAAAGAGGAATAGTTGGGTTGGCAGTATAAGGGTCAAAATGCCTCCACTGCCAACACAACGTTTCCTCGTGGAGGACTTGGGCAACCTTGCTCACCGTAAGAAACACAACACAGCTCAAAGCAGTGTTATTAAAAAGAAATATTCTCTATTCTAGCCAGCTGTTTAAACCTTATAGAGGCTGACGCAATGGAAATACTCGTCGGCATATTGGTGAACTGGAATATTGGCACTGGTACCATACTATGCAAAGGACAACACTTTTTGACTGCGCGGCCGTTCGGAAATGTAAACTTTAGAGAAGCACTATAAATATAATCTATACTTAATAATAGTATAAAGAGGTAGTTTGTCAGGTTGTAAGGGGTAATCTATAGATCTGCTGAACCGATTTTGAAAATTCTTTTACCAATAGAAAGCTACACTATTTGTGAGTGTTATAGGCTATTGAAATAAAACTACTTTTTACGGATTTTATCCTTTTTACGGATTTTTTACGTCCATGGTCACGGTCTACCCGTGACCATGGACGCTGTAAAGGGTCCGAAACGTCGGGATTAATAATATCAATATACGCGATAAAATCCGTAAAAAGTAGTTTTATTTCAATGTATAATATTCGCGTAAATGTCAGAAATCAATATGTTATAGGCTATGTTTATGTACATATAATAGATGCATGTTATTAGGTAGTACCTACCTACATTGTACCCGTGCGAGGACGGAACGGAGCGCTAGTAAACGATACTTTGGTTCTAAATGTGTCTTTGACGTAATAAAAAAAAGTTATAGTGTGTCACCGCGCTGCGCTCGCCTTGACCTGTCAATTGAGATTCAGACGACTATTGGATATCTTTTGGCACACAATAATGACGTTAACACCACCACGGTTGAATATCTGACAATACAATATTATTCTCAGAGACATGAAGGGATTTACCTATTCATACTCCTTCCTCAGAACTTTTTCCCAACTATATTGGGGTCGGCTTCCAATACCAAATGCGGCTGAATAAGTATTTTACACGAAGCGACTGCCAGCAGACCTCCGCAACACAATTTTTGGGTAATACCGACACCCTGAGTAGACTGGTTGTCAGGCTTTTTGGGCTTCTGACTACCACTAATGATTGCCATAGGTGTTTACCTATTAATACTAATCTAGCTTTTTCCTTGGAGGTCAAAATGCGAGTGAATATCAATATTTTACACGAAGGGATCAACCTCCGCAACGTAATTTCTGGATAAATTCTTAAAGATGAACTGGTTGTCAGGCTTTTTACGGTTGCTAACTACCACTAAAGACTGTCATAGGTGTTCGTACGACACGTTCATTTACGTATGGTTGCAGAGATCTCGATGCAGGGATGGTCACCCATCTGCAGACTGACAGCTGCAAGCGCAAAAACCTTACAAATTAGTCCTTCTTCTCCCTGTGTCAATCGTAAATACATTATTATTTATATTACTTGAGCCAAGTAGGTGGCCACGTTAATTGCGGCATTGATTGATTGATTGATTTTGAACATGGTCTGGTTAGGGGCACCGCACTCGCACGAAGCGACGGGAGGATCTATTTTTTTTATTAAAATTTATCTATTCACGATCGGTCGGCAGACCATACGCAAGTTTGTTGGGAGCGATCATGGCTTTGTGGTGGAGCAGCCATGGCTGCACCTCCCAATTACAGTAGGTACGTGGTCTCTTTTCAACCTTCTAAGCACATAAGACGTGTCCAGCAATTCAGCAATGAGTGGGTTTGGATGTAGGGATAAGAGCTCTTTGTGGCGCTTCCTAAATTGATTAATTTCACTGTTGGCATATTAAGATAGTCATCATTCTTTGTGAACCAAGGAGCTTTAGTAATTGCCGTAAGGATACCATTCTGTGTCCGCTGGAGACAGACTATATTGCTTTTGGAGGATCTATAACCCCCAATTTCGCCATGTTATGTAGGCAGCAGCTTACTTAAATGACAGTCAGTTGATTGCTTTCCATACAGCCCAATTTTTTTTGTTATGGGATAGAGGGCAAACGAACAGACGGATCGCCTGATGGTAAGCGATTTCCGCCGCCCATGGACACCCGAAACACCAGAGGCGTCACAAGCGCGATGCCGGCTTTTAAATGGGAGTACGATCTTTTCTTAAAGCAGCCCACTGCAGGCACTCTGAGTGGCAGGAGTCCTTTGGTTGAGAAAAGTTGACAAATATATTGATCGGAGTGGTTAATACTTAGCCACGACTCCTTAATACTTGTACGATGTCGTAATTTAAAGAAACAAAGGCATTGATTAATTAATATTAAACAATATACTTCTCAATTATTACGCAATGACGGCCATTGTGCTTCAAATGTGAATTGATTGATTTACAAATGAGGTTAGGTTATTAATGTATAAAAAAGTTAGAAAGTGAATTTAATACTACTTGTAAAAAAAATATCATAAGGCTAGAGAACAGTGCTGCCATCTAAACAGGAATTGCCATAACATAAGTCTTCAGTATAGTTTTACAGCTATATCCGCACTTGTTTGGACGTAAAAAATGTCAATATCAACGGTACTCGGTAACTCCATAAAAACAGCTAAAATGGCGCCAAAAATTTTGACGCGTGCGTTATCTACTTTCACAATTTTCTTTGGTATAGTTTAATGCGTAACGCTTTCTATTGGATTATTCGCAAACTTTCTAATTTTCGCAAGGGCGTGATTTTAATTACTAGGCTTTAATCTTTCTACATGGATTATGACCCAAAGGGACAGAGAAAGGTTAGAGGCATTTGAAATGTGGTGCTGGAAGAGGATTGAGAAGATCAGTTGGACGGAAATTAAAACAAATGAGGAAATTAAAAGAAATTGAAGAAGAATAAGAGTTTATTTCGGTGAATTTTGTGATTAAGTAAGAAGGTTAATGTTGTAGAATTGTGAGTTACGTAACATAATATACCATCACGCCTGTATTCCCTGAAGAGTTATACAGAGGTGTACCTACTAAAGTACACCCACATTTCGCATTAATCGGACGCGAGCTTATAGCTACCGGTAAGAAATCAAAACATTTTTGCTCGACCTGGGAAACGAACCCAGGACCTCAAGCGTAGCAGTCATGCTTACGGAAATTAGACTAATGACAATGAGACAGTTACACCAATGCGATTTACTTTAATCTACTCTTTTCCGTGGGAGTTGATTCGATGGCGACAATTTGGCAGATAACAATTTTTTTTAAAATATTTTTGGCATGGCTTCAGAGGCCTTTGTGCCATATATGTCAACTTAAATATCAAATCGTAAAGACAATTAAAATTAAAATATAACATAACATAAAAAAAAAGTTTATTTCAATTACTTATATGCGTTAAGTAGGTACAGTAATTGGAGATCACCTTTTAAGCAAGGAATTGCTGTTAGCAGACTCCGCTCTTCCAGATAGTTTTATCTATAGTTATGCAATAGATTGAACAAAAGAATTGGTTTAGTGTAACATAATATTATAATACTTAAATAATAACGTAATTAAAAAACGTTTTATGATGATGAAATTAAAGATTGTAAAAAGCCTCCGTCAGTGTATAATTTATAAATTTTATATTTTTTAAATATTTATCACGGTCTGTTTACAAGACGAGAGTTGCTCATTTGGTATTCGCAATTTGAATTACTAGGTATTTGGCGAGTTCCAACTAAGTACAGAGGCCAGTACATCAAGCAAACCCAATCTCTCGAATTACTTTGATAGATTTTCAACTTTAACACAAAAGCATAAGGTTTATTTACAATTTGACGTTTTGGATAGCTTGACCAGCTGGCGTCTGTACATTTGAATATGTATTGTGATAATCTAAAGCAAACTTACAACTAAATTGTGGTAAGCATGTAAATTTAATTACACTGTAGCTAAGCAATTAAAAAAACTTTCTTATAAGACAAGTTTACTATAATGATAACATTCGCGGCGTGAAATTTAAAAAGAAAACCGGTTCAGTCCATAGCAAAATATTTGTAAATGCGTTCTACGACGCGAACATTGGCAGATAACCTTGAACTCCTGTCGGTCAAACGCGAAAAAAAAACAAGGCGATGACGTAAATTTTGGCGGGAACTGCGCGATTTTCGACGTAAATTTTCTTCGCATGAAAATACAATATGTATGTTTCTGGTTTTTGTGGGATCACGTTTAGTTTAAAATAAGTAAGTATAAGATTCATATAGAATTACTTACCATGAATTATTTAATAGCACCTTCACAAAACGTAATACTGTTAAAGACATCATCATCGATGTTTTCTATAAGTACAACAATTAAAGAAGTAAAGGTTTCAAGCCGATACAGCGAACACTTAGATTTTCTGCAAGGCGGAGGTACTTCCCCAGTCGGGCAGCTCCAATTTCAGTGGAATTACTCCCACTATGCCTTACAGAGATAGGGATAGTGGCAGTAATTCCTTAAATACCTATTTAATTTCTTTATCTTTTTCAGCCTTGGTGAGGTTCTCATCATGCGGGTCAGTGATATCGATTATTATTAAAGGTCATTAAGTAGTCTGACATATTCTTTCCCTAAATAAGTGGTAGCAATGGTTAGGCATTTAAGGCTGAGAATTTGCTTTATGAGATGCAATCACAATCCTTCTGATCTGATATTGTCGAGGGACGGGTGGTTCAGCTGCCTAAACTATGGTTGAGCTACGTGATGACAGATGCATGCGTGCCGTTAGATGGGACTGGTCTACTCAACATCACTAAGACTTTTAAGACAAGCTTTTTAAGATATTTTTTTTATTATTATTATAAGGCGGCTATAGTATCTATAGGTACTCAAAGAAAACGAAGATTATATTGATTGTCTCGGCGATTCTTCTTTCTATGGGTTGTCAGTTAGGAAACGGCAGCGCTAACAAGTACCAAAAGTCTAAAACAATGACTTGTATTCTATCACGTAAGTATCTATCATTCGTTTAGGTATGATTATGAAACAGAGGGAAAAAGATTTGAAATGTTGATTTAGTCAAGACTACGATTATAAAAGTAAATAACTCGATTATGTAGTCAAGCACGTGAATGTATTTGTACTGTAACAAAAAACATCTTGTTTCACAACCCGCCATATTGGATTTGGGATTTACATTTTTTCCGCAGCTAGAGGCAAAGGTATTAAGTTAGAATTTTATATTCAGAAGCGTATTTCTTGATAAACTTAAATATATGACGGAATGGAAAGAAACACAATAGTATTCTTTCAGAAAAACATACTAAATATTAAAACGACATTAAAATGTAACAGATTAAATAAATTGGTACGTATTTGACATTTCTTTTTTATGCGACAATGTTGTTTGTGTAGTGTACAGTATATGATTTAAAAGGTATAAAGGAGCGGCTAATGGAAACATCAAATTTTCATCCCGATTTGTTTTCTCTCTTTATCAGGCAGACATGACAGAGACAGAGAGACTTCGCACCTTTGTTTTGCATTTGTTACAAATTGGAGAAAGTTTAGATTTTGTTTGTGATATCTTCGTGATGGATCATCCGCCACCCAGGGAGGCGGCAGGGCATCCGGCTCGTACCGACTAAAACCGTACTTTCCTTAACTTGCTCTATAGTCATGGCCCACATGGCCATGGGAACCGTGAAATTCGCCACGACCATGATATCGTTACATAGCTAACAAGATTTAAATTTCTGTGCAGTTCTCCCGAGAGATTTGCAATTGATTTTGCATTGTATGTGTAATTTGTGGCCTAACAAGTTTCAACTCAATAAATATTTGAATACTGTCAAAAGTCGTCAAATATTCTATTTTAATTACTTACACCATTGAGAGGATTTTATAATTTTTTTAAAGTCAAAAACACGATTCCGAAACTTGATACTTATGGAGAATACTAGTTCAGACACACGTTTGAAAAAAGTCTCTTTTAAAAAAATCATGATTACAAAAAAGGCTACCAAATAAGCTTAGAGTAGCCGAAAAGTTTTTGACATAAGTATGTATTAGTTTGCTAATGTAAATATATTTATCAATCTTCTTCCAACTAAGTTCGGGTCGGTGTATAATTTTATGAGATGCGTCTGTATTTTTGTAACGATTATTAATATTATAGGTGTTCCTATGACAACTTGAACTGACGGTTTTACGTGCTCACCGAAGCTCAGAGCTCGAAGCTTAGGCTCTTTTCTGAATTTGTCTATGATCCATGTCGCACTTTATTTTAATTAAGATGACGTGGTTTCCGAACGACTGTAGAGAAAGAGTTATCTGCATTAGTTCGGAAACCGCGTATTTATCCAGACATCTGAATACATTCCGACGCTATAAGCAGTTACGACCGGTCAATTTCACCTCTGAAGGACCTTACAAGTGAATGTTACCATTGCAACGACATTGAGATAAGTATATTTAGATTAAATTTTCTACGAAGCTCTGTTTTACTAATTCGCTTTGGTGTGATAGCGTAAGCTAAATTAATCCGTGATTTCGTTGCTGGCCCGTTTCATTTCTTGGCTTCCCTAGTTCGACTACCATCGTGCACCCGTTAAGGGGGATTTCCGTGACGCAAACATTCGAAGTTCGCGTTTCTTTTTTTCGGAGCTATATGACGTCAAGAATGCAGTTTGACAGGTACTGTACAATTGGCGGGAACCTTGTTTTTATCAACGATGTTTACAATCGTATCAATTAATGGGCTTCTTTTTGCAAACGAGGTCGAAGTTTTATAAGTCTTTTAACCAGACTTTATAAGTCGACAATTATTGAGACATTCGTGTGTAAAGAATCTATATTTTCTAAGATAATAAACATTATTTTTAGCAGTAACTCAATGTTTCCTTTAATTATGGCAGTTGTCGCCTCTAAATCACCTGTAAGTTTTATTTACTTTATATAGAAGTTGAATAATACTGTACAAACCATAGACAACAGCATGGCGACGGTGCAGCATTGATGCACCATACAAGGGTGCCACACAGCCACACCGGTTGTCCTCAGTGCGGCATTTAGCACAAGGTCTGTGTAACTGTAGTCTGTACGTACGATAGAGCAGTACATAAATAAAGTGTTAAGGCGTACCGTGTGCTTACGAACCAGAGCCCGAGTCTACCTACTATTTCATTGTGTCAAAAACGAAATCTGACAGTTCTTATGTCATTTACTGACATTTAACGACCTCTGTTAAACTTGAAATAGCAAGCTTCGGCCTCCGGTGAATTATCCAGTACCAATTATATAACTGTGCTTCTGAATTTAGCCTTTCCAAACGGTCGTGCAAGTGTTTTAGTACAAAAATTTCTAAAATTAAATAAAACTTGTTGGACTGCTCATATTGCAGAGTTCGTCTGAGTACTACCGCATTGGCGTATATTCTATCGCTAAACAATAACATGCTAATTATTGTGTTGTAGTTTGAAGGGCAATATAGCTGTGAAGGACATTTGAGATGCTGGCGTCTATAAACTGCGGATGCTGCTTGACATCAAGCGGCTGAAATGCTACTTTCTCATCAGAGCAACATTAGCAGAGCCTGCTTAAAAACTGGGATATTTAAAGTTTGCTGTCAAATGTCAAACCATTTATATGGGACCATAAATGGTTTGACATTGACAGCAAAGGTCCCACTGTTAGCCACGGGTCTCCTTTCAGAAGGAATGAGGTTAGGTTTTAGTGCACTACATTGTCCTATTGCAAGATGTCAGAATTTATAGACTTACTTTCACTACCTACTTTAAGGTGCATCAAGTCTTAAAGATGGACGATATAAATGTTCGTGCGGCACTCCCTGGGTCGTCATGTTTTCCAGGAAGACAGTAATGGTGGCAGTTGGCACGATTCCCTTTGTCTACATTAAGAAATTGTGAATCAAAACATTCGTGTACATTTCTCATCGCGTCCTTTCTTTATATTTATTTAAGGTCACTTGCAAGGCGATGGCCCATTTTCCTGACATTATAATTAATTTCACAATGTAGTACATAAATTTAACACAAATATGTAATTGTTTGTATAAGTAAATGGGGCTTTGGCAACCTGTTGCGATTTTTCGGTAACAAGCACAGAATCTTGTTATTACGGTCAATAATTATTTTCATCTGTCATTACTTATGGGCTTAAGTTGCCACTTGCCACACACTAAATTGTCCAACAAGCAGTTCAAAATATTAAAAAAAAATCATCTGTCAACATATATGTATATGTCAATAGAAACTGCAACTAAAACACCTGACAGGTGTCATCTTTGTGAAATGTTAAAACACCAACATACGGTTGAAAGCGGTGTTTATTTTTTAATAGAGAACCATGTTTATTTTTAAGCGGAATAGAGTTCTTTGTAATTTCACTGCTGAAATAAATAGCAGAGATAGTCATGCATTTTAAATAGTATATTGCAATGTTTGCACGCGTGTGCAGCCAGGCACGTGACGCCATTTTGTTTCAGGAAAGAATAAAAAGTTTCAGTTATTCGTCATACCACTAACAATATGAATCAGCCTAAAAGAAATGTCTGTTTATTGTGTTCTGTATGCTATTTTTTTAATAGCAGAATTATAGCGCATTTTTTTTAAATACTGTTATGCTGCACTATGGAGCCGTCGGAGTAGGAGCGGAATATTTTTTATTACGAATATTATTAGGCACGCACCTCTGACTTTTCGAAATCATGTGCGTATTAATCATTATTCGCTTAAACGGTGAAGGAAAATATCGTAAAGAAACCTGCACGCCTTAAAGATTTTCTCGGCGGCGGCGTGTGAAGTCTGCCAACCCGCATTAAGCTAGCGTGGTGGACTGTAACCTAATCCCTCACATTCTGAGAGGCCGTACCCAGCAGTGAGACAGTATATGGGTTGATGATGATTTATGATTTGAAGTATCTATAGTAAATTCTCCCTCATTCTCACTCACGTCAGTTCCACGTAGTTTTTTTATACACCTATAAATACACGTTACACCATATGTCATGCTGAAACAATTGTTTTTCTATTGCGTCTCCTAATTGTACGTTGAAGGGTACATTCAAGAATTTTGTGAAATCCACAATTGAAATCGGAAATTCAAGTGAGTAACCCTACTTTTAAGATGGAACGTAGAACAATTATTTTAATTGGAGCTAAGGACAGGATACAGAAAGCACGACATCGTAAGCCAAGAAATCAAAACTTAAGTGTCAACAATAAAACGAAAACTGCACTATAAAACGATTCCAACAAACGGAAAATTGGCGGTAATATTATATTATTAAGGTCTTAGATACGCAGACGACGCAAGCGCAACTTCTTCCTGAAGCAAAACTATTTTTAACTCAAATCTCCTTGAAAGGATATTTTCATCGTCTGGGAATGGATGTGTAAAAGAGTAATAAACTTGTGTGATACATAAATAGATAGGCGCAAATGCTACGCTAGGGGATCAATTCTCAGGTCGAGCAGTGTTGCTGGGATTTTCTATGAAGTTCTCAGTATTAGCTCGGAGTTTGGATTTGTGCCCGGTTAATTGCAATAGGCTCGCTCCTATTAACTAGGACCTAAACATTCCGGCGAAGTGTCGGTATGCACATTAGTAGTGGTGTTTAAAGTTGCTATTAAAAACCAACTTGCTTAATGCTTTTTTTTAAGCATGTTTTTTATGTGCTTTTTTATAGCATGATATATAAGTACTTATATTACATCGTTTATGAATTTATTACGATAAAAAGTTAAAGGAGCAGTAAAAAATATACATAATTATTAGAGAGAAAGTGCGATGCGATATAAAGTAAAATAGCGTAATGTCATCAAGTGCGAGCCATATCATTAGCTATAATTATGATATTTATAATAAGCATGCTACTTTATAATGCTTAATCCTATATTAACCATCATTACATATGAGTATACCTCTACTTAACCGTGGAATATAGGCGTGTTGATGAGTAGTTTTATGATCTTATCCTTTCGGGCTCTCGATGTCGCGTACGACTATTGCTTCCAAAAATATTTCAGAACAATAATCGATCCTTCATCTTATTTTCGCATTTAAGTCATCATTAACTTGTTTATTTCAACTTCAAATCCTTTGATCCCACACACGGTGCATCATCAGTTCAATGTCAATGTCTTAACACTTAAAATGTAACGTGGGCGTTGAGTTGTTGGCCTCAAACAAAGACTTGGTGGAAAGGAAAACATCGCAAGAACACCAGGACTTTAATGGCAATCAGCGAGGTGATGAACTTGCCGTGGGGACCGCTAAGAATACGTAATTGCCTCTCTTCAGGAGTGTTGTAAAAGTCAACAAAACGTGATAAAACCGAATGATCCTCCTGGTCGAGAGCTGCCTCTCATCACATGTAAGACCGGCTCCAATTTTACAAGCCAACAATGGAGAATAGATTTTTCTATTTCGCGACGAAAACAAAAACCGAACCAACACATAAATAACTTTTTTAAAGTGTATTTTGGGTCACGATGCTTTTAGCAAACGACGTATTACATGATTTCTCTTTGTCGAAACATAGTGTTCTATTTTTAAATACAAACGGGCAAAATTCAAAACAAAACACTTTTTTTATCCAGGTTATCTTTTATGGCATAAAATCTTATCAGCCAAGACGAGGGAAAAATGGCCAACCATTGCGTCAATTAAAAACCAAACGCGATGCCTTCCAAAACCAATGGATCACCATGGGATCTTGAGCTAAAAGCATGAGCAAGTAGCGCGTACAGCTTTTCAATAGTAAAGGCGTTGTTTCTATGCATCTTTGTAATATGGAGGTGAATCTCCTGATGGTAACTGATCACCGACACCAATGAACAACTCCAACATCATCATCATCTTCCTACTACTTGTCCCAAGTTTATTAGGGTCGGCGCACTATTTTCTCTTCTTTTATTCATCCCTGAACAACTTCAACGCCATCCAAAAAGGTCGGTACTCCAGTTGATGCGTTACCGACCTTTTTGGTTCCTTCCTGGGAATATGACCTTGGCTTTATCGTGAGCATTAGAGGAGCGATCCCCGGTACAACTAGTTCTACTGAGTACTGTCATCATAAAATGACATTCCATTAGTTAAAATACCTTTAGCCGTTGCGTAATTTGAATACAGAACAGTCATAAAAATATTTCTGTTACTTCCCAAAATCCATTTTAACATAAATTCTTTATTAAATCATATCGAAATGTGTTTTAAAAGTATTTTATACTTCACACGCGTGAGGTAAACGATCAAACAAAGAAATGAATCATTACCAAGATGGTGGAAGGTCAGCGACCTTGGCGCGGCTTAGTTATATCACGACTTATAAATATGTATTACCTCTTTCCTATACAAAAGTTTATTAAATTTGCAATGTTGCAAATCTCATCATATTAAAAATTTAATATAAATTTACTGTTATTTTGACGAATTAGACGATTATTTGCAGGATTTTGTTTTGACAAATGGCTGGTTGTGAGATAATACTTTTTAATATTATATTTAGATAGGGTTCCGCGAGGAAACGTGTCGGCAGTGGTGGGACTTTGATACTTCTGCCAAAGTCAAAATCCTTCAATTAGACCATTAAAATAGCACTTTTGAAAAGTCAAAACTAGTTGAACGGTTCCAAGAAGTGGGTCTTATGGAGGAGAACCGGCAAGAAACTCCATAGACACTCTTTTTTTAAAAAACATGATTACAATGATATTCTTAGTTTACAATTTTTGTTAAGAAAAGTTACTGAGAACAATGCAGTTTGATGTGTACCTACTAATAAATTAATCCAGTATAACACATAGAAAGAATTAATAAAAAAGATTGCCATTGACAGTAAGAGCTGACCAGCCCCGACAGACGGCACCCGTTCACGAGTATGACGTGTATATCGGCGTCGATCGACTCAACCATGTTGCAGGGAATAAACCGACCCCACAGACAACGCCACCATCAGTAGGACATTTTAGTGAGCATGACAAGCTCAAACCGCAAGGCAATCGGAAGGCACAATAGAATTTTGGTATTATTTATAAATATAGCCAACCCAACTACTACCAACTCCTCTTTCGTTTTTCTGGGTCGACAACACGCAAGTGTTACCCCTGGTGTTGCAAGCGTCTATAGGCTACGGTAACCAACAAGTTCTTAAGAGTAAATTATAAAGAAAAAACTAAATAAAATCGATCGATATATTTTTCACAGCACTAATACAATTATATTTAGGTGTTACGTCAAGCCGACGAAAAAGTCGGGAACAACGACCTGCGTTGACCGATCGCCTTCGCAAGGACGTTCTATTTAAAAAAAAAAACAGCATCCGAGAACGTTTACTCAAAACTTATTTACTCTGTGGCGTGGCGTGATCTGCTCAGTATACTCTGTCGTGTTTACGAGTTTATGGCGGGAAAAAATATATTATACGCAATTAATTTGTGAAGTTTCTGCGCAAAATAATAATTTATGGCGTATATAATGGTTTATTCGCTCTTTTCTCCTTCAATAATTCGTAATTTGGTAAACATTGTTTCACGTGATGCATATGCGTGTCAGTTTTGAGAATTGTGCATTTATTTTGCAACTTAGATCAAATTTATTAACGCAGCAAATACCTAGGTAGTGCGAATTGTAGGTGAAGATTGTTGCTGTGTAAATGCTTCGCTTTCGTTATTATTTTTCTAACAATTACATGTTTTTGCACACTAACACTTTTTAATTATAGCAATTCGGAAAGGATAACTTGAGAGAGTATATTTTCGTTATGTAGAATTGTAAGTAGGTATACATTATATTTTTTTGTAGTACGGAAAATCGCATATTTACCATCATATTTATCATCATTATATACTTTTATCTTCACCAATCACCGCCTGGAGAGTCGACACTTACAGACTAAAAATATGCCGGTATGCCGGACACTTACAGACTAAAAACTGCACTTTCCTTCACTTCTCCTATAGTCATTGCCATGGGAAGCTATAAAATACCTGCTGGTATTGTAAAAATATTCACAGTGAGAGTTGAGTGAAGCGCTAGAAAGTCTAAATTTATAATAATGTAAGTACCCGCTTTGTTAACCTACATTTTCTAACTAAATTAATTATAGAAGCTACATACTTAACTCGGCCACTAGAATATTTCAGTGTAAAATGTTAATTTCTATAGTCGACATAGTTACAGGATTGACAATGGTCATTATTACGTAAAGAAAGGCATAGACAAGGATTTTAAAGGTAAGCAGTTTTTTTTTTAAAACAAGATAAAATCAGTAAAAAGTAGTTTTATTTCAATGTATAATATTCGCGTAAATGTCAGAAATCAATATTTAAAACAAGATTATATTTGTCATAACAAATAAAATTGATCTGACGAAAAATTATTGAATAATTGAACCTCTGACTTTTCAAGTGCGTATTAATAATTAATTAACTACATTATATTAACTACACTCGCTTTAACGGTGAAGGAAAACATCGTGAGTAAGCCTGCATGCCTGAGAGAATTTCTTGACGGCGTATGAAGTCTGCCAACCCGCATTAGGCCAGCGTGAGAGGAGCCCGTGCCCAGTAGCGGGACAGTATATGGATTGATGATGATGATGATGACAATGTGCACCATGCTGCGTCTAAGCCCAGTTCAGCTAAATGTCAGACCACTGGTGAGCCTGGCGCTTGGTTTTCAACGTGATGTGTCACGGATGCAAATTTAACGAACGCCATTGTACCCTTAGTATGTACCTATTTAATTCCAGAATATTGCTTCTTATCGTGGCCTGAAATAAAGATTCTATTCTATTCCACGTCCGGTTATTAGATTGTGATTTTTACTTTCCTGCAACAGTGATGTAATCGAGAACATAAGGCCTGTATTCTAATAGTTGCTGGATCAGGGTCAAAGATAAATAATTGATAAGGTGCAGTGGATACGCCTATTTATAGTCCAAACTAACGAATTTTATAGAGGTAAACTTGTACCTATACAAAGTTTATGTGTGTGATGGCTGCCATTCGGGATGTGTTGGGTTAGGAGGTTATATGAAAGTGCATTTGTCGATAAAAATGAGCATAGAATAGGTATACCCTTAAAGTGTCGTTGTGTTCTCCAAACACATTGTATAGTATGTTTCTAAGAGTAATATCTGAATTTACTAATCAGTTGTCGAAAATTTACTAATAGAAAGCAGCAAATACACAATCCTTGAGTGAAATTAGGCATAACCATATGTTTCCGACAACTCCTATATCATAAGTAAGTAATAAGTTGGGCGCAAACTGTCCATAGTTTAGTGACAGAATAAATTAAAAAATCGAAGATAATTTGTTTGAAATTAACCGCCAAGTAACGTAACTGGAGCTTACTCCGAGTTTGTATAATAATCCGTTAATATTTAAATATCTTGACACTGAAACGCACACAGGACGAATGTATCCATTCTGAAAGAACGTCCAGAGGCTTACCAGTTCCTGCCTTCAGGGTGCTGGAATACTTTGGGCATATCGCCCGCAAACAATCCAACAATCTGGAGAAGCTTATGGTGGAAAGATGGAAATAAAAAGACCCAGAGGACGTAGCCCCCACAGGATGATCTGACCAAGTAAAGAAACTCCTGGAAACTAAGATCTCAGATGCTATACAACTGGCTACGGATCGTCACAAATGGAAAGAGCTTGTCACAAAGTTTGAAATCATTAGATACGCCCTACCGCGTCAAATAATGGTCACGTTTCCGTAAGTAAACTGGTTGACATCGGAAGTATCGAATCTGTTATTGTCTCGTTCACTCATACTGAATATTGCACACTGTCGTTCTCTGTCTCTACATGGAATGTGTGCATGCACTCATCTCTATATGGACACGTTTTCGAGCGATATAAGTACGGTGAGGGCAAATCTAACGATTTAAATCTTTGAATTGTCAGGAAGTTTAGTACATCACGACTCTCGGCAGTGAGCAAACTTCTGAAGGAGAAGCTTTTTTATTTTATTCTGCCATCATTGTCTCACTGTAGGGCAAATAGCCTCCCTACCCTACTTCCACTCATCTCAGTTTAAAGTCATTTGCGGCCAATGCTTCCAATATAAGTCTATGAAGGAAAAATCGTCTATGGACACCAAAAAGGCGGTAAAAAAGGTTTTATACAGAGAAGCGTTTTTAAAATCGGAATGTAAATGTGACCTACGCTTGCTGGTATCGTCATTAATATTTTAGTATCAATATTAGTAAGGTACCTACGTCGAAATGTCAAATGTCGAAATGTAATATTATCGTAAATATCGTAGGTATATTACAGTACATAGGTACTTATGACTCACTCGGTGAATCTTATCTATTCACAGTAAACTAAAATAATTGTTAACATGTGTCTTTGACTCTTTGTATTCAATTCCAGTGGTAACAGTACCTAAAGTAGAAACAAAAGCAGTGTCAAGTCAAAGGTCTCGAGTTCGAATCCAAGGCACGCATCACTGACTTTTCGAAATCACGTGCGTATTATCACTTGCATAAACAGTAAAGGAAAAGATCGCGGGAAACCTTAGCGATTTTCTTGACGGCGTGTGAAAGCTGTCAACTCACGTCAGGCCAGCGTGGTGGTAGCGTGGAGCTATAGCCTAATGCCCCTCATTCTGAGACCCATGCCCACCAGTGGGACAGTATATGGGTTGATGATACTGAGTTAGGCTCCCATATTACATGGGGCCTAAGTATACCAGCAAACTATGGGTGATTACACCACTGCTTAAACCTTTGTGGAATACAATGTATGTTATGTTTATGTAGATAAGTATGTATTGATTAAAATTCATTGCCCACAAAATAAAACAAGGTTGTCATAGACTGTAAAAATATAGGCACAAGCATTGAGCATTCAGCCTGCATAGTTCCTTGACCTGCTTGTTACTTACCTAACAAAAAAATGCTGTTCTTTTAAATTGTTCACATATGTACAAAAAAAAAACAAGTAAAACAACTTTAAAATGTACCCTTGATGGTGATTTTTAAGGTCATGTATGTACATTTATGAAGCCTTCATTACAAACAAATACACCAAATAAAATATAAATTAATAATCTTAGTGTGATTCATGAAATTATGACACGAGAGTTATTTACAGTATGGTATGTTATAAAATGTATTGTATGTATTTAACCTTGCTATAAGCAAAAATAGTATAATTTTTACTTTTTTGGTCACTTAACAGAGATTTTAACAATTTTCAAACTGTTAAATCTATCTATGATTTCAATACATAAACACAGTACAAAAATTCACATCTAATCAGTTTCTAATAATAGACACATGAATATCTCATTTGAACAGGCAAAGATCACAAGTCTATTCAGCCAGATTTTAATTCTTTTATTTTACTTTGCTATAGTAAGGCCAATGCCAAATTTTCCAGTGACCTTAAATAAAAATGTAATACATACTTAGTAAGGTTCTGTTCTGCTAACATATTTGAATAATCATAGGATTCACCTACATTTGACATAGATTAAAAAAAAGTAGCACTGTCTATTGAAAGTATTGATTCCACATAACTGTCATATGTCCTTGGTTTTGATTATAGGATAAAAAGCTTATTATTTACATATCCAGGGCCATAGAGGAAATACTACTTTGTGGTGATAAGTGAGCTGAATTAACACAGTGGTTAAGTATTCAGGGTTTATGTTAATTACTAATGGAAACTATAATAATTATGGTGTAATAAATAAAAAAAATATGAAATCAAAGCTGCAGTATTAATTGGTTCAGCGCTGGGCTTTGTGTTCTGTTTCTGATCTGGACGTTTGTGCATATAATATGAGATTTGGGTTTCTAAATGATTTGTGGAAACAATAAACTATAAGTATAATGCAAACTTTTTTATAATAACTGTATATAATTATCACAGAAACCATGTACAGAGGTCAGCACATCAAACTACCCCAATCTGTCACATTTCTTTGATAGATTTTCTACTTTAACACAAAGCAATTAGGACCTGCTGGAGTCCGTACTTTTATAAAACTGCCTGATGTGCCTGATGAAACTGCCCAGCACATCAAGCTACCAGAATATGTCAAATTTCTTTGATAGATTTTCAACTTTAATAGAACACAATAAGGTTCATAGTCAATTGGGAAAATTTGACAGTTTTGGATAGGTTGACCTGCTGGCGCCTGTACCTACATAAAGCTTATTAGATATTATTTTTGTTTTTCTTGTAAGCAATCATTGTAAAGTTCTTTGAGAAATAAAATACAGGAGAAAATCACAGTGTGAGGGCAACGTTTGAAAAAATAATATCAACTGAGTTATAGGAACTATTAGGTTACAGACATTTATAATTATATTTATAGGTACTAAAGGTAAACTTGCCCAGGTTAACTGTTAGTGGTGATGGATAACCAGCAGATGATGAAATTAGCACAAACCTGAAGTAATCATTCATAATTTCAAGATTCATAGTTTACTATTTCAATTGCTTCAGAACTCTTTGAACCTGATCTTCTGATTTATCTTTTATTTGTCTTTGATATGAAGTGTCATCCAGTGGCACTAAATGACAAAGGAAATGACAGATTTGGTAGACAACTATCAAAAATTTACAGTTCTTCATGTGTAAATGTCAACAGTAAAATTCGATAATTTAAAAATAATTAATGTAGGTAGCATGGAACTGCAAATTTAATGATAGATACATTTCTATTGTCTCAATATAATCTTAGTATCCATGATTTTATCGACATAAAATCGACAAAATTGACTGTCAAAACTGTCATTATAGCATTTACAAAAATAAAATAATAAATAACTAAATATTCTTGGACAATTTTACACAGCACCATCTAGTCCCAAACTAAGCAGAGCTTGTACCTACTATGGGTACTAGACAATGGATATAATACTTCCTACTTAAATCCTTTTTTTGTAAATACATACTTATAATACATAGAAACACCCAGCCAAACACAAAAATTGCTATGTATATATATGCTAGCACCTTAGAAGTTATTGAATGGCCATTTTGGCTCCATAAAGTACCAGATTTTTATCATAATGTGCCAACACACCCGAAATTCCCGAAAGGTTAAGCAGAGATGTACTACATGTACAACCACAGTTCACTGGTACCTATGTATATGTACCATCTACCATGTAATCAGGACCAAAATTGTTGATCTTTGACATTTATATCTACCAAAACTGTCAGTGTCAGTCTTTGTGTCATTTTACAACCATAATACAGACTTGGAACACTAGATTTGTGGTCAGAATACCCAGTTTGGGCCTCGAGGTACTGAACAACTTGACTACTAAAGATACCTGATGCAATAACAAGGAAAATAAAATATAAATGGTAATATACCTGGTATTATTTTATCCAATTAGAAACCAGTTGGTTCATGAAAGTCTAGTCAGAATCATGTTGGTAAAAACAAACAAAAAACTCGTTTTTTTTTATTATTGCACAGTTTGATCTGTTTTTTTTTTAACTTCACCACGAAATAAAGGTTTTTACAGACGTATTCATTCTTACTATTAAAACGAGTTCATAAAATTAATTATTTACAAAAAGTTGAGTCAAAAGTGAGTCTGATAAGAATCGATGTAGGTAGATAAAAAACCGGGTGTTTGCGTTACTTATCAGGCACGTAAAAAAAACGCCATAAGTAGGCACCTACTATGTATTTTCTAGACACGAACGAAGCAAAGGACATGTTGTTTGGATAATATAAAAAAAATATATAGGTAGGTAACCTATAAGGATAAATGTTATCGAATAGGTTATAGTAAAAAAGTATTTTATTCACAAAGACTGCTGCAGCAAAGGTTTGTTACGCTTCGTTACCTTCTATAACGGAAGATAATCCATGAAAACAGCTAAAAGCACTCGGAAAACAGCAAGGTTTACTGTTTTCTATTCGTTCCACTTAACACTTTGATACACACGCAATACACAGTATTCCCGCTAAAGTTCGTAGCTATACCGCAATCACGTTCGCGAAAAACACTTATAACACAATACGAAGGTTATTGTATTAATAATTGATGAAATAACATCAAATAACAAGATCATACGACATCGAAATCGGTTTGTGACTGACTTCGCCGCGATCGAAGACAACGTGAAAAGCACACGTCATGCAGACATTCAAAGCGAGACAACGCTATTTACTAGAAAGAGATGTGTTATTACTATACAGATAACATACGTCCGATTAGAAAAGGTTATTTTTACGTACCTACGTATTCAAACAATGATATTGATGATAAGTAATTACAAATAAGGGAAGTATTTTATCTAAAAATGCAAATTAAATATTTAGAAAAAAGTTTTAATTTATTTCCTACAGCGCCATCTGTTAACGAATAGCATAACTAACTACATGATTAAACTTACTAACTTCTAGGCGCTAGATGGCAGAGCTGAACTAAATTATAAGCAAAATATAAAATATAGCCCATCCCACAGCGTATTCTAATACCTAGTCAATAATAATAATATAATAATTTGTTACTTCTTTTCATTTTTCTGACAGTCTAAAGATGGGTTGTGATTCTCATTGATCTCTATCAATGAGCCTATTGTAACATTTTTTAGATCTGTAATACTGTATATCGTTGGCGATTCAACTTAGTGAGTATTTAATATTTTTATTTAATTTCAACTAGCGCCATCTAGTATACAAACATGTAAAATTAAAATATTGCATAACATTATGAAATTTGGCGTATGTATTGTTTTAATTACATGTTGATAATTGAACTGGTTACTAGATGCTTACGTTTATATAAAGGTACCTTTTGCCATAATATAAAAAAAAACAACATTGTCAATTTACACGAGATAACCAATTTGTGATGCTATTATGCATGATGTACCAATGTAAATATGTTTTGTATATTCTAAACAAGAAGGTTTTATTATTACACATTTTCAGTTTCTACCTACTTTTGATAAGATAAAAATTAATATAAAGTAGGCATGTAAGTAAATGGTATTCATACAGTATCGAACCCGATATTTATTTGTAACTGTTCTGGTCTCCATCTCCACATGACATACTCTTAGGTTAAATTAATTGGCTGAGTCGCTTACAGTCTAACTAATTTCTCTATAGTTATCTTAAAAGAAGTGATAGCCTTATGTTAAAACCATTGGAAAGCCAAGTTAAAGGTCCCAAGGTCCAAGACCTATGACTTTTCGAAATTATATGCGTTTTCAAAGATTAATTACCACTCGCTTAAACGGAAAAGGAAAACATCGTGAGGAACGTTCTTTATTGTCAATAGTGATCTGACGATACTACTACAAAAAATATACAATATGTATATGTATTGTGTTTTTTTTTATTTTCGTCCATTAACGTAACGGCCATCATAGAGTGCCGCAAGTATTATTCTTGTGTATTACCGTCTATAGATCCTCCTTAAATTCTGCATGGATACAAGTGAACAGCTTGTATGTTTAATATTTTTACTGCGACGTGAACTTATCTCAGGCTGATAGTAGAAGAAGCTGCGTCTTATTATTTATTTAATACAAATATGTCTGATAAGCCGGCCGCTGCCCGCCATCAAGGCCACTGATCTACGTCAGTGTTGAGCTTCTCATAATTATAAATACTGGTCGACTCTTCGCGTGACCAGAGGGCTGGCTTGTTTCTAGCGGAACGCATAAGCATTGCCATTCAACGTGGCAGCCAGTCTTCTGGGCACGTTGCCGGACGACAGCGATGCCGAGGAATACTTTGACGCCTACTAGCCTTTTTTCTTTTATTTGTTTTTTTATTGTTTTAGTATGACACGAAGTCTGTGGTCTAGTGGTTCGTATGCCGACTGCTGATCATGGGGTCGTGGGTTCGATTCCCACAGGACACAAATATTTATGTGGGTAAAACATGAGTATTTGTGTTTGTCTGGGTGTTTCTTATGTATTATAATTATGTATTTACAAAAAAAAAGTATATAAGTATTATATCGATTGTCTAGTACCCATAGTACAAGCTCTGCTTAGTTTGGGACTAGATGGTGCTGTGTAAAATGTCCCAAAATATTATTATATTATTATTATATGTATACGTACTTACGTATATTTTGTAAATATGTAAGTATTATTTTGGTAAGTCTATTGTATTATCAGATTATAAATCAGATAAAGAATCTTCCTTCAAGCCTTTTCCCAAAGTAAGACTAGAAGTCGACCCCAACATAGTTGGGAAAAGGGTTAGAAATTGGTGATGACATAAAAAAATTAATGAATGATGGCATTAATGCCACCTTTGTGAGGAAACGTTGTGTTGGCAGTGAGGTGACTTTGACCCTTATACTGCCAACACAACTATTTCTCTTTCGTTTTACAGGGTCGGCAATGCGTAAGTGTTACCCCTGGTGTTGCAAGCGTCTATAGGCTACGGTAACCGCTTACCATCAAGTGGGCCGTATGCTTGTTTGCCACCTTTATGATATAAAAAAGAGATATATGATATTGATTTCTGACATTTATGCGAATATTATAGGTATATTGAAATAAAACTACTTTTTACGGATTTTATCGCGTTATATTCATATTATATATTATTAATCCCGACGTTTCGAACCCTTTGCAGCGTCTATGGTCGCGGGTAAACATGACCCATGAATCTATTTCAAGTTATATAGGTAAGATTAAAATGTTGATACCAAGTTATTTAACGAAGGAAAAATTCGACCGCGGGCAGGATTCGAACCTGCGTCTTCTGGTTAGGTATACCAGATGCAATTTTGCCTTCACATTCAGAATTTACGTCTTAGACGTAAATTCAGAATGTGAAGGCAAAATTCGTCATGGCGGGTGGGACTCGCGGTGGCTTAGCGGTCATAGCGTCTGGTGTACCTAACCAGAAGACGCAGGTTCGAATCCTGCCCGCGGTCGAATTTTTCCTTCGTTAAATAACTTTAAAATCTTTTTTTGGCATGGAAAATGCCAAAAACAAAAAAAATACAAAAAGATAGTATGTTGATACCAGAAAAATTCTAAATACAACATAATAAATAAATTCAATTACGTTCCACATCTAGGTGCATCAAAAAAATAGAATGCATCCATGATGACATTAGGATCCGTGCATAAAGAATAAATAAAACAATTAACATAGAATGTGGTTATCATAGGCTTACCTGCGTGTTGTTATACTTCCGAGAGACAGCCGCTATATCCTCAGGATCTGGACTAAGACTCCTCATGGTGGGCATCACCTCATCGAGCAACATCGTTCTTCAAGGCTCGACGGAAACGTAACCTGAAAAACAAAATGATCAAATTAACACGCAGTGTAGAAGAGCTGTAGGGCATGGTGGGACTAATTCCACTCAAATTGGAGCTGCCCGACTGGGGAAGTACCTTGTAGAAAATCGAAGTGAAATAACACAGCTTTGAGCTGTGTTGTGTTCCTTACGGTGGGCAAGGGACCGTGCTCCGCGAGGACACGAAACTTTTCGAAATCATGTGCGTCTTAATAATTAATTTCACTTAATAATTAAATCACTCGCTTAAACGGTGAAGGAAAACATCGTGAGGAAGCATGCTTGCATTAGAAAATTTCTCGACGGCGTGTGAAGTCTGCCAACCCGTATTAGGCCAGCGTGGTGGACTATAGCCTAATCCTTCTCATTCTGTGAGAGGAGACCCGTGCCCAGCAGTGGGACAGTATATGGTATTGTTGATGATGATTTATTTATAACCATGGCTTACAACTATTATTACAGGTACGACCCAATGCAATAGTGAAGCAAACCACTTATTTTCTTTATCTTATTTCATAAAATATTATCCTTGTGAATTTACTCAAAATAATAATTAAATATAACTTCAACAAAACTTTTGCGAATTCACTCAGATTGCACGTTAAGATATTTGATCGAAGATTTCAATAGGTACCTATTCTTTGACTAGAATACTAGTAGGCTGTTACTAAAAGAACCATCCAATTAGAACCAGTAGTATTAGTAACAGTTCTTTATTATGCTATGCTACTAGTATGGTTTGGATTGTATTTTATATAGTCAATAACTTTATAGCGAGGCAAGTGTACTCTACTCAAATGTTATCTCTAGATAGATAACGTTACAATAATAATTATATTTCACGTGATAAATACATGTATTACGAATATTCGATAGCTAATATGTTTGCCATTCCAGTGATAAAGTTCTTCAGGTTGCGATCGCTTCGCCCATTTTTTTAAATAAATTTGGAAACGACTATCTATACTACTTATAAGATATCTAGGGCGTACTGGGAGTAATTTCACTTCAATTGGAGCTGCCCGACTGGGGAAGTACCTCCGCTTTGCAGAAGATCGATGTGACATAACACTGCTTTGAGCTGTGTTGTGTTCCTTACTGTTAGCAAGGTTGCCAAAACTCCGCGAGGAAACGTTGTTGGCAGCGGGGGATTTAAACCCTTATACTGCCAACCCAACTATTCGTTTTTCGTTTTACAGGGTCGGCAACGCGCAATTGATACCCTTAGTATTACAAGCGTCTATAGGCTACGGTAACCGATTACCATCAGGTGGACCGTATGCTTGTTTGCCACCTCAGTGGTATAAAAAAATCTACACACAGAAACTAGAAAGCAGCTAGTTTAGGACTATTTAGTACAGTTGTACTATTTTGTTAATTTCTAAAGAAATATCTTCCAGCAGACCATGTTATTTGGATAAGCTAATTAAATGACTGTCGTAGTGGCCAAGGATGCAGTAGGAGAGGAGAGGAGAGGAGTTAAGGGTTCGATAACATTACGTCTAAAATAAACATTATGTGGTGACTGATAATAGATAAGACTTCAAGTGCACTAACTAAATACGGTTGATTAACTGATAATATTATGACAGCACAGGGTCGCTGTTACGTCAGATTACGGAATGATAGATTTAATGAGCGATGGTAGAAAAGACACTACGGCTGAGGGGCTCAAGGGCGTAGCGAGCTACGGGCAGGGGATGTGTCCAGGAATGCTCACAAACCGTAAAGTAATATTACGTAGGTAGCCTATTTATAAACAAAAACAAAGTTGCTGCAATAGTTATACTTAGACTATCTACCTTTTTCAGCTATCACTGCAATTTGTATGCCTATTATTGATAGTTCGTATATTATCGCTCGTTAAAATAGTACTTAGTATCATAATATCTCATCTTTTTTTATCAGATATCATGATTTGCAAAATATGGAGCTAACATTGTCTATAGGTATGTCCACGTTAATCTGACGCATAGGTACCTATTATGTAATTTTTATTTGTCTGTCATTCCACGTCATATCTAGATAATACACAATTATTTGGCATTATGAAAGGCGGATTATACCGAGTAAGTATAAAGGATGTTACAAAACTGCCCGTAAAGCCGAAAGGAGGTTAAATGGAGCCTTATAACGAGTCCATTCACAATATTTAAGAACCGTAGTAACGCTGTATAACATACCCCAAAAAGTGGAAAACAACAACATTTATGAATGAAAAATAGAAAAACTTAAAGTAGACAATTATTAGGTAAAACAGGTACGTCGGCCTGTCTGTTAAATAATCTGGTTCCCTGACATGACAGCTGACATAATTTTTGGCTTTGATAATTATATTTTTTACGGGGTATTTTGTAACACGTTGCATAATTTGAAATAAAACTACTTTTTACGGGTTTTATCGCGTTATATTGATATTATTAATCCCGACGTTTCGGACCCTTTACAGCGTCCATGGTCACGGGTAGTCTACCCCTAAAGGGGTTTTATTTCAATGTATAATATTCGCGTAAATGTCAGAAATCCATACACGTTGTATAAGTTACGCCCAAAGTTCTAAAACGCACATTGAGCGAAAAAACAACTCACATACCAAAGATTAAAATCGCTAGATTTACCCTCACCGTACTTATACCGCTCGAAAAGTGTCCATATAGAGATCAGTGAATGCACACATTCCGTATCAGAGACAGTGAACCACAGTGTGCAATATTCAGTATGAGTGAACGAGACAATAACAGATTCGATACTTCCGATGTCAAACAGTTTACTTACGGAAACGTGACCATTATTTGACGCGGTAGGGCGCTTGCTAACAACACAATGTGGTCAATTATATTGGGTTCTTTTATGAAATTCTCAGAAGCAGCTCGGAGCTTGGATTTGTATCCGGTTAATGGCAATAGGCTCATCTCCTATTACATGTGAACTATGGGTGTACAATGTGTACATTGGCACAGCTCTGCCTAACCCTTCCGGGAATACAGGCATGATGGTGTCATTGGGAAGATTTACTTACAAAACCTTTGACTTTATTATTCAGTTCAAGGAAAGGAGGAATTCCCATATTCTTCAACTTGTTCTCTCACAAACAGAGGCAGATTTACACATTTTCTAAGTATAGCCTGTAATTTTTTTGTGATACTTTGTCAACTAGAGAGATAAGACCACGAATGTGAGATAAACTTCAAACTTTGATAAATGTTATAAAATTGCGCACTTCCGTACAACAACATGATACTTAAAGTAAGATGTATATTAATAGGTGGAAATTTAACCCAAGATGTCAAGCTGAGGAGCTGCAAGATGGAATCGTGCATTTCCGCTATAAAACGTTTATAGCCGTAATTATTAAAATAGGCCCATTATCTAAATGGCAGTCGTCCAGCATGGATCAAATGTCTATATCTAAGCTTTTCAGCTAGGTTGCGGCGGCTGGTTTGATTTTGTGGACTTCCGCCATTCCACCGGGAAAACAGCGAAGTGGGCATTCATTTACCACATGCGACAGGGTCTTCGGTATATACTTCGGTAATTTTGTCATACGGAACACCGAACATAGTTATTTAGAAAAGGAAAAATTGGACCGCGGGCAGGATTCGAACCTGCGTCTTCTGGTTAGGTACACCAGACGCTATGACCACAAAGCCACCGCGATACCTACCCGTCATGTCGAATTTTTCCTTCACATAAGTACTGAATTTACGTCTTTATGGTGACGTCAGTAACACCTATTGAAATGCAAGTTTTTGCTTTTCAACCGACACAACTTACTTTACAGTTAGTTAAATGTCGAACGATGCCACCTTACCTTGTAACTATCTTTTTGTATATTTTTGGCATTTTCCATGCTAAGATTTTAAAGTTATTTAGAAAAGGAAAAATTGGACCGCGGGCAGGATTCGAACCTGCGTTTTCTGGTTAGGTACACCAGACGCTATGACCACTAAGCCACCGCGATACCTACCCGTCATGTCGAATTTTTCCTTCACATACTGAATTTACGTCTTTATGGTGACGTCTAACCTAACCAGAAGACGCAGGTTCGAATCCTGCCTGCGGTCCATTTTTTCCTTTTCTAAATAACTTTAAAATCTTAGCATGGAAAATGCCAAAAATATACAAAAAGATACCGAACATAGTGTTAACGCGATAATTAGGTTATGAGAAAGGGATAGCGCTATTTGTGTAGAGCGGTATCCCTCTCATTCCATTGCAAAAACGAGCGCATTAACACGATGCGGTACGATGACAGTTCAATAAAAATCGAAAATTGGCAACCCTGCGGGAGGCGGATTATACCTATAACACATAAGTGTGATAGCAGCTGGTATCGTTATCATTAATCAGCAAGCAGGTTTAATCTTATCTACTCTAGCTAGATAATAGATATCTATTTTTTTGATCAACGATGTCAAATACATAGATTTATTGTCTGTAATGTTGTCCGTATTTTCTCTGGTGACACCTTTGATAGTAATTTAGCAAATAGAACAAAAAATATGGGGCTCTAGGCTATGTAATAACTACGCTGATCACCCAATATTTAAGGTTTTAGCTGTGTCGTGGTCAGCCTATGGATGGGTGACCATTTTAAACACATTGTGAACCGCCATGCCTCGGTGAGCACGTAAAGCCTGGTTGTCGACGGATTTTAAGTACTAAAATATATAATAAAAATTCACGTAATGTCTTCGAGTCTTGAATATCCGCTACATAATTATCATAATCTACCTAGTACTTTCAAGTCAACATCATTGGGTTAACCATATTACTGCAAAAGTAACTTTGTTTGTCTGCTATGGGGTTTTGTAAAAATTTGGTAAGGAGGTAATAAATAGTCTTAGACCATTGTATTTAAAATTTAAAAAAATATTGCATCCGGAAGGACGTAGGTTAGGTACCATAAGTATAGAAAAAAAAACAAATAGGTACTACATTATACTTTTGGGGTGCTAGAAAAAAATAATCCAATTATTGGACAATTTCACATAAACATATCCCGATTTGACAGTAGAAAGCGCGGGAAAACCTATAGATTTTATAGCAGTTTGCTTTTCTTTTATTGACTTTACTATTCGACACTAGATGTCACTGTAAACACTGTAGTTTGATGATTATGTTTAATGCTTTGTCTAATAATAAACTCAAACGTTGATTAATGCCATAAACTACAATACGACAACAAGTAGGTTTATTATATTTATGTTATCGTCCCATGCCCTGACTCAACGCTCTATACCTATTTCTATACATTCGTACGGATTCTACTAGGCCATCAGACTCGCTAATAATGTTTTCACAGAGTCGTCAACCTGCGTAGCTCTTACCGAGACCATTTAAAAGAAGTCTAAATGACTATTTCACCACTGAATCTGAGTTTTATTCGGCTTACTGAATAGATATAAAAAATGGAACAGATTTTTGAAATATATTATATTTTTGTTGAAAAAGTGGTTTGCATCCGTGACACGTCATTTTTAAAGATCCAGTTGAAAACCAGCGCCAGGTAGCTCCTCAGTGGTGTGGCATTGGGGCCTATTTGACGTAACCGTAGGTAAGCATGTAAAAAAATCCCAGGTCGAACAGTATATTGTCAGAAGAAGCTTGTAGTTTAGATTGTGCCCGGTTAATGGCAATAGGCTCGCCCCTTTCTTATGCTCCTATCACATTATAGGAGCCATATAAAACTGTTTATACACAGCTGCCAGACCTGTCGTAGTACAGGCGTGATGGTAACATATTAACGCAAAAAGATTTTTCCTTGTTTACAGCTCTCGTTTCCATGGAAACGGAGTCACCGCTCCAGCTGACTCACACATGATCGATGAAACAAGGAAAGTACATGTGTTAGCGAACAAAATTAAAATCTATTTATTGTCTAGTAACAAGTCAGTCTGTCTAGTGTCATACGTCAGCCATTTTTTATCGCTAGCAGGTGAAGCTATCCAAAACTGTCTAATTTTCCCAATAATGCAATATTAATGTGTTAAAGTTGAAAATCAATTAAAGAAATTTGACAGATTGTGGTAGCTTGATGTGCTGGCCTCTGTACTATTTATTGTACGGGGTGAATAGAGATACAGGGGTGAATCGGGATATACTTTTAAAAGTGATTTTTTATATTATTATAGTTTGTTAGTAAAAGAAGACATATCGTTCTTAAATTAAAATAAAAAAAGACCTTACAGTCATACATATTTATATAGTCAGTACATATGATTTTTAATAAGTCTCTATAGACTTATTAAAAATCATATGTACTGACTAATCAACCTTCACAGAAACTGTCTATATAGTTTCTGTGAAGGTTATACGAAATAATTGCCTAGATGACCATTATATTTAGGTTACCATAATAGAAAAAAAAATCTTGACAAGCTATGATGTTTTCAAAATTTAGATGTGTTCAGCGACTTTTGTTGCTGACCGTACTACGCAATTTATTTTTTGTATCTATCTATCTAAGATAACAAGAAAGGGCAACACTGATATCAGGCGTAATCTAGTCTACCATATGCACTGGAATCGGAGCATTTCTAAGGTGTGTCCCAGATGTGACAACTGACAATAGACAATAATTATAGCTTATATACACATGTAGGTTTTATTGTGCCAAATCGTATCTCTATATCTTATCTATGGTATGGCCTTGCCTTATCTTCCTATTTGCTAAAAAAATAACTAAATTTGAGTGTGCTTCATTTTTTTATCATTTAAGCCCAGTTAGGTTGCGTCCATTAATTACGGGAGGCGTTTAGGGTGAGGAGGGGGTCGAGTCGAATCTCATCCAATCTCGCGTTGCAGAAAAATGGCGAAAATACTGGGGTGTAATCTTAACTTAATTAGTCCTAAATAAAAATATTTAAATAAAACTACTTTTACAGATTTTATCGCGTTATTGATATCAGTCTACCCGTGACCATGGACGCTGTAAAGGGTCCGAAACGTCGGGATTAAATAATATCAATATAACGCGATAAAATCCGTAAAAAGTAGTTAGTTATACCTATTTAAATGTCAGAAATCAATAAAAAATATTAAGCATTATTTCGTAATTAAGTATAGATAGATTAACGTATTTACACTAAAAATACGCATTTTGAAAAGTCTCACGTGAGATTATAGAGTATGGGAAGGGGATCAAGCCAAATCTCTGGACATCTCACCAAGGGAGATAGGGTGGTCGGAAAATCGCCATCATCATTCAATCATGTTATCACTGATTACATGCATACTGAGCAAGCGGCCCACCTGATGTTAAGTGGTTACCGCCGCCCATGGACATCAGCAACGTCGGGAACAGAGCTGTGCCGTAGCCTACTGTGTGTAGAGAGCTCTTTTTAGGCCTCGTTTGAAAAAGGACATAACGCAAGGGAAACACTGCAGCAGGTAGTTCATTTCAGAGTACGTGGTAGTAATGATCTTTGGAAGTGGACTGTGCTGTTTGAGATCGATTCCAGGTAATACGAGTGGACTCTACTGCGGTGTTGAGTGGTGCGGTGGTAGAACAGTGAAGGTGGCACCAGGTCAAACAGTTCTTCGGAGCACTCCCCGTGAAATAGACGATAGAGCACACAGAGAGAACAAAAGTTTCTCCGCCGCTTCAGTGATCTATCTGTAAGTGTGGGATCTTCGACAATACGAACAGCTTGCCTTTGTAGAGAGTCAAGTGGGTCGAGCTGGTATTTAGAAGAAATTTTGTAGTTCTATACTTAAACGACCTTTTTGAAATAGAAGCACTTTCGATGATAGACATCGAAAGTGCTTCTATTTCAAAACTAACTTACTTACTTTGACGCCTACTAGCGTTTATACTTTTATTTATTTCTATTTTATTTTTGTTTTGGTATAGGTAAGTATGTATATTTTATAAATATGTAATTATTATTTGGTAAGTATTGTAAATATTATATTTTAAAACAACATATTATATACATCAACCTATAATATGGAAAATTAATATTTATTAATCTTAAAAAATATTTTTTTATCTTCAAGCGCAACAACTCGGCTAGACATGAAACTATAACTATTCTGACGACTCTCGAACTATTGCTAAGGGACCAAACAGATGTCCTAAAAGAACTAATAAGATGAACTAGTACACTGACCGGACGACGGAGCGATCTCTTTACTGACCGAATACGCACAAGACTACGAAGCGACGCGGGGCCCATGTGCCTACTTTGCCTTTTTTTATATATTTTTTATAGGGGGCAAAAGAGCGGGCGGATCGCCTGATGGTAAGCGATTTCCGCCATGCATGGAGTAGTGTTCAAAGTTGCTATAAAACAATAATATGCTTCATGCTATAAGCTTTATTTTTTAAGCAAACGATTTTATGTGCTTTATTATAGCATGCTTATTTTATATGCCTACTTGTTATGTTAACGCGATACGCGACGCCCGACGGACAGTTGGTTGATAGAGATAGAGAGAGTGCTATGCGATATAAAGCAAAATAGCTTTATAGCAGTATAGCATTATAGCATAAAGTGCGAACCGCAATATCATTTGCTTTATGCTATATATAATACGCACGCTACTTTATTATGCTTTAAATGCGATATTGACCATCACTACCATGGACACCCGCAACACCAGAAGACGCGTAGCGCGAAGCGCGTTGCCGGCCTTTAAAAGGGAGTACACTCTTTTCTTGAAGGTTTGAAGGTCATATTGGTCCGGAAATACTGCAGGCGACAGTTCATTCCACAGTTTAGTTGTGCGAAGCAGAAAGTTTATAGAGAAACGCACAGTAGTGGACTGCCAACCATCTAGATGATGGGGATGGAACTGCTGTCGCGTAGATCTATGGCGGAAAGCCAGCTCTGGCTCAGGAATAAGTGTTATATGTTCCGGTAGCGCCCACGCCTTCGAACATTAAATGTGGCAGTTATTACACAGATTAAGATAAAAAAAAAACAAACAAAACATCACTAATCCGAACAAGGGTGATGTAAGACGAAATATAAAAAATATTTTTATGCGCGATTTTCCTTATAATCTGCAACCGCGAAATGTTGTCTAATAACGTGTTCAAAAATTGACTCAGGGTCATATAAATCGACATTATAAGTACATTATAAGGCGGTGCTATATCGTAAGCGATACCAGATAAAACACAGCAGACGATATACCATAATCACAGGGTTTTTTTAAAGTGTCGCGATCTTTTGGCTTAGAGAGAATGACATTTTGTCTCCTGATTCAAGGTCGTGGGTTCCACAGGACACACTAATATTTATGTAATAAATATAAGCATTTGTGTTCGTTTGGGTGTTTCTAATGTAGGTATTATTTATAAATGTGACGACCTGTGTGGTCTAGTGGTTCGACGACCGGACCGCGGATCACGAGGTCGTGAGTTCGATTCCTACAGGACACATAAATATTTATGTAATAAATATAAGCATTTCTGTTCGTTTGGGTGTTTCTAATGTAAGTATTATAAGTATTTATCTACAAAAAAAATATATAAGTATTACATCCATTGTCTTTAATACAAGCTCTGCTTAGTTTGAGATTGAGACTAGATGGTGCTGATAAAACGTCCCAAACTTTATTTATACAAATATTACCCCACAGTGGAATTGACCTATAAATCAGCAGGCAGTTACGACCCTTAGGAACCGAGAAGAAATTAAACTGCTTATGATTTAGCGTCGAACTGCTACTCAAAACAAATCGCGTCGCTACCGCTTCGCTCGCTGTGTAGACGAAAGTTTAATTAAACATACAAAACCACGCACATTACTTGTGATATTTTTTCAAAGTTCGAAGTTCAGTTCTTTATTTTTTTTTGTAGAAACCCAATTTTACAATATCTATCGTAAGTAGATATAGGATCTTATAGTTCTTGCCGTGGTTTAAAGATTATCCAATCAACAGTTTCATCGTTCGAGTTTTCGGATGATGCGAAGTAGTGGTGTTCAAAGTTGCTATAAATCAATAACTTGCTTAATGTTATATGCTTAATTTTTTAATCAAGCGATTTTATGTGCTATATTATTTATATGCCTACTTGTTACTAACGCTATACGCGACGCCCGACGGACAGTTGGTTGATAGAGAGAGAGTGCTATACGAAATAAAGCAAAATAGCATTATAGCATAAAGTGCGAACCGCGATATCATTTGCTTTATGCTATATATGATAAGCACGCTACTTTATAATCATTATCAACCCATATACTGTGCCACTGCTGGGCACGAGTCTCCTCTCATATTGAGAGGGATAAGGCTATAGTCCACCACGCTGGCCTAGTGCGGGTTGGAAGACTTCACAAAACATTGAGAAAAATCTCTAAGGTATGCAGGTTTCCTCACGATGTTTTCCTTCACCGTTTAAGCGAGTGTTAATTAATTATTAATACGCACATGAATTCGAAAAGTCAGAGGTGCGTGCCTTGGGTTCGAACTCGAGACCTGCGACTTGGCAGTCCAATGATCATACCACTAGGCTATCAGTTATGCTATATGCTATATTAACCATCAGTAATGGAAACCTTCTTTTAATAATCTCGGCCTCCGTATATCCAAGATATTTTACCTTCAATGTTGAATCGCAATATATGTGTAATGCATATTTCATTCACAATCTGTTTATTTAACTCTTATTGACTGTTCCATCGCAATACCATTAATATTCTGTCTCTAAGCAATAATGTGGTAACATTATTGTGTTCCGGTTTGAAGGACAATGTAGCCAGTGACATTACTGGACATATGAGACTTAACAACTGAGGTGTCAAGATGACAACGCGAGTGATACTACTGGTGTTGCTGGCGTCTATAGGCTGCGGTTGCCGCTTACCATCAGTCGGTATATCATCCGTATACTTGTTTGCCACATTAGCATAAAAAGTTAATAACTAAAAACTGTCAGAATACATTACTAATAAACTTGCACGACTTTAAGCTAACCTACATGGTAAGCTAACATTTACATTTAAAATATGTGTGAAAACCTGATCATAAAATATAAAAAAAATCATTTTCTGTGCCTTTCCCAACTGCAAGCTGACCCCAACTGTATGTTGGGGTCGAACGAATGAATTCCGTCACTTAGTAGGTATTTTCGCGTAGTTCTAAAAGCTTTTTGGTAAAGAAATGTTGGATAGGAGTCAATCAATCCATGCGAATATGAGTTTTATGTCTATTATAATAAGAAAGTAATTTTGGACCAAAATGTCAGTTAGGAGGTATTGGTACTTCATCGACGATATGTAGTTGGGAAAAGAAAGAAAGAAAGATTGCGTAGGTAGTTATGTCGACCATCATGGCCCACTGTGTACATCCCACATCAATTGATATGACATAGCTGGCAGTTTGTAATATAATCAATAATGTGTGAATAAATTATTACTAAAACCTTGACCGCCACTTATAAACAGTAGCAGCGAGTAACAAAGGAAATCGATTACAAAGTTATTCAAGAACTACGATTATTGTAACGTTACTTTTTAGGGGTGTCCATTATTATTACCTGAGGCGTTTACGGGGTCGAGCCGAATCTCACCCAATCTCACGTGGGGTGTCAACAAATATTGCGTTACTTTTATTTCCGCAAGAAAATTTTTAAAATAATGGGAACTGTGTAAATAACTAGTCTGAATAAAATTAAAATAAGGCAAATTATGTTTTTGTTTTTAATAAATCCAACGCAATCAAGCACAGATTAGTCTTTACAAACACACAAAATATCCATTAAAAAAAAATAAGGTGAGATAATTGTTAAGCCAAATACCACGGTATCCTAACAGGAGGGAAGGAGAGTAGAAAAATCACCAAAATCCTCACGTAATTAATGGACGCCCCCTTTTTTAGAGTATGGAAAATCCTCATGGATCCTCTGCCCCCCGGGGAAGTACCTCGTACCGACTAAAAACCGTACTTGACTTCACTTACCCTATACTCTTGGCCATGGGAACCGTGAAGCTCGCCACGACCATAACAAGCTCTGGTCCAGCAGCCGATGGAACCCTTCAATTGGCGAGGCCTTGCCTTACATCCTAATCAAAGGCGCGCGTGTTTTGGGTACAAAAACAAAAGCACTGTCGCCTACCTGGGTATGTGTATGACAATATGTATGAAAGCATACGGCCCACCTGATGGTAAGCGGTTACCGTAGCCTATAGACGCTTGTAACACCAGTAGTATCACTTGCGCGTTGCCGACCCTGTAAAACGAAAGAGGAATAGTTGGGTTGGCAGTATAAGGGTCAAAGTCCCCCACTGCCAACACAACGTGTCCTCGTGGAGCACTGGCAACCTTGCTCATCGTAAGAAACAAAACACAGCTCAAAGAAGTGTTATTTCACTTCGATTTTCTGTAGTAGTTTCGATTTTCAGTACTCTGCGAGTATAGCCCTGAGTTTTTATCCACTGTTTTTGTGTGCGTTCGTGTGCACATGTGTAATTCACTTGTAGGTAAACAAAGTACATAGTAATGATAGTGCTTATATAAGAATACTCGATGAGTCTAAACACGTGGTTAGCACACGTCTTGATATCAACTGAGTTGAACACTATGATAGCGTGGAGTGTTGACTTCAATGTTATTTAAAAACGTATGAATCATGGCTTGAACTTCCGAGCATTATATACATCATATACCATCGCCTGCATTCCCCGAAGGATTATGAAATGAAATGATATTTCATCATCAACCCATGTTACTGTCCCTTTACTTTGACCCTTATACTGCGAACCCAACTATTCCTCTTTCGTTTTACATGGTCCGAAACGCGGAAGTGATACTCCTGGTGTTGCAAGCGTCTATAGGCTACGGTAACCGCTTACTATCAGGTGGGCCGCACGCCTGTTTGCCACCTTAGTAGTATACAAAAAATGACAACGCGCGAGTGTCACCATTGGTGTTGCTGTCGTCTATAGGCTACGGTTGCCGCTTACCATCAGGCAGCCCGTATACTTGTTTGTCATGTTATTACAATAAAAAATGGATTGCCGGAACGGAAGAGGGTGTGAGATGCGGGCAGCATTTGAATCTGCGTGGTTAGGTGTACTTCAGCTAATAAATGTCACTACTTAAAAATCGGTCACCACTCCAAATCCTGACCGCGCCATGTGTAGCTTAACTAATATTCAACCTTGCAACTTTCATTGAACTTTTTTTTAATATTGATTAAATAATTTTAATTAAGTAGGTAAGTACTGAAAAATGCGGTATTGTTAATTATCATGTTCCAATATGGTAAACCATGTGAACAAATATTGAAATGGCAATCAAATATGATTAAAAGCGACATATTTTTGTAGGTACCTATACTTTTATATGATATTTATTTCTGTAAGTAGATCTTAAAGACACTTTTACAAGTCAATCTTTTATATATTTAAGTATTTTTTTAAGATCTAGCTTAAAAAAATACTTAAATATTCCTAAGTAAATACTAATTTTCTTAAGTTTCCGGCATTTCCTAACTGACGACTTCTGAGAGCAAACGCCGAAACAAACTCGGAGAATCATAGTCTCTTTTAAAGTCCAGACATAGAATAGTAACAAATATGTGTCTTACAATGTAGGGCAAAGTCTGAAATGACCTTTTGAAGAAAGAGTCATAGCGGCTTTGAGTAGACCAGTCCCAGTAGACGGTACATGCGTACCGCTCCAGTCATTGTGTAGCTCAACCATAATTTAGAAAGCTCAACAACCTATAGCTTACTGATATGACCATTAGACTAGGTACAAATTGAAAGGTTTCCACTTCGAATCAAAGCCACGCACCTCTGACTTCGAAATCACGTGCGAAGTAACATTTAAGGAACTTCCAAAGGAATAAGAGAGGTAGGGCATAATGGGAGTAATTCCACTAAAATTTTACGAAAAAAAATCAAGATGGCGGCGGTTTCGATATGCCAGCTTCCGTACAAAAAGGTTGGATCCCCTTTGTTTTAAAACATTTTTTTTTATTTATTTATTCTACTAAGGTGTCAAACAAGCATACCGCCCACCTGATGGTAAGCGGTTACCGTAGCCTATAGACACTTGCAACACCAGGAGTATCACTTGCGCGTTGCCGACCCTGTATGTTATACATATAATAATATTTAATAATAATAATATTTTTGGGACATTTTACACAGCACCATCTAGTCCCAAATTAAGCAGAGCTTGTACTATGGGTACTAGACAATGGATATAATACTTATATACTTTTTTTTTTGTAAATACATACTTATAATACATAAGAAACACCCAGACAAACATAAATACTCATGTTTTATCCACACAAATATTTGTGTCCTTTGGGAATCGAACCCACGACCCTATGATCAGCAGTCCGGCACTCGAACCGCTAGACCACAGAGGTCGTCAATAATATCAAATCAATATCCTTTACACAACATTACTCCTGCTCCGATATTCTAATGATAGACTGATTGTCAGGCTTATTTAAGTATGTAGTCATCATCAACCCATACACCGTCCCACTGCTGGGCACGGGTCTCCTCTCAGAATAAGAGGGATTAGGCTATAGTCCACCACGCTGCGCTGGCCAATGGCAGTTTCGCAGGCTTCATACGCCGTCTAGAAATTCTCTCAGGTTTCCTCACGATGTTTTCCTTCACCGTTTTAAGCAAGTGATAATTATTTATTAATACGCATATGATTTCTAAAATTCAGAGGTGCGTGCCTTGGATTCGAACTCAAGACCTTTGACTTGGCAGTCCAATGTTCATAACAGAAGGTTATCACTGTTTTTTTTTATTTAAGTCTGTATAATAAAAATATTCCATCTGAAATGTACGTCTGTTCACAGCCGGTTGTCTATTGGTTGAGTTAATTAACACTTTTTGTAGGTAGATAACAAACATCGCAACTTCGGTCCATAGCGTGAATTGTATGATGAGTACCTATGTTTAATAGGTATAATATAAAACGAAATCGGCTTAGTTACACCATTTATAAGTGGACTCTCAAGAATGGTTGGACCGATTCGTATGAAATTTGGTACACAAATAGTATACAGGGTGGAAGGGACATCGACGCGCAAAAGCTTACCATGACTTCAGTACATGATTCTGGAGCCCCCTGCGTTGGAATTTTTCGCCGGCTATTTCTTAAATTTTACAACTCGCAAGTGAACTCTAAGGAAACAGCTGACCAGAAGATCTTTCGAGTTGAATTTACAATCCTGTTTTTAGTGAAAAAAGTGAATTAATTACTTTTTAATTAAAATTCTTATTGGGTTAGATAGAAATAATGATTTTATACAGTTTAAAGTTGAAAAAACTGCATAAAAAAAACGTAAAATTTAAGAAAAAGCCAACGAAAAATTCCAATGTAGGGGGGTCCAGAATCATATACTGAAGTCATGGTAAGCCGTTGCGCGTCGACGTCCCTTCCACCCTGTATGAACATGACGAACACCTATGACAATCGTTAGTGGTAGTCAGAAGCCCAAAAAGCCTGACAACCAGTCTATCCTCAGAGTATCGGTATTACCCAAAAATTGGGTTACGAAGGTCTGATGGCAGTCGCTTCGTGTACAATACTGATATTCAGCCGCACCTGGTTAGACCGAAAGCCGACCCCAATATAGTTGGGAAAAGGTTTGGAGAAGAAGAAGAAGAAATAGTATGTGACCGAGAATAACATATGTACATATAGGCTACTTTTTATCCCAGAAAAATGCGAGAATATCCTGGAAATCCCGAAAAACTGATATAGGAGAACTACTTTCGGGATTTGAACGAAATTTTGATACACTAAAACTGTCATATTGGATCCTTCCAATCCCGGAAAAAAACGGGAATCTGTCGGAAGTAATTTTGTAATCTTTCTATCATCGGACCTCTCGCCATCGGCGTGGAGTTCATCCACATACCCTGGAAACACTTTGGTCTCATACCGTGCGATTCCAGAGACATTTTCTCCCACACACGCTTAGGTTATAGAATCAGCTCCCTGTCCAGGATTTCCCGAGAGACTATAGCATGGGGTTAAAAGAAGGCAAGAAGGGTGTTAAAAGATTTTTACAGGGTAGGCAAGTGATAACTCTGGTGTTGCAAGCGTCTATAGCCTACGGTAACCACTCACCATCAGATGGGCCGTATACTTGTTTGCCACCTTAGTGGTATAAAAAACAAAAAAACCAAACTTTTTTGTAAATACGTACATAGAACACTCAGTCAAACACAAACACTCATAGTCTTCACATAAATAATGTATTTGTGTACTGTGGAATGTGATTTGTGTTGTGAATTGAACCAATGACCTCGAGATTAGCAATCCGACACTCGAACCACACAGACATCGTCAAACTATAATTTCATCGTCAGACAAAACACGTTTTGTCTGATATATCATTATCCCTGTAACATAATACACACATCCGTGTTTTTAATCTAATTTTCGACGTCACCTACCGTAACGACCAAAGCCACTGTTATGTCATTAACTAAAGTATCAGTTACATAATGATATGGATAAAACTTTAATAATATAAAGATGAGAATAATGAAGTGGATGTATGCCATAATGGTCAGCCACCGCTACCACCATTTAACCTGCCGCCACTTACACACTACCTACAGTAGCACCACTAACGCTTCCACCACTTACCCTGCCGCCACTTACACACTACCTACAGTAGCACCACTAACGCTTCCACTACTTACCCTGCCGTGAGTTACACACCACCTACAGTAGCACCACTAACGCTTCCACCACTTACCCTGCCGCCACTTACACACTACCTACAGTAGCACCACTAACGCTTCCACCACTTACCCTGCCGCCACTTACACACTACCTACAGTAGCACCACTAACGCTTCCACTACTTACCCTGCCGTGAGTTACACACCACCTACAGTAGCACCACTAACGCTTCCACTACTTACCCTGCCGCCACTTACACACTACCTACAGTAGCACCACTAACGCTTCCACCACTTACACTGCCGCCACTTACACACTACCTACAGTAGCAACATTAACGCTACCACCACTTAAAATAACTAGACCTGATTCTGAAACTTACCTCCGACAAACGTTTCTCTGCCGCATGATCCGCCGACAGAATCTAAATAAGGTATCAAACCAAAGAAGGATTTGTTGACAAAGCT
Organism: Acronicta alni; assembly: GCA_964056405.1. Taxonomy (NCBI): domain Eukaryota; kingdom Metazoa; phylum Arthropoda; class Insecta; order Lepidoptera; family Noctuidae; genus Acronicta; species Acronicta alni. The sequence continues at coordinate 1,936,106 of OZ043943.1, forward strand.
TATTTATGGTTTAACACTACTAGTGACTAAAAGCACGTTTTCAAAGGTTAAATGTGAAATAACTGCAACTAGTTTTGATTGCCCGATATACCGTCCTCGCCGGGGAGGCCCGTCGCAAAGACCCCTTAACGGTAACCCTCCCCGTCCCTTGCTCGAGCCGAGTCAGTAGCTTTAAATTCACCCCTAAATAATTTAAACTCAGATCCAGCCGTCCCTAGCTGCCCCCCCAACAACGCCTTAAGTCGAGGCCCGAGTCCTGCAGGGGACGCCCTTAGCTGTGTTGCTTAGTTTATAAGTTGCACCTGGCTGGAGGCAGTCGGTGCCTCGCCACCAAGTCCGGTTAAGTTTTTAAAGTTCCCTCCGCTTCCGCTAAAAACTATATCAGACCTAAAAAAAAACTAGTTTTGACTTTCCAAATGTACCTCTACCTATTTTAATGGTCTTATTGAAATTAAAACATTTGATTTTGGACATACTAGGCCAGCGTGGTGGACTATAGCCTCCCCCTCTCATTCTGACAGCAGACCCGTGCCCAGGAGTGGACATTAAATAGTGATAAAAGTTATATGTAATTGCCCGCTATCGTGGAAATTATCAAATCGTATTACGAGGATTCTTTTTTTTACAAAAATGTACGCTCTCTTATCTTAGATAATATTTTTATCACAGACAAGGTTTCACACATATGTACGTCTAGTGCATAGGATTGGTCTGCGAATCTCAAGGTTTTGTTGATTTCGAGGTTAAGTAGGGTGTAATTATATTAACAGACACTCCATCGTCATATTTTTGGCCTTGTGCCAATTTATTTGAGGTCGGCGCAGCATATATACTTTTCTTTCATTGATCCCTCTCAGCCGTCATATCAATATTCACTCTCTTCTCTATCAATTCATCCATCTTCTCTTTGGCTACCCCTATCTCTACATTCATATTCATCACTCTTTTCTTTTTCAATGCGTTTCATTTTTCCTCATCAGGTGTCTATACCACGACAATCGCTTTCACTGGCGACACTTTCAGACTTCTAATATGTATACTCGTTCCTTATTTTGTCCATTCTAGTCATTACATGTAGTCCCACACTAAATAATATTTATATTTATGTTTAAAGACAATTTTGTAGTAGCGAACAAAGATTTAAATCGTGAGATATACCCACTTATACCGCTCGAAAACGTGTCCATATAGAGATGAGTGCATGCACACATTCCATTTGGAGACAGAGAACGACACTCAGTATGTAATATTCAGTATGAGTGAACGAGACAATAACAGATTCGATACTTCCGATGTCAACCAGTTTATTTGCGGAAACGTGACCATTATTTGACGCGGTAGGGCGCATCTAACGATTTAAATATTTGGTAGCGTAAGTGGTAGCAGGTGGTGGTGGTAGCGTTAGTGGGGAAGCATTAGTGGTGCTTCTGTAGGCGGTGTGTAAGTGGCGGCAGGGTAAGTGGATGTGGTGTAGGTAATGGTAGTGCAAGAGAGGTTGCACGCAGCTAGTGGTATTTGTAAGTGGTGGTAACATTAGTGTTGCTACTGTAGGCAGTGGTGGTGTAAGTGGCGGTAGGGTAAGTGGTTGCTGCGTAGTATTTTAAGTGGCGGTAGCTTAAGTAACTAACAACTTATGTATTTAACTTAACTAACAACTTATGGATTGTAATACGTCAAACTCAAATTATTTATTTGCATACTATAAGTTAGTAAGGTTCTTAAATATAATTTAGTGTACAGCTTAGCACCTTTTTCGTCTGAAATAAAGATATTTGATTTTATTTAAATTTTTAAACGGGCGTCATGCTTGTAGTGTTTAGGTACCTACTCGCTAAGAGCATCAATTTTAAAATGTTCATAGGTACAATGTTTTACTCATAAGTTACCAATTTTGCTACGCTAAATTACACGACACATATTTGGATCTCGCGAAACGCTGACACTTGAAGTAGGTAGAGGAAATTCGCTAGGAGTGGTTAGCTATATTCACAATTTTGCTGGGACATAAAGTAACCTATTTCCTATCCATAGATGTAGCATTCCGTCACTCAATGCTACATCTATGGTCCCTAACTCAAGATGCGTTTTATCTCCTTGCTAAATTTTATACCACCAATTTAAAGTCGCACAGCGTACTATGGAGCGTGCTATGCTTGGAGTTTCTCTGAAGCATAAAATCCGCAACGAGGTTATCTGACAGAGAACCAAAGTAACCGACATAGCACACCGAATTAGCAAGCTGAAGCGGCAGTGGGCTAGCCATATTATCTGCAGAAGAACCGACAACCGCTGGGGTAGACGTATTCTCGAGTGGAGACCGCGACTCGGCAAACGTAGTGTAGGACGCCCTCCGGCAAGATGGAGTGATGATTTGCGAAAGGCTGCTGGTAGAAGCTGGATGCGAAAAGCTGAGACCAGCAGTGGACTAATTATGGGCTGATGATGAAATTTTATCGAAATTAGTTCAGCGGTATGACTGATAAACGGACGAACGAGAGTTTACAGATCTTAGTTCTAATAAACAGATTTTGAAGAACTGTAAATTCAAAAAGGTCCACTGCATGTACAGACGCCAGCAGGTCAACCTATCCAAAACTGTCAAATTTGCCCAATTGAATATGAACCTTATAATTTTGCAATAAAGTTTAAAATAAATCAAAGAAATTTGACAGATTGTGGTAGCTTGATGTGCTGAGCTGTACCTCAGTATACATTTCGTCAACATGTACCAGGAGATCAAAGCCATTGCGCAGTTTACACCATTAAATAATTATGATTTTCTTTTCACACATATTGATTGTATTTGGCGTGCATTTAGACTATATACGATCTACCTACTTTCGCATTTTTAATATTTGTATCTAGAGGAAGTTAGTATGATACTGCCAGACATTAAAAAAAAAGGCAATGTGCCGAAATATTTGCGATCCCTACCCGGAACTGATCTTACAACGTCATAAATTAAAAGTGTAATCTCGCAAAATGACGAAATCACTACGAATATCGTCTAATAATAGTACATCAACGAATTACAATGTAGACAGGTACTACAAGTACGAATTACATACTCGTAAATAAAAAAACAACTTTGCCTCGTATCCGCATGCTAAAAGTATTCCACAGATTAGGTAGGTACCTACGTAAATAACTAAACAATAATGGCCGCTGCTGTCAAGTATCGTGGCGCTACGGTCGCGAAAATCTCTCAAGATAGAAAGAGACAAAACAACCAATTAACACTTAACACATTCTACGTTCGAATCAATCAGTGATTACCGCACGCGCTTTTTTATTATTATCGTTATAAACTTTCACTTTCGCAATAATTCTCAGTAATACATTAGAGAACTATAAATAAATGTATTACTTACAGTAGAAAAGAGTTTACAAATCCAAAAAGGTACCACTTCACAACACAAAATGTATCACGACACAAAAACAAAATGTGAATGGAACTTTTTCGCAATTTGAATTTGCGAAAAGTAAACAAACTTGAAAGGTTACGCGGCCAAATTAAGGTGGCACGTGACAACACGACAGGTGGCGGAACCAACTGACACGGCAATCGGGTCGGGTTACACACTGTGTGACATTCGCGCGCCAAGACGTTCGTCCAGTGACTGGTAAATTTTATGTGTTAGCTGCGATGACGACATATCAAAATAAAGCTTTAGGTATTTTAGTATGATAATAAATGATAAGGGTTATCACACGAAGATGTTTTTCGGTTGGCAAAACATGTTGAGTTTGTTTTGATATGAAGTAACTTTGCTTCGTATTATAAAATCATAGTTTGAGTGGATATTTCAATAGATGGCGTCATATTCTAACATATGTTGAGGAAAATTGTTCTAAATTATACACTAAGTGGTAATTACTGTACGTCACAAGTTCTACCAGTGAATCAATATGCTTGGATAGTTATTTAAAAGGTTTGATATAGGTATAATGAATGTTTATAATAATGGATTCGACCTTGAACCTCTTGAATAGTAGATTATACAGGTATGACCAAATACTTAAATCATTAGATGCGCCCTACCGCGTCAAATAATGGTCACGTAATCACGTTTCCGTAAGTAAACTGGTTGACATCGGAAGTATCGAATCTGTTATTGTCTCGTTCACTTATATCGAATATTGCACACTGTCGTTCTCTGTCTCTACGTGGAATGTGTGCATGCACTCATCTCTATGGCCACGTTTTCGAGCGGTATTAAGTACGGTGAGGGCAAATCTAACGATTTAAATCTTTGGGACCTATTACAATAGGGAGAGATCTTGCCTCTAAAGTGGGTTGAAACGATTGAAATAGATTTTTTTCGACTTATGTACACAGCTTGGCAAATCATTCTGACACTTAAGTTTAAAAAAAAAAACGCCGGAACTATTCTTGAAAAGTAGGTATCAGGAATTTAGAACTCAGCTGCATTCAAAAGAAAATCACATTTGGATAAGATGCTGACAATGATCTGCTACGGGAAGTTGGCAGATCATTTTGTCAATTATTTTTTTCATAGAAATAGGCCAGAACTATTCTGGAAAAGTATCAGGAACTGTAGAACTATGGTGAATGCGAAGAGAACTCACATTTAGTTTTGATTTGCTGGAAAATGATCTGCTAAGTTCACTCACACGTGTAACTGAATAAAATGTAAATGTACTTTGAGTACTTTGTAGGCTAAATATACATACTCAGCTTTGAACAGTCTGGTGGCTTTGAACCTTTTTTTTTATGTGGCCTACGCAAATGTTCCTCTGGTATCGTTGTGCGACAGACATTGTATAGTAACAAATATATTATGTGTCTTACAATGTAGGGCAAAGTCTGAAATGGCCTTTTGAAGAAAGAGCCATAGCGGCTTTGAGTAGACCAGTCCCAACTGACGGCACGCATGCATCAGTCATTGTGTAGCTCAACCATAATTTAGGGAGCTCAACAACCCGTCGCACGACGATACCAGATCAGAGGAACATTTGCGTAGGTCACATAAAAAAGGTTCAAAGCTACCAGACTGTTCATAGCCTCATATTACCCTATATTATATGGGGCGGCCGAATATTATTATAACTTTTTGCCGGATACTCCAAATACCGAATACTTAACGAATATTAGGTGCATACCAAGATCGTTGAATCTTTAATATAATTGGATTATATCGTAAAAAGGTCACTCAGCGAGCTATAGAGAGCTATGCTCGTTATTTCTCTCCCGACCCAATCAGAAATGAGGAGATCCGAAGAAGAAAGAAGCAGAAACCGAAGTGAAATAACACTGCTTTGAACTGTGTTGTTTCTTACAGTTACTTAGCAAGGTTGCCAGTGGTCCGCGAGGAAACGTGTTGGCGGTGGGGGCTTTATCTTATACTGCTAACACAACTATTCCTCTTTAATTTTACAGGGTTGGCAACGCGCAAGTGATTCCCCTGGTGTTGCAAGCGTCTATAGGCTACGGTAACCGCTTACCATCAGGTGGGCCGTATGCTTGTGTGCCACCTTAGTGGTATAAAAAAAGGCCAGAAAAGATCAGTATTACCAAGAAAATTGGTTGCGGAGGTCTGATGGCTTCGTGTAAAGTACTGATATAAAAAAAAAGAAAAGAATTTCCGAACGCTTGTAATGATTAAACACTAATTTTAAAATGTAATCAAGTACTGACATGTAATTTAACATTGAGAATTTCAAATACAATTTACATAATTCAATTACATGCTAATTTTATTTACGTAAATAAAGTAGGTATGTAATAATGTTGTTTTCATGAGATTATTAAGTGTACATACCTGTTTAAAATGCGTTGAACATAATTATTAACGATAACGACCATTTAAAGTTTACAACTGTTTTTCTAAAGACGTTTACTTATCAAGAAGTAGGTACATAACTATTAAAAAAACATGTATTTACTTATGGATGTTTTAATTTTTTTGCTATGTGAGTACTTTTTTTTATTTCAATAAGGTGGCAATAAAGCATACGGCCCACCTGATGGTAAGCGGTTACCGTAGCCTATAGACGCTTGTAACACCTGCGCGTTGCCGACCCTGTAAAACGAAAGAGGAGTAGTTGGGTTGGCAGTATAAGGGTCAAAGTCAACCCTACTGCCAACACAACGTTTCAAAATAGTTTTATTTTCATATAAACCATATTATTATACAGGCACTTATGAAATGTCGAGTCTAGGTGCACGGTTCCAAATTGGTCGTTTCCTATGGAGAAGAACCGGCAAGAAACTCCATGGTTACTCTTTTAAATTATAGTGGTTTACAATGATGTTCGGTACAATAATAATTATATGTTTCCTCATGGAGCACTGCCAACCTTGCTCACCGTAAATAACAAAGCAGTGTTATTTCACTTCGATTTTCTGCAAGGCGGAGGTACTGCCCCAGTTGACAGCTCCAATTTGAGTGGAATTACTCCCACTAAGTAAACCTCTCTTAAAATTTATTAACTTAACCTGACTTGAAGGCGAGGCACCGTATGGCTCCAGCATACGGTGCCTCGTCACCAACTCCTGTAAGTTAGGAGCACTTACTAATCAGCAACTGAAACTAAGGACGTCCCAAGGGGACTCGGACTTCGGCGTAGGACATTGCTGCGGACGCTGGTGGGGACAACTATGGACAACTGGATTATGGTTTAAATTTATTTAGCGAAGGAAAAAATCAACTACGGCATTTAAATCATTTCATACCATTCCAAAACATAGAGGAAAGGTACCAATTATGGAATACGTGCCTAATATGGAATACCACAATATTTCTAAAACCAAGCGTCCCAAATACCGCATATAACTCCAACATATAACCTCATAGAGGGAGGGGCAACTACATATCCGCTTGAATTATTTAGGACGCTTGGTTTTAGAAATATTGTGGTATTCCATATTAGGCACGTATTCCATAATTGGTACCTTTCATCTAGAACTACACACTCGCACACGAACACGCACACGTGTTTTTATAATTTTGTATAATTTAAAATGTATTTGTGTAAGTTAGAATTAATAATTAAGTAGATCGGAAATGTAAAACAGTTACTGTCAAATAAATTATTATTATTATAGTGACTTTAACAGTCGGGTTCGGGACCCGTTATTTAGAAAATTGGATCCGGTCTAAAATTTTTAATGGGAATCAGGAACAGACAGTGTCAAAGTTGCTTTGTTCCTGACGCTTGTTATTTCTTTTTTTTCTTTTCAAGCCCCACCAGGTAGCGCTTTGTCTTCCCTTATATACATGTAAGTATATTATAACATTTGGGAGATTTTGCACAGCACGATCTATGATGTATCTACTATCCTTCATTTGCATTTCAGAGCTTTTGTATTTGTTAGTGACAGACTAATTTTTCATGTAGACTTTCTGTCTCTGATTCAAAATTTTGTGTAAGTAATTTTTTTAGACTTCATTGTATTATAGTTATTTAGAAAAGGAAAAATTGGACCGCGGGCAGGATTCGAACCTGCGTCTTCTGGTTAGGTACACCAGACGCTATGACCACTAAGCCACCGCGACTCCTACCCGTCATGTCGAATTTTCTAAATAACTTTAAAATCTTAGCATGGAAAATGCCAAAAATATACAAAAAGATAGTTCATTGTATTATTTTGTAATTTTGCAGAAAACATATCTAATTTGTATAATAATGTCAACCTTTCTCTATTTAATTAAAGATTTTTTGTCTTTTAACTAATCTCTGTCTTTCTAATACATATATATGTATTTATTTATTTTTACATATTTTTTTAATTTAGGTATTCATATAAGGAGTACATAAGGAGTACATAAGGAGTACATAAGGAACACATAAGGAGTACATAAGGAGTACATAAGGAGTACATAAGGAGTACATAAGGAGTACATAAGGAGTACATAAGGAGTACATAAGGAGTATATGTATAAGGAGTACATAAGGAGTACATAAGGAGTACATAAGGAGTACATAAGGAGTATATAAGGAGTATATAAGGAGTACATAAGGAGTACATAAAGAGTACATAAGGAGTACATAAGGAGTACATAAGGAGTACATAAGGAGTACATAAGGAGTACATAAGGAGTACATAAGGAGTACATAAGGAGTACATAAGGAGTACATAAGGAGTACATAAGGAGTACATAAGGAGTACATGAGGAGTACATAAAGAGTACATAGTGAAGCATAGAAGCAGTGATAGCCTAGTGGTTTGACCATTGGACTGCCAAGTCGAAGGTCTCGAGGTCGAACCCAAGGCACGCACCTCTGACTTTTCGAATTCATGTGCGTATTAATAATTAATTATCACTCGCTTAAACGGTGAAGGAAAACATCGTGAGGAAACCTGCATACCTACCTTAGAGATTTTTCTCGACGGTTTGTGAAGTCTGCCAACCCGCACTAGGCCAGCGTGGTGGACTATAGCCTAATCCCTCTCAATATGAGAGGAGACCCGTGCCCAGCAGTGGGACAGTATATGGGTTGATGATGAAGGAGTACATAAGGAGTACACAAGGAGTACATAAGGAGAACAATAGGAGTACATAAGGAGTACATAAGGAGTACATAAGGAGTACATAAGGAGTACATAAGGAGTACATAAGGAGTACATAAGGAGTATATAAGGAGTACATAAGGAGTAGGTATTTAAGGAATACAAAAGGAGTACATAGGTATGTACATAACGAGTACATAGGTAAGTTAATCAGATTCCATGTTGTAGTTCTGATACGGATCTATACGAAACAAGAGAGTTCTATGCTTTTGAATAGTATGAAACGATTAATTTTTTTTTATTTTTTTTCACCCATATATAACCATGATTTGCTGGGACTGGACCTTGAGTTCTGGAATCAAATCAGATTTCATATCGTAGTTCTCATACGGATCTATAAGAAACAAGAAAGTTCTTGCCCTGGTTGAAAGTATTGAAATAGATATTTTTCGACTTTTCCACACAACTTGGAAAATCATGCTGCCACTTGAGTTTTTTTTACGCCATAACTATTCTTGAAAAGTATCAGGAACTGTAGAACTATGGTGAATGCGAAGAAAACTCACATTTATTTTTGATCTGCTAAATTCACTCACATAGTCCCACCAGCCAGGTCGAAATTTGACGGCAGGAGGCAAAGTTTATTATTTAGGGGCGAATTTAAAGCTACTGGCTCGGCCGGGTCGAGGGTGTTGGAAGGGAGGGTTACCATTACAGGGTGTTCGCGACGGGCCTCGCCGGTGAGGAGGGTAGATCGGACGACGTGGGCAATTGACATCCGTGCCTTCCTAATATATAAGTACTTAACGACACACTGAATAAAAAAAAACGGGTGTTATATTCTGTTTTTAGTTTGTTAATTGTTATAGGGACAACAGAAATAGGTACAGACGCCAGCAGGTCAAGCTATCCAAAACTGTCAAATTTTCCCAATTGAAAATGAACCTTAATAAGTTGTGTTAAAGTTGAAAATCTATCAAAGAAATTTGACAGATTGTGGTAGCTTGATGTGCTGGCCACTGTACATCATTTGTGAAAATTTCAACTGTCTAGCTATCACGGTTCATGAGATACAGCCTGGTAATAGACGGTCAGACGGACAGCGGAGTCTTAGTAATAGGGTCCCGTTTTTACCCTTCGGGTAAGGAACCTTAAAAATAGGTGGTAGTCTTAAAAAAAATCGTCAATCTCCTAACAATATACCTACTTATTTATAATCATTTTCTGTTCAGGTGTGATAAAATCTAATCAATGGCAGCCACACGTAATAGAGAAATTTCAAGGATATGAAAATTCATTGCGCATGCCGAATAGGTGAGTGAACCATATACAGTCCCACTGCTGGGCACGGGTCTCCTCTCAGAATTAGAGGGATTAGGCTACAGTCCACCACGCTGACCTAGTGCGGGTTGGCAGACTACACACACCGTCGAGAAAATCTCTAAGGTATGCAGGTTTCCTCACGAGATTTTCCTTCACCGTTTAAGCGAGTGATAATTAATTTTTAATACGCACATGATTTCGAAAAGTCAGAGGTTCAAACTTACGACCATTCGAATTGAAAGTCCAATGGTCATACCAATAGGTTATCACTACTTCTATAATAATAATATTCACATTAATTGAGAGGGTTTTCTTCCAGTCTAACCAGATGCGGCTGAATATCAGTATTTTACACGAAGTCACTGCCATCAGACCTCCGTAACCCATTTTCTGGATAATACTGATATAGGTTTCCATTTCTGACATTTACGCGAATATTATACATTGAAATAAAACTACTTTTTACGGATTTTATTCGGATCGTTAATTGGATTGCCAATAATTAAAAAATTATAACATGGTTCTTGAATATTGTTAGGTACTTTAAAATAGACCATGATTCTCTGAGTTTGTTTCGGCGTTTCTTCTCAGAGGTCGCCAGCTAGGAAATGCCGGCTCCATCTAGTATTAATTAATAATTAGTAATAAATATCATTGATCATGTAACAATAATAATGTAGAGTAGCTGTCAGTAATTATATCATCAAGACGCCCACCACCTCAGTCTACCCGTGACCATGGACGCTGTAAAGGGTCCGAAACTTCGGGATTAATAATATCAATAAACGCGATAAAATCGTAAAAAGTAGTTTTATTTCAAAAAATAGTTTAGTAGTCCGGAATTTTGCCGCCGAAATTGCAGACAAAAGCTGTGAATTTATGTATTTTATTTTTAGGTTACTGGATATCATGCGATCTTACTATGAAGAAGCGAACGTTCGCGTGGCTGAGATGAACAATATGAGGTTTATGTACGAAGAAAGTCCACACTACGAACAGGGTTACATTATGGGAGAGATTATCGAAAGGTACAGAAGCCGGCAAATCAAGCTGCCTTAATCTGTCAAATTTCTTTGATAGATTTTAAAATTTAACACAAAATAATAAGGTTCATATTTAATTGGGAAAAGATGTCACCAAAATCTGCCCAAATGATGTACTGAGGGTACACTTATTGGTAAAAATACCCTGTATTACCCTGGTTAACACTCTAGTCATACTTTTTTTATGCTCAGTAGGGAGAGACAATAACCTTAAATTTGAAAAAACGACACGTCATTTTAACATACATACATACATACACTCACGCCTTTTTCCCATAGGGGTAGGCAGAAACTAAAGAACGCCACTTGCTACGATTCTTGCATACTTCTTTCGCTTCGACCACATTCATACATCTTGTCCTACATACCCGGTTGCGAGTACTACGCACCTGACCATTTTAACACACTAAGTAATATCAGTTTCATAGTGTTTTTATAGTAAAAACTGTCAACTTTCGTTGCCGACCGTGTAAAACGAAAGAGGATTAGTTGGGTTGGTAGTATAAGAGTCAAAGTCTCCCCAAACCGTTAGGAACAAAATACAGCTCAAAGGAATGTTATTTCACTTCGATTTTCTGCAAGGCGGAGGTACTTCCCCAGTTGGGCAGCTCCAATTTGAGTGGAATTACTCCCACTTTGCCCTACCTCCCTTAATAAGCAGCTAATAAGCAGTATCTCATTACAGATACAGAAAAATCGTAGAACACGCAAAAAGACCACACAAATTCAAGTCAGACGCGCTGTTCGAAACTTTAAGACGCGTCGAACTGACTCAAAAACTATACTTCGAAGTCTACCATCTTGTCAGAATGATGCATGAAAGCATGCTCAAGTATAAATACGATCCAGAATTCTTCGATTCCATTGGACAAAACACTACGATGTCTTTCGAGGATATCCAATCTATGCAGAAGCAGTTTGAGATGATGCAGAGGAAACGGGCGAAGGAAAAGAAAAAGAGACTGAAGCTTAACGAGAAGCTTCGTCAGATGTATATGAAAGGGTTATCTCAATCGGTCTATGGTGTGAAGAAGACACCATATAATAAGTGGTGGCCGATAGACTATGGTTGGGAAATAGACTATTACTGGTAGAGCCATCGATGACGGCTGTGGTCCAGTGGTTCGAGTGCTGATCACAAGATTCGATCCACACTGGACACATATTTATTAATTGAAATAAAACTACTTTTTACGGATTTTATCGCGTATATTGATATTATTAATCCCGACGTTTCGGACACTTTACAGCGTCCATGATCACGGGTAGACTGAGGTGGTGGGCGTCTTGATGATATAATTACTGACAGCTACCCTACATTTTTTTTATTGTTACATGATCAAAAATAATAAAATCCGTAAGAAGTAGTTTTATTTCAATGTATAATATTCGCGTAAATGTCAGAAATCGACATATTTATTAAGTATATAAATAATAATAATTAAATAAATTTATTTTACAAATAAAACTTAACAATATTTAAGAGTTTCCAATGGTCTCAAATTAGGCTAGGCCTGTATCTTAGGCAACAAAAAGTTGACATCTAGTTTTAATAAAACTTTTGTCAATCTGAAAAATCCAGACATGGAAATCATTGGTGTAACAAACTGAAATCGGTAAATTCTAGGATTACAACTTAAAATATGTCCTAAGGAATAATAGATATAATAAAAACTGTGTTTGTGTGTGTGTTGTTTGTGTGTGCTTCTGCGTGCGTGTGTATATAATTTAAGTCACGGGTAGACTATGGATGCTGTAAAGGGTCCGAAAAGTCAGGATTATTAATACCAATATAAACCGTAAAATCCGTAAAAAGTAGTTTTATTTTAAAGTCTATTTATTCTTGTAAGTGTCAGAAATAGAAAGAAAGAAAGAAAAAGATTTTATTTTGTACTTCACATGATAATACATCAATAAATAAAAACAAAAGCATATTAAAAACATTACGTGTGGCCTAAATACGGTGCCAAATCAATGAATTTGTCTGGACGTTTTTTATAATTTTATTTATTTATTCCCAACAATATCCTGGTTACAGATTAAATCCAATTCTTTATTGAGGTTTCTTAATTTTAACAATTACAGACTCATCATCATCCCATATAGTCCTTCTCACTGCTAGGCACGAGTCTCCTCTCCCAGAATGAGAGGGATTAGGCTATAAGTAGTCCACCACACTGGCCTAGTGCGGGTTGGCAGACTTCACTCTTCATCGAGAAAATCTCACCATGCGATTCCGTCCAGAGCTTGATGGTAGTCTCAAAGCTTGAGTTCGTAGCTTAGAGCAGGGGTTTTTGGTATACCACAACAGGGTCGGTTCCCTGCTGCGTACGGTCGGGGTCATGAGTCCAGTAGCAGTTTCACAAATCTATCGCATCAAAACAAGTCGCACTTACGACCTTTTTCTATAACAAACATTTTGCACACATACAGGATCTCGTATATGGCACTCTCTCATTAGTTCGATGCGAACACTAATATGAAGAAAACAAAACTATATTGTTATCTTTGTCTAGTATTGACCCTCCACACTATCACCTTCTCGTTGTTATACTGTTTGACGGGTAAATGTTTGCATTTAAATCACTCACACATATTGTGCACACGTGCAGTACCGTGCAAGCGAATATGATCGTTGACATGCTACTGGACTTATGGCCTCAGACTGTATCACTCTGGCGAGTTCATTGGGACGTTCATTGCCTATGTTGCCCGCATGACCTGGTACCAATCTCTCTATTTAGCATTCCTAGAGAGTTTAATCAAGCCATGCAGTGTTCCACCAGTTTCGACGAGATGATGTTCGAGTTTATGTATATTGATTATTGATGTAGTTGTTCTAATAATTATGCATTAACATAATAATATCTATTTTGTGGTGTGTGTGTGAGTGTGTTTGAACAGCCTAGGACAGGGCCTGGTGATCTGTTACACAGGATCTCCCTAATACGGACTCCAGTCTCTCATTGAAAGAAAAATCATACCTTGTATTTTAGAAATAAAAGCATTATGTAAAGATAATGGGAATCCACTCAAATTGGAGCTGCCCGACTAGGGACGTACCTCCGTATGGCAGAAAATCGAAGTGAAATACTGCTTTTAGTTGTTGTGTTCCTTACGGTGAGCAAGGTTGCCAGTGCTCCGCGAGGAAACGTTATGTTGGCAGTGGGGGGACTTTGACCCTTATACTGCCAACCCAACTATTCCTCATATATAATACCCTTGATGTTGCAACAAGCGTCTATAGGCTACGGGAACCGCTTACCATCAGGTGGGCTTGCTTGTTTGCAACCTCAGTGGTATAAAAAAAAACCTTTGTGTGCGAGAAATAAATTATTAATATAAATGATTGCAGTGGAACACTTTCGAAGGCCACATAGTAATCTCCTAGCTAACAGAGTACTCCTCTCTGGACCACGTGTCTTCCACTGGCCACTGTTTCATGAATCTCTTCCTAGTGGTAGTGAGGTTGGCTGGTCGGCCAAGCCGCCGCATTAAGTATTGCTGTCTCAACAAACTCTTCGCCGCTTCCTCTTTAACAATCTCCCTCTCTTCCGCTGAAAACAAAAAAATGCAGTCGACTAGAGAGTTGAAAAGAGAGACAAGTGTACCTACATTTATTTATTTACATAAAATGTTGTACTTAGGTACTTATGGAGTATTCATAATATAAAGTTGCAATACACAATTTGCGTTATAACACACAGTATGCAAATATAAAATAATTATAGTCTACGAAGTTAATTGAATCCGAGTATATTAATTGTTAATTAAAAATGGCCAAAACTAAAATATATGTCCAAAAAATCAATCCAGTAAAGCATGCCAAATATTTCTTGTACAGAATAAAAGCATCCCCACACGCCGGAATAAATATTAGTATGATCTAGGTACATGTAGTTGTTCCGGGTCTGGGTGTTTGTGTATGTGAAAGTTTGTGTTTGTAAACGCTAACGTTTGTAAACGATACAGAGAAAAATCCTAGTGGGGCAAATTCTTTTTTTTTTATTAAATTATCACTCGATTTAAACGGAGAATGAAAACATCGAGAGGAAACCTGCTTGCCTTAGAGATTTTTCTCAACGGTGTGCGAAGTCTGCGAATCCCGCACTAGGCCAGTGTGGTGCACTACAGCATAATCTCTCTCAATCTGAGACAAGACCCGTACCCAGCAGTGGCACAGTTTAAGGGTTGATGATGATGATGATGATGAGGATCCTTAAACAACATAAGTAAATAATAGCTTTTTGAGTTTAGCAATAAGTAGATCCTTGTCACCCGTTGGGAGATGGTTATAAATTAAAGACGAACTGACATGGCAAAACTGTTTCGACTACATATTATTGTCCTTATTCCTGAAAGGATTAATTTTTCTAGTGATTCTGAGCGCGACTACCCTAGAGGTCCAGTGTCATTCGATGAAATTCTCAGTAGCAGCTCGGAGGAGTTTCGATTTCTGCCTGGTTCACAATTTGACGCTTTGTCAATGTTACTGGCTATGGCTTCAGCTTACCATCAGGGCCACGTATGCTTGTTTGTCAAATCATTACATTATAATTAGGTGTAGATTTTTGCCTTCACATTCAGAATTTACGTCTTTATGGAGACGTCAGAGAGCAAGACCAAGTTTTGCTCCTCAACCGACACGACTTACTTTAAGGTTAGTTCAATGTCAAACGATGCCACCTTACCTACTAACTATCTTTCTGTATTTTTTGGCATTTTACATGCTAATATTTTAAAGTTATTTAAAAGTAGTATTGTAAAGTTTTAAATTACCTTCTTCCTTTCCTGATCTCAACATATTTGTGGCAGGCACAAGAAGGTTGTTTCCCTCCAGCTCGTCCTCAGCCTGAGAAACCACCACATCAACCATCCTGTCAATCTCTACGAATAGATAGTGCATCATTTCCAACGCTATGATGGTGTGGAATGGCCTAATGACGTGAGTACCAGGTCCCAGGATCGTGGTCCTGTTGTTGGCCTTATCTAAATTCTCCTTATAAACCTCGATCATGTGACGGTACTTCTCACGTATTTTTCCTGTAAATAAATAAATGATTATACAGGTTGTAAGGGGGCTCGTGGCGTGGTAATACCTATGCTTTAAGAGAGTTAGGGCATAGTGGGAGTAATTCCACTCAAATTGGTGCTGCCTGACTGAGGAAGTACAGCACATAAAGCTACCCCAATCTGTCAAATTTCTTTGATAGATTTTCAACGTTTATACAAAGTAATAAGGTTCATGTTCAATTGGGAAAATCTGACAGTTTTAGATAAAGTTATTTAGAAAAGGAAAAATTGGACCGCGGGCAGGATTCGAACCTGCGTCTTCTGGTTAGGTACACCAGACGCTATGACCACTAAGCCACCGCGATACCTACCCGTCATGTCGAATTTTTCCTTCACATACTGAATTTACGTCTTTATGGTGACGTCAGTAACACCTATTGAAATGCAAGTTTTTGCTTTTCAACCGACACAATCTAATCTTAGCATGGAAAATGCCAAAAATATACAAAAAGATAGTTTTAGATAACTTGACTTGCTGGCGTCTGTGCCTTCGCTCTGGAAGAAAATCGAAGTGAAATAACACTGTTTTGAGCTGTGTTGTGTTCCTTATGATCCGGTGATTGAAAGAGCTCCGCGAGGAAACGTTGTGTTGGCAGTGGGGAAGACTTTAAGCCTTATACTGCCAACCCAACTATTCGTCTTTAGTTTTACAGGGTCGGCAATGCGCAGGTGATACCCCTGGAATTCCAAGCGTATAAAGGCTACGGTAACCGCTTACCATCAGGTGGACCGTATGCTTGTTTGCCACATTAGCGGTATAAAAAAAGAAGCTGACCAACAATAAAAAAACAATTTCCAAAAATGGAGTTCCTTGCCGGTTCTTCTCCATATACTCGTAAGTCCCACTTTTTGGAACAGTAAAAGTAAGTTTCGACTTTTCAACGAGTGCTAATTGAAATA
Source organism: Acronicta alni (assembly GCA_964056405.1). Lineage (NCBI taxonomy): Eukaryota > Metazoa > Arthropoda > Insecta > Lepidoptera > Noctuidae > Acronicta > Acronicta alni. The sequence continues at coordinate 1,952,921 of OZ043943.1, forward strand.
AAATATTTAGACTTTGAAGTTAACCTTCAACTTCAAACCCTTGCAGATCAGTAGTTACAACTAATCCACGAGTCCTTCACGTACCAATAAGGATTCCAACATTAAACGCTATAAATGTCTCATGCTCCTCCCGAATATCCATAATTTGCCTCATCTTCAGCATTGAATCCCGCATCAGATCTTCAGTTAACCACATCACTTTAATTTTGTCCGTCTTACCCATTTTATCATCCTCAAAATGTGGTTGACATACCACTGAGTGCACTGGAACATATAATGTCAATCTACAACTACAGCTTTGAACAGTCTGATGGCTTTGAGCCTTTTTTTTTATGTGTTCTACGCAATTGTACCTCTGATCTGGTATCATCGTGCGACGGGTTGTTGAGCTCCCTAAATTATGGTTGAGCTACACAATGACTGTTGCATGCGTGCCATCGGTTGAGACTGGCTCTTTCTCAAAAGGCCATATCAGACTTTGTCCTACACTGTAAGACACATATTTGTTACTATTCTATGTCTGGACTTTAAAAGAGACTATGACTCTCTAAGTTTGTTTCGGCGTTTCTTCTCAGAGGTCGTCAGTTAAGAAATGCTGGAGCCATCTAGCATAAAAAATATGTAAAATATTGACTTGTAAAAGTGTCTTTATAAGTAAGATCTATTTACAGAAACCAATTACCTATCATTATCATTTACAATCGTTATTGGTAGTCAGAACCCCAAAAATTCTGTTAACCAGTCTATCCTCAGGGTATCGGTATTACCCAAATTGGATTGTGGAGGTTTGATGGCAAATGGCAATCGCTTCGTGTAAGGACGCTTGTACACGCTAAGAAATTTCACTGTATCTACTGCAGACAACCACAGGACCAAATCATGATGTACACACAAGAATTTTGTCGAATCTAGGCACGAAAACATATCGTGTCTACTGCAGATAAGACGAATAGGAACGTATAAACGTTAAGGTTATTTACGGGCAGTCACGCGTAGTGTTATGATGAGAGGTAGGGCATAGTGGGAGTAATTCCACTCAAATTGGAGCTGCCCGACTGGGAAAGTACCTCCGCCTTGCAGAAAATCGAAGTGAAATAACTCTGCTTTGAGCTGTTGTGTTTCTTACGGTGAGCAAGGTTGCCAGTGCTCCGCGAAGAAACGTTGTGTTGGCAGTGGGGGGACTTTGATTCTTATACTGCCAACCCTACTATTCCTCTTTCGTTTTACAGGGTCGGCAACGCGCAAGTGATACTCCTGGCGTTACAAGCGTCTACAGGCTACGGTAACCGCTTAACATCAGGTGTGGTGTGCTGGGTTTGCCACCTTAATAGTATAAACAAAAAAAAAAGCATTTTACTCGGCAAGGTCAGTGACATTACTGGTGTTGCTTGCGTCTATAGACTGAGGTTCCCACCGCACCGCAACGTCACGCGTCGTGTCTAGCGTAGGCAAGATATTTTTTTTTATCAGCGCCGAAGTATCACAGTTTGTATGTAGAAACGACACGAATTCATGCATAGGTCCAGGGACTTTTCTTAGCGTGTACAAGCGGCCTAAAATATTGATATTCCGCATCTGGTTACACTGTAAACCGACCTTAAGTTCGGAAAAGCCTCGGAGAAAAAACACTGATCCGTACTTACCAGTCCACATAAAATAATACAAATTTAATTTATATTTTGACATTATGTAGTAAATGATCTATTTCGTAAATAAGGTTTAAATCTTGCTTGTCAAATATATTGCAATCTGACAACATCGCGTGAAACTCAAATGGATATTAATGCAATTAATTAATTTGTTGTTTTTAGTGTTATGTACAGGAAATTATGCTTTTTATTATAAAGTGGTTGTAAAATTTGATTTATTTTAGAGATTATATACATTACATGTCAAAATAATACATATTGACAACATGTTTTTTTTTTGTAATTTAATTACAAATACGGTTTAAACTAGCAGATTTTTCCCTATACTTGTCATATAAGACGGTAAAAGGTATTACTTGCCAAATTTCAGTCCTAGGTCAACGGAAAATACTTTTTTATAAATTTTGATTCCATTGAAAGTGTAAATACACGTTTTCTGTGGCATTTATAAATGGCCGTATCTTCATTTTACGGTTTGATTTTTGGGTACTTCTTTGAAATTTCATTCTTCGACTGATTCCAGAATATGAGTTATAAGAAATAATAATAATATAATACATACATATGATTACAGAACACATATGTTCATATGAAAATAGGTATAGCAAATAACACATATATTTGTTAACACATATATCTTTTAATGTGGTTTACGTAGTAAGTTGTAACATCCCGTATTTGCTTCACTAGCATGCATCGTCCGAGTGCTTGTGCCGTGGCGTGCCTTAAAATCACTATCGGTTTTTAAATATTTGTAACATTGAGGGTAGTCATACAAATATTATCGCATAGTTACATAATTCGTATTCATAATTTACACGATTTGATTTAGAAATATTATAATAAATAGGTATAGATTTATACTATAGTTATATTCTCTTCTTTTTTTGTTTTTCTTCTGTTGTTTAGCGTAAGAATAACAACAATGTATGTTTTTGATAATGTAATGTCCTGCTTCTTGGAATGTTTTACGGCTCACCAACACCACAACACCTGTACAATCGTCCTACAAACAACCGCTCCGCTCGAGTGTCAGTTTACGACTGTCACGTGACGTAGGCGCATGAACAACCAACCAAGCAACTTTATTTAGTCAATACACTACAGATTATGATATTAGATCCGCAGCAGTGTCTAAACATCCAGGTTTTTGTGATGTGTTTTGTTAATGTATGTTTTTTTTTGGAAATAAAATTAAAAAAAAAAAAAAAAATTAAATGAGGACTCGTTTTTTAAAATAATTTCCAAGATTTCGTAGTGCGTTCAAATATTTTGGATATGAATCAGCTTTTTTGACAGAAATAAAAACGAAAATCTGTATTATGAAAATAATCATATTTTAACAACAACAATACCTAATCTGTTTTTATGAATAATTTAACAGTGAACATATCAAGGAAAAAAATCTAATGAATTTAAGAATAATACGCGTAAAACCTTAGGAATACTTATAACTATTATTTAATACACAAAAAAAAAACAAGTAAGTAGGTACATAACTTGAATTAAATTAAACTATCAACTAAAAAACTGAAACTTATAAAGCAAACTAAACATAAATTAAGCCCGTCTGACTTTCATAGTCTCTTTTAAAGTCCAGACATAGAATAACACAACAAATATGTGTCTTACAATGTAGGGCAAAGTCTGAAATGTCCTTTTGAAGAAAGAGCCATAGCGGCTTTGAGTAGACCAGTCCCATCCGACGGCATGCATGCATTAGTCATTTTGTATCGACCATAATTTAGGTGGACTATAGCCTGATCCCTCTCAATCTGAAAGGAGTGGTAGAATATATGGGTTGATAATGGCGATCTTCTCTACTCATACTCAATCCCTACCAGCCGTAGTCAATAGGCCAACTCTTCGTTATCCTCTTGGTGGAAGAAGTCAGTTTATTCAGCAAGTATTGGCGCATATCGAAACGTTTCCTCATTTTTGTGCTTTGTGCCTTGATGGCGTCTGGTAGCAGTTGTTTGAGGACCTCAGCCAGTTTCTTAGGATCTGGAGTCCCTAGAGGATGCGGATCATAATGCTGGTGAGATGTACTGATGAAAGGGACAAGAGATACTGAAAGAAAGAAAAACATTACTCCCGCTGAGTTTGTCAGTAGACCGATCGCTTCGGATTTCAATAGGCTTGCCTCCTAAGACAAACTATTCGCCTCTGCCTAACCCTTCGGGGAATACAATCATAATGGTATAGATAGATAGAGTATTCTTTATTGTACACCATTACATAGGACAAGTCAGATTAAAAATATGCTAACGTTGCAAGAGTACAATTGGCGGTCTTATCGCTATTCGCAATTTCTTACAGACAACCATTGGATGAACAGGAATCTAGGATAGAGACAGTTAACAGGTGGTTGAAGGTGTACTCAATCATTAAGTCTTCAATCATTAAATCATATGCTTAGTTATGTAAAAAAAAACGTATCGAAATCATGTGCTTATTAATAGTCAATTATTTCACACAACACACACTCAAACACACGATACCTTTACAAACCATTCACTCTGATAATACATACTGTTTATTATATGATTACCAGAAACAAAAAAGTAACCAATTACACACACTCACACACACCAACACCACACAAACCTCTTATGTCACATATTGTACAGCACTTGATTACACGATAGAAAAGGATAATCAACTACACAAACTCATTCACCTCAATACCACTCAAATAACTCGCTCTAATAACATATATATTCCAATACTCTCCCTTACTAACACAATAACAGAACCAAACCGTAACAATGATACTCTGAGAACTAAAATCCAACATTCTACAAACTCATATCAATCTCACTCTCATCTCAATACCTCACTAAACTCTCATACAAACCCTCAGACACTTTTATTCACGATTCCTGCACATTTTGAGACAGTATTTATAATGATCACAACAATAAAAATGTTTTTTTACTACATCGATGGCTTTATTTAATGTAATACAAGATATTGACAAAAATACGCTTATAGACTGTCACACCTACGAACATTTAGAACAATGCAGGAAACACATAGTGAACAAAGAATACAACTTTAAAATACTGTCTTTTAATATTAGAAGTTATCAACATAACTTTGTTGAGTTTTGTACAGCGCTACAACGCCTCGATATCGATTTCGATATTTTAGTCTTAACGGAGTGCTGGCTGAAAGACGGAATTCCGCTTGATATACTACCAGGGTACACAGGGTCAAGATCTAACTGCCAAGTAAACAAAAATGGAGGAGTTATTATTTACTCTAAAAGCACTTGGAAATTCATCGTAACTGAACCCGAAATAGAAGACGCAGACAGTCTTCTGGTAAATATTAATAATGAAGTTGCAATACTAGGAATATATAGATCGCCGTCCACTCTTAACACGGATAAATTTACAGATTCATTATACAGTACCCTATCTAAGTTAAACAAATACGCTACGTTAATTGTTACTGGAGACATAAACATGGATATATGTAACCTTAATAATCGCAAAAATTCAGAATATTTAAATATGATGGCGTCAGTTGGACTGCTACCAGCGATAACTAAACCAACACGCACTAACACTTGTCTAGACCATATTTTTATTAAGTCAAAATATAAAGCTACAGGTGCTGTCTGCAGATGCTCGATAACCGATCATGACATAGTTATAGCCGCTACGTCTTATAAAAACAAAAATAATATTCACCCAAAAATCAAATGGAAAATAAAAACTGATGAAGACGCCATTGTCACGGATATAAACAATAGCACTTGGTCTGATGTTCTAACCTGCCAGTGCGTCAACTCTGCTGTTAATATTCTGACTGACAAAATTTCCAAAATAATAAAAACCCACTCACGCGCAATAAAGATAAGCCGAAGCAAATATATCATTCAGCCATGGTCCACTCCGGGACTAATTAGATGCATGCGTCACCGCGACAAGCTACACCTTATATCACGAGCACACCCTAATGATAAGATTCAACGCCTTATATATACAAGATATAGAAACTTCTGTAATAATCTTCTCCATAAAATCAAAATAGAGTACAACGCGCAACGAATAGACGAAAACAAAAAAGACCCCCATAGACTTTGGAAAACTTTAAATTCGATATATAGTAGCCAATCACCAAGTAAAGAATCTTTAACACTAATTACCAACATACAACATCCTACCGAATCCCTGAACAAATGCAACACCTACTTTACGTCACTAGGGCAGAACCTGGCTGATTTAATACTATCCAGACTCTCTGAGACCCAGGAATCCCTAGTTAAAAAATTCTGTCCAAGTAACACCAACTCGTCCTCAATTTTCTTAGATACCATTGATGTAAGTGAAGTAGAAAGAATGATTGTGCAACTAAAAAATGAAAGCGCTCCTGGGCCTGACGGATTTAACTCGCGCTTAATCAAAAGGGTGGGTAAGGTTCTCGCAGTTCCACTCACCCACATTTATAACCTCAGCTTAGAAACTGGAATCTTTCCCGACAGATGGAAAGTCGCAGCTGTCAGCCCAATTCATAAGAGCGGGGCCATGGATGCCCCTGAGAACTATCGACCTATTGCTCTACTGTGTATTCTTTCCAAAATCCTAGAAAAAATTGTGAATAATCGTCTTACAAATTTTCTTGAAAAACACAACCTAATTTCTAATAGACAGTACGGATTCAGAAAGGGCAAGTCGACTGAAGATGCAGCTACTCTATTAACAAATAACGTGTCCTCGACTACTGAAAAGGGAGAACACTCTTTGGCCGTTTTCCTGGACTTGGCAAAGGCCTTTGATACCATTTCAACTGGCCTCTTACTTAAGAAGCTCGAAGCTGCGGGTATAAGAGGTACTCCGCTTGACTGGTTCAAAAGTTATCTCTCCGACCGTAGACAATTCGTTAATATAGGTACACACAAAAGTAGCCCTCTCACCATCAAGTTTGGCATTCCGCAGGGCAGCACACTCGGCCCAAGTCTATTTTCACTTTATATGAATGATATCATAAATCTTTCACTGCCCAATGCAGAAATAATAGCCTATGCAGATGATACCGCAATCATCTTTCATGGTAAAACCTGGGAGGAAGTGTACAGCCATGCAGAGCAGGGACTTATAAAGGTTGCCAGGGCACTTGACGAGAACCTACTAACACTAAATATTTCAAAAACTAAGATTATCACCTTTTTCAAAACTCATGCTTCAAGCCCACCCGCACACCTGACCCTCAAATTTCACACATGTTCCCGAAACAATAAGTCCCAAAACAATGACTGCACCTGTATCTCCATAAATCGCGTCAGCTCCATAAGGTATTTAGGTATCACTCTAGACGAGAATCTATCCTACAAACCTCACATACACGCAGTTGGTGGTCGAGTAAGAAAATTAATCTACGTAATGAAAAAATTACGTGATTGCACCCCTATAAAAGTACTCCACACTGTCTATTTTGCCCTGTGTCAGTCTGTACTTCAATACTGCATTTCCATCTGGGGTGGTGCTGGCAAAACAACATTTATTGAAGTGGAAAGAGCGCAAAGAGCAGTAATCAAAGTCATGCTTAAGAAGCCAATCAGGTACCCGACTGATATGCTATACAGCGACTTCCCGGTACTTCGGGTTCGACAACTTTTCATCCTAAACGTCACTTTGATCACCCATAAAAACATTAAAAAGCGGCAAGACTATTATTTATTAATCTCAAAGCGAACCTTCAAAATTCCCCTCCCCGTAGTAAACTCTCTACTTGCTAGACGCTGCCCTGTCTACTTACATCCACACATATACAACAATGTTAGCAAGCACTGTAATTTGAAAGAACTTACGCTCCTCAAATGTAAAAGATTAGTGAAAAAATGGCTTTCCACCCTCTCATACGATGATACTGAAGAAATAATACTTCGATAACCTAAACTTACGACTCACCTACACATCTCCTAAAAACCTATACATCATCTAACACTGCCAATACTTAAGCGCTAACACAAATCCACATTTTTTATCCAATCAAGACACACAAAATACACACCAGCACCCACAAACACACACACACACACACACCCTCACTCACAAACACACACACACCCACACTCACACACACACACACATATTTATTCAATTATCCATATGTATTTTTTTACTTATTTTTCTTTCATTTATTACTTCATTTATTACTTCATTTATTTTGAAAATGTTAGATGTTACTGTCTAAAATACACAGTCCACTCACTGACTTGTGACTATTTTTACGTTAATACGCGTCCTGCTGACTCCCAAGATACAGACTGCGTCTAGTTTGGGGGTCACCGTCTAATTACATAAAGTAAATTTTAAATTGTTACATAATACTTGTGATGTAAACCTAATTTAATTTAAGTTAACAATGTAACGAAGGACTGAATAAAAATTATTATTATTATTTTTCATTGTATATTTTTATTTTCTTCTCCTATTGAGAGAGTAAAAGACCTCACATGCGGGCCGGAGCCAAGCGTGTGAGGGGATGTTTAAATGGAATAGGTTGAAGATAATGTAGAGGATGTGAGAAATTTTCGGGTGATACGGCAGGTGTTGAGTATGGTGGCCTTCTGAAGCATATGGAGTGTGTAGGTGGGCATGTTTATGGTGTTGAGGCTTTGTGTAAGAGATTTTGGTACAATACCTGTAGATGAAAGAACTATGGGGACGATGTGAACAGTGTGTGCTTTCCACTGGGTTTTTATTTCTATAGCGAGGTCTTGGTATTTACTTAATTTTTCAGATATCGTACTTTGTATGTTGTGTGAGTTTGGTATGGCTATATCAATTAAGTAAACAGTTCTATTGGTTTTATCATGGACGGTGATGTCGGGTCTGTTATAATGGATGGTTTTGTCGGTAATTATTGTCCTATCCCAATATATTTTGTGGTGTGTATTTTCTAAAATGATCTCGGGCTTATACTTGTAATATGGTTTAATGTCAGATATTAATTTGTGTTGATATGCTAAATTTTGATGTATGATTGAGGCTACCTGGTCATGGCGGTGTTTGTAGTCTGTTTGTGCGAGTGATTTACAAGCTCCTGTAATGTGCTGAATTGTTTCAGAAGCATTGTTGCAGTGCCTGCATAAGTCGGTCGGCTGATTGGGGTCTTTTATGATAAATTTTCTATAGTTGCGAGTGGCGATAATTTGGTCTTGAATTGCAACCATAAAACCCTCGGTCTCGGGGAACAGCTCACCTCTCTTGAGCCATTCGTTCGACTTAACTTTATCGACGTGTGGTAGGCTCAGGTAGGCTCGGTGTCTTCCGTGTAAAGCTTTATCAGCCCATGATGTTATCTTTTGTTGTGTGCTTGTTAGGTATTGATTTGTTTGCGTGTTTGTTTCTTGTAGGTTAAGCGGTGTGAGTTTTTTGTCAAGTTGTATGATGTGTTTATGTAGAGGTGAGTTTTCGGCTTTGTTGTGGAAGTAAGTTCTAAGTGAAAATATTTGTTTATTGTGTAAGTTGTGTACGTCTATCAGCCCTCTGCCACCTTCATGGCGCGGCAACGTGAGTCTTTGTATGCATGATTTAGGGTGGTGTTTCCTGTGTTTTGTAAGGTGTGTATTAATATTGCGTTGTAATTGTTTGATGTCAGTTTTTGACCATTGTATGATTCCAAAAGAGTAGGTGAGGATGGGAATTGCAAATGTGTTAATTGCTTTTATGGTATTTTTGGAGTTAAGATGTGTTTTTAAAACTAAGTTAAGGCGGTTAGAAAATTTTTTCAGCAGTTCTTGTTTAGTAATTTTCTGTTGTATCTGTCTAGACTGTTTAAAACCTAAGTATTTATATGTGCTATATTCATCCATCGGCTCAATTGATTCCCCAGATTCGAGTATGTACCTATTGCTTTGGATTTTGCCGTTATGAACTGAAAAAATTTTGCACTTATCAACTCCGAACTGCATACAGATATCTTTAGAGAATTGTTGTGTTATGTCTGCTAATTTGTATAGAGTGTTTTTATCGTTTGCGTAAAGTTTTATGTCGTCCATATACATTAGATGTGACAGTTTAAGTTGTGTGTTATTGCCTGTTAGTGTGAATCCTGTGTCAGTTTTATTAAGTAAGTATGAGAGGGGATTGAGTGCTAAGCAGAACCACAAAGGGCTCAGCGCATCTCCTTGGAAAATACCGCGTTGGATAGAAATTGGTTCAGTGGTGAGAGTTATTGATGCTTGAGTTATTTTGAGAACAGTTTGCCAGTTCAGCATAGAAGTTTTTAGGAATGAGATTAGTGTTGGATGAATTTTATAAAGATTTAGGACGTGAAGGAGCCAGCTGTGTGGGACGGAATCAAACGCTTTCTGGTAATCAATAAACATTGTATGGATGTCTTTCTTGCTTTTTACTGCGCTGTTCAGGGTAACTGCGTCAATGGTAAGTTGTTCTTTGCATCCTTGGCTATTCTTACGGCATCCTTTTTGTTGTTCTGCTAATATGTCATGATTGGTTAAATGTTTATAAATTATTTCACTAATACAGGCTGTTAGGATTTTGTATATGGTTTGTAAGCAAGTAATGGGTCGGTATTTGGCCGGGTTTATAGTGTCATTTGTATCCTTAGGTATCATGTATGTGACTCCATGTGTTATGTATATCGGTAATGTGTGTGGTGATTGAATGAATGTATTTAGATGGTTGTGAATGTATGGGTGTAGGTTGGTGAACTTTTTATACCAATAGTTATGGATGTTGTCCGTGCCTGGCGATTTCCAATTGTGTGTGCGCTTGATAACGTCTATGAATATTTCTATTGGTATAAATTCAAACTCCATTTCTGGGGTTTGTGTTGGTATTTCGTTAATCCAGTTTGCGTGCTGATTGTGATGTACAGGGTTTTCCCATATATTAGCCCAGAAATCTCGAAGTGTATCGGCAGAGGGTGTATCTATATTTGAATTGGAGTTTTCTTTGTTAGTTGTAGTCAAGTGTCTATAGAAGATCTTTTCGTTGTTAATAAATTTAGTATTTTGGACTTTACGATTTGTGCATGTTATATATCTTTTCAGCCTACTAGATGCAGCATTAAGTTTTTGTTTTAAGGTGTCTAAGAAGTGTACTATTTGTGTGTTTGTGTTTTCATGTTGTGCGTGGTGTTGATGTTTAGTTTTTATTGCTTCTACTGTTGCGACTACTTTTCTACTTCTGTTACCTCTTATATATTGCGTTAGTCTTCCTATATTCGCCCTTAAGCTTCCTATTTTCTTTTCTAATCTAATTTGCCAATTTGGCTTTTTATGTGTTCGTGTTCGAAGTTCACTTTGAGGGAAGTGTGATATTTTTGTTCCATTACATTTAGCAGCTGTCCATGCTCCACAGTAAATAATGTTCTGCAAGGTGTTGAAGTCCGTATCAACATTAACGTACTTGGGAAATATAACAGTGTTAATATATTTAACTATGGTAGCGAACTTTTTAGATGTCTTTTGTTTAGGAATGTATGGTCTGTTACCAGGGTGTGTGTTAGTAAAATACAATTGAGCTTGTTGGAAAGTGTCCTCTATTTCTGGGTTTGTTTCTGGCCTGGCCTCATCAGGATGAGGTGGTGTAGAGTTAAGCTGTTCAATATCTATATTGTTAAGGAAATTATCATCACTGTGTATGTGTTCCGTATTAGGTGTGTCTATGAGTGTTTGAGTCAACTCAGTATCTGCGCTACTATGGAGAGGTAAATTTGCTGTATGTGTGTTATTTGGTGTATTACAGTGCATGTATGTATTTGTACTTTGAGTATTTAGTGTATGGGTGTATTCGTTCAATTCTTCTATATGGCTTTGTGGGTATGTAATTGACAGTTCGTGATGAATGTCTTCAGACTGAGTACCTGTGTATTGTAAATCTTCAGCTACTTGTCTTTTAATTTCTGCCAGTTTTATGTTACTAATGTATTTATTATTGATAATTGCTCTCCTTTGGTCAGATAGTCGTTGTTCTGTAATATATGCTAAGTTTGGGTATAAATTTATAAATTCTTCATGTAGTTGTTTTCTGTAAGCTGTCTTGTTGGTCTCAAGTTGTGTTATTTTATAGTATATTCTGATTATGGCTTCATTGTATTCGTTTGACCATTTCATTCGTTGTGCCGATTGTGTGTTAGCTGTAAATTGTATTTGTGTTGGGTGGTGTTGTATTTGAATCTGGGTTTTTTGTAATTCTGCTCTAACCTCAGCATAAATATTATCTATCATCTCTTGTGGTAGTAATTTCTTTTGAATTATAGCTCTACGCTGGTCACCTATTCTTTGTCGACTTACTTGCATGTTAGGGTATTTTTCTAAAAATTTTGTATGGAGGGGTGGTAGATATGCGTTGGTGTCTGTTTCCATATTAGTTAGATGAAGGTAGGTACGTAGGATGAATTTATTCATTTCAATACTCCATTTCCTACGGATTGTTTCAGTGCTAGTGGTGGGTACAGGTTTGTTGACAAAGTTTGTCTCCTGTACAACATCCACTGACTGTATACTGTTTGATGATGATGGCGTTGGAGAAACACAGAATGATAGTGATGAGGATGAAGTTGATGAGAAAAGTGATTTCGTGGAGGATGATGAGGAAACATGGGTGTATTCGTCATCATGTGGAATTTTAGCCTGTAAAGCCTTTTTTGTCTTAGATCTAGTAATCATATTGATCCCACGAGTGGCTAGGGACATTATCGGTCGACCACGGCAGAGCCCTGCATTCACCGTGGCAAGGGTAGGTTAAAACTGGATTTCCCCTAGTTTCCAGAGTTCGCATACTAATGACTAAGCCCTCCCCTAGCCATGAAGCCCTCGGCGTACGCTGTTCCACCTTGGCTTGGAGTGTATCCCGCTTTGTCTGGCTCCTCAACTTAGACCTATCCGGCATGAGTAGCTCTACCGGCATAGCCCTAAGAATCATTGGAGCGCGCAAGCCCCACCACGACGACAACGTGGGGATACGGCGGTGGGGTTATTATTATTATTATTATTATTTATAATTCGCTTAAACGGTGAAGGAAAACATCGTGAGGAAACCCGCTTGCCTGAGAAATTTTAAAGACGGCGTGTGGAGTCTGCTAACCAGCAGTAGGACAGCGTGGTGAACGCCCTGACATTGAGAGACCACATCCATCATTGGTATAGTAAATTAGGTTAATAAAAAAATAAAACTATTTATTCTGTCTCTTTTTAATGATGCTCGTGAGAAAGAGAGGTGGTTATTAATAATGTCTTCTATTTCTTCGGCGAAGTTTCATTTTTTCTGCTTATACCTCTCATGATATCTATTAAATGATTTATCTCAATCGCTTGGTTAGAAATCTGCTCATACGCATTTATATGTTCAATAGGCTTCCATTCATGGAAAAGCCTTTTAAGTGTCATGGAGATATCAGACATAATATTATATTTATCCATTACATCACCCATTAAATAACCAATTTCGAAAACAGATGAATTTGTGTAATGCGTTCTTATTAGTTCAGCTCTTTTACATTTAAGATCACTATCTCGTATAGTTTCGTACATTAATCTGAATAATTTGAGTCTCATATTATTGTCGTCGTCGTTCGAATCCCTGGTGGGTTCCTCTTCCTGTCTTCGGTTGACGACAAGAGATTCTATCCTCGGGACTCTTCTTCCACTTTCTGTTGGGTATTCAATGGGAGGAGGTTCATCAGGGTTGATATCCATTTGGCTGAATAGATCTTTTAATAACAGCAGCTTGACGGTCCAAGACAGCTCGTTGAAAAGGGATTGGTTGAATATTTTTTTCAACTCATAGGTATTGGAAGCTGCAAGAATATTGTGTCGTTAGTGTAGTGGTATCGATGCTTAGGTCGAGAAGTGTTTTTCTATGAAATTCTCAGTAGCAGCTCGGAGTTTGGATTTGTGCCAGGTTGGTGGCAATAGGCTCGCCCCCTATTACATGGGACCTAAACATACTGGCGAACTGTGGGTGTACATTGGTACACCTCTGCCTATCCTTTTGGGAAATATAGGTCATACAGGCGTGATGGTATGTTATTTAAGAATATTGTGTTTTGTCTATTTTTGTGTGTAATCCATATCTTCTACTAATATTATAAATGCTAACATCCAACAGTCTCCATGCATTTTTAGTCTAAAACATACATACATACACTCACGCCTTTTTCCCATAGGGGTAGGCAGAAACTAAAGAACGCCACTTGCTACGATTCTTGCATACTTCTTTCGCTTCGACCACATTCATACATCTTGTCATACATACACGCCGGTTGCGAGTACTACGCACCTGGTCTTTTTGAAGAACCTCACCAATAAGGTCGGTATAAGTTTTTCTAGGGCGTCCCCTCTCGGCGGTTCCACTGACATTCGCCATATAGGTAAATCCTTTTTGTTAGTCGCCTTTCATCCATTCTCTCGACATGCCCAAACCATCTCAGCATATTCTTCTCAATCCTCGTCACTACATCGTCTTTTAAGCCGCAACGTTCTCTTATCACACTATTTCTCAATCTGTCATTCCGAGTTTCACCGCACATACTTCGCAGGGAACGCATTTCTACAGCATTTATTCTACTTTCATGTTTCTTCTGCCATACCCAACTTTCACTTCCATACATAAGTGTAGGTACCAACACACCGTTGTGGATAGCCATCCGTGCCTTTTTTGACACCGACTGGTTAGCCACAACCGCATGTATAGCACCATTCAATTTTTCCCGCATTTACTCTTCTTTCCACATCCGCATCAATCTTACCATCCCTTGTAAACATACTTCCCAAATAAACAAATTCGACGATTGCTACAGCGCTCCCGTAGTCCCGGCACTAAAGTGGTGAAACGAACCCCGACGTTGGTTTTAGTCGGTAGATCGCTCTTTTCAGAGCGGAGTCCAACACACCCCACCGCTCTCCCCGGAGCGGTGGGTAGTGCATAAAGGATTTCCAACCCCGTCAACAAAAAAAAATGTTATACAATGTTGCCCAGCGCCGTATCTAGAATTTTTTCGAGACAAAAACATAAAAATTCCGCTTGCTTATGTTATAATATAGGTTGACCTATGGCACGCGCCCCGCGAAAAATAATGCATGTGCTTAAAGTAAGACATCTGTTTCAGTGGTCAAAGTTGCGATGATAATGAGTGAGACGTGTATTTGTATGGCAAGAATTTGCCGCCCATCTAGGCATCCAGAGCTGTGTTGCCATACGTTTTAATACATTGTTTATAGTATAATCGTATTTATGCTTGCTGGCTAAGCTCTCTCTGTTTAGGTGTCGTCCATTTATCACGTGATGATTTCTAGCAACTTTTTATTCCCTCAGGGGATGATAATATGGTGAGGTTTTAGACTAAAGATGTATGTGTGTGCGATATAAAGATTGAAGGTAAGAGTATAGAGCAAGTGACAGAAACATTAACCGTAGTCAGTTCGAGTGAAGGACATAGAAATATAATTATGACATCAATAGATCAATAGATGTCGCTAAAGTCACCTGACGGAAAATATAGAAGAGAAATTTTCACATCACAGGCAAAGCAGGCCTCGTTAGCTAAGTTGTAAATATGTCAGAGAGACACACAGACAGACATACTCAAAGGAGGTCTAATTAAGTCTAATTAATTAAAAAAAACACATAGTTAATATATCATTCAATTAAATGTATTTATTTTTAGCATGACAAAGTTTATAATAATAATGATATTACAATTATTATGCTAATAATCTCATTTTATCTTGTATATGGAGAGGAGAGGCGTAAAGGGGAGGAGGAGAGGAGAAATGGTAGAAAGAGAGGAAATAAGAGAGGAGGAGAGAAGATAGTATTAAGAGGAAAGGTGAAAGTAAGAGCAGGAGCGATCTAGTCATCGGTTTAATAAAATGAGAAACATTTGGGACATTTTACACAACACCATCTAGTCCCAAACTAAGCAGAGCTTGTACTATGGGTACTAGACAATGGATATAATACTTATATGTATTACTTATTTAGAAATATACACTTTTAAATTTTTACATAAGATAAGATACCTGCTACACTTTTACATATTTACATTGACTTACAGTGTCTTTCTCAAATACAAATATCATTCAGAAGAGAGGAAAGGAGGAGGGAGAGAAGGACGAGGGGGAGACGACTGAGGAGAAAAGAACATTTTCGATACTACCAGTAGTAGTCAATCTCCCATCCATATTCCAGGGGCCACCACCACCGCGTGATCTGTTTTGTCGTGGGCTTCAGCTTCGCCACCAAATACTTGCTTAACACGAAGCGTTTCTTCTTCTTCGTTGTGCCTTTCCAGTACCCCATACCTTGCATTCCCTCGTAGGGGTTCGACCCTATGCTAGTAGCCTTCATAATTTTAACCTCAGCTGATGTGAGTTCGTGGAAGGGTATGTGAAGACTTGTATTTATTCCGAATTTAAGTTCCAATTCGTGCATCATGTTAGCTGTAAAATAAACAGTGACTTATATAACGTGTTACAAAGTACCCCTTAAAAATATAATTAATTTATCAAAGCCAAAAATTTTGTCAGCTGTCATGTCAGGGAACTAGATTATTTAACAGAAAGGCCTACGTACCGTACCTACTATTTTACCTAATAATAGTCTACTTTAATAGTTTTTCTATTTTTCATTCATAAATGTTGTTGTTTTCCTTTTTTTGGGGCGTTACTACGGTTCTTAAATATTGTGAATGGACTCTTTATAAGGCCCAATTTAACCTCCTCTCGGCTTTACGGGTAGTTTTGTAACACCCTTTTTTATACTAAGGTAGTAAGGTGGCAAACAAGCATACGGCCCATCTTATGGTAAGCGGTTAACGTAGCCTATAGACGCTTGTAACACCAGGGGTATCACTTGCGCGTTGCCGACTCTGTAAAACGAAAGAGGAATAGTTGGGTTGGCTGTTTAAGGGGTGAAGTCCCATTGCCAACACCACGTTTCATCACGGAGCACTGGCAATCTTGCTAAGGAACACAACACAGCTCAAAGCAGTGTTATTTCACTTCGATTTTCGGCAAAGGGGGTTTTCAATAAAATTTGTAGTTTGGATCTTGGATTTGTGCCCGGTTATTGGCAATTGCCCCTTACTACATGGGATCTAAACACAACGGCGAACTGAGTGTGTATGTTGATGATATGTATGTGTACCGTGATGGTTTTTTTTTTTGGGACACGATCAGATGGATCGCCTGGTGGTAATGTAACTTAAGCTCGAGCTGTCATCGAAGCCCTTACAGGGCATTTGGCAACAAATGCCATGCTCCATAAAATGAAGCTGTCTGTGAAAAATGATTGTAGAGCTTGTGGTGAATTCAGGAAACAATGCAGCACATCTTGTGTGATTGTGACGGCCTGATGACGAAACGAATGAGTCATCTCGGCAACGGAACCCAGAAGGACTACAGGTTCCTTCCTCTTAGTGGGTTAGCCGCCTTCATGAATCACGTCTTTGAAGAGTAAGGGATACCAAGAGTAAGAGGTACCATGCTGGAGACAACACAATAGGTCACCAAGATATAGTCGGGGTGGGTCGTTTGAAATACAGTCTTGTTCATTAGTCAATAAAACATTAATAAAACTTAAAAGAGTATACAGGACACATTGCACTACATCACAATTCCGCCATATTTTATAAACTTCTTCAGAACCAACCAATCACAATCGTTCTCCTGCGGTCGGCGCCGACCTACTGATTGCCGGCGCAGAGCGCATGCGCGACAAAACGTTCGGATACAGAGCGCGGTTAGCGCGAAGGTGAATGTTTCCTTGGCGCCTTACCACGGGGCCCTTACGTTCAGGGAGCAGCTGAAGTTGGGATATCACCGCTACACACATTTGGTCGAAGTGTTGCTTGCCATGCCAGCCCCCACTGTTAAGATAAAAATAATGTAACTTAAGTCTAAGTCTACTTACATAAATGGTCTATTTCCCAAAAATGAAGTTCAATCTCTTCTAGAAACATCACCAACTCCATAGTGTACAGTTTGCCTTTCATAGTGATTGAGGTATTGTATTTATCGACCATCCGACGATATTTCTCATGAATAGTTAAGTACACATATCCGACCTAGTGTTAAAACAAACATTATTTCATCGCTCGCGAATTCACACGCGTCGAAAAGAATTATAAAGTACTTTAGAGAGGAGAACACGTAAAACCGTCGGTTCCGGTTGTCATGCGAACACCAATGACAATCGTTAGTGGTAGTCAGAAACCCAGAAAGCCTGACAACCAGTCTATAATAATAATAATATAATAATATTTTTGGGACATTTTACACAACACCATCTAGTCCCAAACTAAGCAGAGCTTGTACTATGGATACTAGACAATGGATATAATACTTATATACTTTTTCTATCTTCAATATATCAGTATTACCCAGGAATTGGATTGCGGAGGTCTGTTGACATTCGCTTCGTGTAAAATACTCATATTTCCGCATCTGGTTCTCTGATTCCCCGACTTCAACATAGAACTGGGAAAAGGCTCAGTTGTTTTTTTTTAAGAGATAGGTTAGCGTTTGACCACTATCTCACCTGATGATAAGTGACGATGTGGTCTAAGATGAAGCACGCTTACCTAGAAGATACCTATTCACTCTTGACTTGAAGACCCACAAATTGTACACGTCAGGAAATACAGACTCAGGCAGCTAATTCCACTCCCTCAGTGTACGGATAAGGAATGTCGAGGTAAAACTCTTAGTGCGGGTTTGGGGGAATATCCTCCATGAAACGGTGTCGCTGGTTGTTCGACGGTAAAAGGGAGATGGCAGAATATACCCCCTTGCCCTTTCTACTATCCGACGACCAGAAGCAAGAAAAAGCGACATCGATTCATGGTGGACATCCGAAAAACCCGAACGAAACGCCTTTAAGTCTACTTTTATCATGTGTACCACTGAAATGTGGAATGAGCTTCCCGAGTGGGTCTTCCCCAATAGCTATAATCTGGGTGTCTTTAAATCTCGAGTGAATCGGTTTCTTCTAGGCAAGCGCGCTCCACCGTAGATCGCAGTGTCGCTTGCACTTGGCTCTCGAGAAGGGCCCGACACTGGACAACCGATCGCGGATCATGCGAGAGCGATTCCCGTGGTCCCACCACTATGCGGAAGGTGGAAGTGACCACCACTTCCTCCTTCCGCATAGTGGTTTTAGTCGGTATGCTGGCCACCTAGCCGGAGAGCCTGACATAGCCGTCCCACGTCTCCGAGCGGGGCGGCATGCATAAGGTGCATTTCCCCACCCGAAAAAAAACAGGCCTATCATGAATAAAAATAAAGAATTAGGCAATCCTTGATGATGACAATGGAACGTTAATATCTACCTCAAATTGAGCAGTGTTCTGATTATTCTGTTTAATATATTCCAAATCATCAATTCTTCTGAACGAATCTATTAGTATGTTAGTTGCTGTATGTAATAGGAGTTCGGCATTCTCTATGTCATCTCCGGTCAAGTCGGGTGCTCCACACTTCTTAAAATCTAAATAAAATAGCAAGCTGTTGGACGATTACTATATCCATATACAGTACAGGAGGCTTACCACGACCTCTTATCGCGATTCAATTTAGGACCTAAATTGAATTGTTTTGCTTATTCGTACCACCACGTCATAATTGCGATTGATTTTACGCCCAAAACTTTGACAGCGTTTCACTGTCAAGTTGCGTCGCTAATGCTCATTTCATTCGTTTAATCGGTACCATGACCTCATAATTAAACCTAAACTGAGACGCTGGACTGTCAAAGTTCACGATTCAATAAAAGTTACTCTTTTTGCAGCCTATATTGAATAGTTGAGTGAAATAAAAAGAATAAGTTGTGAATTTCATTGAGATTTGAAAAGGTAACGTAAGTACTAAACTTAAATAGTTATTCGGTACTGTAATTTTCAGTTAAAATATAAACAGATACATAAATCACCTTATTTTACAGATGTCGGATGAATTGATTCTGCTCGAATTTTTAGAGAGTGATTACGCTAACAATTCGGCTAAAAAATACAACAGACGCATAACACGCTACCAATCCAACCCGTTTCTTTTGGAGGATCAAGAATTTATACGTCGTTACCGGCTCTCTAAGCCACTGATTCTCGATCTATGCGACGAGTTAAGACCAATGTTTAGAGCCTGTAAAAGCCTGTGATTTGTCAGTAGAAGAAAAGGTAAGTTTCAACATTGTTTTCGTGTTATTAAAGTTTAGTGACTATAGCTTCATTATTAAAAGTAACATTATATTTCGATTGTTAGGTACTTTTAATACTACACATAAGTAATATTCGAAATGACTATACTTATCAACATTTTGACTGCTCTGTCATTTTATGCTACTGGATCCTATCAGAGGCATATTGGAGACATTGGTGCGTATTCCATGGCACAACAGACAGTCTCTTCAGCACTGGCTCAAGTAACTGCAGCATTAAATTCCTCACAGTGTTTTCCTTCACCATTAGCAGATTTATATCTATTACTTAATTAAAATAAATTCGAAAGTGTCTGGTTATTTCTTACTCCTTCACTCTGATACTATGGAAACATTTTCAGTGAATTATGTATAATATCATAGGCAGTTAAAGTAAAAGGCAGAAAACCTCATTATAATTTCCATTTGCTATGAAAACAGTGAACTTCTTGAATTGTGAAACTTTATCGTAGAATTTTTTAATAGATTTGCAATGCAAATAATGAGTGTGGATTCCAGCTTTGGACTAGTCTCAACCCCAAAGGGCTCAGTAATTTTCAACTAAACTAATATATTTGAGCTGTTTGAAGTACGAAATTATTAAAGTAATATACTCAAATAGTTGCTAACAGAAACAAATTTAATTATTTCCATGAAATCATCAATGTGCTGATTGCTATGTTTCTATCATTGACATGTTAAGTGGCCTTCCACAGGTGATTCGGGATATCCCGTGAGGAGAAACATGATGACACCCGTAGTGCAATGGACGCGGCGCCGGGCACACCGGAGCGACACTACACCGATATGCGTTCGGACACGAAATATAGTTGAGAGGACTATAGGGCTTCTCAAAGCACGTTTTCGGTGTCTGTTGGTGCATAGGGTGCTGCACTACAAGCCTGAGGTGGCTGCATCTATTGTAAATGCCTAAGCAGACACTTGAAGAGGAAGAACCTGCGCGAGAGTTCGATATACAGGTTCATCATAGTGACGGTAGAGATGTGGACCATCATAACCAGGCATTGCAACAGGGGCAGTCCACCAGAGCTGCTCTCATACGTCGGTTGATGGCAGCGCGGGAAGCCTGACAGTTGTACCTACATTAAATTTAAGTCTTTTTTTTACTATAGTTACATTTTTGAAATAACCTTATGGTACAGATAGACATGCTACTAAAATAGTATGCTTATTATGATGCGTAAAACTAGCATGCTCTTCAGCTGTATACATTTGCTTAAAAAATTCAATAAGAATGCTCAAAGCATTGCTATCAACACACATGCTATTTAATAACAAGCTCGTTCTCTTTTTCGTCTCCCCAGCAAAATTTTGGCGCGAACTCGTACGTGCACACACATCTGCTGCTAGATCGATAATAGCATGTAGCATGCTAATAAGCAAACCTGTCCAGACGCGCTCAAAGCAAGATAGATTATAGGGATATGGGGGAATGAGTAGGCGACTCTATTTATCTTTGAATTTATTGTTATTTTATAAATTCTACCTTGTTGGTTGAAAATTAATTTTATTAAACGTTTTAAGCACCTAGTATTTCTTTAATTTCTTTGATTTCCTGTACCAAAGACTCCAGCAAATCATTCCTCCGTCTATCTTCGGTGACCCTCTGCTCTGATACTTGTATTAAAGCCGCCGAGCAGTGTCCATTGTAATCGGCAACTCGTGACGGAGTATGTGGCGGCGCCGGCTGCGCGGCACCGAGCGGGGACTTTGAAGCGCGCGCCCGCGCCGCCTGCGCTGGTGTGTACTGGCTGCACTAGTTGGGGAGCTCGGTGCTGGCGGGGTAGTCGGAGGTGGAAGAGACCACGGGACCGGTATGGTAGCAGTTGGAAAGCCGGAATAGGTGCCACAAATTCTTGGGATGTGGGGGGCAATGTCACACTTGCCAATATACTTTTTGAGTCTGCTCCAGAAGTGAAAGTAATCTTCTAATTTAATGAAATATTAAAATTAAATTTGCCGCAAAAATTACAATTGACATTAACACAAGACTGACAATTGACAATTTGACATACTGAACCGACAACCGTCATCTTTTTTTATAACAAGAAAGTACGTTCAAATATTCTCACACACAATATTAGTTAACATCACAAGTAACGTTTTATTTTTGTTAAATTAATAGGTAATAAACAAAATAATGTCTATTTTGATTTTGTAGTAATTTTTTCACTAAGGTTTTTCTTTAATTTCTAATTTATAAGTACTTTCTTCCTTGTTTTTAAAAACCGGTAAAGTTGAAAAAGTTATGGCATATTAGTTTTTGAATGTATCCATCAGTCTTGTGAGAAAGAGACACACTTATATGGTACGGTTATAGCTCTGTCACTTTCACACAAAAGGCGTTTTAAATGCCGATCAGAGACAAACATCGGTCATTCATTCACTAATAACGATTCAAACTCGGTTCAACTTTAAGAATGTCATGGTATGATAGAAAGCGATTCAATTTAGGCACCTAAACTCAACTGCCTCGCGTTTGAATAGTTATTGTAAAGTTGATGGTAGCCTTCCTGTAAGAGTTTGGAACAATAAAGGACTAGGCACATTTATAACACCCGATGACACCCCACGCACGCGTGTTTATTTATAATTTTTATAATTTATTTAATTCACCAAAAGTTTGCACACACTGTTACAAAGCTTATTTGACATTATAATCGTCTTATTACTATGCCAGCGGTACTTCGTAGCACAGGAACTTCTGCATCCGAACTAGGTGTAAACCTGTATCTCGGAGTGCAGCTCATTCCCCTCAAGAATGTAAAAACATAAAAATATGTTTTTATGTCCTCTTGTAGAAAACATAAAAATATGTTTTTATGTCCTCTTGTAGAAATCTAGGAACACAACATATAATCTGGTGAATGGACACGTTACATTCGCATCACGTGGCGTGGTGTGTTACAAGTCTGTTCCTACCTTAAGTATTTAATATTCACGTTCCGGCCAGTTAAAATGTGACGAACAAAAAAAGTACTTAGGTAGATTTGAAATATGTCTAGAAGACAATTATATATATTATTTTCCGCCCGCGGCTTCGCCCGCGTCGAGTTCGGTTATATCGCATTTCCAAGAGAACTCTTCAAAAGTCCGAGATAAAAACTATCCTATGTTCTTTCTCAAGGTCAACTCTACCAAATTTCATTAAAATCAGTTCAGTGATTTAGACGTGAAAGCGTAACAGACAGACAGAGTTACTTTCGCATTTATAATATTAAGTAGGGATGGTTTTCATTCACGCTTTTAATTAAAAAAACACTTAAATCGGTTCAGTAGTTTAGGCGTCATTATGTAACACACAGACACGCATTTATAATATTAGTAAGGATTATACTGACATACCCTCAAAAAACATTACCGTCCTTAAAAAGTAGGGTAACAAAAAGAAACAAATCTCTTTTCGAAATGTTGGCAGTTGTTTGAGTAGGTATAAACTTCGATTTGTCGGCGGTTTGACAAAGATTAAGTTTGCGGTTTATGGCATATAGGTACGCAGACGCAATAAACAATGAAAAAAAAAATATATTTGCGTTCGATATCAAGTAAAGCGACTTGTTATTTATGGCTGGCCAACTAGATTACAATTTTGTCTATATTGATAAATTATATGTACATTTCTGTAAATAGATCTTTTGTTACCTATTTTTTGAAGCCAGATGGCTTCGGCATTTCCTAGCTGAGGACCTCTGAGAAGAAACGCCGAAACAAACTCAGATAATCATAGATAGACTATATCCAGACATAGAATAGTAACAAATATTGTGTCTTACAATGTAGGGCAAAGTCTGAATGAATGGCCTTTTGAAGAAAGAGCCATAGCGGCTTTGAGTAGACCAGTCCCAACCGACGGCACGCATTGCATCATTTGTCCCGTATATTGCATGCTAAGGAATTATAAGGGTTCTGAATATGAATTGTCTATTTCACCACCTTTGATGGTACCTAGTTAAGTTTATACAAATTCTGTTTCGTTGTTGAGTAGCGATGACTCGAGATATTATGATGGTGATGAGGCCCTCAGAGGTATTGCTAAAATGTGACCACACTCAACAATTTTACTAATATTTAATAATTCTTGTTTATAATAAAATTCTAGGAGCGCAATCAAATGGTGACCATTTAAAAGGGCTTGTGAAGGAACACTACCTACTTGTCAAAATAATTTTGTTATTAAAATTAGTCGTAGTAATTTGTATTGTATTTATGTATATATAATTATTTGGTATGTATTTATATAAGTATATATTTTAGTTTGTTATTTATATCTTTTTGTATATTTTGGCATTTTCCATGCTAAGATTTTAAAGTTATTTAGAAAAGGAAAAATACGACCGCGGGCAGGATTCGAACCTGCGTCTTCTGGTTTGGTACACCAGACGCTATGACCACTAAGCACTGGTGTACCGAACCAGAAGACGCAGGTTCGAATCCTGCCCGCGGTCGTATTTTTCCTTTTCTAAATAACTTTGTTATTTATATGTTACGTTTATTATAAGCACCGTCAACCCCATTTTTTTGTTCAATTCTATCAGTCCAACCTAAGGTTGTCTGGAAGAAATCGCTGATCGCGATAAGGCCGCCTATTGTATGTTTTTCTGTATAAATTATGTTTTGTAATTTGATACATTGGTGTTCAATAAAGAGTATTATTATTATTCTCTGAATAAATTCATTCCACGTTCCAGCTAACGAGGTCGTGATGTCGAATTTCTTTTCCACATTATAGGTACACACATCAAAAAAAGTTTGCGATAACTAGCTTAAGCTGATATAATTTTATAATTGAACTTTATCAAGACAAATTCTTTGTTGTGTGTTTTCTTTAAATAGAAATACCCTGTTTAAAAGAATCTAAAATTAAGAAGAAAACGTAATCTACCCTTTGATTATACAAGTATATAATCAAAGAATCTACCGTAACAAAAAATATTTCGATTTTTCAGTGATCGCAAACTTTTTTTGATGTGTCTCTGTCTTAGTGACGTTAACATCATCTATTGATGACGTATTCTTGGATTAGACAAAGCTTAAAAATTATGCTAAAATTTAATGACGTAGCTAATTAAATAGTAAAAAAAGGTAATATGAAATATCACTTACATGAAAACAACAATAAAAAAAGTAAAGAACATATTTTAAAAGATTTACCAACTACGATTAGAGAAGCCATTTTGGTTTTGAATAAATACTTTTTTAGATTTGCGATGGTCATAAAAAAGTAATGTGTGTATTTTTAATTGATGCTATTAAGTATGGCCTTCCAATATTCATATTTAAACGTAATATTTATCGGAATGTTTGTTTATCTGTTGTTGGTCGGAACCAGTTCAATGTTCAAAGGGATCAAGTCATCATCATCATCAACCCATATACTGTCCCACTGCGGGGCACGGGTCTCCTCTCATACTGAGAGGGATTAGGCTACAGTCCACCACGCTGGCCTAGTGCGGGTTGGCAGACTTCACAAACCGTCGAGAAAAATCTCTAAGGTATGCAGGTTTCCTCACGATGTTTTTCCTTCACCGTTTAAGCGAGTGATAATTAATTATTAATACGCACATGAATTCGAAAAGTCAGAGGTGCGTGCCTTGGGTTCGAACTCGAGACCTTCGACTTGGCAGTTCAATGGTCATACCACTAGGCTATCACTGCTTAATAAGGGATCAAGTAATTGAATATTATTCCTTAGGACACAATAATCCTAGAATTTACCGATTTCAGTTTATTTTTTTTACACCAATTATTTCCATGTACGATGGATTTTTCAGACTGACTAAAATTTTATTTGGTGCCCAAGATGCAGGCCTAGCCTAGTTTGGGACCACTGGAAACTCATAATTATATTGAAAAGTTTAATTTGGGAAATATATTATTATTATTTGTATCTCCATTTCGGATATCACGGCATATCTCCCGTAAGGAAGACATCCGGTCCTTTGGAAGGCTTACGCGGGGACACAGGTCGAACGCGTAGAGGCCTCTTGGAGAGCTTTATTCTAAATATGGGATGGGGCACCAACCCGGGACATTCCAAGACTGCACTATGAGAGTACAGCCATGGAGTATCCCGGGTGGATGCAGGACTATTGTAAAATATAGTAAATAAAATGATTGGTGGACCGATAACTTCTATAGCCGGAAGAAAACGACGTCTGCCTTTGACCCTCGAACACATATCCTGAGGAATGGGAGACGGTGACTCGCCATGTTCAGTTTTAAAGTGAAACAGTAACAAACATCTATCTATCCATCCTCACAAACTTTCACATTAAAATTAATAATATTATTAATATATACATAGATTATATAATCATTCATCATCAACCCATATACTGTCCCACTGCTGGGCACGGGTCTCCTCTCATATTGAGAGGGATTAGGCTATAGTCCACCACGCTAGCCTAGTGCGGGTTGGCAGACTTCACAAACCGTCGAGAAAAATCTCTAAGTCATGCAGGTTTCCTCACGATGTTTTCCTTCACCGTTTAAGCGAGTGATAATTAATTATTAATACGCACATGAATTCGAATTCACCGTTTAAGCGAGTGATAATTAATTATTAATACGCACATGAATTCGAAAAGTCAGAGGTGCGTGCCTTGGGTTCGAACTCGAGACCTTCGACTTGGCAGTCCAATGGTCATACCACTAGGCTATCACTGTGCTTATTAGATTATATAATAAACTAATTATAATAAAAAATCAATTAATATAATAACAATAAATAATAATAATTAATATAAACCTTTTAAAAATGAATACGGCGATCTACTTCTTTTACTCATCTTTGTATGCTCTCTTTGCATTAATTACTGTAACAATTTAATTGTACTACCTTCAACGTAGACTAATAAAATTATTAAACCCTCAAAGGCGAACGGCAGATTTCGTACCGCATACTTTTTTGTTGTTCTGTTATAGAATTTGTACCACTTATTAGGGCAACTAAGCCATTTATTTTCATGTAAGTATGTTATTTTTAGAACTTCGGATTAATTATTAATATCAATAGAAATATTTTAATAAATAAACGTAATAAAATCGTAAACTAAACGCAGTTATGTTTTTAGAAGTTGCTTTATGTAAAATAACACAAATATCGAAATGTTAATTAATTATTTAGAAATAGAAATAACATTTAATATGATCGGGAATAAGATCGTGGAGGTTTGATGGACATTCTCCAAAATGTATCCGATAAAAACCGATAAGCTAACAACCCTTTGCGGCGATGTTCCAGACTTCTTTATTATCAACCTGTGCACTACAAAGTCCACTACAGCTGGAAATAGGTATCTCCTAATGCACCCCACTGAGTAAGTACGATCTCTCCATCTCAATCTACCTACTTAATGGTAAGTAAAACACTACAAAAATCAACAAGCAATTTAGAACATTTACTTGTATCACAAAAGTAATGTTTATGTACCTTTTAACAATCTATATTGGGACACTAGTACATAACCTTAAAAAATAAAACTGGTTATAACTTTTACGTCCCAAGTTCTAAAAATCTAAGAATTTAAAAAGGGCTCGTCTATCATATTAACTACCAATTAAAACAAAAAATATCACAAAACACGAAATTTTATTACCGGTACGAAAGCCCCATACAAGCCTGCCATTCTCCTTTGCAGTGCCTGAAAAAGGCGACTAAGTTTAAGAGAACTATGTTATTATATAACACCTATAATGTACACTTAGTTTGGCAAATAAATGTCTAAATGTCTAATAGGAATAGGATTGTGTGTACGTAGAATTTAGCATATTAAGCAAGTGCATCATTGGTATTTACAAAATCTATTCTAGTCTAATCTACTATCCCTGTACAAAATTTTAACAAAGTCAGTTCAGCAGCCTAAGCGGAACAGACTGACGGACGGAAGTTACTTTCGCATTAATTAGTAGGTAGGGATGGAAAAACTGTATTTCTAAGTAGTTCCTCAGAAGACTACTATATAGGGTTATCTGAGTAATTAAATACTTAGATTTTCCAAAAAGAAAATATTCCATTAGAAATTACGATTATATAAGTACACACTAGGTACTGTTTTTATTAGAATGTTAATTAAAAAGACTGTTTTAACTATTTAACTACCGCAAGGACACGATACGAAGACATTCAAAAGCATTCCAACGCGAAAATGTTGAAATTGTTTATTTTTACAACATGTAAGTATCAGAAATAAGTACCTACAGACGCCAGCAGGTCAAGCTATCCAAAACTGTCAAGTTTTCCTAATTGAATATGGACCTTAACCTTGCTACACAAATATTATCTAAGAAACTATAAAGTTTTCACAGTTTGCGATTTAAATCTTTCGCTTCTTTTCTTTCTTTTAATAACTCGTGGACAATGGTGTTATATATTTGCTATTTCAATGTGTTTATTATAACTGTTTTTTGTCCCTAATAAATAAATAAATAAATAAAATATTAACGTTTTGTATAAAAGTAGAAAATCGATCAAAGAAATTTGAGAGATTGTGGTAGCTTGATATGCTGGCCTCTGAACAAATCGACAAAATATTTAGGTATGTAGGCAGATAATATACTTAATTGTGTTTTGCCCTAGAGCGAAAAGTATTCTCGAATACTTTGCCAATACGGGCACAAATGTTTGACCAATACGTGGGCGAATTCGTGGATCATATATTTTATTAATCAAGTGTTACAGTGCAGTGATAGCCTAGTGGTATGACCATTGGACTGCCAAGTCGAAGGTCTTGAGTTCGAACCCAGGGCACGCACCTCTGACTTTTCGAATTCATGCGCGTATTAATAATTTAATTATCACTCTCTTAAACGGTGAAGGAAAACATCGTGAGGAAACCTGAATACCTTAGAGATTTTTCTCGACGGTTTGTGAAGTCTGCCAACCCGCACTAGGCCAGCGTGGTGGACTATAGCCTAATCCCTCTCAATATGAGAGGAGACCCGTTGCCCAGCAGTGGGACAGTATATGGGTTGATGATGAAGTGTTAAAGTAGTCCTTGTATAGCTCCCTGATCAGCTTTTACTTGCTATGACAATCCTTATTCTATACAATTAACAAAAATATAGGGTAGCTGTCAGTAATTATATCATCAAGACGCCCACCACCTCAGTCTACCCGTGACCATGGACGCTGTAAAGAGTCCGAAACGTCCTGATTAATAATATCTGTTCACGCAGAACAAAAGAAATATGGATTTGGTGATATTTCATTTGAATGTCTATGATTGAAGCACGAAAAAGCGTAATGGATTTAAGATGGACATCCCAAAAACCCGAACGAAACGCTTTAAATAAAGTTTTATCATGCGTACCGCTGAAATGTGGAATGAGCTTCCTGAGTGGGTCTTCCCCAATAACAATAATCTGTGTGTCTTTATATATCGAGTGAATCGGTTTCTTCTAGGCAAGCGCGCTCCATCGTAGATCGCAGTGTCGAACGTAGGTCAAGCGTAGGCCTATCGAGAATTAAAAAAAAAAATGAAAGTATATGAATGACGTATGTGAGTTATGATTGGTCGATTATAATGGCTCGATATAAATCAACATAAAACGAATATTACTAAGAAAATATGGTCAATAATATCAATTTAATGCACTAAAATCCGTAAAAAATAGGTAGTTGCATTTTGATTCTTATTCTGTTTATAAATTTTCAGATACTCTAACCGTAAGCCATGCCCTGTATCCTGGAAAGCTGTTCCGAGAAGAATGGGGTAACCAACTAATGGCCAACAACCTGGTCAATTTAACACAAACGATCGTTAAAGGTTGTAATTTTTTTTTACTTGTTAGGGCTAATTACTACGCTGGCCAACTGATCTGTAAAGCTAAACTGAGCTTATCGCGGTCAGTCTGTGGATGGGTGATCATTCTTAACATAACAAGTAAAACTGGCTACTCCAGACCCATAGGAACAAGAGAGGAAGAGAAGTAGGGCATAGTGGGAGTAATTCCACTCGAATTGGAGCTGCCCGGTTGGGGAAGTACCCTCCGCCTTGCAGAACATCGAAGTGAAATAACACTTTGAGCTGTATTGTGTTCCTTATGGTGAGCAAGACTGCCAGTACTCCGCGAGGAAACGTTGTGTTTGAAGTGGGGCGGACTTAAACTGCCAAACCAACTATTCCTCTTTGGTTTTACACGGTCGGCAACGCGCAAGTGATAGGTACCCACGGTGTTGCAAGCGTCTATAGGCTACGGTAACCGCTTTACCATCAGGTGGGCCGTATGCTTGTTTGCCACTTTAGTGTAAAGTATATAAAAAAAGCCTTTGAATTCAACGCCACCCTCCCACTTTCTGTCTTTATTGCTCCATAAGAGAAACTACCGCCTGTAGCTCGATTCACATAATTAAAACCGTAGCGATGTCGCAGCGACTTAATCGTTGAAACAGTTTTCCTATTCACATCCGAAAATCGGAGCGATTTAGAAGTCGTCCTATTGAAAAAAATAAAACTTGAGAGGTGTCAAGGCACACCCGGATGGAACGAAGTTCCTTTCATTAAAATTTAATAATAAAAAATAAAAAAACCTGTTTACACTCAACAATTCACAACGCGCGAAATTCAAATATTGTCATTCACTCAATAATATTTGAATGCTTGTCAACAATATTTGAATTTCGAAAAAAGTGTCGTGACAACTTTTCGTAAGATTTTTTTCCGTCTAGCCCCCTTTCACAACGCGCGATAAGGAACTTCGTTCCAAAACTTCGTTCCAATAACTGTATCTACTAATACTGAATTGTATCACACAATTCAACGATTTAAAAACGACACAACTTACAGTGGTTAAGTATGTTCTCTATGGTAGTATGTTATGCAGGGGCGTATTTACCCTAGGGCCATCCGGGCCATCACGGGCCAAATACGCCCCTGATGTTATGTGAAAATTACCTACTTTTTATACAATTCCAGATGCATTGTATAAACTTCGTATGGCTGACCGAATTCAAGAACAATACAAGTACACGTTAGCTTACGAACTGGGTCTCCTCACGTCAAGTATTACTGATTATTTCAAGCATATGACACGTATATATAGATTCTACTCCAACCACTACGATTTTAAGACAAACAAGCATAATATATCTACTATGCTGAACGCCTATCATATAATGCGTATGTATATACGTACCTATATCTAATTATCTAGGTGTACATAGTATAAACACTAAGAGAAGTAGACCATAGTGGGAATAATATACCTTGCAGAATATCGAAGTGAAATAACACTGCCTTGGATCTATGTTGTGTTCGTAACGGTGAGCTAGGTTGCCAGTGCTCCGCGAGGAAACGTTGCGTCGCAGTGACGGGACTTTGATCCTTATACTGCCAACAAAACTAGGTATTCCTCTTTCGTTTTCCAGGGTCGGCAACCCACAAGTGATACCCCTGGTGTAACAAGCGTTTGTAGGCTACGGTAACCGCTTACCATCAGGTGGGCCGTAAGCTTGTTTGCCACTTAAGTGGTAGGTATAAAAAAAAACATTAAAAAATGTCCCATGAATTGTAAAGTCCCCAAGTAAATATACTATTAGTCTGCTTGGGGTGGAAGGTTCTAGTGGTCCGATTGCCTAGCTACTTACTACCCTCAAATGTAACACAGGATCCAACAATCCTCTCATTTTTCTTTTGCATTTTCTATGCTAAGATTTAAAGTTATTTTAACGAAGGAAAAATTCGATTGCAGACAGGATTTGAACGTAATCCAATAATAATTAATGTTTTATAATATATATGTTATATTATTTGTTAAAATATTTAAAAATATCGAAAATATGTACAGAGGTCAGCATATCAAAATACCCCAAATTGTCAAACTTCAACTATTACAAATTGCGGGATAATTTGACAGTTTTCCTTAGCATTACCTGCTGGCGTTTGAACATAGATGAATACAGGAAATAATAAGAATATATGAATAATTACACAGAAGGCGAGTACAATCTGATCAGGGCGGAAAAGGACTTATACTATGATGCCATAGACAGATTCCAAAAGAAAAAGGACCTGGATGAAAAAAGATTGCATAGACATGCCGGAAAGCACAAGGGACTAGATCCAGACGCCGTAAAACAAGGCCATGATAAAGGCATCAGCTTGGGAAGGTTACGCAGAAGATCTATGAATCCAAATAACAATACAGTAGTAAAATTAAATCCAAACTTTGACAGCAAAACTAAATATAATACAGTTTGGAATAAACACACCAACGAAACTGAAGAGGCGGCATATAAAAAAAAATTAAGATATAAGAAGTGGGCCGAAAAATGGCGAGGATTCAACCCAGAAATAGAAGGGGTTAATATACCAGATAAAGTCGCAGCAGTAGGCTTAGCGAACGCAAGTAATTTTCTAGTAAAAGAACTAAAAGGTGTTATTTAAGTTTCGTGAATATTTTTCCTGGTTGTAAATTTAACGAATATAAATATATCTATAATTGGGTTATATCATTGAATAATTAAGTCAGACTGATCCAATCCGCTGCTCCAATCCATCTAAGTCCGAGACTGAGACGACGGCAATTGGGAAACATCTCCCTGTACAAATTGACGGCACCTGACAAATTATCGTTGGCCAGTACACACGAACGAACCAATAGTTAATAATAGGTACAGTCAGCGTCAAATAGTTAGTGACACTCAGGGTATTCAAATAAATAGACGCAACCAAAAAGTCAATAATATCGGTACAAACAAAGTTTCCATAATGTTGTCAACATTATAGTCGCTCAAAAGGTCGAGACTAGAGATGAGACGTATATACTGGTAGAGGTATATATACCAAGTATGTGCTTCCCAGTACATAGACCGGGTACGGACCGAAATACTGGGTAAATACCTTGAAGGTATGACGTCAGACGCATAGTACGATACGAACCGCTACCACAAGGTAGCGCCCAGTTTTATCGGTACTTCGGTACGCCGAAGCAACCCGAAGCTACCCGACAGCTTACGAAGGGACCCGAAACGTCATTCGTGCTTTATGAACATTCGGTTGATTTAATTTAGTGAGACAAAATGGGTACTTATTTTTACGTGCATAAGGAACATAATAGCATAATTACATTTTTTGTCACGACGTGAAAGAGTTCATTAGTTTGTTTATGTTAGGGAATATTATTACGTGTTTGAATGTTTACGTTGTCTAGTGGTACTTCTTAGGTCGACAATGTTTTGATTTTTTGCGTCAGTTGTGATTGCGATTTCGTTACACCTGTTTGTTTTTATCTAGAAAAGTGTATAGTAGACACGTATAATTATTCAATAATAATAGCTTTTATTTATGTGTAACAACTTTGTGGTGTAAATATATTCAAGAAAGTGTAAATATTAGTTGAAATCTTTTAACTACGCCGGCTAGTTAGTCAGTTTAAATATAATTAATATTATTTTGCATTAATTTATATAGAAATAACTAGAATTCATTAATAACCATCGTCATACTCTTAGCCGACAGTCCTAAGCCTGGTAAAGTAGGAAGGAAAGATTTCATATCTCATAATGCATAATTACGTATAGGTACTTGAAACGTCGTACCTAAATTATATTGGAGGCATACCATACTTATCGCATACGTTTACTTATCGAAATCCTACCACACCCAAATACTTAGAAGTATTTTGATACGTGGTATTTGTACCAGGTATTTAGTGATACCCATACCTTAAAGGCCGGGTATGGAGAATGGCAGGTATATCTCATCTCTAGTCGAGACGTTTAAAACGTCATATAGATAGGTTCAGTCAAACCCTCATAATTACGGTAACAGTCATCCCGCCAATGATATCCAAGCATTCTAAGTGTTCAAAAATATGGAACACATTAGAAAAATAAACTTTACTGCTATACATTTTAAATATTATTTCTCACATCAATTAATGTGAAAACATTTAC
Organism: Acronicta alni; assembly: GCA_964056405.1. Lineage (NCBI taxonomy): Eukaryota > Metazoa > Arthropoda > Insecta > Lepidoptera > Noctuidae > Acronicta > Acronicta alni. The sequence goes on from OZ043943.1 coordinate 1,986,664, forward strand.
ACACAAAAATGAAAGGAATAGAAACTACTGCTGTCCTTTTCATTTTAAGCATGACGTCATAGACATGTCTTTTGTTTTGTAAAGAATTTCGTGCATAGCCGTTTACGATACTTAGCAATATACAGCTGACTGAAAATAGATTTACCTAAACCTCATTGATAATGAGTATGACTATATAATATCTCATAGAGCAAGAGTGCATAATTAAAATATATTATGATTCAATATCATGATCATTTTATTTTATTTTAACAATGAACTTCCACAAAACTAGACTCGATAGTGCTTGCAAAAAAGAGGTGCAAAGTTTTCTTGACATTGATATTACTGACAGATAAATAGACATGCAATTACAACCCTAGATTGCCTAAAGAGGTTTTCGTCTTTGGGAAACCGTTTATTTCTATAACATGCTGGTTTATTTTTCTAATGTGTTCCATATTTTTGAACTAAGTGTTCAAAAGTTTAAATGCTTGGATATCATTGGCGGGATGACTGTAACCATATTTATGACGGTTTGACTGAACCTATCTTTATGACGTTTTAAACGTCTCGACCTTTTGAGCGACTATAATGTTGACAACAGGAAACTTTGTTTGTACCGATATTATTGACTTTTTGGTTGCGTCTATTTATTTGAATACCCTGAGTGTCACTAACTATTTGACGCTGCCTGTGCAAAGTCAGTCTTAATGCCATACGACATTTTCTGCCAGACAACCTTATTAATAGATAATATCACTCGCTTAAACGGTGAAGGAAAACATCGTGAGGAAACCTGCATACCTTAGAGATTTTTCTCGACGGTTTGTGAAGTCTGCCAACCCGCACTAGGCCAGCGTGGTGGACTATAGCCTAATCCCCCTCAATATGAGAGGAGACCCGTGCCCAGCAGTGGGACAGTATATATGGTTTGATGATGATGATGAACCTTGGGGCGCAGAGACGATAAAACAGTAAGTAGATGCACTATTAAAATTGTAATTCGATAATAGTGTTACGAGACGCAGAATTGCTATGTATTACCTTCGCGAACCTTCCAGCGGTAGATAACCCTGCACATGACCTTCCTTCTCCTATGATGTATCAACACTGTCTACTGACGCCGTGTAATGTGGGTGGTATAATCCACCGATCTACCACCCGCTGGCTGTTAGAGCGGCATCAGTTGATGTCGCCTCCTGCACTTACCGGCCCGTTTGGGCTAGATCCGCGCCTTTTTCTTGTTAACGGGTTTGCAAATGCACTATACACCGCTCCGGGGAGAGAGGTGGGGCATGTCGGACTCCGCTCTAAAAAAAAAGAGCGAGCTACAGACTAAAACTAACCTCGGCGTTTCGCGTCACCGGTTTAGTGCCGGGGCTACGGGAGCGCTGTAGCATAGCGTTCATGCTGAATCCGCGCCTGGGTTAATCCGTGTCATTCAGAGAAGAGCCCCGTCCCCAGCAGTGAGAAAGTAAATAGTTTTATAAGTTGCTTCGCCGCTCCTAGTCTCCGCTGCCAGGCACGGTCACAGCCAACATTTTTGGGCAGATATTCGATATCTAGATATCGAAATTTTTTGGGGTTTGTCAATTTAGCGTTTACGGTTTTGGGAGGAAGGGTTCATGACGCTTAGGCCCTCGGACCGCGCCTGGCGCTAACGTTATTATATACTTGTGGAGAGGCGAGATGTGTTAGCGCTCCAACCAAAGGGAGGGTCCTGCAAGCAGTCGGATCTTTTGCTTGGCGGGCCACAACCCGACGGTTGACGTCGGGCACCTTTATACAATGTGTTTGAAGAACGGTTACCGATACTTCAAGTGTATATTTTATGCTCATTTTTATTGACAAATGCACTTTCATATATACTCCTAACCCAACACCCCGCAAATGCCAGCCATCTTATTTTAAAATAGGGTATGTTCAATAAAATGCTAATATCTTTCAATCTAAGAGAACTACAGAGGTGCCAATAACCTTATTGTAAAGTTAAGTGTTGAGGCTATGGAATAATTAAACAATTTTCCTGAATAATAAAAAGGGTCAAAAAATATGTTAAATTACGAAATTTTACACAAAAATTACTTATCGTTTTTGCGTTTTCTACTCTAGCGCAAAAATAACCCGGATATTTTTTTATGTTTAATCAAAAGTATTTGAGACAACCTACAAAATGGTACCAAAATATTGACTCTGCCCTTAAAGTATCGGTAACCGTTTCCCAAACACACTGTATAGGTATGCAACTTGCGTTGCGAATGTTGATAGCGCGATTCAGGATTTGTTCGTAATTCCATATCGCGCGATAGATGTCGCTACTTATTTCAACAAAAAACAAAATCTTCAACATGACGTTAAAAGCATTTTTAATATGTACAATATATTATGGAGTCAAAGGTTACAATCATGATCATAATTTGGTCTTAGCTCGACGAGGCACAATTTGATTTAACAAAAACGGTTCAGTCACTTAGGAGATACTGCAGAGAATCATGACAAGAGTAATTCGATAAACAAGTTCAGATTTTTGTACAGTATAAACGTTTTTGATGGTTTTTGTTTAATAGAGAAACAAACAAAACTGAACAAGATTGCCAGTGCTCCGTTAGGAAACGTTGTTCGCAGTGGGAGGACTTTGGTCGTGGCGAATTTCGCGGATCCCATGGCCATGACAACAGGGCAGGTGAAGGCAAGTGCGGTTTTTAGTCGGTATGAGTCCGACATATCCTGCCACCTCCCCGGGTGGCGGAGGATCCATGAGGATTTACGTACTATAAAATAAAAAATAAAAAAGGACTTTGACCCTTATTCTGCCAACTCAACTATTCCTCTTTCGTTTTACAGGGTCGGCAACACGCAAGTGATACCCGTAACCCGATAAGCAAATAAGGAAATGGGCCATTCCAAAATGGTTAGTGTATCTCGATTACCAAATGACACCTAAAATATATACTTGCCCGTAGACAGAGCACTAGAGAATAGATATTGAGCGTTTTGGAATGAAAGAAAGACAAAAATGTTGTTCTAATGAGGTTTTATACAATAAATATTGATTGATTGACGATTCAAAATTCGCAATAATCACGTTTTGTGCAATTATCTCCTAAATCGCTGAGCCAATTTCAATGAAATATCCTTATCCGATGTTTTTAAAAGTAACAGAGGTCTTATTCCCACAAATTGAACCTCGTTCCTTTATATATATTTCTTTAAACAGTATGTTGTACGTTTATACACATTTTTAATTTAATATTAGAAAAAATCGAATACTTTTTTTAATCCCAAAATCTATATTTATAATAATTATTTTAAGAATTTTTCCAATACATCAATCTGATATATTGATAAATATTTTAACACTTTTCATACATACTCCGACAGGATCACACGCAAACGATAAGTCTTAGCGACAAAAGAATCGCTCATGTGTATAAGCCTTAAGTTTTTTTAACCACTTAACATTATTATTATAAAAATTTCGAACGACAATTTCTGTACATTTTATTTACAATTCTCAAATTTTAGAAAAATGTTTAATATTATTGTATGGAAGCCATACTCAATTCAAAAGTACTTTACGAATTTTCAAAATACGTACTACCCTCCTTTGAAATAAAAATATTGCATGATGATAAATCCAACATAATATTCGTGAAAATGTAAAAACCTAACTGCACTGTGACACTCATATGTGTTAACAAAACTAAGAATTTCTTGTAAAGGAGCAAAGAGCTTACCTCTTTCGTTTTACAGGGTTGGCAATTCGCAAGTGATAACCCTGGTGTTGCAAGCGTCTATAGGCTACGGTAACCGCTTACCATCAGGTGGGCCGTATGTTTGTTTGCCACTTTAGTGGTATAAAAAAAAATCTAAACACCTATTTTTTCTTAATTTTTTAACACCTCACTTAAAAGACTTATCTCTACAGATATTTTGTTATGACACTGTCTTATTAATAAAACGACATGTACTACAAAATACAGACCGTATTACAACGTGTTAAAGATCATTTCTAGGTGCTGAGGTATCCTTAGGTTCTGCTCATAGGTACTCCAATTTGGAGTCGTACAACTGCATTGCCAAATAATGTACAAAAGCCAGTACATCAAGCTACCACAATCTGTCAAATTACTTTAATTGATTTTCAACTTTAAAACATAACAATAAGGTTCATATTCAATTGGAAAAATTTGTCAGTTTTGGATAGCTTCACCTGCACCGTCTGTACAGTTAGCAACGAAAATCGCTGAACACGATTCAATTTTTAAAGCGCTTTTACATTTTTTATTATCTAGAAGTTCCTGACCCGAGAAGGTAGCACGACTTCTTTGTTTCTAGAATTTAATGAAAAGTTTTGTTATGTTTTCAAAATTTGGTTGTGTTATCAGCTACTTTCGTTGTTGACCGTACTAACATTATTATTCCTTTGATTTCTGACACTTGCGCGAATATTATACATTGAAATAAAACTACTTTTTTACGGGTTTTATCGCGTTATATTGATATTATACGTCGGGATTAATAATACTTATCAATATAACGCGATAAAGTCCGTAAAAAGTAGTTTTATTTCAATTATTGTTCCCGTTTAAAGCAATGCAGCTAGTGACATTACTGGTCATATGAGAATTAACAACTAGAGGTGGTCGTTGAATCAATAAACTGTTTTTTTTAACGACTTTTCATTCGTCAACGAGATAACTGTTATTCATCAATTAAAAAACAGGTTGAAAATTTAATCTGTTAATTTTCGTCAACGGCTTATTTCATTAAAATTTTATTTCACAATCTTTCTGAGAATCAACTCTAATTGTCAATGATTAAAAACGTTGACATAAATTAACGCTAAACGCTACCGTTGAACATTCAAAACCTGTTATTAATTTAACAGTTTTTTTAAACTGTTGACCATTGATGAATAACAGTTAAATTACATTAACCAAAAAACCGTCAATGACACATGCCTACTAACAACTGAGGTGTCAAGATGACAACGAGTGATACCACTGGTGTTGCTGTCGTCTATAGGCTGCGGTTGACGCTTGCCATCAACTGTATGCCAGTTTATCATATTATTCAACCTTTTGATCGCCACGTATCACTCGCGTTGTCATCTTGACACCTCAGTTGTTAATAATAATAATAAATTCTTTATTCAGATAACTAAGATCCAATTTGTTAAATTTGTTAAAGATAAAGATATTTATTTCTGTAAATAGATCTTTTAAAGACACTTTTACAAGTCAATATTTAACATTTTTTTAAGCTAGATGGCTCCGGCATTTCCTAACTGACGACCTCTGAGAAGAAACGCCGAAACAAACTCAGAGAATCATAGTCTCTTTTAAAGTCCAGACATAGTAGGTATAATAACAAATATGTGTCTTACAATGTAGGACAAAGTCTGAAATGGCCTTTTGAAGAAAGAGCCATAGCGGTTTGAGTAGACCAGTCCCAACCGACGGCTCGCATGCATCAGTCATTGTGTAGCTCAACCATAATTTAGGGAGCTCAAGTCAAGAGCTTAAGTCTCATATGCCCAGTAATGTCACTGGCTACATTGCCCTTCAATCCGGAACACAATGATGTTAGCACATTATTGCTTAACAGTAGAATAAGTGACAATGTGGTTGTACGGAAGCCAGCAGGTCAAGCTATCCTAAACTGACAAATTTTCCGAATTTAACTTTATCATTTTGTATTAAAGTTGAAAATCAAAGAAATTTGACAGATTGTGGTAGCTTGATGTCTGGCCGTTGTACACGAACTGCAGGATAATAAAAACCATACACAAGGTTTCATGCATTCTATGACATATACGCCATTTTTTTTTGGAGGGTAGTCAAAAAACTCGCAATGTACGCTTAGTAAGTACTTGAATAGTTAGTACAACTAAAATGTTTAGTCGACTATCTCAATTTTATAACTATTAGATACAATTGATAGTAATATCAACCAAATCGGTTTGAGGGTAGGCAGATTTTATAACTATTCTTAATGAAGGTAGTTTTAACTATTTTTCAAGTAAGATGTTCTTATGAAAACGATTTCAAGTTCAATATAATGAGGACTGTAGTAAATAAGAACTATCTCCTAACATAGGATGTAATCATACCATCACGCCTGTATTTCCCGAATGGTTAAGCAGAGGTATACTAATCTACAGACAGCAGGTCAAGCTATCTAAAACTGTCAAATTTTCCCAATTGAACATGAACCTTATTGCTTTGTATTAAAGTTGGAAATTATTGTAGCGACATCTACCGCGCTACATAGAACTACGAAGGCCTGAATCGCGCAAGCAACATTCGCAACGAAAAGTTGCATATATACAACCGCCCGACATCAACCGTCGGGCCGTGGCCCGCCAGGCACAACACCTGCCTGGTTGAAGGATCCTCCCTTTGGTTGGAGGGGCCACACACCTCGCCTGTCCACACTATCATTGAATATCTTGATGTGCTGGCCACTGTTGAGTTTGGGGCATAAGTCCAGTAGCACGTCAACGAACATATTCGCTTTCACGGTACTGCGCGTATACACACATGTGTGAGTATAACTACGAGAAGGTGATAGTGTGTGGTTTGTCACTAAGGCAAATGATCATTATATCACACTTTTTCTGTCTAGATAATGATGAGAGTGCGATATACGAGATCATCGTGTATGTCTGCAAAACGTTTGTTACAGAAAAAGGTCGTAAGTGTGACTTGTTTTGATGCGATAGATTTGTGAAACTGCTACTGAAGTTATTACTCCGACCGTACACCCTACCCACCATCCGCCAGCATGTTTAACTCCCATATAATAAGGGGCCAGCCTATTGCCATAAATCGACCAAAAATTAAAACTCCAAGCTGATACTGGGAATTTCTTAGTCAAACCCAATCCGGGACTTTTAGTGTAGCAGTTGCCAACTACTAGACTTATGAGGCAACATTGCACTAGTGTTCATAAAATCCCCTGCAGATCGTCAGATCCTGGGAACGGTTTCCGAGTCAGAGTTAAGGCCAACGCAGAAGGGGTTGATGGTAAGTTCGAAATCGAATGAGAAAATTCGAAAGTTTGTGGTAACTTTTTGTGAGCCAGCACATCACGCTACCCCAATCTGTCAAATTTCTTTGATAGATTTTCAACTTTAGTCCAAAATAATAAGGTTCATATTCAATTGGGAAAATTTTACAGTTACACAGTTTGCCAGGATAGCTTGACCTGCTAGTCTGTAGATAGGCGGCCTTAATATCAATAGTCTCTCCCAGTCAACAGTGGAAAGAAAGAAAGACGAGGAAGAACAGGTATAATATTGAATTATAAAATTATTTTTAAAACAGTTATAATATGGAGTTATGTTGTTTACGTAAAAATCTGCCTACCCACATACATTAAAAAAAAATACAAATAATATAATCCTATTCAAGTACAGAATTCGAATTTACATATCGAGCAATATCGATATTATCTCTCGTAATAAGTTATTTTAAGTCAAATTTTCACAAGTACAAAAATTTTCGTGTTTTTCAGTCATTGAAAATTGTCCTGTTAAGATATGGGGCCACCACGAGCGCTTTTTAAATTGCTAACTCTATCTTAAATATTTAAATAAACGCCCGTGTGAATCTGCCCTGATAGTAATCTAATCTATGTATAAAAAAAAGTGTCCAGTTTAGTAATTTTTAAACGTTAACACTAGAATTCACGCCTGTATCGTGGGTATTTTTTTATTGTGATAACATGACAAATAAGTAGTGATGTTGATAATCGATTATCAACATTACTATCACAGCATAAGATGACAGGAAGCAAAGGTAAATAAATCTTTAGCTTCATTCATTCATGGTTATTGATTATTTGAGTGAGTTATACCTTTGAGATAATTAAGATAATTTTACCTGTTTCAAACCATTCTCAATAATCAATTATCAACATCACTACAAATAAGCATATGGACAGCCTGATGGTAAGTGCCAACGGAAACAGGAAATGACGTGTACGCTCCAAAATCAACATTTATCACAAATATATGGGCAGAATTTGTAATTGTTAATGCTTTACATTTCTTTATTTTCTACTGAGGTACTGAACTCTGCTACCGAATTCATCCGAGTTCACCGCATTGCCAAGTACCGCTAAACAACCATGTGTTATTAGTGTTCCAGTTTTGAAGTGTAATGTAGCCAGTGTGAAGTGAAGTGTAAAGATGACAACGCGAGTGATACCACAGGTGTTGCTGTCGTCTATAGGCTGTGTCGCTTACCATCACGCGGCCTGTATGCTTATCAACACCGCAGTTACTTTATATGAAGCAACGTTTCCAAGTGTAGGCAACATCCGATAACAAAAAGTTATTTGTGTACCCGTGACCATGGACGCTGCAAAGGGTTTGAAACGTCGGGATTAATAATATCAATATAACGCAATAAAATCCGTAAAAAGTAGTTTTATTTCAAGTTATTTGTTGTTAATATTTATTTATTTATTTATTTAATGCTTTATGCACAAATATAGTACAAAGGCGGACTTAATGCCTAAGGCATTTTCTACCAGTCGACCTTATATTTATGTTGCCGTGAAGAATGTTACCTCATGTTATCGTGTTGCATTCTGTTGCTCCACAAAAGTCACTGCGGTTTGGATGGAGAATATTACAACTAAATTACTAGATAGGTCACTTTTTTATCATAGATATAAATAGTTTTACAATCATGTAAAATACATTTTCTTTCCCGCCCCAACACTCGTTATTGACGAGCTGTGGGTGTACGTGGAGGTTAAAATTGCTACTTTAGGTGAATCAAAGTATGATTTGTAGACTGCCATCATTTCCAGTATTAGCTGACCCCCAAGCCTACATAAAGCCTATACATTGCGAGATCATTGAAATAAAACTACTTTTTACAGATTTTATCGCGTTATATCGATATTATTAATCCCGATGTTTCGGACCCTTTACAGCGTCCATGGTCACGGGTAGACTGTAGTAAAAAGTAGTTTTATTTCAATGTATAATATTCGCGTAAATGACAGAAATCAATATTGCGAAATCAGCTTATATTAGAAGTGTATGGCTTGCTGTGTATCATCTTAAACACCATGTTTTTTTGTCATCTTACAGCCGAAGGAAACAATTATTTCAATCAATATTATTTCTACTAGATTTATGGGGACTAAGTCTGCCGTTTCTTAAAAAAAGTCAGGTCTCTCCACAAAATGTAGGACGTAGCTGTTTTTTTTTGGAACGAAGTTCCTTACGAAAAGTTGTCACGACACTTTTTGCTTGTCAACAATATTTGAATTTCGAATTATTGAGTGAATGACAATATTTGAATTTCGAATTATTGAGTGAATGACAATATTTGAATTTCGCGCGTTGTGAATTGTTGAGAGTATACAGGTTTTTTTAATTTTAATTATTAAATTTTAATGAAAGGAACTTCGTTCCATCCGGGTGTCCCTTGACACCTCTCAAGTTTTTTTTTTGCACTTCATGGTTGATCCCATACAAGAAATTGTTGATCATGATGAGTAGAAATATATCCTTTCGGTTGTATGACGACTAAAAAGCTCGGTGTACATGGCGAATTTAGCTCCTCATTACTCCTATGCCTAACACTTTATGGATTTTAGATGTAAGTATTAACATTTAAGTGTGAGGTTAACAGGAGTTCAAGTCATGTATCAAGTCTTTACATACAACATTTAAGATTGCTCTATCGAACACATATAAAATTATGACTTATTCCCGTGCGCTCCAAATCTATTGCTCTCTAAAATTATTTTTTCCATACATTCATTACGAGGCACTCCAATGATTTTTATATTAAAATAATAAATTAAGCCACATTTATCAATTTTATTCCAGCATTATTGTTCCTAACAGCTCCAAGAACGATACTGTAAGTTGGTCTTTATTTAATTAATATTGTACGGGTTGTTGAGCTCCCTAAATTATAGTTGAGCTACACAATGACTGATGCTTACGTGCCGTCGGTTGGGACTGGTCTACTCAAAGCCGTTATGGCTCTTTCTTCAAAAGGCCGTTTCAGACTTTGCCCTACATTGTAACACACGTATATTTGTTACTATTTTATGTCTGCACTTTAAAAGAGACTATAATTCTCCAAGTTTGTTTCGGCGTTTCTTCTCAGAGGTCGTCCGATAGGAAGCACGAGCCATCTAGCTTAAAAAAAATTAAAAATATTGACTTGTAAAAGTGTCTAAAAGATCTATTTACAGAAATAAAATATCATTTATTGAAATCAGAAATTTTGTAGAAATAAAATTGCAAAAGCTTTTGGAGCCCTTGGAAAGGATTTTACAAAATAATAATAATATTTAATTTTAGTTTAGGAGCACTTGAAAACAAAATCCGTGGAGCGGGTGGTAATAAGCCGAAATTAATATGGGATTTGGGATATTCCCACAAGATAGGGTAAATCGAGATCAGCGCGCACGCATAGTTGATGGTATTATTACTTTTAACTGCATTTTTCAGTATTTTCTTGTATTTTACAACATAACTTAAACTTCTGTTTGACTCTCAATTGGATTTCCTCACTCCTCATTCCATACAAAATACTATTCAGTCTCAAAATAAACATATTTTTTTCACTATGTGGCCTAATGGTTCGACATTTACGTAATACATTATATAGCACTATCAATACAGGCTACAAACTAAAAATTTGCCGTGTAGTGTCGTTATAGCTTATACACATCAACTGAGAAAGGCTTGTTGAGAATTTCCCACGAAATTGGGAAATACCACGCTTCGGAAATCTAGTATTTTGTATAAAACGAGAAGCATCATTAACTAGTAACAGGCAACAAATGACAACATATTCAGAACTTACACCAAAACGCTCATTATACCTTTGTTGACAAATGACACATTAAAAAATATACCCGTCTCTGTCATTTTTATGTCAATAAAAAGAGATAGCGATATCGAAAGATATTTAAATATTATTAGCGATAGGTGCGATTTATTATAACGAAAAATCACAAGGGGAGAGGGGAGTGTAGGGAGATATACCGTGTATTTATTTTATTATTGAACGCGCAACTTCTAAACCGATTACTGTACCAAAAGATTTATACGCATAATACATGCATATTATCAGTGCAATGCACCAGTACGAAGCCAGGTCGCTAGTTTATAATAAGAAGACTCAAATAACAATTTTAAGTCTGTAAATTTGAGTGATAGAAAAACATTGTAAGTGTTCAGCGCCATCTGTTTGCAGGGGCGCGCGGTTGTGTAGCGGTGTTGCGCGCGTTCTGCAGACAGATGACGCCACGAACTTTAAATTATTATTGATTTGTATAAAATCATGCATTAGCTATCTATATTATCTGTGGCAAGAAAAAGGCGCTCGGTCTTTCTCTTTTTTGCCTTACAACCACGACACGAACAACATCTATAAAATTTCATCGAACATTTGTAACTTTTATTTATTTTTACGATTATACCTTTTAATAGCAGACGATGTTTAATTTACAAAACTACGAAACGAAAACAGTAAGTATTAATTATTTAAAGGAGTATCTATGGAGTTTCTTGCCGGCTCTTATTTTTGACCGTGCATTTATTTTTTGACATTTCAAATTAGCTGTATTATTAGTCTAATTGAAATAAAAAGAAAATACTTTAGACTTTGAAATAAAACTACTTTTTACGGATTTACTACCCGTGACTATGGACGCTGTAAAGAGTCCGAAACGTCGGGATTAATAATATCAATACAACGCGATAAAATCCGTAAAAAGTAGTTTTATTTCAATGTATAATATTCGCGTAAGTAACAGAAATCAATACTTAGGACTTTATTTTGCCATAAGTAATGTCAATGTTGCCAAAAATAAATATGTTTCTTTCTTTCAAAATCATATCTCTAAAAAAATATTTTTTATTATTATATTTGGCAATAACGCATATTAAACCTTTTTTTACATGGCTAAAGCATTACCGGACGCTATAGCCCACTAAAGTGGAATCGGTAGCTTAGCTGGCTAAAGCATCCTGTGTCCTTAACAGGGGGGACAAGTTCAAACCCGATCGATATTTTCTTTCTCTAAAAACGTTAGTTTAACATCATATTTCTAGTAAACAAATCTACTAACTGATTTATCATTAAAGCAGTCTTCAGGACCTGTTTCGCTGTCTTTTAAATAATGAGCATTTTGGTATAAGGTCACGAATATTAACTACAATTTATACAAAAAACATCTCTCTTTCTTGACCCTTATCTGGTTGACTTTCCTGGTTTCTCACAGTCCTCAGTACACCGACAGTCTTCGGAGATAGAATCTAAAGACATGAGACTCTCCTGCGACAGTCTCAAGCATGCCTTACATCTGGAGTCGACAGAGTTTCCGCTTTCGGAAACTGATTCTAACGACCGCAAACTTTCTACAGAAGTCAATTTGTATGATCGACGAAATTCAGCAATCTCTTCCTCACTCATATTTAATGCTAGAAGAGAATCTCTTGCCATTTTGCCCAAAGAGGAGACTTTTTTCTTCTTTTTGCTCAGTATACTCTCCATTTTCGTCAAAGGACATGGTTTGTTCAAACTCTCAGGTAGAGACTTCGGACTAGTACCACTCCTAGTTCGTAATTTAGTTCTTCTCTCCGGGATATCTCGTGGAGTGGTGCTTTCTGGCACTTTGAACGCTATAGTCTTCGCTTTAGGGCTCTTTTCATCTTGCAGCTGCGATAAGTCTTCGAGAGAATTGGATTTTTTTAGCTTCGCCCGTTCGGGAATGATCGGGGATGTTCGTAACCCGATTATCTCTTTCGCTGTAAACACATTGTCTTGTAAAGTATCCTCAACTATTAGTTCTGGAGATAGATCTAGAATATCTTTGATTTCTGCCTCTTTCAGTTCTTCGGCTAAAGAATGTTGCTGTGGAGTCTTAACTACACTTTCTGCACCGATTTCAAAGTCCCTATTTTCGTAAATAAGGTAGGATAACGCGTCTCTGCCTAGATCTATTCCTTCTGCACATTTTTGACCTGTTTCCGAGTCTAAAACAGTCCTGCCCTCAATAGAAAGCTCACTATCAACTTTAACATCATCTATATAAGCCAATTGAAGTGGATTATCTTCGTCTAATGTCTCCTCAATGGTTGCTATAGGTGCTAACTCGCTCTGAACTTTAATTTCTTCGATTTTAGGCTCACTTTTCACTGTTACATCCCATACGTTTACTGTGGGGTTTTGGACTTGTTTTTCCAGCTCTACCGCTAAAGCTTTTGTGTTAGACATGCTTGACGTCAATGTATTTTCTGGGCTGATGTTTTCCTTAATACCTCTTATCACTTTACTAGGTAATTTATCAACTGGTTGACCATTATCACTACTGTTTTGTTTTTCCAAAGAATTCTCAGAGCCAGAACTTTTTAATACAGCCGCAAAAGAGCGTGGTCTGGCTTCTCTCTCCTGTCCACTCTCCTTATCCTTGAGATCTACATCTCTCTTCTCTATCTCTACATCTTTCTGCTTCGAAGTATTACTAATTACGCTTAAGTCTAAATTTTGTACTATTATATCTTCGGTGGTTTTGGTAACTCTTTCTTCTATGATCTCACTCTCTTGCGTGGGGAACGATTGGAATTCGCTCAGCGTATTATCTGTGTCCGTAGATGGAGTCTTTGAGTCCAATTTCCTTGAAAAAGACTCGTCAACGAAAGAGACTTGAACTCTTTCTGATAGAGTAGAGTCTGTGGCTTCTGAGCTGTCTTCTTCTCTATCGGCTCTCTCTATCGTGCTGCCCCAGGACCAGAAAGAGCTGGTAAGAGAGGAGTCTTTTCTAGGTGGAGTGTTTGATGCTGATTTTTTTTCATCATCACATGTTAAGCTTCTAGAGAATATGCTGCTAGGGTGTTGGAATAGGCTTAACAGCTTCTCAAGATGCGATGGTTTGGCCTCTTTCTCGTCAGGTCGTGGTATATGGAAGCTAGAGGACGGTGCTACCCAGGATATCTTCCTCATTCTATCTAAGCCTTTGCTCTTCAAAGCAGGCACATCCAGTAAGCTAGAAGTTCTTTTCGGTGAAGAGTCTACTAGCTGGAATCCTTCAGGCTTTTTGATAGACTCCTTTAAGCTAGAATTATTGGTTAACGTACCTTCATTTGAAGAATTGTCCTCTTTATTCTCTGAAGGATGCTGCAAAGAATATTCAATGCCGGAGTCAGCTGATGTTACCATGATTTTGTCCTGTCTCCCTGAGTCTAAGGAACTGACACTAGCTTCTAAGCTCGATAAGGAGTCGTGTATGAGTTTGGTTTTCCCAAATATTGGGGAAACACTGTCGTTTGAACTAACAGAAAGGTTTAGGAAATTCCCACTGTTTACTGGGGTAGCATCGCTTGCAGATTCCATACTACTCTCATTTGATAGGATTATACCACATTTTCGTCTGTCCAACTCCTGAACAGTCTTGTTCTGTTCATTCAAACTCTCCATTGAACTTCCAGAAATTTCCAAAGAGGAATTGCTATCGAAAACACTCCGTTCCACTCTGTTCTCCATTAATCTAGAAACTTCTAGATCTGGGCTATCTAGGCTGGATTCGCTCTTATTTTTTTTTAAAACTACACTATCAACAGGTACTATTTCGTCTAAACTATCCCTATTTTTTACTAGAACTTTCATTTCGTTAATTATATTACCTAAATCTTCAGTTATGGCTACGATGTTTTTCATAGCACGGTCTTTGTTTTGGTCAAAAAACACTTTGGGTTTGTCTATGTTCACTTTTTTATCACTTTTTACCACATCACTATACTTTAAATCACTTTTCACTAGTGTTGGGTTATTAATACTACTGTCTATCACATGTGTGTCAGTTATAACGTTTTTTAATTTAGTTTCTTCTGGAAAAACACTAGGCATTTGAGTTGATCTGTCCGATTTTGACTGAGTATCAGGCTTTTCAGTATTCTGAGACATACTCAACTCTATATTTGTTCTGGAACTAGTAACATTTTCAGGCGAATCTGTGCATATGCTTAGATTGTCCGATTCTATAATTCGAGGCACTGCGCTCATTTTTAAGTCCCAAACCGCATACTCAACTAAGGCATTAGACTTATTCGATTCCGTAGTACACTCAACATTTAATGTCTTGTCAGAAACGATTAAATTATCATTATGTTTGCATTTTTTCCGAGTTGAGTCACAGTATTCGGACTCAGAGTCACACTCAGACGATTCTTCAATAGTAGCTATTGATGTTTTTGGTAAAATTGAATGGGAAGGTGACGTTTTAATTTTATTTGCATCTTTTAGTTGAGTCTTGAGCTCTATATTGGAAGGTTCTAGTAGAGGAAGCTTAAATTTCTGAGTGTTAGACTCAACCCGCCTTTCCGACTCAACAGGTAAGTTGCAGAGTTGAGTATTCGAGTCCGTTGCAAGTTGAGTGGATATCAGTGTCTTATTATCAATAGTTTGGCTCGTAGAAGCAATATTAGCAGTGTATTGACTTCCTCTATCATTCTTAAACTGTATTTCAGATTCAATTTTTACTAAATTCTTGTCATTCTGTAATTGAGTAGTGACTGTATTTTTTATAGCAGTCACTTGACAGTCACTAACTTCAGTCAGGTTATGTCTAGCAATATCAGGTACATTTTGAAGTGATATCGTTTCATTTTTTAGTCGAACATGTTCATTTCTTATCGGAACTGGTTCATTTTTTAATTGTTTCTGTTCATTTCTCATAAGGCCAGGTTCATTTCTAACTGGAACCGGTTCATTTGTCATAGGAACAGGTTCAATTTTTATTTGGGTTGGTTCATTTCTGTGTTGTGCTTGTTCATTTCTAAGTTGAGTTGTGACATTATTTTTGGCTATACTCTCTTGTATTATAGCTTCAGTTTTAACTGGGATTCCGGGCTCATTTTTTATCTGCACTTCAGTGTTAACCTGCACTGGATTTATATTTGTTAAAGACTTCAGTTCAGTTTTAACCGGTTCGTTTTTATTCTGTTTCATGAGTTCACATCTAACTTGTGTCGTTATCACCTTTTTAGCCTTTGGTTCATTTCCAACCTCATTTCTAAGTTTGTCTTTACTGGGTTCAGTTTTAACTGCAGTCATTTCGTTTTTAAGTTGTGTGTGTACTTCATTTTTAATCTGAGTTACATTTGGTTTCACCTCGTTTTTGAGTTGAATTAAAGCTTCATTTTTGAGTTGAGTCGCTTCGTTTTCAAGTTGAGCCTCGCACTTAAGACTCACCGTCTGATTTGTCTCATTTTTCGCGACATTTCTGAGTTGAGTCACAACTTCGCTCTTCGCTTGTGTCAGACTGTCATTTTTACACTGATTTGCTTCATGTTTTAGTTGAGTTACGATTTCATTTTCCAGTTGAGTATATATCACAGGTTGCGTTTGGGGCGCTGGGCTCGATGGAGGGGGTGAGGGGGAGGGGTTGTACACTGAGTCGTAGTTCCTGGTCACTGAGAACCGTGAAGGTGACTTCCTGGGCTGACTGGCTGCGGGGTGGACCTGGATTTGCGGTGGTTCCATTACCTGAAAAGATATGATAAAATATTCCTTATTGTCTGAAACGTTGCGTGAAGGTGATGATAATAAAAGACATTACAATAATTATAATTACATAATGGGACAAATTTTATCTCTTTATTTTAGTTCTAGGTTAGGTTCCCAAGGCAAGCAGTGTTATTGGGATTTTCTATGAAATTGGAGCCTTACACAAAATCTGAGTATATTTTAGTACATATATTAACTTTATGATCTCGTTAAAAAGGTGTTCATTTATTATGGACCCTCAACACAGGGATACACAAAATACATGTTAAAAATAATAATATCCACGTGGTTTTATAAAAAGTGTGTTCTACCAATTAAAGGTCACAACATACACTTATAACCCAGGTAAATAATAACATTTAGGAAGACAACAATACAATTAATATTATATATCTTTCTCCAAGCGTTTTCCCAACTATATTTGCTTCCAGTATAACCAGATATGGCTGAATATCAGTATTTTACACGAAGCGACTGCCATCAGACCTCCGCAACCCAATTTTTTGGTAATACTGATGCCCTGAGGATAGACTGGTTGTCAGGCTTTTTGGTGGGCTACTGACGATTATCATAGGTTTTCGTATGACAACCGGGATCGACGGCTTTGCGTGCTCGCCGAGGCACGGAGAGGTCTCGATGTGTTAAGAATGGTCACTCATCCACAGACTGACCGCGACTAGCGCAGCTTAACCTTGCAGATCGGTTAATCAGCGTAGTTATTACTTAGCCACGAGCCCCTTAAAATTAATATTTATTTAGAAGTTAAAAAAATAATTAATAAATTAATATTAATTAAATGTAAAAGTTAAAAATAAATCAAAATTATATCAAATGTTAACAATTAGGGGTCAGAGACGATAATACATATCTTCCATGGAGAGCATGCTTTTCAGCTCCTTTTTATAACTAAATAAGATTTTTTTCATAATCCCAAAGAAATGTGGGAACATCCCGGAAATCCCAAAAAACTGTCAGGACAACTACTTACAGGATTTGAATGAAATTTTGGTACTCGTAATAGTTTGTGACTAGCGCTGGCATATTAAAAATACTTCAAATCTCGGAATAAAACGGGAATTGATGAAGAAAACGACTTCCCCCAATTGTGAAGATTGTGGAGTTGTCGAAGACTTAAACCATTTATTAATGGAATGTGTGCGGTATGAGTCGATTAGGAATAATTTAATAAGGGTCTTCAACTTGAATAAAAGAGACATAGGGATTTTTCATGAAATTTTATCTCAACCAAATGGTGCAGATGCGAAAATGTTGTTCGAATTTATGGCCGATATAAATAATTTGTAATGTAGTTATTTTTAATGTACCTCTATGTTTAGGGTATGATGGAACTGGCATACGCTACGCGTAAAAGTTCCTTAAAAATGTAGAAAAAAAAAAAGCGGGAATTTCCCTAAAATTGAATATTTCTTATCCCATGAAATCAATCCAACAACAATCGTGTTATTAAGTCTACGCGTACGAAGTCACCGATAAAAGCTAGTTATAATATAAGACCATATCATCATACACACCATCACGCCTGTATTCCCCGAAGGGTTAGGCAGAGGTGTATACTAATGTACACCCACATTTCGCCGGTATGTTTAGGTCCCATGTAATAGAGGGCGAGCCTATTGCCATTAAACGGACACAAATCCAGACTCCGAGCTGCTACTGAGAATTTCATAGAAAAACCCAATAAGAATAGAATAGAGATTTATTGTTTTCGATATTACAGCCAACATTGTAGCAATTAGGTACTTACAAAATAACTAAAATACCGAAAGCAAAAGGCTATCCCTACTAATATTATAAATGCGAAAGTAACTCTGTCTGTCTGTTACGCTTTCACGTCTAAATCACTGAACTGATTTTAATGAAATTTGGCACAGAGATAGAGTTGACCTTGAGAAAGAATATAGGATAGTTTTTATCTGGGACTTTTGAAGAGTTCTCTTGGAAACGCGATATAACCGAACTCGACGCGGGCGAAGCCGCGGGCGGAAAATAATATATATAATTAATAATAACACTTTGCGCGACCTGGGGATCGAACCCAGGACCTCTAGCGTAGCAGTCGCGCTTAGGACCACTAGACTAATGAGGCAGTCAGTTTATAATAAAAGAGTTGAAATCAAATTCAGTACATACCTGCACAACTCGGAACCGAGATGGGGGACAGTACATTCTGGTGGGGGTCGATGATGATGACGAAGTGGAACCGCTGCTGTCCGTTGAGGAGTCGCGTTCCGGAGTCACTCGGGTCACCTGATAATGTATGGAGGAATTAAGATTAATTAATTTCAATTATTATTTACAAAGAAAAGGTATAGAGGCCAACACATTAAGCAACCACAATCTGTCAAATTTGTTTGATTGATTTTCAACTTTAACACAAAAGCATAAGGTTCATATTCAATTGGCAAAATTTTTCAGTTTTGGATAGCTTGACCTGCTGGCGTTTGTACGTAGGATTAGATTTATTATGTTATAGAGACCAGAGACCTTTAAGTAAACAACAATTTACGGATATAAAACTACTTCTAGAAAGAAGGTAGAGAGATAGGGCATAGGAGTAATTCCACTCAAATTGGAGCTGCCCGACTGGGGAAGTACCTCCGCCTTGCAGAAGATCGATGTGAAATAAATAACACTGCTTTGAGCAGTGTTGTGTTCTTTACGGTGAGCTAGCAAAGTTAAAAACAATTTCATTATGTGCGTAGTGTTTACGATTCGTGTGATAGACTATGACGTCACACTAAGCGCTCCAAAATGGCGAGCGTTTAAACCCGGTTCGGTTGGCTATTTTTAATATATTTTTTTTATACTTTATATTACTTTTTTGGTATAGGATATTTTTTTGCCATAATATAGTGATGTAAAGAATTGAATAAAAATATTTTAAAAAATCATGCATATTGCCTATTTCTTCGATCAAAGTGATATTGGACAAAGAATTTGAGAAGCGTAGCATCCTTAAGTAATTTGAAGCGTTGAAATAAAACTACTTTTTACGTATTTTATCGCTTTAATAATATCAATATAACGCGATAAAATCCGTAAAAAGTAGTTTTATTTCAATGTATAATATCAGATTGCCTTATTAGTCTAGTGGTCCTAATCGCGACTGCTAGAGGTCTTGGGTTCCATCCCCAGGTCGAGCAGAGTTATTGGGTTTTTCTATGAAATTCTCAGTAGCAGCTCGGAGTCTGGATTCGTGCCCGGTTAATGGCAATAGGCTCGCCCCCTATTACATGGGACGGCGAAATGTGGGTGTTCATTGGTATACCTCTGCCTAACCATTCGAGGAATACAGGTGTGATGGTATATATGTTATGTTATGTATGATATTCGCGTCAATTTCAGAAATCAATATACAGTACCCGATAAATATTGCACATCGACCTTTGGAAAGAGACAATCGGCTAATTTCGGCTTTGTAGATCTGTCGCACGAAATACAAGCAGTCCGGGATCTATTAGGAGCTGTTAAAACAATTATGATTTTCTTCTTTTGATAATTCTTTTTAGTCTTTGTATAAAATACACCAATTTTTCTATAATAAATGGCTTTAGGTTGGGGTAAAATAAAATAAAAAAAACATGTTCAAATTATGTTAGTATAGTACAACTTAATAATTTAAATTTGGGGGTGTTAACAACTCTAAATATATATATTTTGAACTGGACGCGACCGCACTCTATCGCACCTGAACAGTCACATAGGTAGTGTGCGACCTCTCGTCGTAATGCTCTACGAAGCCGAAATTAGCCGATTGTCTCTATCCAAAGGTCGATGTGCAAATTTATCGCCGGGTACTGTATTGTGAAACGTTATAGTGGGTACCATAAAACGTGAGTGTGGATGCGGCGCAGGCACAGGGCTGCCGGCCGGGGAGGGCGCCGGGGACGGAGCCGGGGAGGGCGCCGGCGACCGGAGCCGACCACTGCGTCTCTCCTCCTCGCCTCCACCCATCCCTTGCTGCAAACAAACAAAAAACGTTCAAAATCAAGATAGTTTTATTTTCATAGCGTCTGGTGTACTTAACCAGAAGACGCAGGTTCGAATCCTGCCCGCGGTCGAATTTTTCCTTTGCTAAATAACTTGAAACCATATTAAACTCGTGGCTAAGCTGCGCTGGCCACTGCGATGGGTGACATCAGACGCTTTAGGTTTCAAGCAAGTTTTTGCTTCTGAACCGACATGACAACGTCATAGCGTCTCGTACCTGGTTAGGTACGAGACGCTATGACGTTGTCATGTCGGTTCGAAGAAGACGCAGATTCCAATCCTGCCCGCCGTCGAATTTTTCCTTTGCTAAATCACTATCACTACATAGTATAAAACAAGTCGCTTTCTCTGTCCCTATATCCCTATGTATGCTTAAATCTTTTTTTCTTTTGACACTTTCTTCGAGAAAAATTACATCCCGACTTATCACTGCTTTTTTATTTTTCGGGTCTATAAAACGGTAGCCCTTTGTACACTCACTGTACCCAACAAAGATTAGTGAACGAGATTTCACATCTAATTTTTGTCGATTTTCTTTGGGTATGTGCACCATAGCAGGACAGCCAAATATTCTCATATTACTGAGGTCGGGTTTTTGTCCAGTCCATACTTCATGAGGTGTAATGTCTGAGAGAGCATGTGTGGGTGACCGATTAATTATATATGCTGCAGTTGTTACAGCTTCAGCCCAAAAATTCTTCTGTAAATCAGCATTAAGTATCATGCATTTTGCCCGTTCAATAAGAGTCCGGTTCATTCTCTCACTAAGACCATTTTGCTGTGGCGTGTATGGACTGGAAGTCTGATGCAATATTCCGTTTCTCTTTAAGTAATTACTGAAGTTTTTATTAACATACTCTGATCCATTATCGCTGCGTAAAATTTTTACCTTTTTATTTAATTCGTTTTCTACTCGGTTTTTGTATTCAATAAATTTTTCTAATACTTCTGACTTACTTTTTATAGTGTAAACATAAACTTTTCTTGAAAAATCATCTGTAAAAGTTGTAAAATACTTGGCACCGCCAATCGAAGCAACTTGCATCGGGCCACATACATCTGTGTGGACTAGCTCTAGCAACTCATTTGCCCTGGAGCCATTGCTTGGAAATGATTGCCTTGTTTGCTTACCTTCTAGGCAGCTTATACATACATACTTTTCTTTCTGAGATGACAATTGTACACCAGTTGTGCAGCTAGGCAACTTGTGGACGTCATTATAATTTAAATGACCCAAACGTTGATGCCATAGATGTGTATTTGACTCTGCTTTTGCTGACAATGCATACATTTTATTATTGTTTATGTTTAGTCTGTAAGTATCATTTATGAGATCTGCTGTAGCTACTTTCTGTTTATTTATATTGTATATTGAGCAGCCAGTTTTCTCAAAATCTACTTTGCAACCGGATTTAACAATTCTACTTACTGACAATAGGTTTGTGGATAGCTGTGGCACAAATAAAACATTCTTTACTAGTATTTCACTATTACTGCCATCTTTGTTACATACTTGCAAAATAACATCACCACAGCTTTCAACTTGTAAAGTTTTATTATCTGCAATTCTGATTGTGGATATCGGTGGTATTGTTGCATTTTCTAATAAATCCTTATGCATTGTCATGTGCATAGAAGCACCTGAATCTACATACCAATTTATACAATCATTCAGTTGCGCGGCTGAGAATGCTGCCACAAAACCTTTGTTATTATTTTCTTTATCTTGTGATTTATTTTTCAAAAACCAACAATTTTTACCAAGATGCCCATGCTTGTTGCAATTGAAACATCTTGGGCCTTTTGACTTTGACTGATGCTGAGTGTTATTGAACTTAGCTTGAGTATTTTTATGCTTTGTATATAAAGCTGAAGTACTTGATGAAGCCTTTACTTCTTGCAAAAGTTTAGTCTTAATCGAGTCTGCACTTATTATTACCCCTGAGCTTTCAATACCCATGATCATTGGCTTATATTCATCGGGTAAACCTGCCAGCATCAAAGTCCCGAGCCATTCATCATCAACACTGAATCCTATATTTCTCAACTTATGAGCTGAGCTCATGATTTTGTTGATGTAGTCTTCTACGCTGGTGCTTGTTTCTAGATTAGTGTTAATTAAGTCTCGCAATAAACCAACTCTCCTCAATAGACCGGAGTCTTGAAATGCCTGTGATAAATTATCCCAAACCTGTTTCGCTGTCTTGGCATCTTGTATATGTACATAATTTATCGGATCAACTAATAATATTAGTTTTGATTTGGCCTTTTTTTCTTTCTTTGGATCAGTATTTGTACCGTTGACACATTCCCATAAATCATCAAGTTCCAAGTATGCTTGCACAGCGAAATTCCAACTTGTCCAATTATCTCGGCCAGTTAGTTTTTCAATTGGCATCAGAGGACCGTTTGTTGTCATTTTTTATAAAATTATTATAACTGAAATGAAAAAAACTTCGGCGACCGTTATGTCAATTTTTAGGTTAAACGTATTTCTGATCAAAATCAACTTGATTTACGTTTAATTTTCACTGTTTATCATTATCCAGGCAGGGGAGGCCCATAACCTGATGAAATAAATAAATCAAGACTTGTAACTGAAGAAAGACTATTTATTTAGACTAATTATTCTAGAACATTACCGAGCACGTGTAGTGACTTTTTACAGAGGGACGGAGGAAATCATAGAGCAAGCGCACATAGAAATGTGTTATTGCTATTGAACCTTCGCTAGGCGCACGTCTGCGTTTATCCCAACAGCGGCCCGCCCGTTTTGCCGTACATAACAAGTAGGCATATAAATTAAGCATACTATAATATGTAATAAAATCGCATGCTTAAAAAATTAAGCATGTTATTGATTGAAAGGTTAGGAACCCCTGATGTAGTGCCACAGCGCTGGATCTGTTGTATGACTCACCCTGAGCAGGCAGGCGGTGTGGCAGGTGAGGCTGATCTTCCTGTGGACGCCCTGCGCCCCCTCGTCGTCGTGCCTGGTGGCCGGCTCGTTGCGACCACACGCTGCTCTGATCTCGCGAGTTAATCGACGAACGAGGGCCGCTTCGCTGTCATCTGCCGATAGGTTTGTGGACTCCTGCAAAAATAATACTCCAAAATAATTTATTGTATTGGATTGTATCAGTATTGGAGGGGTAGAGGAAGGCCAAAGAAAAGGTGGATGGAGTGTGTTAAAACGGACATGATAGAAAAGAGAATGACTGATGATGTGAATACAATAATAGAATTTGACGGAGAGGGGATAGAATGAGCTTTCTACCATCGGACATCTCGCCATCGGCGTGGAGTTCATCCACATACCCTGGAACCAGTTTGGTCTCATATCGTGCGATTTCAGAGGCATTTTCTCCCACACACGCTTAGGTTATAGAATCAGCTCCCCGTCTAGGTTTTCCCGAGAGACTATAGCATGGGTTTCTTCAAGGGTGTGAAAATATTTTAACAGGGTCGGCAACGCGCAAGTGATACCTCTTGTGTTGCAAGTGTCTATAGGCTACGGTAACCGCTTACCATCAGGTGGGCCGAAAAAAAAACACTCGCCTGATGTAAATCGACCTTTACAATAAAAAAGAAAACAAGTGACGTCATACCGGCGGCTCGTCCAGGTCGATCTGTGTCAGCGTGCAGTTATCCTTCATGGCCGCTAATATAGCTTGAAGCCCGACGCTGCCCAGTCGATTCTCGCGAAGATCTAGCCTCTGAAATTTAAAGAAACCACTTATTAGACAAGTCACAATGTGCTTTTTATTTTCAATGTACTTATAATAAAATAATAATATTTGACTACCTCTGTGGTCTAGCGGTCAGACTGCTGATCGTGGGTTAGATTCCCACAGGACACAAATATTTGTGTGGGTAAAACATGAGTATTTGTGTTTGTTTGGGTGTTTCTTATGTATTATAAGTATGTATTTACAAAAAAAAAAGTATAAAAGTATTTATTATATCCATTGTCTAGTACCCATAGTACAAGCCCTGCTTTGTTTGGGACTAGATGGTGCTGTGTAAAATGTTCCAAAAATATTATTATCTCCTTTATTTAACTTTTCTTCTTATAAATTATATTTTTAAATATTATCATTTCCTTTATTTATCAGTTTTCTTATTATTTACATTTTTAAATATTTTTATAAAATAAATTATAAAACAAAAACATTTAAAAATATAAAAATAGAGGCCCACCGGTATCGGGAACAGGGTCCAAGCTACCGGCGGTCAGGGCTCCAGAGAGAGGAACCTCCTAACAATACGAGCCGTGTCCAGCAGTACTGCTTTCTGGATCAAGCCCTTGACCCAGCCGCCTAACGAGAGCCTCCTAAGATGTATATTATCATTATTATTATAATACTATTACGCCTGTATTCCCCGAAGGCTTGGGAAAAAATGAATGTCTTATTTGTAATCAGCATCCAAGAACACCCATATCAAATTATGGAAAAAAAGTGTGTCGGCCATCTTGGATTTCAAAATGAATGCCAGTATCATAATCAGCACCTTAATAAGCCTAGAAATTCTGACCCATATCAATATATTGAAAAAAAATAAAAAACGGTGTCAGCCATCTTCAATATCAAAATAAATATCAGTTTAATAAT
This sequence comes from Acronicta alni, assembly GCA_964056405.1. Classification (NCBI taxonomy): domain Eukaryota; kingdom Metazoa; phylum Arthropoda; class Insecta; order Lepidoptera; family Noctuidae; genus Acronicta; species Acronicta alni. Next base: position 2,011,826 of record OZ043943.1, read on the forward strand.
CAGCACCCCGAGAAACCTAGAAATTGACATCCATAAATATATGGTTTTAAAATTTAAAAGAAAATTAATTTTCTTTGCAGGTTGTACTTTTTGACAGATGGCGGTCATTCGAGGTCACTGACTTTCCTATTCTTACCTGAAGCCATTCGCCAGCAGGTCAAGCTATCCAAAACTGTCAAATTCTCCCAATTGAACATGAACCTTATCATCATCATCATATCAGCCACAGGAACTCCACTGCTGAACAAAGGCCTCCCCCATAGACTTCCACAAGGACCGGTTACAAGCCGCCTGCATCCAACGACTTCCCGCGACCATTACCAGGTCGTCGTCTCACTATGGGTAAAGAAGCTCAAGGTCACTCAGCGAGCTATGGAGAGAGTTAAGCTTGGTATTTCTCTACGTGATCAAATCAGAAATGAGGAGATCCGTAGAAAAACGAAAGTTACCGACATAGCTGAAAGACTTAGCTTAAGTGAAAGCTTGTGGCAATGGGCGGGGCACATAGCTCGTAGAACTGATGGCCGCTGGGGCAAAAAGGTTCTCGAGTGGAGACCACGCACCGGAAAGCGCAGCGTGGGACGGCCTCCAACGAGATGGATGTACCTTATTACTTAGCTTTAAATTTGAAAATCTATCTAAAAGTAATTTGACAGATTGGGGTAGCTTGATGTGCTTGGCCATACTCACTCACTCAATAAGCGGATCGATAAGCGGATCGATAATCGAAATATTACGTTGCTGAAATCTCTAGTTCCATCTGTCAAAATTGAATGAACGAGTGAGTGAACAGGGTGTAGTGTGTGAGGTGAGTGAGTTGAGTGACCTGCAGCTTGGTTGGAGCTCGCACGAGCGCGGCGAGTGGTGCGGCGGCGTCGGGCGCCAGGCGCGCCGCCTGCAGCCCCAGCGACACGAGCGCGCCGCCGCCCGCCAGCGCCGCCACGCCCTCCGCCCCCAGCGCATTGCGCCCGATGTTCAGCACACACAGCGACTGCGACGACCGCTACAGGAAACAAACAAACAAACAAACTACATTACACAAACAAATCTCAGCTTGACGTATCTATTAAGGCTCATTTTCACTGGTCGTTAACTCAGCTATACCGCATGCGAGGAGACGATCCCCGAATACGACATAACGACTAGTGAAAGACACACACATACAATCATATCTCAGTCGATATGCAACAGGCGGGTGTTCCCGGCAAGCGGCTTAACAACCAATGAAATTCACTGAAAATGAAAATGCTGGCCACCTAGCCGGAAAGCTCGACATAACCGTCCCGCATCCGAAAATCCCCACCCAAAAAATAAGATTAAGTTAGAAATAAGAACTAGACTCGGGAAATTTAAAACCGCCATTCGCTATATTGGGTTCCGACGTGACGTCACTCCGATAGTACACAAACTAGATTTTTGTCGTGATCTATGTTATTTACTAACGGAGTGACGTCACGAGGCGAAACAGCATGGCATTCATCAAAGTTGTTTATAAGGTATTTTTCGGTATTTAATTTTATAGTTCAACTTTCAAAATCCTCTTTTTTAATCTGTTCTTCAACATGTATAAAACCCAATTCGCTATATTGGGTTCCGACGTGACGTCACTCCGATAGTACACAAACTAGATTTTTGTTTATTTACTAACGGAGTGACGTCACGAGGCGAAACAGCATGGCATTCAAAAAGGTGTATAAGGTATTTTTCGGTGTACGAGCTACGCTGTACATTGACCTTTGTAGTAATTAGAACGAGTAGGTACGTCATAATGCACATCGCTATGTTTAGGTGTGCATTTCTCAATTCAATAAATAATTGAACAATGATGTAATTTAAGTAGTGACAATAAACGACTCAACTGAAACGTTCGTCTACTCATTCATAACATAACAATTACATAACCTTAAAATTAAATAATAAATAATATATATATATATATTATTTAATATTGTATATAGATAGATATGTATTTATATATATGTATACTGTACTTATATGTAAGTATACTAAATGTACTTTTATTGTTTAGACAATAAAAGTCGCGTTAAACCTCTCACATCTACCATTGTAGTGCATCTACCATGATCGTCTCTGCACTACCTAAAGGTTGTCTGGTAGAGAATGCCTAAGGCATTAAGACCGCCTTTGTACACTTTTTGTACAATAAGAATAAAATAAATAAACCTTACACAACATAACACATACAGAACATTTACACTGTTGGGCATCGAACCCAACATTCGGTTTTATAAAATTGAAATAAAAATTCTACTGGTTCCTCACGACCTCAAGATTGATTTAAAACAGTTTTCAAAAAGGCCTTATTACCCTATTGGGTAGTATCAGTATAGTACACGAAGCGATTGTCATTAGAACTCTGCAACCCAATTTTTGGGTTACACCGATATCCTGAGGATAGACTGGTTGTCAAGCTTTTTGGGCTTCTGACCACCGCTAACGACTGTAATAGGTGTTCATATGACAACCGGGACCGACGGCTTTACGTGCTCTCCGAGGCACGGAGGGGACTCGATGTGTTAAGGGTCAATCCACAGACTGACCGCGGGCACTAAGCTGATCGGTTGATCAGCTTAGTTATTACTTAGCTACTAGCCCCTCAAAACACCAGATGAACAAAAAAATCTCACCAACGCTTTACTAAGATACGGCGAACAGTTCCTTGTGAGCTGGTTGTTCCACAACACCAAGAAGGCCAGCCCCCGAGCTTCATGACCGCCCACTGAAACCAACAATAAATAAATAAATATTTTTTGGACAATTTTACACAGCGTCCCAAACTAAGCAGATCTTGTACTATGGGTACTAGACAATGGATATAATACTTACATACTTATATACCATAAAAAATGTATACTACATGACTTGGACTTGGATTGCCAAGTGTCTCTGACTTTTCTCAATAGCGAATAGTATTCAGGGACCGTAAACCTTTATAAGTTACGGTACAGGTATCGAAGAATTTAGATTACCTAAACGCCTAAAGGTAACCGCTATCTGGGTAACAACATGTTACCTCTATTTAGGTTCATCATCAACCCATATACTGTCCCACTGCTGGGCACGGGTCTCCTCTCATGTTGAGAGGGATTAGGCTATAGTCCACCACGCTGGCCTAGTGAGGGTTGGCAGACTTCACAAACCGTCGAGAAAAATCTCTAAGGTAGGCAGGTTTCCTCACGATGTTTTCCTTCACCGTTTAAGCGAGTGATAATTAATTATTAATACGCACATGAATTCGAAAAGTCAGAGGTGCGTGCCTTGAGTTCGAACTCGAGAGCTTCGACTTGGCAGTCCAATGGTCATACCACTAGGCTATTGCTATTTAGGTTAGATCATTTTAATACCGGTTACCTAAAAATTACCTTGGTGGAAAAAGTAATATTTTAAATTTTGGTAACACAGCTCGTCGACCCACACAGGCGATGCGAGCCCTTTAACTAATGCCGACGGCACGTGTAAGATAGAGGTAAATTCTATTTCGGTTACCGGTATTGATAATGGTTAATTAAATTTACGAATTAAGGTAACTTTTAAAAATACCTGTAAAATAAATATAGGTTGTAACCGAAAAAATATTGATATTGACCATATCGGTTTCGGTCCCTGGCGAATATGCATGTTTTTTTTATATATATTTTTTTTTATGTGATAGGGTGGGCAAACGAGCAGACGGATCACCTGATGGTAAGCGATTACCGCCGCCCATGGACACCCGCAACACCAGAGGAGTTTCAGGTGCGTTGCCGCCCTTTTAAGGGGTTTGGGCGTCCGGTATCCTCACTCACTCGACGAAACACAACGAAAACGTTATTTCACGCCGGTTTTCTGTGAGGCCGTGGTATCAAGTCCGGTCGAGCCGGCCCATTCGTGCCGAAGCATGGCTCTCCCACGGTAACTAATATATTTTTATTCGATTATTTACATAGTGCTTTGTGCATTGATGGCGTCCGGTAGCAATTATTGAAGTTTGCCAATCTGCATTAGGCCAGAGTCGTGGATCAGCCTAGTCCCTCTCATTCTGAGAGGAGACCAGAGTTCCATTGGGACAGTGTATTTGTCTTCATACCTTGACACCTATGCGGTGACAGTGGGGAAGCGGCTGCGGAGGGCGGTGACTGGGAAGCTTGCTCGGCCAAGGCATCTGCTAGGTGGGCTGTGCCTGCGTCCTAAAATTAAAAATTATTATTAACCATACCATCACAACATTTTAAGAGAGGTAGGGTAGGATAGTAGAAATAACACTGCTTTGAGTTGTTTTGTGTTCTTAACGGTGAGCAACGTTTACAGTGCTCCTCGAGGAAATAAAGAGAGGAAAAAAAAAGAGAGTTAGGGCATAGTGGGAGTAATTCCACCCAAATTGGGGTTGCCCGACTGGGGAAGAACAGACGCCAGCAGGTCAGTCAAGCTATCCAAAACTATCAAACTTACCCAATTGAATATGAACCTTATTAATTTGCATTAAAGTTGAAAATCTATCAAAGAAATTTGACAGATTGTGGTAGTTATTTAGAAAAGGAAAAATTCGTGGCTTATTGGTCATAGCTTCTGGTGTACCTAACCAGAAGACGCAGGTTCGAATCCTTCCCGCGGTCCAATTTTTCCTTTTCTAAATAACTTTAAAATCTTAGCATGGAAAATGCCAAAAATATACAAAAAGATAGATTGTGGTAGCTTGACCTGCTGGCGTCTATACCTCAAAATATATTGAACCCAGACCTCTTACAACATGATTCTCAAGCTAGTCCGCTATAAAATGATGACTGTATAGGAATTCACTAATGATTTTAAATACAAAAAAAAAATCCTTTGGTGTTGGGGTGTCCTTTGAGAAAAGACACTACACCATGATAAGTAATCGTCCTGAGAAATAAAGCTCAAAATGGTTGCAGTCAATTAGTGTAAAATGATTTATTTTGAATACATCAAGTGGATTAAAGTGAAATCCAACATCAATTACTCCATTTTGCTGATTTGGAGATCCATTTCGTCCAGACAGCCGTGTCATTGAGACATATGCATTAGTACCACAAAAACCATGCAAAATAATTGCTTAAGTTACGAAATTTAAGCAATTTTTTTGCATGGTTTTTATCTATTACTAGTTGACCACGCAAACGTTGTTTTTCCATAAAAAAAAAATTTAGGGGTATGAATAATAGATGTCTGCCTATTCTCAGACCTCCCCGATAAACTCAAAATCGGTCAAGCCGTTTCGGAGGAGTATGGCAACGAAAACTGTGACACGAGAATTTTATATATTAGATATGATTATACTGCTTCATTAGTCTAGTAGCTGTAAGATTTTAATCGACAATGTTGATCTACGTGTTAATCACTTAAATATTTGTGTCCTGTGGGAATCGAAACCACGAGAACTCGGGATCAGCAGTGTCGAATCGAACATAGACCACAGAGGCAAAGGTATGCCGTAAGGTGATAATAATGATTTTAAATACAAACAATTCTTTCCTTCGCTGTAGGTATTGGAGGGAACAATGTATGGACCCGGAACAACGTCCTTTGAGAAAAGACTACTATTTAATCTAGTGATGTTGATAATCGATTATCAATAATCGATTAATCGATTATCAACATCACTATCACAGCATTGAGATGACAGGAAGCAAAGATAAATAAATCTTTAGCTTCATTCATTCATGATTATTGATTATTTGAGTGAGTTATACCTTTGAGATAATCAAGATAATTTTGGCTGCTTCGATCCATTATCAATAATCGATCATCAACATCACTAATTTAATCGACGATGTTGACCTACCTGTATGTGGTTGTTCGATAGGTCTAGCAGCTGTATCCTGGTGTTGTATCTTAGTAAGGAGGCTAGTTGAGCTGCGTCTGATACTGCCAACCGATTATCACCCAGTCGCAACTCCCGAATTGAGCTATTTGATTTTAAGGCGATAACTGTAACAAATGAAAAAATAAATATTAATATAGGGGTAGTATTTAATACTTTAACTGTAAATCCCCTTTTTTTCAATCAAAATATTCGAAATTAGCACCAAAAATACTGAATTGCACACTAAATTTGCTCATCAAAGTGTTATTATATACACTTTCTTGGTTTTCAGATTCGGTATCATTCTGATTTGGTTCTGGCGATGTGTGGTCACAGTTCTAACCTAACCGATATCTGTATTTTGCTGCTTAATCAGTAATTTTGTTGCTCAATCAGTATTTTTGATGCGCGGTTTATTATATTCCTTAATATAGTCTTTATAATGTAGGAAAAAATATAAATAGTCTTGAAAACGTTTAAGTTAGTTAAAAAATAATAATATTTAAAGCACTGAATAAATGTGTGCCGTTTAAACGCCGCCATTTTTTTCGGGCTTTGGATGACGTCATATGACACATCTAGTATTTGTTTACCGTTGTTTTATGTGTGAATACCGAAGCCGGTAAATACAATGTTGTGTCATATGACGTCACCTTACGTCGCGACCAATGATGATGTGTTTCATAAGTTTCAATTTTGCTCGCTTATTTTGTGGTTGAAGACTTTTATTCTCAAAAGAAATTACATATAAATTTCACTTAATGAGAAACATAAAATTCGGTAAACTAAAAAATTTTGCACTTTTTATGTATTTTTTATTGTTATTTAGAAAAGGAAAAATTCGACCGCGGGCAGGATTCGAACCTGCGTCTTCTGGTTAGGTACACCAGACGCTATGACCACTAAGCCACCGCGATACCTACCCGTTATGTCGAATTTTTCCTTCACATACTGAATTTACGTCTTTATGGTGACGTCAGTAACACCTATTGAAATGCAAGTTTTTGCTTTTCAACCGACACAACTTACTTTACAGTTAGTTCAATGTCGAACGATGCCACCTTACCTTCTAACTATCTTTTTGTATATTTTTGGCATTTTCCAAATTTTTCCTTTTCTAAATAACTTTAAAATCTTAGCATGGAAAATGCCAAAAATATACAAAAAGATATTTTTTATTGGTTTAAATAGGAACTAAATTAAAAAATACCTTTCAGGTATAATGTGACTACAATAAAGATTTGGGAAAAAAATATTCCAGAAAAATTTAAGTTTCATGCATATTTCGACAAAAGCAGTATCAAAACTACCCCTCGTCTTCTATTTAGCTCCAGTATGGTAACTAACACTTGTATTGGACACCCGTTTTCTAACTACCGTCATTAATTAACGTTTTGTATTTATTACCCCCGTCTTGTATTTAGTCCCCAGTGTGGTAACTACTAGCCTAGTGGTATGACCATTTGACTTGAGTTCGAAACCTCTCACTTTTCGAAATCATGTGCGTATAATAATTAATTATCACTCGCTTAAACGGTGAAGGAAATGTGTGACTACCCCCGTCTTGTATTTGACCCCCGTTTTTTAACTACCGTCTTTAATTTACGTTTTGTAATTATTACCCCCCGTCTTGTATTTAGCCCCCAGCGTGGTAACTATCCTCCGTCTTGTATTTAGTCCCCAATATGGTGACTACCCCCCGTCTTGTATTTGACCTCCGTTTTTTAACTACCGTCTTTAATTTACTTTTTGTAATTACTACCCCCCGTCTTGTATTTAGCCCCCAGCGTGGTGACTACCCCCCGTCTTGTATTTAGTCCCCAATATGGTGACTACCCCCGTCTTGTATTTGACCTCCGTTTTTCAACTACCGTCTTTAATTTACGTTTTGTAATTATTACCCCCCGTCTTGTATTTAGCCCCCAGCGTGGTAACTATCCCCCGTCTTGTATTTAGCCCCCAGCGTGGTAACTACCCCCCGTCTTGTATTTGACCCCCGTTTTTTAACGACCATCTTGAATTTCTGTCTTACACTAATAGGCCCTCCTTGTGTAGCCCTCTCATATCTACTAGCTCATGTATCAAGGATATAGTCCCATTTACCAAGAGATAACAGCGGCTCCCCACACAGGCTGACTCGCTGCTCTGAGCGTACATGTGAGAGCTCTCAGCGAGCGCGCCAACACCAGCACGTGCGTCGTTTATAGCGCTGCCTATAGCACTATCGAGGCCCCATGTTTTAAATCTAGCTCCCTAGCGGTTTTATTAGCGTTCCTGTATTTATTTAGTCTCCAATTTTGTATTTAACCCCAAATGTTGTTTGATAACTACCCCAGATCTTGGTATCAATACAACACCAGTGTGGTAACTACCCTCCATCTTTTATTTAGTCCCCAGCGTGGTTACTACCCCCCGTCTTGTATTTGACCCCCGTTTTTTAACTACCGTCTTTAATTTACGTTTTGTAATTATTACCCCGCGTCTTGTATTTAGCCCCCAGCGTGGTGACTACCCCCCGTCTTGTATTTGACCCCCGTTTTTCAACTACCGTCTTTAATTTACGTTTTGTAATTATTACCCCCGTCTTGTATTTAGCCCCCAACGTGGTAACTATCCCCCGTTTTGTATTTAGTCCCCAATATGGTGACTACCCACCGTCTTGTATTTGACCCCCGTTTTATAACGACCATCTTGAATTTCTGTCTTACACTAATAGGCCTTCTTTGTGTAGCCCTCTCATATCCACTAGCTCATGTATCAAGGATCTAATCTCATTTACCTAGAGATAACAGCGGCTCCCCACACAGGCTGACTCGCTGCAGACACAACGCTCTGAGCGTACACGTGTGAGCTCTCAGCGAGCGCGCCAACACCGGCGCGTGCGACGGTTCCAGCGCTGCGTCCGTCACTTCTAGTTCTGATAGATCTGCGCTCTAGAAAGTAAACCAAAATCTTTTATTACGAACACATTTATCACGCCTATACTCCCCGAAGGATTAGGCAGAGATGTACAGAGGCTAGCACATCAAACTACCCCATCTATATGTCAAATTTCTTTGATAGATTTTCAACTTATAATACAAAGCAATTAGGTTCATGTTCGATTGGGAAAAATTGACAGTTTTGGATAGCTCGATCTGCTGGCGTCTGTACTAACAAGGGAACACAGAAAAACCTGATAACCTTGCTCGACCTAGGAATCGCGCCAAAGACCGTAGCAGTCGCGCTTGTTATTCACTAAAAGGATGAGGCAGTTAAATAACATTGCTTTGAGCTGTGTTGTGTTTCTTACGGTGAGCAAGGTTGCCAGTGCTCCACGATGAAACGTTGTGTTGGCAGTGGGGGACTTTGACCCTTATACTGCCAACCCAACTATTCCTTTTTCAATACAGGGTCAGCAACGCGCAAGTGTTACTCCTGGTGTTGCACGCGTCTATAGGCTACGGTAACCGCTTACTATCAAGTGGGCCGTATGCTTGTTTGCCACCTTAGTAGAATAAAAAAAATTAAAGATGTCAGTTACCTTTTTGATCATCCTGGAAGCCGCTTGCCATCCTCTGATGCCGAACTGTCTCGGCCCACTGATGGCCACGACCGTAGCGCTTTCGTAATACTCTATCATATCAAATATCGCCTCCTGGAAATATAAGAAGACATTGTTTCTTTTATATCAGTAATAGCCTAGTGGTATGACCATTGGACTGCCAAGTTTTTGTCAGTAAAGAATTCCTTGACAGAGTAATAGCATTACATACCATCAACCTGTATTCCCCGAAGGGTTAGGCAGAGGTGTACTAATGTACACCCACATTTCGCCGGTATGTTTAGGTCCCATGTAATAGGGGGCGAGCCTATTGCCATTAACCGGGCACAATTAATCCAGACTCCGAGCTGCTACTGAGAATTTCATAGAAAAACCCAATAACACTTTGCTCGACCTGGGGATCGAACCCAGGACCTCTAGCGTAGCAGTCGCGCTTAGGACCACTAGACTAATGAGGCAGTAATAGCACTTGTTCACTATTAAGTCGTGAAGCCTCTTTTTAAATGTTTTTATTTCTGAAATGGTTCTAATAGGCCCCGCAACATTATTAGTTGAAGAAGTTGAAGGTCTTGAGTTCGAATCCAAGGCACGCACCTCTGACTTTTCTAATTCACGTGCGTATTAATAATTAATTATCACTCGCTTAAACGGTGAAGGAAAAAATCGTGAGGAAACCTGCATACATTAGAGATTTTCTCGACGGTTTGTGAAGTCTGCCAACCCACACTAGGCTAGCGTGGTGGACTATAGCCTAATCCCTCTTAATATGAGAGGAGACCCGTGCCCAGCAGTGGGACAGTATCTAAGTTGATGATTGTATCTTTTTGTATTATTTGGCATTTTCCATGCTAAGACAATCCTAAGACTTTGCACAAAATCGAAGTAAATATAACACTGCTTTGAGCTGTGTTGTGATGGTAGTGTTTCTGGTAAGAAGGCGCAACAAACTCCCCAACAACACATTTGTTTGTTAATTTATGTAAGGGTAAAATTATATAAAACAACATTTTAATGTTGCTTATATTTACTTCTACCTTATTGGTGAGGTTCTTCAAAAAAGTCAGGTGCGTAGTACTCGCAACCGGCGTGTATGTATGACAAGATGTATCAATGTGGTCGAAGCGAAAGAAGTATGCAAGAATCGTAGCAAGTGGCGTTCTTTAGTTTCTGCCTACCCCAATGGGAAAAAGGCGTGAGTGTATGTATAAAAACGCTTCCTCAATTATGCCAAAAACTTAACGAAATTGCCAAAAAAATACTAAACCTGACAAACTATTTGCAAAACACTCGGAATTTCCGCGCTTTGCTAAAGAAGTTAAATGAAGTAATATAAACTATCTTTTTGTATTTTCCATTCCAAAATAAAAATACAAAAAGATAGTAGGTAAGGTGGCATCATTCAACATTGAACTGTAAAGTAAGTCATGTCGGTTGAGAAGCAAAAACTTGCTTTTCAATAGGTGTTACTGACGTCACCATAAAGGCGTAAATTCTGAATGTGAAGGCAAATTTCGACATGGCGGGTGGGTCGCGGTGAAGTCGCAGAAGACGAATCCTGCCCGCGGTCGAATTTTTCCTTCACTAAATAACTGTAAAAGTAAGTAATATATTATTAAATGTTGTTCATATTCACTCACCGCTCCCTCATCATCTATAACAGCCTGCTCTATCTCCAGCCTCCTGAACTGCACCTTCCGCAGGACCGCCTCCAGCGCGTCTGCCGGCGCGCCGCCCGTGAGCGAGCACTCGCCGAGAGTGAGCCGGGGGGCACGCGTGCCTCCGCCAATCGTATTCTCAGGTAACTCCTGGAAAAGACAGTTGAAGATCAGGACCGTCGCAGAGTTGATAAAGCCTATCTGTTTTTACGTTAAAAGGGCCTGTCAATGGATGGGAGACCTTTCAAAGAACCCAACACATCAACTCTTCTAGAAGCCGTAAAGACTATTATACGAAACCGAAACGAATACTATGTGATGTGGTAATGTGGTTATCATACGAAACTATGTGATGTGGTTATCATACGAAACTATGTGATTGGTGATGTGGTTATCATACGAAACTATGTGATGTGGTAATGTGGTTATCATACGAAACTATGTGATTGGTGATGTGGTTATCATACGAAACTATGTGATGTGGTAATGTGCTTATCATACGAAACTATGGGATGTGGTAATCATACGAAACTATGTGATGTGGTAATGTGGTAATCAGATTCGACTGCTAAGTAGTATATAGTATTAGTAACTTCCTCTCTCCTATGTTGCTGTGCCCGACGGGGTCCACAATGAACTATAAATGTAACCTACCATCTAAATAACTTTGTGGAATGCAATAAATATTTTATATATTTTATTAGGTTGCGGTAGTGGGTTCGTTCGTTTTTTCTTTTATCCGTACGAGCTTGGTACCCACTAATAAGGCGGCAGAATTTAGTACCGCCTAAGCCTAAAACCATGTTTTAATTTTTTTTTTTGAAGCTAGATTGCTCCGGCCTATTGTAAATTCTTGGCTCCGGTCTTAGGTGAAGGTACGTACCCGTATCTGCTGCAACACTGTATCGATGCATGACGTGTTATGTCTTCGGCAGGACTCCAGGTACTCGGCCGCGAGCTGCGACTTCGTCGTCGACGACACTGCGGACAAACAGACGAACAGAATGGTGAATTACATTTGATGTGCAAATGGACACATTCTTTAAAAAAAAATAGAACTACTTATTGTATAACTAAAGATAAACTAAGTAGTTTTAATAAAATTAAAATCTGGAGAGGGCCACTCTCATCACCTAGGGGTATACAAAATAGCCTACGACCTACCAACTCTACACAAAAAAAAACTTCAGGGTTCAAGCAGGGTTGTTATGGAGCTCCGTATCAGAAACTATCGGATATCCGACATAAAAATCTATCCGAAAAAGTGGAGATCTGGGTTGTTATGGAGTTCCGTATCCGAAACTATCGGAGATCCGACATAAAAATCTATCCGAAAAAGTGTAGATCAAGGTGGTTATGGAGCTCCGTATCCGAAACTATCGGAGATTCGACATAAAAATCTATCCGAAACAATGGAGATCTGGGTTGTTATGGAGTTCCGTATCCGAAACTATCGGAGATCCGACATAAAAATCTATCCGAAAAAGTGTAGATCAAGGTGGTTATGGAGCTCCGTATCCGAAACTATCGGAGATTCGACATAAAAATCTATCCGAAACAATGGAGATCTGGGTTGTTATGGAGTTCCGTATCCGAAACTAGGGATATTCGACATAAAAATCAATCCGAAACCGTAACCGAGTCTGATAGTATAAAAGATTCGAATAATTTCGGCCGAGCCGATGGACTAACCGCGTCGCTTGCATTATTGAATAATAAAACATCTACAAGATCCGTGCCTTGACTGAAACTATCCGAAATTATAGGATAATCCGAAATCATTTCATATGTAAAGTAGTTTATTAATGAATTATATATTTTTATTTTTAATTATTTATTTTATTTAAGAGAGGTAGGGCATAGGTACTGGGAGTAATTCCACTCAAATTGGGCCAGGTCAGGTGGGCCGTATGCTTGTTTGCCACCTTAGTGGTATAAAAAAAAATTATATCAGTGATTGCGTGACATATTGTATTAATTGATCTTACAAAACGTAAGGATAGGATGACGTGACCTTAAATACAATGAAAAATAATAAAAATGTGTGATAATAAATTTAAAACCAAAGTAAAATCGTTAAGGCTGACCTACATTTTATCTTCCTTTATTGAATGAGTCATACAGAAGTTTATCCCCCCATTCAGACTGCAGTGTGGGGGTTGTGACGTCATCTATGGTAAATACAGTGAAGTGGATATCTGGGTTTATGTGTATTTAACGAGTGTCTTAAAGTGAAGGACGATGACGCAATTTTATAAGATGTTACATTTTATATTTAACATATCTTTTTTATTTACGAACCAATTGAAATAAAACAAACAATAAACGTTAAGTGAAGCTTACCACAATATATTAGTGAAAACCACATCTCAATTGGATAAGCCGTTTCTGAGATTAGCGTGCACAAACGCACAGAGAAACAGACAAAAATTCTATCAATTATTGTTTTGGGTGCCATTTGCATTAATAAAGGTCCCAATAATATTTTTTCTCATATATCTTCCATGTACAGACAGCGATCCGTTACATTTTTATATGTATATACAACGTGTTACAAAATACCCCGTAAAAAATATAATTAATTATCAAAGCCAAAAATTTTGTCAGGTGTCATGTCAGGGAACCAGATTATTTAACAGAAAAGCCTACATACCTATTTTACCTAATAATTGTCCACTTTAATAGTTTTTCTATTTTTCATTCATAAATGTTATTGTTTACCTTTTTTTGGGGTATGTTATACAGCGTTACTACGGTTCTTAAATATTGTGAATGGACTCGTTATAAGGCCCCATTTAACCTCCTTTCGGCTTTACGGGTAGTTTTATGTCGACAGTTCAGCTGGAAAACCAATGTTTAATAAGATCCGGACACAGAACTTGCGAATGTGGATTACCTCATCTAAACCACAAAGTTATCGCTCGAACGCAAATATTACTATAACAACAATAACATTTGACCTACATATTATTGCTTGTCCTTATTTCTGGGCATGACTCATACGCAGGGTTAACACTAGCATATCGTGGGATGCCGTTAAATCGACATTTTCTTATTCTACACACACATAAATAAAATTAAAGTGTTTGTTTGTAATTCCAAATTAAAAGCTTTTCATTAAATGCATAGGAAAGTAATATACAACCCATTGCCGTTTAACCGGGTATAAATCCTAACTTCGAGCTGCTACTGAGAATTAAAAAAAAAGACCATAAACACTGCTCTACCTCGAATCAAACCCAGGCCTTAGCGTAGCAGTCACACTTTCGACCATTTCGATGATCGTGTCAATGTTTAACAATTTGCGAGTATTACAAGGGCCCTATTACATGGGACCTAAACATACCGGCGAAATGTGAGTGTACATTAGTACACTTCTGCCTAACCCTTCGAGGAATACAGGCGTGATGGTATGTTACAAGGGCCTTAGGTTGCCAGTGCTCCGCGAGGAAACGTTGTGTTTGCAGTGGGGGGACTTTGACCCTTATACTGGCAACCCGACTATTAATAATAATAATGGTTTTTATTTCAGACAACAAAAAAGATCCATATTTTGTCAGTAAAATTACATATAAACTAATGTTTGACGACCTCTGTGGTCTAGCGGTTCGAATGCCGGTCTGCTGACTGCTGGTCATGGGGTCGTAGGTTCGATTACCACAGGACACAAATATTTGTGTGGATAAAAACATGAGTATTTGTGTTTGTCTGGGTGTTTCTTATGTATTATAAGTATGTATATACAAAAAAAAAAGTATTTAAGTATTATATCTATTGTCTAGTACCCATAGTACAAGCTCTGCTTAGTTTGGGACTAGATGGTGTTGTGTAAAATGTCCCAAAAAAATATTATTATATATTATTATTTATATTTATTTCATCGTCACAGACAACAAATAAACACAATAAACTACGTAAAAAAAAACAGAAAACTAAATTTAAAAAAATATACATATACATATATAAATAAATATCTAAAACTATTAAAAAGTTGTTTCGTGAGGACAAAAAAGGAGCCTAACTCAGCATTTGCCACTTCATCTTGGTAAATGATGCGGCGCTGGTATTCTGCTAGGACCTCGAATAACAAATATATAGAAATAAAATTTGTTATCAGTGTGATTACAATGTAATATACATAAAGGCTGGCCACACACTGTAATATAAAATGAAATATATATTTTTTTATTTTGATACAATTGATCGTTGAGGGTCTCGAGGCTAATTCATAAGAAAGAAAGAAAGAAAGAAAGAAAAATATTGATTTGGTCAAAACATGTGAGACATTACGTGTATACATAAAGAAAAAAAGAAATGCATTTAAACATGCCCTAAAAAAACTTACGCCGACATTATTGGTGGGGTTCTTCAAAAAGGTTAAGTGCGTAGTACTCCGGCGTGTGTATGACAGGATGTATCAATGTGGTCGAAGCGAAAGAAGTATGCAAGAATCGTAGCAAGTGGCGTTCTTTAGTTTCTGCCTACCCCCATGGGAAAAAGGCGTGTTATTTTTTTATACTGCTAAGGTGGCAAACAAGCGTTCGGTCCACACAGGAAGCGGTTACCGTAACCTATAGACGATTGTAATACCAGGGATATCACTTGCGCGTTGCCGACCAGTAAAACGAAAGAGGAATAGTTGTGTTGGCAGTATAAGGGTCAAAATCCCCCCACTGCCAACACAACGTATCCTCGTGGAGCACTGGCAACCTTGCCCTGCCTTGAGTGTATCATGTATGTATGAATAATAATAATTATAACCCATCCCATATTAGAACAAAGCTCTCCGCGGGGCCTCTACGCGTTGGACCTGTGTCCCCGCGCAAGCCTGCCAAAGGACCGGATGTCTTCCTCACGGGAGATATGTCGAGATATCCAAAGTGGAGATACAAATAATAATAAACATGCAACACTTAAAATGAGGTGCAAAATAAAAACAAAACTGAAATGGTTATTAAGCTTAAGCTAGCCGCGGACAGTGAGTGGGTGAGTGTTCTTGACACATTGAGACGTCTCCGTGGCTCGGAGAGCAAGTAGACCCGTCGGACCCGGTTGTGATACGAACACCTATGACAATCGTTAGTGGTAGTCAGAAGCCCAAAAAGCCTGACGACCTGTCTATTGTAAGGACATCGGTATTGCCCAGAAATTGGGTAACAGAAAACCTAAGTAAAATAATACTGCTTTGAACGGTGTTACGTTCCATACGGTGAGCAAGGTTGCCAGTGCTCCCGCAAGCAAACGTTGTGATTGCAGTGGGGGGGATTTTACCGCATTTTTTATTTTTTTATTTATTTGGGTAAACAAACAGTGACACATTACAAATAAACATTAAAAGATATACACATAATTGAGGAGCTAATTTTGACACCAGCACCGTTTACCACAGTTAACTACAGAATTATGAATAAAAACAGAGTACATTGAAAGACTGGAAGCATTAAATTAAGATATTACGTTTTTAGTCTTATGTTTTAATTTTTATAAATCATTTAATCTGTCAGTGATCATCTTATTAAATACACCAGCGCGCGTGGCCGCAATGTCAATGGACCGTATACTGCAAACCCAACTATTCCTCTTTTAATTTACAGGGTCGGCAACGCGCAAGTGATACCCCTGGTGTTGCAAGCGTCAGGCTATGGTGGACAACCCGAATGCCTCCAACCAAAAATAGAAATTTGTTAAACATTAGGCTTAAGACTAAAGAACAAATAAGTGCTAAAAACCGATGAACATGATAATACAAATATGCATGAGGCTATACTTACAGGGTGTTACAAAATTACCCGTAAAGCCGAGAGGAGGTTAAATGGGGCCTTATAACGAGTCCATTCACAATATTTAAGAACCGTAGTAACGCTCTATAACATACCCCAAAAAAAGGAAAACAACAACATTTATGAATGAAAAATAGAAAAACTATTAAAGTATACAATTATTAGGTAAAATACTTAGGTACGTAGGCCTTTCTGTTAAATAATCTGGTTCCCTAACATGACAGCTTACTAGGGTTGACAAAATGTTTGGCTTTGAGAATTAATTATATTTTATACGGGGTATTTTGTAACACGTTGTATAAGTGAACAGCTTTTATTATAAAATCGCATGCGTGCGGCCACCCTTACAACAGCTATCAACGGGAAACGACTATGACTTCATCGCGCGACCTTGGATCGCTAGTGTCAAGGTCACCGTATAGGGGTGGATTACACCACGTGTACCGATATACGTTCAAGGTCATAATATTACTATGTGGCCTACGTTAATGTTCGCCAATCTGAGTATAAGAGAGGTAGGGCATAGTGGGAGTAATTCCACTAAAATGTAGACTGGGGAAGTACCTCTGAATAACAAAGCTTTGAGCCGTGTTGGGTTCCTAAAGGTGAGCAAGGTTGCCAGTGGTCCGCGAGGAAACGTTGTGTTGGCAGTGGGGAGAGTTTGACCCTTATACTGCCAACTCGTTTTACACGTTGCCGACCCCGGAAACGCGCAAGTGATACCCTTGGTGTTGCAAGCGTCTGTAGGCTACGGTAACCGCTTACCATCAGGTGGATCATAGCATTTCTTTCTCTATCTATTTGTATTTTTTGGCATTTTCCATATGATTTTAGAGCTATTTTAGCGAAGAATTTTTGTTTTTCAGATTTTGAGAACCAAAAACTTGCTTTTCAATAGGTGAGTAACACATATAGCATGAAAAATGCCCAAAAAATACAAAAAGATAGTTAGTAGGTACGGTGGCATCGTTCGACATTTAACTAACTGTAAAGTAAGTTGTGTCGGTTGAGAAGCAAAAACTTACTTTTCAATAGATGTTACTAACGTCGCCATAAATATGTAAATTCAGAATGTGAAGGCAAAATTCGACATGGCAGTTGTGAGTAACGGTGGCTTAGTGGTCATAGCGTCTGGTGTACCTAACCAGAAGACGCAGGTTCGAATCCTGCCCGCGGTCGAATTTTTCCTTCGCTAAAATAGCTTTAAAATCTCTTTCTCTCTTTAGCTACACAATGACTGATGAGTGCCGACATTTGCGACTGATTAAATAGGTAACACCCGCGACGACACTTTCTTCAAAAGATCATTTCAGACATTGCATTATGATTACCACATAATTTCATCATCATCATCAACCCATATATGTATACTGTCCCACTGCTGGACACGGGTCTCCTCTCAGATTGAGAGGGATTAGGCTATAGTCCACCACGCTGGCCTAGTGCGGGTTGGCAGACTTCACAAACCGTCGAGAAAAATCTCTAAGGTAGGTATGCAGGTTTCCTCACGATGTTTTCCTTCACCGTTTAAGCGAGTGATAATTATTAATACGCACATGAATTCGAAAAGTCAGTGGTGCGTGCCTTGGATTCGAACTCGAGACCTTCGACTTGGCAATCCAATGGTCATACCACTAGGCTATCACTGCTTTTTACCTTTTCCCCACATAATTTGATACTGATAACTTTTTATATTTTTATTTTATAGTACGGATAATTATCATTGAAAATTAATCATTTACTTACCTGAGGATAAGGTTTAAAGAAAACTGAGATAAAAAGAAAAATTAGTACATGGCTACGAACTTTAGATTACACACAAACTGAAGAGTTTTTATCACACATCACACACCCACGCGCACACACACAAACACACACATACAAACCCAAACACACACACACACACACACACACACACACACACACACACACACACACACACACACACACGAATGTGCATGCTAGATAAATAAGTTTTTCTGTTTCCTTCATTTAGTTATACTTATTCAGTAGTTTTACTTTATTGCATAATATAGTGTCAAAAAGTGGAAGAAGACACTGACTCCTGTAACACAGGTTAATATTACCTAGCTCAGGAGTCAGGGCTTCAATAAGAAACTGTACCAAATGATGCTAATAAAGAAATTATTATTATTATTGCCTTTATTTAAACTTAAACATATTTTTTTTTATTTTTAAATATTTCATCGTAACATACAAAAAAAAAACATTTAAAAATATAAAAAATAGAAACCCACCGGCATCGGGGGCAGGGTCCAAGTTACCGGTGGTCAGGTTATTATTATTATTAAAGAAATTTATTCTCAAAAAAGTCATTTACATGAGAACGTAATTTAAAAGTAGTTTGTAGTTCATTGGTGTCGCACTATTAACACATTACATAAAATATTTATATTTATGCTATAAGTTAAGTTTAAACGGTTTAAAATCACTTTATTTCTCAAGATTACAATCACTTCGAGGAGAAATAAAAAAAAAATCATAATATTATATCAGAACTTACAATTCACAGAGTGCGTAAACAAATAGACGGTAGGTATACAAAAATATAATACAAAATATTATCGAATAAGTAGGATGTAGGTAGATTTTACGGACTTTACGATTTTAGGGACGGTTTACATGACGACAAAATTGTGTAATAAGATAATTATTTTATAGTAATGCCTTTGAAGATGTGCTCTTTTAATAATCTTTTATAAATTGTTATTGTTTTTGCGTCTTTTATATAATTTGGTAACGAGTTGTAGATCCGTGCTCCTTGATAAAAAATACACTTTCTCCGTAATTAGTTCTAGGTTTGTACAATTTGATGTTATGTGCCCGTCTTGAGCTGCGTGTGGTGTACCTGTATGTTTTTTGTGAATTTTATTTGTGTATGTATATTATTGTTTAAAATTTTTCTTATTAGAACAGATGTGTTGTATTTGTAGATTTGTAATACTAAGTAGGTATACTATAAAAGTACCCACTCAACGTATTCATTTCAAAGTTTGTCATTAATTAGATGCGATATACTGAGCAAGTTTCTTCTTGAATACGTTAAGCGAGCTTACATTTTTTATATGTGAGGGTATTTTGTTATACCTTGACGACGTCTGTGGTCTAGTGGTTCGAGTACCGGACTGCTAATCATGGGGTCGTGGGTACGATTCCCACAGGACACAAATATTTGTGTGGGTAAAACATGAGTATTTGTGTTTGTCTGGGTGTTTCTTATGTATTATAAGTATATATTTACAAAAAAAAAGTATCTTAGTATTATATCCATTGACTAGTACCCATAGTACAAGCTCTGCTTAGTATGGGACTAGATGGTGCTGTGTAAAAATGTCCCAAAAAAATAAAAATACCTACATTTGATGGATACTGCAGAAAATGTTGGATTCGTACCGAAAAACCTAAACATACCGGCGAACTGTTAGTGTAAATTAGTCGACCTCAGCCCAACTGTTTGTAGTAAAAAAATAAATCACATCCGAAACAATAGATTATGTTGTAAAATGTTTTCAAGGGCCTCCGGCAGCGTGACCTCAGAGTAGCGACCTTGAACGAGGTCAAGTTTACTAGTGTATAGTTAGTGCTAGTGCCATTTCGATAAACATGCTATTTTTTAGGGATCTGTACCTCAAAAGGTAAAAGCGGAACCCTTATAGGAACACTGTTGTCCGTCCGTCCGTCTATCCGTCTGCTTGACCCTTTTTCTCAGGAACGCGTGGAGGTATTAAGCTAAAATTTATATCAAATACTCAGGTCTACTGTTCCTTGGAGCTGTGGAAAAATCAAACTTCTAAACCAATGCAATCAAAAGATACAGCCGTTTATGCCGCAAATTTCCGCAAAATTTACGAAAATCGCAAGGGAATCAAAACCTACAGGGAACTTGCCGTGAACTCAGAATCTTGAAATTTGGTACGAAGCAACGTCTTATAGCACAGATAAAGGAAAAATTGCGAAAACCGTAATAAAAATATTTTTAAGTAATAATTTTACAGTTAACTACCCCTTTCCTCATGAACGCGTAGAGGTATTAAATTGAAATTCATATCAAATACTCAGGTCTATAATACCTTTAAGCTGTAACAAAATCAAACTTCTATGTCAACGCAATCAAAAGTATACCTACAGATTTGAACGGAACCCTCGGTGCGTCAGTCCGACTCGCAAATGGCCGGTTTTTTAACTCGTAAAACTAACAATAACAATACTGTGGACGACGTCTATGGTCTAGTGCTTCGAGAGACTGGTAATCACGAATATTTTTTAACGTTGCTCCACACTAGGATTTTCTCCTGTATCGCGGGTGCGTTAACAAACACAAATTTTCACATACACAAACAACCAGACCCGGAACAACTACATGTAGGTCATACAAATATTTCTTCCATGCGGG
Organism: Acronicta alni; assembly: GCA_964056405.1. Classification (NCBI taxonomy): domain Eukaryota; kingdom Metazoa; phylum Arthropoda; class Insecta; order Lepidoptera; family Noctuidae; genus Acronicta; species Acronicta alni. The sequence continues at coordinate 2,033,040 of OZ043943.1, forward strand.
GATCGAACCCACAATTCGTAGTGCAGAAGCCGATCGCTCAGTCGCAGCGCCAACGTATCGTCAAAATATTTATGTTATGAACAATAAAACTTTATAACAAAAAAATTAAACCGCCGAAAAACTGAAAAGCAGAAAATAATAAACGTTTCTTATTTAACCATAATAACTAAGTTCTTATACTAATGTAAGTATACCTAAGTAATTTTAAGTTGGCGCCAAAACAATCGATGAACAAAGATCATTCAATTACTTTAAATTTAAAGAAATAGCCAAATCAAATTAACAATGAAACGTGAAAGCTCCAGCGATGATAATTAACATTCCAAAAAAATTAGCGCCGACTCAGGCGAAGAATTATCAAAATCGGACTACACAGTAAAAAGTTATGCGTGGTCATACATAAAAAAAATATACACGTCGAATTGAGAACCTCCTCCATTTTTTGTTTTTCGTCAGTTGAAAAGTGTTTCGTGTTTGTTGTCTGTTAGTCAGAAACCCAAAAAGCCTGACAACCAGTCTATGCTCAGGTTATCGGTATTACAGATACGGTTCAAGAGAGGTAGGACATAGTGGGAGTAATTCCACTCAAATTGGAGCTACTCGACTGGGTTAGTACCTCCGCCTTGCAGAAAATTGAAGTAAAATAGCACAGTTTTGAGCTGTATTGTGTTCCTAACGGTGAGCAAAGTTGCCGCGAGGAAACGTTGTGTTGGCAGTGAGGGGACTTTGTCCCTTATACTGCCAAATATTCCTCTTTCGTTTTACAGGGTAGGCAACGCGCAAAGGACACTCCTGGTTACCTTAGTTGTATAAAAAACTACCCAGAATTGGATTGCGGAGGTCTGATGGCAGTCGCTTCTTGTTAGACTGGAAGCCGACCTCAACATGGGAAAAGATTCGGAGAGTCATGGTTCATAATTTCGTTTATCACGTCTCGAGGGACAACCGACCTACTTTTGGACGCGGGCCAAGAATATCGTATTTGAAAATATGATTTATGAGTGTATCAACACCTCTGTTATCTTGTACACATGAGTAAAATCTTGTAATGAACGTGTGTTGAAATTATCGCAACCGCCATCTATAGACGCTATAACACCTGACTGGTGCTGATCTTGAGCGCTCGGAAAGGGTTAGGACACATCATACTTCATCATCAACCCATATACTGTCCCACTTCTGGGCACGAGTCTCCTCTCATATTGAGAGGGATTAGGCTATAGTCCACTTCGCTGGCCTAATATTGTGTTTCTATCTAGCTGGTCCCCATAAGCTACAGCAACGAAACCGGTGTAGGCTGATAGCTTTTTCAATGTACCCCTCCAAAACAATAATTATAATACATTGAATATTATTGTTGTTTTGGAGAGGTACATTTAACAAGTTATCCTAACAAGATATAAGGCATGCAGGTTTCCTCACGATGTTTTCCTTCATCGTTTAAGCGAGTGATAATTAATTATTAATACGCACATGAATTTGAAAAGTCGGAGGTTCCCTTGGATTCGAAGTCAAGACCTAAAGAGACCAGCTCCTCAGCAGTTACAGTTGTGCTTAGTACAGACGCCAGCACGTCAAGCTATCCAAAACTGTAAAAAATCCCAATTGAAAATGAACCTTATATCTTTTATTAAAGTTGAAAATCTATAAAATAAATTTGACAGATTGGGGTAGCTTGATTTACTGGCCTCTGAACCACCAGTACCAGTAGACTAATGAAGCATTCCATGTGTTTATGTATGTCCTCACAGACTGAATATAAAGTACTAGTTTTCCGCCCGCGGCTTCGCCCGCGTCGAGTTCGGTTATATCGCGTTTCCAAGAGAACTCTTCAAAAGTCCGAGATAAAACTATCCTATGTTCTTTCTCAAGGTCAACTCTATCTCTGTACCAAATTTCATTAAAATCAGTTCAGTGATTTAGACGTGAAAGCGTAACAGACAGACAGAGTTACTTTCGCATTTATAATATTAGTAGGGATGATAAATCTACGACCGTGGAACGCCGTTTCTCCGAGACGCAAAGTCTCGATGAGTGAACGGGCATCCATCCAAAACCACGACAGCATTGTTAGACTGCGTTTGTGGATTAGCAAACCTACAAGCTAACGTTAGACTGCTTGTCGACAGAGCCGGACCGTGAGTTTAGGGGGCCCTGGGCTAATACGGTACAATGTCGCAGCACTTTGCTGAGTAGGGGTCCTTTTTGGTCTCGTACAGGACTGCTGTAGTATATGTACTTTGTATGTAATGTAGTCTGGATCTCTGTGTGTCTCTGTGGTTTTTCTTTCTTTCTTTCTTCCTTCTTTCTAATACTACTTGGGGGCCCACCTAATTACTCAAACTATAGAAAAAAATGAGTCAGCAAAATATTTGATTCATATTGACTTTGACTTGACTTAGCTGGCCCTTGAATCCACGGGGCCCTGGGCTGAAGCCGAAAAAGCCATATGGTAGATCCGGCCCTGCTTCGAGTCAAAGGACTTATAATATTCAGCCTCATCTGGTTAGACTTTTTTTATACAACTAAGGTGGCTAACAGGCCCACCTGATGGTAAGCGGTTACCGTAGCCTATAGAGGCTTGTAACACTAGGGGTATCGTCATCGTTGCCGACCCTGTAAAACGATAGAGGAATAGTTGGGTTATGGGTTGACAGTATAAGGTTCAAAATCGCCCCACTGCCAACACAACTTTTCCTCGCGGAGCACTGGCAACCTTGCTCAGGGTAAGGAACACAACATAGCTCAAAGTAGTGTTATTTCACTTCGATTTTCTGCAAGGCGGAGGTACTTCCCCAGTCGGGCAGTCTTGAGTGGAATTACTCCAAGCCGACCCCAAAATAGGCCGGCCTATTTTGGGGTCGGCTGATTTTGATGATTCTAACGTCAATCGCTTTCTCTTAATCTTGCGAGTGTCATTAAAGACATAATTCAATGCAGTAAGCAAAATTCCATATGGCGACGAGAGAAATAAAAGAGTCTGTCGGGGCACAGTACGGATACCCAGAAAATTTGATCCGATCTAGAATTTTTAATGGATCCCGACAGCTTAAAGCGCTATATTCCTGACTTGTTTTTTTTTTTCTTTTCAGTCGGTTTTTTTTAATACACTTTTTTATTAAAACCTGTCTCGAAATCCAAGATCATTTTAGTCCAAATTTATGTGTGAGTCAATCTGAAGTGTACAGTAATCAGTGCTCACCTGATGGCTGAGTGCCATGTCTCTTGCCAACATCTACATAATTCACATGCGTGGATATCACACCCACTTATCACGAGCGAGACCGTTAACTAGCTCTAGGGACACACATATACATATAATAGTTGTCCCACAGTGTTCGAAATTCAACCTTTTTAAGTTTGAATGTTAAAGAGGTTCTTATGTCAGTCTATTTAAAAAAGCGAATGACATATTCATATTACAAGTTTGACATTGACAGCAAATGTAAACAATGAATGTTTTATTTGATTTAATTTGTTTGTGAAACATACTATACATAATCTTTCTGCGCTCCTTCTACATATAAAATTTAACTATGCCAAATCTCATACCCCTATGTACCCGGAATATGCTTCAAAAAGGGGTACAAAATTTTCTCTTTTCGTACTATTAAATAGATTTACTATCAGTAGCCCTATCATGACATACGGTGCCGAAACATGAACACTGACAGTTGTACTCGTCCACCACAAATTTAAAGTTGCTCAGCGAGCGATGGAGCGAGCTATGCTCCACACGCATCTCCAAATTCATACTCAATAACAGAAGAGACAAAGCCCGAGCTGTCATCGGAGCCTTTAAAGGGCATTTCGCAACGAATGACATGCTCCATAAAATGAAGCTGGCTTTGAATAATGATTGCAGAGCTAGGAAAACAATGCAGCACATCTTGTGTGATTGTGACGTCCTAGCGACGAAACGGATGAGTCATCTGGCAACGGATACCCGAAGCCAGAAGACTACAGGTTCCTTCCTTTTAGTGGGCTAGCCGCCTTCATGAACCACGTCTTTGAAGAGTAAGGCATGTACCAGGCTGGGGACAACACAATAGATCACATTTGGTCGAAGTGTTGCTGGCCATGCCAGCCCCCACAGTTAAGATAAGAGCTAAGCTCGGCGTTTCTTTAAAAGATAAAATCCACAATGAAGTTATCCGGAAAAGAACTGGAGTCACTGACATATCTTCCCGATTAAACAAACTGAAGTGGCAGTGGGCCGGCTATGTCTGTCGACGGACCGATGGCCGTTGGAGCAGACAAGTCTTTGAGTGGAGACCGCGAATCGGCAAACGTAGTGTGGGACGCCCCCCAGCCAGATGGACCGAAGATCTCAAGAGGGCGGCTGGGTCAGAGTGGATGCTGGCGGAGAACCGCGAGTTGTGACGCGATTTGGGAGAGGCCTATGTCCAGCTGTGGACTGCCATAAGTTGATTTAATTGATCAGTAGCTCGTGACTTATTATGCTTAAAAAGGCGTAAAGGTTTCTCTTATCTTATCAATATATAGATTTACTAGCAGTTCGTTTCTCCACCACGGGGGTGATGATATGAGGGCCAAGCCTACGCCTACAAATACAAAGTCCAAGCTGCCACTGATAATTTCATCAACCCATACACTGTCCCACTGCTCGGCACGGGTCTCCTCTCTAATAGAGAGGGATTGGGCTATAGTCCACCACGCTGGCCTAGTGCGGGTTCGCAGACTTCACACACCGTCGAAAATAATCTCTAGGTTATGCAGGTTTCCTCATGATGTTTTCCTTCACCGTTGAAGCGAGTGATAATTAATTATTAAAACGCACATCAATTCGAAAAGTCAGAGGTGCGTGCCTTGGATTCGAACTCGAGACCTTCGACTTGGCAGTACAATGGTCATACCACTAGGCTATCACTGCTTCAGAATAGAGAATTTCATAGAAAAACCCAATAACACTTTCCTACCAAGGAATCTAAGCCAGGACCTCTAGCGCAGCAGCCGCGGTTACGAAAACCAACCTAATAAGGCAGTTTAACAGAATGATTAGGTATGAAAACAATACTCATTATTTTTGCTCACGCACCGAGCGGTCATAATAATCGTGCAAGATAATTAACCTGAATTGAACCAAATAACAATTAATGAGAATCATAAATTTATGTACGGACGTACATGAGTACTTTGTATTTAACATACCAGTGCTCCGCGAGGAAACGTGTTGGCAGTGGAGGGACTTTGACCCTTATACTGCTTTTTTTTTTTACGTATGGAAATCCTCATGGACTATGCACCTATGGTGTGGTGTGTCGGACTCCACTCATAGGGGGTGACCTACCGACTAAAACCATACGGGTGTTTCGCCTCACCACTTTTTGCTGGGGTTACGGGAGCGAGGCCATTCCTCCGCGACCCCAGCATACTGCTAACCCAACTATTCCTCTTTCGTTTTACAGGGTCGGCAACGCGCAAGTGATACCCCTGGTTGTACAAGCGTCTATAGGCTACGGTAACCGCTTACTATCAGGTGGGCCGTATGCTTGTTTGTCACCTTAGTGGTATAAAAAAAACTATTTACTTATACTTATGTACAGTAAATACCGTTGGCGGCTGACCATTTTTCGACTCTATTCTGTTAATAATTGGCACAAAAATGCTTCTATACAATTAAGGAATGTTCAGAATATAAAAAATAAGTTTCGTTAATCATCAACCCATGTACTGTCCCACAGCTGGGCACGGGTTTCCTATCAGATTGAGAGGGATTAGGCTATAGTCCACCACGCTGGCCTAGTGCGGGTTGGCAGGCACTTCACACGTTACAGGTTTCCTCACGATGTTTTCCTTCACCGTTCAATAGGGTACTTTCCAAATTTTTGAAAACTGCTTATATTTAAAGATTGGGACGAACGACTTAACAGAAAAATTTAAATAAATAAATTAATGTCTTTTTTTTAAAGTCGAATTTATTTTTAATGGTTTTGAATTTACCGCCAAAACGCTCGGTTCGATGACGTCTACTGTGTGACGTCAACTTTGTGTATTGCCTACTCAGGCGAACTTAACATCAAAGTTACACCTTGTTACTTGTGACGTAATACTTTTTCAGTCTGAACAGGTGGATCATTGCGTCATTTAGTTAAAAATAAATAAAAAGGGCATGTGTTAATGTGTCTAGATTATATTTCTGCCCTTCGATGTCCGACGCTTGACCATGGGCCTCTGAGGTCATTGCCCTCAAATGGTAGACGAGTTGGCGACTGTACTATGATTTTATCAGAATACAGAAGCTATGATAGAATCTCTATGATAACATCAAAACACCTGGCAAATGAGTAGCATTGATTTACACAGAAACCACAGACCAGATTTTACTCGATTACCAAAAGAGGTTTGGAAACATAATATGTACTTAGGTATGTAATAACTGAAATAAAACTATTGAAATAAAACTACTTTTTACGGATTTTATCGCGTATATTGATATTATTAATCCCGACGTTTCGGACCCTTTACAGCGTCCATGGTCACGGGTAGACTGAGGTGGTGGGCGTCTTGATGATATAATTACTGACAGCTACGCTACATTTTTTATTGTTACATGATCAATGACATTTATTACTAATTATTAATTAAAACTAGATGGAGCCGGCATTTCCTAGCTGACGACCTCTGAGAAGAAACGCCGAAACCATATATCAATATACGCGATAAAATCCGTAAAAAATAGTTTTATTTCAATATATAATATTCGCGTAAATGTCAGAAATTAATATGTAATAACTTTTAACTAAAAAAAAATGATGATGATTACATGTTTATAAAAGCGAGTGATCTTATCATATCATAAGGGGACTGTCATGGCCATCAACGCATGACCAAATGTGATCTGTTGTGTTGTCCAGCTCCAATTTGAGTGGAATTACTCCCACTATGCCCTAACTCTCTTACCTCATTTTAGCATAAAGTAAATGATATCGCGGTTCGCACTTTATGCTATAAAGCTATTTTGCTTTATATCGCATAACACTCTCTCTCTCTATCAAGCAGCTGTTCGTCGGGCGCTGCCCGCCCGTTGAGCCGTAACATAACAAGTAGGCATATAAATTAAGCATCCCTACTAATTCCCTACTAATATTATAATTCCCTACTAATATTATAAATGCGAAAGTAACTCTGTCTGTCTGTTACGCTTTCACGTCTAAATCACTGAACTGATTTTAATGAAATTTGGTACAGAGATAGAGTTGACCTTGAGAAAGAACATAGGATAGTTTTTATCTCGGACTTTTGAAGAGTTCTCTTGGAAACGCGATATAACCGAACTCGACGCGGGCGAAGCCGCGGGCGGAAAACTAGTGCTATAATATAGCACATAAAATCGCATGCTTAAAAAATTAAGCATAATTATAAATATAGCATTAAGCATGTTATTGATTTATAGCAACTTTGAACACCACTTGTTATAACAGCTTAAAATATAAAACTTGAGAGGTGTCAAGGGACACCCGGATGGAACGAAATTCCTTTCATTAAAATTTAATAATAAAAAATAAAAAAACCTGTATACACTCAACAATTCACAACGCGCGAAATTCAAATATTGTCATTCACTCAATAATATTTGAATGCTTGTCAACAATATTTGAATTTCGAAAAAAGTGTCGTGACAACTTTTTCTTAAGAATTTTTTCCGTCTAGCCCCCTTTCACAACGCGCGATAAGGAACTTCGTTCCAATAACAAAAATTAATGGCGATGGAAAGTCGTCACATAGCGCCCAGAACTAATGACCTTGTTCTCGGATCATACGATCGCCACATATGGGCATCACGCTCATGACTCAATATCTAGACTATAATTACTTACTTTACAATTAAAATCACGTGTTCCTAACATCTCTGAGAACTCACACTTACGACTTACGAGAGTACGAGATACTAATCCAGAATTCTGTACAGAGGGTCTACTCCCTATCTCTGTCAAAGAAGTTACGAGCCGTCCGAAACTTCGGAGTCCGATAAAACAAGTGTCAAATTCAATTTTTCTAACGGGTAAAAACACATCGGGAGTAGGGACCACTGTCAAATTGTGTTGTCATTCATTCTTAGTTCGGGAACCGAACGACTCATCCGTCCGTAGGTGATACGGAGTAGGAAACGCCCGTAACGAAGGTCGAAACTACGGACTTCGTGCTTAGGGAGTAGGCCCCAGATCGTTTCTTATTGACGACGTCGTGCGTTGGATTCCCACAAGACACAATCATCATCATCATCAACCCATATCCTGTCCCACTGCTGGGCACGGGTCTCCTCTCATATTGTGAGAGATTAGGCTATAGTCCACCACGCTAGCCTAGTGCGGGTTGGCAGACTCAGAAACCGTCGAGAAAAATCTCTAAGGTAAGCAGGTTTCCTCACGATGTTTTCCTTCACCGTTTAAGCGAGTGACAATGAAATAGTGAATAAAGTAGGTATAATTAAGTAAATTTTATTCATTTTTTTTTAATTGGTGCAGATTTAGACTACAACGTCTGTTGTTTCGGCTAGTATTGTAATAAGTGCAAATGAAGTTTCAGAGATTATAATCTTGCTCAATGTATCTTTTATTCATTGCTTAATCATTTTTATTTGAATAAAAATCATATCAAAACCAGATCACAGCACATTTCTGCTAGATCTTAGACTAAGATAACAGGAAAATTCTAAAAAAATCATGAGACTTGCTCACGCGCCGCCGCGCAGTCTGACCGCACACACACACACACACACATCGACGCCACCACACATAGACACAGATAAACTATAGAACGAAGCACTCACACACGCACACAGTTACAAATTCTGTACTGTACTAGTACTTAGAAATCACAAGTGGATGAATAACTACATGACGGATAGATCTATTACAAGGTTAAGCTATACTTGGTTTGGTCATTAAATGGATGGGTACTATTCTCAATTATCTGTACCTATCGTTCGGTAAAAGTAAAATGTGACAGTCAGGTCTGATCTTAGGATGCCCAAGTACAGATACTAGCAGATCAAGCTATCCAAAACTGTCAAATTTTCCTAATTTAATATGAACCTTATGACGTTGCATTAAAGTTGAAAGTCAATGAAAGAAATCTGACAGATTGTGGTAGCTTGATGTGCTGGCCTTCACGCGGGCCTTCGAATAGAATACTAGGCAAGGCCTCGTCCATTGCAGGGGTCCAGCAACCAACCACAGCCTGTCATGGTCGTGGCGATTATCCGGGATCTTATGGCCATCATAGAGCAAGTTGTGGGTCTCCGTATTATTATAAAAAAAGGTCCGATCTTAGGATTTTCTTTTATTATACCACTAAGATGGAAATCAAGCATACGGCTTACCTGATGGTAAGCGGTTACCGTAGCCTAAAGACGCTTGTAACACCAGGGGTATCACTTGCGCGATTGCCGACGCTGTAAAACGAAAGAGGAATAGTTGGGTTGGCAGTAACTATAAGGGTTAAAGTCCCTCCACTGCCAACACATTACACAACGTTTCCTCGCGGACCACTGGCAGCCATGCTCACCGCTTACCATCAGGTGGGCCGTATGCTTGTTTGCCACCTTAGTAGTATATAAAAAAGTCCCCCACGACACAGGGCTTGTTTTGTATTCTAGTGCGGAAGCTATCTTCGTGGAACACAACACAGCTCAAAGCAGTGTTATTTCACTTTAATTTTCTGCAAGGCGGAGGTACTTCCCCGGTCGAGCAGCTCCAATTTGAGTGGAGTTACTCCCACTATGGCCTACCTCTCTTAAAACTTAACAAACATACAGTGAACTGAGGATTTTTAAGGTTCTGTTCATGCTCCAAGTTCGTTTGTGGTGTTACCGCATTGCCAAATATTATAATATAATGTGGACTTTGACCCATATATATACTGCCAACCCAGTATTCCTATCTTTCATTTTATAGGGTCGTGAACGCGCAAGTGATACCTTGGTGTTGCAAGCGTCTATAGGCTACGGTAACCGCTTACCATCAGGTGTGCTGTATGCTTGTTTGCCACCTTAGTAGTATATAAAAAAGTCCCCCACGACACAGGGCTTGTTTTGTATTCTAGTGCGGAAGCTATCTTCGTGGAACTGAGAACAGTATCCAAATCGCGAAAAATCACTACTCATAATCCTCGACAGGGTCAAGATCACACATTCTATCTACACCCACAAGTCATGTGTTTTCCTGTAAGAAACATAAGAGCAGAATATTTTTTCAGCAAAATATAATGAGTTTGGTTTCTCGGAACTTTGTTCTATCGTAATTATAATTAGTTTGGCACGACGCGTGTGTCGTTTGAGTCCAATGAATGATCTTCTAAGTACTAAAGTGTGTGTGAACGTAATGATTGGCCTACGTCATACGTTTAGGGCTGTCATTAGATAATACAATATTACACACTTGTTATTTTAAGTATCTAGTATATTTTTTTAGAAACTTTATTAAGTATCTCAAAATTGTGCCTTCTTTATTGTTAACAAGTTTTCTTTTTTTTTAAGTGCGATATCGCCGAAAGAGTTACAAATATTTGAAACGCGACGCCATTTGTCAAAGCGAATATGACGTAGAAGTCTTATTTACCTTTGATTCCTGTCATCTCAATGCTCTGATAGTGATGTTGATAATCGATTATCAACATCACTACAAAAAATGTCAACATCACTCGGTCCGCAGACGTTACACGCCGTCGAGAAAATCTCTCAAGCATGGCTGTTTCCTCACGGTGTTTTTCTTAACCGTTTAAGCGAGTGATAATTAATTATTAATACGCACATGAACTTAAAAAGTCAAGAGGTGCGAGCCTGGGAATCGAATTCTGACTTTGCAGTCCAATAGTCATATCACTAGGCTATCACTGCTTTTTTTACTAATATTATAAATGAGAAAGTAACTGTCTGTCTGTTACGCTTTCACGCCTAAACCGCAGAACCGATTTTTATGAAATTTGGTACAGAGATAGATTACACTTTGGAGAAGGGCATAGGCTACCTTTTGTGTCAAAAGCCCTTTAGGGTGCGGGTGAAGCAGAGGGAAACAGCTAGTTTGTTATAAAATTCACCGCTACACTGACACTGTTTTTAAAAAAAGAGTGTTTATGGAGTTTCTTGCCGGTTCTTCTCCATAAGACCCACTTTTTGGAACCGTGCAACTAGTTTTGACTTTTCAAAAGTGCTACTTTATTGGTCTAATTGAAATAAAACATTTGACTTTGACAAATCAATGGCACTGGCAACCCTACGCAACTCAAGGTGTATTTGTGTGTGTATGTGATGTTACATGTCAATGGAACTGAATAAGTGTGCTTCACCTCTCATCTCTAAATACTTATTATAAAACTAATTCCAAGTTCATGTCTGTCTTTCTGGATCTCCGCTTACTTTTTTTTATATCATTAAGGTGGCAAACAACCATAAGGTACACGTAAGAGGTTACCGTAGTCTATAGACGCTTGCAACACCAGGGGTATCCCTTGGGCTTTGCCGACCCTGTAAAACGAAAGAGGAATTGTTGGGTTGGCAGTATAAGGGCCAAAATCCCCACACTGCCAATACGTTTACTCGCGGAGCACTGGCAACCTTGCTAACCATTAGGAACACAACACAAGGCACAGCAATGTTATTTCACTACAATTTTCTGCAAAGCGAAGTTACTACCAGTTGGGCAGCTCCAATTTGAGTGGAATTACTCCCACTATGGCCTACCTCTCTTCCGTTATTTACTATTATTAAATATTATCATATCTTACCAAATCTCACGTGAACATCGATAACAAAATACACACATACATGTACTTTTAATCTACGGAATATGTGTCAATGTCAAACCGAGCTGCGATAAAAATCGGGTAGTAACGATATTATTAGATCTATAGGACGTAAGTGTAATGATTTGCGAATTGGTTTTAATATTAGTACCTACTCTGATTTGGTTATTATGATCTTTTTTTGTTGACGGGTTGGAACTGCCTCTGCTCTCCCCGCCGCTTCGGGGAGAGCAGTGGGGTATGTCGAACTCCGCTCTGAAAAGAACGATCTACCGACTAAAACCAACCTCGGCGTTTCGCGTCACCACTTTAGTGCCGGGACTACGGGAGCGCTGTAGCAATCGTCCGCAGACCCGATGAGATTAGACCTAAATCTGACCAGAGATTAAAATACTTTTGAAAAGTCAAAATTAGTTGCACGGTTCCAAAAAGTGGGTCTTATGGAGAATAACCGGGACTAAACTCTATAGAAACTTTTTAAAAGTTATTTAGAAAAGGAAAAATTCGACCGCGGGCAGGATTCGAACCTGCGTCTTCTGGTTAGGTACACCAGACGCTATGACCACTAAGCCACCGCGATACCTACCCGTCATGTCGAATTTTTCCTTCACATACTGAATTTACGTCTTTATGGTGACGTCAGTAACACCTATTGAAAAGCAAGTTTTTTCTTTTCAACCGACACAACTTACTTTACAGTTAGTTCAATGTCAATTCGACATGACGGGTAGACATCGCGGTGGCTTAGTGGTCATAGCGTCTGGTGTACCTAACCAGAAGACGCAGGTTCGAATCCTGCCCGCGGTCGAATTTTTCCTTTTCTAAATAACTTTAAAAAATCTTAGCATGGAAAATGCCAAAAATATACAAAAATATGTCTATAGAAACTTCTCTCTATAGTTCCTAACCTCCTCGGTTAGGAACTGTAGAGACTAGTCATATATCGTATACTCATCTCGGTTTAAAGCCTCCTGCGACCAATCCTTCCAATATAGGTCTAGCTCGTCCCACCATCTTCTTTTGGGAATGCACTGACGGCGTCATACGTTATGTGGGTTCCACTCGGTGGTGTTTTTCCCCTTAAGATTGAATTATCCCACATCTGACCTCTATGAACTTGGCTTCTTGACTATTTTCCTACGTCGGGTGCCAAATTAAGGAGATTGCCGAGCTATGGAGATTTCGCACCTCTGACTTTTCGAAATCATGTGCGGTTTAATAATTATCGCTTGATTAAACGGTGAAGGAAAACATAGTGAGGAAACCTGAATGCCCTAGACATTTTCTCGACGGCGTGTGAAGTCTGCCAACCCGCACTAGGCGTGGTGGACTATAGCCTAATCCCTCTCATTCTGTGAGAGGTGACCCGTGCCCAGTGGAACAGTATATGGGTTGATGATGGGTGCCAAGTCCACAACAGTCCACATCTGATTTAAACACAACTCGCCACATCGTCATAACGTTTCACTCCATATTAATTGTGCCAATAAGGATAAATTACTAACATTAAAACAAAATATCAATAGTGTTATCGATTAGTGACAGGGCTTAGCTGTTCCGGTATGATATGAGTGGTAAACAACATGTATTACATACGTACATAATACATCTATCTATATTTTATTACAATGTCACCAATAGAGGTAGGACATAGTGGTAGTAATTCCACTCAAATTGGAGCTACCCGACTAGGGAAGTACAGCCTCCACCTTGCAGAAAATCGAAGTGAAATAACAATACTATGAGCTTGTATGTTGTGTTCCTTACGGTTAGCAAGGTTGCCAGTGCTCCGTGAGGAAACGTTGTGTTGGCAGTTGAGGGACTTGATCCTTATACTGCCAATCCAATTAAGTATTCCTCTTTCTCTTTTGCAGGGTCGGCAACGCGTGATGCCCCTGGTGTTACAAGAGTCTATAGGCTACGGTAACCGCTTACCATCAGGTGGGCCGTATGCTTGTTTGCCTTAGTGGTATAAAAAAAAACTTGCTCGCGGTAAGAAGCGGCGGCTTCTCATGCGCTCTCGGTTTCGACCATGGACTGAATTACGGCTGAAAACGAGAGGTATACCAGCCTGAATTCCCTAAAGGGTTAGATAGGGGTGTACCAATGGAAACCCACAGCCAAACAACCAGTTGCTACTGAGAATTACATAGAAAAATCCAATAACATTTTCCTCGACCTTGGAATCGAACCCTAGACCTCTAGCGTAGCAGTCACGCTTGGGACCACTAGACTAACGACGCAGTTAGCAGCAGACTGTCTGGTATTATTTTATACCCGAAGCCTACAGACTACAGGTTCCTTCCTCTTAGTGGGCTATCCGCCTTCATGAACCACGTCTTTGAAGAGAAAGGAATGTACCAGGCTGGGGACAACACAATAGATCACATTTGGTCGAAGTGTTGCTGGCCATGCCAGTCCCCACAGTTAAGCTTGTGGTACCACTCGCATCTCAAAGGACACACAGTCCCACTATGCCCCACCTCTCTTAAAATAAATAATTTACTCGTATGTGATGAATAAGAGACAGTATTTTTTTTTGTCTAGATTTGTTTTCATCGTCCGACTGGCAGTCTGCGGCTATTCTGATTTAGGATAGAACGATTCTTAGTCACTTTTAGCCCAAAAATAACATAATGTAACGCATTATATATTTAGACTACACAAACCTGGTATTTTCCTATGTTTTCTCAGCTACTCGTATTTTTGGCAACGATTACTAATCTGCAATCATTATTGTGTAGTAACAGAGGTGAGAATTGGCCATTAAATTTTCGTTTTTGGAAATAATTAATAATAATATTTTTGGGAGATTTTAAACAACACCATCTAGTCCCAAACTAAGCAGAGCTTGTACTATGGGTACTAGACAATGGATATAATACTTATACTTAATATACTTTTTTTTTTGTAAATATATACTTAGAATACATCAATAGAAATTGCTGCTTACCCGCGATAAATATACTATGACGCATTCTAAATACTCATTAGGTACATTTATTGTGGTCCACAAGTTAAATGTATGTTACAATGATAAATAAATTAATAAATATTCATGGACATATTGATTTCTGACATTTACGCGAATATTATATTATAAAACTACTTTTTACGGATTTACACGTTATATTGATATAATTATATATTCTTGGACAATTTTAAACAGCACCATCTAGTCCCAAACTAAGCAGAGCTTTTCCTGAGGACTAGACAATGGATATAATACTGTTATACTTTTTTGTACATACTTATTAAGAAACACCTAGACAAACAGAAACACATAAATTATTTGTGTTCTGTGGGAATCAAACCCACGACCAGTAGAGCAGTCCGACACGCGAACCACTAGACTACAGACGTCGTCAAACGATGGATATAAGAAACATGTGAGGGCCTTGTTAAGCACAGCAAATGTTGGAGTCAACGTCAAATATATTTATTTCAAAACCATTAAAATAAATTCAAGAGAGGCAGGGTATCATCATAATCATGATTATAAGTGGGAGTAATTCCACTCAAATTGCTGCCCGACTGGGGAAGTACCTCCGCTTTGAAGAAAATCTAAGTGAAATAACACTGCTTTGAGCTGTGTTGTGTTCTTTACGGCGAGCAAGGTTGCCAGTGCTCCACGAGGAAACGTTGTGTTGGCAGTGGGGAGACTTTGAACCTTATACTGCCAACCTGACTATTCCTCTTTCTCGACAACGCGCAAGTGATACCCCTGGTGTTGCAAGCGTCTAAAGGCTACGGTAACCGCTTACCATCAGGTAGGCCGTATGCTTGTTTGTCACCTTATGGTATAAAAAAATAAAATATAATCACACTATGCTAGAGATTAGTATTTATGGAAAATTTTATGATAAACATCATGTTATATCAGTGTATCGCCCACCTAACAGTTATTTTCCTTTATTCCGCTGATATGGTTTTTGGCAAGCGTTGTAATGTTGTTTTTATTATTGTGTTACTCACGCCGGAGTGAAATGACCGTTGAAATAATATGTTTGGGTGTGTTTTAGTCTATTTTTATAAATGCTTCGAAATCTTTCTCATCACGACAGTATTTATTTTGATAATAACCTACTCCAAAAAGTCATCATCAGCCGAGCCTTTCCCAAACTCTGTTGTGACGGCTTCCAGTGTCACCAGATGCGGCTGAATATCAGTATTTTACACGAGGCAACAGCCATCAGACTTCGGCAACACAATGTTCTGGGTAATACCGATATCAAAAGGAGGTTGACAGGCTTTTTGGACTTCTGACTACCACCATAGATGTTCGTATGACGATAGGGGCCGACAGCTTTAGGTGCGGCGCGAAGGTGTCTCAGTGTATTAAGAACGATCACCCATCCACAGACTGACCGCGGCTAGCGCAACTTAACCTTGCAGATCGGTTGATCAGACTAATTATTACTTGACCACGCTATTACTATTCCAAATAGTCTAATCATAAAATATATAATGATTCTTTTTGAGAATAAGTTCTCTTCGGAGTAGGTCACACAGTCATGGACAATGCACACAGTAAAATTAAAAACAGAAAGAAAGATAAACTTACGCCGACCTTAATGGTGCGGTTCTTAAAAAAGGTCAGGTGCGTAGTACTCGCAACCGGCGTGTTTATATGACAAGATGTATGAATGTGGTCGAAGCAAAAGAAGTATGTAAGAATCGTAGCAAGTGGCGTTCTTTAGCAGTTCTTTTCCCATGGGAAAAGGCGTGAGTGTATGGATGTATGTACATAAATAAAGAAAACAAAAAAAATGTGTGCCCCACGGCTGCGTCAAATAGTTCCCAGTTCAGAACACTGGTGAGCTGCCTGGCGCTGGTTTTCAACTGGACCTTTAAAAGTGGCTTTTGACTACTAACATTTTACACAGCCCCCAAAACGCTCATGACGATCATTTTATAATTAGAATAAATCTATAGTATTGAGTAAAATACGTGAGGAATCAGGTACCTTCTTGAAGGTGTCTGAACTGCAAAGCGACACTGGGACAACGTGATAGAAAAGATAACCTCTCAACCTGAGAGAAAGTCCGTAATTAATTATTATTATAATTTAGGTCAGGTATGCAACCGGAGTAATAAATACAGAGTTCTTGACATTATTAGTACATATTCATTCGTTCCATACTCTGAACCGACATAGTATATTTAAACGAGGGTAATTATTATTCAAATAAATTTGATGCATTGCATCCTGCGGCCGTACGAAATCGCTGGCAGATTTCTATACTTCCAATTAGGTACAAAAGCCAGCACATCAAGCTACCCCAATCTGTCAAATTTCTTCGATTGATTTTCAACTTTAGGTTAAAGTAATAAGGTTCATTTTCGATTGGGAAAATTTGACAGTTTTGGATAGCTTCACCTGCTGGCGTCTGTACTACGAAACAACGAACGCATACACAGACTTATTCATACACACGTTCCATATTTTGCCCTTCAGGACGGCTCCTATTCGACGTACAGTGGGGTCCTACACTACGCACACCTAGATGCGGTATCAATATCAACGTCAAATAATTTATTTCAGTTAGACCATTGAAATAGCACTTTCGAAAAATCAAAATTAGTTGCACGGTTCCAAAAAGTGGGTCTTATGGAGAGTCTCCACTCGAGAACTCGTTTGCTCCAGCATTTGTCAGTTCGCCGCGAGATGTGACCAGCCCATTGCCACTTTAGCTTGTTAATCCTTTGAGCTATGTATGTCTGCAACTTTAGTTCTTAGAGACTTCTTAGACTCGTGGAGTCTTGATTTACCAAGCTACGCCCGGCAATAGGCACACTATAACAACTCAAATCTATTCATCTCTGATACTAAGCGCGAAAACACATTTTTTCAGACCGTTTACAGCGTCCGTGGTCCGTCATGTTATGATCACGGGCTATAGCCTCGGTAAAGGATCCGAAAAGTCGGTCAATAAACGTTATAAAACCCGTAATTTGTAGTTTTATTACAACTTTAATGTGTTTTTTAAAAGTCAACGTAATAAAATGTAAAAATTACGTTGAAAAAGTAGCACATATTTCTATCTTGAGTGAATGATTTTGAGTTTCACTAATCGGACAAATCCGAGCAGTGGCCAACTCTCGTCGCACGCAGTATACATAATTAAATCTAATGTCGAAAATAATCTATTGTTGAAAGACGAACGTACCAAGCAACGTGTAAGCATTTCAGATGGATCATTAATTTTATCACTTAATTATTTGATAGTTACTTAATAATTAATTAGTAGGTAGTTAGGTACTTAAATATTGATAGTTAAGTATTTAATAATCCCTACAAATCTCTCTGTTACGCTTTCACACCTGTTGTGAAATTGATTTGATTGTGAGTTGGGGTCTACTCCCTAAGCACGAAGTCCGTAGTTACGACCTTTCGTTACGGGCGTTTCCTACTCCGTATCACCTACGGATGGATGATTCCTTCGGGGCCCGAACTAAGAATGAATGACAACACAATTTGACAGTTATCCCTACTCTCGATGTGTTTTTACCCGTTCGATAAATTGAATTTGCCACTTGTTTTATCGGACTCCAAAGTTTCGGAGAACTTTCGAACGGCTCGTAACTTCGTTGACGGAGATAGGGAGTAGAACCTCTGACCCGCTGAACCTATTTTAATGAAATTTGGGACACGGATAGATTAGACGTTGGAGAAAAACATTGCCTACCTTTTGTCTCAAAAATTGCTTTCAGAAGCGATTGAAACCGCGAGAGAGAGTTAGTTGATTGATAGTTCTTATTAATTCGAGGAAAGTCTTAATGTTTTATTTGCGAGTTAGTGTTAGTGGCAAACCAAACGAGCATACGGCCCACCTGATGGTAAGCGGTTACCGTAGCCTATAGACGCTTGTAACACCAGGGGTCTCACTTGCGGGTTGCCGACCCTGTAAAACGAAAGAGGAATAGTTGGGTTGGTATGGGACAAAGTCCCCCACTGTCAACACGTTTCCTCGCGGAGCACTGGCAACCTTGCCCACCGTAAGGAACACAACACAGCTCAA
This sequence comes from Acronicta alni, assembly GCA_964056405.1. Taxonomy (NCBI): domain Eukaryota; kingdom Metazoa; phylum Arthropoda; class Insecta; order Lepidoptera; family Noctuidae; genus Acronicta; species Acronicta alni. The sequence continues at coordinate 2,051,828 of OZ043943.1, forward strand.
AGCAGTGTTATTTCATTTCGATTTTCTGCTAGGCGGTTCTTCTTATCGTGTCTATAGTTAAACTATTATCGAAGAATTAGATTAATAATATCAATATAACGCGATAAAATTCATAAAACGTAGTTTTATTTCAATAAAGGAGTTATGTTAATGTTAAGAGAAACAATGAGATGATGTTAAACTTTTTAATGATCTCAGTGGACACTTACTCATCTACCTACTTCCTGCAATATCCTAAAATACACATAATAATTTAGTCATCACTGACATCATAGTTCAAGATAAAATCATATGTGAAATTGTTAGTCAAAAAACCAATATGGTTGCAACATGTAATTTTTTTCTAGGAAAAGCCTAATGTACTAATTAATATTATTACTCGTTTTTAAGTTTGAACATTAAAGTGTCTTTTGTCAGTATATTTTAAAAGCTTATGATTCTTTTACAGCCGTACGTAGACAAAGAATATTTTAATTACTTAATTCAATATAAGGTTTTAAATTTAATAACTAAGCTGATCAACCGATCTGCAAGGTTAAGCTGCGATAGTCGCGGTCAGTCTGTGGATGAGTGACCATTCTCAACACATCGAGACCCTTCCGTGCCTCGGAGGCACGTAAAGCCGTAGGTCCAGGTTGTTATACGAACACCTATGACAATCGTTAGTGGTAGTCAGAAGTCCAAAAAGCCTGACAACTAGTCTATCCTCAGGGTATCGGTATTACCCAAAAATTGGGTTGCGAAGGTCTGATGGCAGTCGCTTCGTGTAAAATACTGATATTCAGCCGCATCTGGTTAGACTGGAAGCCGACCACAATATAGCTGGGAAAAGGCTCGGAGAAAGAAGAAGAATTTAGAGTATTTATAACATTATTATTATACTGTATAAATGTTAGCTATCTACTCTCCAGCGCAGTGATAGCCTAGTGGTATGACCATTGGACTGCCAAGTCGAAGGTATCGAGTTCGAACCCAAGGCACGCACCTCTGACTTTTCGAATTCATGTGCGTATTAATAATTAATTATCACTCGTTTAAACGGTGAAGGAAAACATCGTGACGAAACCTGCACGCCTTAGAGATTTTTCTCGACGGTTTGTGAAGTCTGCCAACCCGCACTAGGCTAGCGTAGTGGACTATAGCCTAATCCCTCTCAATATGAGAGGAGACCCGTGCCCAGCAGTGGGACAGTATATGGGTTGATGATGATGATGATCTACTCTCCTACTCCATATAAACTTTAGCTATGTCAAATCTCACACTCTTCCGTTTTTTTGTACCACTAAGGTGGCAAACAAGCATACGGCCCACCTGATGGTAAGCGGTCACCATAGCCTATAGACGCTTGCAACACCAGGAGTATTATTTGCGTGTTGCAGACCCTTTCAAACGGAAGAGGAATATTGAAATAAAACTACTTTTTACGGATTTTATCGCGTATATTGATATTATTAATCCCGACGTTTCGGACCCTTTACAGCGTCCATGGTCACGGGTAGACAAGAGGAATAGTTGGGTTGGCTGTATAAGTGTCAAAGTCCCCCCACTGCCAATACAACGTTTCCTCGCGGAGCACTGGCAACTTTGCTCACCGTTATGAACACAACACACAGCTCAAAGCAGGTGCCAACCCAACTATTCCTCTTTCAATACAGGGTCGGCAACGCGCAAGTGATACTTCTGGTGTTGCAAGCGTCTATAGGCTACACGGTAACCAGTTAGCATCAGGTGGGCCGTATAACGTATGCTTGTTTGCCACCTTAGTAGAATAAAATAAAAAAATAGTGTTAATTCACTTCGATTTTATATTTATTTCGCATCTATTAGGCTAGCTTCTTCTTTTCTCATATATTCGCAAATAATTATCATCCAAAAAATACGAAATCCTTGTAGCGTCTATCAGCTGTTTCTATTTGTCATGAAAACAACGAGACAGACCGTATGTAATGCAGATAAAATCCAACACTGATAACATGATTACGTAACATTTTGATAATGTAATGTAACAGAGATCAACACTTAACATTTTAAATGAAGTTGCCAATGCTCCGCGATGAAACGTTGTGTTGTCAGTGGGGGGACTGAATCTTATACTGGCAACCCAACTATTCTTCTTTCGTTTTACAGGGTCGGCAATGCGCAAGTGATACCTTGGTGTTGCAAGCGTCTATAGGCTACGGTAACCGCTTACCATCAGGTGGGCCGTGTGTTTGTTTGCCAGTTTAGTGGAATAAAAAAAAAGCTAAACATTACACAACAGTTTGACGTCTGTGGTCTACTGATTCGAGTGTCGGACTGCAATTCTTGAGATCGTGGGTTCGATTCCCACAGGACACAAATATTTATGTGATAAACATAAGTGTTTGTGTTTTTCTGGTAGTTTCTTATGTATTATTTAAGAATGTATTTAAAAAAAGTATACAACCATTCATTGTCTAGTACCCTTAGTACAGTCAACAAAAGATATTGGTATACAGGTGGCGAACGAAATCTGCATCTTTACACAGATTGTGATTTAAATAATTACCCGTCAAAGGGTTTGATGTGTAGCAGCTTACAATACCTGCGTTTTGACACATATTGCGTGATACATAATTACACAATCTTTAACAAAACACAGATGTTAATTAGCTGCCTGTATACTTAACTCTTTTGTCGACCGTACAAGCTCTTCTTAGTTTGGGACGAAGTTGCTGTGTAAAAAACATCCCAAAATATTTCATCACAACCCATATACTGTCCCACTGCTGGGCTCGTGTTTCGTCTCACAGAATGAGAGGGATTAGGCTATAGTCCACCACGCTGGCCTAGCGCGGGTTGGCAGACACGACACGCCGTCGAGATAATCTCTAAGGCATAGAGCCTTGCTGATTGGTTTATCAGCGTAACTGTTAATAAGCCATGAGCCCTCTTGACACAGGCGGAAATTCTAGTGTGGGTTAACATTTTTAAAACAAACGAAATACATGCTTCCATGCTTCTAACAAGGAATGTAATTATCTATTTGTATTTTTTGGCATTTTCCATGCTAAAATTTTAAAGTTATAAATTAGCAAAGGAAAAATTCAACCACGGGCAGGATTCGATCCTGTGTCTTCTGGTTAGGTACACCAGATGCTATGACTACTAAGCCACCGCGATATCTACCCGTCGTGTCGTATTTGATGAATGTGAAGGCAAAATTCGACACTACGGGAAGGAATCGTCTGGTGTACCTAACCAGAAGACGCAGGTTCTAATCCTGCCCGCGGTCGAATTTTTCCTAATTTTTGCTAAATAACAAGAAATGTAAATTCAAAATAACGTGGGTAATTAACATAAATTATGTATAAAAATAACTAAATAACAAACGTAATTTTAAATTATGAATAAAAATAGACGGAGATAATAAATGAAACATATGATATTCAAGGCGCAACAAAAAAATTAATCACAATAATATAGAAAATTTACATTTTATGCTAATTTTTATAGTGATAGGTAACTTTTGAGTTGTTTTGCTGTTTCAATTATTCTATTATTTGGTATGTATACATATTAGTACTGTATATGAGCCGTGTTCGCCACGGTCAGTCTATGGATGGGAGATTGAGACACTTCTGTGCCTTGTGAAACACGTTAAACCATCGTTCCCAGGTCTCATATGATTACCAATATTCATATGAAGAGAGGTGGGGCATAGTGGGAGTAATTCCACTCAAATTGGAGCTTCCCGACTGAGAAAGTACCTCTGCCTTGCAGAAAATCGAACTGAAATAACGCTGCTTTGAGCTGTGTTGTGTTCCAAGCGCAAGAGCAAGGTTGCCAGTGATCCGCGAGGAAACATTGCGTTAGCAGTGGGGGGACTTTGACCCTTATACTGCCAACCCAACTATTCCCCTTTGTTTTACAGGATCGGCAACGCGCAAGTGATACCCCTGGTGTTACAAGCGTCTAAAGGTTACGGTAACCGCTTACCATCAGGTGGGCCGTATGCTGGTTTGCCACCTTAGTGGTATAAAAAAAAATCATTCACTTAAACGGCGAAGGAACACATCGTGAGTTTGTGAGATTTTTCTTGACGTTGTGTGAAATTTGCCACTAGGCCAGTGTGGTGGACTATAGCCTAATCCCTCTCAACCTGAGAGGAGACCCTTGCCCAGCAGTGGGGCAGTATATGTGTTGATGATGATAGACAGATTGTGACAAGATGATAACATGCATACGGATTGCCTGATGTTAAGCAGCAACCACAGCCTATAGACGATAGCAACACCAGTGGTATCACTCGCGTTGTCATCTTGACGCCTCAGTTAAATGAATGTGAATGGTTGAATCTAGATTTGTTTTTTATTTTTAACATAACATTTCTCATTGCTCATGCACCATGTACCTTAGATATATTCTTGGGTTGTCGCCATATAAAATCCTAGCTACGCCCTTGGCTCACCCCCTATTATATGCGAACTGAACATGCTGATGAAGGTGTACATTGGTACAACTCTGCCTAACCCTTCGGAGAATACAGATGTGAAGGTATGTTATGTTATTATCATAATTCTTCGAGCCTTTTCCTTCCATATCGAGGAATATAAGTATTTTACACGAAGCACAACCCAATATCTAGGCAATACCGATATCCTGTTAGACTGGTTTTCAGGCTTTTTGGGCTTCTGACTACCACTAATGATTGAACATAGGTGTTCATATGAAAACCGGGACCAACAACTTTACATGGTAGGTAATGTTATGTTTAATAATAAAGGCCGTGACCATGGACGCTGTAAAGGGTCCGAAACGTCAGGATTAATATTATCAATATAACGCAATAAATTCCATAAAAAGTTGTTTTATTTCAAGGTTATTATGGTCTTTGTCTTCGCGTCTAGGTAAGCGTAGTGTAGGACGCCAGGTGGAGTGACGACTTGCAGAAGGCAGCTGGCAGTGACTGGATGAGGAAAGCCGAAAATCGGGCTTTGTGGCGTTCACTAGGAGAGGCCTACGTCCAGCAGTGGACGAATATGGGCTGATGATGATGGTCTTTGTTCTGGGTATTGTGGCTAAGTAATAATTTAACTGATTATATCTGCAAGGTTCAGCAGCACTTGCGATGGTCAGCCTATTGGTCGGTGACCATTCTTAACATATTGAGGTAAGGAGTGTGCCTCAAAGAGTATATATATCTATTATAATGGTGTACAATAAAGTATATATAAATAAATAAAGCTGGAGAAGGAAGACTAACTTAATAAAGTAAGAGTCCCAGATTTACATACAGTAAGGATCCGGATTCTGTAATGGAACCTCCTTTGTCAGGATTTTTATTGAAGTTTGACAGAAATTGCTCACAAAGACTAAGCTATTATATTTTTTAACAGATGTTAAAATTAAGTAAGCAGTCATGTCTTAAATATAATTATGTCAATAGACATGGCTGCTAGGTTTTTATGAGAAACTGTTATTATTTTCTAGACAAAAAAATCTGTTTTTTTTTTTCATATTGTCAGGTCTATCAATAAATCTTATGAGTATAGTAATTTATCATTTTTTAATTATGAATAAAGAGTTTAAAGACAAACAAATTATGAGATTCAGCAAAATTTATGATGAAAATCAAAATTTCGATTGGCTTGTCAGAAAAAAGGTCGGCTTACCATCTTGCCAAGGGTTTGCAGGTTCGAAGTACTGTGTGACTATGAGATCCTCGTCAGGGAAGCGCACCGAGCGAGGTGCCTTTTTTTTCTCCTTGCACTCATCACTTAAAGCACTATTGTTGTCCCCACACTGTCGTAACTCCGTTGTTACACTCTCATTCGGGCATCCCGTAGCTTTATCAGGGTCGGTAGACATATCTAGCGTGTAATCTATCACATATTACTTGAAACGACCACATTAGCAGACACAAATGTTAACATAAAAAAAATAATAATTCAATTCATAAACACACAAGTTTCAACACAAGTAGCTTCGAGATCGATTATTTAATATTAACAACACGAAAACCACGTTAATTCACCGGCCATTGCGTATTTTTTTCGCGTTTCGTTTAAGGTTTTTTTTCCATACAATTTTTTTATTGTTCGTTTCGAATCAAAACATTCCGCACCTTTCATACACCGATTGCCGCCATATTGGATTGAACGACACAAAAGGAAAGTTTACTCCATTGACTGCTAGAGGGCGTAACTTGAACTTAGTGTTGCCATTGTAACAAAACATGGTTTTACTTTAAAAAAAGTTGTTTAATGACATCTACCGTAGAGTAGCGGAACTAAATAGGCAATAAAGTTTATTTAATCTTTCTTCACTGAAATAATACATGGCAGAAGTACCCGCCTTAGATAGAGGAGTTTCACATCAAGAATAGACTCATCGATTATTCAATTGCGAATACTTTAATTCTTTAGCCATATCTGCAGAAACTAAGGCTCCATGGTAAGAAGGCTGGTCATCCAGGGCCAAGTTGAAGGAAGACAAACATGTGGACGATCTCCAACTCGCTGTGTACTGACCTTATTATGATAACCTTCAAAGACCACAGAGATTAATGGCGAAGCATTTCGAAAGCCGTGACGCTCAGAAGAGAGAACGATGCTGACGAGAACCCAGCGAGCATCGTTATTACCACGACCACTCTGACAAGAGTGCCCGACTAATAAGAAATGGGACGAACTGGGCTAGAAATATTGGCCGCGATCCCCTCAACGCTAGCTAATTGACATCTGCAGCTCGACTTCACTCACTGTTGGGTATAGGCCTCTCTTCGTAGTTCCAATTTCTACACTCTTGTGCCAGTCTCATCCATGTCTTCTCTGCGATGGTAAAAATGTTGTCCGCCCAGCTCGCTAGCGGACGACTAACATTCCTTTTCTCAGTCGTCTGCCGTCACTTTGTCACAGCTTTACTCCACCTGCCATCACCACGCCTTGCCATGCCAGGTGTGCCCATCCAGCTCCATTTGATTTCCATCAGAGGCGTCTTTACCTATAATGCAGGCTGTGCGTTGTACATGGGCGCAACGGTCCTGGAGGACGTCGAGGCCCACAAGGCCGCGGAATTCTTAAATATTACGGAAATATTCACATCATGGCATCCAAAACTGTCAAATTTCTATATAATAATTGTCCATTGGGAAAATTTGACAGTTTGTGGTAATGTGCTATTATTTGTACCCATTCCACTTTGCCCGCGGGCTTACTAGAGGGCGCTAGGGTAATTATTGCACACAGGCGCTACATGAGCTAATAAAGAGACTCCTCTGAGTTCCATTATTCATTTTCCAACGTCAACACTTTTGTCGCTTACGGATACGAGGTTAGGAACTCGATCTATCAGTTTTATGCCAAGCATAGAATGCTCCATTGCTCTTTGAGCAACTCTCAACCTGTACAGTCTGGGGCCATAAGTCCAGTAGCATGTCAACGATCATATTCGCTTGCACGGTACTGCGCGTATACACACATGTGTGAGTGATTTCAATGCAAAAATTTACCCGTCAAACAGTATAATTACGAGAAGGTGATTGTGTGTGTCAATACTTGACAAAGATAACAATATAGTTTTGTTTTGTTTTCTTCATATAAGTGTTCGCATCGAACCAATGAGAGAGTGCGATATACGAGATCGTGTATGTGTGCAAAATGATTGTTATAGATAGAGTTAGATTTGTGAAACTGCTAATGAATTATGACCCCGACCGTACACCGTCTCCTCTAAGAGCGTCCATGTCTCGCACCGTATTCGGCTAGCTGCAGCTATAAAAATCAAACACAATTTGGGTAACTAAAATTATTTATTCAAACTCAACATCACATAGGTATATAACATATTTATACACGCAACTTTCACTTAAAATCTATATTTATGTATAACTAGTCGTTTACACTTAATAACGATTTAATTTATTTTTTAATAGCGCAATATTATATACAAACTTTTTAGATTTTATAACAGCAACCCAGTACACAAAGTATGGAGAGCTAGGAGAGTTTTGTTTTTCAATGATAATTCACAGATTATAAAGCTGGGTTTCACGTACTATCTTTCCACAGATTATGTAATATTGATGTATCGATTTGTTTATAAACTATCGCGCTATTAAGACCTTAACACTATGCAGTAAACAACTCTTGTCATGAACTACAAAAATTCAATTTTTTTAGTGCTTAAAAATTTAAACGATCTGTTTTGTAAATTGTTACCAAATTGCACGAGCTGTGCCAGAATGATGCAAAAAGGGAACGTAAATAAGACTAATGTAATAAAAATACATATCTGCAAAAGACGTAATCGAAAATAGCGAACGTATGGCGAAGCGAAATCGGAGCGAAGCGAACGCGTGGCGAGACCTCATAGTTACCTCATTTGTAGGCTGAAAATACATTACTGAACAGGACAATATAAAGTAAGATAATAAAGGAATAATCTTTCAATTTACGCATCGGATTTATAATGCAAGGAAATCTTTTTAATTTGTAATGTATGGAGTTTTTCGACTGCCTCGGTTCGCTTTCGCTTCACTACGCTTTCGCTATTTGCTTATAATTAAGAATTACTGTGCAAGCTTGCTTGCTTATTGGTAGCATAGAATATCAGTGCAATAATAGATTCAACGTTTTTATATCATAACATAAAAATTTTAAATCGTTAGATTTGCCCTCACCGTACCTATACCGCTCGAAAACGTGTCCATATAGAGATGAGTGCATGCACACATTCCGTATTAGAGACAGAGAACGACAGTGTGCAATATTCAGTATGAGTGAACGAGACAATAACAGATTCGATACTTCCGATGTCAACTAGTTTACTTACGGTAACGTGACAATTATTTGACGCGGTAGGGCGCATCTAATGATTTAAATCTTTGCATAACAGAATTTATACTGATTTCTGACATTGACGCGAATATTATCATTGATATTCGAGTTTTACTCTTCTAAGCGTCTGCGCAACTGTATTGGAGTCCATCCAGTCTACCGAATGCGGTAGTATATAACATAGTAGGTACCTATAGACATTCTACTTCAAGAAGACCTTTATATCTTTGACATAATGTTCAAAATTAAATAATTCATCATTCTTCATGACATAGGATCTTATAGTAGCTTTATAATAATAATATTATTATTAATGCCTTTTTGCTCACGGATTACGCGAATCGCGAAGGTGGAGCCACAGTATATTTTGTCTCACTTTAACTTGAGTAATTTACTATTCTGGTCTTTTTTTTTTTGACGTCACGAGTATACAAATACGGGACGTGTCATGTGACATCATCCAAAAAATGGCGGCGTTTGAACGGCACAAATTTATTCAGTGTTTTAAATAATATTTAAAAAAATAATTTAAACTTTTCAAAAATTATTTATATTTTTCCTTACGTTATAAAGATGTAAATAATTAACTTAAAAAAAAAAACATGCATATTCCCTATTCTCGATTAAAATGACATTGAAGTTTATTGTATCACAAAAGTAATGATTTAATTGTGTATTCGTTCACCGCATTTTTTGTCACATATTTGTGTCGTTGGCGTACAGAGCACGCGCTCGCTTGTCGCGTTTACGTGAAAATGGCGTTCAATAGGTTCCATGAATTCTGTTAAGAATCCGAAGAGCCGGTAGTAACAATAGTATCAATATAACACGATAAAGTGCGTATAAAGTTGTTTTACAACATAACGTAGTTTTAATATTTATTATATTTTTACATCGAACCTTAGCCGACAAATTGTATAGTCGACCATGAAAATGCTTTCGCACTTTTGATACAATATTCCATACAAATTAAATTTCACTAAGACGCATTATGTCAGTGTCACTTGGACTTGCAAGCAAAAATAGACCTTGTTGTTTTGTGATATGGAAACGACATTCACTCTAAAGGTTGTATAGCAATTTTATAGTCGACTAAACCAATATTACATTTTTTATAAAAAATATTTTAATATTTTTCGTATCTTTTATATTTATAATTTATAAACGTTTGGACGATTTTATATAATTAGTAATTTTAATAACTAACAATGTTTTAGAAGTTTTTTTTTTAATTTTAGACTAACAAAAATCTTTTAATGGTATGACTAATTTTGACTTTTTCAAAAGAATATATTACCTATAGTGGGATGTTATTACAAACAAACCATGGTAAAGACATCAAGCTACCCCAATCTGTCAAATTTCTTTGATAGATTTTCAGCGTTAATACAAAACAATAAGGTTCATATTCAATTGAGAAAATTTGACAGTTTTGGGTAGTTTGACCTGCTGACGTCTGTAATGGGGTGAATAGGGATAAAGGGGTGAATCTGAACAAACAAATTTAAAAGTGAAATGATTATCAGATTTAATTATTAATTGGAAAAAAGGACTCTAATATTGTTCTTAAATTATAATAAACTATTAGAAGACCTTGTTGGCATTATCATCATCAACCCATATACTGTCCCACTGCGGGGCACGGGTCTCCTCTCATATTGAGAGGGATTAAGCTATAGTCCACCACGCTGGCCTAGTGCGGGTTGGCAGACTTCACAAACCGTCGAGAAAAATCTCTAAGGTATGCAGGTTTCCTCACGATGTTTTCCTTCACCGTTTTAAGCGAGTGATAATTTAATTTGTTGGCATCAAACTATAATAATTAAAACTGAAAATCGCTTTCAATTTTGTCCCGATTCACCCTTGTATCAGTGATAGCCTAGTGGTATCACCATTGGACTGCCAAGTCGAAGGTCTCGAGTTCAAAGCACGCACCTCTGACTGTTCGAATTCATGTGCGTATTAATAATTAATTATCACTCGCTTAAACGGTGAAGGAAAACATCGTGAGGAAACCTGCATGCCTTAGAGATTTTCGCGACGGCGTGTGAAGTCTGCCAACCCGCACTAGGCCAGCGTGGTGGACTATAGGCTAATCCGTCTCATTCTGTGAGAGGAGACCCGTGCCCAATGGGACAGTATATGTGCTGATCCATGTATCCCTGTTCACCCCAACGGTATTGTAATTGATTCGATTTTTATAGACTATTTTTAACCAACTTCCAAATAAGAAGTTATAATATATATATATATATAGTTTAAATAACTAAAATTCGAGTCTGATTAATGTTATTTATGTTTATAGCCCTTCTCCAGGGGTTATAAACATAAATAGAAAAACGAATGGAGAAGGGGTGCCAGAGATAGAACTGAATGGAAAATGTTTCGAGGCCTTTGCCAAAAGGCACACTGAATTTAGAGATATCCTATTAATTTCCCACATTTACGCGAATATTATACATTGAAATAAAACTACTTTTTACATATTGAATAATTGAATATTGAAAAGTAAAAAGTGCGGTAATAAATGTCACTGATCATGTAACAATGATAATGTAGGGTAGCTGTCAGTAATTATATCATCAAGACGCCCACCACCTCAGTCTACCCGTGACCATGGACGCTGTAAAGGGTCCGAAACGTCGAGATTAATAATATCAATATAACGCGATAAAATCCGTAAAAAGTAGTTTCATTTCCAAATTAGAGATATCCTCTAAATGAAGAAAATAAACACAAAACAGGATGGAGTTCAGGATAGAGGGCTTATTGATTGATGATTATAGCATCATTGAAGCCTTTTACAGCTATTCTGTGGTCGGTTTTCAGTCTAACCAGATGCGGCTGATAATCATTAGATATGTTAGGCTGAAGATCGATAAAAATTGAGCGAAAAACAGCTCACAACGCGTTGTGGTCAATTATATTTTAGTAATTCCACTCAAATTTGAGCTGCCCGACTGGGCAAGTATCTCCGCCTTGCAGAAAATCGATGTGAAATAACACTGTTTTGATCTGTGTTGTGTTCCTAACGGTTAGCAATGTTGCCAGTGCTCCGCGAGGAAACGTTGTGTTGGCAGTGGCAGACTTTGAACCTTATACTGCCAAGCAAACTATTCCTCTTTCGTTTTACAGGGTTGGCGACGCGATACCCCTGGTGTTGCAAGCGTCTATAGGCTACGGTAACAACTTACCATCAGATGGGCCGTATGCTTGTTTACCATAAAATTGGAACTATAATGTTAGCACATAATTGCTTAGCGGCAGAGCAGAACTATTTAATACCTAAAATAAATTGTGATGTATTTTTTTCAATCTTATAGTTTAAGCGTTTGATATTATCCCCACTAACATTATAAATGCGTAAGTAACACTGTCTGTTACGCTTTCGCGCCTAAACCGCTGAACCAATTTTGATGAAATTTGGTACAGAGATAGATTAGATCTTGGAGAAGTATATAGGTTAGGCTTTTGTCTCAAAACGCCCTTTGGAGTGTAGGTGTAAACAGATACGTTGTTAATAAATGTCTTAAAATTTTATTTTGATCTGTTATCGTCGTGCGACGGGTTGTTGAGCTCCCTAAATTATGGTCGAGTTACACAATGACTGATGCATGCGTGCCGTCGGTTGGGACTGGTCTACTCAAAGCGGCTATGGCTCTTTCTTCAAAAGACCATTTCAGACATTGCCCTACATTGTGACACTCACATATTTGATATTATTATGTCTGGACTTTAAAAGAGACTATGATTCTCTGAGTTTGTTTCAGCGTTTCTTCTCAGAGGTCGTCAGTTAGGAAATGCCGGAGTCATCTAGCTTAAAAAAATATATAAAACATTACTTGTAAAAGTGTCTTTAAAAGATCTATTTGCAAAATAAAATATCATTTATCATTTAATATTTGAAATAAGTGGCATTATATTTTCTCTCTCTCTCTCTCTTTAATTGTTTTAAAATTAACAAGACAGGATGATAGGAGAGATTTGAAATTTGGGCAAAACAGTGGTGTAGCATAGAGTGCGTAAGGTGCGGTCCGCGAAGGACGAAACATTGGCGGGGGAGGTACTTAGCAGTAAAAAAAAAAGCTGATTTCCTTCAACTTTCACGAAGAAGTTCTGTACCTTTATAGAAAAGAGGCGCGAGTTAATAATATCTAGTCCCAATTTTATTTCCCCAAAATAAAATGTGTGAGAAATAAAGTCCTAGAGTGGCGACCACGCATAGGAAAGCGCAGCGTAGGACGGCCCCCAACTAGGTGGACGGACGACCTCGTGAGGGTCGCAGGGAGTCGGTGGATGCGGTCTGCGCAAGACCGATTTTTGTGGCGATCATTAGGGGAGGCCTATGTTCAGCAGTGGACGTTCGTGGCTGATAGATAGATAGACAGTCCCAATTTAGTTGGGGTTATAATTTTTGTGTATATATTAAACACTATAATAATAAACCTCGTCGCTAAGAAAATTGGTCCTACATATTCCGTCTATAATCGAAGCAAGCAAATGAATTTGCAAGCGAAACCTATAGGATAGTCGGCTATATTGTACAGTCAACAAAAGAGTTCAGTATACAGATAGCAAACGACATACATTATCTTTTTGTATTTTTTTGGCATTTTCCATGCTAAGATTTTAAAGTTATTTAGCGAAGGAAAAATTCGACCGCGGGCAGGATTCGAAACTGCGTCTTCTGGTTAGGTACACTAGACGCTATGACCGCTAAGCCACCGCGAGTCCAACCCGCCATGACGAATTTTGCCTTCACGTTCAGAATTTACGTCTTTATGGTGACGTCAGTAACACCTATTGAAAAGCTACATATGCATATACTATATGCATTTTTATACAGATTTCGACATAATAATTACGCGCCAAAGGGTTAGGTATGTAGCTGCTTACAATACCTACGTTTTGACACATATTTCGTGATAATTACACTATCTTTATCAAACACACAGATTATTAATTAGCTGCCTGTATACCCAACTCTTTTGTTGACCGTACCGTTGGTTTAATCGTACCAGTTATTTAGAAAGAATGAAATATATTTATTGATACAGTCTTGGACAATGTACAGAGGCCTGCACATCAATCTACCACAATCTGTCAAATTTCTTTGTTTGATTTTCAACTTTAATACAAAGACACAAGTATCTTTTTGTATATTTTTGGCATTTTCCATGCTAAGATTTTAAAGTTATTTAGCGAAGGAAAAATTCGACCGCGGGCAGGATTCGAAACTGCGACTTCTGGTTAGGTACACCAGACGCTATGACCACTAAGCCACCGCGATACCTACCCGTCATGTCGAATTTTTCCTTCACATACTGAATTTACGTCTTTATGGTGACGTCAGTAACACCTATTGAAATGCAAGTTTTTGCTTTTCAACCGACACAACTTACTTTACAGTTAGTTCAATGTCGAACGATGCCACCTTACCTTGTAACTATCTTTTTGTATATTTTTGGCATTTTCCATGCTAAGTGATGACGCGATGAAGTAGATCGCGGTGGCTTAGTGGTCATAGCGTCTGGTGTACCTAACCAGAAGACGCAGGTTCGAATCCTGCCCGCGGTCGTATTTTTCCTTTTCTAAATAACAAAGACACAAGGTTCATATTCAATAGCGAAAATTTGACAGTTTTGGATAGCTTGACCTGCTGGCGTCTGTACACAATAATATCAAAAACATTACGGAAGAAATAACCGCGGCTATAGCAGCTTAACCTTGGAGATCGGTTGATCAGCGTAGTTATTAGATTAGATCGTCAATCGAATTTATCGTAAAAGCCAGTATGACGACACGTTTGGCGCAGCGGCTGAGCATTCGGCTTCAGTGCCACGGGTTATGGGTTCGAACCCACACTGAAAAAACATTTGTATGGCCTACATGTAGTTTTTCCGTGTCTGGGTGTTTGTTGATGTGAAAGTTCGTGTTTGTAAACGCACCCACGATACAGGAGAAAATCCTAGTGTGGGGCAACGTTTAAAAAAAAGTAAAAGTTGTTTAGATTTTAACTTTTGCTGCTCCGGTTAAATATTACAGTTAAATTTAACTTACATTACTTCCTAGCTACACTAGGGACCGCTATTCATCTTATATATAATGTTCCCATGTATATATTCTATATTTTTGGTCTGTATATTAATGTATATATGAAACTTAACTATATTTTGTATATATGTGTGTCACTGATTTTCTTTTTTAATTTTTAGATCGAGGACGCCATCTGAAAAGAAAAAGTAATTATTAAAATAACTTTTCAGTAAAAAAAATCCGACTTCAAGCTTTGTGTGTAAAAAACCGTTCGAGTTGAACTAATATATCGCTTAATAACGAATCCACGCGGATGACGTCACGGGCCATCCATTTATTGTATACCAAAACCTTCTCCAGAATATAACAAATACTTTTCTGGAAAGTGCATCAAAATCGGTTCAGCCAAACGCGAGATAATCGCGGACAAACATACATACATACTGGTAAAACTGAGAACCTTTTTTTTGAAGTCGGTTAATAAATACGAAAGACTAGTTTTCTTTTCCTCCTACGAACCTTTTCTCAACGATATTGGGGTCGGCTCCCGGTCTAACCAGATGCGGCTGAATATCAGTATAGTACACGAAAGCGACTGCTATTAGACCTCCACAACCAAA
This sequence comes from Acronicta alni, assembly GCA_964056405.1. Taxonomy (NCBI): domain Eukaryota; kingdom Metazoa; phylum Arthropoda; class Insecta; order Lepidoptera; family Noctuidae; genus Acronicta; species Acronicta alni. The sequence continues at coordinate 2,067,282 of OZ043943.1, forward strand.
TTTCTGGGTAATTTATTTTATTTATTTGTTTAGTCATTTATTTCAGGCATCCATGGCCTATAGATACAACTAACCTTACAAACTAACATACAGGGTGTTTGGTAGAACGTTGAACATACGAAAATGGTGGTTAGTTGGGGTTATCTGCTACCCACTGGGCCCAAATTATTTAACCTTGGCCGCACCGTTTTTTTTTTTTACTTTTTTTTAATTTCACAGAAAATTATCAGTTTTTTTTAATGCAAGTCAAAGTTATGCCTCGTATTTTTTTACATCTTTTTGTACCTTTAAGGACTCATAACTTTTTTTCCAAAACAACATCCTGCCTGTTTTACCCGTCACAAGTAAAGATATTCGAATTTAAAGTTAAAAAAAACTGGTAATTTTCTGTGAAATTAAAAAAGTAAAAAAAAAAAATTTGGGCCAACTGGGTAGCAGATGACCCCAACAAAACACCATTTTCGTATGTTCAACGCTCTACCAAACACCCTGTATATACATTAAACTAGCGACCCGCCCCCGCTTCGCACGGGTGCAATATACATGTAATACATAATTATAAACCTTCCTCTTCAATCACTTTATCTATTAAAAAAAACTATAGACATTCTACTTCAAGAAGACCTTTATATCTTTGACATAATGTTCAAAATTAAATAATTCATCATTCTTCATGACATAGGATCTTATAGTAGCTTTATAATAATAATATTATTATTAATGCCTTTTTGCTCACGGATTACGCGAATCGCGAAGGTGGAGCCACAGTATATTTTGTCTCACTTTAACTTGAGTAATTTACTATTCTGGTCTTTTTTTTTTTGACGTCACGAGTATACAAATACGGGACGTGTCATGTGACATCATCCAAAAAATGGCGGCGTTTGAACGGCACAAATTTATTCAGTGTTTTAAATAATATTTAAAAAAATAATTTAAACTTTTCAAAAATTATTTATATTTTTCCTTACGTTATAAAGATGTAAATAATTAACTTAAAAAAAAAAACATGCATATTCCCTATTCTCGATTAAAATGACATTGAAGTTTATTGTATCACAAAAGTAATGATTTAATTGTGTATTCGTTCACCGCATTTTTTGTCACATATTTGTGTCGTTGGCGTACAGAGCACGCGCTCGCTTGTCGCGTTTACGTGAAAATGGCGTTCAATAGGTTCCATGAATTCTGTTAAGAATCCGAAGAGCCGGTAGTAACAATAGTATCAATATAACACGATAAAGTGCGTATAAAGTTGTTTTACAACATAACGTAGTTTTAATATTTATTATATTTTTACATCGAACCTTAGCCGACAAATTGTATAGTCGACCATGAAAATGCTTTCGCACTTTTGATACAATATTCCATACAAATTAAATTTCACTAAGACGCATTATGTCAGTGTCACTTGGACTTGCAAGCAAAAATAGACCTTGTTGTTTTGTGATATGGAAACGACATTCACTCTAAAGGTTGTATAGCAATTTTATAGTCGACTAAACCAATATTACATTTTTTATAAAAAATATTTTAATATTTTTCGTATCTTTTATATTTATAATTTATAAACGTTTGGACGATTTTATATAATTAGTAATTTTAATAACTAACAATGTTTTAGAAGTTTTTTTTTTAATTTTAGACTAACAAAAATCTTTTAATGGTATGACTAATTTTGACTTTTTCAAAAGAATATATTACCTATAGTGGGATGTTATTACAAACAAACCATGGTAAAGACATCAAGCTACCCCAATCTGTCAAATTTCTTTGATAGATTTTCAGCGTTAATACAAAACAATAAGGTTCATATTCAATTGAGAAAATTTGACAGTTTTGGGTAGTTTGACCTGCTGACGTCTGTAATGGGGTGAATAGGGATAAAGGGGTGAATCTGAACAAACAAATTTAAAAGTGAAATGATTATCAGATTTAATTATTAATTGGAAAAAAGGACTCTAATATTGTTCTTAAATTATAATAAACTATTAGAAGACCTTGTTGGCATTATCATCATCAACCCATATACTGTCCCACTGCGGGGCACGGGTCTCCTCTCATATTGAGAGGGATTAAGCTATAGTCCACCACGCTGGCCTAGTGCGGGTTGGCAGACTTCACAAACCGTCGAGAAAAATCTCTAAGGTATGCAGGTTTCCTCACGATGTTTTCCTTCACCGTTTTAAGCGAGTGATAATTTAATTTGTTGGCATCAAACTATAATAATTAAAACTGAAAATCGCTTTCAATTTTGTCCCGATTCACCCTTGTATCAGTGATAGCCTAGTGGTATCACCATTGGACTGCCAAGTCGAAGGTCTCGAGTTCAAAGCACGCACCTCTGACTGTTCGAATTCATGTGCGTATTAATAATTAATTATCACTCGCTTAAACGGTGAAGGAAAACATCGTGAGGAAACCTGCATGCCTTAGAGATTTTCGCGACGGCGTGTGAAGTCTGCCAACCCGCACTAGGCCAGCGTGGTGGACTATAGGCTAATCCGTCTCATTCTGTGAGAGGAGACCCGTGCCCAATGGGACAGTATATGTGCTGATCCATGTATCCCTGTTCACCCCAACGGTATTGTAATTGATTCGATTTTTATAGACTATTTTTAACCAACTTCCAAATAAGAAGTTATAATATATATATATATATAGTTTAAATAACTAAAATTCGAGTCTGATTAATGTTATTTATGTTTATAGCCCTTCTCCAGGGGTTATAAACATAAATAGAAAAACGAATGGAGAAGGGGTGCCAGAGATAGAACTGAATGGAAAATGTTTCGAGGCCTTTGCCAAAAGGCACACTGAATTTAGAGATATCCTATTAATTTCCCACATTTACGCGAATATTATACATTGAAATAAAACTACTTTTTACATATTGAATAATTGAATATTGAAAAGTAAAAAGTGCGGTAATAAATGTCACTGATCATGTAACAATGATAATGTAGGGTAGCTGTCAGTAATTATATCATCAAGACGCCCACCACCTCAGTCTACCCGTGACCATGGACGCTGTAAAGGGTCCGAAACGTCGAGATTAATAATATCAATATAACGCGATAAAATCCGTAAAAAGTAGTTTCATTTCCAAATTAGAGATATCCTCTAAATGAAGAAAATAAACACAAAACAGGATGGAGTTCAGGATAGAGGGCTTATTGATTGATGATTATAGCATCATTGAAGCCTTTTACAGCTATTCTGTGGTCGGTTTTCAGTCTAACCAGATGCGGCTGATAATCATTAGATATGTTAGGCTGAAGATCGATAAAAATTGAGCGAAAAACAGCTCACAACGCGTTGTGGTCAATTATATTTTAGTAATTCCACTCAAATTTGAGCTGCCCGACTGGGCAAGTATCTCCGCCTTGCAGAAAATCGATGTGAAATAACACTGTTTTGATCTGTGTTGTGTTCCTAACGGTTAGCAATGTTGCCAGTGCTCCGCGAGGAAACGTTGTGTTGGCAGTGGCAGACTTTGAACCTTATACTGCCAAGCAAACTATTCCTCTTTCGTTTTACAGGGTTGGCGACGCGATACCCCTGGTGTTGCAAGCGTCTATAGGCTACGGTAACAACTTACCATCAGATGGGCCGTATGCTTGTTTACCATAAAATTGGAACTATAATGTTAGCACATAATTGCTTAGCGGCAGAGCAGAACTATTTAATACCTAAAATAAATTGTGATGTATTTTTTTCAATCTTATAGTTTAAGCGTTTGATATTATCCCCACTAACATTATAAATGCGTAAGTAACACTGTCTGTTACGCTTTCGCGCCTAAACCGCTGAACCAATTTTGATGAAATTTGGTACAGAGATAGATTAGATCTTGGAGAAGTATATAGGTTAGGCTTTTGTCTCAAAACGCCCTTTGGAGTGTAGGTGTAAACAGATACGTTGTTAATAAATGTCTTAAAATTTTATTTTGATCTGTTATCGTCGTGCGACGGGTTGTTGAGCTCCCTAAATTATGGTCGAGTTACACAATGACTGATGCATGCGTGCCGTCGGTTGGGACTGGTCTACTCAAAGCGGCTATGGCTCTTTCTTCAAAAGACCATTTCAGACATTGCCCTACATTGTGACACTCACATATTTGATATTATTATGTCTGGACTTTAAAAGAGACTATGATTCTCTGAGTTTGTTTCAGCGTTTCTTCTCAGAGGTCGTCAGTTAGGAAATGCCGGAGTCATCTAGCTTAAAAAAATATATAAAACATTACTTGTAAAAGTGTCTTTAAAAGATCTATTTGCAAAATAAAATATCATTTATCATTTAATATTTGAAATAAGTGGCATTATATTTTCTCTCTCTCTCTCTCTTTAATTGTTTTAAAATTAACAAGACAGGATGATAGGAGAGATTTGAAATTTGGGCAAAACAGTGGTGTAGCATAGAGTGCGTAAGGTGCGGTCCGCGAAGGACGAAACATTGGCGGGGGAGGTACTTAGCAGTAAAAAAAAAAGCTGATTTCCTTCAACTTTCACGAAGAAGTTCTGTACCTTTATAGAAAAGAGGCGCGAGTTAATAATATCTAGTCCCAATTTTATTTCCCCAAAATAAAATGTGTGAGAAATAAAGTCCTAGAGTGGCGACCACGCATAGGAAAGCGCAGCGTAGGACGGCCCCCAACTAGGTGGACGGACGACCTCGTGAGGGTCGCAGGGAGTCGGTGGATGCGGTCTGCGCAAGACCGATTTTTGTGGCGATCATTAGGGGAGGCCTATGTTCAGCAGTGGACGTTCGTGGCTGATAGATAGATAGACAGTCCCAATTTAGTTGGGGTTATAATTTTTGTGTATATATTAAACACTATAATAATAAACCTCGTCGCTAAGAAAATTGGTCCTACATATTCCGTCTATAATCGAAGCAAGCAAATGAATTTGCAAGCGAAACCTATAGGATAGTCGGCTATATTGTACAGTCAACAAAAGAGTTCAGTATACAGATAGCAAACGACATACATTATCTTTTTGTATTTTTTTGGCATTTTCCATGCTAAGATTTTAAAGTTATTTAGCGAAGGAAAAATTCGACCGCGGGCAGGATTCGAAACTGCGTCTTCTGGTTAGGTACACTAGACGCTATGACCGCTAAGCCACCGCGAGTCCAACCCGCCATGACGAATTTTGCCTTCACGTTCAGAATTTACGTCTTTATGGTGACGTCAGTAACACCTATTGAAAAGCTACATATGCATATACTATATGCATTTTTATACAGATTTCGACATAATAATTACGCGCCAAAGGGTTAGGTATGTAGCTGCTTACAATACCTACGTTTTGACACATATTTCGTGATAATTACACTATCTTTATCAAACACACAGATTATTAATTAGCTGCCTGTATACCCAACTCTTTTGTTGACCGTACCGTTGGTTTAATCGTACCAGTTATTTAGAAAGAATGAAATATATTTATTGATACAGTCTTGGACAATGTACAGAGGCCTGCACATCAATCTACCACAATCTGTCAAATTTCTTTGTTTGATTTTCAACTTTAATACAAAGACACAAGTATCTTTTTGTATATTTTTGGCATTTTCCATGCTAAGATTTTAAAGTTATTTAGCGAAGGAAAAATTCGACCGCGGGCAGGATTCGAAACTGCGACTTCTGGTTAGGTACACCAGACGCTATGACCACTAAGCCACCGCGATACCTACCCGTCATGTCGAATTTTTCCTTCACATACTGAATTTACGTCTTTATGGTGACGTCAGTAACACCTATTGAAATGCAAGTTTTTGCTTTTCAACCGACACAACTTACTTTACAGTTAGTTCAATGTCGAACGATGCCACCTTACCTTGTAACTATCTTTTTGTATATTTTTGGCATTTTCCATGCTAAGTGATGACGCGATGAAGTAGATCGCGGTGGCTTAGTGGTCATAGCGTCTGGTGTACCTAACCAGAAGACGCAGGTTCGAATCCTGCCCGCGGTCGTATTTTTCCTTTTCTAAATAACAAAGACACAAGGTTCATATTCAATAGCGAAAATTTGACAGTTTTGGATAGCTTGACCTGCTGGCGTCTGTACACAATAATATCAAAAACATTACGGAAGAAATAACCGCGGCTATAGCAGCTTAACCTTGGAGATCGGTTGATCAGCGTAGTTATTAGATTAGATCGTCAATCGAATTTATCGTAAAAGCCAGTATGACGACACGTTTGGCGCAGCGGCTGAGCATTCGGCTTCAGTGCCACGGGTTATGGGTTCGAACCCACACTGAAAAAACATTTGTATGGCCTACATGTAGTTTTTCCGTGTCTGGGTGTTTGTTGATGTGAAAGTTCGTGTTTGTAAACGCACCCACGATACAGGAGAAAATCCTAGTGTGGGGCAACGTTTAAAAAAAAGTAAAAGTTGTTTAGATTTTAACTTTTGCTGCTCCGGTTAAATATTACAGTTAAATTTAACTTACATTACTTCCTAGCTACACTAGGGACCGCTATTCATCTTATATATAATGTTCCCATGTATATATTCTATATTTTTGGTCTGTATATTAATGTATATATGAAACTTAACTATATTTTGTATATATGTGTGTCACTGATTTTCTTTTTTAATTTTTAGATCGAGGACGCCATCTGAAAAGAAAAAGTAATTATTAAAATAACTTTTCAGTAAAAAAAATCCGACTTCAAGCTTTGTGTGTAAAAAACCGTTCGAGTTGAACTAATATATCGCTTAATAACGAATCCACGCGGATGACGTCACGGGCCATCCATTTATTGTATACCAAAACCTTCTCCAGAATATAACAAATACTTTTCTGGAAAGTGCATCAAAATCGGTACAGCCAAACGCGAGATAATCGCGGACAAACATACATACATACATACTGGTCAAACTGAGAACCTTTTTTTTGAAGTCGGTTAATAAATACGAACGACTAGTTTTCTTTTGATCCTACGAACCTTTTCTCAACGATGTTGGGGTCGGCTCCCGGTCTAACCAGATGCGGCTGAATATCAGTATTGTACACGAAGCGACTGCTATTAGACCTCCACAACCAAATTTCTGGGTAATTTATTTTATTTATTTGTTTAGTCATTTATTTCAGGCATCCATGGCCTATAGATACAAATAACCTTACAAAATAACATACAGGGTGTTTGGTAGAACGTTGAACATACGAAAATGGTAGTTAGTTGGGGTCATCTGCTACCCACTGGGCCCAAATTATTTAACCTTGGCCGCACCGTTTTTTTTTTTTTACTTTTTTTTAATTTCACAGAAAATTATCAGTTTTTTTTAATGCAAGTCAAAGTTATGCCTCGTATTTTTTTACATCTTTTTGTATCTTTAAGGACTCATAACTTTTTTTCCAAAACAACATCCTGCCTGTTTTACCCGTCACAAGTAAAGATATTCGAATTTAAAGTTAAAAAAAACTGGTAATTTTCTGTGAAATTAAAAAAGTAAAAAAAAAAAATTTGGGCCAATTGGGTAGCAGATGACCCCAACAAAACACCATTTTCGTATGTTCAACGCTCTACCAAACACCCTGTATATACATTAAACTAGCGACCCGCCCCCGCTTCGCACGGGTGCAATATACATGTAATACATAATTATAAACCTTCCTCTTCAATCACTTTATCTATTAAAAAAAACCGCATCAAAATCCGTTGCGTAGTTTTAAAGATTTAAGCGTACATAGGGATATAGGGACAGAGAAAGCGACTTTGTTTTATACTATGTAGTGATAAAATATTTTTGGACGATTTTACACAGCACCATCTAGTCCCAAACTAAGCAGAGCTTGTTCTATGGGTACTAGACGATAGATATAATACTTATATTTTTTTTTTTGTAAATACATACTTATAATACATAGAAACACCCAGACAAACACAAACACTTATGTTTTAACCACACAAATATTTGTGTCCTGTGGGAATCGAACCCACGAAAAGTAAAAGAAAAAGAATTTATTTTCGCCCAATACGACGCATGACAATTATTAATAGGCCAAAGGCCAAGGTGTCAGTTTTGACAAGCAGGGATAGCCTAGTGGTATGACCATTGGAATGCCAAGTCTATGGTCTCGAATTCGAATCCAAGGCACGTACCTCTGACTTTTCGAATTCATGTGCGTATTAATAATTAATTATCACTCGCTTAAACGGTGAAGGAAAACATCGTGAGGAAACCTGCATGCCTTAGAGATTTTTCTCGACGGTTTGTGAAGTCTGCCAACCCGCACTAGGCCAGCGTGGTGGACTATAGCCTAATCCCTCTCAATATGAGAGGAGACCAGTGCCCAGCAGTGGGACAGGATATGGGTTGATGATGTTATTTGGCGCAACACACTAGAACTTACCATTATTATCAGTGTACACGTAAGCAATTCTTCTTGGTGCCAGCTGCTTCCTCCCATGGCTTTTTCGCCTACCCTCCTTCAGAGACAAATTTAAAACCCCATTATCACTTTCTAAGATCTTTAAACCATCACTTTCAGTCAACACCATAGATTTAATATTCGAAGAGATTTTATCGTTCGATATAAAAACTGTTTTGGCAATAACTTTTTTCTTTTCAACCGTATCGTTTTTGAATATGTGGTTGACGCTCTGTTGTACGAGTTTGTCTATGCGACACTCGAATATGTTTTTGTCTATGGATTTTTCGAAGCATTCTGGAAGGAGGGGGGTTTTTGTTTCCGTAACTGTGATTTTTTTGACTGGGTGTTTTGTTTGAGATTCTATAGTTGTTCCTAAGTCTAGTATTGGCACTTCTGTGGAATCTGATCGTTCTTGGAGGATCTGAAAAAAAAAAAATTGTATTAGAAATCAGCCTGTAAACATTACTCACACCCTAACCCACAGATACACATACTAACCTGCACCCAGTTTATGCTCAACATACTTTTAGGTTACGTTATATGTTATTTTTATTATGTTTTTCATTTTACTTTTCTCTTTTTTTATTAGTTTTTATTGAAATGAAATGAAATGATATTTATTTCTGTAAATAGATCTTTTAAAGACACTTTTACAAGTCAATATTTTACACTTTTTTTTTTTTAAGCTAGATGGCTCCGGCATTTCCTAGCTGACGACCTCTGAGAAGTAACGCCGAAACAAACTCAGAGAATCATAGTCTCTCTATTGTGTATTATGTACATTAAAATCCCCACGAATTTACTTAAGTGAAGTCATTCTATGTATTAGAATCAATGTATAGCTACGAACAATGCTTGAGTAATGCTTCATTAGGCTATACTTATAATTTTTGTCATTAGTTTAAGTTTGTCTATAATAATAAAATTATTATCAATAATTATTATCTCTATGTGATATGTGTCTCATTTTACATTTAGCTGATAATGTTTAAAAATTTAGCCAAATAGAAATGCTTATTTATTTAAAAAAAAAAACCACAAAATTAAAAAACCGGCCAAGTGCGAGTCGGACCCACAGACGTAGGATTCCGTACTAATATTTGTTAAAGTGAATATACAACTAAAATATTCTGTGAATATTTCAAGCGTCTATATATATTGCCGTTATTAATATCGAGCAAAAATTTAATATTAAATAAATATTTTATATTATTCTGTTTTTAGTATTTGTTGTTATAAAGGGCAACAGAAATACATCATTTGTGAAAATTTCAACTGTCTAGCTATCATGAGATACAGCCTAGCACCAGACAGAGGGACGGACGGACGGACAGACAGACAGACGGACAGCGGAGTCTTAGTAATAGGGTCCCATTTTTCCTTTTGGGTATCATTCGTCCGTAGGTGATACGGAGTAGGAAACGCCCGCAACGAAGGTCGAAACTACGGACTTCGTGCTTAGGGAGTAGACCTCCAGAGTACTAATTTGCAGCCCGTTTATAAATCGGATCTACTGTTGTACATACCTGTACAATGTACCGGCGTAGGCGCTGACAGCTGTCACGGACGCTGTCCCGCTGCGACACCAGCGCCCTCCTCTCCGCGAGCGCGTCATCTCGACACGCACGTACTGCACGCAACTCGCGTGCCAGACGACGCAAGTGCTCGACACTGCGTCGTCTACTGTTTTGTGAGGCCAGCTGAGAAACAGATAGAATATTATGATTGAACATAATAATAATAAACTCATCATACCATCACGCCTGTAATCCCCAAAGGGTTAGGCAGAGACCATTTTGCCTGCCTTGATCTTATTAACGTAGTGGTAGTAACCTTGAGCTATTATATGGGATCCAAAAATACCGGCGAACTTTCTTTTTTGTTTTTAATTCCGTAAGGCGGCAAACAAGCATTTTTTTTTAATTCACGATAGACCTACGCTAGACCACTAGTTCGCCTGATGTTAAGCGACACTGCGATCTACGATGGAGCTTGCCTAGAAGAAACCGATTCACTCGAGATTTAAAGACACACAGCATACGGCCCACCTACCGTAAGCGGTTACCGTAGCCTACAGACGCTTGCAACACCAGGGATATCACTTGCGTGTTGCCGACCCTGTAAAACCAAAGAGGAATAGTTGGGTTCGCAGTATAGGATCAAAGTCCCTCCACTGCCAACACAAAGTTTCCTCGCGGAGCACTGGCAACCTTGCTCACCGTTAGGAATACAACACAGCTCGTAGCTGTGTTATTTCACTTCGATTTTCTGCTCAGTCGGGCCTCGGGCAGCTCCAATTTGAGTGGTTTACTCCCATTATGCCCTACCTCTCTGAACTGTGCATGTATTTTAGTAGGTACACTTCAGCCTTACCCTTTGGGTTATGCACGTTTGATAGTAATCATCATCATCAACCCATATACTGTGCCACTGCTGGGCACGGGTCTCCTCCCAGGTCGAAACACCGTCGAGAAAAATCTCTAAGCCATGCAGGTTGCCTCACGATGTTTTCCTTCACCATTTAAGCGAGTGATCATTATTTATTACTACGCACATGATTTTGAAAAGTCAGAGGTACGTGCCTTGGATTCGATCTCGAAAGTTTCGACTTGGCATTCTAAAAGCAAAGCAATTTTTTAATTGAAGCACGCTTCAATATGTAGCCGATTTTGTCGGTGACTCCTCTTACATATGGTAGTACGGCAGGTAAGGGCTCGACCGTGGCACGTTTCCTGATATTGGCCCATACGGACTATACTATACTGGGTTTATAATGAAAATAGTATATGTCAGTAGAAGGTATTTATACACGCAATGTGAAATATCTGCAATCGACCGCACCATATCACGTTACACGTGGCTAACCGCAGACTCAAGTAGTCTGAGCTTAATACACTTATATCTTGCTTACTTGCAATAAAACAGTGTTTTTCAAACTGCGGGACGCGACCCCCAGGTCATCAGGTCTTTCTCGGGGGGTCGCGCTCACATCAACCCTTAAACTGTCCCACTGGGCACGGGTCTCCTCTCACAGAATGAGGCTTAGGCTATAGTCCACCACGCTGGCCTAGTGAGGGTTGGCAGACTTCACAAACCGTTGAGAAAATCTCTAAGGCATGCAGGTTTCCTCACGATGTTTTCCTTCACCGTTTAAGCGAGTGATAATTATTAATACGCACATGATTTCGAAAAGTCAGAGGTGCGCGCCCTGGGTTTGAACTCGAGTCCTTCGACTGCCAAGTAGAGATTTTCTAGACGGCGTGTGAAGTCTATCAACCCAAACTAGGCCATCATGGTGGACTATAGCCTAAACCCTCTCATTATGTGAGAGGAGACCCTTGCCCGGCAGTGGGACAGTATATAGGTTGATGATGATTACAGTATTTGGCATTACTGTATTATAGACATTATAAATAAAGATTTTTCTAATGCTATACTTTTTTTTTTATAGTACGGGAAATCCTCATATAGATCCTCTGCCACCCGGGGAGGTGGCAGGGTATGTCCGACTCATACCAACTAAAAACCGCACTTGCCTTCACCTGCCCTATTGTCATGGCCATGGTGTAGTGTATCTATTAAATAGATATGTAAACACTGTCTCACACACACAAGTGGTGAGGTAGCTAATGAGGGACCTATTCTGACATCGCACAGGATAAAGTACCTACTTCCTTAGTTTTAAGATTTATTAAATTGTTGTTAAATTGTATTTTGTCCTGTTTTGTGCCTGTCAGAATAAATTTTCTTTCTTTTCTTTCTTTCTAATGTCACTAAAGTCAACTGTCAGTCACGGAGAATGGCGGGAAAGTAGCTGATTGTGAAAAAGTGTGTGGCTGTGGTTCCTGAGCTGTGTCTCAGGAACTTGGTGTGGTAGTGAGCCAGTGAATACGTTAAGTTACTTACCAGCCTTACAGGATCGACCCGACGGGATACTACACATGGGATCCGCGAAATTCTCCACGACCATGACAGAAATACTGTACTATCGTATGCGATAATTATGTTTAATTTGTACTTTGTTAAATTGTCTAAATTAGGTACTCTAAATGTTTGTTTGTTTGGTTGGTCCATTGATCGATGTCAATTGTCAAAGCCGTCAAGGGTGTCAAAACTAGTGTGGTCAAATTAACTACTGTCAGTCTGTCATTGCCTTGCTGTTGTTATTTTGGATACAGTCAAACGGGGTGAATAGGGACGCAGGGGTGAAACGAAACAAAACTTTGAGAGGGATTTTTAGCTTTAATTACTATAGTTTTTTGGAAAAAGGAACTCTAATATTGTTCCTAAATAATAAAAAACCATTAGAAGACCTTGTTGGCATCAAACTATAATAATTAAAGCTAAAAATCCCTTTCAAAGTTTTGTCTCAATTCACCCCTGCATTCCTATTCACCCCGTTTGACGTAGTGCAAATAAAATAGTATATTTTAATATTAGTTTTCATGTATTTAAGTTTTTGTTTAACTTCATTATAATAATATGAACGTAGATATAGTTTGTTTTTGTGTAAACATATTTTTTCTTTTTGTATAAATTCTGTGCTGTGGCAACACCAAACCGGTCCAGTCGGAAGACCAGCGTCGTTTTGCCTTAACTGGCAACTCGCAACTTCAGGTGTCCTACAAATAAATTTTCTTTTCTTTCTTACCCTATTCTTGATTCTTCTCCGCAGCCCCTTCAGGAATGCCAAGTCTTCTTCATTAAGCTTCAAGGACTGAATCCTCTCCGAGTACTTGCATGTGGAGAGCCCAGCAACCTCTTCAACAGACATACTGATGCCTCGTGCTGGAATTGAAATATGTTAATATTATAACATAACATCACCCAATGACACTTTGCTCGACCTGGGGATCGAGCCCAGGACCTCAAGCGCAGCAGTCGGGGTTGCAACCAATAGGCTAATAAGGCTGTTAAAGGTCAATGAATTAGAAAACAAATAAACTCTAGCTCTATTATTTCATGTGGCCTTAAAATATATTTCTCTAGATGATCCTTGCACTTGTATATAGTCATCATGTGTTTCTTATGGATTTACAAAAAAAGTATATAAGTATTATATCCATTGTCTAGTACCCATAGTACAAGCTCTGCTTCGTTTGGGACTAGAGGGTGCTGTGTGAAATTGTCCAAGAATATTTATTATTTATTTATTTATCCATTTCCCCAAAGGTGAAGTGGCACTCCATCAGCCTTAGGTTATGAACCTGTTCTTGTTAAGGCCACAGTGTCCTGTAAAGGTTACATTATACAAGTTCCCACTAAGTGCTGCAGATTGAGCCATGCCCTGATTCTGTCCAAATGGAAGGAATATGATCAGAAATTAAAATAATAAAAATCCAAAACAAAAAGTTTGTATCCTGGAATATGAAATTAATATCTTTCTATCACATTACATTAAAACAAAAAAAAATATTGTGTTCCAAATTCAAACTAAACTGATCCACTTATTGATGTCAAAACAAATCCTTTTATGTATGAATCATACATGTTATTTACCTAAATATTACAATGTTTACATGATTAAAGTGACTATTCATCATGTTACATACAACAGTTATTTTGAAATGTATTAATTTGATTAGATTTAAATTACATTACGCTTAAAATTATCAAATTCAGACACTTAGTTTGCATTCTAATTTTTTAAAGATTTATTCTTATTTTTTGCACATACCAATATGTAGATGGCCAAATATTTTGCATTGTGTTATTAACAAGAATCTTCTTTAAAGTTTTTGCAATATAAAGAACCTATACAATTATACAATATAAAATATTTCTGCGTCATATTGTCATAACACATTAGACACCTACCTGTTGATTTATCCGTACTAGATTTTACAACTAAGAATAATATAAACAACTTGCCATCCAATATTTCCTGGTCCAATTGATATGAGGACGTGTGCTTCCCATTATCGTCCATTCTTCATATTTAATAGATTGTTTTTAAATATTTATTTTTACCAATATCGTTTACGTTATTACAAAATAGTTTGGTACTTGCTGGGCAGGTTAGAATTTCGCGAGCTGTCAATGTAATTCTCATTTCATTCATGCAAATAGTGTTGAGACCGATCGATTATATTTGTCACGTGATAAATCTGAGCGAATAAATTTCATTGTAATTCCACTTTGTTGAATATGTTTGGATTGCATCACAGTTTGCATCCGTATTCTGAACTGTTTTTTTATTTTATCCATTTATATTTAGTACTTTCTAATGGGTTAGTAGTTAGTAAAAAGTAGTGCCAGTCACAGTAGCAGTAGTCTTTTATTATCAGTTGCAAGTGCAATACTCACAACTCGGACTCACCAGCTAAGCTCAGTGCTGTCAGCTGTCTAGTAATCACGAGTTCTTGGGTTTGATTCCCAAGTTGAGTGGCGTCATTTTATTAAAATCTTTCAAAATCAAGGGCATTTAGGATGCCCAGGGGAAAGTGGGATACTGATAAAAAGGACACTAATCCATGAGGAATTCTAAATAGTATCTCAACTGAATTCTCGGTTGAAAATATTTTTTAAACGTCTCGTCACGTCTTGACAGATGATACTTGTTGTTACATGGAAACTTCTACAAAATCGACTAAACCTAACCACAGATATGTAAATATTTTCAATCTAACCATGGACTAAATTTTACCAATGACGATATTTTTTATCTGTGCAGTTTCAGTTCTTTGTTTTTTGACCGGCGTTGGATTGTTTTTTTCAATTTTACAGAAATAAATGGTAAGTTGACAATATAATTCCGTATAAAATAGTTTATTTAATGCATGCCATAAAAATATAGTTCATATTTTACATAGAATGTTGTATGACCATACAAATAGACCGTATAAATACCATGACAGACGTGGTTGAATACGTTTCCTTTTTCAAAAACTTTTTGTGTGCGAATTTTGAAATATAACGTTGTTATTTCATGTTTTTGGGGCAAGTAGACTAATATGATAAGGTATAACATATAAAGATGATGTAAAAAATATTTGTGATTGCATTTATCCGTCGGTGAAGAGAATCACCTATTTTTTTTTTATTGCGTCAAAAACGTGAGCTCAAAAGAGCACGTGAAGACGAATGCCTCCAAAAAAGTAATTATTTTGTCGATTACAGCATAATTTCTCATCTAATTTACCTTTATTCGGTCGGTTTTATAGTAAAATAGAACTATAATACCTACAAATAAACATAAAAAATTATAAATTTATTTATTGAAATCTATGGGTCCTGTTACCAAGGGTAATATGGCATGGTTTGAGGCAATTAATGCTAGAATTATTATTCTTTAAAATGTCATCCTCTAAATATACAGGGTGCTACAAAACTACCCGTAAAGCCAAGAGGAGGTTAAATGGGGCCTTATAACGTGTCCATTCACAATATTTAAGAATCGTAACGCTGTAACCGTTAGGCTTTTCCACCACAGGTTGCAGGTTCATGAAACATTCCTGCATGAAACAAATATTTGTATAATATTTCTTAGTACTTATTTAATTTGAAAACTTCAATAGATGTTGTTACAAATATAAATGAATAATATAATAAAGGGACCTGAGGGAGGACTTTGCTCAGCACTCAGTAACGGCAAACAAAATAAAAATGAGATACCGATGTTACCATAGTTACAATATAATACATTTAACTAATTATGATGATATTTAGGTGGTTAAAATAACATGATAGAAAAAGTTATCTGGTTTTAACTAAACACTTTGAACCCTAATAAATAAGCATTGTTCTTAATCAACTTTAAAAAAGGGAGCAGGTTCTTTAAACTGTTTTTATTTTTATGTGTATGTTACCAAATTTATTCACCGACATTGAACAGATTTCGATGTTTATTTTTTACTAAAATATTCTTTCTAGTTGATCCTATATATTTTTAAATGGTGTCTGATTATCAGCTTTAAATATTGTTTCTATTGTTTGTTTGTTTTCTATTGCTTTAAAAAAACGTAGGATTTTCTCCTGTATCGTGGGTGCGTTTACAAACACAAATATTCACACACACAGACCTGGAACAACTACCTGTTGCCCCTACAGAATAAAAAAATAACTCGTTATACTGATACGAACCTTCTCAATACTCTGTTGGTTTCGGCTTCCAGTCTAACCAGATGTCATTGAATACCAGCATTTTTCACAAAGTAACCGCAACCGACGCAATGGTGCGACGGGTTTTTGAGCTCCCTCTAAGGACACGATATGGTCGAGCTACACAACGACTGATCTATGTGTGCCGTTGGCTAAGATTGATCTGCGTAAAGCCACTGTGGCCCTTTTTTTCAAAAGGCAGAAATTGCCCTCCAAAACATTGATATTTGATATTATATGTCTGAACTTTAAAAGAGACCATGATTCTCATAAGTTTGTTTCGGTGTTTCTTCTCAGAGGTCGTCAGTTAGGAAAAGCCGGCGCCATCTAGCATTAAAAATTCAAAACGTTGACTTGTAGAGTGTCTTTAAAATATCTATTTCCAGAAAATATAGTAAATAATTTCATTTCGTCAATCAGACCTCTGCAGCTCAATTTCTGATTAAAACCGATATTTTTTTTTCTATGAAGGTGGCAAACCAGCTTAGATACGGCCCACCTGATGGTAAGCGGTTACCATAGCCTATAGACGCTTGCAACACCAGGAGTATCACTTACGTGTTGCCGACCCTGTATTGAAAGAGGAATAGTTGCTTTGGCAGTATAAGGGTCAAAGTCCCCCCACTGCCAACACAACGTTTCCTCGTGGAGCACTGGCAACCTTGCTCACCGTAAGAAACAACACAGCTTAAAGCAGTGTTATTTCACTTCTATTTTCTGCAAGGTGAAGGTACTTCTCCATTCGGGCAGCTCCAATTTGACTGGAATTACTCCCACTATGCCCTACCTCTCTTAAAATCTCTCCTCTCTTAGTGTTTTTTTTTTGTGAACAGCACTATGACGGGTAGGGGTCGCAATTACAGCCAGAGCAACGAGTGGGACATCACAAGGGACGACTACAACAGCTCTATCTATGATGCTCAATATCCTGATGACGATGCCAGGTGAATGAAACAGCCTCCAAATTCATCACATTCTCAAACTTTCGGTCACATCATCATCAACCCATATACTGTTCCACTGTTGGGTACGGGTCTCCTCTCAGATTGAGAGGGATTAAGTGTGAGTTGACACACTTCACACACCGTCGAGAAAATATATCTTACGCATTCTCACGATGTTTTCCTTCATCATTTAAGTGTGTGTTAATTAATTATTTATTAATACACACTACACTAGGCCAATGATAGTAGAGTGGTATGACCATTGGACTGCCAAGTCAAAGGTCTCGAGTTCGAATCCAAGACACGCCTTGACTCGCACCTCTGACTGTTCGAATTTGTAATGTAGGTACTTGCTCACGCATATGTGGGTAACTCGCACTGTATATTATTGTACGTGTTCTGTGTGTCAGTCCGGAATAAAATCTTGCGACGAAAGGCTGTTTCACTGCTCCCACCAAACCTTCTCGAACATTACATTGGCGACGAGAATAAATCGGTTTCAGCGTGTGAAGTGATCGTTCAGATTCAAGTTATTAAAAAAATAAATAAAAATATTGGTGAAAGTAATTAAAATGTCCATCGGAAAAGTAAAGGAATTTGATTTAACGGCGGGGGTATGGTCGTCATACGTGGACCGTTTAAACATGTACTTTGCGGCTAATAGCGTGAGCGACAACCTGAAGCTACCTAAGTTGATAGCCGTGATGGGAGATGCTGCCTATGAGCTGTTGGTCAATTTAGCTAGTCCCAAGGAGCCATCGGAACTAAAATACGAAGAAGCGGTCGCCATGCTGCGAAATCACCTACAACCGGTACCATCGGCTTTGGCGGAGAGATTTCGCTTCAGGCAGAGGCGTCAGACGGCGGATGAGAACATTGCCAATTATGTAGCTGAGCTGAAGAAGTTGACGCGTCATTGCAAGATGGGGGAGAACCTCAGTGAAAACTTGCGGGATCAATTTGTGTGTGGGCTGAAAAGTGATATGATACGGCAGAGATTGTTTGCGGAGGAGGACTCACTAAGCTTCACAAATGCGGTTAAACTCGCAACTTCATTAGAAGCCGCGGAGCGGGACGCAGCGGCGGTGGATTCACCAACGGCGACAGCGCCACCAGTGGCAGTAAGCTGTGAAAGTGCGGCGGGAGTACACGCGTTAGCGGCGGCGGAGAGTGAACGACGACGTTCGAGCGCAGCCCGGGGCAGCCGCGGAGCGCGCGGCTATCGCCCGGAAAGGCGGGGCGCATCAGCACGGTCGAATGAAGGAAAAAATGCGGACGGCAACTGCGGCGGGTGTGGTTCGACCGGGCATAGCTACGGTGCATGCCGGTTTCGCAGTTACATATGCAGCAGGTGTAAGAAGCAGGGCCATTTGCGGCGTGTGTGCCCCGGGGAGGGTACAGGAGGGGCAAAGGGCAAAGAAGCTTCCCTGTACTATGGAGTAGCGGTGGAGCCCTCGGATACAGACACGGAGGAGAGGAACTGCTATCAAGAAGATTTCCACCACCTCTGCTTAAACGATTATAAGGCGGTGAGTTTACCTATATCAGTTGGGGGTAGAATTATAAATATGGAAATAGATACGGGAACAGCAGTGTCGTGTATTAGTCATCGTACTTATAAGCAATATCTTAAGAATCACGAGTTAAAGCCTACTAACGTGAGGTTGAATTTTTATGACGGATCAGCGCTAAAACCCTTAGGTATAATAACACCGAAGGTGGGTTATGGTGACGTGACGAAGAATTTAGAACTATTCGTAGTGGATGGGGGTACTACCTCCTTATTAGGCAGACAATGGTTAGCGGAACTAGAAATAGATTTACCAAAATTTAGTAGTTGTCATAATATTATTAGTGGAAATATGGAATTAGATTGTGAATTCAAGGAATTGGTTTACAGGTATAAGGAGCTATTTACTGGCGGGTTGGGGAGGTACACTGGTGGCAAGGCTACGCTGAGAGTGCGGGAGGGGGCTTCGCCCGTATTTCATCGTGCGAGACCGTTACCGTATGCGCTGCGTGACCGTATCGACGCCGAGCTGGATGCGATGCTGCGCGATGGAGTCATCGAGCCCGTGGACTGCTCCGACTGGGCCTCACCTTTAGTACCGGTAAACAAGGCGGACGGCTCCTTGAGAATTTGTGCAGATTATAAAGCCACGGTTAATCCTGTATTGGTGGTTGATCGTTACCCTTTGCCTAGGATTGAGGATTTATTAGTACAGTTAGGTAATTCATGCTATTTTTCGAAGATTGATTTGTCCCAGGCCTATAACCAGGTGGAGCTAGACAGTACTAAGAAGTTCACGGTGGTAAACACCCATCGAGGTTTATACCAATATAATAGATTAGTTTATGGACTAGCGTCAAGCGCGGGCATTTTCCAACGCATTATGTGTAATTTATTAAGAGGTATTCCTAACGTTGAGGTTTTTTTGGATGACATAGTCATAGGGGGCCAATCTAGGGCTCAGCATATTCAGGCTATTGAAGCAGTTTTTAGTAGGTTATATAAGTACGGTTTTAAGTTAAAGAGTAGTAAGTGTGTATTTTTAGTCAACGAGGTTAGGTACTTAGGTTATGTATTAAGCAAAGACGGTATAAGAACGGACCCCAGTAAGATCGAAGCAATTACTAAAATTCCTAGGCCCAGTAACGTAACGGAATTGCGATCGTTCCTAGGATTAATTAATTTTTATGCTAAATTTGTTAAGAATATGAGTTCCGAGTTAGTACCATTGTACGATTTATTAAAAAGAGATAGGAAGTGGCAGTGGTCGCAGCAGTGTGAACGTGCATTCAAGGAAATTAAGCATCTGTTAACTAGCGCAGAAGTGTTGGCTCACTATGACCCGAAGCGGCCGCTCATAGTGACGTGCGATGCGAGCGCGCGAGGTGTCGGAGGCGTGCTATCTCAACCGAGCAACGATGGCAAATACGAGCGCCCGGTAGCTTATGCGTCACGCACACTTAATGATGCTGAAAAGAATTATTCACAAATACACCGCGAGGCATTAGCTATTATTTTTTCTGTAAACAAGTTTCATCAATATTTGTACGGGCGGCATTTTATTTTACGTACGGATCATAAGCCTTTAGTTTCGATCTTAGGACCTCATACAGGCATACCTACGATGGTAGCTAGCCGAATGCAGCGGTGGGCAATTATTTTATCGGCGTACTCGTTTGACATTGAGTACGTTCGTACAGATGAGAACGGTGCGGACGGCTTGTCGCGATTACCGGTAGCGGGAGGTAAACAAATGACTCATACGGCACCCGAGCAAACCTTTTTACATTTCGTGCAACAGGAGTTATTATTAGATTATAATGAGATAAAGAATCAAACTTCTCGTGACCCGGTTTTAGGTAAAGTATTAAGTTATGTAAGAGATGGATGGCCAAGGGAATGTGAAGTGGTTAATTTGCGGCCGTATTTTAACCGAAGTAAAGAGTTGTACGAAGAGATGGGTTGTGTTATGTGGGGTCATAGACTGGTAGTTCCCGAGGCTTGTAGAATGAGAGTACTAAGCATGATCCATGAGCCTCATATGGGGATTGTTAAGTCTAAGTCTTTAGCTCGTAGCTATGTATGGTGGGCGGGTATGGATGAAGCTATAGAGGGCATATGCCGGGAATGTGAGGTGTGTGCGGCCCAGGCGGATGCTCCACCGCGGCAGACGCCTCGCATGTGGCCTTGGCCTAATCGTCCGTGGTCTCGATTACACGTGGACTTTATGGGCCCTATCTTAGGTAGGACATACTTAGTAGTGGTCGATGCTATGTCAAAGTGGATAGAAGTGTTTCACGTGGCGAGTACAGCCGCTACAGGCGTGATAGATAAAATGATGGAATTATTTAGTAGATGGGGCCTTCCCAAACAAATCGTGTCCGACAACGGGCCTCCCTTTTCAAGCATGGAGTTCAATAAATTCACTAGTAATCTGGGAATCGAGCATATTTTCACTGCCCCTTATCACCCGGCTTCGAATGGTCTGGCGGAGAATGCGGTGAAATCTCTAAAACGAGTAATAAAGAAAGCTAGTTTAGAGCGGCAAAGTGTGGACAAGGCTCTTATGACATACTTGTTACATTACAGGAACACAGAGCACTCAACAACCGGGGAATGTCCAGCTATGTTATTAGTAGGTAGACGGTTACGTACAAAGCTGGATGTGCTAAAACCAGATAGGGACGCTAAGGTTTATAAGGCTCAACAACGTCAAAGGGCATCAGTAGAGGGTGCGAATAGGAGGTTAAATCCGCAAGAAGAGGTGTGGTACAGGCAATATTTAAAGGGAGACAAATGGGTTCCAGGTCAAGTAGTCGAGAGTACGGGTCCAAGTAACTATAGGGTGAGAGGAAAAGAAGGTGAAATAATCCACAGACACATAGACCAGTTAAAAAAGAGATCTTCACGGTTATCTATCGCTTGCTCGGGGAGCCCTATTACGGAAGTCGAACGGTCTAGCACAAATTCTTCTAGGGGGTCTTCAGACGTAGGGTCCGATCCATCACGAAGTGAGGTTCAGCCGGGGCTTAAGTCAGCACGGGGGCTTGATTCCCCAACTATTGGGATTAATTTGAAGGGGACAGATCCGGTAGTATTAGAAACGGGTTTTCCGGATTCACCAGAATTTCAAGACGCGTTGCCACACGTGTCACCCCAACCCCAACCACGTCCTGTTAGGCAATGTAGAATTAATAGTAAGGTCAATTATAGAACTTGATTAACTAGTTTAAGTAATGTAATTATTGTAAATAAGTTTTAAATATTGTAATTTTAATAAAGTTAACTTAAGTTAGTTTATTGTCTACTTGCTTAAATAGATTGTAAATTGGTGTGGAAGAATGTAATGTAGGTACTTGCTCACGCATATGTGGGTAACTCGCACTGTATATTATTGTACGTGTTCTGTGTGTCAGTCCGGAATAAAATCTTGCGACGAAAGGCTGTTTCACTGCTCCCACCAAACCTTCTCGAACATTACAGAATTCATGTGCGTATTAATAATTATCACTCGCTTAAACGGCGACGGAAAACATCGTGATGAAACCTGCATGCCTTAAAGATTTTCTCGACGGTGTGTGAAGTCTGCCAACCCGCACTAGGCTAGCGTGGTGGACTATAGCGTAATCGCTCTCAATCTGAGAGGAGACCCGTGCCCAGTAGCGAGACAGAACCTATATAGGTTGAGAATGATGATAATACGTCTTTTGTCGATCATACTATACAAATTTATTTTTACAGTGGGGGAGTAAACTTGGATCACTGTCGATTGTACATCAAGAATATACCAAAAGCTTTGAATGAAGAAGGGCTCCGAGCAGCATTCGCCAAGTTTGGGACTCTACTGGAGGTGTTCCTTAGCAAGGATCCCCAGAAAAACTATGCACTGGTCAGATATGAGACACCGGGGTAAGTCAATTAAAGATGGAGCTATAATATTTGATCCAAATCCAAACCACTTGATACCATATTGATTTCTGACACGCGAATATAAGACATAGGCGGTGTTCTCAAACACCGCCGTTCAAAGAAGTCAGCAGTTTGTGAACATACACTTGACAAGGCCCAGCATTACATCAGATTTGATAAACCACAAATCCTTGCGAAAGAAAGTCGATACCTACCAAGGATGATTCGTGAGGCTATTGACATTAAAAAACATCTAAATTTCAATAGAGAAGATGGCTGGGTCTTACCACCTGCTTGGGATCCTGTTATAGATTCCACTAAATCAAAATTCAGGCATACAACTGCGACCGAAGGACTCTTTTTGTGTGAATCGGATTGCCAATAATTAAAAAACTAAAACATGATCATTGAATATTGTTACTATAGAACAGACTAGGATTCTCTGAGTTTGTTTCGGCGTTTCTTCTCAGAGGTCTCCATCTAGTATTAATTAATTTATATGCTGTAAAGGGGCCGAAATGTCGGGATTAATAATATCAATATAAAGCGATAAAATCCGTAATATTCGCGTAAATGTCAGAAATCAATAGATCGCCATAGGTGTTCGTATGACAACCGGAACTGACGGCTTTACGTGCTCTACGAGGCACGACGGGTCTCGATGTGTTAAGAATGGTCACCCATCCAAACACTGACCGCGACTAGCGCAGCTTAACCTTGCAGATCGGTTGATCTGAGGGTCTACTCCCTATCTCCGTCAACGAAGTTACGAGCCGTTCGAAAGTTCTCCGAAACTTCGGAGTCCGATAAAACAAGTGTCAAGTTAAATTTTTCGAACGGGTAAAAACACATCGAGAGTAGGGACAACTGTCAAATTGTGTTGTCATTCATTCTTAGTTCGGGCCCCGAACGAATCATCCATCCGTAGGTGATACGGAGTAGGAAACGCCCGTAACTAAGGTCGAAACTACGGACTTCGTGCTTAGGAAGTAGGCCCCAGCTTAGGTATTACTTAGCCAAGAGCCCCTCTATCTATTTAATCTATTATATATCTATTTACAAAAATAAATTTAACCTTTTTACAGTGAAGCCAAGCTGGCAATGATGAAAATGAACAGGACAGAGCCGTTGAGGTTGCAAATAAATATTGCTCATAAAGTAAGTACCACTAAACTACAAACGTCAAAATCTAAATCAAATGATCACATATACATTTAATTTGTTTTAGAGCAAGAAAATAGGAGAGAATCGATCAAACAGAGATTGGCAGGACAGAAACACGAATAGTGGAAGAGACAGAAACGATAGAATGAGTTTGAGTCACAGAGATAGAGAAGATAGTGGCAGTGTTATCAGCCGTGGGAGAAATTCTCGGTGAGTAATCTCATTATCATCATAACAGCCACAGGAGGTCCACTGCTGAACAAAAACCTCCCCCATAGACATAATAATCGTGCCCAGAACTGTTATAAGACGAGAGGCACGCGCTTACCCACTCTTTCCTACGACCACTAGTCGTACAAATGCGGGTGAGCGCCCCGCCTCTCCACAGATTAGTCAAAATTTATACTTAACCAACATTTTGTTAAAATAGACATATTTGCGTTGTCTCACAATGTTTTTAAAAAAGAATTGGTTATTGCACTCAAAACCAATTAATTAAGAGGCCGGCGGAGCGAGCGCGCAACTTCGACACGAGGCGATTGCAAAAATACGTCTAAATATTGTTTTCTCTGTCGGACTAAAGTGGGCGTAGCCAAAATATTCATACCTAGTGACATGTGGCTTTTAGCTGAGAATTTAATTCTCTAATATTTCTCTAACAATTTATGACGTGTTCAATAAATGTGATATTTTTTAATTTTTTTTTGGTTAATCGGTAGGTAATGTCGAGAACTAGAATGCATTTTAAAGAAATTTCTTTACGAGGGTTACATCGTCAGATATCACATACCTACCTGCTTATTTCCGCGGATTTCGCGATCACGTTCGAGGACCAAGGTGGGTAGATCGGTGCTAGCCAGCGGCTTAGTTACCTATTTCGTGTTAGTTTTTCTCAATACCAACCAATTTCCCAAACACCTCGACTAACATGCCAATTGGTAGGTCATTGTAATGTTTCTAACTTCAAGAAAAAGAAAGATAGTGGATGGGGAAATATACCTACTTACTTATGAGTTCATTGATACAATTTCGTAACTATGTATACTTTATTCATACTTATTACTAAACTACAAAAATATAAAAACAAATCATGTCGTGTGTGTGACGGTGACCATATATTATTTTATCGATAAGTAGGTAAGTACCTATTTTAAATTTTACAATGTGAGCGATGAAAAAGAATCCGCTAAGGAACTCCGTGGACACTAATTTAAAATAAGCTAGCTGATGCCCACAGTTTCACTCGCAGCCCAAAATGGATGTACTTATAAATTTATTAAGTACACTTACATCCATTGTGGGCTGCGAGTTAGTTAATTTTGTTATTAATTATGTCCTTACTAATTAGGTACTTACCTATGTACTATAGTAACTGTATCAATTTATATTAGACATTTTTATATCTGTAATAAAAATAATGCCTTGGCAATTGCGCGGTTACCTACCTAATAACTTATCTATCTATTATGCATTATAATATCGATCTGAGAGGGCCCGAAAAGATACTTACCTACTGTCAACTTTTTGAGTACCTAAGTATTTATTATATTATCAGTAGGTATTTGATTCTATAAGTAGGTATTCCATCATCGTGACGTGTTGGTGCATTATGTGAACTAGTAGGTATTTAATTCGAGGAGTATTTCTTCATCATCATAACACGCCGATTGATCATAGTTATTATTAAAACATTCCACTAATCTAAAAGTAATAAAAACACATACAATTTCAATTTAAAATTAAATTTTTAAATTTAAATTCAATAAAAAATGCGTGTTATTTATGTATTACAAACTATTTACAGAAAAATACTTTCATCTGCTACGACACGCCACTTTTACTACTCGGGAGGAAGGTAAACAACAACTTTTGTAAAAAAAATAGTGTCCTATGTTTTTTACATTTTGACAGCACTATCGGCTTCAACACCCTCGAAAACCATGAAAACGATACCCATGACTAAAAAGTTGCAATTTACTGCAGCCGCTATCTTGGATTTACATTTTGACCGCATTGTCGGCTTCAACACCCTCGAAAACCATGATAAAAAAGATGATACTTAATCAATTGTAGCCACCATCTTGGATTAACATTTTGACAGCACTATCGGTTTCAACACCCTTAAAAACCATGAAAACGACACCCATAACAAAAAGTTGATAATTTATTGCAACCGCCATCTTGGATTGACATTTGGACAGAACTATCTGTTTCAACACTCTCAAAAACCATGAAAACGACACCCATAACTAAAAAGTTGATAATTTATTGCAGCCGCCATCTTGGATTGACATTTTGACAGCACTATGGGTTTTAACACCCTAGAAAACCATGAAAACGACACCCATGACGAAAAAGTTGAAAATTTATTCCAACCGCCATTTTGCCCGTACTATCGGTTTCATCACCCTCGAAAACCATGAAAACGACACCCATAACGAAAAAGTTGATAATTTATGGCAGCTGCCATCATGGATTGACATTTTGACAGCACTATCGGTTTCAACACCCGCGAAAACCATGAAAACGACACCCATGACGAAAAAGTTGATAATTTATTCGAACCGCTATCTTGGATTTACATTTTGACCGCACTATCGGCTTCAACACCCTCGAAAACTATGAAAACGACACCCATGACGAAAAAGTTGTAATTTACTGCAGCCGCCATTTTGACAAACAATAACTAAATCATTCTAACCTTTCAAAATCAGCAAGAAGTTTAAAATATGATAGCTCTGCTTTGATGAAGCCGAGTCAGTTTTTTATGAAATAATAAATATATAATATAATATTTATTATTATTATTATTCCTATTCTGTGACCTAGCTATCACAGTCGTGCACCTACGTTTAGTGAAGCTGTATATGGGTGTAGGTATGTACCTACCTACCTATGTAGATCATAGCTACTCGGGTAAGGAAGTATCTACTGTGTAAAATCCCTGTTTTTCCACAAAGATAAACTAGTACCTACCTATCTTAGTAAGCACCTAGGCACTGTAGAGACCGTTGCAAGGAGATTGCATTACTATATACGTATGTATAGTTACCTAGTAATAGCCTTGTAGGTATCTACAAGGCCATTATAATAATATCTACATTGGCCGGTAACAGTAAGGACTACAAACAAATATTCAAATATTTGACGAGTAGACTTATATAGTCTATACAAAAAAGTTGAACTATAATCATTCTGTACCATAACGATCGAGTCCGGTGCCTTATTGTAGTTAGGTACTTACTCTTGGATTCATTCAACCTTTGGGAAAACATTATTAAAAAAATATACTAACGGCAAACAATCCAACTCGTAATAAAATTCACGTTACGTCTTCGTCAAACACGAACACTAACGAACTGCATCGCCCGACGGGCAGCAGGCCACACCCCCCGTTTAGAACGCACGAGAGAGCAATATTTTCCTTCAAAATTTGGGCTATATTGCGTGGCGTGCCGTAATTGAACATTTTATAAATTAAAAGTTCATAGTATAATAATTTTCTGATGTTTTAATGATTATTTATAATATAATCTGTGTTCAAGAGACGAAAAGAGTTCAAATATTGTTGTTTTTAGTATTAAATCAATGAGCGGAAGACCGGACGAAAAATCGTAAAAATATCAAGATTTACATTCGCCTATATTTATTTCCATTGAAGTATTTTGGACAAAATGGTACCGTAGGAACCTAGATTAAAGGTATCCGAATCCAAATAATAGCACAAGTTAATAAAATTGTGTTTGAATTATGAATTATATGGATATTACGTTTGTATGGGCAATTCACGCTCCGCCGGACCCTTAATAATTTTGTATAATTTTAAGTTTAGCTCCACCTTTCATCCATACTGAATGTCAGTAAATTATACTGGTAATATGTGGAAACGTTGTTGATTGTACGTTAAACTACTTAATTGTATACCTAGTCGTAAGAAGAAAATGTACAATTGTTTGTTTTCCCTAATAAAATAAAATAAAAATAATATATTGGTTTATGATGAGTCACTTGATGCCTTTGCGAGCACAGAACTGAGATTCCTGAGTACTGCTACTCAATACCTAGAATGTATTGCCCACACCTAGCACAATTTCATAATAACATCTTATTTCATAACTAGTTTTCCGCCCGCGGCTTCGCCCGCGTCGAGTTCGGTTATATCGTGTTTCCAAGAGAACTCTTCCAAAGTCCGAGATAAAAACTATCCTATGTTCTTTCTCAAGGTCAACTCTATCTGTACCAAATTTCATTAAAATCAGTTCAGTGATTTAGACGTGATAAGCGTAACAGACGTAACGTACTTTCGCATTTATAATATTAAGTAGGGATTAGTAGGGATTTTTATAATTTATTAATTTTTAATTTTATATCGCAAAATAATTATAATTTAATTTATTTTATTGTATAATATCATAATTGACCGATAACTTGTATGTGTAGTGCGAACTGTAAATATGAGTTGGTTAATAAATAAATGATAACTTCCACGAAGACCGGTTCCACCTGCATCCAACGACTTCCAGCTACCTTTACCAGGTTGTCCGTTCATCTCGTTGGAGGCCGTCCCACGCTGCGCTTGCCGGTGCGTGGTCTCCACTTCAGTAATTTCACTTTACATTAAATTAAAAATGTAACCTTTTGAACGCCATTGTCATGTCTACGTGACAAGCGAGCGCGGGACGACACAAGTGATGAAAAATGATTCGAACTATAACACAAAATAAACATCTCTTTGTATTTTTTTGGCATTTTCCATGCTAAGATTTTTAAGTTATTTAGAAAAGGAAAAATTCGACCGCGGGCAGGATTCGAACCTGCGTCTTCTGGTTAGGTACACCAGACGCTATGACCGCTAAGCCACCGTGATACCTACCCGTCATGTCGAATTTTTCCTTCACATTCTGAATTTACGTCTTTAAGGTGACGTCAGTAACACCTATTGAAAAGCGGTCAACCGATTTCTACCCTGTCCATTTTTACATCAACCCGACCAAGGACACGATGCCTTGCCGATGTGTAGAAGGCATTTAACTAACCTATTATTTTAAACGATATGGGACCCTTTGCTCAGTTTAAAAAAACGCACGCACTCAGCGTATTATCAGCGAGTAGGTACGGGAGTAAAACCACTGTGGGGACACTGCTGACGCATTAGATTTAGCGCAGAGTAGGGTTTGATGGCGTACGCAAATGTGGGGGTTTGGGGGTCACATTTCAATAGATTTATATTTTACTGGTACCAGATATACTTGATTATTTTATAAGGGAACCAAACAACTGCTGCGCTAAATCTGTTGTTGGTGTTAACCGTAAACAATGGTTTAAGACGTTTATTTCTCATAAAGAATACAATTCATTTATCTGAGAAATACAGGAAGGCTTAATCTAAACATATACGTAAACTAAACTAACAAGCATACTAAGTATATGACGTATAAAGTATTATTTTTAACAAATGATTTGCTGATAGTTTGCGAGAATACATCATAACAAAACAAAAAATAATGTGGGTACTACTAAAACTTACCAGTGCAACATCATATTATTAATGACGACGGCTTTTATTAGGTATGTATAAACGATTGCTATCGTATAGCAATTTAGAATAGTAACTGTTGTAAATCTACATTTTACTTGGTTGGATATGCAATTTGATTTAGTAATTATTTAATAAATAAATAGTGTATTAGTTATTTATTTAGTATTTATTATATATTTTAACAGATGTTTTTTGTTTTTAGGATGTGATGTTTAAGTTTTTTTTTAAATAAGTTCATGGATTGAATTCCTTTTATATCTTTTGGGAGCCTATTATATAGCTGAGCCCCTTCGTATCTTATGTTTTTATAACCGTAACTAGTGCGTGGTTGTTTTAAACAAATATTATTTGCATTTCTCATCATGCGATGTTGGATTTCTTGTTTTTTTGTGAATGTGATTTGCGTGTGTATTTGTTTATTCAAGATTTTCCGTATAAGTATGCATGTACAGACGCCAGCACATCAAGCTAAACATTATACATATCTATAACTACGACACGATATGGAGTGTTAGAAAGAAAGTATCCTTGCTATGATTGGTGGATTTTTCAACGTTCCCAAAATTGACCAATCGTGGCTCATACTAATAGTTAGGAGCCAATAAACCATGTCGCACTAGAAATAGGCCACACCTCCGCGCCCCTGCGCGTACGCGACCGCTTTCGACTACTTCCGAGTTTTTCCGTCAGTCTGTCATTAACAATTGGAGTGATAGTGTTGTGTGCGTGATTGCAAGTGTGCAAAATGGCGCCTCAATTTATTGACGTAAGTCGAAAGGGAGAACAATTCCAGACTTCAACAAAGTGGATGCCGGATTATACAGACGGGGATAACGGTGAGTAGTATTTTTAATAATTATAATTTTTAAATTTTAATAAAGAAAGGCTAATAATGAAAAAATGTGTCAATGGTGATTGTTTGTCAACAATGTTTCTATAGAATTTACGAATTATGTAAACAAACGGGATCTTCTTTCATAACGAGTCCCCGTTAATGTAAGTTTTTAACTTGGCGCGCTGTTCCACGCGTCATTTAATATCTTTTTAAAGCTACTTTTATTGAATTTAATAAATTACGCATTTAGGAACTTTCTATAAGCCTGTTGTAACATTGCAAGATAAGGCCTTTTCAGTGATGTTTGTGTGCAAATAAATAATTAAATAATAGTAAGCTAGCAATTTTTGTAGAACTATAGACAATAGCCTAATCCCTCTCATTCTGTGAGAGGATAGCCGTGCCCAGCAGTGGGACAGTATATGGGTTGATGATGAATAATTATTGCAGATAATCATATATCTATTTACGTATTAATACATCTTTGCCTAATGAGTCATCAATCATCATCAACCGATATACTGTCCCTCTGCTGGGCACGGGTCTCCTCTCAGGTGAGGGATTAGGTTATAGTCCACCACGCTGGCCTAATGCGGGTTGGCAGACTGCACACACCTCGAAAATCTCTAAGGCATGCAGGTTTCCTCACGATGTTTTCCTTCACCGTTTAAGCGAGTGATAATTAATTAATAATACGCACATGGTTTTGAAAAGGTCTTGGATTAACTCGAGACCTATCTTGCCC
Source organism: Acronicta alni (assembly GCA_964056405.1). Taxonomy (NCBI): domain Eukaryota; kingdom Metazoa; phylum Arthropoda; class Insecta; order Lepidoptera; family Noctuidae; genus Acronicta; species Acronicta alni. Next base: position 2,098,424 of record OZ043943.1, read on the forward strand.
GGCCAATTTTCATACCATTAGGCTATCACTGCGTATGTCTAATGAGTAAAAATGTGCAAATAAACTATAGCAATTTGTTTCGTTCTAGAGTTCTGAACTGTTTACTTCTGGCTTCGGCGGTGGCAAGAAAGCGGAACCCATGAAGCCCACCCCCGCCAACTACCTATACGCCAGAGCTACGACGGCGGCAGACGAACCTCAACTTCGTACAGCGTCAGTCCCTGTAAGTATACCTTGTTATCACATAATGCAACTTTATCACTACCTACCTATATCTATAACAGAAAATCTGCACTGACCGGCCGAAATATAGATTACGTAAATTGAAAAACAATACCAATAGTTACATAAAAACAACATTGTCAAGCTACAAATAAAAATATTGTAAAACTATTATTATGATAAGTTAAAACGATCTATATTAAGTCGAAAATAAATCTTAACAGTAGCAAAATAAAGCTGAAATTTGAATGCATCGCATCGTCTAGGCATAATTCCGAGAACGCGTGGACGAGGCTTCCGAGAATTAGTTAAGTAATTGTATGATCTATGCGCGCGCGGTGAGGTGATGATCTACCTATCAATATCTATAAACAGTAGTAGGTATTAGCTATTGCATTTTTAAATGATATTTATAATTATCGAATAGGCAGGTAGAAGTGTTAATTTTTTTATCGATAAATTTATTGGTTAATGATATAAGTATCATTCGCTAATACTTGCTATTAGATAATTAAGTATTCAGTTCTTTACTACCTACCTCATAAAAGGTGGAAGTTCTCAATTAAGTAAACAAAGTCCCATACTCATTTAGTTAAGTTGGCCCGCAATAGGTAGGTATTTCATAATAAAGAACGTTACGTAAATATTGAAATTGACAAAATTTTCTTTGTTTTAGATATCAATGGACACTGTCAGAAGACACATAAAAGATGCCGGAAGAAATACTGCTGCCCTGGCAAGAAAATACTAATGAACAAGTTTGCCAAGTTTCACTAAAATATGTTCAGCCGTTAAGGCGTGATAACAAACGGCCATCCGTTCTCACAAAGTTTCGCATAAAAATATATTAGCAGTTTACAATCTATAAGTAGTAATTTAATATTGTTATTATTTTATTTATAAATATAACGTTATTTAGATAAGTATACCTAAATTTCCAACCACTGCTTGTCAAAGGATTACTCTTCCATTGCTCGATTTTGAAAAGATGCCAGACATGTCGTTCGTTGATGTTTTCATAATAAAATGGTTTCCTCCATGCCCTTCCCCAGGCATTTTCCATGCTAAGATTTCAAAGTTATTTAGAAAAGGAAAAATACGACCGCGGGCAGGATTCGAACCTGCGTCTTCTGGTTCGGTACACCAGACGCTATGACCACTAAGCCACCGCGATACCTACCCGTCATGTCGAACTTTTCCTTCACATATTGAATTTACGTCTTTATGGTGACGTCAGTAACACCTATTGAAATGCAAGTTTTTGCTTTTCAACCGACACAACTTACTTTACAGTTAGTTCAATGCCGAACGATGCTACCTTACCTTCTAACTATCTTTTTGTATATTTTTGGCATTTTCCATGCTAAGATTTCAAAGTTATTTAGAAAAGGAAAAATACGACCGCGGGCAGGATTCGAACCTGCGTCTTCTGGTTCGGTACACCAGACGCTATGACCACTAAGCCACCGCGATACCTACCCGTCATGTCGAATTTTTCCTTCACATATTGAATTTACGTCTTTATGGTGACGTCAGTAACACCTATTGAAATGCAAGTTTTTGCTTTTCAACCGACACAACTTACTTTACAGTTAGTTCATTAGTTTACAGTTAGACGTTCATTAGTTTACATTTACTTTACAGTTAGACGTCACCATAAAGACGTAAATTCAATATGTGAAGGAAAAATTCGACATGACGGGTAGGTATCGCGGTGGCTTAGTGGTCATAGCGTCTGGTGTACCGAACCAGAAGACGCAGGTTCGAATCCTGCCCGCGGTCGTATTTTTCCTTTTCTAAATAACTTTGAAATCTTAGCATGGAAAATGCCAAAAATATACAAAAAGATAGTTATTAATATGTTTTCTTTTTGTAATGTGATATATTATGTAGATAATAATTTTAATAACGAATACTGTAAACTGAAATTGTATACCTACTTAATTCTTTTCGCACAATTATTGTTATATTCTTGAGAATTTTTCCTTTGCTATTGTAATGGTGATAGATAATTTAAGTCAGCGCAGTCAAATTATACCTACTAATCTACGTAAAAGGTTACTTTTGTTTGGTGGCAGTATTTAATTTTATTTGGTATTGGTAGATTTAACTGTATACTTATTCCGCTATAAATATTAATAAAGCAGTGTTAAATAAGATTCAAAATCATCTATAACTATAAAAAATCCCTTGCCGTGCCGCCGCCGTGCCGCAAGTGGGTGCCGGGCCTCAGCCCAGTCAAATTACTAGTCTAGATAAAAACTTACTTTTGTTTGGAGGCAGCATTTAGTTTTGTTTGGTAACCAATTGGTAACTGCATAATTTTTTTGCTAAAAATATCAATAAAAATAAAACCTAGTTATAAATAAATATTATCTACTTGTTTTTAATCTTTTGTATACTTCATAGTTTAGTTTTATAAATTCTGCTGTTATCTTTTAATCTAGAGAAGGTATTTGTTTTAAGTTTTTCATTTTATCATTAATGTTTAAAAATAAAAAGATTAAGATTATTGATTTCGCGTCTTATTTTGATATTTTCTACCAGTTTCACAAGCGTTCCCGTAGGAACCTATCCTATGTCCTTTTCTGAACCCTTGACAATGTGTAAGTAGGAGGAATGCAAAAGGCCGCTGCCGGCCGCTGCTTTCCCGGTGTAAACTGAGGCTTACGGGTAGCTTCGCCGCTGCGTGAATGTGTAACAAATAAACAAACTCACTTTCGCATTTTAAATATAATGCGCCTTCACCAGAGTTCTTATAGGAACCTATCCCATGTCCTTTTCTATATCCCTGATAACGAGTTACTTACCCACATGCAAAATTTCATAATCGTGCTTAACAAACTAACTCATATCACATTAGATAATAGTTAGTTAGGTAGGTATGTAACAGACACATCGCTCTCATGCAAAAGTGAAGATACCTACGCTATAATAGCCAAAATTGTATTTTAGTAATAAGATTGAATCGCGGACGAAATGTTAGGTAGTAGGTAGGTATCAAAAAGTTTGGACTGAAAAGTCTTTTGAAAGTATAATACCTATTAATTGAATAAACTTGACACACGGGTGTCGATTTTATGGATTTTCGACATTAAATTTTGTAAGAACACAGTAGAATCGAAAAGCAAGGAACGCACGAAAACAGTTCTGTTGACCGCCAGCCCGCCAGTAAGTAGATAACAAAACCCGGAAAAGGTAATTGAAATCTGCTTGAAATTTATAATTAGGATTATTACCTAATTATAAATTTCAGAAATATAGTAAGTAGGTAAACCTACTTGATACTATGGGTAATTTTCAAACAAATGTGTAAACTGAAGGAATACAAATAAAAGATAATTTAAATAAAAAAAATGATTATAAGCTTTCATAGGTATTTTAGTTTTTACGCGGGCGCGCCCGGCCTGATTTTATTACCATGCCATTATTTCGTTTCGATTCAAGTATGCAACCCGCTATGTTATAAATTTAATTTTCTTATCGCTTAGTATCTTATTCTACACTACGACGCGCATAACGCACACACGCTCACGACGCGCTGCAGCACGAAACATTACAAGTGAGAACGGCATAAAGATATTTATCTCTTTCGCACGATTCTCGCTGTATCTGCTTATAACGCGCTCAAGGTCAAAGTGTAGTAACTTGATGTGCTGTTGACTGTACAATACTTATACATTTGCTCTAGTGTCATTATTTTTGTATTGTTGTATACTGTAACAGAAGGTGTAAGATAGTTCTTATGGAATAGTAATTTTAGAATTTTATTTTGTGTTGTTTGTAATAACTTTAAGTTAGACTTGGCTGCAGAGCCCCATAGTTCGATTAGATAAGATAGATGAGACTTTACTAACGAGTTATATACAATATATGAAACCGATTTAGGGAAGCAACGCACGGAACCACGAAGCCTACCCATAAGAGAAGATAATTTAGTTTGTAATTTGTCTATGTGAGGTCTCCAAGTTAATTGACTGTCAAGAGTAAGACCAAGATATTTTTCCGAATCAACTTTTAATAGGGGTGTAGTGCCAATGCGTAATGCGGGATAGCTGGATATTTTTTTATTTTTTGGGCAGAAAATCATATAGTTCGTTTTGGATATGTTCACAGTAAGTAAGTTGTAGCTGAACCAAGTGGTTAACATATCTAAATCATCTTGCGCCTGACCTATAATTGTAAGAATGTCGTTTCCAAAGTAGAAAAGGGAAGTATCATCAGCATATAGTGTGACGTCTCCTGAAAGACTAAGTTCTTTAATATTATTGATATATATTAAGAATAAGAGGGGCCCAAGTATGTAATGTATTAAATAAACTTTAGGTTAAATTTGTAACTCGTAAAAAAATCTAAAGAAAACTCGTGAAAGCTTGTTTTAACCCTTAAGTGCATAGTTTATCAAAAATGATAACTGACTTTTTCATACGCATAACTTCCGAATGAAATATATTTTAAGTAACGAAATGTTTCTGGACGACTGTTTACATGTCATTCTTACAATCTGTCAACATGACAAAATACTATCTGGGCTGTGATTGGTTGAATTTGACATTACAAGCTGCAAGGTCGTAATACTTACATGGCTACAAATTTGAATAATTATATCGGTTCATATCTAATATAAAATAACGGTTATTTACAACAAAAAAAATACTTTCAGAAAGGTAAGAATCTATATTTTGTTTTGATATGTTTATTTTACAATTGAATACTGTGGCATGGTACTAAATTTGCTTTGGAATGTTGTTATCAAAAATGATAATCTATGCATTACCGGTGTAAGTTTTTCTTACTATGGATGTACATAACTATTCTTACAATGCTATGTTTTTGAAGCAATTTTTATGTCTTTTGGTGTTGGGTTGCATGGTTTTATTATGATTTTAGCTCTCTATTGATACGACATAGAAAATGAATGACAGAAATATTGAAACACTGTTATCTCAACTGGAAAATGGCGACATTTCTGAGGATGAAGCAAACATCGATGAAGATGCTCTGGATTACTATGACAATCTAAATGAATTGCTCGAAGACCTTGAAGATGTGGAACAGGAAGTAGAAGAAGAACAACAAACAGACTTAAATACTAATCAAGACTGTGATCCCCCATTGGTGTCTGATGATTTGTCAGAAATTGAATCAAGGTCCACTAATTATACTCAAGTAAGAAATTTAGTTTGGAAAAAGAAAAACATGCCTTTGGTTGATCAAGCTCTTACCTTTCTTGGGGTCACAGCCTACCCTCAACATATTTTAGATTTATCCACTCCATATCAATTTTTTTCTTACTTTTTTGATCAAAAGCTACTAGAATTGATCATTTCTGAGACGAACAAATATGCTGTACAAGTGAATCCAAATTTTTCCGACCCCATCAACTTATTAGAACTTCGTAAATACCTTGACTTAGGAGTAGTTTCGAATACAGTCATACGTTTGCTTCGACCAGTACCAAGGAATGTAAATCATATAATATATTTTGACAATTTCTACACAAGTTTGTCACTATTCCATTACTTATACAAAGAAGGTATTTATTGCTTGGGGACAGTACAGAAGAATAGACTGGGAAAAACATGTAAACTGCCTGATAAAAAAGATCTTCTCAAACCATCAGTGCCGAGAGGATCGTATGATGAAAACGTTACTGTGTTTGATGGGGTTGAATTTTCGGCCACTAGCTGGAAGGATAATAAACAGGTTTTACTGCTCTCCACGTATGTGGGTTCAGAACCTGTAAACACAGTAAAAAGATATGACAAAAAGCAGAAGAAAAGCATTGCCATATCCTGCCCAAATGCTATCCGCGAATACAACGCGAGTATGGGCGGTGTCGACACTATGGATAGCTATTTGGGTCGATACAGAATCAGAATGAAATCCAAAAAATGGACAAACAGACTCTTTTATCACCTACTAGACATGTCTGTGATAAATAGTTGGATTCTGTATAAAAAAGTTTTGTTGAAAAAGGGTGCGAACCCTAAGAGTATTTTAAAACTTGCTGACTTCAGGACCGAACTAGCGGAAACTTTGTGTAAATATGGCAGCACATCTGAAAATAAAAGAGGTCGCCCAAGTTTGAATACTGCTGCAGGCCCTGTAAACAAGCAAAAGAGACCAAAGACAGGTGCTCAAACATTACCTCCTGATGACGTACGTTTTGACGGTGTCGGGCATGAAAAATCTTATGGTTCCAAAAGGAACCAGTGTAAATATGCCCAATGTAAAAAACTTACGTCAGTGATGTGTGAGAAATGCAATGTGTCACTCTGTGACAATAGAAATAATAACTGTTTCAGGATTTTCCACACAAATTGATTTTTGTTTTTTTTATGACCTTACTGCATAATTTATCTAAAATGATAATACATGTTTTTTAATAAATAATAAACTTTAAATATTGAAATGATTTTTTTTATTATTTTTCCTAGTTTTTAGGGACCTCATTACGTAATATGTATATTTTTTCAAGAAAATATAAAAAATCATGCATCTAAGGGTTAAAAGTTTGTCACAGTAGGAATAACGAGTCGTGTCCTTTGCCAAGGAATAGATCCATGAAAATAAATACAGCAACCAATAAAATTAATTTCCCAGTCTTTTGATGTTCTCATTGGCCCATTTTGATTTCTGTTCGCCAATCAGATTTCAGTAAAATATACAGAGCATCTGCTTTGATTGGTTCTATCATGATATCATTCTGTCAAATTCATAATGGAGGCAAAAGTTGTTGTTTGCGCATTTGTGTGATTCCAAAGTGAACTTTTTTGTAACGAGTATTTGGTGAATATATCAAAAAGTATTGTTAATATTGCGGATTATACAATAATATTGAAAATTGTGACGTTTTTGTGATTCAATTACCACTTTTACGCAACTAAAGTAAGTGTTAAATTTCACCGCCATCATGTTGTTACGAAAATATTTTTCGTCAATGCAGCAAAATCAAGAGTAAGTCGATACCTGTGTTTAAGAAAGACTAAACAAAATGTAACTAACAATAAAACAATCGGCCACGTATATTTCTTATCTCAACCCACTTCTTGTAATGTAATGTCTCCTAGAAATTTCGACTTGCCCACTTACCGACATATCAAAAAGAAGTTATTTTATTTCAAGTATAAGATAACTTTAAAAATTGATTCCTTTGTTCTTAATACATTGTAATAAACACTAGACGAGAATCTTCATTTTTTTCAACGAATATTGTGCTAAGTATCTATATTATTCTAATTTAAAATAATTGCAACATTTCATTCTTCTCGAAAAACGGCCGTATGTAGGTAGGTACCCACAAGCCCACAACGATGAATATTATTAAAGCCAATATCATGTTTTTTATTCTTGCGACGCGACTATATCCAAATGAATAGTTTATTCATTCACAAAAGTTAAAGTAAGGGGAAAATCCAGATTGAAAGACATCTTGTATGGTAACGGTCCGGTATTCGTTAATGTTTTATTGTATTACTGTACTTTTAGCCTTCTCTGACCCTTCGGTTTCGCACGTGTAGCGTGTAGAAAGGCAAATTTTTTATAACTTGGTTTACAATATTAAAATTTTCGTAGGAATCGATATAAAAAAATACAGTGTCATGGTACTTGCTGATAGATGAACAAATTTTTGCCCGACTTCAAAAAGGAGGAGGTTATCAATTCTACTGTATTTTTTTTAAGTTTGTTACTTCAGAACTTTCCACTAGGTGAAATGATTTTGATGATTGCATTGTTCTCATGAACTATTCAGATTTAGATTGTAAAGATGAACACTGTGATCATGTATTTTTTTTTTTAAAAAGTGTCTATGGAGTTTCTTGGCAGTTCTTCTCCAAAAGAACCACTTTTTGGAACCATGCAACTAGTTTTGACTTTTCAAAAGTGTCGTAATGGTCTAATTGAAATAAAATATTTTACTTTTACTTTATCTTTTCCAGAGTACAAGAGGATATACCTAACGGTGACAATAACATGGATGACTTACTCATGGAAGATGACTATGTAAGTAATTGAGAACATAACATACTATCAGGCCTGTATACCCCGAAGGGTTAGGCAGAGGTGCATACTAATGTGCCACCCACAGTTCAACAGTTGAGGTCTCATGTAATAAGGAGTGAGCCTGTTGCCATTAACAGGCCGGAAAACCAGACTTCAAGGTGATAAGAACTTTAGACTTTTTTTGCGGCATGTTATTATATGTATATTAATATAATATAATATTTTTGGGACATATTACACAACACCATCTAGTCCCAAACTAAGCAGAGCTTGTACTATGGGTACTAGACAATGGATATAATACATATGTACTTACATACTTTTTTTTTGTAAATACATACTTATAATACATAAGAAACACCCAGACAAACACAAATACTCATGCTTTATCCACACAAATATTTGTGTCCTATGGGAATCGAACCCATGATCAGCAGTCTCTCGACTCGTACCGCTAGACCACAGACGTCGTTATATTAGAATAGGAAGTGTGGTAGTTGACCTCAACTAAGTTAGAAAAACGTTGACACGTTTGGCGCAGCGGCTGAGCGATCGGCTACTGCGCCACGGGTGGTGGGTTCGATCCCCACATGAAACAAAAAATATTTATTTTCTATGGAGGGGTCTCGATATGTTAAGTATGGTCACCCATCCACAGACTGACCGCGGCTAGCGCAGCTTAACCTTGCAGATCAGTTGATCAGCGACTTAGCCACAAGCCTGTCATCATAATTATGATGGTATTTTAAATTGATATTATTAATCCCAACATAGTTTTATATCAATGTTTAGTATTCATGTAAGTGCCACTAATCATAAGTTAAAAGAAAAATAAACGTTTTTCAGGGATTCTCGGATATCTTGGACCCCAATCTCCACTTGGAGTTGGAGAGCCTCAAGCTGGAACAGCTGAAGGTGCGCGAGGAGCAGCTGCAATGCAAGCAGAGGGTCATATTGTTGAAACAAGCTGAGAGAAGACCTGTAAGTTGATAATATCATCATCAACCCATATATTGTCCTTTTGCTGAGCACGGGTCTCCTCTCAGAAATGAGTGGGATTAGGCTATAGTCAACCCCACTAGTCCAATGCAGGTTGACAGACTTCACACACCATCGAGCAGGTCTCTAAGGCATGCAAGTTTACTCACGATGTTTTCCTTCACCGTTTAAGCGAGTGATAATTATTATACGCACATGATTTCGAAAAGTCAGAGGTCTGTGCTTGGGAATTGAACTCGAGACCTCCGACTTGGCAGTCCAATGGTCATACCACTAGGCTATCACTGCTTTTAATAATAATAAAGTTTATTTATTTCTCCACAATAAGATACAAGTTCCTCATAGTACAATAATATTGTAAGTTACTATATAAAATATTGTGGAAACCTTGTTTGTTACTATTTGATGTCTAAACTGCTGAACCAGTTTTGATGATCTGTATATTTTTGGCATTTTCCATGCTAAGGTCTTAGCATGGAAAATGTCAAAAATATACAAAAAGATAGTTAGAAGGTAAGGTGGCATCGTTCGACATTGAACTAACTGTAAAGTAAGTTGTGTCGGTTGAAAAGCAAAAACTTGCATTTCAATAGGTGTTACTGACGTCACCATAAAGACGTAAATTCAGTATGTGAAGGAAAAAATCGACATGAGGGGTAGGTATCGCGGTGGCTTAGTGGTCATAGCGTCTGGTGTACCTAACCAGAAGACGCAGGTTCGAATCTTGCCCGCGGTCGAATTTTTCCTTTTCTAAATAACAGTTTTGATGAGTTTGGTACAAAGATACATACAGTGTGGAAGGGACATCGACGCGCAACGGCTTACCATGACTTCAGTACATGATTCTGGACCCCCCTGCGTTGGAATTTTTCGTCGGCTTTTTATTAAATTTTACGTTTTCTTTGCAGTTTTTTCAACTTTAAACTGTATAAAATCATTATTTCTATCTAACCCAATAAGAATTTTAATTAAAAAGTCATTAATTCACTTTTTTCACTAAAAACAGCATTGTAAATTAAACTCGAAAGATCTTCTGGTCAGCTCTTTCCTTAGAGTTCAATAACATGTAAAATTTAAGAAAAAGCCGACGAAAAATTCCAACGCAGGGGGGTCCAGAATCATGTACTGAAGTCATGGTAAGCCATTGCGCGTCGATGTCCCTTCCACCCTGTATATTGGACCTTTTGTCTCAAAAACTCTTTTAGAATGCAAGTGACACTGCGGAAACGAGCTACTACATTATATTATAATAGTAAACTATGTTGTTTTTTACAGATGCCCCAAATGAGCAACCGGTGTATCTTACCTGATGGGAAGATTGTGGTGCGGAATGTCAGTGATAGGTAAGTCTTAAATTTAATTCATTTTATTTAAAAGGTGGGGCATAGTGAGAATAATTCCACTCAAATTGGAGCTGCCCGACCGGGGAAGTAAGGTTAGCAACGAAAGTTGCCGAACACAGCTAGATATTGAAAACATCATCATCATTAATCCATATCTTGTCCCACTGGTGGGCACGGGTCTCCTCTCATATTGAGGGGGATTAGGCTATAGTCCACCACGCTGGCCTAGTGCGGGTTGGCAGACTTAACAAACGGTCGAGAAAAAATTCTAAGGTATGCAGGTTTCCTCATGATGTTTTCCTTCACCGTTTAAGCGAATGATAATTAATTATTAATACGCACATGAATTCGAGAAGTCAAGACGTGCGTGCCTTGGGCTTGAACTCGAGACCTTCGACTTGGCAGTACCATGGTCATCTCATTAGGCTATTGCATTGCTCACTTTGCGTATTAGTACAGTTCGCGCAAAATAACTTGACCCAACATGGCGCCGATCTGCGCAGGTACAGACGCGCACGAAATTTTTAGAGGCTATATTTTTTGGTGGTACATGACATACATAATATGAATAATAATCATTAAAATACATAATAATTAAATCGGACTGATTTGTTTCTTTAATGATTCTTTTGACGGTTGAAAGGGAAGTTTTTGTGGCTTCAGCTGTTTTAATTTTAATTTGAGTTTCAGTTAAACCACTAGAGTCCTTTTTAAAGAAACAATAGACGTTATAAATCATTTGTCTCGATTGACGCTTCAAAACTGTATTGCTGCTACGAACTCGCGGCGGCATTTTATAAACTGTTTATAAGTCACAATCACAACGCAACACAAAACGTAGCACTCGACTATCCTTGGAGACGTCCGCGGTGGGTGTGCGGGCGCCTCCTCACGCGGGGAATTGTCGCCCGCCCCACATACCGCAACCCATTTGCGCTTAAAATTCGTGCAACGCGCAGGTTCAAGTTATACTGCGAACTGTACTGATGTTCATTTATAATGAGTACCTCAACTGGTTTCATGGTGTAGTGGTTATCATATCTGCTCTACACCATCAGATTAGATGAAAACACCATAGCTCAAAAACTTGTCAAGTTGTTTTTTCTATTAAGGCAATATTTAAGGCTAGTATTTAACTGCAAATCAAAAATGTCGTTTTGTATAACAAAACAATCCTAAGCAAAAATACTTATTGCACAGCAAAAATACTGATTGTGCGACAAAATTACTGATTGAGCAGCAAAATAGTCACCTCAAAATATTGTTATATACACTCAAAACATTCAGATTTGGTTCTGGCACTCGCCGGCCGCTGCCGCAGCGTTGTGCGGTCACAGTTCTAACCTAACCTAACCGATATTTGTATTTTGCACATCAAGCTACCACAATCTGTCAAATTTCTTTGATTGATTTTCAACTTCACAAAAAGATAAGGTTCATATTCAATTGGGAAAATTTGACAGTTTTGGATAGGTTGACCTGCTGGCGTCTGTACATCGAAATATAAAAATAGCTAATTTGATTTGTGATATAAGTTGTTGTTGGTTGTTGAGCTCCCTCTAATATGGTCGAGCTACACAATGACTGATGCATGCGTGACGTCGGTTGGAATTAGCCTACTCACTGCCGCTGTGGCTGTTTCTTCAAAAGGCCATTTCTGACTTTGGCCTACATTGTGAAACTCACATATTTGATATTATTATGTCTGGACTTTGAAAGAGACCATGGTTCTCCGAGTTTGTTTCGGTGTTTCTTCTCAGAGGTAGTCAGCTAGGAAATGCCGGCGCCATACATTGTGAAACTCACATTTTTGATATTATTATGTCTGGACGCTAAAAGAGACCATGATTTTCTGAGTTTTTTTCGATGTTTCTTCTCAGAGGTCGTCAGCTAGGAAATGGCGCCTTCTAGCTTAAAAAAATCAAAACATTGACTTGTAAAAGTGCCTTTAGAAGATCATTTCATCTTCATTTAAAAAATAAATAAATAAAAAAATAGTTTTATTTTCATATAAACCATATACAGGCACTTATGAAATGTCGAGTCTAGGTGCACGGTTCCAAATTGGTCGTTTCCTATGGCGAAGAACCGGCAAGAAACTCCATGGTTACTCTTTTAAATTATCGTTTTATATTACAATGATATTTGATACAGTAATAATTATAAATTGGATTGGATACTTACATGAGAGAACAATTTAGGAATGTTGCGAAGATTACAAATAATTATATAAAATACAGCTAGGAATAAAAAAAAAAGTTCTAAACAGTTCTCCCATTTACAAAGGAAAGAAACTAATAAACTATATAAAGCAACTGACAGAACTTGTCTCCAACATTTACGGAATTTGATGTAAGTATCAAGTCAAAAACAATGAGATTTAGGTAATATAAATATACAAATGACTAAGTTGGGATTGGTTAATAGACAAACACATACGTCGTTACAGAGGTTCCAGGGAAGCCACATCTGCAGATGTATCAGTCCAACTATCCCCAAACGTCCCTATCATCGACATAGTCTTGTACTTTGTAGTAAGCTTTCTTAATTAGGATGCGTTTAACATGTGCATTCATGAAAATGTCTTAAAAAAAACAAAAAGATAATTATGATTCCGGCCAGGATCGAACTGGCGGCCTTCTGCGTGTAAAGCAGATGTGATAACCACTACACCACGGAACCCGGTGCTGTTGTGGTTGAAATTGACTATTTGATATTTGAAATAAAACTACTTTTTTACGGATTTTGTCACGTTATATTGATATTATTAACACCATACTAAGTACTACTTTTTCTTCTATTATAATTCTTTTCTCCAAATCCTACTAATATATTTTTTTTTTAATCTTTATTTATTAATGGAGGTTTGTTCATATTTGAACATGTCACCTCCGTAAGAAAAAGCACATACACACACATAAACATACAATATACAGATTAGGTACATTCAATATAAATCAGTATATAGCAGTGATAGCCTAGTGGTATGACCATTGGACTGCCAAGTCGAAGGTCTCGAGTTCGAACCCATGGCACGCACCTCTGACTTTTCGAAATCATGTGCGTATTAATAATTAATTATCACTCGCTTAAACGGTGAAGGAAAACATCGTGAGGAAACCTGCATACCTTAGAGATTTTTCTCGACGATTTGTGAAGTCTGCCAACCCGCACTAGGCCAGCGTGGTGGACTATAGCCTAATCCCTCTCAATATGAGAGGAGACCCGTGCCCAGCAGTGGGACAGTATATGGGTTGATTATGATGATGATGATGAATATAAATCATACAATGAGTTCTTACGGTGACCTATTCTTAATAGCTATTTGTGTTATCCTACTAATATTATAAATGTGAAAGTTTGTGAGGATGGATGGATGTTTGTTACTCTTTTACGCTAAAACTACTGCACGGATTTTGATGAAACTTATTATTTATAGATCAAAATAACTTATAGGCTATAATTTATAACGATGTTGAGTTAATTAGCCAAATTACAACGATAATTAAAAGTATCTTTTCCACCCGGACGAAGTCGCGGGTAGAACCTAGTAGTTTTTATAAAAATATTGACCTACATTGATTTTCTCTTATAACATGCAATATCTTTCTGGAAACCGTAAAAATATTTTTTCCGTGCGGGAATAGAACCCGCCACAGATCAAAAAGCCGAACACTCAGCATTTGTATCGTAAAAATAAACACAAAAAGATGATGATTCCGGCCAGGATCGAACTGGCGACCTTCTGCGTGTAAAGCAGATGTGATAACCACTACACCACGGAACCAGTTGACATACATATTGTAAATGACGACCTCTGTGGTCTAGCGGTTCGAGTCTGCTGATCATGGGGTCGTGGGTTCGATTCCCACAGGACACTCATAATTATTTGTGTGGATAAAACATGAGTATTTGTGTTTGTCTGGGTGTTTCTTATGTATTATAAGTATGGATTTACAAAAAAAAGTATATAAGTATTACATCCATTGTCAAGTACTCATAGTACAAGCTCTGCTTAGTTTGGGACTAGATGGTTGTAGGGGATGTGGATAGGTAGTGAAACTCCAGAGTTACGTAAAAGTGAAGGGTAGGGAGACGCATCGAGAAAATACGTCCGTACGCAATCATAGGCAAAGGCTACTAAAAAAATGATTTTAGCAAATCGGGGCGTTGCTACGTGCGCGCCCCCCTTCCCGCTTCTTACCGCCCGCGTGCGTCTCCCGCGCCTTAGATTTATTAAAAACAAGAATAGGTAAAAAGTACAACATAAATGTTCACGCGTCGCCTACAATGGTGTTGTGTAAAATGTCCCAAAAATATTATATATTAAATGAACACCTGTACTATACGCAGAGTGAGCAATGCAAAAGCAGTGATAGCCTAGTGATGTGACCATTGGTCTGTCAAGTCAAAAGTTCGAATCCAAGGAACCTCTAACTTTTCGATATCATGTGCGTATTAATAATTAATTATCATTCGCTTAAACGGTGAAGGAAAACATCGTGAGGAAACCTGCATGCCTTAGAGATTTCTCGACGGTGCGTGAAGTCTGCCAACCCGCACTAGGCGAGCGTGGTGGACTATAGTGTAATCCCACTCAATATGAGAGGAGACCCGTGCCCAGCAGTGGGACAGTGTATGGGTCGATGATGATGATGTTAATAAATACAACCTATTATCCTCCTATAACATGAACATAAGTGTTTGTTTTTCGGTGTGTTTTTATGTATTATAAGTTTTTATTTACAAAAAAAAGAAAAGTATTTTAGTAATAATATCTTTTGTCTAGTACACATAGTACAAGCTATGATTAGTTGGGGACAATCTCTTCTTAGTTGTTGTTGTGTATAGGTCCGAAAATATATCATATTTTTTAAACTACTAAGGTGGCAAACAAGCATACGGGCCCACCTGATGGTAAGCGGTTACCGTAGCGTATAGACGCTTGCACACCAGGGGTATCACTCGCGCGTTGTCGACCCTATATAACGAAAGAGGAATAGTTGGGTTGGCAGTAGTGATGTTGATAATCGATTATCCATAATCGACTAACCGATTACCAACATTACTATCACAGCATTGAGATGACAGGAAGCAAAGGTAAATAAATCTTTAGCTTCATTCATTCATGATTATTGATTATTTGAGTGAGATTCTTATGTATTATAAGTATGTATTTACAAAAAAAAAGTATATAAGTATTATATCCATTATCTAGTACCATAGTACAAGCTCTGCTTAGTTTGGGACTAGATGGTGTTGTGTAAAAATGTCCCAAAAATATTATTATTATTAATCGATTATCAACATCACTAGTTGGCAGTATAAGGGTCGTCCACCTTTCTAGAACGTGTTCACCACGCTACCATTTTTTACCGTCCTGGCGATATGATCGCGGACCGAATGGACTGCCCATACATACGGCACTGTTGTGATAGGCATGTTGCCGTCTGCAGGGCCGGTTAGATATTCAGTTTTTTTGTGTGTATTATGAGTTGTAGTTGCTCGAAATAAATGTATTTTATTTTATTTTTATTTATAAGGGTCAAAGTTCCTCCACTGCCAACGGGACTGTCACTGTTAGGAACGCAACAGCTCAAAGCAGTGTTATTTCACTTCGATTTGACGACCTCTGTGGTCTAGCGGTTCGAGTGCCGGACTGCTGATCATGGGGTCGTGGGTTCGATTCCCACAGAACACAAATATTTGTGTGGATAAAAAACATGAGTATTTGTGTTTGTCTGGGTGTTTATTATGTATTATAAGTATGTATTTACAAAAAAATAAATAAGTATATAAGTATTATATCCATTGTCTAGTACCCATAGTACAAGCTCTGCTTAGTTTGGGACTAGATGGTGTTGTGTAAAAATGTCTTAAAAATATTATATTATTATTATATTTTCTGCAAGGCGGAGGTACTTCCCCAGTCGGGCAGCTCCAATTTGAGTGGAATTACTCCCACTATGCCCTATCAAAATGTATGATGATTAATCTAATTATTTTATCGTTTACGCTAGGCAGAGCCAAAAAAAGGATTTACACGTAACATTTTGGTGAGTGATGTTAGCATTAATGTGTCGGCTACTGCACAGAGGCCAGGCAGGTCAAGCTATCCAAAACTGTCAAAGGATGTCGCCAAAATCTGCCCAATGATGTACTGTAGGTACACTTATTGGAAAAAATACCCTGTATTACGCTGGTTAAAACTCTAATCATACTTTTTTTTATGTTCACTAGGGGATGAGAAAAAATAACTTTAAAATTGATAAAAATGCATGCCATTTTAACACTAGTGTCAGTTTCATAGTGTTTTTATAGTAAAAACTGTCAATTTAATAGCTATCTACTGCCAGTGTCAGTTTTGGAATGTCAAACGCCCGCCATTTTGGCACACTATCAGTTTCATAGTGATTTTATAGTAAAAACTGTCAACTTGACAGCTGTCATGTACCTCTGGTATAAATTTGGGCTTAGTTGTATGGACTTTTGATGACCTCCTTTTCCCAATTGAAAATGAACCTTATTGTTATTTTTATAAGAGATAGGTAAGCGTTTGACCACAATCTCACCTGATGATAAGTGACGATGTGGTTTAAGATGTAGCACGCTTTCCTAGAAGATACCTATTCACTCGTGACTTGAAAACCCGCAAATTGTACAGTCAACAAAAGAGTAAGTATACAGATAGCGAACAAAACACGCATTTTTTACAGATTTCGACATAAATAAGATATTTGACAGATTTGGGTAGCTTGATATGCATGATGTACATGATGCTTTTTATGCATATCCACAAAACTTAGCTGTGCTTATTAAATCCTACATAAACGGGTGACACACACACACATACACACCACACACACACACATACACACACACACATACACACCACACACATACACACCACACACACACATATACACACACACACACACACCACACACACACACACACACCACACACACACACACACCACACACACACACCACACACACACACACAAACACATACACACACCACACACACACACACACCACACACACACACCACACACACACACACCACACACACACACACACACACACACACACCACACACACACACACACACCACACACACACACAACACACACACACCACATACACACACACACATACACACACACACACACACACACACACACACATGGCTGCGTGTTTTCTGTGGCTTTCATATGTATCGTGGCGTGGTTTTGTTTTTTTTGTTGTCTGTATTTATAGTCCACCCTTAGTGTGAATGTCGTTTGCATATCACAAAACTAAGGTCTATTTTTGCTTACAAGACCTCCTTAAACTTTTTAACCAACTGGGTGGTTAAAATCATCATTTCTATATACATATTTTCTTTCGATTCGTTTGCCAATTCAAACTTAATACATTGGTTGGTGATGTATGTTCTGCTACGAAGCAGAACATAGAATAGAATGGAATAAAATTTATTGCACAGAGGCCACCACATTAAGCTACCTCAATCTGTCAAATATCTTTGATGGATTTTCGACTTTAATACAAAGTAATAAGTTGAAATAAAACTACTTTTTACGGATTTTATCGCGTATATTGATATTATTAATCCCGACGTTTCGGACCCTCTACAGCGTCCGTAAATCCGTAACAAATGCAAATCCGTAAAAAGTATATTGATTTCTGACATTTACGCGAATATTATACATTGAAATAAAACTACTTTTTACGGATTTTATCGCGTATATTGATATTATTAATCCCGACGTTTCGGACCCTTTACAGCGTCCATGGTCACGGGTAGACTCTACGGGTAGACGCTGTAAAGGGTCCGAAACGTCGGGATTAATAATATCAATATACGCGATAAAATCCGTAAAAAGTAGTTTTATTCCGTAAAAAGTAGTTTTATTCCGTAAAAAGTAGTTTTATTTCAATGTATAATTTTCGCGTAAATGACAGAAATCAATACAAAGTATTATGGTTTATTTTCAATTGGGAAAATTTGACAGTTTTGGATAGCTTGACCTGCTGGCGTCTGTACACCAAGATAATAATTAAACATTCTGTTGTAATAAACATTCTGGAATTCATTAAACTAAGGATTTATAAAACAACTTCTAAGAGGATGTCGTAAGTAAGGTGATTTCATCTTGGTAAGGTGTCGTGATATTTGATTTTGACCTCCATATCTCTCATGAGATATTTCAAAATGTTTTTTTTTTTTTGTAAATACGTTAATCTGAGCTTACTTGCGTTGGATTTCTTAAAAAGAAACGGCTTAATTTATTTTTCGTTAAGACTATTTCAATAATCCAGATTTGCTCCACGCCGAAATTTAATTGTATATTTTTGTGTGACTGTAACTTAGGTACTAACACTAGAATTTAAGTTAAATTGTTGCTAACCCCATGGACTCCTGTCTGAAATAAAATTATTCATTCATTCATTCATTTACACGGTTTCTTGCGGAAAAAAGTGATATTTGCTGATAGGCGGGCGCCTCACGTAATGAGGGTTTTCTGAATTTTTCTACGTGAAATGGCAGCACTGTAGCGCCTGGTCCTAACCACCTGTCAAAATACAAACACGATTTGTATTCTTCGATATCTTTTTTGGTTTATTCATTCTTAAAAACGTTACAAAAGGTATATTATTTTCTTAAATGCCACAGTGCAAACAAAACTTGTTAATAACAGTGACCTATTAGTACCAATGACTTATGCGCCTCTGTTTTTGAGCTCAATCTGCAGTTCAGGAACCTTTCTCTGGCCGTACATACATACATACACTCACGCCTTTTTCCCATAGGGGTAGGCAGAAACTAAAGAACGCCACTTGCTACCATTCTTGCATACTTCTCTGGCCGTAATTCATAATAAAATCAATAACACTTCCAAATACGCAGAATTTCAGTAAAAAAATATACGTTCGGTAGAAATCTGTGCTATCTGACAGCTGTTTGGACCTGACGCATACGAAGCGCCATCTGGTGGCAGAAAAAGTATCGAAAACCCTCATTGGCACCCCTGAGCAATCAATTTGTTAGACTCATCTTCTTTCTCCGAGCATTTTCCCAACTATATTGGGGTCGGCTTCCAGTCTAACCAGGTGCGGCTGAATATCAGTATTTTACACGAAGCGTTTGCCATCAGACCTTCGCAACACAATTTCTGGGTAATACCGATACCCTGAGGATAGACTGGTAGTCACTGACTACCACTAACGATTGTCATAGGTGTTCGTATAAGAACCGGGACCAATGGCTTTACGTGCTATATACTATCTGATGTAAAATGAGAATTTGTTTGCAGGGATACTCGTGATGCCGATGTGAGCTTCAGCGCCGGCGCCGGCGATTCGGTAAGTTGAAACTTATTACTGCATGTACTGTATAGAGGCCAGCACATCAAGCTACCACAATCTGTTAAGTTTCTTTGATAGACTTTCCACTTTAACGCAAAGTTATAAGGTTCATTTTCAATTGTGAAATGGGATAGAACCGATCTGGCATATCGACCCGCCCGCCATTTTATTTGTTTTCGAAATCGCGTCGCACTATGAAAGTGATATGTATGGGTAGAGGACATTTTGGGGTTTCATCACCATGTTTCTGTCATATTTTGATCGTTTGTTTAACATTTTGACCGTCACGTCAATAATGAAAATCCGTGTTCTCTACGCCAAGCGACAAATTCTAGTATCTAATAATAGGTAAAAAAAAACAACAAATATTTGTTTAGGTCTGTATTTTGAACTAAAAAAAAGTGGTATTTTTGACGTGCCATGCCTTCGTTGGCGTCGTGAGCAAGTTTTCATTTAACGTCTATAGACGTCCGTGGCGGCCAAAAGGTTAAGTGTCCTCTACTCATACATATCACTTTCATCGTGCGCTGCGATTTTGAAAATAATAATCAAAATGGCGGCGATTCCGATATATCAGCTTCCATACAAAAAGGTTCGAACCTCTTTGACAGTTTTAAATAGCCTCACCTGGTCGCGTCTGTACATATAATTTAGTCCAATGCAACATTCTGCAGGTATTTCGACTTTTTTGTCTTAATACTTATATTGACGCTCCACCCTAATAAACAACACCGACGAAATAATTGTGCGTGTCTTTAGATAGCCCTTCCGAAGTGCCGACTAGGTAAAGTCGCTTAAAAAAGTGTTTTTCTGCAATAATCGAAATTAGTAAAGACAATAATTACAAATGCGAAACATTTACGAGCCCGTCTTTACTTCCAATTTTATACTGCCCAAATTTCAAGAAATCATACAAAAATCTCGTAGAAAGAGCATTGAATTGCGATGTTAGGATATTTTCCCGATTATACGGCTCCATATATTTTTTTATTAAAGTCAGCTTTCGCATTAGGAAACAAGCGCAATGGTGACTTTACAAACATAAGGTGCATCCTCACCGCAGTTACTTTTTTAGGAGCAACAGAATGTAACACGATGATACCATTACGTAATATTCTTCAACTTTTGCGACTCCTTGTTACTCTTTGTTGAATGATCGCATTCATACCGCCAGTAACATAAAGTAACAAATAGTAACCAACGAGTTGCACGGCATTTATCTCGGGTGGGAATCCAAGTCACACGCAGTGGTACGGTAGTGGCGAGGTTACCACGTTAACGGCTACGTCAAACGTTCAGTCATATAATATGTAACATATATGTACAAACTAAAATTGATAGATATAATTAATCGTCCGTGTTTGGTTGGTGGTTCTGCCAGCTGCTAACTGGCCTGTAATGTAACTTAAAACTTATTAGACGGGATCACAAATAGACAAAATTCTATGCTTTTCGTAGGCTTTTTTTTTTTCAAAAATTTTAGGACCCTTGTTTGAATTGCATCGTGCATTTGCTTTAGGTAGAGGCCTAACACTTCATATATTAAAACCTAGTGTTGCCAGATACGTCATGTTAAAATTGGGGTATGAAAATATCTAAAACCGAAATTGACAAATTAAAGCGACGAACCTAAATTTTTGGTCTCCCACGTATTGATCCATTTAGAAATATCGAGATTTTTTTATGGAGTATAGTTATAAATCGTCTTTCACTTAAGGAGGCGGCAGAGTATGCCGGACTCGTACCAACCAAAAACCGCACGTACCTTCCCTTGCAGGCAATGGAGACATCTGGCAACACTCCCGTAGTCTAGCAATCAGAGCGACAAAAATCGATACCGATAGTTTTGCTTCAGAACGAAACCACGGTGTGCTCGTGTAAAGTCAAGACCAAGCGATCCTGGGAGCATGCGCGCACTGACGACGGTAGCTCCACACCTTCCACTTGCGTTCTCTGCTCCGAAGACCGTAGCGAGAACAAGCAGTATCGAGATAAGTCCGTCGCTAGCAAACTTACCGATAAAAAGTCCGAATACTCCAGTAAAATAGTCGATAGCAAAACAACTGACGGTACAACACCGAGTAAGGCGACCAAAAAGTCTGACTGTAGCAAAATCGATACTTACAGCAAGCGATCTGACGCGACTAGTAAAAAAGAAATCAAAAGACGCGGCAAATGTAGGAGCGAAGTGACATGTGACTTGAAGTACAGTGACTTTTATACTGACAGTGACGACGAAGACGAAACGAACCGACTCATACAGTTACGAAATGCTGACTACATGGATATAGTAGAAGAAGATTTGAAACTAGTCATTGCTTTAGCAGGATACCCTAAATCTAAGATGAGACTGCGGCAAATGGAGCAGTTCCAACGCAGCCTCACTGACGTCATCGATATGCAACTTAAAGCCGGTCTCCTAAAACGAGTACCGGCGTTCTTAGACTACTATTTAAATCGAGGCGCTCTTGTATGTATCTGTAAAGATGTAGACACGAAAGATTGGATGGTTCGAGTCTCCCCTGGTCTTCAAGAAAGAATGTGCACGAATTTAGTATTACTCAAATCAAAGGTCAAAAGGTTGTGTTTGGCAGTACTAAAGATACCGAGGTCTTGTTGGCCGGCCACGGCTCAGGATGCTTTCAAACTCTTACAGTACTTCAACCCGATGTTAAAGACCAGTTTATGGAAAATCTACGCCCAAAAGACTGTAGAAGACGTTGAATATACCTCATTCCTCATCGACAGGGTATCTGGTGAAATTATTCGGGGTCCCTCCTTCAAGAATGTTATAGACTACGGTCAGATGGAGTTCGAACTGACTGGGTACACTGAAATTTATTATGAATGTCTACTTTCTGGGATGGAGGAGGATCTGAGAAGTGTTGCTTCAAGGGTTAAGTTGTTAGATGAATTGAGGTCAGCCGAAGCTACTCCTCGGAATCCTTCTGATGTAAGCGTTAAAGAAATCGAAGCTGTAAAACACGATGAGAATACAGTACAACAAGAACAGGGGCCTACGGAAACTGTTGAAGTTGATGAATCCGATGACGTGAAGAAAGAACTAGAAAGTAGTTTACAGAAGGATATCCTAAAAAAACTTAAAGATGTCAAGTACATCAGTGACAAAGATGAAGTGCTAGTTTGGTCGGACGAAACCAACAATTATAGCAATGAAATTGAGACTGAGAAATGCGAATTGAAGGATCAAGAGAATTTTGAGGGCGACAGGAATATCATGTCGACATCGGGGGTAGCTGTTTCAGACAAAACTGAATCCTTTATCGAAAGTAATGATAATTTGATAGCAAGGAGTAGCAATCTCAACATTGATAGTAACAGAGGCATTGCGTACCACAGACGGACAAACTATTTACACGTAGAACATGAGCTTAAAGTAGCTATTACATTGGAAGGGTACCCACAAAATAAACTTGAAGGCACTCACATTAGGAGATTAAAACATTTATTCAAAGAGTACTTGCACAAAGATATGAAAATGCAACGCTTCGCCAACTTAATCATTCCCAAATTCCAAGACATTTATCTATCAAACGGTGCTGTGATTTACATATGTGATAGTTTGGAAACTAAGGATTATTTAACTGAAGTATTACCTAAATTCATTAACTCTACGGGATTAAAATTAACTTTTAGAGATATTAAAAGTTTAGTTAGGTATACGAGGATAGTAATGAGGTTGCCCAAGGAACATGCTCACGTGGAATCTGTGGAAATATTGCTGAAGTTACAAACTAAGTATCCGGGCTTAAAGCCTGATTGTTGGAAATATTACTCAGATGTTGCCGGAAAGCAGAAACGACAGTTTGGAGTAGACCCGGAGTCATTAGAAGTTATAAAAAGCCCGGACTTCGATCCTAGTTACGAAGGAGATAAATTAACTTTTAGGATTATTGATAGACAGAAACGCGATGTAAGCTTTGACGAAACTAGCAAAGAGGTTGATGATATGGATACCAGAAAACAGAGAGATGTAGTTCTCAAGCAGATGTTCGTACCTATAGACCCAGAAATAATGGCTGCTCCTCTAACAAGGATCCGCACCAACCACTACTCAGACTTAATCGCTGACGATCTAAAACTGTACGTAGGACCATCCAACTACCCGGAATCCAGAATAGATGAATCTTTATTCCACACCATTAAAAGAACATTCGAGAACATTGTTGTAGAATCATTAGAGAAAGGTGAGATTAACGAAGAAACCATGCCCAAATTCCATGACATGTATCTCTTTGATGGCGTTATCTTCATTATTTGTCAGGCTATGGAATCCAGAAATTGGATCGAACAAGCTATTTCTTTAGTCAATACTAAGCTACACATACATCTAAAATCCACTGAATTCAGAGGAGCAGTCGGTATTATAAGTATGTTTTGCAAAACCGATAAAGACACAAATGAAGTTATTGCTATACTGCAGGAACAGAACCCAAGATTGAGAACTAAATACTGGAGGAAGATTAGCACAGTACGAACTAAAACGAAAATAGATGTGGTCTTACAAATTGATAAGTTATCGGCTCAAGTAATAACAGGACAGAATTTCAACAAATTTATCGGCACTAGTGCAGTCCAATTCAAACTGGGGCATCTCCAATCGTTGCTTAAACCTAAAGCTAGTCTAGAGGAGCTTAGCAAATTGCACGCTAAGAAATTAGACAGAAAATCAACTGGCACGGAAAACTTTGAGCGTTCTAAGAGCAAACTATCAAAGGATAAGAGTTGTGATGACGTCAAATCTGAGTTGAAGAAAGAGTACCCTAGTTTAAAATTAGAACAGTGGAGTGTTATCGCTCAGCACGAGAAAGCTAACAACGTTTGCGATTCAGAAATCGATCAAGATTCTGCCAACATCATCAAAAAAGAAGACTTTGAATTAAACATGGGGGATCAGAAGATATTCTTCTATACGGGAAATAAGACGGATTCTGATCTGGACCCCATAATAATAGAACCTGATTCTCCAAAGAGTATGGACACCGAAATGATCTTGCCGGAGCAACAGGGTTACCACAAAATCATTATGAAGATCCCTGTGAATATCCTACCGGAGAACAAGGATGATTTGAACATTATTTTCGATTTGCTTGAAGATAAAAACCCTGGGCTTAATACTGAGCTTTGGCAGATTTTCACCGACACGGTTTACCCGAGCAATGGTAAATTTACAGTGTATATTGACAAACAATCTGTTTCTATACTACAAGGAAAGAATTTTGACCCATCAATCGGAGGAGAGAAATTGAAGTTCTATTTCTAGAAATTTCTACACGGATTTACGAAGTATGAATTTGAATATTCAGTCTTGAAATGTCTTAACTAAAAAATAGCTCTCAGATAATTTTGAGCCTTCTGTTACTAGAACAAGCTCGTGATTTCTAGAACTTTCTACTACTAACGAAGTCTAGAACCCGTCTTTTAAAATTGCTCAGATAATTTTGACCCTTGTTGGAGGGAACAGTCTAGGAATTTGCTTTAAAATTGCCGCCTACAAACAAATGAAACTTTCCAAATGAATCCAGACTGACATTATAGACTTAAAATGTAATTAATTACGAATTATTTCTGAATGACACTCGAGAGAGAGTCTGTAGTTTGGACATTCTAATTACCATGTGATTATTTTGAAGTTTCTTACATACAAAGGAAACATCAAAAGACGATGCCTTAAGAATTGTGTTCCGATTTTGAACTTGTGATATAGAATTAGGCTGGGAGAGGTTACTTCTCTTAATATATAGTGTTTTAGATTTGTGACTAAGTTTTATACTGTTACTTAGTTACTGTTTTTTTAATGCCGCTAGTTTTTGTTAGGAAACCACCCATTTTGATTATAGAATTCATCTGAAACTCCTTATCAAAATTTCGAACGGAAATAGAATTGAACATTACCCATATTTTCCGTATCTTCAGACTTCAATATTATCTCTCAAAGATTTTCTGTATTAAAACCTGGATCTATATTTAATATATATATAAATAATATATATATAAAGCTGGATCTATATAGAATAAAGTAGAAATCATATCGGCTGTTTATGTGGTTCGTTTAGCTTTGTTCAAATAGCGTATTTAGTAATTAATAATCATTCGCTTAACAGTTTTAAGGAAGCCATCGTGAAAAAACATGCAAGTCTTTCTGGAAGGCTTGTGAAGTCTGTCAACCCGCATTGAAGGGTGGTGGACAATAGCTTAACAGCTCTCATTTTTTGAGGAGACCCGCGCCCAGCAGTGGGACCGTACATGGGTTAATGATGATATTAATTATTCAATTTCAACTTCCCGTAAGCATAGTTAGTTCGTGTATATGACAACTGTTTGGCAGTTGAGAGCATGTCATGCTTGCTAAAAAGTCCTGCTGATGGTAGCGTCATGTATTGGGTCGTTCGGTTCCCTGCAATATGGTCGAGCTGAGCGGGGCTGATACATGCGTTATGCTCGTGAACGGGTGCTGTCTGTCGGGGCTGGTCAGCTCGAAGCTGCTAATATGGCAACAATGAGGCGCTTTAAAATCCAACTTTATTGCTACCACACAAGAAAGCCATTTGAATAGGAGGCTTTCCTCAAAGATCGTCTTAATCTTGAAGAGTATTCCGTTTATAAAACGTCAGAATTACAAAAAATATAATTGTTAGTTATGCCCCGAACTCATGACCTGATCTGTTTTTAAAACAACTTTTAACTCGGTATGTTATCTTCTAACCCAATTTCATTTTTCTGTACGTAGTTCTGATAAGGAGATTTCTAATAGTTTAATTGATTTTTTTACCCACCGATTCGATGTTTCAATGAAACTACCCACCAAATATTAAAGATACGCTTCAAAAATTACAGTTATGAATAATTCTATTCTTCTACTGTCGATACGCAATGAATTGAATAAGTATTGAAAATAGTATTGCAAGCAAAGTATGGATACCTATTGTATTTTTATATCTTGAACCTGTTAGCTTCTCGTGTCATTATGAACTGATGTAGGAATACTATATGTTACTCAAAATCCAAGACTTTTTACACTTTTATGTCTTAAATACAGATTCCTAGCATATTTCCCTGTCAAATTTAAGCATGTGCTAGGTAGCAAACAATTATCAATATGTATACATTTTTATTACGTATCGTGTATGTTTATCGTGACCATTCAAAGGCTTCAGACGAGATTTTGCGACAACATTGTTGCGATACTCATGTTATTTTTCTTGATCTTATTGACTTCATCGCTTACAGTTTATTTATTTATTGAGTACACCAATAAATACAAAAGCCGCTCGGTGAATTGAATAACATATTCTTCCCAAAACTATCGTGAGTGTTTAATTTGCTATTTAGTAATACATGAAATCATGCTATACCATCCCCAAGGCGTTCCAAGTTGAGATGTGATTTATAATATGACGTTATAAACTGGTTTTGTCCCAAGTTGTGATCCCAAAACATTTGACCTACTATTATACAAGCCTTTGGTTTTTGGGATTAGTATGAAGCTTGTATATAGTCTTATTATATAATATACCTTAAAACATGAAGGTTTATACTGAAACCAATGGCGAGGTCAAATAATATCATACTATATGGAGCTTCATACATTTCAAAATAATTGGCTTGTATGATAAGACGGCCTACTATGCTTCACTAATACGTATAAAGTTGTCTCATAGTAAGTCAAAATCATTTATAATCTAGTTATAAACCATATAAAATCAGTTATGCAGAGTACCTGTAGCCATTGAACCCGTTGAAGTTGATATAATAGGGACACAACTCTCATCCTTATTTTGCCCAGAAAAACGGCTGAATTTACTTATTATTAGATAACATTATACGTATGCTAACGATCGCGTCATGACATGGAGTAGTAAGTAAATGGAGTGTTAATACAAATACCCACGAGTCTCGGAACCGCGAGGGGATAATTCTGACTGCGGTCGTCTCTCTTGCTAGATGAGCTGGATTATGAAATCCACTGACAGTAATATTAGTGATCGTAATCACAAAATGTTGGACCTTTAACAGCATTCATCCATATTAAAGTACCTTAATATCCATACCGACAACCTGATATCTAGCGGTCCTGTTCCCAAAATGAGTACTGTAAAGAGTTATATAGATACAATCACTGGGCTAATTTGGATTTCAGGTAAGATTCTCTTAGAATAAGCACAGATGCTTTCTTCGATTTTAAGATGTTATATACCAAAGATTAATCAAACATTTGTCCTGCGACATCAATTTGTCGTTGCAATATCTCATTTGTAGCCGTTATTTCGGCACTACAAATGCGACGACAGATTATTTTGTTGTGCTCATATTCTTGCAGATTTACACCTCATTACCCGGCTAGGTAACTATAGTCTAGAACAGCCCAGTGGCACACGTATAAATGCCCACTCTATTTTAGACTGCGACAGTCAAAAGCCATGTATTCATGGTAAACAAAATAATGTTGGGAAACAATTGCTCAACATTCTTGACATATACAAATGTGTTGAGCAACAGTTGCGCAACATTTTAAAGCAACTTCAATTGTCACTGTAAATGTTTTTGTGAGTACGGTCGACAAGAGAGTTAGGCAGACAGGCAGGTAATTGAACATCTGTGTTTTGTTTAAGATTGTGATTGTAAGCTGATACATACCAATCTCTGGCGCATAACATATTGCAATCTGTGTAAAAATGCAGATTTCATTCGCTGTGTGCATAACTCTTTTTGTTGACTGTACTAATACTGTATTAATGCAGCAATGTTGCCCTACATTTGTTTACCACTAATCATAATTTTAAACTATCTTTTTACTTACTACTCTACTTCTAATTAACAAGGACGATGCATTATTTTTAGTAACAATTTTAGTTTGTACTAATTTACATAAGTTTTTAGGGTAAGTATTTTTACTATTGTAACATTAGTTTTTAATAGACTTACTCGAGTTGCCTTCTAACTGGGGGACTTGACGTAAAGTTTTTAACTTAATTTGTTTTTTTTTTTTTACTTAGTTTCCAGTTAGTTTTATGTTATGTGTTAATTTGCTTGTTTGTGCGTTTATAATTAAAGTATTAATTAATATTTGTGTTGGTTTTCTTTGAGCATATTAATTCTGCGTCGCTTGTCATAACCGGAGGTCGGAATTAGGTAGAGATATGTATATGTACTTGCATCGAAATGTTGATATTAAAATGGATCCTTCCGGGATTTCTAATGGACAATCTCGTGTGGCCAACAATATTTACAAATAAATAATAATAAAAACCTCGAGAGATGCATAAGACAAATAAAACAAAGAATTAACATACAATTTATATTAGTATTTACATTAATTCACAATACAAATTATTATACAGTCTCCTTTTTTAATAAATAACTTGTAACTTTTTTATTTTGATTTCTGACATTTACACGAATATTATACATTGAAATAAAACTACTTTTTACGGATTTTATCGCGTATATTGATATTATTAATCCCGACGGCCATCAGTCTACCCGTGACCATGGACGCTGTAAAGGGTCCGAAACGTCGGGATTAATAATATCAATATACGCGATAAAATCCGTAAAAAGTAGTTTTATTTCAGATCATGGGATTGTTTCTGCTCTTTCAAATTAATCTTGGGATTTGAGGCATATCCACTTCATTCTTTCGCTGTAAGTACGGTCACCAAAAGAGTTAGGTATACAGGCAGCTAATTAAACATCTGTGTTTTGATAAAGATTGTGTAATAATGTATGACGCAATATGTGCCAAAACGTAGGTATTGTAAACAACTACATACGGCCTTTGGCGCGTAAATATTTATGTCGAAATCCGTATAAAAATGCATATTTCGTTTTCTATCTGTATACTTAACTCCTTTGTTGGCTGTACATAAATAACTCTACTTAATTCCGACCTCTGGTCACAATCGAAAAGATTCACGTACACGATTTGATTTTTGTCATCTTGACGTATGACACTGGATAGAGCGATTTGTTACCTATGGGTAATCGCTCTATCCATCTTTTCTTTCACTAAAATTGATATCTTTGAACATACGCATATGCCAAATATAACAAAAAAAAAACTTATACGTTATTTTTAAAATGATCATTTGTCAAGCATTAGGGAACCATTTCTGACACGCGAATATTAGACATTGAAATAAAACAACTCTTTACTGATTTTATAGAATGAACATGGGCACTAAGGGGTCCGAAAATGTGGATTAAGAAAATAAAATAAAATGTTTATTTAAAATTATTTTACAAAAAGGTCTACATTTCGTCAACATTACCATTGAACACAGGTGTATTATTAGGGTCTAAATAATAATAACTAAAACTGAAGTACCTACATATTTTTAAAATAGGTACAAAAATAATTATTCGAAACTAGAGATACCTATGTAGCGACTTGTCTGATCTAAGTTTATACAAACCTGTTTCAGGCCATCACTTTACGTGGTAATTAAATTGGGACCGATTTCCTTAAAAACTAAATTAACAGTTTACGTCGCCTAGTCTTCGTAATCATCATCATCATCATCATATCAGCCACAGGAAGTCCACTGCTGAACAAAGGCCTCCCCCATAGACTTCCACAAGGATCGGTTACAAGCCGCCTGCATCCAACGACCTTTACCAGGTCGTCCGTCTAGTCTTCGTAAAGCGTTGTTTTATTTAATTGAGGGGTATAAGATCAATGGTGTAGGCAAAATATACAACGTAACACTGAATAACAACATAGAGCACATTAAATACTGTACACGGTGAATAGGCGCCGCTAAAACTTCCTGGACTTCAGCGGATTGCGGCAAAACAATGCGTGGTGTGCGGCTCCGTGGCAGACGCGTTCTGTGCCGCGTGCGGGATCACGCCCTACTGCTCCGAGCGCTGCCAGAAACGGGACTGGACGGACAGGCACATGTCCGTGTGCCATAACCTCGCCAGGTAAGCTTCTCACTTCTTTACTGAGTACTTTGTAGGTTAAAGATATATACTCAGCTTTGAACAGTCTGGTGACTTTGATCCTTTTTTTATGTGGCCTATGCAAATGTTCCATTGATCTGGTATCGTCGTGCGACGGGTTGTTGAGCTCCCTAAATTATGGTTGAGCTACACAATGTCTGATGCATGCATGCCGTCGGATGGGACTGGTTTACTCAAAGCCGCTATGGCTCTTTCTTCAAAAGGTCATTTCAGACTTTGCTCTACATTGTAAGACACATATTTGTTACTATTTTATGTCTAGACTTTAAAAGAGACTATGATTCTCTGAGTTTGTTTCGGCGTTTCTTCTCAGAGGTCGTCAGCTAGGAAGTGCCGGAGCCATCTAGCTTAAAAAAATATGTAAAATATTGACTTGTAAAAGTGTCTTTCAAAGATCTATTTACAGAAGTAAATATAATTTATCATTTAGTTTCATTTTTTTAAGGTGGTAGGCTCTGTTCATTCGGCAGACTTCGCCTGAATTTACATCTTTAACCTTTTGACCGCCACGTCAATAACGAAAATCCGTGTTCTCTACGCCAAGCGACACATTCTAGTATCCAATAACAGGTAAAAAAACAACAACAATTTTTTATATATCGGTATTTATTTTGAACTTAAAAAAAGTGGTATTTTTGACGTGCCATGCCGTCGCTGGCGTCATGAGCAAGTTTTCATTTGACGTCTATCTATACACGTCCGTGGCGGTCAAAAGGTTAAGGTGACATTGGTGACATCTATCGAAAAGCAAGTTACTTTGCTTGTCAATCGATATGACTTTACCACTGCAGAGGCGTCTCTAGCCCATATAGCACACGTGAACAATAATTACCCTAGCGCTCTAGTAAGCGCGCGGTCAAAGTGGAATGGGTACACAAACTGTACCGACCCTAGTGGAGCAGAATCCACCAAAGTTTAAGCTAGTGGAAACTGTCCTACTGAAATCTATTTAGTAGCAGTTGAATCCGCCCGATTCAACTGCTACAACTTTAAGGCATTCCACTTTGCCCCATTAGTGGGGCGGCTTGGTGGGACAAAATGGAATAATTTGTTTGTAAATAAACTAGTGAGATTGTAAAATGACGAAATATTGTGAACTGGGAATAATACAATGTAATGGGTGGAGAGCTTATTGCCATTTACCGGGCACACATCCAAACTTGGTGAACATGTTTTTTTTTTTACAGAATGCGCAATGATAACCTACGAGGTGCCCGCGATAATGCAGATATTGAACCTAGGTAGAATATTCTGGCTTTATTTACTTTCAAAATTTCTAGTGAGTTTTGCATGAAAGATTTTTTATTACAAGCTTTTACTTGTAACGTGTCTGTTTAGGTCAAATTTAGAACGACTTACTACTTTGAAACTGCATGCTTATTCAGTTCTAGAGACAATATATTAAAATTAGAAATTAAAATGCAATAAAAATATATACAGGGTTACTGGGAACTCGATGTATTCCCGTCAGGATGTGATAGACGAGCTCAAATGCAACAAATTTGACCCCATATATGTATCTATCTATTCAGCCGGCCTCTTCTCTACCCTGCCACTGTTGCCGATCTTGACCAAGTCGCATCCACTGATTCCCCACTGCCCTCTGCCTATTTTCCTTTTATTATGTCGAAAAAGGGCGAAACTGGATTTTGGAAAATTCAGTCTTAGTCATGGTTCCAACCTGCGTTCCTCCGGTTAAGTATACTGGAGGTTTTAGCCAACTAAGCTACCCAGACTGACTCTGATGTCCCATGTCTCTTTCACGTTCATTGACGTCAGCGATATCTATCGAAAACATTACTATTACATGGACTATTACATGGGTGGGTCATGTCTTGTATAGGTGTGGCGAGTCATGGCAAATAAGAAAAAAAAAAAGATTAACCTTTTGACCGCCACGTTAATAACGAAAATCCGTGTTCTCTACGCCAAGCGACAAATTCTAGTATCTAATAATAGGTAAAAAAAACAAGAAATGTTTGTATAGGTATTTATTTTGAACTAAAAAAAAAGTGGTATTTTTGACGTGCCATGCTGTCGTTGGCGTCGTGAGCAAGTTTTCATTTGACGTCTATACGACCGTCCGAGGCGGTCAAAAGGTTAAGCTTTCTATGGGTCTATGACACCCGAAATAAAGCTTTATTATTATTATATTACCCATACCCAAAAAACATATATTATATCGAATTTTTCTTTCTCTAAAATTGGATTTTTCGTGTGAGTAATCTGATTATTTCTAATACTTTTAGAATGCAACCGTTGACGCCTCTTCGACGTCCTCACAACTCTAATGCTAACAACAACAGACGTGAGGAGAAAGAAGAAGATTTCGGTCAGACATCAAAGGTATTTCGTTATACTATGCGTTTCAAATAAGAATAGGAATAACAATGACCTCGAATGACCCCGATCTGTCAAAAAAGTACAGCTTGCAAAGAAAATTAATTTTATCTTTTGAAATTTTAAAAGCTTATAAGTAATATATTTATAAGCAGTAATACCAAATCCGGAACTCTCCGAGCTAATAAAAAGGCACAATCTGCCAAAAAACTATAATAAGACAATATTTTATACTCTTTGGCTTTGAAGTTTTGAAGCTGCCACCCTATAATTGTTATTTAAATCCAATTTAATATACCTGGCAGTTGATAAGCGTAGGGTAACTGACAATAATGTTCAACAATTAGAAAGCCAAATTAAGAATCTAACACTGGAAACTATTGATTAAATTACTAGTGACGATTAGAAAATGAAATTCACTACGTCAAATGAATCGAAAATAAAAACAAAAAAAAAAGGAAATATTTCAAGCCAACGATAACTTTAGTTTTATTATAAACACGCGTAATAAAATATCTAATTTTCTTCTAAATAACAATCGGTGGAATATTTTAAATACATAAAAAATATTATTTCAAAAATATCTGTTTTGCTCACCCTACCTAGCTGGTTTGAATTTATTTATTTATTTATTTGTACGACCAGTAGCTGTTACATTATTTCTTATATCTAAAATATAATCACTTTATTAGAATTAAATGCACAGCATTTTAAGGTGTCACAGCATGCATCAAATTGTAACACCGGTAACATTGTAAAAATTAAAGTGTAAGAATATAAATAATTAAATTAGAGCAGATAAAAAAAAGAATAACAATTAGTCAAATAAATTTTAAAACTTGATATAAACTAAAATAAAAAATCAGTTCTTGTCTCTCAACACAACTTTTCTAAAATTTGGCAACTTATCTCCAAAAACATCCACGTCCCCACAATATAATTTAGACATAGATTTATAAATTGACAGCTATGACGTCACAACATGGCTG
Source organism: Acronicta alni (assembly GCA_964056405.1). Classification (NCBI taxonomy): domain Eukaryota; kingdom Metazoa; phylum Arthropoda; class Insecta; order Lepidoptera; family Noctuidae; genus Acronicta; species Acronicta alni. The sequence goes on from OZ043943.1 coordinate 2,132,681, forward strand.
GAGGTCAGTCCTATTCTTATTTGAAACGCATAGTAAGCACTGTTATCCTCATAGCCAAGGAAACTGACTTATTCTATTGCACACCGAGAGTCCAATAAGATAGATATAAATAACAGATAAGTCATAAGTAGCAAAACATTCAAATACAGGCATACTGGGTTTGGGTTTTAAAGAAATTTATTCTAAAAAAAATTGAGAGGTGTCAAGGGACACCCGGATGGCACGAAGTTCCTTTCATTAAAATTTAATAATAAAAAATTAAAAAACCTGTATACACTCAACCATTCACAACGCGCGAAATTCAAATATTGTCATTCACTCAATAATTCGAAATTAAAATATTGTTGACAAGCAAAAAGTGTCGTGACAACTTTTCGTAAGAATTTTTTCCGTCTAGCCCCCTTTCACAACGCGCGATAAGGAACTTCGTTCCAAAAGACATAGTCACTTACATGAGAACGTAATTTAAAAGTAATTTGAAGTTCATTGGTGTCGCACTATTAACACATTTCATAAAATATTTATATTTATGCTATAAGTACTATTAAGTATACTATAAAAGAACCCACTGAACGTATTCATTTCAAAGTTTGTCATTAATTAGATGCGATATACTGAGCAAGTTTCTCCTTGAAATACTGCACACATTCATTCAAACTTCGTTCATACAGTCCACTCATTCACTATCTAGCTATTAAGTTAGTTCAAAATAAATATCCTTCGAGTAAAGACGTAAACAAAGTTTTATTTCACTCAGAAAACAGATCAAGACCTTATTGCCCTAAACACTGAGTGAATTCACAAGGGTGGCACTATTTATTATTTATTTATTTAGTACATGGAGAACTTACAGCTAACAAAAGTATACTAATACAGAGGAAAACCATAGTCACCAGAAAGCCAATTACAAATCCACTCGATTTACAATAATAATTTTAAGGTGTGAACAGAAAAACAAACAAACAAAAAACATCACATCACCTTAATTCAAGTAAAACGCATTACCTTGTGGAGAGGCGAGGTGTGTTGCCCCTCCAACCAAAGGGAGGATCCTCCAACCAGGCGGGTGTTGTGCCTGGCGGGCCAAGGCCCGATGGTTGATGTCGGGCGGTTGTATATATGCAACTTTTCGTTGCGAATGTTGTTTGCGCGATACAGGCCTTCGTAGTTCTATGTAGCGCGGTAGATGTCGCTACAACCTAAATACTTGAATTATATGACTGAAATAGGGAAAAATAATAAAAGCAAATACAAGTAATATAACCTAAAACTACTTAAAAATTTGAGGCTTAAGCACCTTCTGGCCGAATTGACACTAATTGTGAATGGATCAAAATCATATTCCTTGCATAATAGACTATTTGACAGGTTTTTAAAATCCATTTTATATTATGTAGTAGAGTTTAAGGAACTCAGTAAAAGTTGTTTTTTTAAATTCTGGTACATATTTGCTGAAAAATATCAAATTAAAAATTCAATATTTAAATAGCGTGCCAAAACGCTACTTTGACAATATGGCGCTGCAATGGGGTCGGTGACGTCACACGCCTGTATTCTGATCTGTGGTACATATCATCCACATACATTTGTTGCAAACAAAAATCGAAAGTGCGATTGGATTTACATTTTATCAGTGAAATAAGTGACAAAATGAGTTACAAATGGTGTGCAGTTCCAAAATGTACAAATACGTCGATAAAAACTCCGGAAAAACTATTTGTAAGTGTTCCAAAGAATGTCGAAGTGCGCCGAAAGTGGTTGAAACTTTTTCGCAGGGATCCTAATGATATAACGAATAGTACAAATATTTTCTTCTGTGAAGACCATTTCGATTTAAGTAAACATATTATATAAATTTTGTAGTAATTAATTACATTCTGAATCTAAATATTTTCGTTATTGATTTGAGGTTATAATACCTCTAATGTTTATAACAGAATGTCTTGCAAATAACTTCGAATATTTCCGCTGTTTTCAATAATATTAGTTAAAAAGTGTAGCTACAGAGTCTTATGATTTCAATAAGCATTACACTAAAAGATCGCGACTATAATATATATATCCTATATAAGTTCGATGTAGAAGTTCATCATTATTTCACTTTCTTATGATATAATTTAAGTTACCGCTAAAGTGTTAGTATACTTTGCTGTTTTCACATTTTTTAGCTCCGAAGCATAAAAGTCTGAATTATTTTTGAAAAACAATCCGACAATGATTGCGTCGACTTGGGGCAGGTTTCTGCTGTCGGCTTTTACAAAATCGTTGTCCATGGTAAAAGTACTTGACAGAATTTGTAAAATATTGCGAATAAATCACACAAAAACAATGAATAATACAGAAAATCTTATTAAAACAATTTAGAAAGCTGATAAATCACAAGTAGACGCAAGTACGCAAACGAGGTTTCCAAGCTTGTGACGTCATCACAAACTCGACCAATCAGGAGCGTTTTGTGTCACGTGACAAACGTTAGAAAAATGCATTTTTTATTTACGGATTTTAAAATAAATTAGATATTATTTTCAAGTTGCGTTTATAAAAAACCATTTTTAAACTCTTAATTTATACTGATAACAGTAATTGACACTTTATTTTTCGCATTGTCAAATAGTCTATTATAAATATCATTGAAATTTCTGCTTGAGCGCACAATAAAACTGTTCTGCCTATAATTCGAAGATGAACGAGGTACACATAAGGGTGGATTTATTTAGAAAACATAGATTTAGGTGTTACACTTTCGCATTAGGTATAAACTTGTAATGATATGTGTTAATTTGGTTGAAATAAATAACTAAAATAATTTAAACCCATATACTGGTGTGCACAACTAGTTGCTTCTCTTGCTGGCTCCAAATCGCTATTAGCGCTAAGACCGCCATTGTACCCTTAGTTTTATGAATTCTAGAATATTCGCTTTTTATCTTGGTGTACAATAAAGTTTATTCTATAATGTCCTATTCTTGTCTATTGAACAGGCCAGCGTCAAGTCTTCAGGGTCTAGTGGAAAAGGAGAACGCTTCAACAAATACCAAGACAAGCCGAAACAACCTTTCAAGCCTAAAGACTTTAAGCAAGAGAACAACGACACGAACGAGGCTCAGAGTAAGTTTTTTTTATATCTCTAAGCAGGCAATCAAGCTTACGGCACACCTGATGGTGAGCGGTTACCGTAGCCTATAGACGCTTGTAACACCAGGGGTATCACTTGTGAGTTGCCGACCCTGTAACACGAAAGAGGAATAGTTGGGTTGGCAGATTAAATAAAAATAGCTGGCTGGTTTATTCTTGCCATTCAACGTGGAAATGCGGCTAGTCTTCTGGGAACGTTACCAGTAGCTCGATTCACGTAATTAAAACCGTAGCGATGTCGCAGCGACTTAATCGTTGAAACAGTGTTGTTCTGTGTGTTCAAAATTGAAAACGAGTCGATCACGGATGTGAATAGGAATACTGTTTCAACGATTACTATGCGTTTCAAATAAGAATAGGAACGTCAATGACCTCGAATGACCGCGATCTGTCATAAAAGTACAGCTTGCAAAGAAATTTAATTTTATCTTTTGAAATTTTAAAACTTCATAATATATTTTTAACCGGAACTCTGCGAGTTAATAAAAAGGCGCAAACTGCCAAAATAACTATTATATAGACAATATTTTAAACCCATGGCAAAGTTTTGAAGCTGCCCTACAATGCCAATACAATGCCATTTCCTAATTGTTGGATTTAAATACCATTAAATCCAACAATTAGGAAACCAAATTGAGAATCTAACACTGGAAATTATTGATTCAGTTACCTGTGACGATTGGCAAAAAGAAATTAACCACGTCAATTGAATCCAAAATAAAAACCAAAAAAAGGGAAATATTTCAAGACGACGAAAACTTTAATTTTATTATAAACACGGGTAATAAAATATCTAATGTTCTCCTAAATAACAATCGGTGGAATATTTTAAATACACAAGAAATATTATTTCAAAAATATCTGTTTTGCTCACCATACCTAGCTGGTTTGAATTGACAGCTATGACGTCACAACATGGCTGAAGGTCAGTCCTATTCTTGTTTGAAACGCATAGTAAGTCGCTGCGACATTGCTACGGTTTTAATTACGTGAATGGGGCTACAGATTACAGCGGTGTGGAGGAATACTTTGACGTTTAGACGTGAAAATGTATTGTTCTTTCTATTAACTTCCAGCTATCCAACAAGAGTCTCCCAAGAAAGAATCTGTCAGCAAACTTCGCCACCCGATGTTCAATAGGATCCAACAGCCGCAACCGGTAAAAGAACCAGAACCAATCGCTCAAAATGACACAAATATTATAAAGAAACCTGAGGTCCAACCAACACCAAAGCTTAATTTGGTGCCGAAAACGTAAGTTAATAGTGCAATCTTTCCATCTTCCTTAGCTATTGCGGTCTTGATGCACCCGGTGAAATGATAAGATAAGAGAAACTGGGATTCATTTTTATATTTTTTTATTATAAAGTCCGAAGCAGCCTTGGATTTTGAATACGAGACCTTTAGGCCCGGTATCTACCAAAGCGGAGAGGAGAGGAGACGAGAGGAGATGCGCTGCGAAGCTAGCAGGTTATTTCCAACAAAGCGGAGAGGAGAGATGTGAGCTATTAGTAGCGGAGATGTGAGCTGTAACGCTTTCAGGTTAGCGAGGCTCGGGGAGAAGGCAGGAAGAACTACGCGCATCTCCGCTCTGCCGCGCCGCTTGCTCGCTCGCGGCACAGAATTCTATAGAATAACATAGTTCTGTAAAACTACTCTTTACCTTAAAAACAGTGTGTTCATGTGTATCAAGGTATACAATAAAATTCCCCAGTCATTAAGGGAACTACCTCTAAGATTATTTAAAATAAAATTGAAAAATTCGCTTACAGAAAAATGTATCTACACGATACAAGAGTTCCACGATTCTAAAAGAAATTAAATTGTCTCATTATAAAGTTCCCTTATTCAGACTAAATATTATATTTTGTTCATTATGCATATCATTTCCTAGTTTGTATTCTATGTTGAATTATTTAATAAATTGTTTAATGACTTGTCGTGACTTCCCAAAAATTTGTATGCCAATACCTGGTTAGACATGTGAGACAAAAGCTAATTATAAGACCACTTATGTACCATATGTTTAATGCAAATAAATAAATAATAGTAATTATTATTATTAGAAAAATGAGACATCTCTCCTCTCTGCTTAATCCATTTCCAGCAAAGCTAAACGGAGTGATCTAGAAATAACGAAATCTGATTGGTTATTCAAAACACATCTCTCGTCTCCTCTCCTCTCCGCTTTGGTGGTTACCGGGCCTTAGACCTGGCAATCCATGGTCAAACTGCTTTATTATGCTTGCTGCTGCTTTTTTATGTATGTATTTGATCATTTTTATTGCTTATTGATTTCTGACATTTACGCGAATATTATACATTGAAATAAAACTACTTTTTACGGATTTTAACGCGTATATTGATATTATTAATCCCGACGTTTCGTGTAGGGTAGCTGTCAGTAATTATATCATCAAGACGCCCACCACCTCAGTCTACCCGTGACCATGGACGCTGTAAAGGGTCCGAAACGTCGGGATTAAGAATATCAATATACGCGATAAAATCCGTAAAAAGTAGTTTTATTTCAACATTTTTATTGCTTTTTTTTCTGTACCTATTTTTATTTTCAACCTAGATCTAACCCTGAACCTCCTACACCGAAGTCTGAAGCCATTAAAACTGAGGAAGTTAAACCTCCGACTCCAAAAGAATCCCTTACTAGCACTTCATTGCTAAAACCTGCTAGCGTCAGTGACGTGACTCCTACCAAGAAACAGTTACCTAAAAAGTGAGTTGGAGTGAAAATATTTCTTTTCTGACATAAAGGTTGCCAACTGCAGTATTTCCGGACCAATATGACCTTCAAACCTTCAAGAAAAGAGCGTACTCCCTTTTAAAGGCCGGCAACGCGCTTGTGACTCCTCTGGTGTTGCGGGTGTCCATGGGCGGCGGAAATCGCTTACCATCAGGCGATCCGTCTGCTCGATTGCCACCTATCCCATAAAAAAAAACTTTATTTAAAACGGCAAAATTAAAAATAGAACTATAAATTAATCTTGTGGAGAGGCGAGGTATGTTGCCTCTTCAACCAAGGGGAGGATCCTTCGACCAACAGCCCGATTCACGTAATTAAAACCGTAGCGATGTCGCAGCGACTTAATCGTTGGAACAGTTTTCCTATTCACATCCGTGATCGAATCATTTTCAAATCTGTATATCATACCACTAGGCTATCACTGCTTAACCTCACACCTTAACCCCACACACTCGCATTACACCGACACCCTCACCAACTAGACACATCCTCACTTACACCACACATAGTTTACCCACAACCACCTCATCACTAACTATAATATAATTTTCATTTCTGTTTGCATGATTCCCTTCACTCATATTATTGTAAAATTGTATAATAGTGCCTATCTGTGAGAGAGCCTTGACTTCCACCATACAGAGTTACCCAGATCCAGCCGTCCCTAGCTGCCCCCCCAGCAACGTTCTAAGCCGAGGTCCGAGTCCCGCAGGGGACACCCTTAGCTGTGTTGCTTAGTTTATAAGTTGCCCCTGGCTGGAGGCATTTGGTGCCTCGCCACCTAGTCCGGTTAAGTTTTTAAAGCTCCCTCGAGCTAAAAACTATGTCCGTCATAAAAAAAAAAAAACCATACAGAGTTCAACTAATATCTCAATTTTAAAATTGTGTGTGTGTTTTTGTTTGTTGTTTAAATGTGTTTATTACTTACTTGTAACTGTGTAATGTATAATTGTTTTTTGGCCCGAATAAGTAAACAAAACTTACAATTCAGAGTGTGAAGGCAAAATTCGACATAGCGGGTAGGTATCGCGGTGGCTTTCGTGGTCATAGCGTCTGGTGTACAGTCAACCAAAGAGTTCAGTATACAGATAGTAAACGAAATATGCATTTTTATACAGATTTCGACATAAATAATTACGCGCCAAAGGGTTAGGTATGTAGCTACTTACAATACCTACGTTTTGACATATATCGCGTTTGATATTATTACACTATATCTTTATCAAAATACAGATTATTAATTAGCTGCCTGTATACCTCTTTTGTTGACCGTACCTAACCAGAAGACTCAGTGGGTCTACTCCCTAAGCACGAAGTCCGTAGTTTCGACCTTCGTTACGGGCGTTTCCTACTCCGTATCACCTACGAATGGATGATTCGTTTGGGACTAAGAATGAATGAAAACACACTTTCACAGCTGTCCCTACTCCCGATGTGTTTTTACCTGTTAGAAAACTTCGTTGATGGAGATAGGGAGTAGACCCTCAGGTTCGAATCCTGCCCGCGGTCAAATTTGTCATTTGCATCATATTAAATATTATGTTCACGCGTGAACTGGAACGAGGGAGGCGCGGGCGGAGCGGACCGTTGCGCCCCACTACTGCGCCGGGCGACCCACTACGGACACTTAACAGCGACTCAACACCGCGACCGACTAATATATTTTTGTTAGCGAGAATTCCCTAAGATTAAATCTATTATACAGTCCACTAGTCTTTCTACTTTCTCCACCGAGCTGAGGATCCAACAAATATCTTAAAAATCTTAGCATGGAAAATGCCAAAAAATACAAAAAGATAATAAGCGTCTGTTTTCCTTACAGTTATCTAATGGAGAAGCTATCGGTCGGTGACTCGGTGATACTATCGGTCGAAGCTAAAGCCTCCGAGTGCCGCGTCACCCGCGGCGACTACGTGTGCCTCACTATGGCCGAAGCCTTCGAGACGCAGTACCAAAGTCTCTGCGAAGACTTCGTGTTGGACTGCGATAAGGATGAGCAGCCGTACAAGTGAGTCATTATTATATTGATTTCTGACAAGTTATAAACGAGTAAATGTATTAACCTTAAAATGTATTGACCGTCACGTCAATAACGAAAATCCGTGTTCTCTACGCCAAGCTACAAATTCTAGTATTTAATAATAGGTAAAAAAACAACAAATTTTTATATAGGTACTAGTTTTCCGCCCGCGGCTTCGCCCGCGTCGAGTTCGGTTATATCGTGTTTCCAAGAGCTCTTCAAAAGTCCGAGATAAAAACTATTCTATGTTCTTTCTCAAGGTCAACTCTATCTCTGTACCAAATTTCATTAAAATCAGTTCAGTGATTTAGACGTGAAAGCGTAACAGACAGACAGACAGAGTTACTTTCGCATTTATAATATTAGTAGGGATTTATTTTGAACTAAAAAAAAGTGGTAGGTATATTTGACGTGCCATGCCGTCGTTGGCGTCGTGAGCAAGTTTTCATTTGACGTCTATACACGTCCGTGGCGGTGAAAAGGTTAAGTTTGTTGATATAAAAATATTTTATTAAGCTTATGCTTTTAACTTCATTGAGATCATAGCTAGTTTTATTTCTTTACAATACAATTATTATTATAACACTACTTACTAACAAACTTAAATTTATAAAAATAAAAAAACTGCGGAGTAAGCTAAACTAAAACAAGACTAAACAGAGCATCAAAAGACTCCTCTGCATCGCCATCGTCCGGTAACGTACCCAAGAGGCTGGCTAAATGTATTACTAACATTTACGCGAATATTATACATTGAAATAAAACTACTTTTTACGGATTTTATCGCGTTATATTGATATTATTAATAGCGACGTTTCGGACAATTTACAGCGTCCATGGTCACGGGTAGACTGAGGTGGTGGGCGTCTTGATGATATAATTACTGACAGCTACAATACATTTTTATTGTTACATGATCAATGATAATTATTACTAATTATAAAAAAAGGACATAGTGGGAGTAATTCCACTAAAATTGGAGCGGCCCGACTGGGGAAGTAGGTACCTCCGCCTTGCAAAAAATCGAAGTGATTGTAGTGTAAATCGAAGTATAAAAATAGCTAATTTTACTTTAGATATTAAAAGTATTCTTCATGGAAATGTCTTAAAAACACAAAAAGATAATCATGATTCCGGCCAGGATCGAACTGGCGGCCTTCTGCGTGTAAAGCAGATGTGATAACCACTACACCACGGAACCCGGTGCTGTGGTGGTTGAAATTTACTATTTGATATTTGAAATAAAACTACATTTTACGAATTTTATATAGGTATATACAACGTGTTACAAAATACCCCGTAAAAAATATAACTATAAATTTTGACAGCTGTCATGTCAGGGAACCAGATTATTTAACAGAAAGGCCTACGTACCTATTTTACCTAATAATTGTCTACTTTAATAGTTTTTCTATTTTTCATTCATAAATGTTGTTTTTCCTTTTCTTGTGGTATGTTATACAGCGTTACTACGGTTCATAAATATTGTGAATGGACTCGTTATAAGGCCCCATTTAACCTCCTTTCAGCTTTACGGTTAGTTTTGTAACAACCTGTATTACTAGTTTGTGTGAGTGAGTGGTTTTATGTGTATGTGTGGTGGTAGCAAGCAGTTTAGCTTAAGTGTGTTGTCAATTGAGGAGTAGTGGTATACAAAAAACAACGACACGCGAACCGCAAGCTCACAGGCATCGTCAATGCATCTAATGGGGCTGTAACATATAAAAAAACATAACATACCATCACGCCTGTATTCCCCGAAGGGTTAGGCAGAGGTGTAGTAATGTACACCCACATTTCGCCGGTATGTTTAGGTCCCATGTAATAGGGGGCGAGCCTATTGCCATTAACCGGGCACAAATCCAGACTCCGAGCTGCTACTGAGAATTTCATAGAAAATCCCAATAACACTTTGCTCGACCTGGGGATCGAACCCAGGACCTCTAGCGTAGCAGTCGCGCCTAAGACTAATGAGGCCTAGACTAATGACTAATGGGGCTGTACTATTTTAATAAATAAATAAATTTACATTTATTAACCCTATCCTACTAATATAATTTAGGTAATTTTGTATACTTAAGAGTAGTTAATAATTAAGTTATTCTCTTTTGTACTTACGCTTTTTTTTTATTATTATTATTTTTTTTTTTTAATTGCTTTGGTCCTGTTTTTTTTTTTATCATTTGTCCGTCTAACTAACTGAAAATTATTATGTGGAAACTGTTTTTGGATTATGTGCTGTTAGCTATGTTTTAACTTTATTCAATATTGTATCTGTTTGTTTCCAAAATAAATAAATAAATATTATAAATGTGAAAATTTTTGAGGACGGATGGATGTTTGTTCCTATTCATGCTAAAACTACTGAACGGATTTTGATGAAATTACAGCATTATTATTTTATACATCAGAATAACATATAGGCTGTAATTTATAACGATTTTGAGTTAATTAGCCAAATTATACTTTCCACGCGGATGAAATCGCGGGCAGAAGTAATAATCCACCAATATATCTTTATATCCCCAGGCTAGTCCCCGGTGAGACCTGCTCCTACTTCAACCCAGAAGACGGTGGCTGGTACCGCGCCCGCTGCCTCTCTGCCTCCACCCTCGCTCTGCTAGACAGCGGGAAACTAATTACAGTAGCCGCCACCGACAAGATCAGACGACTGCCCAACAAATACGAAGCTATACCTGAATTCTGTGCAGTGTTGTCGAGCAAAACTGTTGAGGTAACATTAATCTAATATATAAAATTCTCGTGTCACAGTTTTCGTTGCCATACTCCTCCGAAACGGCTTGACCGATTTTGATGAAATTTTTTGTGCTTATCGGGGTGGGTCTGAGAATAGGCCAACATCTATTTTTTTTTTTTTATGGCAAAACAACGTTTGCGGGGTCAGCTAGTTACGCTATAATTCTATTGTGCCCTCCGATTGCCCTGCGGTTTGAGCTTTTCATGCCCACTAAAATGTCCTGCTGATGGTGGCGTTGTGTCGGGTCGTTTAATTCTCTGCAACATGGTTGAGTCGAACGAGACCGATACACACGTCATACTCGTGAACGGGTGCCGTCTGTCGGGGCTGGTCTGCCCAAATGATGTACTGAGGGTACACTTATTGGAAAAAATACCCTGTATTACGCTGATTAAAACTCTAGTCATACTTTCTTTTTATTCTCACTAGGGGATGAGAAAAAATAACTTTAAAATAAAACTACTTTTTACGGATTTTATCGCGTATATTGATATTATTAATCCCGACGTTTCGGACCCTTTACAGCGTCCATGGTCACGGGTAGACTGAGGTGGTTCTGGAATCCTGTTATAGATTCTATTAAACCAAAATCCAGGCCTACAACTGCAAGACCAAAGGATACTGTGAGCTCGTTCTGCGTGAATCGGATCGCCAATAATTAACAACTAAAACATGATCATTGAATATTGTTACTTTAAAAGAGACCATGATTCTCTGAGTTTGTTTCGGCGTTTCTTCTCAGAGGTCGTCAGCTAGGAAATGCCGGCTCCATCTAGTTTTAATTAATAATTAGTAATAAATGTCATTGATCATGTAACAATAAAAAATGTAGGGTAGCTGTCAGTAATTATATCATCAAGACGCCCACCACCACAGTCTACCCGTGACCATGGACGCTGTAAAGGGTCCGAAACGTCGGGATTAATAATATCAATATACGCGATAAAATCCGTAAAAAGTAGTTTTATTTCAAAAATAACTTTAAATTTGAAAAAAACGCATGCCATTTTAACACATTAGTATCAGTTTCATAGTGTTTGTATAGTAAAAACTGTCAACTTGATAGATATCTGCTGTCAGTGTCAGTTTTGGAATGTCAAACGCACGCCATTTTGGCAAATTACAGTTTCATAGTGATTTCATAATAAAAACTGTCAACTTGACAGGTGTCATGTACCTCAAGTACAAATTTGGGCTGAGTTGTATGGACTTTCGATGACCTCCTTTAATAATCTTTGTTGCAGGTCGGAGCCAACCTGAGTTGCAAGATTCTGTCGAGTTCAAATGACACATTCAAGATATCTATGACTGATGTAGACACTAATGCTAGTGTCGGCGAGGGTGAGGTGTCCCGGTGGCTACCAACGGTGGAGTACCAGTCTACCCGTAAGTGCAGGATAACCAATAATGTTTACAATCTTATGTCTCCGAGCCTTTTCGATACTATGTTGGGGTCAACTTCCTCCAGACGCGACTGAATATCAGTATTTTACACGAAGTGACTGAGTATTAGCCCTCCGTAGCGCAATATCTGAGGAATACTGTGGGACCGCGATCGACGCTGCGCCCAAGCCTATCTCCGGCAATGTGTTTTTTAAATAAAAAAGAAATAACCGCCGAAGCCTCACTTTTCGATCCTCATTCAGTTATGTAATTGTAACAAAGCAACTTTATTAACCCTTTGACCGCCACGGACGTGTATAGACGTCAAATTAAAACTTGCTCACGACGCCAACGACGGCATGGCACGTCAAAAATACCAGAAAGAAAGAAAGAAAAAGTATTTATTTTCGCCCATTAAGATGCATGACAATTATTAGTGGGCCATTATTACAACTTTTTTTAGTTAAAACAAATATACAAAAATATATTGATTTCTGACATTTACGCGAATATTATACATTGAAATAAAACTACTTTTTACGGATTTTATCGCGTTATATTGATATTATTAATCCCGACGTTTCGGAACCTTTAATTTAATTAAAATAATTAATAATTAGTAATAAATGTCATTGTTCATGTAACAATAATAAAAAATGTAGGGTAGCTGTCAGTAATTATATCATCAAGACGCCCACCACCTCAGTCTACCCGTGACCATGGACGCTGTAAAGGGTCCGAAACGTCGGGATTAATAATATCAATATACGCGATAAAATCCGTAAAAAGTAGTTTTATTTCAATATACAAAAATATGTTTAATGTGTTTTTTTAACCTATTATTAGATATTAGAATTTGTCGCTTAGAGAACACAGCTTTTCGTTATTGACATGGCGGTGAATAGGTTAAATAAAGATTATTTAAAAAAATTATTTTGATATCTACTTTTCCTTTCTCAGCGGCTCCTATCCCAGAAGTGGATCGACCCCCAGTGAACGATGGATCCAAAGTGCTTCTAGTACTGGCTACAGCTTTGGACAGAGCGTTTGTAAGGCCGTCCGACGCGGACGCGCAGCGGAAATACAACGATGTATTACAGCAAGTGTTGTTGAGCGCTATGAATGGTGAGTACCATGTGAGGTCCCACAACCATTGATAGAAAGAAAGAAAGATTTTATTGCCATAAAAACAGCGACTAGTACTACATACAAAGAAGAGAAGAAATAACAAAATAAATGAAGGTACTGTACGTCGCCGTTGTTCATCACAATAAGGTCCCCACTCAGCATGATGCGGCAGCGCATTAAATCGCTGCAGCGCTGATTTTCAGTGGGGCCTAGAGGTGATACCCTATGTTTCATCATCATCATCAACTAGTGATGGTTAATTTATAGCATTATAAAGTAGCATACTTAATAAATATAGCATAAAGCATATGATATCGCGGTTCGCACTTTATGCTATAAAGCTGATTTGATGTATATCGCATAACACTCTCAATCTCTTATCAAGCGCTGGCCTAGTGCGGGTTAGCAGACTTCACACGCCGTCTAGAAAATCTCTCAACATACAGGTTTCCTCACGATGTTTTCCTTCACCGTTTAAGCGAGTGATAATTCATTATTAATACGCACATAAATTCGAAAAGTTAGTTGCGTGCCCTGTATTCGAACTCGAGACCTTCGACTTGGCAGTCCAATGGTCATACCACTAGGCTATTGGTGCATCGTTGCCTGTAGTCTGGTGTTATATATATTATCTATACTCTGATTCCCATCTGGCTTTGCGTCTGGGACCCACTCCGGGGCTGGTTGAAAATCAGCGTCAGACAATCTGTCTGGAATATGCTGAACCAGATCCCTTTCAACTCAACCGTGAGGCACTGTACTTATCTTCTGTTGTTACTTACATACATACATACACTCACGCCTTTTTCCCATAGGGGTAGGCAGAAACTAAAGAACGCCACTTGCTACGATTCTTGCATACTTCTTTCGCTTCGACCACATTCATACATCTTGTCATACATACACGTTGTTACTTTTGTTTTAATATAAAATTGTATATTTAGTTACATGTCTCATTTGCAGCTGAATAAATCTTTCTTTCTTTCTTTATTTTGGAACCGTGCAACTAGTTTAGACTTTTCAAAACAGCGATTCATGGTGGACATCCCATAAACTCGATCGAAATGTTTTAAGTACCGCTGAAATGTGGAATGAGCTTCCTGAGTGGGTCTTCCCCAATAACTATAATCAGTGTGTCTTTAAATCTCAAGTGAATCGGTTTCTTCTAGGCAAGCGCGCTCCACCGTAGACCGCAGTGTCGCTTAACATCAGGCGAACTAGTGGTCAAGCGTAGGCCTATCGTGAATAAAAAAAGTGCTATTTTAATGGTCTAATTGAAGTTAAACTTTTGACCGCCACGTCAATAACGAAAATCCGTGTTCTCTACGCCAAACGACAAGTTCTAGTATCTTATAATAACTTAAAAAAAAAACAACAAATTTTTGTATAGGTATTTATTTTGAACTAAAAAAGAAGTGGTATTTTTGACGTGCCATGCCGTCGTTGGCGTCGTGAGCAAGTTTTCATTTGACGTCTATACACGTCCGTGGCGGTCAAATGGTTAAATATTTGACTTTGACAAATATCTTCAAAAATGTCATTTAAAAACCTTTTTTTTTTTTCAGCGAAACCATTGTCGGAGCCGCCGCAGAAAGGTCAAATGGTGATCGGCAAGTTCGTCGATGGCAACCACTACCGCGCTCTGGTGCGGCGCACTAACATCAAGCAGAATAAATACCAAATAGAGTACATTGAGTATGGTTAGTATTACCTATCTTATTTCTAGTGAACTGAAAACCAGAGCTGGGTAATAAATACGCCTAGCATAATGTTGACTCGACTGGTAGAAAATGCCTCAGGCATTAAGTCCGCCTTTGTACTATGTTTGTGCATAAAGTATTAAAATAAATAAATAAATGCTGAGCTGGTGCCGCCCGATATACCGTCCTCGCCGGCGAGGCCCGTCGCGAAGACCCCTTAACGGTAATCCTCCCCGTCCCTTGCTCGAGCCGGCCCGTGCCGAGCCAGTAGCTTTAAATTCGCCCCAAAATAATTTAAACCCAGATCCTAGCTGCCCCCCCAGCAACGCCCTAAGCCGAGGTTCGAGTCCCGCAGGGGACGCCCTTAGCTGTGTTGCTTAGTTTATAAGTTGCCCCTTTGCATTTGGTGCCTCGCCACCTAGTCCGGTTAAGTTTTTAAAGCTCCCTCGAGCTAAAAACTATGTCCGACAAAAAAAAAAAACAGTGATCCTTGTGGTCTTTTATATACTAAATATTCTTTCATTATTTTAACTGTGTGTTGTACGGACCTTGTCCGAAAAAAATAGATTTTCTTTCTTTCTTTCTTTTGATCATAACACTGTTGGGGCAGTTTGCGGATTGTAAATAAAACGATTTCTTGCGATATTAATAGTATTAACGAAAATTAAATTGCAGTAGATAGTGTTCTGCGTGCGTTACGAAAAAACTTTAAATAAGTGAAGGTTATGACGTCGCGCCGTCCTGCTCGGTGATTGGACGAGAGATTTTATGCGTTTCGATTCACGTCCGACAAATTGTTGTGTCGTGAACACATACTGTTAAGTCTTATGTTGGGTTCATGGACTCCGTCACCAAATCTAAGACTCAGTTATTAAATAAAACTCTTCAATAATATAACCAGAGTTTAATACACACACGCACATGTTAACACGAGTCGAATGTTACGCTAACTGACGAGTGGGGGGCGACCGTCGCAGTATTCTTTTACTTGTGTCCCTACAATACCATCACGCCTGTATTCCCCGAAGGGTTAGGCAGACGTGTACTAATGTACACACACATTTCGCCGGTATGTTTTAGGTCCCATGTAATAGGTGCGAGCCTATTACATGGGAGCTGCCGTGAGAATTTCATAGAAAAACCCAATAACACTTGCTCGACCTGGGGATCGAACCCAGGATCTCCAGCGTAGCAGTTAATCATATTTTATTTCTAGTGATCATATTTTTTTTATACCACAAAGGTGGCAAACAAGCATACAGCCCACCTGATGGTAAGTGGTTACCGTAGCCTATAGACGCTAGCAACACCAGGGGTATCACTTTTGCCGACTCTGTAAAACGGAAGAGGAATAGTTGGGTTGGCAGTTTAACGGTCAAAGTCAACCGCACTGTCAACACAACGTTTCCTCGTGGAGCACTGGCAACCTTGCTCACAGTAAGAAACACAACACAGCTAAAAGCAGTGTTATTTTACTTCGATTTTCTGCAAGGCGGAGGTACTTCCCCAGTCGAGGAGCTCCAATTTGAGTGGAATTACTCACACTATGCCCTACCTCTCTTAACATCATCAGCCTATATTAGTCTACTGCTGAACGTAGGTTTACCCTAATCTGCGCCATTTCACCCTGTCCTCTGCTCTTCTCTAAAAGGAGTTCATCAAAAGTCCATACAACTCAGCCCAATTTTACGTGAGGTACATGACAGCTGTCAAGTTGACAGTTTACTATGAAATCACATAAGAAACTGAATGTGCCAAAATGGCGTGCGTTTGACATGCCAAAACTGACACTGACAGCTATCAAGTTGACAGTTTTTACTATACAAACACTATGAAAGAAAGAAAGAAAGAAAGAAAGAAAGATTTATTTGTCAGAATATGGGTATACAAAGTTGTAGGTTTCATTTCGGGCACTAGCCATATTCTACCATTGTCTGGCGTACAAATATTGTTCAAAATTCTATCATTAATATACATAATGCATGCATTAGAAGATAATCACAATATTTTATCGTTTAAGAAATCTTTTATGCTGTAATAACATTTGTCCAGTAACAAAATTAATAAATTTCGCTTAAAAACATTTACAGTGTTCATTTCCATCAACCTTTTTGGTAATTTATTATAAATACGTATCGCCATGCAGTATACATTCTGACTAAATACATTTAGACTTTGCTTAGGTATTAGCAGTTTATGAAAGTCTCTCCCTGGCCTAGTCACAATATCATTGTGCTTACAAAATAAATGTGGATGTCTACGCACAAAAACACAAATTTCTAGTATATATAGACTAGGTAATGGTAGTATGTCATGTTTTTTAAAATATTCTTTACAACTATCTGTTTGTTGTATACCAAACAAGGCTCGTATACATTTTTTTTGCACAAGGAATGCTCTATTTGCCTCTACTGAATTGCCCCAAATTATAAGACCATATCTTAATTTTGAGGAGACATAGCCGTGATATGCACTTAGCGCAGTTTCCAATGATGATATTTGCCTTAAGCGATACAGAGCGTACACAAATTTGTCTAGATGTAAGCAGAGATTCTCAATATGCTGTTTCCAGTTACAATGTTTATCTATCATAATGCCTAAAAATAATGTCACATCCACTTCTTCAACTATGTTGTTGTTATATTTTATATTTAGTTTGAGAGGTTTGCTATTGTAAGTCTGGAATTGTACCATTTTTGTTTTATTTATATTAACTTGTAAGTGATTTAAATCCAGCCAATTAATTATATTATCCAATGCGTTATTGATGTTATGTTCTAGGTTATTTTTATCGTTATCTGCTATAATTAGAGTGATGTCATCAGCATACAGTACACAATTATTCTCAGTCACATTAGGTAGGTCGTTTATATATATTAGAAATAACAAGGGGCCAAGGATACTCCCCTGAGGTACTCCAGAACTATTCATTAATTTAAAATCTGACCTGGTAGATGAATTATATTTTCCAAGCTGGCTATGTATTTCTACACATTGATAGCGATTTTCTAAGTAACTATTTAGCCAATCTAGGGCCTTTCCACGGATCCCATACTTTTCAAGCTTGTATAATAGTAATTTGTGGTTTACAAAATCGAAAGCTTTGGACATGTCCAAAAATATTGAGACTATATTGTTTTTTTTGTTAAGGTTTTCAGTAATTATCTTTGCGAGTGTAAAACATGCCAAGGTAGTCGAATAATTTTTCCTGAAGCCATTTTGTTCGGGTTTTAGAATATTATTTTTTTCTAAAAACATATAAATTTTCTCGTGCATTACTCTTTCAAAGATTTTTGATAAGATAGGGATTAGCGTAATGGGTCTATAATTATTCAAGTCTTTAGTATCACCTTTCTTATGTAGAGGTTTAATGACCGACAGTTTCAATCTATTAGGGAAGTGTCCTTGTATAAATGACAAATTGATAATATGACATATTGGAGTAGATACTATATCAGCACATAATTTTAAAATGTCAGTTCTAATGTGGTCGTAACCAGTACAATATGTATTGTTCAAAGAATTAATAGTTTTAACAATGTCAAAATTATTTACAGGAGTCAAAAAAATTGTGTTTAAGTTATTAATTGGGAATATAGTCGGGTAATTATTACCATTTGAAGTATTGAAATTAGATTCGGTATTATTAACAGTGGAAGGCAAATTTATGAAAAAATGATTAAACTGGTGAGCTATTTGATTTGCATTTGTATATTCAACGTCATTTACTTTTATAGTATCTATATACTTGGTGCTCTGTTTGCCTAATACGTTATTTTTTATAATGTTCCACGCCGCTCTGCATTTATTACTCGCTTTACTTATATATTTCAAACTTTCAATTTTTTGAGCCTGGAACATACATTTTTTCAAGACTTTGTTATAGTTAGCATATATATGTTTATTTTTTTTTGTCCGAGAGAATTTATACTGTAGGTAGAGACAACGTTTTAACTTACATGATCTTACTAGCCCTTTAGAGATCCACTTATGTTTTGTAGTTTTTTTTGTAATTTTGACAGTAATCGTAGGTAAACATAGGTCATAAAACAAAGTGACAATATCATGGAACATGTTAAAAGCATCTTCGGTATGAGTACAATTCAATACGTCACTGAAAGAGAGAGCCGACATACAAGCCTTAAATTTCTCAATGTTACTTTTGGAATAGTCTCTTCTTTTTTCAAACCAAAATTGCACTTGATTTTTTGTGGTACAAGTTTGTTCGAAAGATATAGTTTGTGCTGTTTCATGATCCGATAATGCTAACGTATATAAATTGGCGGTTACATTACATAGATTGCTCGCTATAACGTCAATACAAGATTTCTGACGAGTTGCACATAATATGTGATTTTGAAAGTTATAATTAGATAGAATCGATTGCAATTCCTTCGCATTTTCATTATTTTTTAGGGTGTCAATGTTCCAGTCCCCACATAACACGATATTCTTTGTTCTTCGTTTACACACTATATTTAGTAGAGTAGTTAGATTTTCTAAGAATATCTTGGCGTTATAATTTGGTATCCTATAAATACAAATTACGTATAATTTAAGTGACAATATTTCAACTGCACAGTATTCAAAGTGATATAGTATCGGTTGTATTTTAAAATTGGGGATTTTATAGTCAAGATATTTTTTTAATAAGATGCATGAACCACCTCTACGTTGATTTGTTCTGGAGTAGGATGCAGCTAAATTATAATGTTTTAAAATTAAATTAGATTCCGTGCCTCTTTTCACGAAAGTCTCAGTAAGACATACTATGTCTATATTACATTTTAATTGTTCTAGGGTTACTTCAAACATATCTTTTTTTCCAAGAATACCAGCTATGTTTTGATGTAATAGAGTTACAGTTACATATTTATTTTTATTAGTGACGAAAAAGATCAGATGTATGTGGTGCGTGACATTCATTTTTATACATCGTTTTTTTATTATTTGTGTTAATCGGAATATAATGCTTTAAATTGTCAAAAATACTTGTCATTCCGTTATTATTAAGTACGCCGCTATATTTTGAAAACATGCTAAAATCATACAATAAATTCTGGTTAGAGTCAAGTAACATTGCGTAATCATAGATATGTACATCATGATAAAGTAAATTGTTAAACATATCAACTCGCCAATTGTACATCGCACAGAAGACCGAACATTTATATGTCGGCAAACAAAGTATTATATTTGTATCAGTTAAATTCAGCAAGGTTTCACGTATGGAAGTAACGAGATTCGAGTAATTTTGAGTAATTTTGAAATCGCAGTCGCCAATGAAGATAATACAGTAATCTTCCATTGTATAGTTAGATAGCTTTACATCTAGGTTATGAATGAGTTGATTAATGCCACAGTTTGGAGACAGATAGTGACATATATGGTCACCACGCCCACGCGAATCCCAGATGTGGAGAGCCAAAAGCCTTCACTGTTGGACCTTCTGCTGACTTCTCATCCGGACGGTTACGAGGTATCCATAGGCGCCCCACTTGGTTCCTCAGACCATTGCCTTGTCCGGAGTACGGTGTCTCTCACGTGCTCGCCGCGTTCAAGAGTTGCACGCAGCCGCCGTGTGTGGCACTACAAGTCAGCAGATTGGAATGGGATGCGGTCCTTCTTTGCGTCCTACCCTTGGAGACAGGTTTGCTTCTCGCCGGATGATCCCAATGCCGCTGCTGATTCTGTTACTGATGTGGTGCTGCAGGGTATGGAACTTTTCATTCCATCATCTGTGGTCCCCATTAGTGGCAAATTCCGACCTTGGTTCGGTTCATCCTCCAAAAAAGCTTCTCGCAGGAAGCAGGAGGCTTACCGAGTCTGGGCTGATGCGGTGGCGGCACGGGATGTAAATACCAGCGCACTATAAAAGGAGTACAACTTTGCCTCCAGGTCCTACAAAAGAGACATTGCAAGGGCGAAGTCGAAGCACATCGGTAGAATTGGCGAGAGGCTTGAGCGTCTTCCTTCGGGAACTCGTGCGTTCTGGTCGCTTGCCAAAGCTATCGAAGGCAATTTCTGTAAGCCATCCTTTCCACCTCTACACATGGGAAATGATTCGTTGGCCCACGACGCAAAAGAGAAAGCCGATCTTCTCGGCAAACTCTTTGCGTCCAACTCGACCTTGGATGACGGGGGACAAGAGCCGCCTACTATACCGCGGATCGAGGGTGGTATGCCGGATATCCGGTTCCACCAACGCGCAGTGCGTTTAGCACTTCTTTCCCTCGATATCCATAAGTCGAGTGGGCCTGACGGAATCCCTCCTGTTGTGTTGAAGATGTGCGCTCCTGAGTTGGCACCAGTTTTAACACGTCTTTTTCGGCTCTCTTACTCTTCTGGCGTTGTCCCGACATCATGGAAGACAGCATTGGTCCACCCGATCCCTAAAAAAGGCGACCGCTCAAATCCGTCTAACTACAGACCGATAGCCATAACCTCCCTTTTCTCGAAGATGATGGAGTCCATTGTCAACTGCCAGCTCCTTCGGTTCTTAGAAGATCATCAGCTACTTAGTGACCAGCAGTACGGCTTTCGTAAGGGTCGGTCGGCTGGTGATCTTCTAGTATACCTGACACATCGTTGGGCACAGGCGATCGAGACTAAGGGGGAAGCCTTGGCGGTCAGTTTGGACATAGCGAAGGCCTTCGATCGGGTATGGCACAAAGCGCTTCTTTCGAAGCTCCCTTCCTATGGGCTTCCCGAGAAACTATGCGAATGGGTCACCAGCTTTCTTGCAGACAGAAGCATAAAGGTCGTAGTAGACGGTGAATGCTCTGCCTCTATGTTTATAAATGCTGGTGTCCCTCAAGGCTGTGTACTATCGCCTACTCTATTCCTCCTCCATATCAATGACCTGTTGCAAACCTGCGGCATTCATTGTTATGCGGATGACAGCACAGGCGATACTTTCTATACCGGCCGCGCTAACATTTCTCGGGAAAACGTCATCGAGAGCCGAAACAAACTTGTGTCTGAAATTGAAACCATTTTAGAAAAAGTCTCAGAGTGGGGCAGACTTAATTTGGTCCAATTTAATCCCACAAAGACGCAAGCTTGCGTATTCACCGCCAAAAAACTGCCGTTGGTCATTTCACCTCGTTTTGAGAGCATCCCCTTAACTGCCTCAACCAGTATTGGAATACTTGGTGTCGACATATCGAATGAAGTCCAATTCCGCGGTCATTTAGAGGGCAAGGCTAAATTAGCCTCAAAGAAGCTTGGCGTGCTCAGTAGATCGAGACGGTATTTCACTCCGGCCCACCGCCTACTACTTTATAAGTCGCAGGTCCGGCCCCATATGGAATACTGTTCGCATCTCTGGGCAGGGGCACCCCAGTACCAACTTCTCCCTCTGGACCGCATCCAACGGAGAGCGATTCGAATCGTCGACTGCCAAGATATTTCAAACCGGCTAGACCCCTTGGCGCTGCGTAGAGATGTGGCCTCGCTATGCATCTTCTATCGCATGTACTATGGGGAATGCTCCGAGGAATTGTTCGGATTGATCCCTGCTGCTACTTTCCGCCATCGTTCCACGCGACAGCAGTTCCATCCACATCATCTAGATGGTTGGCAGTCCACTACTGTGCGTTTCTCTAGAAACTTTCTGCCTCGCACAACTAAACTGTGGAATGAACTGTCGCCTGCAGTATTTCCGGACCAATATGACCTTCAAACCTTCAAGAAAAGAGCGTACTCCCTTTTAAAGGCCGGCAACGCGCTTGTGACTCCTCTGGTGTTGCGGGTGTCCATGGGCGGCGGAAATCGCTTACCATCAGGCGATCCGTCTGCTCGATTGCCACCTATCCCATAAAAAAAAAAAAAAATATATATTATAGTCAGGAAAGGTATTTTCAGCCATAGATAGAATTTTATTAGCCTTATTACTACTAATAATGCATAACCTGTTTCTTTTCGTTGATGAAGTAATGCATGGTTCAATCACTGTGTCATTATTATCTTGTAAAGCTTGCGACAGACTTTGTATTTGTTTTTGAAGAGATTTAATTTCTCTTTGTGCGTCGTCTAGTTGCTGTTTCAGGCGTGTTATTTCCTTTTGCAATAATGATGTTGTATAGACATTGTGTGATTCGAAGTTAGAAGCGACGACCAACGAGGAAGATGTGGAAGACATATTCTGATGTATCAGAGAATGTCTCATTTTTTTAGTCGAGTTAGATGGACTGCCTTCTATTTTTGATGAAGAGCACAGCGACTTTAATACATTAATTTCTTGACTTAGCTTCTGTATTTGCCTCTTGAGACCGTTATTTTCTAATATTGTGTTTTCTAGCTCATTCTCGGTACTCTCCAGTTTTCTGGTAAGGGTAGATATTTGTTCTTTCATTTCAGGAATGCACATGAGGTCGGTTATTGTGGTATCCACACTTTTGGATAGTTTATTCGGTGTATTTAATTCACATGAGGTTTCAAGGTCGGTAAGTATTTGTGAATCCGTTAACTTAGATGTATCTTGGGTTGTGTATTGTGTCGTATCGATATATTGGTCATTTCTTGTATGGTATGTAGGCTCTGGAGTTGACAGTTTAGGTTCTATTACTGTCTTAAGTTTCCTTCGTGTAGTAATGTTAGATAAGTCGCTAGTGCTTGTTGTTTTTTTGCTATTTAGATTTTTTTTAATACAAGATTTGCATTTCCAGTTCTTTCTAGATTCCTGACTCTTTAGACGATAAGTTTGTTCAGGATAGCCGTCGCAATCTAATTCGTATCTGTTTTTGCAAATTGAGCACATTACCGTATCTTTTATATCGACAGATTTTTTACATTTAAAACATGATACTAGTGTCGGCATCTTGTAGTCCCAGTTTAGAAACTAGATGATGATGATGATACTTTTATACACTAGATGGCTCCGTTACAAGATATTTATTTTTAAGATATAAATTTAATTATTGGTCATACTTTTTTAAGGTTGGTAACACTGAAATGTTTACTATTTGCACACTAGATGGCTCTATTCTAAAGATTTAATTAGTCATTCGAATTTTGTTTTGGCAATACTGATTGTTAGTGTCAGTACAACTTGCACAAATTTCAAAAATGTAAACAAACAACGGCAATATAATTTTTTAAAGTTCTTAATTAGCAAATGTTGATGTGAAAACACGCTATTTAGGATTAATCACGTAGTATATTCAAAATTGCGTTAATGATAACATATCCTTTGTGATTATTGTATATATTTTAGTGACATAAATAACTGTTCACTGGTGTTTTAATTCTTTTCACTTTACTTAATATTGTCTCGTTTCTCACACTCACAAACATTAGTCACTGATAGTTATACTGGGATCGTTATAATTACGTTATTTTTTACACTGAGATAGTCTTTATTTATTTTTAAACAATAAAATTGTACGGAGTTAATGTTATACGTCACACGTCAAACGAGCGAAAAAAACATAAACCAGTGCGTTAAAATGGCGTGCGTTTTTTCAAATTTAAAGTTATTTTTTTATCATCCCCTAGTTAGCATAAAAAGAAGTATGACTAGAGTTTTAACCAGCGTAATACAGGGTTTTTTTTTCCAATAAGTGTACCCTCAGTACATCATTTGGGCAGATTTTGGTGACATTCTTTGTACCCATTATAATGTTATGTTTCTTGTTTATCCTATAGGCAACATAGAAGTATCAACGTTAGAGAATCTGTATCCGTGCCCATCTGAAGTGGATCTTAGTGCTATGCCAACACAAGTGTCTATGGTTAAGCTGGCAGCTGCCACCGAATTATCTGCGCCCGCCATAGAGTTCATAGACACCATCAAAGACGAGGAAGAACTGATACTGGTAAGTGATCATAATCACCATGTTTGACATGTAATTACTACTATCTTTTGAATGTTTTGGCATTTTCCATGATAAGATTTTAAAATTAATTTAACGAAGGAAAAGCGAGTGCGGGTGGAAGCCGCGGTGGCTTATTGGTCATAGCGTCCTTTTTTTGCGTAATTTTTCCTTCGCTAAAATAACTATTATTATTGAAATAAAACTACTTTTTACGGATTTTATCGCGTATATTATATTTTATATTGATATCATTAATCCCGACGTTTCGGACCCTTTACAGCGTCCATGGTCACGGGTAGAGTAATAATATCAATATACGCGATAAAATCCGTAAAAAGTAGTTTTATTTCAATGTATAATATATATTTTTTAAACATTGCCCCACTAGGGTTTTCTCCTGTAGCGTGGGTGCGTTTACACAGTTTTTTACAATACTAATTTACAACGGTACAGGTTGCCAGTATGCTCAACATCTGCGCTTGCGACCACTAAACGAAAAAGGCAGTTATCAATTATTTTATCTCGTCGTATTTAAAAATCAAAATATCTTTATTTTATATAAACCATATATACAGAGTGGAAGGGACATCGACGCGCAACGGCTTACCATGACTTCAGTACATGATTCTGGACCAGAAGGAAGGAAACAGCTGACCAGAAGATCTTTCGAGTTTCATTTACAATGCTGTTTTTAGTGAAAAAAGTGAATTAATGACTTTTTAATTAAAATTCTTATTGGATTAGATAGAAATAATGATTTTAGACAGTTTAAAGTTGAAAAAACTGCAAAAAAACGTAAAATTTAAGTAAAGCCGACGAAAAATTCCAACGCAGGATGCGCTCGATGTCCCTTCCACCCTGTATACATATGATTATGAAATGTCGAGTATAAGTACACGGTTCCACTTTAGTCGTTTCCTATGGAGAAGAACCGGCAAGAAACTCCATGGTTACTCTTTTAAATTATCGTTTTGTACAGCTGTTCAAGCTATCCAAAACTGTCAAATTTTCCCAATTGAATATAAACCTTATCAGTGTGTATTAAAGTTGAAAATCTATCAAAGAAATTTGACAGATTGGGGTAGCTTGGTGTGCTGACTGTAGAATGATGTTCGATTTTTCACAGACGTTACCCGAAGGCAGCAAGACAGCGCCGAGTGGCAGCGAAGTCACTCTCACTATAGCAAAGAACAAAGTAAATCTCAACAAGAAGCTCGTAGAGATGTGCACGCCGGAGTGGAAGAAGATTGAGGAGAGGGGGGGAGATGTTGTTGGTAAGAAAATTTGGTTTATTTTTAACTAGCTTCTGCCCCCGATTTCGTCCACGTCGAAAAGTTACTTTTAACTGTCGTTGTAATTTGGAAAATTAACTCAAAATCGTTATAAATTATGGTCTATATATTATTATTGGAGAACTACTTACAGGATTTGAATGAAATATTGGTACAATAATAGTTTGTGACTAACGCTGGCATAATATATACTTCAAATCTCGGAAAAAGAGCGGGAATTTCCCTAATATTGCGTACTCGTACTTGTACTTGTTCTTCTTCGCGACTGCTACGCTAGAGGTCCTGGGTTCAATCCCCAGGTCGAGCAAAGTGTTATTGGGTTTTTCTATGAAATTCTCAGTAGCAGCTCGGAGTCTGGATTTGTGCCCGGTTAATGGCAATAGGCTCGCCCCCTATTACATGGGACCTAAACATACCGGCGAAATGTGGATGTACATTAGTACACCTCTGCCTAACCCTTCGGGGAATACAGGCGTGATGGTATGTATGTTGTACTTCTTATCCCATGAAATCAATCCAACAACAATTGTGTTACTAAATCTACGCGTACGAAGTCGCGGGTAAAAGCTAAATAAAAATAAATAAATAAATATTCTTGGACAATTTTACACAACACCATCTAGTCCCAAAATAAGCAGAGCTTGTACTATGGGTACTAGACAATGGATATAATAATTATATACTTTTTTTTTGTAAATACATACTTATAATACAAAGGAAACACCCAGACAAACACAAACACTTATGTTCATCACATAAATATTTGTGGTTTGTGGGAATCGAACCCACGACCTCGTGATCAGCAGTCCGACACGCGAACCACTAGACCACACACGTCGTCCTAGCTAGTAATCTATAAATAATAATACTGTAAAGTTTCATCAAAATCCGTTTAGTAGTTTTAGCGTGGAAGAGTAAACATGCATCCATCCATCCTCACAAACTTTCATATTTATAATATTAGTAGGATTTGAACTGGAATTTCCCACATACACAAAGTTTAAGACCTTGAACAATAATTATTAATACAACATACCATCACGCCTGTATTCCCCGAAGGGTTAGGCAGAGGTGTACTAATGTACACCCACAGTTGTTGTCCAGTATATTTAGGTCCCTTGTAATAGGGGGCGAGCGTATTGCCATGAACCGGGCACAAATACGAGCTTCTTCTAAGAATATTAATAAATTATAAATATATTAATAAATTATAAATATATGAATAAATATTTCTGTGTTATTGGGTTTTCATATAAAAACCCAATAACACAGAAATATTTTTTTAACACATAAATATTTGTGTCCTATGGCGATCGAACCCACGACCTCGTGTTCAGCAGTCCGACTCGAACCACAGATGTCGTCAATTATGTTATTTTGTCAACAGAAACTGAACACATAATGTTCGATGATATGGAGTACACAGTCCTGCCGAAAGCCGGATGCACCGTACAGGTGTTAGATATTAGCGTACTGCGCGGTGGCGTCATTTCCGGTTACGACACCTCTGAAAAACGCTCCGACGTCGTGTTCAACCAGCTTTCTGAGAAGGTATTAACATTTACATTTTAGAAATGTTGTTTTGTTTGTACAGAGGCTACCACAATCTGTCAAATTTCTTTGATCGATTTTCAACTTTAATACAGAGCAACAAGGTTCATATTCAATTGGGAAAATTTGACAGTTTTGGATAGCTTGACCTGCTGGCGTCTGTACAGAGGCCAGCACATCAAGCTACCACAATCTGTCAAATTTCTTTGATCGATTTTCAACTTTAATACAGAGCTACAAGGTTCATATTCAATTGGGAAAATTTGTCAGTTTCTGTACTACCACAGACAGACCAAAATAATATTTTTAATTTTTCTAATAATAGACTATTTGACAATGCGAAAAATAAAGTGTCAATTACTGTTATCAATATAAATTAAGAGTTTAAAAATGGTTTTTTATAAACGTAACTTGAAAATAATATCTAATTTATTTAAAAATCCGTAAATAAAAAATGCATTTTTTTAACGTTTGTCACGTGATACAAAACGCTCCTGATTGGTCGAGTTTGTGATGACGTCACAAGCTTGGAAACCTCGTTTGCGTACTTGCGTCTACTTGTGATTTATCAGCTTTCTAAACTGTTTTAATAAGATTTTCTGTATTATTCATTGTTTTTGTGTGATTTATTCGAATATTTTACAAATTCTGTCAAGTACTTTTACCATAGACAACGATTTTGTAAAAGCCGACAGCAGAAACCTGCCCCAAGCCGACGCAATCATGGTCGGATTGTTTTTCAAAAATAATTCCGACTTTTATGCTTCGGAGCTAAAAAATGTGAAAACAGCAAAGTAAGTATACTAACACTTTAGCGGTAACTTAAATTATATCATAAGAAAGTGAAATAATAATGAACTTCTACATCGAACTTATATAGGATATATAATATATATATTATAGTCGGGATCTTTTAGTTTAATGCTTATTGAAATCATAAGACTCTGTAGCTACACTTTTTAACTAATATTATGGAAAACAGCGGAAATATTCGAAGTGATTTGCAAGACATTCTGTTATAAACATTAGAGGTACTATAACCTCAAATCAATAACGAAAATATTTAGATTCAGAATGTAATTAATTATTACAAAATTTATATAATATGTTTACTTACATCGAAATGGTCTTCACAGAAGAAAATATTTGTACTATTCGCTATGTCATTAGGATCCCTGCGAGAAAGTTTCAACCACTTTCGGCGCACTTCGACATTCTTTGGAACACTTACAAATAGTTTTTCCGGAGTTTTTATCGACGTATTTGTACATTTTGGAACTGCACACCATTTGTAACTCATTTTGTCACATATTTCACTGATAAAATGTAAATCCTGTCGCACTTTCGATTTTTGTTTGCAACAAATGTATGTGGATGATATGTACCACAGATCAGAATACAGGCGTGTGACGTCACCGACCCCATTGCAGCGCCATATTGTCAAAGTAGCGTTTTGGCACGCTATTTAAATATTGAATTTTTAATTTGATATTTTTCAGCAAATATGTACCAGAATTAAAAAAAACAACTTTTACTGGGTTTCTTAAACTCTACTACATAATATAAAATGGATTTTAAAAACCTGTCAAATAGTCTATTGCGTGGACATATTAGTCTGCGGCACCTGGTCCATCTAGTCTGCGCCACAGACTGTCTAAAGGTATATTTCTTAAAGTAATAGTTAAAAAATAAACATATTCTTTCTTTATAGTCTTTGTGATAAATGGTATTTATTTCTGTAAGTTGATCTTTTAAAGATACTTTTACAAGTCAATGTTTTACATTTTTTAAGCTAGATTGCTCCGGTATTTTCTAACTGAAGACCTCTGAGAAGAAACGCCGAAACTTACTCGTAACATTTTTAAAATATTTTTGGGACAAAATATAACATGGTGTAAAAATTATTGGAATCGATTCAGTTACTTATTCTGAACAAACTATATTCAGGTTTTGCATATACTAAAAATGGTTTATATATCAATAAATAGATATTAATAACATACATAATTATATACCAATACAAATATAAGGACACGGACTTATTCCATTGCACGCTGAGTGAATTCACAAGGGTGGCACTATTTATTATATGTTACTAGCTGACGCCGCAAACGTTGTTTTGCCATAAAAAAAAAAATTTAGGGGTATGAAAAATAGATGTTGGCCTATTCTCAGACCTCCCCGATAAGCACAAAAAATGTCATCAAAATCGGTCAAGCCGTTTCGGAGGAGTATGGCAACGAAAACTGTGACACGAGAATTTTATATATTAGATGTTATAAAACATAGATTTAGGTATTACACTATCGCATTAGGTATAAACCCGTAATGATATGCGGCTTAA
Organism: Acronicta alni; assembly: GCA_964056405.1. Classification (NCBI taxonomy): domain Eukaryota; kingdom Metazoa; phylum Arthropoda; class Insecta; order Lepidoptera; family Noctuidae; genus Acronicta; species Acronicta alni. The sequence goes on from OZ043943.1 coordinate 2,162,571, forward strand.
AAGACGATGTAGTGACGAGAATGAGAAGAATATGCTGAAATGGTTTGGGCATGTCGAGAGAATGGATGAAAGGCGACTAACAAAAAGGATTTATATGGCGAATGTCAGTGGAACCGCCGAGAGGGGACGCCCTAGAAAAACTTATACCGACCTTATTGGTGAGGTTTTTCAAAAAGGTCAGGTGCGTAGTACTCGCAACCGGCGTGTATGTATGACAAGATGTATGAATGTGGTCGAAGCGAAAGAAGTATGCAAGAATCGTAGCAAGTGGCGTTCTTTAGTTTCTGCCTACCCCTATGGGAAAAAGGCGTGAGTGTATGATATGTGTTAAATTGGTTGAAATAAATAAATAAATATTAAAAACATGCATAATAATCTATTTAATAAGCAAATTTCAGTAATCTATTTACATTACACCTTTTGACCGCCACGTCAATAACATAAATCCGTGTTCTCTACGCCAAGAGACAAATTCTAGTATCTAATAATAGGCAACAAAAAACAAAAAAAAATTGTATAGGTATTTATTTTGAACTAAAAAAAAGTGGTATTTTTGACGTGCCATGCCGTCGTTGGCGTCGTGAGCAAGTTTTAATTTGACGTCTATACACGACCCTGTATACCTAACTCTTTTGGTGACCGTACTTACACTGATTTCATACAGCGAAAGAATGAAGTGGATATGCCTCAAATCCCGATTTTAATTTTAAAGAGCAGAAAAAATCCCATGATTTATTAAATAAAAAGTTGGAAGTTATTTATAAAAACACAATCTTATTACAGATGGCAGATTACTGTAATAGTGGGCTAGGCAGGGAGCCTTACCTGCCAAAACCTGAGGAGCTTTGCATTGCACAGTTACCACCTTGTAAGTATTATATTATACAGGGTGTTACAAAACTACCCGTAAAGCCGAGAGGAGGTTAAATGGGGCCCTATAACGAGTCCATTCACAATATTTAAGAACCGTAGTAACGCTGTATAACATACCCCAAAAAAAGGAAAACAACAACATTTATGAATGAAAAATAGAAAAACTATTAAAGTAGACAATTATTAGGTAAAATAGGTACTTAGGCCTTTCTGTTAAATAATCTGGTTCATACATGACAGCTGACAAAATTTTTGGCTTTGATAATTAATTATATTTTTTACGGGGTATTTTGTAACACGTTGTATACCGTGTTTTTTTTTTGTCGTCTTACAACCGAAAGGATAATATACTTCTACTCATCATGATCAACAAAACCATGAAGTGAAAGAAAAAACAGCTACATCCTACATTTCGTCGAGAGTCCTGAAGTTTTTTCTAAGAAACAGCTCTTTTTTTTTTCAAGACTTCAGACTTAGTCCCATATCTAGTAGAAATAATATTGAAATAATAGTTTCCTTTCGGCTGTAAGACGACTAACACTATTCACACTGTATTAAAAGCTACATTAAATTTACATAATTATATACCATCACGCCTGTACTCCTCAGTGTTAAGCAGAGGTGTACTAATGTGTACTCACAGTTTGCCAGTATATTTAGGTCCCATGTAATAGGGGGCGAGCCTATTGCCATTACCGGGCACAGGTCCAAACTCCGAGCTGCCATTGAGAATTTCATAAAAAATGGTAGCGTGGTGAACACGTTCTAGAAACGTGGACGACCCTTATACTGCCAACTAGTGATGTTGATAATCGATAAATAATAATAATATTTTTGGGACATTTTTACACAACACCATCTAGTCCCAAACTAAGCAGAGCTTGTACTATGGTACTAGATAATGGATATAATACTTATATACTTTTTTTTTTGTAAATACATACTTATAATACATAAGAAACACCCAGACAAACACAAAATTAATTAATTAATTGATAATGGATTGAAACGGGTATAATTATCTTAATTATCTCAAAGGCTATCTTAAATATCTCACTCAAACTCTAATCAATAATCATGAATGAATGAAGCTAAAGATTTATTTACCTTTGCTTCCTGCCATCTCAATGCTGTTATAGTAATGTTGATAATCGATTAGTCGATTATGGATAATCGATTATCAACATCACTACTGCCAACCCAACTATTCCTCTTTTGTTTTACAGGGTCGGCAACGCGCAAGTGATACCCCTGGTGTTACAAGCGTCTATAGGCTACGGTAACCGCTTACTTGCCCACTAAGTAAGCGGTTACCGTAGCCTATAGACGCTTGCTTGCTATGCTTGATTGCCACCTTAGTGGTATAAAAATAAAAAAAATACTTTTTCTTTTCAGATCCTCAGTGGTTCCGTGCTGTCTTCCTGGATCTTGCTTCTGGCCCCGGTAGCAGTGAGGGCAGTGTCTGCTATTTAGACTACGGCAATATAGCGACGGTCCCCGTCACGTTGTTGCGCAAAATGATGCCGGAGTTCATCACCGGATACCCGGTTATGGGTCTGCATTTGGAGATTAGGGGTGAGTTGGTGATTAAAGGTGATTTACAGTACCGATAGAGACAAAGAAAGAAACATGCACACAATAATATTAAAAAAACATGATGAAATAATCGTCATCATTATAAGCGTCTATAGGCTACGGTAACCGCTTAGCATCAGGTGGACCGTATGCTTGTTTGCCACCTTAAAAAGAATACATACAATTGAAATAAAACTACTTTTTACGGATTTTATCGCGTATATTGATATTATTAATCCCGACGTTTCGGACCCTTTACAGCGTCCATGGTCACGGGTAGACTGAGGTGGTGGGCGTCCCGATGATACAATTATTGACAGCTACCCTACATTTTTTTTTTTATTGTTACATGATCAATGACATTTACTACTAATTATTAATTAAAACTAGATGGAGCCGGCATTTCCTAGCTGACGACCTCTGAGAAGAAACGCCGAAACAAACTCAGAGAATCATGGTCTCTTTTAAAGTAAAAATATTCAATGATCATGTTTTAGTTGTTAATTATTGGCAATCCGATTCAACGCAGAACGAGCTCACAGTATCCTTTGGTCTTGCAGTTGTAGGCCTGGATTTTGGTTTAATAGAATCTATAACAGGATTCCAAGCAGGTGGTAAGACCCAGCCATCTTCTCTATTGAAATTTGGATGTTTTTTAATTTCAATAGCCTCACGAATCATCCTGGGTAGGTATCGACTTTCCTTTGCAAGTATTTGTGGTTTATCAAATCTGATATAATGCTGGGCCTTGTCAAGAGTATGTTCACAAACTGCTGACTTCTTGGAACGGCGGTGTTTGACATCGGCGATGTGTTCTTTTACGCGGGTCCCTATGCTTCTTTTAGTTTGGCCTATATATGAGAGACCGCAATCACAATCAAGCTTGTATACGCCCGCATCTTGTAGAGGTATATGGCACTTGACAGATGGTAAGAACTGACTGATCTTCTTCAGCGGCTTGAAGTATGTTTTAATTGAAGCACGCTTCAAGATGTAGCCAATTTTGTCGGTGACTCCTCTAACATATGGTAGTACGGCAGGTAAGCGCTCAACTGTGGCACGTTTCACACGGTTTCTGTGGCAAGGGCGCGGTATTCGGAGCTTGTTGTCATGCAGGACTTGCTTGACATGTTGAAGCTCAGCAGCCAGGTGTTGCTCATCACAGATCCCATGTGCTCTCTGAAACAAAGATTTACCGACGGTAGATAACTGTGTTGGGTGGTGGTGCGATTCACCATTTAGGTATTTGTCTGTATGGGTTTTCTTTCGATACACAGTATGACTCAAGGTGTTGTTATGATTACGAATTACTAAAACATCTAAGAAAGGTAAAGAGTTATTAGCCTCTGACTCCATAGTAAATTGAATTTTTGAATGTAAGGAGTTGAGATGATCTAGAAATGCTGTTACTTTGTTAGATGGTAATATGGTGAAAGTATCATCTACATATCGCTTATAGAACCTAGGTGTTACAGGAGCAGATTGTAAGGCAATCTCCTCAAAATCTTCCATAAAGATATCAGCAATAATGGGAGATACCGGAGAGCCCATTGCTACCCCATCTACCTGCGTGTAGAATTGATTATTCCACAACAAATAGCCAGAGGTTAGGCAATGTTTTAATAGTTCAGCATATTCAATAGGCATGTTATTCTCTACTAGTTTCCTAGATACAATTCTGATGCAGTCTTCAACAGGTAAGCATGTAAATAATGACTGAACATCAAAACTGACCATAGTTTCATTGTCGGTGAGATGTAGGTGTTTTATTTCACTGACAAAATGGTATGAATCCTTCACATGTGCTGCCGTGTTCCCTCTTAGTGTAGTGAGTACTTTGGCTAAGTGTTGAGCCAATCTATAGGTTGGTGAGTCGATTTGGCTGACTATTGGACGCAACGGAGCATTAGTTTTGTGTATCTTAGGCAGCCCATACAGTTTTGGTGGTTTAGCGCAACTAGGAACTAAATATTTGACATCTAGATTTAATGTGTCGGAGTGCTTTTTTATCAAATCACTAGTTAATTTCAAAGTTTTAGTTGTTGGATCTGTTTTCACTAGTTTGTATGTACTGACATCCGATAAAAGGTCTTGTATTTTATCATTATAATCTGATGTGTCCATTACCACCGTAGCATTACCTTTATCTGCACGTAGAATAGTTAATTCAGGCCTGTTGCGAAGGTCTTTTAGCGCAAGAAATTGGTTTTTAGTTAGATTTAGTTTGGGTGGTTTACTACGACGTACTACTGACGAAATTGAACTTGAATTCGTTATATAACGAATGCAAACATAGACAAGTAAACAAATTCGAAAAACTATGGTTAAAATCAAATGTCAATGTCACTAAAGGGAACGGAACGCACCCGCCCCCCGCGACCGCGAGCCAATCACGCGCAGTTGTCAATCTGTCAAAACATAACCTGGATGATAACACGGTTCAAGTGCTAGCAAAAGGCCTAAATTTCGCTATAACACCTCGTAAAATACCGGTAGAAAGCATAATTTGCAATGTGGAAGAGTGCCTGTATAAAAATAATATAAATAAACATGATTTAGAAGCGATACGGCAAGACATTTCGTCATAAGCGATATGTAGATGATACTTTCACCATATTACCATCTAACAAAGTAACAGCATTTCTAGATCATCTCAACTCCTTACATTCAAAAATTCAATTTACTATGGAGTCAGAGGCTAATAACTCTTTACCTTTCTTAGATGTTTTAGTAATTCGTAATCATAACAACACCTTGAGTCATACTGTGTATCGAAAGAAAACCCATACAGACAAATACCTAAATGGTGAATCGCACCACCACCCAACACAGTTATCTACCGTCGGTAAATCTTTGTTTCAGAGAGCACATGGGATCTGTGATGAGCAACACCTGGCTGCTGAGCTTCAACATGTCAAGCAAGTCCTGCATGACAACAAGCTCCGAATACCGCGCCCTTGCCACAGAAACCGTGTGAAACGTGCCACAGTTGAGCGCTTACCTGCCGTACTACCATATGTTAGAGGAGTCACCGACAAAATTGGCTACATCTTGAAGCGTGCTTCAATTAAAACATACTTCAAGCCGCTGAAGAAGATCAGTCAGTTCTTACCATCTGTCAAGTGCCATATACCTCTACAAGATGCGGGCGTATACAAGCTTGATTGTGATTGCGGTCTCTCATATATAGGCCAAACTAAAAGAAGCATAGGGACCCGCGTAAAAGAACACATCGCCGATGTCAAACACCGCCGTTCCAAGAAGTCAGCAGTTTGTGAACATACTCTTGACAAGGCCCAGCATTATATCAGATTTGATAAACCACAAATACTTGCAAAGGAAAGTCGATACCTACCCAGGATGATTCGTGAGAATTTCAATAGAGAAGATGGCTGGGTCTTACCACCTGCTTGGAATCCTGTTATAGATTCTATTAAACCAAAATCCAGGCCTACAACTGCAAGACCAAAGGATACTGTGAGCTCGTTCTGCGTTGAATCGGATTGCCAATAATTAACAACTAAAACATGATCATTGAATATTTTTACTTTAAAAGAGACCATGATTCTCTGAGTTTGTTTCGGCGTTTCTTCTCAGAGGTCGTCAGCTAGGAAATGCCGGCTCCATCTAGTTTTAATTAATAATTAGTAGTAAATGTCATTGATCATGTAACAATAAAAAAAAAAAAAAATGTAGGGTAGCTGTCAATAATTGTATCATCGGGACGCCCACCACCTCAGTCTACCCGTGACCATGGACGCTGTAAAGGGTCCGAAACGTCGGGATTAATAATATCAATATACGCGATAAAATCCGTAAAAAGTAGTTTTATTTCAATGTATAATATTCGCGTAAATGTCAGAAATCAATACATACAATGCCTAAGAAACAGCCAGACAAACACAAACACTTTCATCACATAAATATTGGTTCTGTGGGAATCAACTCCGACACTCGAACCACTAGACACAGGTCGTCATGCCTCCTAGGTATGACGTGAGGAGCAAGGGGGGGGGGACACGTTTCGATTGTGGTTGGATATTTTTTTTTTACTTCGATTGTAGCATTTTTATGAGAGATAGGGCATAGTGGGAGTAATTTCACTCTAATTGGAGCTGCCCGACTGCGGAAGTATCTCCGCCTTGCAGAAAATCGAAGCCAAATAACACTGCTTTGAGCTGTTGGGTTCCTTATGGTGGGCAAGGTTGCCAGTGCTCCGCGAAGACACGTTGTGTTGGCAGTGGGGGGACTTTGACCCTTCCGTTATACTGCCAACCCAACAACCCTCTTTCGTTTTACAGGGTCGGCAACGCGCAAGTGATACCCCTGGTGTTACAAGCGTCTATAGGCTACGGTAACCGCTTACCATCAGCTGGACCGTAAGCTTGTTTGCCACCTTAGTGGTATACAGTAGTGTCAGAAATCAATATGATTGTTTTTTTTTATAGATTTCCCTCCAGAGCCTTCGGATGAGATGCTCGCACGGGCAGTAGCTCACATGAAAATCGACGATGAAGGTCGGGGCGAGCTGAAAGTGAGTAACTGTGTGAAGCAGGCTGATGGCATGTATTCGGTCGACGCGCCCGAGCTTCTGAAAGCAATGAAGGGGTAAGCGACTGTTTAGTCGCAATAACGACTGGTCAGTCTCAAATGCGATTAGTCGCAGTGTCAACCAATCAGTTGCAGACTTACAATTCAATCATATGATCGTTTAGTCACATAAGTTCTTACAAATCAGATTGTTTTCTTGTTTAAAATGTAATCTCGATTTGTTTTTTTTTTATTGTTAAGCATGTAAGAAGACGATTGTTTGTTTTTTCTATTATCGCCTCTTGACCAGAACGATACGTTCGTTGTTTTTTTTTGTAGTTTTTATGTTAAGGTTTTAATTTTAAGTTAGACATTATGTTGACTAGGGTTACTTAAAGTAACCCATAAACAGCGTACGGATTTGAAAAAAATAAAGGTACAGACGCGAGCAGGTCAAGCTATCCAAAACTGTCAATTTTCCCCAATTGAAAATGAACCTTATCTTGTTGTATTAAAGTTGAAAATCTATCAAAGAATTGATAGATTGTGGTAGCTTGATATGCTGGCTTCTGTACTACACAGTTCTCCGGTATGTCTAGAACCTATATCCTGACACCTGACATTTTGAAAATGGCACATCATTGAGCCCAAGTGTACTATTAATAAGTGATGTTGATAATCGATTATTCATAATCGATTAATCGTATATCAACATCACTATCACAGCATTGAGATGACAGGAAGCAAAGGTAAATAAATCTATAGCTTCATTCGTTCATGATTATTGATTATTTGAGTGATTTATTGATTATTTGAGTGATACCTTTGAGATAATTAAGATAATTTTACCTGTTTCGATCCATTATCAATAATCGGATTAATCGATTATCAACATTACTATCACAGCATTGAGATGACAGGAAGCAAAGGCAAATAAATCTATAGCTTCGTTCATGATTATTGATTATTTGAGTGATACCTTTGAGATAATTAAGATAACCTGTTTCGATCCATTATCAATAATCGATTAAGATATGTTGGGGTAAGATCGGTGCTGGGGTGATAACGTAAAACCAAATTTCCGTCTTTAATTCGGCTGTAATTTTTAATAAATTCGCGCATCGCGCTACGTCATGTTCCGCCCCGCGCGCAAAGCTAGGTGCTAGCATTAAAAATTAGCCGAATAAGACGGAAATTTGGTTTTACGTTATTACCCCAGTACCGATCTTACCCCAACATACTATAATCGATTATCAACCCGATCAATTAATTTGTTTCATTAATAATAGTGATTCTACTATTAATGGAATAAATTAATTGATCGCGTCGAGTCCGAAACGTTACTGTGGAGAAATAGAGCTTTAATTCCCATTTATTAGAGTTTAACTGAAACAGTGATAATGGGAGTTCGTAGTTGTCGTAATGAATACATAGAGCTCAATTTCAAATTCCTAGAATTTGGTCAAATGTTTTATTTCAATTAGATAGTTAAAATAGCACTTTTGAAAAGTCAAAACTAGTTACACGGTTCCAAGAAGTGAGTCTTATGGAGAAGAACCGGTAAGTAAGAATCTCCATAGACACTCTTTTAAAGAAAAAAAAAACATGATTACAATGTTAATCTTAGTTTACAATTTTTGTTATGAATAGTTAATGAGAACAATGCAGTTTGATGTGTATGTAATTATGTGTAATTTTTTGCTTTCCATTTAACATAAAATTTAAGCATACTAAAGACTAGTTTTTTAGAGAACATACATACATACATACACTCACGCCTTTTTCCCATGGGGGTAGGCAGTAACTAAAGAACGCCACTTGCTACGATTCTTGCATACTTCTTTCGCTTCGACCACATTCATACATCTTGTCAGACACACACCTGACCTTTTTGAAGAACCTCACCAATAAGGTCGGCGTAAATTTTTCTAGGGCGTCCTCGGCGGTTTCTTAGAGAAATAGCTTAAAATAGATATTCCTTTAAATAATTCATGTTCACAATGTTTTTCTTTTGATTTGTTGTAGTACTAGTATTTGTGTGAGAATCATGCGGTTTCTTTGGTTAAGGTTGCACCACTGCCTTTATGACGGGTGTCGTGGGTTCATTCCCAGAGATGAATAATAAAAAAAATATATATAAAAATAAATATTCTTGGACAATTTTACACAGCACCATCTAGTCCCAAACTAAGCAAAGCTTGTACTATGGGTACTAGATAATGGATATAATACTTATATACTATTTTTTTTGTAAATACACACTTATAATACATAGAAACACCCAGACAAACACAAACACTTATGTTTTAACCACACAAATATTTGTGTCCTGTGGGAATCGAACCCACGACCCCCTGATCAGCAGTCTGACATTCGAACCACTAGACCACAGACGTCGTCAGTCATGAATCTTTGTGTGATGCACATCCAGACATTGGTTTCGATTTCTGACACTAGCTAGTATTATACATTGAAGTAAAACTACTTTTTACGGATTTTATCGCGTTATATTGATATTATAACGTTTCGGACCCTTTACAGCGTCCATGGGCACGGGTAGGCTAGATAATATCAATATAACGCATTTTCACGCGATCCGAATTCGGTCGCAGTTTTACCATAAATGGTGCAGTTTTTCCAATTTCCACTACGATTGAAAGCAGTAGTGTATGTTCAACATTTTTTAAAGTATTCCAAATAATTTCCAAGTTCCCAATTCCAGCCTCCGGGCTTATTCTGACGTTCAGAACGTCACATTTCAAATACACGTTTCTAAATAAACGTTTTCTCGCGATATATTCCAAACAGTTTCTTTCCATCGACGAGGGTCATAGGAATTTCCTTGACATCTCATTCCTTTGTCGTTGTTCTAACAGTTCATGAGAGTTTCTAATACCATAATTGGTGTTGCTAAGGAGTTTTATAATTGGTGTAGACTAGTCTGATGGCCAGCCCAGAATTCTTACATAAGTCTATTGTTAATACTATTGGTTGAGGGGCTCGTGGCTAAGTAATAATTACCCTGATTGAACGAACTGCAAGGTTATGCTGCGCTAGCCGCGGTCAGTCTGTGGATGGGTGACCCTTCTTAACACATCGAGACCACTCCGTGCTTCAGAGAGTACGTAAAGCGGTCGGTCCTGGTTTCTAGTATGTATCTAATAATAGTAAAAAAAAAACAATTTTTTCTATTGGTATTTATTTAAAACTAAAAAAAGTTGTATTTTTGACGTGCCATGCCGTCGTTGGCGTCGTGAGCAAGTTTTCATTTGACGTCTATACACGTCGATGGCGGTCAAAAGGTTAATGGCAATACTCATTTTCTGGCCGAAGTGAAGGCCAGTCTAGTAAAAGAGCGCTCGAACCCCATGGCCCCAGCGTTTCAACCACAAACGGTTCGAAATAATAACTATTTATAAAATTGTTATATTTTCGCCGATTATTCGTCTCTCCAGTCTCGGCAGCAGCCACCAGGGAAGGTGGCAGGGTATGTCAGACTCCTATTCCGACTAAAAACTAAACTTGCCTCCATTGGCCATGGTTTCATGCTATCCTCACGACCATGACAAATCCCAATTGCCCTGTAATTGGGTTGTGGAGGTCTGAATTCCCATACGAAAGTACTCCAGACCTCCAATACTGATATGTACGGACAACAAAAGAGAGGTATACAGGTAGCTAATTAATAATCTGTGTTTTGATAAAGACAGTTTAATAATGTATCACGCAATATGTGTCAAAACGTAGGTTTTGTAAGCAGCTACATACCTTTTGCCTTTTGCGCGTAATTATTTATGTAGAAATCTGTATCAAAATGCATATTTGGTTTGCTATCTGTATACTTAACTCTTTTGTTGACTGTACACAGATCTGGTGGTTGGGAAAAGGCAACGAATTAAAAAAAAATTGCTTAATTCTGGTTCTGAATTGTCCATCAGATCGTTTGGTAGACGCTTCTACAATTTCAACAATTTCATTTCCCCCTTTCTCGGATTTTAACTCATTTATTCAAAATAGAGTAAAGGTAGTTTGTCTTTGACGTGTATATTACTATCAATATTTCTCAAATATACCTTCCTAGTCTTTAACACTGGGTAGAAAGAAGCACAGCTCAGTTTTCTTAAAATTTCCAAAAGCCAGTCATGGCACTGATATCCGTCATCCACTTTCATTAGCAAGGCCTTGTCTCTCATCCTAATTAAAGGCACGAGTGCTGTCATTGACGCTATTGACTTGGGGCTATTGACTGGTCGGGTGATGGAATCCCCAATTCAACCGCCCGCAGGTCACAGCTTTTGGAGGCCTGACTGGGCTTCCGGGGCTGAGACTTGTCCTGTTTCTTCGTTACAACGAAGCTATTATCCCGAATTCCAGTCAGTTAACATTGGACCAATTGCAGTCCAGCATTAGAAATAAATTCAATTTAAAATATAAGAGCTTCAGCTTTCCCCCTAAAGTTTGTTTTTTTTTTTATAAGCGCTAAATCTCTGGATTAATCAGTCCGAGGAATCTTTTTCTATTTGATAGGCTTGAGGAAGGTATTCTATAACCAGTGCTCTGAGGAAACGTTGTGTTGGTAGGGGGGGGGGGGGGTACTTTGACACTTATGCTGCCAATCCAACTATTCCTCTTTCGTTTAACAGGGTCGGTAAAGCGCAAGTGATACCCCTGGTGTTACAAGCGTCTAAGGGCTACGGTAACCGCTTACCATCAGGTGGGCCATATCCTTGTTTGCCACCTTAGCGGTATAAAAACAAATTGACTTATATACATTGACTTTAAGGTCGATTTCGTGTTTTGATGAAGCCATTTTTTATAACAATAACTATCTACTTACAATGTGACTATATTTGACCGCAGATTTTTTTCTAGTTTTAGGAAATACTTTTTACTTACCGTCAAATGGGGTGAATAGGAATGCAGGGGTGAATCGAGACAAAACTTTGAAAGATATTTTCAGCTTTAATTATTATAGTTTGATGCCAAAAAGATCTTCTAATGGTTTATTATAATTTAGGAACAATATTAGAGACCCTTTTTTCAACAAACTATAATAATTAAAGCTAAAAATCCCTTTCAAAGTTTTGTTTCGATTCACCCCTACATCCCTATTCACCCCGTTTGACTGTACCTACTTTTCACTTTGTGTAAACTTTGGTCTGTGTTTGTTAGAATTCGCCGTCGACATTTGAGTTCTGCTTTGGTTCTATTTAAACTTCACTGGGTTATTCACATTTTGCAAAATGGAACTAGTGGTTGCAGCAACGTAACATTAATTCTATTATAGATTCGCTTATTTGACACTTCCTTTCACTGCGGAAGATAGAATTTAACTATAATTAATGCGCATAAGATTTTTTTTTTATCTTTAGCGTATTAAATTTTTATAAAAACATTTACAGTACCTATGTAAGAAGTCATAAATAAGAAGGCAGTTTAGGTGCATATATCTTATGTATTTTAAAGTTAACTTTTACGTGATCTCGAACAGTTACGTTCTAAGGCAACTGTCAAAAAGTGAATAACCTAGTAGACAGAGTATAAATTTTGTATTATTGTACGAAATATATATTATACCTACAATTTGTTATTCAAAACTGATTAAAATATTAAAACTTGTAAAAGTTACTGTTCCGTGTGACTTTGAAATAAAACTTGATTATAATGATTATAGTATTTTATTTAGTTACCAATGTTACATGACAAGACTTAACAAGACGCTAACAGGAAACGCACTAGTCAAAAATAATATAAATAGTATTAATCACTAAATGGAGCAATGCGAAATTAATCACCGTTGAGAGCAATTGTTTTTCGTATCACCAACAACTAATAGGTTTTATCATTAATCACCAATTGAAGTTATGTTAATCACCGACAAGAGTGATAGATAGTAAATTATTACCATTGGTATTAATCGATTAATTTGAAATGGTCTAAAACAAACGTGCTGAATACAAAAATAATGTGTGGACATTTTAATTAGGGGTGAAACGGGTAGCCGTTTGGTCGGATATCGGATATCCGGCGGCCTATAAGCTAGATATCCGGACGGACATACTTCTAGTATGTCTTATCTGACCAAGAATTATATTTCTTGATAATTGTCCCTTTTTTTGATAGAAATAGTATAAAAATATACATCCTTAAAATAAAGTTGTACAGAACTATCTGGCCGGATACTGGATAGTTGCCGGATATTCGCTTCATCTCTAATTTTAATGCCAAATATGTATAAATTTAGTTATTAGACATTTGATATTAAAATATCCAATTCTATTCTCGCTTATTTTGCATTTGGTACTATTTTTGTGTAGACCATCCAGTGAAAGAGCGAGGGCCAAAGGCGGTCACTAGATATTGCTCAAGTCATAACTTTAACCATTGATTAGGACATTTTAAAGAATGTCTACAAATGTATCTCTATCAATGCCAAGATTAAGATACCATTAAGTATATTTTTTGACGTAATCTTGAGGAAATTTGTTGGGACGACTGTAAGGAAGGAAGGAGGCTGCCTGGGGTTAGTATTATTTTTCATTTGGGACTTGGTAAGTTTAAAACCTCAAAACAAAAGCGATCTCAGTCAAAACTTTAGAATTAAATCAGAGAGACTACTCTACTCTAAAGGAAAGTAGGCATAAAAAATTTTGCTTTACGGCAACACCGTATACCAAGGAGGTAAATACCTACTAAGGATTTTTTTTACATGGCAACCCCACATTTATCCATAAATTCTACCAAGAGATTTTAAGAAGGTGAAACCTTACCACTTCTATCGTTGTGTGATCTTAATCCTACCAGTATATTTTTCATCCGCCATATTCTCATAAAACAATTCTGGCGTTCCAGGACGCTCACCTAGCGATCTTTGCAAACTTTGAAGTATACTTTCCCTCTGTTTCTCAATAAACAATTTGTCTTTTTTTGAACTTTTGTAAATCGCTGCAAGAGTCGTGTTCACCCAAGCTTCGTAATACGGTTTGGTGTGGCGGTCGATGCAACACGGCGCCCATCTTGCGACCTCAGTTGGCGGAGAATTGTCAACAACAGAACAAGCCGGCGAAGAGACATGCCTACTCTTCCTATCCCGTTTCCGGTCCAGTTTCCTTCTCACCGCGACCGGTTTTTCTTTAACACTCGCTCGACTAACAGTGGCTTTAGGTTTTAATTTCAATGAACTTGTGTCAGTAAATTTGGATAGTTTCTGCTTTTTCATAGAGTCTCCAGGAATTTTAATTTCTAAAGGAGTTGGTGATTGTCTTTGGTCCACAAATGTAACCGCTTTATAAATCCTCACGGATCCATTCTTCGACATAATCGTTTTGATCATTGGTTTTCGTCGTGCTAAGGATCTTTCCTGTTTTGCAGCATTCTTGTCAGGTTTTACACAGCTTTTTTCAGGTTTGGCTAAATTCTTATCTGGTTTTTTGTCAGCATTGAGGTCCATTTTGCCGGATGAGGTCGATGAAAACATGTCTTTGGTTTGCGTTGTTTCTTCTACCAACTGTTTCTTTGGACGATCCACTGTAATGTAAAAAATAAATTCAAGATTATTTTTTTATACCACCAAGGTGGCAAACAAGCATACTGCCCACCTGATGGTAAGCGGTTACCGTAGCCTATAGACGCTTATAACACCAGGGGTATCACTTGCGCGTTGCCGACCCTGTGAAATGACAGAGGAATAGTTGGGTTGGCAGTATAAGGGTGAAAGTCCCACCACTGGCAACACAATGGTTCCTCGCGGAGCACTGGCAACCTTGCTCACCGTAAGGAACATAATACAGCTCAAAGCAGTGTTATTTCACATAGATTTTCTGCAAGGCTGAAGTACTTTCCTAGTCGGGCAGCTCCAATTGAGTGGAATTACTCCCACTATGGCCTATGCCCTACCTCTCATACGTATACAATAAAGTAGATTTGGATTATTGATGACTATTTTGCTTGGTAGTTTTTGATGAATCATAAGATATACCTAGTTATTATTTTCATCAGAAAATTGCGAAAAGGCTGAATTGATTCTAGACTAGAAAGAAAGAGAAAAAAAATATTCTGACAATCACAACAAAATAACTAACGGAACAAAACGAAAGATTTAAGACATAAATTGTCACGATAAATGAGAGGTGCTCATGGCTAAGTAATAACTACGCTTATCAACCGATATGCAAGGTTAAGCTGCGCTAGCCGCGGTCACTCTGTGGATGAAAGCCTTAGTGGTTGTCAGAAGCCCAAAGAAACCTGATATGACAACCAGTTTAACTTCAGGATAGGTATTACCCAGATGAGACTGGACGCCTAGACGGTGACACACCCCAAAATTAAGCAGTATAGGTACCTTTTTTGTAAAAATACTTTAATATACATAAGAAACAAATACAAACATTTTCGTCACAGTTTTCTAGTGCATCTACTGTTTTTATCGTATCTGCATCACCCCAAGGTTGTCTGGCAGAAAATGCCTAATGGCATTAAGACCGCCTTTGTACCAACTGTGCATAAAGAATTTTAAATAAATAAATAATTAATGTTTGTGTCCTGTGGAAATAGAACCAACGACCTCGTGACCAGCAGTTCGACAATCGAAACGCTAGACCAGAGACGTCAAATACGTCCCACCGCTGAAAATATTAACATAGTAATTATACGAACCTATTTTACTACCTTCACTCTTAACGGGAGCTGCCTTACTGGTCTCATCTTTTTTAATAAGATTAGAATTCGAATGTACACTTTTAATAGCAGGATTCTTTAATTTTAAAGTATATTTATCTCTAATCCGTTTTCGTAATTCAATATCACATTGGTGCTTTTCCGTATCTTTGTCTGTATTTTTTCTACTTGCAACATTATCAGCGGCAACGTCGTACGCACTTTTAAATTTCGCCTCTTCATTGGTCGATTTTTTGTGGACGACGTTAGTTCGTGTTTTTTCTGGCTTCTGATTGGTTTGTTCTTTGCGTTCGGAGTCTCCGCGCTCCGGATACGTTACCTTCATATCCACTTGTGTGTTTTCATCACTTTTCTTAATTATTTTATCGTTAACTTTTTTCAAATCACCTCTATCTTTAATCTTGCTGTCGATTTTTTTATCAGTCGCCTCATTTCTCTTATTTCGTCTGTCCATTATGCTTGAGAATTTATAATACTGTGAATTTGGGATTTGTATTTTATTACATAACTGTCAAAGCAGATGCCAGCTGGATTACTTGGAATTTTATTTTTTTCTTGGTCCGAACTAACAAAAAGGTTGAGGTGCTACAGTAATTGAAAAACCTCTTTTATAAGGGCAACCTTACATTATTATGAGGCTAACATTTTGTTCTTCTGAGAGGAGCTAACATTATGGATTGAACGAGAAGTTTGGAGCAATACGATGAAAAACGTAATTCCACCTACAATTTTAAGACTGAGTAAAGAGATTCACAAAGGCAGACAGTTAGGCTCGATTTGGTCGATGGCGTTAATATGGATCGCCAATGCCTAACGCATTATTAGCGTAGCTGCTTATCATCATCACTATCAGCCACAAGAAGTCCAATGCTGAAGAAAGGGCTCTCCCATGGACTTCCACAAGGGTCAGTTTAAACCCCTGAAAATAATCAGGTAAGCAGTAAGCAGAAATATATGGTGGCAACACTATATTTGTTATTTATTTATTTATGTGCAACATTAGCACACATGGCGGACTTAATGCCAGATCGCATTCTCTGCCAGATAACCTTTGAGTCAAGAAGGAAGAGTTATATGAAATGATATTTATTTTCTGTAAATAGATCTAAGTAAATGTTTTGAATTTTTAATGCTAGATGGCGCTGACATTTCCTTACTACGACCTCTGAGAAGAAACACCGAAACAAACTCGGAGAATCATGGTCTCTTTTATAGTATAGACATAATGTTATAAAATATGTTAGTGTCACAATGTAGGGCAATGTCTGAAATGGCCTTGAAAATATTGATGTGATGAACAATAGTGTTTGTGTGGCATTTTTGTTATGTATTATATGTATGTATTTACACAAAATAAGTATTTAGGTATTCTATCCATTGTGTAGTACCTATAGTACAAGCTCTGCTTAGTTTGGGACTAGATGGTGCTGTGTAAAATGTCCCATAATATATACCTATCAACCGTAACCAATTAAACCTAGCTACCTACCTCCTTGACGCCCACTTCTTTCAAATATCCGTAAACGAAACTGACAACGAATAAAAATGACATTTGAAAATTATGCAACATTCAAAATGCCTCGATAAAATTGAAATTAAAAAAATGATCAATATTTTTTTTTAAATCATGGATAAACCGAAAACAAAGGTGGTTAAATCTAAGTCTTCGAACAGTGCGATCACAACGAAGTCTGAGCCTAGAAAAAGCACTAGTCATAAAAAGAGCAGGAGCAATGCTGAGTTCCAGCCTCTCATTTTGAAAAAAAGAGGCGTTTACGTTGAAAAGAAACCTACTAAAATCTCTATAAATGAACAAGATACAAGTCCTGTTGGTGAGTACTTATATATATAATAGACAAAATTATATAAAATATAAAGAACTCGTCCTCTCTCCAAAATGTTTAATTCAAAAATGTCTTTGCTGCACCCTACAGGGTCCGTAATTGTTTCTTTTTAATAATTTTATCACCTGTATTATATTATGGAATGCAATATAAATATGAAATATAAATTTGCTATTTAAAAAAAGTTTTAATAGCTTGTGATTTGACTATTGGACCGTCAAGTTTTAATCGAACGCAAATAATCGAAAAGTCAAAGGTGCCTCAGACTTTTCGAAATCATGTGCGTATTTTTATAAATTAATTATCACTCGCTTAAATGGTGAAGGAAAACATCGTGAGGAAACCTGCATGCCTGAGATTTTCTCGAGGGCGTGTGATGTCTGCCAACCCGCACTAGGCCAGCGTGGTGGACTATAGCCTAAACCCTCTCGTTCTGAGAGGAGACCCGTGCCCAGCAGCGCAGTGGTAGAGGGGTGGCTAAGTTATTAGTCACTTAGTGATTTGAGCATGACTATGACTAGTAGGTAGACACTAGTACCCGTGACCATGGATGCTGTTAAGGGTTCGAAAAGTCGGGATTAATAATATCACTTTATGGTTCTTGCATGCTTACTTCTTTTGTTTCTTCTGCGTTCACACATGCCCGTTATCAGGGGGCTGAAATGGCTATTTTGATGAAACAATATGATTTACGGATACACGACGTGTCATGCATTTCCAGTATTAGACGACTTTGTAAGTACAAAAAGCCTATGCAACCTTCTGGAGCTCACTAATAACTTTGTTTCAGCTTTAAGGCAGCCTTCAAGTCCTCGCCCAATCCCGCGGCCAGGTAGAAAGCGGTTCCTAGCGTCAGTCCTTACCATCCTCTCCCAATCCACCACTGGCACCCAGTACCCAGACCAAGATGACACAGACAGACTTAGAAAACTCGATAAAACTAAAAGCAAACTCAGAAAAAAGAGAGAAGATGTAGCTATTCAGGAAGATTCTATTTCAACGCCGAATAGTTCCAAAAAAAGGCAGAAATATAGATCGAAAATCTTAAATGAGAACGATAGTGAGTTGGAACAACTAGTTGTTTTGCAGTCTACTAAGGAAATCACTCATACGCCTTCAAATATTTCTGATAAAAGCAATAATATTTATAAAGATGCAATTAGTACGCAGAAAGAACCTGAAACTATTAAATGGGCTGACATCTTAAACCCGTTGGCTAAAAATACTGCTGTAGACAACGTTATTGCACCGGCGGATAAAGATGGGCCAGAAAAAAGTAAAGAAAAGCGAGTCAAATTGGTAGATAAAGACCCATCAACGCTCGTTGCAGAAGTTCCTAAGAAAGAAGAAAAGAAATTATACAATTTCTTCCGGGATCTACTCGAAACGACGTTTAGCGTTTACAATGTAAAAACCGAATTCAATCCACAACATTCTAGCGTAAACTCTTCAAAAGTAGCGCTAGAAATGGATGAATCGGTTGCCAAGAAGCTGAACATACAAAAAGCCAAAGATTCACCAGATGATGTTACCATAAAGGCGTCATCGAAGTATTTTTACTGCATAAAACCTGACCCGAATGAAGTATGGGATGATAAACAGTTGGTAGACCATTTCCAGCCCAAAACTATGCCTTCAAAGCGCTCGAGAGCAGCATCACCTGCAAAATCGCAAAAAAGGAAAAGTAGACTGCAATCACAATCCTTCGACTACAAAAAAGCGAAGCCTATCCCGCTAACCACCAGCCTGACAGTACCGAATAGGAGAATCCAACTGAAAAAAGATCGTAAGAAGAATTTCATAAATCTATTAAAGGAACAGTTGAAAATGGAAGACGATGCTTTTGAAGAGCCGCAGAACTTTTTCCAAGCTCTAAAAGTAATAGCGAGGAATAAAAGACGCTGTCAAAAGTCCATACACTTCCGCGAAGCAAAGAGGCCCAGCGAAGGAGATGTGCATGTTTGTCAATTTAGACGAAGAAGATTGTTATCAGCCAGCACTAAATCTAGCGGCAGAAAATCCAGTTATCAACCAGAGAGTGACGTTATTAAATCCATGCGCTCTTTCTCACGCAAATCTGATATCACATACAACAGTTCCAAAAAAAGAACTACAATTACAATAACTGAAACATCTGAACCGGATATAGAACCTTATTCTGAGCA
The DNA here is from genome assembly GCA_964056405.1 of Acronicta alni. Lineage (NCBI taxonomy): Eukaryota > Metazoa > Arthropoda > Insecta > Lepidoptera > Noctuidae > Acronicta > Acronicta alni. The sequence continues at coordinate 2,182,234 of OZ043943.1, forward strand.
CTCTTTGGAGGTCTTCGGGTTTGATTACGAAACGAATACCAGTAAGAAAATACCCAATCTGGATAAAGGTTATTCGATGTCTTTCCAGTCGTCTGCTGCGGCCAGTGTCAAAGATTATAACGTGAATGATGCTCTGTTGAAGTATTGTGACAGTGGAACGAGCTCTATGATGGCTAGCCATAGCCATGTTGCAGATAAACACGGTCTGAAGTCTTTAAGTGAACTACTTGAGTAGTGGGGCGTAGAAAAAAATATAAATATTGTTATACACTTATTTGGTTTTATTAGAGACTAGCGACCCGCCCCGCTTCGCACGGGTGCAATATACATGTATTATACATATAAACCTTCCTCTTCAATCACTCTATCTATTAAAAAAAACCGCATCAAAATCCGTTGCGTAGTTTTAAAGATTTAAGCATACAGGATATAGGGACAGAGAAAGCGACTTTGTTTTATACTTTGTAGCGATGATAGTGATGACTGGAACATTAGTACGTGTAATTGCTACACTCAAGCAATGTGTAAAATTGGGTTTTTCTATGAAATTCTCAGTAGCAGCCCTCAGTAGCATTTGTGCCCAGTGAAATTCTTGAGTGTAAAATTCAGTCTTGGGAACAGAAGGTGGGTGAGTGACCTATGTACCTTACACAAGATTGTGAACAGTTCAATGGATAGCCAGCTTGTTGAAATGTTAAACTTTATGGTTCCATCGCGATCTGTGCGCACGCCACAACTATTTACTTTAAGCCATAGTAATAATAATGTTTCATACAACAACCCAATTTCACGAATGTGTAGACAATACAATTCTATTTGCTCTGAAACAGATATCTGCGACGATAGTTATAATGTATTTAAACATGCCCTTTTAAAGAAAATTGATCGAAACAATGAGGACTAATTAGGTTTCTTTTTTCTTTAAAAAAAAAATATGTTTCCCATTTGCTTTCCCCAGCTCACTAAAGTTTAAATTATCATGTGAATGATGTAAAGAAAGAAAGAAAGAAAAAACGTTTATTTGCTATAGACAAAACACACTATATGTAGGCTATATAAGTAAATAAAAAAGAAAGATAAGTACAAATAAAAAATAAATAAAAAACTGATTTTAAACGTTAGGTGTGTGTCTCGCTGCAGCAAATAGGTATCCAGCTCAGCATGTGCCAGACTAACATCTGGCGCTGGTATTCTGCTGGATCCTCGTTGTGACATACGGATGTCAAGTAAAGCGGTTTGTGTTTGATGTGTAGTCAACAGAAATCAAGTGCAGGTATTAAATTAGTGTAAGAAAACGTTGGGTACTATTCATGGATTAAATTATTTATTTTGTGTATAGTTTTAATTGGACTTCAGGTTGAATACTATGATGTTTCATTGAATATTAACTTAATCTGTTGTCTGTTACTGTACCTATTAAATAAAAATAAATAAATGGCACTAGGCTCGCCCCTTATTACATAGGACCCAAACATAGCGGCAAACAGTATCTACACTTCTGCTTAAAACTAGCCTTAATTGTCTTCATTTAACAACACTTCGGATTCTAGGAATAACCACTGAAATCTATAGCATAGTCTGAAATCTGATAGTGATTGACCGAAATCCGTAGAATGTGGTCAAAATCTGATACCTATTAAACGACCGAAATCTGGAGCATGTGGCCAAAATCTGTAGTGAGCGACCGAAATCTGTAGATTGCGGCCAAAATCCTGTATGCTGATGATACATGCTTATTTTACTTTGGTTCTTCCATCCACAACATTATTACACTAGCCCAAGATGATTAAAATTCTCTATACACATGGTTTCGGTTTAATCTTTTAACAATAAACATATCTAAAACTTGCTATGTAATATTTAAGGCAAAAAATAAAATCATTCCACCATTTGATCCACTTAAAATTAATGACGTACCACTACAACTAAAAACAAGCGAAAAATACCTCGGACTGAGAATAGACAGTACTCTTTCATGGAATGCCCAGATTGAATATATAAAAAACAAGCTCTCGACACTAGTAGGGACATTGCGCAACATAGTTCGATGTATTCCGCGAATTCTAAGATACACCATCTATAACTCACTAGTAAAGCCGCACCTACTATATTTGATTGAACTCTGGGGCAGTGCTACGAAAACAAAACTGTCAGAACTTCAACGATCGCAAAATAAATTAATAAAAATGCTTTTTAACTATCCCTATTTAACATCAACTTCAAAAATCTATAATGAAACAAAATTAATGAACATCAAGCAACTATATCTATAATACATGTATATTCATTAACAAAGTGCTTAATAAAAAAATACACACAAACATTATACTAACTCAATATCGACAAGTCGGCCAACGAAGCTCACGACGAGCGAGCCTAATAGTGCTACCTAAAACTAGAACCAGTAATGGCAAAAAAAATGGTTACATTTGAAGGAGTGCAACTATATAATAAATTACCATCAAGTATTAGAAATGTACACTCACTCAATGCATTCAAATTTCAGCTCGGCCAGTATTTAACAGCAAGAAAAACACCCTCACAGAAATGAATGCGTTGGGTGGGTCGTGTTTATGAAACTGTACATAGAGGTGAAGTCGAACCTTTTTTTTAATGTTAACATTAATTTATTGTTCTCAAGTAAGTGACATTTGTGTATGTTTTATTGAGAATAAAGTTTCTTTAAACATAAATCAGTGTAGTAACCGATCGAAATCTGTAGAATGCGGCCAAAATCAGTGTATTAAGCGACCGAAATCCACAGATTTCGGTCGCTTAATACACTGATTTTGGCCGCATAAACATAACGGACTACATACTACAGTATGTAGTCCGTTATGTTTATGACATAGAGGTCATCACAAGGTCTTCGTGAGATAGAATGAATATCATCCATGTCCAAACTTCGGCCACAAAAAATGGAAATTTGAACCAAAAGTCTCTAAGATCAATACCTAATTGAGTTGGGTAAGTTTCTTTTTATACTTAAGTTAGATCAATCAATAAAACACATAATCATCGATTACATAAATCATTATTTAATAATGAATTAAAACTATTAACAGCCGATTCATAAAATAGTTAGGGCTAAAAAGGTCTCTTGTTATTCTTGCGAAATATTCTGACGATGCTAGAGATTCTAATAATAATTTTATCACTCTCATCCCAAATTACTTTCTGAGACAAAATGTACCCTATATCCTTCTCAAAAGTCCAATCTATCTGCTTACTACAATTAATTCAAATTGGTTCAGTGGTTTAGTCTTGAAAACACAACAAACAAACAGATTTAAGAAACGGACAGACGTGACGTTCGCATTCAAGCTCGTCAAAGACGTAGCTATAATATATATTGTTATGAATCATAGCAAGGCATGATACAAAACTACCCGTAAAGCCGAAAGGAGGTTAAATGGGGCCTTATAACGAATCCATTCGCTATATTTAAGAACCGTAGTAACGCTGTGTATCATACCCCAAAAAAAGGAAAAGAACAACATTTATGAATGAAAAATAGAAAAACTATTAAACTAGACTTATTAGGTATAAATAGGTACGTAGGCCTTCCTGTTAAATAATATGGTACCCTGACATGACAACTGACAACATTTTTGGCTTTGATAATTAATTATATTTTTTTACGGGGTATTTTGTAACACGTTGTATATTTCTATGACGTCACCTAAATATGTAGACATAATATAATATTATTATAGTATATATATCTCGGTATATTTTGGCATATTCACAAGCAAGGACGACCGTAGGGCAAAATATATATTATAATATAGCTCCCGTTTGTGGTAGCTTGCTATACTATATTATATATCTCGATATATTAATATATTATTATAGCTACGTCTGTAATGGGCTTTATAATATTAATATGGCTTTTAGTAGTACTAGTATGGTAGAGGTATTGTTCAATCAATTTGACCTTTTTAGCCTCAAGCACAGCGTAGCATTTTAACTAACATTAAATAAATTCATATTTTTTAAAGCAATTTAATACAATTTTTGGTATATCTAAGAGGAACAAGGTACAATCACGTGCAAAACTACGTATAAAACACTTCGCTAAAGTCAAAGTCAACATTTTTTTAGACCATTTAAGTAAGTACTTTCATGTAGTTTCAAGTACTACATTTCACTTTTACTTTTAAAAGAGTAACCATGGAGTTTCTTGCCGGTTCTTCTCCATAGGAAACGACTACTTTGGAACCGTGCACCTAGACTCGACATTTCATAAGTGCCTGTATATGGTTTATATGAAAATAAAACTATTTTGATTTGATTTGATTTGACATGTAGTAAAAAAATAATTGACGTTTCTATATTGTGGACGTCATCATCATCTTCAACCCCACTACTGGGGTATTATTCCACTTTACCCCACCAGTGGGGCGGCTTGGTCGCAAAGTGGAATAGTTTCTGCTAAGCAGGGGTTTCATCTCAGAATGAGAGTGAATTTTATGGTGTCACGGACTTAGTTTTCTTGAACAACACTAATGATTGAAATAAAACTACTTTTTACTGATTTTATCGCGTTATATTGATATTATTGGAAGAAGTCACTGACTCCTGAAACACAGGTATCCTAACCTAGCTCTGGAGTCAACATTATATAGTAACAGTTTTTGTCAATAAATTATTATTATGTCCTTTCAGCGATCATTGTACCGATAGTCGTGTCAGCCAATGGCTTTTAATAGCCACGAGCCTCGACCAACACCTCAGGAGGCTCTCGTTAGGCGGCTGGGTCAAGGGCCTGATCCAGAAAGCAGTATTACTGGTATTGTTAGGAGGTTCCTCTCTCTGGAGCCCTGACCGCCGGTAGCTTGGAACCTGTTCCCGATACCGGTGAATTATTTTATTATTATTTATTATTATTAATCCCGACGTTTTAGCCTTTACACCGTCCATGGTCACATGGGATTAATAATATCAATATAACGCGATAAAATCAATAAAAAAGTAGTTTTCTTTCAATGTATAATATTAGCGTAAATGTCAGAAATCAAAACACGAATGACGATATTACCTGAAAGATTATATCGTCATTTCACGAAAAATACGTTGTTATTCGAATTTTAGTATGTAACATAATTATATTCCTGACTCTAGCTAGTTTTAATAGAACCGTACCATGTTGATTTACAAGCAACACAATATTAAGGCATAGTTTTCGCATAACACACCCTTAAATTTAAATTCGCATTGCACACACGGCAGCACGTTAACGTAAACCATTGAACTACAAAGGGCACACTATATCTTGCTTGATGAGTTAGTTGACGACTAACAAAAGGGATTTACATGGCGAATGTCAGTGGAACCGCCGAGAGGGGGACACCCTAGAAAAACTTAAACCCACCTTTTTGGAGAGGTTCTTCAAAAAGGTTAAGTGCGTAGTACTCGCAACCGGCGTGTGTATGACAGGATGTATGAATGTGGTCGAAGAAAAAGAAGTATGCAAGATCGTAGCAAGGGTTTTGTTTTTAAGTTTCTGCCTATCCCCATGGGAAAAATGCGTGAGATGATGTATGTATGAGTCGTTGTATGTACTACTATAACTCATTTCGGGTTAATGGCAATATTAATTGAGACTAGCCATTATTTGCTTTATCATCAAAAGGATAGAGCGAACATTGGGATTAATTTAACACTAAAACTTTGATCTCTATTTGATTTAACTTCTCTCTTTGTCTCGCTGACTGACAAACAGATGGATTTGTTTCCAATTGGAAAAAAAAAACAACTAACCAAAAACTATGGGGTGGGGTCATATTTTTTTATTTTATGGGATAGGGAGCAAACGAGCAATCGGATTGCCTGATGGTAAGCGATTACTACCGCACATGGACACCCACAACACCAGAGGAGTCACAAGCGTGTTGCTGTTATAAGATATAACTGTTGCCCGCAGATTCACTTGCTTCCTAAACGGTTTTTGAGACAAAAGGTAGCCTATGTTCCTCTTCAGTGTTGAATCTATCCCTGTACCAAATTTAATCAAAATTGATTCAGCAGTTTAGGCGTTAAAGCGTAACAGACGGACACTTACTATCGCATTTGTAATATTAAATTCGTGTCTACTTTTAGAAGGTTTGTCAATGTAACGTGTACGATTTGGGAATCGTCATGACGCCTATGGCCACTCCCCCCTCTCGGACCGCGCCTGCGCGTTCCTGCAACGCAATCATGGACGCGTCAGCTAGCGGAATAGCGTCTCGAGTAGAGCCAAGTCCCATGAATTTGACGCTTCGCATACGATTTGACTACGTGCCAATATGTATTCAGCTTAAAGGTATGATTTCGAACTTCGCTGCAATTAGTGTTGCCATCCGGGTTTCCTCGGATTTGTCCTAGTTTAGAGGGCGTCCGGGGAGCGTCCGGGCGGGGTTTCAAAATTATCAAGTCATCGGTCGCCATCGGGTGGCCGCCCCCTTTGCTGCGAGCAATGACACGTTGGATTTATGACATGTCCGGGTTCTAAGCCCCAAAATCCTGGGTTTTTGGGCTTCTTGTCGGGATTTTAGAGATGACAACCCTAGCTGCAAGCAACAGTGCTGCCGCAGCACTACTGGTCCTCATATGGAGTGCAGTGGAGTTCGGAGTCAAACCTTAAAAGGCCTTCTCAACGGCACCAACCGCCTACCATGGTGTCCTTGGTCGGGTTGATGTAAAAATGGACAATGTAGAAATCGGTGACTGACCAATATTTGGCTGATGTCAACGGCCTTAGTCGTCAGCGCAACCCTCGCGGCATGCTGCGTCCATGGTCGGCCCCGACCGTCTGGAGCGCTGTCTGTCGACGACAAAAATCGATTGACCCGACCAAGGACACGATGGTCGGCGGTTGCTGCCGAACGTGTAGAGGGCCTTTAAGAGTACAACACTCAACTAAAAAAATATGTACTATAACCTATATTATAGTCATTACAATACAAATTAAGAATAGCAAATCGTGTATACATTTAGCAATCTTTTAGCATAGTGTCCATAAATAATTATATATTGTTTTTTTTTGTTTTACCAAATTAAGTGTACCTATATTTTTTTCGAAAATTAGATTAAGTATTAATAAGTTCAATAAAATGTCAATGCATTTTTCATGTCATTAAATTAATAATTACCAATTTTTTTTGTACATTTAAAATTATTTTTGTTCTGGCGGAAATGGGAGCTAAAATGTTGTATATTAATTAACTACTTTGATTAATTTTCATTAACTTAACTTTTTGAACTTCACTGTAAGGCAGCATAGCCAGTGAGGCAGTTCTCTTGAAGACATGGGTGAAATTCAGAACCGCTATCTTCTTGGGCATTGCTACGATGACTGTGTGTCCATCTTCGCCTTCGAAAACATCCACTTGTAATATCGGACATGTTGAAAGTACAGGACAGTCCGATCGCTCCATAAAATTGTACTGTTTAACTGGTTGTGTATTAAAAATATCGAATTCACCCCTAGAATATGGGGAGTAGTAAATCCGAAGTACACCCCAATTGGAACCGACAAAGTAGACGTCTCCGTAGGGTCGTATTATGATTATATCTCTCAATGGGCCATCGGGGATAGCATGGTTTAGTACATACATCCATTGGAAGTAAACTCGCCAGTCCAGTTGCTCCAAAAAGTTGTATATTTGCAGCTGGTGCAGTAAATTTGAGTCTGGACCAAGGGAGCAAATGAAAACCAAATTGTTGTTGATGATTGAGTATATGTTTCGTTGAAACGTAAGAACATTTAACAGTCCTTTGCTGTATCCTAGAGACATGATACCATCTTCTGATCGTTTAATAAACTGTGCTCTCAATTTTTGATCATCAAAATTACAAACAAATATCTCATCATTTAAATTTACAAAGTATAGTGCATCGTCTGTTAGTGTGAATATTTTTACATTGTCAAATGTCACATTACTTTCTTCTTCGTAAGTATCTATCAGAGTTTTGCGGATAAGAAATAAATGGAGGTGGTAGCTCAGTATAACAATTACTCTGTCGTTCTCGGTGTATCTAGAATAATCTCCATTAATTGGACCTCTTTTCGATTCCTGCAGAGTTTCTATATCATAGTAAACTATGGAGCCTTTTTTGTGAACACCTAAAATGCCATTTCCAAGTATTTCAAAGTTACGAATCTCCTCTTCTAGACACGAAGCGGACGAAAACTCATCACTATCTTCTCTAGACTCCGTTAGTCTCTGCCAAAGAGACAGGGAACGATATAAATTGTACCATAGTAGGCCAGGTTTAGCTTTTTTACGAGCGATCATACAGACGTTCTTGAAATCATGTTTACAGTGTTTGGACCATAAATCATCGCTTCTGGCCAGCCCGTCGATTATCAAGTTCCATCTTATACATACTTCACGACATTTAGTTAAGTCTTTTGCTGGTAAATAAATAAAAATGTTCAGTAAAATTTCAGTTGGAAGAGAGCATATATGGCAAGGAATTTCGCAGTCCTCTGACATTTTTGTTGCCTATTATAACTTTTGCGATGGGCAAGTGATTACGATGTATAGTTTTTATGTTAATTTCATGATTATATTTATGATTTTATCGCTTTTGCGCAGAAATTCGGCTCACATAAAGTCATTCATTTGACATTGGTTTGACACTAATCACTAAACTTTTTTTTCGTATAAATTGGATCACTGTCACTGTCAAAACAAGTTATTGCTGTCATATCAGCTGAAGCCTGAATGACTCGAATAGTCGAATATCGACTATGTATACTTCTTCAAGTTCAACTATAAAAACAGTTGTTTTTTTTTAATAGTGTGCACCTTACACTACTTAAAATTGAAAAACGAAAAACTCTTACAATGTATTGATAAAATATGCCATCTGTGAAAATATGTGTATGGAGTAAGAGGTGGTTATAAATAATTTACAAAACGAGAAGTTCTTACTTTATGAAGAAAGAGTTGTATTATTGAGGATGTTGGATGGATGAGTTGGATTATTATAGAGGTCAGCCGTCAGTGAGAATTATGCTTTGTGGTATTTTATGGTTTTGTTGTAAAGATACGACATTTTGTTTATGTTCTATTAACAATGTAACAACCGTAGACACAGACAGACAGAGAAACCGTAACAACCCTATTACCATAGACAAAAGTTTTTTTAATCTAATTTTGAGTTTAAAAAGTCAAAACAATAACGGTGGATTGTAAATATTTACAAAATAAAATAAATTATTAAACTTAGAATGTCTGCGTTCAAACAATTAAAAGATGTCAGTAACAACTTCGAGCAACAACTGCGGAGTATTTCTTCGGTGTTGTTTTCCGCTAGAATCGGTGAAACTTTCGAAGCAGGAATCACGAAAAAGTTGCAAGACTTAACTTTTCTTACGTCTAAATTGAGACTATTAAAGGCAAAACCATTATCTGGTCAGTAATAGCAACCTTTTTTTAATGTTTGTTAAATTAAAAATGTGTTGCTTCATCATCATATAGGTTTAAGAACTTTATTTCTCAATAGGAATTTTATTCACTTAGGTACATGAGAAAATAACATTTATAATTAAATTAACATTAGGGCGACGAGACAGTGTATCATTAACCCATAATCCTACAGCTGGGCTCAGGTCCCCACTCAGAATGAGAGGGATCAGGCTATAGTCCACCATGCTGGTCTACTGTTGCTTATTAATGCTTAAATGGGCCTCAATGGTGTTGTTGTCTGCTGTGTAAGGTAATGGATTTAATTCCCAGATCAAACAGAAAGAAGAAAGTAAGAAAGAAATATATTTATTCGGACAGTGCTCAGAAAAACACAATGTACATATTAGTCAAATATTATTTACAAAAGATATCTACTTAATTAACACTAGTTACTTTACAGCAGTTAATAGATATCAACTCAACTAATAACATGTGTAAAGAAAGAAAAAAAGATTAAAAACGGCATCCAGGATCAGCTTATTGTCAAGCACATTTAAGCACATGACACTGTTTTTTACCTGGACTCCTTGCAAAGTGCAATTGCATTTTTCTATGAGTATTAGTAGCCATGTTTAACATAGTTTTCCACAGTCATTATTTAGCCCCAATCCCCTTGTACAAAGAAAGAAGAAAGAAAATGTATTTATTAGTACAATAAACCTTATAAATACATAATTATATTTAATTGAATACTTAAGAATAGTGCCGAAAGGGCACAGCTCAGTCTGATGGCACTGATAGGCATTACCACCTGACGCTGGTTTTCAGCTGCAACCCAGGGGTGCCATAAGCTTGATACACAACTAAATTCTAAGTGTCATAATGTATTAGTAAATAGGTACATAAATAATATAATTATGAAAAAGTGAAATAATAGTGGTAGGTAAATTTGTACAGTTAGAAGTTATAAAACTTAGAAGATAAATATGCTTAACTTTTAAAAAATATTGTTGTTTTCAGCTCTACCCCAAATCACTCAGCAACCTAAATCAGAGAACACAATCAAGGAATATGAAGAACTAGTGCAATGGAAGGTTCTAGAACAATATATAGTCAAGTCTCTGACACAAGCACACGCGGTCAAGGCCCTTATTACGGCACCTGACCGAAATTTGGACCCAGAAATGGTGGATAGAAAAGAGTAAGTGTATACATTTTTTGAGAGATTTAACTCGTCAACTGTCAGGCAAACACTGGTATAATTACACAAATAGGCAAACTTAACAGGTTTCTTGGACCACCCATATGCCCTTGAAATAGCAGTTATGAGGGCTACTATACTGCTGTCTTAAGAAAAAGGCCAACTATCATATTTTTAAAGTTATTTAGCGAAGGAAATTCGATTGCAGGCAGGATTCGAACCTGCGTCTTCTGGTTAGGTACACCAGACGCTGTGACCACTAAGCCACCGCAAGTCCCACCCGCCATTTAGAATTTTGCCTTCGCATTCTGAATTTACGTCTTTATGGTGACGTCAGTTACACCTATTGAAAAGCAAGTTTTTGCTTCTCAACCGACATGACTTAAAATAAAAGTTACATTAGATTATTTATATGACCTTTATTGTGGCCCTACACCTAAGCAGAAGCGGCATTAGGGTGGGGCGCGGTTGGGCGACCCCCCAGGGCGCCGGACAAAATGGGGCGCCGCAGGCACACCATGTCAAACTGTGGTGATCTCCAATTGAAATTAGTAGGGCGCCGTAGAAATCTCGCCCAGGGCGCTGGTAGTGCTAAATCCGGCACTGTACCTAAGCATGTCTTTTTTTAAGTTTTGAACCTATTTGACAATGTCTGTGGCCTAGTAGTTCGAGTGTCAGACAAATATTTATGTGAAGAACATAATTGTTTTTGTTTGTCTGGTTGTTTCTCATGTATTATAAGTATGTATTTACAAAAAACACGTATATTAGTATTATATCCATTGTCTAGTACCCATAGTACAAGCTCTACTTAGTTTGGGACTAGATGATGTTGTGTAAAAGTGTCCAAGAATATTTATTTATTTACCACAGATAAGATATTTTATTTACAAACCCAAATCTGTTGAAAATCTAATTAAAAAAAAAACTTACTATGTAAGTACAAGAACCACACCAATAAGGTCGGTGTACCTACGTACGTCTTTCTAGGGCGTCCCCTCCCCGCGGTTCCACTGACATTCGCCATATAAATCGTCATCAATTATTTCAGACAAATAATCCAATCCTTGAAAGAGTACCGTCTCCAGGAGTCTCAGCTCCGTCACTTGCAGGCCGTATACTCGGAGAAAGAGGCTGAACTGGCGTCAGTAAGGTTGCGCTGGGATGTGGAATTGTCCGAGCTACGGGACATGAGAGAGGATGGCAACCAGAACGAAGATTGTGATGCCTCTGGGCCTCTATATAAGTGAGTGTTGTTTTTGTTCCTCTAGATTTCTAACTAGGAGTTTCTCTAAAGGTGGATATAGATTTACATTGTAAAGGCCGATCTACATCAGACGAGCTAATGCTCATTCTATCCCCTCTCCGTCAAATTCTGTTAGTGTAAACAGAGGGTCTACTCCCTATCTCCGTCAACGAAGTTACGAGCCGTTCGAAAGTTCTCCGAAACTTCGGAGTCCAATGAAAGTGTTAAATTCAATATTTCGAAAGGGTAAAAACACATCGGGAGTAGGGACAACTGTCAAATTGTGTTGTCATTCATTCTTAGTTCGGGCCCCGAACGAATCGTCCGTCCGTAGGTAATACGGAGTAGGAAACGCCCGTAACTAAGGTCGAAACTACGGACTTCGTGTTTAGGGAGTAGACCCCTAAAGACAGAACATTCCTTCGTTGTTCTATCATAGCTGGCATAGATTCTATGGAATATTTTAAGAATTCTCGCTCGCTTGATGTAAACGGCTGTGGAGCACGCGAACAGTGGGGTAGAGCGTTTCTACGTGTTTGGACGTCTCTTCAAAGTGTTCTTGTGTTCTAGCGAATTCTAGTTTTTTGTTCTCATTCTTGCTCGTTGTAAACGCTGATAACGAGCTATCGTTTACACTAAAAGATCAAGAAATAATGCTCTAGCTCTTTGTTCGTTTGGTCTAAACCCACTTTAATGTAACGTTTTTACAAATGGTACAATACAGGCAAATGCTCAGTTTTCTAAAAACATTTCCATGTAATGTAACGTCTTGGGCTTAAATGTTCGACGCGAAACCTCAAAACATGACTTACGAGATTTTCTCGACGGTCTGCAAACCTGCACTAGGCCAGCGTGTTGGACTAATCATTCTGAGAGGAGACCCGTACCTAGCAGTATACATCGTGTTACAAAATGCCCGTAAAAAATATACAATGTAATTATCAAAACCAAAAATGTTGTCAGCTGTCATGTCAGGTAACCAGATTATTTAATAGAAATACCTACGTACAGTCTGGGGCCATAAGTCCAGTAGCACGTCAACGATCATATTCGCTTGCACGGTACTGCGCGTATACACACATGTGAGTGATTTAAATGCAAACATTTACCCGTCAAACAGTATAACTACGAGAAGGTGATAGCTTGTGGGGTCAACCCTAGACAAAGATAACAATATTGTTTTGTTTTCGTCATATTAGTGTTCGCATCAAACTAATGAGAGTGTGATATACGAGATCGTGTATGTGTGCAAAATGTTTGTTACAGAAAAAGGTCATAAGTGCGACTTGTTTTGATGCGTTAGATTTGTGAAACTGCTACTGGACTTATGACCCTGACCGTACCTGAAGCGGCTCGGGATGTGTTAAGTAAAACACTAAACTGAACTTCACTTATAAATTTTAATTTTTGTATGTAAACATAAATAGTTACAGTCAGATCAAACACAGTGTAGGTACAATATACATGAGTAGCGCGTGGACGTGAGCGCGGGCGCGGGAACCAGAGCGCAGGCGACGTGCACTTCGACCCGTGTCTATTTTCTCACTGGTGGGGCGCCCCGCTCCCGACCGTTGCCACGCGTTACTTTAGGTATCTACCGAACTTAGTGGCTCGGGCCGGCAGCGGAGCCCCGAGTAGGTACATATAACTCAGTAATAATAAAATATTTGAAATAGCTACGCTACATACCTATTTTACCTAATAATTGTCTACTTTAATAGTTTTCTATTTTTCATTCATAAATGTTGTTGTTTTCCTTTTTTGTTATACAGCGTTACTACGGTTCTTAAATATTGTGAATGGACTCGTTATAAGGCCCCATTTAACCTCCTTTCGGCTTTGTAACATCCTGTATAGATTGTGGGTACTAGATCATATTTAAATGTCTTCGATTTCAGGAAACTCCGCACGGTCGTGGATAAGCTGGAGCTGATGCGGTGGTTGGTGGGTCGTCTAGTGACGTCACGGGGCTCCCGCGACTGGCTGGCCACTCCCGACCGCACCGCGCACCTGCTGCGTCTCGCCTCCAAACATAACAGCATTGACACATTTCTAGATAGTTAAATATGTATTCATAGGAAATAAAATTACTTTTAAAATTATCAATATTATTATTTATCTTTTTGTATATTTTTGGCATTTTCCATGCTAAGATTTTAAAGTTATTTAGAAAAGGAAAAATTCGACCGTGGGCAGGATTCGAACCTGCGTCTTCTGGTTAGGTACACCAGACGCTATGACCACTCAGCCACCGCGATGCCTACCCGTCATGTCGAATTTTTCCTTCACATACTGAATTTACGTCTTTATGGTGACGTCAGTAACACCTATTGAAAAGCAAGTTTTTGCTTTTCAACCGACACAACTTACTTTACAGTTAGTTCAATGTCGAACGATGCCACCTTACCTTCTAACTATCTTTTTGTATATTTTTGGCATTTTCCCATGCTAAGATTTTAAAGTTATTTAGAAAAGGAAAAATTCGACCGCGGGCAGGATTCGAACCTGCGTCTTCTGTTTAGGTACACCAGACGCTATGACCACTAAGCCACCGCGATGCCTACCCGTCATGTCGAATTCGACATGACGGGTATTTTTAAATATTTTTATAAAATAAAAAACAAAAACATTTAAAAATATAAAAATAGAGCCCCACCGGTATCGGGAACAGGGTCCAAGCTACCGGCGGTCAGGGCTCCAGAGAGAGGAACCTCCTAACAATACGGGCCGTGTCCAGCAGTACTGCTTTCTGGATCAGGTCCTTGACCCAGCCGCCTAACGAGAGCCTCCTGAGGTGTTGGTCGAGGCTCGTGGCTATTAAGCCATTGGCTGACACGACTGTCGGTACAATGATCGCTGTGTCCACATCCCACATGTCGACAACCTCGCGAGCCAAGTCAAGATACTTGATTTGCTTATCTTGCTCGGCTTTCACGAGGTTCCCGTCATGTGGGACGGTAATGTCAACAATCATTGCATTATGTTATGCCATCTAATTTATTGTATCCAAAATCTATACAAATAAATGCTTTCTATTATATTCTATTCTCACCTCAGCATCACATACACATACAACCACTCACTCACACAAACTCACCTCACCTCATTTAAAGTTTGATACACTATTCCTTTACATATTTTTGAATGAATAATATAATTAAATAAATCAATACCTACAAAATTCTTACTAGAATTGAAAATATCCATTTAAAATTCGAAATTTGCGCAAGTTGGCAATACCAACACAACAGTGCTTGACTTGACTCGCGCATGCGCGTTGATGCCGCTCTCCGCGGCCGCTGCGGCGCCGGCTCACCGAATAGTCTGACTGTCGCTAAGTAAAACGCGCGGGAATCGGGAATCGTAATATAAATATTAATTTTCCGGTGTGTATAATTTTTTTTTTTATTTTTTTTTTATAATATTTTTGTTTTAATAATGAGAATCAGAGATGAATTAGGTACCTATATCTGACACTTGCGGGAATATTTAACATTGAAATAAAACTACTTTTTGCGGATTTTATCGCGTTATATTGATATTATTAATACCGCTAGGCTAGCGCTAGGTACCCATCTAACGGTAGGGGGAATCTATACGGTGCATCCCGCCGTTTTTCGTATTTTTAATCGGATTGCCAATAATTAACAAAAATGTAGGGTAGCTCTCAGAAATTATATCATCAAGACGCCTACCTCAGTCTACCCGTGACCATGGACACTGTAAATGGACCGAAACGTTGGGATTAACAATATCAATATACTTAACGCGATAAAATCCGTAAAAAGTAGTTTAATTTCAATGAATTAGGTACATAAGTGATCAGTGTGGTAATGTGTCTAGATGATAGTGTCAAGTATTTTGTATGTCTGTTTTAGTGAATTTAATATTTTGTGATTGTGACTCAGTGCAGTGGGAGGGTGCCGAGAGGGGCGGAATGAAAACTTCGTAACCTGCGAATATTTCTCATCATTTCGAGGTATGTAATGTGAGTTTTTTTATATTTTATAAACACAATACCTTTTATAATTCTGTACCTTCAGTGAAAAGTGATACATCTTGACTTATAACACTTTTAATATTTTTGCACTAAGTACCACAGAAAAAAAAATGCTATTTTTTGATCTTATTCACACCCCTCTAAGGTTCAAATTGAGCAAGTTAATTTTGGTGTAAAGTGCTATAACTAGGTTTTTTTTACATTTATTAATGTGTAATTAAATACAACTGTATTAATATCAAAGTGAACTGAACAAATATTTCAATTTTCTTAATGTATATTAATACGAATATAAATAACTCCTATTACGCGACCGAATTATTTAGATGTGAATTAGTACAAACTGATATAATTACACTTTTATTATTAAACATTGTATTGTTGGCTCTATTCAGTTTTGTGAAAACCGGTATAATTATATTTAAATCACAATAAATGTAGATATTTGTAGGATCAAAAATGTGTATAATGATACAACTCTTAATATATCAATTTACATTTTATTTTCTAATCAAATTCATTGTGATATCTGACTCCGATTTAATTGTATCAATATTTACATAATTTTGGAATACGTGTATAATAATATAAATGTATTTAAAACAAAAAATATTAATTTTAATAGAACTTGTTTATACGATAGAATAAGTGTATTGTGATTAGTGTCCGACCGAAGCTTCGGCTTCGGCTTCGGCTTCGGCCACCTTCGGCCAAAAAAGCACCTTCGGCCAAATCTTCGGCTTCGGCCAAAAATTTGCCGAAGGTTTGGCCGAAGCCGAAGGTTTGATAGTTGTCAAAATTTGAAATTTACTGAACGATGCTAGAGCGAGACGGAGAGTGTGCAGAGCAGCAGAATTTCGCCGCGCCGCCGCACAGGACCATACGAATCGCAGTTAGTAAACTAAACGAGTCAAAACAAGTTTGAGAGCGCGTCTTAAAATTCTAATAAGCGTTTTGTTTTTAAATATTTCATATTTGTTATTACAAATTATTTTATTTATTACTGTGAGTAGTACCTGTGGTGATACGTTCATTATTGTGAGGCACTCTAAGAACCAAAAAACCGTAAGTATTGTCTGGTTTAAAATATTTTATGTTATCTAACGTTAGGTAGGAAACTAAATGGAAACAATGTTGGTATGTTTTTTTATGCAATTTTTAGATAAAAAGACATGTGAAGATTGTTTACTTTTAGTTAACTACCTAAACCGATAGGATATAGGCGCATCCGCGTTGCAGAGTCCTACTGCGTGTACGGGGCGGTCGGCTCGGCTCGGTAGGTACTTGTGCATTTATATCGGCTCGTTATTGGGCTAAATCTCTAAAGCTCTCACAATATGTATCTAGTATATTCTGAGATCAAAGTAACTATCGTATTTCTCAAGGTCAATGACAACTTCGGCTTCGGCTTCGGCTTCGGCCGAAGGTTTTGGTGAATACCGATTAATCGGCTTCGGCTTCGGCTTCGGCCAGAATTGCACCTTCGGTCGAACACTAATTGTGATACAAGTTCTTAGTGCAGCGGGCGGGGGTAGCAGCCTGTGAATCGGGCTCGCCTCTCGCATCCCACTTACCCGCGTCGAGTGAGATTCATATATTGGAAATTAGAACAAGTGATTGTTGAGGAAGTTAGTCTTGCGATTGCATTTTAGCTAGTACGTCGTATTTTCGGTAGCAAAATAATGTGTAAGGTAACTGACTTGTATCATTTTACACAAATAACATTTAATTCGTGGTGATATTATTGTGTCACTAAAATACCTCGTATTATTATTTATTTACACCTAATTTATTATATATTTTAGGAGTTATGTAACTTATCATAATAAATTAAACATTATTATGTGCATGAGGTAATTTTAGTACATATCTGAAATAGATTTCTATCCGAATCCTAAACTATAATACATACATATCATCATGGCGACTGTCCCCGAAGGGTTAGGCAGAGGTGTACCAATGTACACCCACAGTTTGCTGATATGAATTGCGTAGACTATAAATTGCAACGATACCAATTTTGTGTCAACTTTGACCTTAAGAGTGGCTACATTTCGTAAAAAGATTCATAAGATTATACAAGTGTATGCACCAACGTCCGCACACCCTGACGACGAAGTCGAGGCCATGTACGAAGACATAGTGAAAGCTATGTCTCGTACCAAAACATTCTATACTGTTAAAGTTATTTAGAAAAGGAAAAATTCAACCGCGGGCAGGATTCGAACCTGCGTCTTCTGGTTAGGTACGCCAGACGCTATGACCACTAAGCCACCGCGATATTCTATACTGTTGTTATGGGTGACTTAAACGCTAAAGTGGGAGTACAAGAGAGCGGCGAGTCGAAAGTGGGTCCATTCGGCTATGGACACAGAAATCACAAGGGGCAAATGCTGGTAAACTTTCTCGAGGTACAGGGGCTTTTTCTGATGAACTCTTTCTTCCAGAAGAAGCCTCAAAGGAAGTGGACCTGGCGAAGCCCCGATAACATGACAAAGAACGAGATCGACTTCGTTATGTCTAACAAGCGTCAGGTATTCAGAGATATCTCTGTGATCAATAGGGTCAATACCGGAAGTAATCACCGACTGGTAAGAAGCACTCTGGATATAAAGGTTAAAATAGAACGAGCGCGCTTAACAAGGTCGGCTCTTAGACTAACACTGTCACAGGTCAAAGCTGGCTGCGCCCATATCACTCCTGGGACATGTTTACTAGTTGTTGTCGAGGGTTGTCTCGAATCATCTTGCCCAAAAGTTCGATGACTTCCGGCCACCGGAGCAAGCCGGTTTTCGGAAAGGCTACAGCACCGTGGACCACATACACACCTTGAGGTAAATCATCCAAAAGACCGAGGAATATAATCAGCCTCTCTGCCTAGCGTATGTGGACTACGAGAAAGCTTTCGATACCGTCGAGACTTGGGCTGTACTGGAGTCTATGTAGAGATGCCTTGTCGACTGCCGATACGTTGAGGTGCTGAAATACCTGTATAATGCCGCAACGATGACCGTCTAAGTATAAGACCAGAGTACAAAACCAATCCAACTGCGTCGAGGGGTAAGACAGAGAGACGTCATCTCTCCGAAACTGTTTACGAACACGTTTGAGGACGTTTTCAAGACGCTTAACTGAAAAGGACGAGGCATAAATATTAACGGTCAGTACATCTCGCACCTCTGATTTGCGGATGACATTGTCATCATGGCAGAATCTCTGCAGAAGCTGGAAGTGATGCTGAACAGCCTTTGCGATTCTTCAAGGCAGGTGGGTCTCGGGATGAACCTGGATAAAACCAAAGTACATGACTTTGGTTTGGCTTTTGGCAATGATTATGTCATCCTGATACGTGTATACGTAAATGGCTCTGCCCTCGAAGTAGTTCAAGAATACATATATCTTGGCCAAACTATTCAACTGGGGCGGTATAACTTTGAGAAGGTGGCGGCCAGAAGAATACACCTGGGTTGGGCGGCATTCGGGAAGCTGCGTGATATCTTTGATTAGTCGATCCCACAATCCCTAAAGACCAGGGTCTATAACCAGTGCGTCCTACCCGTGATGACTTATGGAGCCCAAACGTGGACACTCATCATGGGACTGGTCCAAAATTTCAAGGTTGCTTAGCGTGCAATGGAGAGAGCAATGCCTGAAGTTTCTTTGGTGGATAGAATTCGCAACAAGAAAAACATTCGCCAAAGAACTAGCACGCTGAAGTGGAAGTGGGCTGGCCATGTCTCCAAACGCACAGACGATCGTTGGGGCAGACGAGTGTTAGAGTGGAGACCATGTTTGTCCAGCAGTGGACGGCAATAGGCTGATATGATGATGATGATTATGATATCTGCATTGCACTTATATCAATAAATACTTTAATATTTTCAAAACGTATCAAAATGAACAACAGTTTGTATCATTATGCACATTACATCATAAGTATTATACGGGTGTATAATGATTTCAATTCAATTTGTCTTACATTTTCTTAATTACAATATCGATTACAATTTTTAATACTCTAATTAACAATATTAATTTTACAACTTATTGTTTTAATATCTCCTTCAAGTACAAACCTACCAAAATACGAAGTATAGTATCATTCAACACCAAACCAAAAACGATGTGTAAAAGAGTTCAAGTAATTTTAAATTAAATGACACGCAAATTATTGATAATGATGTCTTGTGTTAAGTGATACATCTGGATATTTTATTAAATTAAAAAAAAACTACACAAAATCATCCATTTCTTTTTTCACTATTTCTTTTTTTAAGATATTGTTTATCAATAACAGTAATCAGTTCTTATTTTAGTAAAGTAGAAAAAGAGTCAGAATTTTTTAAAACTTTAAAGCGTTTTTTCTCAAAACCATGATTTTCGGTTTATATCACTTTTCACTGAAGGTACAGAATTAAGACAATGATGTGCAATTTAAATAGGTAGGTAGGTAAGTACAGGGTCATAAGTCCAGTAGCAGTTTCACAAATCTATCGCATCAAAACCTTTTTCTATAAGAAACATTTTACACACATACACGATCTCGTATATCGCACTCTTTCATCATTATCTAGATAGAAAGAGTGCGATTTATTGATCATTTGCCGTAGTGACAAACCACACACTATCACCTTCTCGTAGTTACTGTTTGACGGGCAAATGTTTGCATTGAAATCACTCACACATGTGTGTATACGCGCAGTACCGTGCAAGCGAATATGATCGTTGACGTGCTACTGGACTTATGGCCCTAGACTGTACCTATATTGCACTAGATGTAGGTATACAGTACTACAGATGATGGCTAAACGGTCAAATTTAATTATTTCTTAATACATATCGAATAATATAGGTAACTGTGCCTTTTGAAGTGCTTTGCGAACGACATCGCTGTCAGAAGAATAGAAATTCATAGGAATCAGTAGGTATCTGTTGCAGTTAGCGGTTTGCAGTCTCCTCTTCGCTTTAGTGAATACCGATAAGGCCTTATCGTAAAATGAGAAAGCTGCATAGAATTTAGCATACAACTTCAGAAAGGCACAGTTGTATTACCCCACAGTATTTATATTCACGAGTACATATTATTTCCTCGGTTATATCCTTGTGAATAACCTGAGGTAGGTCGGGAATTTGAGAATCCTGAGGAAGGTTGGTCAGGAGCACAAACAGTCCCCGCTATTAAATCTTGTACTTTAGCCCTGCAATAAGAAATTATAAGTTCAGTCCTTGCCAATACCTATTTGAAATACATTTATGTGGAAAATTCTGCCCTCTTTGAAGGGTAGTAAAGCCAATGAAATTTTCTTAATTTTTTAAAATGTTTTGACATTTTATATAGCAATATCTAGTCTCAAACTAAGGACGAAACTGATCACGAAATCGTGGTTATTGGACCCACATATTAAACACTAATATTTATTTTGATGAACATAATTGTTTGTGTTTGTCTGGGTGTTACTTATGTATTATTTACAATGTAGTACCTATTATTTACAATATGCGCCTATCTGTATTATATCCATTGTCTAGTAGGTACCCATAGTACAAGCTCTGCTTAGTTTGTGACTAGGTATTGTTAATTACATTATGCAAGAATCGTAGCGAGTGGCGTTCTTTAGTTTCTGCCTACCCTCATTGGAAAAAGGCGTGAGTGTATTTATGTATGTTTATTAAATTATACAAACTCTCCCTGGCATGACCAACGGTTTTATGAGCTGTGTGACCTTTAATTAGGTTGGTTGGTTTGGTTACTTACCTGTATATAAAGAAGTTGTAGTCATTGACGTCTAGTCTGGAGTATATGAACCTAGGCAGCGTGTTTGCCATCACCCACACTTCATCACCGATCACATGGAGATCTGAAAATATAACAAAGATATATCGACGGGTGAAAGGCTATTTGTTTGAAGTGACATTTTAGAAATATGATCTCTGTCATGTTTTGAACTTGCGTCCCGCCGGTTAAGTACTCCGCACGCTAACGCCAACTAAGCTAGTTATCCTTAAAAAGGTTTAGCATACCTACTAACGTTAATGTCAAATATTAAAAATATACTAGTATGTTTATGTATTAATGTCAACGCATAAATAGTGTCCCATTGAGCATTGAGTCCCATTTGGGCGCCAAAATGGGACGGAAATTTTGGCGCCCAAATGGGACTCAATGGTTTTTTCAAATTCATGTGAGAATGAAAAATTTTAAATCTCCTCTCTTATGGTGAAAACAAGTTGATTAATTAAGTAGTAGTAAATTCTAATTTGTTAGATTATATGTATACTTATACAAATCCAATATTATTTCTATGCTAAGATTTTTAAGTTATTTTAGAGAAGGAAAAATTCGACCGCGGACAGTATTCGAAACTGCGTCTTTTGGTACAACAATGTACCAGACGCTACGACCAACTAAGACACCACGAGTACTTTTATGGTGAAGATAAGAAGGTTGATTAGATGGCGAAAACCTTCAAAGTACAGACGTCAGCAGGTCAACCTTACGGTATTATATTAAAGTTGAAAATCAATCAAAGAAATTTGACAGATTGTGGTAGCTTGATGCCAGCACATCACTGTACACTGTACTTAAAAAACAAATTATAACTAAAACAAAAAATAACGAATAAATTCCAAATACCTACCTAATATTAATTTTATGCTAGATTGTCAGCCAATTTAATTTTAATTTTGATTTAATGTAAGTATATAGTTTTATTTCCATAGCATGAAATTTGTTAATTTTATTGACTTATGATTTATTAATATAAGTAATGTTATTCTATGCTTTGCCCTAACAGGGTTTCATGTTGCTACTCTCTCAATGTAAACACCTAAGTATGTTACACATGTAGCAATAAAAAACTTCGATTTTCACTTTTACTTACCAGAAGGGTAGCTTAGCCGCTCGGCGTCTTGAGCCAGTGTCGCCATATTATCAGGGTTGAGAGGTCTACCCGTGTTCCAGCAGGAAATAGCGTTTCGACCCACTTCTGCGAAGAACATGGTGTTGGTAGGGGCGTGAAGACCATGCATTGTAGACTGGCTGTTAGGACCGCGGTCTCCCACCACCTGGAAGAATAGGTCAAGATAACAAAACCGTACTACAACTGGGCAGGGTGCCTTTTTTGTTGTTGTCGGGGTTGGAAATGCTTTATGCACTACCCATCGGTCAGATTCCGCTCTGAAAAGACCGACTAAAACCAACCTCGGCGTTTCGCGTCACCACTTTAGTGCCGGGACTACGGGAGCGCTGTAGCAATCGTCCGCAGACCCGGCAGACTGGGCGGGGTGCTAACATCAAGCGAAAAACTCACTACCGTCACACGGGGTGAATAGGAATGCAGGGGTGAATTGAGACAAAACTTTGAAAGGGATTTTTAGCTTTAATTATTATAGTTCGATGCCAACAAGGTCTTCTAATGGTTTTTTATTATTTAGGCACAATATTAGAGTTCCTTTTTCCAACAAACTATAATAATTAAAGCTAAAAATCCCTCTCAAAGTTTTGTTTCGTTTCACCCCTGCGTCCCTATTCACCCCGTTTGACTGTACTACATATTAGTATAATGTTCTTTTCTATTACTATAATGTACACCCGTGCAAACCCGGGATTAGTGTTATATAATAATTACTATTATCTATTGTAGGTATATTAAGCAAACTTCCTTTATAACTAAATATATGTTAGAGTTTTTCATTTTATAATAATAATATTTTTGGGACATTTTACACAACACCATCTAGTCCCAAACTAAGCAGAGCTTGTACTATGGGTATTAGACAATTGATATAATACTTATATACTTTTTTTTTTTGTAAATACATACTTAAAATACATAAGAAACAATCAGACAAACACAAATACTCATGTTTCATGCACACAAATATTTGTGTCCTGTGGGAATCGAACTCACGACCACCATGATCAGCGGCACTCGAACCGCTAGACCACAGAGGTCGTCAATCGTCGTAATAAGGAGGCAAACAAGCATACCTAGGGCCCACCTGATGGTAAGCGGTTACCGTAGCCTATAGACGCTTGTAACACCAGGGTGTATCACTTGCGCGTTCCCGACCCTGTATTGAAAGAGGAATAGTTGGGTTGGCAGTATAAGGCTCAAAGTCCCCCCACTTCAGCAGTCCGGCACTCGTACCGCTAGACCACAGAGGTCGTCATTTAAGTATTCATAGCACTTTTCATTTATTAATACTTACACTGTAAGCTGTTTGGTTCGTCTCCCTCCTTTCCAACTCACACGAGGATACAGCGAACTCTTGGCTGCTGACCATGGGGTGGAAGTAGGTGGGTCTGCAACCATCAGGCGCTTCCGCTCCTATCGCCACGCTGAATACCCCGTCGTTCCAAATGAAGGATTGACCTGGGAGACGGGACAACATAGAACTTATTAACTATGCAGTGATAGCCTAGTGGTATGACCATTGGACTGGCAAGTCGAAGGTCTCCAGTTCGAATCCAAGGCACGTACAGTCAACAAAAGAGTTAAGTAATAATAATAATAAAATTTATTTATTTCTCCACAATAAGATACAAATTCCACATACTACAATATAGTAAATTACATAAAATATTGTGGAGACTGGTGCCCGAGATAAGGTGGGAACCTTGTGTTACAGGTCACCAGGTCTCTACCCTCAAATCCGAATAATGTGCTTCGAATGTTCTTTATGCGTATGCTTGCATTTTTATACAGATTTCGTCATAAATAATTACACACCAAAGGGTTAGGTATGTAGCTGCTTACAATACCTACGTTTTGAGACATATTGCGTGATACATTATAATACTAAGTTTATCAAAATACAGATTATTAATTAGCTGCCTGTATACCTAACTCTTTTGTTGACCGTACCTCTGACTTTTCGAATTCATGTGCGTATTAATAATTAATTATCACTCGCTTAAACGGTGAAGGAAACATTGTGAGGAAACCTGCATACCTCAGAGATTTTTCTTGACGGTTTGTGAAGTCTGCCAACCCGCACTAGGCCAGCGTGGTGAACCATGGCCTAATCCCTCTCAATATGAGAGGAGACCCGTGCCCAGCAGTGTGATGATGATGATGAAATATCATTTGCTTATTACCAACTTCTCAATTGTATTGTTAAAAAGGAAAACACTAGTTTGTGTCTAGTAAACATAATAAAAAATTTATACCTAATAGAGGTGGTTAGAAAATAAATTAGATACACTTAACCATACTTAACCTACTCATTGTGATAAAATAAAAAATAAATAGTGCAATAAAATATTATAATTAAAATCGTATATAATACGTAAATATAATAAATAAAACGTATAATAATATTGATATTATAAATAATATTGACTTCAACTTGGAAAATATAAATAGAACAAAATAATATAATAATATAGACACGTCTCCCTCTCTCCTACTAAGCTGTGCTGTGCCCAACAGGGTCCATAATTGATTCCTAGATTTAAGCCTACCATCTGTTTTATATATTTTTGTACATTATGGAATGCAATAAATGAATATGAATATGAATAATTTAAGTGCCTATACTTAATTTAAAAATGTTCTCAAGTACTTGTAATGTTTGTAATTTCTTTAATCATTAGCCACGAGCTCGTCAAATATTACTAACATACATATAGCATAACTGCTATACACACATCCCTACTTAATGACTTTTCCGAAATCGGTTAAAAATAAAAATCTTACCAGCTACTCTGAGATTCCCAGACGTTGGATTGAAATGGAAGTAGTTATGCTGATGTCTCCAACTGTCGTTCTGTTTCAGAGAGTAAACGATCACTCCATAGGACGCTACGTCCGCGATGTATGCGTACGCGTCGCTGCAATCACCGTTCTTGATCGCCACGGTGATTGATGCTAGGCCTGAGGAAAAAGCAGGCATGTTATGTAGTTCCCGTAACGGAAACGTAAACGAAAAACGTATTCGAAACCGAATCTGATATAAAAATTTCGAATAGTGAAACTATTCGGAATTAGGGGCAGAGTCTAAACGAGACACGTTATGATAGGTTTCACCCGACCAAGCCTTCTTGCATAAAAATATAAAATCCGAAAAAAAACATTCGTAACCGTATTTGAAACCGGTATACAACGTGTTACAAAATTCCCCGTAAAAAAATATAATTAAATATCAAAGCCAAAAATTTTGTCAGCTGTCATGTCAGGGAACCAGATTATTTAACAGAAAGGCCTACGTACCTATTTTACCTAATAATTGTCTACTTTAATAGTTTTTCTATTTTTCATTCATAAATGTTGTTGTTTTCCTTTTTTTTGGGTATGTTATACATCGTTACACTAGTTACTACGGTTCTTAAATATTGTGAATGGACTCGTTATAAGGTCCCATTTAACCTCCTTTCAGCTTTACGGATAGTTTTGTAACATTACTAGAGGGCTGGCTGTTTTCTAGCTCCAATTGAGGAATTTGAGGAATTACTCCCACTATGCCCTGCTCTTAAAACTTGCTAGACTTGATCTAACTCTAACATAGTTGGTAAAATGTTACGAGGATGCTGATGATTCTAAGAGGGGGACCTGTGCCTAGCTGTGCTTAGTTGTATAAGCTTTGGGTTGATGATGGTGATGATGAAGAAAGTATGTTAAAGTCAAAGTCAAAATAATTTATACAAGATAGACTACGTAGCACTTTATGAACGTCATTTTTAAATTAAGACAGTCCGTCACCGCTTCCTAGTGTTTGGGCTGGGAAGAAGAAACGGCGCAACAAAGTCCCCAGCAACACGTTTCTGTCTGTTAATTTACGATGAGTAAAGATGTTATATAAAACAAAATCTTTACTATGCTTAGATTAAATAAATCTTCATTGCTATATGTCAGCTAGTGCACACGTATGTTGGATATTGTTAATAATCTATGGTTAATAATTCATTCTCTATCACTATATGGTATAGTGCAATGTGTGGTGCTCTTTGGTCTGTTGTCTAAAGATGGATGGAAAAGTTAAATAACGTTGTTTCTGATTAACTAATATCAAAAAGGCTGCTTTCGTTTCCAAAGTCCTTCGCTTTTTTTTTATTTTTATTGATGTAAGGTGGCAAACAAGCATACGGCCCACCTGATGGTAAGCGGTTACCGTAGCCTATAGACGCTTGAAACACCAGGAGTATCACTTGCGCGTTGCCGACCCTGTATTGAAAGAGGGATAGTTGGGTTGGCAGTATAAGGGTCAAAGCCCCTCCACTGCCAACACAACGTTTCCTCGTGGAGCACTGGCAACTTTGCTCACCGTAAGAAACACAACAGCTCAAAGCAGTGTTATTTTACTTAGATTTTCTGCAAGGCGGAGATACTTCCCCAGTCGGGCTGCTCTACGGAATAGATTTCTGTTCTGTGGGCTGCTCCAATTTGAGTGGAAATACTGCCTCTATGCCCTACCTCTCTTTAAAGAGTTTCGAATCTTGCTCGTAGTCGAAATTTTTTAGGTACTTCCCCAGTCGGGCAGCTCCAATTTGAGTGGAATTACTCCCACTATGCCCTATCTATAATTTCTCAACATACCAGTAGGAGTGTTGTTGGCAGGAAGATCTGAACTCTTGAGCTGGTACCTCAGTATCTGCCTGTCTGTGTTCAGGTCAAACACTACGATCGATGGGGTCTGCAGGTACCGAGGGTTGTCTGAAAAAATGAAGTTTCATTAACAAATTTAATACATGATATTTATTTCAGTAAATAGATCTTATATAGACGTACAAGTCAAAATATTGATTTCTGACATTTACGCAAAAATTATACATTGAAATAAATCCTTTTTACGGATTTTATCGCGATATATTGATATTATTAATCCCGACGTTTCGGACCATTTACAGCGTGGTCACGGGTAGACTCCTGACCATAATAATATTAATATAACGCGATAAAATCCGTAAAACGTAGTTTTATTTCAACGTACAAGTCAATATTTAATTAATACTAGATGGCGCCGACATTTCTTAGCTGATGACCTTTGAGAAGAAACGCCGAAACAAAATCAGAAGATCATGGTCTTTTAAAGTCAAGACAGTAACAGTATTCAATGGTTGGCAAATCTGAACTGGACCTTTTGAAGCAAGAACCAGAGCAGCTTTGAGTAGACCAGTCCTTACTGACGGCACGCATGCATCAGTCATTGTGTAGTTCAACCATAATTTAGGGAGCTCAACGACCCGTCGCACGACGATACCAGATCAGCAAGATATTTGCGTAGGTCACATACACGTATATATTCACGGGAGGGGCTTTTGGGTAAGTTATAATTACGCTGATCCACTGACCTGCAAGGGTAAGCTGCACTAGCTGCGGCTAGTCTGTAGATGGGTGACCATTCTTAAAACATCGAGACCCTGGGATTACCCAGAAATTGGGTTGCGGAGATCTGATGGCAGTTCGTTTCGTGTAAAATACTGATATTCAGCCGCATGACAACTCATGGATCATAGGACTGGTGATGCTGAGATAGGCTGCGGTCGCCGTTTATTAAGCAGCCCGCACGCTTGTTGCCAAATAACGTAGTACAAATCGCTATTCTCACATAGTAGGCTGACAGTTGCCAGAGAGTTGCGCAACAGTTGGGCAACAGTCGCGCAACTGTAGCGACACTTTCACGTCGTACTCTTAATCTTAGCTGTGGGGACTGGCATGACCAGCAACACTTCGACCAAATGTGATCTGTTGTGTGGCCCCCAGCATGGTACATTCCTTACTCTTCAAAGACGTGGTTCATGAAGGCGGTTAGCCCACTAAGAAGAAGGAACCTGTAGTCCTCTGGCTTCGGGTATGCGTTGCCGAGATGACTCATCCGTTTCGTCGCTAGGACATCACAGTCACACAAGATGTGCTGCATTGTTTCCCTGAATTCACCACAAGCTCTACAATCAATATTCACACGTCATACTCACTGGGTATCTCTATAGTGCCGGTGTCCACGGTCCACAGTCTGCCGCACTCGTCTGCGCGAGTACGGTACACTGAGATCAAGGACCTGGATCTCATCATGTCGGGGTACGGAGAGAGCGCGGGAGAGCGGGTGTTGGCTTGAGAGAGATCGATCACGTTGAGAGTGGCTGGTATTCCTAAAAATAAAAAATAGAATAAAAATCGCGATGCAGAAAATCGAAGTGAAATAATACTGCTTTGAGCTGTGTTGTTTTCCTTAAGGTGGGCAAGGTTGCCAGTGCTCCGTGAAGAAACTTTGTATTGGCAGTGGGGAGAAGTGATCCTTACTGCCAACCCAACTATTCCTCTTTTACGGTATCGGCAACAGCGATACCCTGGTGTTACAAGAGTCTATAGGCCACGGTAACCGCTTACCGTCAGGTGGGCCGTATGCTTGTTTGCAACAAAGATTTTTGGCAAAATACATACCTAAAGACGGCCTCAATCGTAGTAAGCACGATTGCTAGGCTTGTGGTCCTGAGTTCGAGCAGTGTTATTGGGCTTTCAATGAAAATCTCAGCAGCTTAGAGATTGGATTTGTGCCCGGTTAATAGCAAAAGTAGCCCAGAGGTTGCTGTTCGAGAATGTTTGGCAATAAGCCTTAAAGAGGGTTATTTTAACTGGTACTGAACAACCAGCTAACCTTTGGGCTACCATATCATATCTCCCCATATTACTAAATGGTACATTATATTTATTTCTGTATATAGATCTTTTAAAGACACTTTTACAAGTCAATATTTTGTATATTTTTATAGGCTAGATGCCTCTGGCATTTCCTAGCTGACGACTTCTGAGAAGAAACGCCGAAATAAACTCAGAGAATCATAGTCTTTTTTAAAGTCCAGACATAGTATAGTAACAAATGTGTGTCTTACAATATAGGGCAAAGTCTGAAATGG
The DNA here is from genome assembly GCA_964056405.1 of Acronicta alni. Lineage (NCBI taxonomy): Eukaryota > Metazoa > Arthropoda > Insecta > Lepidoptera > Noctuidae > Acronicta > Acronicta alni. The sequence continues at coordinate 2,211,937 of OZ043943.1, forward strand.
CCTTTTGAAGAAAGAACCACAGCGGCTTTGAGTAGACCAGTCCCAACCGACGGCACGCATGCATCAGTCATTATGTAGCTCAACCATAATTTAGGGAGCTCAACAACACGTCGCACGACGACACCAGATCAGAGGATACTCACCGTAGCGTCTTCTAGGAATCGTCACGAATAGCCTGTTCCCGACCTTCTCAACTCCCATAGGCACATTGTTGTATTGAATGAAGAATCTGCCAACCTCGTCTGCAATGATAAATCATATTGATTTCTGACACTTAAGCGAATCGGATTGCCAATAATTAACAAAAATTTAGGGTAGCTCTCAGTAATTATATCATCAAGACACCCTCAAGTCTATCCGTGACCATGGACGCTATAAAGGGTACGAAACGTCGGGATTATCATCGATTATCATACAAACTCCTATGACAATCGTTAGTGGTAGTCAGAAGCCTAAAAATCCTGACAAGAAGTCTACCCTTAGGATATCGGTAATTGCCCAAGGTTTGAGGAGGGTGATCGCATTCGCTTCGTGTAAATGACTGATATTCGGCCCCATCTCGTTAGACTGAAAGCTGACCCCATCCCCAACATACATAGGAAAAGCCTCGGAGAGTAATGAAAAGTATGTTCAGCTCTTTACCATTTGGGTCCACGGTCGTGGTGGAGATTGTGCTCTCAGATGTGACAGGATCAATATTCTGATATGGTCCTAAAAATAAAAAATAAATCTTAGTAGTATAGGTACATATTTAATGACCTGTCCTGACTTTAATCAACGCAGAGCCATTTTTCTTTGGAAATAATAATTTAATAATAACGCTCACACCGCTGTTGCCGCGTTCTGCCTGTACTGGCAGCTTTTCGAGGGGCCCAGCTAGTGAGGTGGCGAGTCACCGTCTGCCGTCCCTAAGGATGTTTATTCGAGGTTCCTAGGCAGACACCGTTTTCTTCTGGCAATTTTCTAGGGCGTCCCCTCTCGACGGTACCACTGACATTCGCCGTCGCTTCGTGTATATCCACGCGATAGTGCCGTGTGCAAAACCGCGTCCCGTGCCCCGCAACCCGCGGCGCACCGTGCGCCCGCTATCTCAATTGTGATTGGTGCAAATGTTGTAAATATAGGTTTAGAATATTAGCTACCTTTAGGACGTAAGCTGTGGATATAAGTAGGGCATTTTTCATTAAATAATATACACATTTTTTACATCGACACGTGGTTTTACTGTCTGCCGACCTCCTCTCCCACCAAAATACTGATATCTAGCCGCATCTGGATATAAACTGGAAGCCGACCCCAATATAGTTGGGAAAAGGGTCGGAGGCTGATGAATAAAGAAGATAATCGAAGAAAATAAAGATCGTATAACTCACTCTGATACCAGTTTGTGTTCTTCTCGGTATTGTCATTGAAATAGATGCTGTCTGCGGATCTCTTGTTTCTGCTGCCGCCAACCAAATCGTCCTCAGCGAAGCGGTCGTGTATTACTGAAAAAGAATGGCTGTGTTAAGTATACACATATATGTATAAGCCGACACGTTTGGCACAGCGGCTGCGCAAACGCCTTCTGCGACACGGTCAAAGTCAGTCAGTGTCAAAGTCAGAGTCAAAGCATAAGTCAAATTAAAATTCAAAGTAGAAATCAAAGTCAGTCAAAGTCAAAGTCAGTCAAAGTCAGTCAAAGTCAAAGTCAGTCAACGTCAAAGTCGGTCAAATCAACATAATTTATTCTTAGACTACTAGGTAGTGCTTTTTGAACGTCATTTTGGCATTACGACATCCCCCAAAGCGCCCTTCACCGCCTCCTATTGTTTTAGCTGGGAAGAAGAAGCGACGCAACAAACTCCCCAGCAACACATTTCTGTCTGTTATTCTATGTTATGTAAAATTGTATATAAGTAAAACAAAATTTTTATTTTGCTTAGATTAAGTAAATCTTCATTGCTATAAATGATAAATTATATTTATATTTGCAAATAGATCTTTTAAAGACACTTTTTACAAGTCAATATTTAATATTCAACAACAGACAGGGCAATAAAGATTATTATTATTTGTATCTCCTTTTTGGATATCTCGGCATATCTTCTGTGAGGAAGACATCCGGTCCTTTGGCAGGCTTGCGCGGGGACACAGGTCCAACGCGTAGAGGCCCCGCGGAGAGCTTTTATCTAAATATGGAATGGGGCACCAACCCGGTTATTATTATTATTATTACAATAGGTACTCTACAACTCATTTATCCGCAGTTTATTAGAAACAAATAATGTAATCTGGAACCCACATGAAAAAGTCTACACCCTGCTTATAGAGCAAGTTCAGAAGTCCTTTGGTCGCTATCTCTACCTTAAGCTATATGGATATTACCCATACATGTACCCGACACCATTCGTGCTAGGGATGGTTACTTATCAGAGTCTAGAGGTTAGACGGAATCTTACACTCGTGAAATATTTTATCCTCCTAATTCGTGGTTCCATCTTAAATTCTTCCTTAATGCAATACATTTCTATCAACGTTCCACTAACAATTAGACATACGCTTCGCCATCGCCAACGGCCTCTATTTTCGGTGCCTCAAACCAGTACTATGTGTCTTAAAACAAGTCCCTTGTACTTAGCCCTTACCCTCATCAATAACATATTACAATATGATCAATTCTAGATGCCTTTACAAGCACTGAACTGAGTTTTCTGAGCACAGCAAATCATTACTTGGAATCCATTGCCACTCCCAGTACTATTTCTCCGTCTTAGGTTAATATTTCCTTTTTTATGTTGTATTGATTGTTCATTTTATTTTCAAAATTTAAATTTAACTTATAATTTATAGTAGATAATGTAAGCACTATGTTTATGACACACTTTTGATAGGTACATGCATGACATATCATAATACTTCTGACCTATAACTTGTACGTGTAGAATAGTCTTTAAGTATAAGTTGGTTATTGAATAAATAAAAAATAGATGGCGCCGGCATTTCCTAACTGACGACCTTGGAGAAGAAACACCGAAACAAACTCAGAGAATCATAGTCTCTTTTAAAGTCCAGACATAATAATTATCAAATATGTGTGTCACATTTTAGGGCAATGTCTGAAATGGCCTTTTGAAGAAAGAGCCACAGCGGCTTTGAGTAGACCAGTCCCAACTGGCGGCACGCATGCATCAGTCATTGTGTAGCTCGACCATATTAGAGGGAGCTCAACAACCCGTTGCAAGACGATACTAGATCGGCGGAACATTGCGTAAGCCTCATAAAAAAATTCCAAAGCTACCAGACAGGGTTCTGTACCCAAAGGGTAAAAAGTCTGTCCGTCCGTCTTACGGTCACCAGGCTGTATTTTTTTTTATTCAAACAAACAAGCATTCGACCCACCTGGTGGTAAGCGGTTACCGTAGCCTATAAACGCTTGCAACACCAGGAGTATCACTTGCGCGTTGCCGACCCTGTATTGAAAGAGGAATAGGGTTGGCAGTATTTAAGGGTCCAAGTCCCCCCACTGCCAACACAACGTTTCTTCGTGGAGACACAGTGAACCGTAATAGCTAGATAGCTGAACAAAAGATGTATTTCTGTTGCCCGTCGATTTTTTTGCCGTTTTTTGCTCCCTTCGTGCGCCAGTCCGACTCACACTTAGCGGGTTTTTATATTAGCTAGTTATTTTATTTTTATTCTGAGACGAATCATGAGCAAAATATGAAGTCATCGAGAAGATAAAGATACGGATTATGGAATCCCCCTAACCACACGATAAATCCGTGATAAACGTTTAAAAACAACATAACGTAAACAGTATAGATTTGAAAGAGAGAGATGACATGTCTTTGACAGTTGTTGCATAAAACTAGTATGCATTTGCACGTAACATTAAAGATGTACACGGAAGTTTTTATCACCAATTTAATGCTTGTTTTTTTTAACGAAAACAAGCATTAAATTTTATTTTACTGATATTTATTTATAGAAAAAACGTGTCAAGTTCAATGTCAACCTTTATTAATCTTGTATGGTACAGTGCTCCCGTAGTCCCGGCACTATAGTGGTGACGCGAAACGCCGAGGTTGGTTTTAGTCGGTAGATCGTTCTTTTTAGAGCGGAGTCTGACACACCCCACCACTCTCCATGTATAGTGCATAAAGCATTTCCAACCCCGTCAACAAAAAATAGACCTTGACAGATCTAAGAAATCCTAGAAATAGTTAAGTTACGTAAGTACGGCTAGTTAAAACATGACATCATGCTATTGTTGTGTGTTGTATACAATGATTTAAATCGATTGAAATCTTTGGTTGTAAACATTGTAGGTATAATTAAGGTCAGTACAATATAATCTTGTGGGCTTGTGGCCAGTTAACGATGTCTGTGGTCTAGAAGTTCGAGTGACTGGTGATCAGGTGGTTTTGGGTTCGATTCCCACAGGACACAAATATTTGTGTGGGTAAAACATGAGTATTTATTTGTATTGATTTCTGACATTTACGCGAATATTGTACATTGAAATAAAACTACTTTTTACGTTGGATTAATAATACGGAAACGTCGGGATTATTAATAATATCAATATAACGCGATAAAATCAATAAAAAGTAGGTACTTACTTAGTTTTATTTCAATGGGTATTTGTGTCTGTCTGGGTGTTTCTTATGTATAAGTATATCCCTTAAATGCATAAAGTTGTAAAACTGCAACATACCATTCAAACGACCATAAAATTATTAGTATGAGTTCATTGCATGCTGTTGCAGGATTATCACTATCATGGTTATATATTTAATATATTTATTTAATAGCTATGAAAAAAATATTTACGATTTTTTTTATTATTTTTCCCTGAATCAGCATATTCATGGCTCCAAAATATATTTTTTCTCGGTCTATAAAATAAAATCATGCATTTAAGGGATATATTTACAAAATACAAAGTATATAGGTATGTATTATATCCATTTTCTAGTACCCATAGAACAAGCTCTGCTTAATTTGAGACTAGATGGTGCTGTGTAAAAATGTCTCAAAATATTATTATTATTATAATTATTAATAACTAAGTACGCTGAACAACTGATGCGCTAGGCGCTAGCATTAATTTTTAATTTTATTCTACTAAGTTGGCAAACAAGCATACGGCCCACCTGATGGTAAGCGGTTACCGTAGCCTATAGACGCTTGTAACACCAGGGATACAATTTGCGCGTTGCCGACTTTTAAAACGAAAGAGGAATAGTTGGATTGGCAGTTTAAGGGTCAACGTCCCCCCACTGCCTACACAACGTTTCCTCGTGGAGCACTGGCAACATTGCTCACCGTAAGGAACACAACACAGCTCAAAGTAGTGTTATTTCACTTCGATTTTCTGCAAGGTGGAGGTACTTCTCCAGTTGGGCAGCTCCAATTTGAGTAGAATTACTCCCACTATGCCCTACCTCTCCCAGGTTTTTTAAAGTGCGCTAAAATTTTTATATAGTCGGTGAAAAATAGATATCAAAAAGTGTAAAATAAAAAAGAAAATTTAAAAATTAACAAAATCCGGCAAAATCTAAAAACAAGACGTTCTGAGTCGGTTTTTTTTAATTTTAAATAAAAAATTATATTCCCTTTATTCATCCTTTTTCTTATGATAATTCATAAGAAAAAGGATGAAATAATGATGAATTTTTTTAAAATATTTAACGAAAAAGATATTAAAATATTTAAAAATATAAAAAATAGAGGCCCACCGGTATCGGGAACAGGGTCCAAGCTACCGGCGGTCAGGGCTCCAGAGAGAGGAACCTCCTAACAATACGAGCCGTGTCCAGCAGTACTTCTTTCTGGATCAAGCCCTTGACTCATCCGCCTAACGAGGGCCTCCTAAGGTTTTGGTCGAGGCTCGTGGCTATTAAGCCATTATAATAATAATTACTGCTATTTTTTAGTTTTAGACCAACTATGATTACATACCCCCCATTTTTTAATTTACTTTTTTATTTAGAGCACGGAAATCCTCATGGATCGACCCATATACTGTCCCACTGCTGGGCACGGGTCTCCTCTCATATTGAGAGGGATTAGGCTATAGTCCACCACGCTGGCCTAGTGCGGGTTGGCAGACTTCACAAACCGTCGAGAAAAATCTCTAAGGTATGCAGGTTTCCTCACGATGTTTTCCTTCACCGTTTAAGCGAGTGATAATTAATTATTAATACACACATGAATTTGAAAAGTCAGAGGTGCGTGCCTTGGGTTCGAACTCGAGACCTTCGACTTGGCAGTCCAATGGTCATACCACTAGGCTATCACTGTATACGGCACGGCAGGGTATGTTGGGCTCATATCGACCGCATCTACCTTCACTTGCCGTATATTCATGGCCAACCGCCCACGATTTTAAGTCATCGCTGACAGCGACCTCTACGCATGCGTTATACCTATTTGTTTATTGTCAATAAATATTGACAGTAAACAAATATATTCATTTATGTCAGGTACCTACTTGCACAAAGTAATTTATGATTCTAACAACATTTTCCTTATTCACAAGATTTTCCTGTTAACAAAAATTCCGCTTGGGACTTTGATAATATTCAAACACTGCAATTCTTAACGTGCGTCTTGCTCGTCTCGACTTTTAGTACTTCGGTTACTGTGATTATATTTTTTCTTATTATTTAATAATGTTTAACTCAATAAAATGTTTAAATCAAAAAAACTTGAGAGGTGTCAAGGGACACCCGGATGGAACGAAGTTCCTTTCATTAAAATTTAATAATAAAAAATAAAAAAACCTGTATACACTCAACAATTCACAACGCGCGAAATTCAAATATTGTCATTCACTCAATAATATTTGAATGCTTGTCAACAATATTTGAATTTCGAAAAAAGTGTCGTCAACTTTTCGTAAGAATTTTTTCTAGCCCCCTTTCACAACGCGCGATAAGGAACTTCGTTCCAAAAAAATTGAGTACATTGTAGGCTAAATATACATACTCAGCTTTGAACAGTGTGGTGGCTTTGAGCCTGTTTTTATGTGGCCTACGCAAATGTTCCTCAGATCTGGTATCGTCGTGCGACGGGTTGTTAACCTACGTTGTTACCCTAAATTATGGTCGAGCTTGTGTGCCGTCGGTTGAAACTGGTCTACTCAAAGCCACTGGCTCTTTCTTTGTAAGGCAATTTCAGACTTTGCCCTACATTGTAAGACACATATTTGTTACTATTCTATGTCTGGATTTAAAAGAGACTATGATTCTCTGAGTTTGTTTCGGCGTTTCTTCTCAGAGGTCGTCAGCTAGGAAATGCCGGAGCCATCTAGCTTAAAAAATATGTAAAATATTGACTTGTAAAAGTGTCTTTAAAAGATCTATTTACAGAAATAAATATAATTGATCATTGAAAATGGCTGATGAGAAATTTATCAAATATTGCACAAATATATCGGACAAGAATTAGTTTCAACACTCAACATGGCTGTCCCTCGTGACTAGATGCGATCATCATTTAGTTTGTTTCTATTTAAATAGCTTCCTCCTTCCTTTTTGTGTTATTTTATTATCTATGGTATGTTAACAACGAGAGAGGGTCGTAGCTAAGTAATTACTAAGCTGATCAACCGATCTGCATGGTTAAACTGGCTAGCCGCGGACCGTCTGTGGATCAGACCATACTTAACACACCGAGACCCCTCTTCCATGCCTCGGAGCACGTAAAGCCGTCAATCCCGGTTGTCATACGAACACCTATGACATTCGTTAGTGGTTTTCACTGTTGTCACAGGCTTAGAATGACAATCTGTACTACCTAGAAATTGGGTTGCGGAGGTCTGATGGCATCCCCTCGGGTAAAACCTAGTGACCGTTATTAATAGCACTTTCGAATTCAAAATGCAAATTAATTATTTGAAAAGTCAACGGTGTTCCAGATTCAAAATGTAAATTACCATCTGAGTGAACGGTATTCTGGATACAAAATGCAAATTATTATTTGAAAATTCAAAGGTGTTCTGTATTCGAAACTTGAAACTGTGAATTTTGACTATGATTCCTAATCGAATTTATAATACTGTTATTTATTTTATAAAATTTATTCTTTCTATTTAAAAAACTATTTTTAATTTTATTTTTATAGAATTTTTATTGAACACCGACCTTATTGGTGGTGTTCTTGAAAAAGGTCAGGTGCGTAGTACTCGCAACCAGCGTGTGTGTATGACAAGCTGTGCCTATGAATGTGGTCGAAGAGAATTAAGTAGGTATGAAAGAATCGTAGCAAGTTCTATATCTATTCAAGGGAAAAAGGCGTGAGTGTATGTATGGGACAATACACAGCACCAACTAGTCCCAAATTAAGTAGATCTTGTACTAAATACCCTTAAAATCGATATAATACTTATTTACTTTTTTTTTTGTAAATACTACTAATAACACCCAGACAAACATGTTTATCTCATAAATATTTGAGTTCTGAATTCCTGATCTCGAACCCACAGAATCGACCACACAGGTCGGTAAACCTATTAACCTTGTCTTACTAACATAAATAGGATAACTGTAATATTTTTGAAAATTGTGGTCGTAAGAGCAATTAATCTAACCCAAATATTTTATATTGCCGCTAAAATATCTTTTCTTTTAATCACTAAGGTGGCAAACAAGCATACGGCTCTTGTAAGCGGTTACAGTAGCCTATATACGCTTGCAACACCAGTGATATCACTTGTGCCTTGCCGACCCTGTAAAACGAAAGAGGAATAGTTGGGTTGGCAGTATAAGGGTCAAAGTCCCCCCACTGCTAACACAACGTTTCCTCGTGGAGAACTGACAACCTTGCTCACCATTAGGAACACAACACAGCTCAAAGCTGTGTTATTTAATTTTGATTTTCTGCAAGGCGGAGGTATTTCCCCAGTCGGGCAAACCCTGCTTGAGATAAAAAAAAAATTTCGCTAATATTTATAGATATCTTAATTTTTTTTTTTTTTTTTTTATTTAATAGGTACAGTAACAGACAACAGATTAAGTTTTACACAATATTCACTGAAACATCATAGTATTCAACTTGAAGTCCAATTAAAACTATACACATCATTCACATGATAATTTAAACTTTAGTGAGCTGGGGAAAGCAAATGGGACACATAATTATTTTTAAAAAGAAAAAGAAACCTAATTAGTCCTCATTATTTCGATAAATTTTCTTTAAAAGGGCATGTTTAAATACATTATAACTATCGTCGCAGATATCTGTTTCAATAATATAATAAAAATTAAAGTACTTACTTCTCAACCCATTAATATCGTAAGTAATTTGCTTCCAAGCGAACACTTCTTCGAAGTTGCCAACCCTACTTCCAGTTTGACACCGCGCCGGTACCGTCAGCAGAAAAATGCATAGCTGGGTCAACAGTAACAACGTCATTGTGAGCTGGAATATAAATAAAAATATTAACTAATTGATACATACGAACACCTATGACAATCGTTAGTGGTAGTCAGTAGCCGAAAAAGCCTGACAACTAGTCTATCCTCAAGATATTGGCGTTGCCCTGATATTGTGTTGCGGAGGTCTAATTTTATTTTATTTTATTCTTTTAGGAAAACTTACAGCTAACAATTTTATAAGTAAAAACATATTAGCAAATGGCCAATTACAAGTTTCACATATTTTATAATAATAATAATATCATTTATTTTCGGACAACAATGATCCATAGTGTTAGTAAACAATATTAAAACTTATTACTAGTGTTAGTAGCTATTAAAATAATTACAATACAATATTATAATATAGTGAGTATTACTATAATTTACAACACACAAACAGACAGCGATGTGTCAACTACTAGATTAAATAATATAGGTCCTCAACACTATTATTAGGACACAAAGAAATTTTTGCTGATGGTTTTTTTTAATTGAGCAACTTGAAGCAAGTCAAGATCGACTATCCGACACTCCCCGTTAAACGTACGACATGCTCTTACAACATATGAGTTTTGTCTGTACGTTGTTCTCACTAGTACCTCTAGTGAGAACCATTGAGAAGATTTGTTCTTCGTAGATGTGCAGTGGGCACTGTGCAATGGTAGTCGCTTCGTGTACAATACTGTTATTCAGCCGCATCTGGTTAGACTGGAAGCCGACCACAGAGTTAGGAAAAGGCTCGTAAGATGATGACGGGTATATCGACGCCTTATCTAAGTATTAGACACTAAAATAAAACTACATTTTACGGATTTTATAACGTTATATTGATATTATTAATCCCGACGTTTCGGACCTCTTACTGCGATAAAATCCGTAAAAACTAGTTTTATATTTCAATGATGATCTACTTATTGTTTAATAAATAAACTGTGTAAACTGTCAAATTTGCCTAATTGAATCTTAAAATTAACCTTATTGTATAAATTTAAAGTTAAATATCTATCAAAGAAATTTGACAGATTGTGGTGGTTTGATCTGCTGTCCTCTGTACGTTTAAATCTACTTTCAAATTTTCAAATATCGAATTAACCCTTCAGATAAACAGGCTTGATGTTATGTGTAATTAAAATAGTCACCAAAGATAACAATCATAGACAATCCGTTATTTTATAAGTTAACGTACCTACTACCTACTGTTTTACTAATATGCAACGATAACTCAGAGGTTTGCTGGTCGAAAACTAGATGTTTAGTAGGTAAAGATAACCTTTATACACAGTATTTTCATACAGTGCTTTGGACGTTGTTTGTTCTAAAGTTTATTTTATTTTCTGTCTGTGTAAACAATAAGAAATTATAGGTTAACAGCAAATAGAAAAGAGGAATTATATCCTTAAAAACACAGCAGAATTTAATAAAAATAACAAATGCACATTGGAAAACAACAAAAATAATCACATTGTATGATTTTAACTTCGTTCCAAAATTGGTAATTTTAATCTCTTTTATAATTATTTCTTAGATGTTTTTTACTGTATCGAAATTAATGTACGATACGCCAATTAGAATTTTTTTTTTATAAAAAATTTAGTTTCCTTCCATCAAAAAGTAATAATTTTTAAGTCGGGGTGAAGTAGGTATACGCACGGGTCATAACTATCTTGTTATTGTATAAAGTACTCACCTTTTTTCAACGAAAATAATATTTAAAAACCAAATAACTTTATCACACTTAAAATATTCACATCACAGTTCGAAGAAATACTTATTCCTTTTTATTAAATCAACTTTAAATTATTATGTATTAATAATGTTGGCACTGTATTACTATAATCTACACAATATTACTAATATAAATAAATAAAAAAAAACTAATATTCGCTAGCAATAATCGACGGCACCTATATTTCAAAATTGGAACGCAGAATTATTGGTGTTAGTTTTTTGGAAAAGACAAAGAATGTCGCTTATTTAAAATTCGAACTAAACGACAAAGAATGCAGACGCTTATTTAAAATTCGAACTAAGTAGGTACTTGTGCACGTCTGTCTTACACCGGCAAATGGTACCTTCTACATAATGTGATTTTATTTTAATATTGAAGATGGTATGATCCCCACATTCTTAACTAGTGTTGAGCTGTGTCGATATATTTTTTATATCGATACTTAATTTATTTATTATAAGTTTATCATAACATATTATTATCACGCCTATATTCCCCGAAGGGTAAGCAGAGGCGTACTAACGTACACCTACGGTTCGCCACAGTAGTGTTATTGCTCTTTTACTTTATTTTTGTTTTTTTAAAGACAACACCCGAACTAAAGAGTTTGAGGGAACAAACCCTGTGTTTCGTGGGACTTTACAAGCATACAAATAACTGACACAAAGTACTTCCAGAATAGAAATCAAATATTTGCAGAACACAAAAATATTTGTTTCGGGTGAGAATCGAGCCCACGACACCTAGAGCAGCGGTACTGGTAACCTTAACCGCCAAATGTGTAGGTTTTATGACCTACATTATTAATTGCCGGTTAATGACAAAAGCAGTGATCACCTACACTCTGCGCTGTAGCATGGTGCGGGTGACAGTTCAATAACATTTCGTTTCACTCTTGAAAGTTTCCGCGATTTACAAATTATGACTTAGTATTTCAGCTGTACCACATTCGTAATTATATAAATCAGTAATAACTGTAGTAAATTAAACATAATACATACAATACGTCATTAAAGTTCAAAAAGCTTTTCTCAGATTTCTATATATAAAAAACGAAAATTTTTACTCGGTGTTTTACACATCACATATGAGAGGTAGGGCATAGTGAGCACACAAAGTGGAGCTGCCCGACCGGGGAAGTACCACCGCCTTGCAGAAAATCGTGAAATAATACTGCTTTGAGCTGTGTTGTGTTCCTTACGGTGAGCAAGGTTGCTAGTACTCCGCGAGGAAACGTTGTGTCGACAGTCGTGGGACTTTGACCCTTATACTGCCAACCCAACAATTCCTCTTCGGTTCACAGGGTCGGCAACGCGCAAGTGATACCCCTGGTGTTACAAGCGTCTATAGGCTACGGTAACCGCTTACCATTAGGTGGGCCGTATGCTTCTTTGCCACCTTTAGTGGTATAAAAAAGAGGCTTGCCACATCCTGCGCCTTGAATCTGATTACCCAGAACTTGTGTCTCACTGGTTAGACTGTTTGTACCTAATGTCTCCAAGAATCAACTTCGACCGTGGAGACACGGGTTATTGACTTTGCCGGAATCTCGTACTGTGTCACACGCTAACTCTCCGCTGGTACGGGCACTTACTTTACTTAATGCGCTTCTGACATCATCGAAGGAGTGTGACTTGTTTGCAATAAGATAACTGGATGTGTGTCGTAAATATTTAAGATTATGACGAAGTAAAAATACAACGTGTTACAAAATACCCTATAAAAATATACATACCTAATTAATTATCAAAGCCAAAAATTTGGCAGCTGTCATGTCAGGGAACCAGATTATTTAACAGAAAGGCTACTTATTTTACCTAATATTTGTCTACTTTAGTAAATTTGTATTTTTCATTCATAAATGTTGTTATTTTCCTTTTTTTGGGGTAAGTTATACTTACAGCGTTACTACGGTTCTTAAATATTGTGAATGGACTCTTTATAAGGCCCCATTTAACCTCCTCTCGGCTTTACGGGTAGTTTTGTAACACTCTGTATAAATGGTTCTTGTATCTCATCCACTACATACTTGTACGGAACGCTGAACGTGAACCGTGCAACGTATTGGTTTTATTAATGTAAAGTTATGTGTTTGCCCCTCTCTCTCTCTCTTTGCACTAGCCCTATCCCATTTCATTTGGGGTCGGCTCTCCTCGTCATTCTTCGCCAGGCGTTTTGGTTCTGGGTCGACGAGTCAATCAGTTGGGCTTGCTTCGGGTCATTGTTGACTATCTTAGAGACATCATTGTATGAGTATGCCTGCCTGTAAATAAAATAAATAAATTGGAATGCCAAGTCATTGGCCTCGAAAGCACGAACCTCTGAATTTTCAGAATCATGTGCATATTAATAATTAATATCATTCGCCTAAACGGTGAAGGAAAACATCGTGAGGAAACCCTGTACGCCTGAGAGATTTTCTCAACGATGTGTGAAGTCTACCAACCTGCATTAGGTCAGCCGTGGAGGATTATAAAGTCCTCCACGCTATATGCATCACCAATTAGTTTCAGTTGGGGTCCTTATTTTAAAATAATAAGACCGTGGCGGTCTTTTTTTACTTTTATACAGCAGATAAGTACTTAATAAATTTTCGTAAAATATATAAAATGAAATAAGACAGAATAGATACAAAAGAGGGTGGGATTCTGTCATTTGAAGACCTGATCTAGCTTCTCTCATTCTCAGAGGAGTGTGACATCAGTGGGATGGTTAATGCGTTGATGATGACGATAATACGAAAATGGCCAGGATTTAGATTGGAGTACAGATGTTCTTTTAAAGGATTTAAAGCTTAATTGTGGTGTTGAATGAAAAACAATCTAGAACGTTGAAAAAAACATTGATAACCCCTAAAATAAAAATACATACATATCTTCTTTTTGATAATTATAAACTAACAATAAGGTTACATACAAAAGAGGTCTGATGCCAATTGCTTTTTAAAAAATACTGGTATAAACGCATTTGGTTTGACTGAAACCAGATCTGTATTGAAAAAAAGGTTAGAATGAGGATAATTATTAGAATAATATGATGTGTACCTACTGTCTGCGTTATCAGCAAAAAATCTTGTTATCCTTGATCTTTACGCAGCGAAGATCAGTCAAGTTTAGTATTCTGTTTTGTTAGCTAATAATATGAGGTAGACTACCTAAATAATGGTTGAGATATATAGATAGATAGAGTATGCTATATTGTACATCAAAGGAGAAGTCAGAGTAACAAATATAACGTTACAAGAGTACAATTGGCCTTATCGCTAATCACAATTTCTTACAGACAAACATTGGATGGACAGGAATCTAGAAAAGAAACTGATAACAGGCGGTTGAAGGTGTACTCAGTAATTAAGTCTAAGTATGATATAATTAAATTATAACATAAAGATTTTATTATAAGTAACATATAATAATTATAACGTTCGTTTAGCTACACGACGACTGATGTAAGCGTGCCGTCAGTAAGGACTGGTCAACTCAAAGCTGCTATGTCTCTTTCTTCAAAAGGCCAGTTCAGATTTGCCTACATTGTAAAACACATTATGATAAGTATTGAATACTGTTACTGTCTGGAATTTAACAGATACCACGATTCTCTGTGTTTGTTGCGGCGTTTCTTCTCAGAGGTCATCAGCTGGGAAATGCCGGCACCTTCTAGTATTAATTAAACAAGATCTATTTATAGCAATAAAATATCATGTATCATATAATTACTAGTGTTACGATGATTAACTGAAGTCATATAATTTGTATTACCTACTAACATTACCATATAGAAGGAGAACCGGGTGTTGTGGCGCGATTTGGGAGAGGCCTATGTCCAGCAGTGGACTGCGATAGGCTGATTTGATTACTATATAAGTGCTACGATAATTTACTGAAATCATATAATTTGTATTTTATATGCGAAAAAGACTCTGTCCGTCTGTTACGCTTAAACCGCTGAGCTGAATTTGGTGAAATTTGGTACACAGTTAAATTAGATCTTGAAGAAGGCCTTAAAGCTATCTTTTTTTCTCATAAGCTCCTTTAGGATGCGGGAGAAACCGCGGACAACAGCCATTAGTGTATATATTGTTTTATTCAAGGTAGGTTACTGGTTAGCCAGAAAGCCACATCTATTTTTGTGTTAGTACTACATAGTATACAGGGTGGAAGGGACATCGACGCGCAACGGCTTACCATGACTTCAGTACATGCTTCTGGACCCCCTTGCGTTGGAATTTTTCGTCGGCTTTTTCTTAAACTTTACAACTCGCAAGTGAACTCTAAGGAAACAGCTGACCAGAAGATCTTTCTAGTTAATTTACAATGCTGTTTTTAGTGAAAAAAGTGAATTAATGACTTTTTAATTAAAATTCTTATTGGGTTAGATAGAAATAATGATTTTATACAGTTTAAATGCACATGAATTCGAAAAGTCAGAGGTGCGTGCCTTCACCTCTGACTTTTCGAATTCATGTGCGTATTAATAATTAATTATCACTCGCTTAAACGGTGAAGGAAAACATCGTGAGGAAACCTGCATACCTTAGAGATTTTTCTCGACGGTTTGTGAAGTCTGCCAACCCGCTCTAGGCCAGCATGGTGGACTATAGCCTAATCCCTTTCAATATGAGAGGAAACACGTGCCCAGCAGTGGGTCAGTATATGGGTTGATGATGATGATTTACAAAAAAAAAGTATACAGGTATTATATCCATTGTCTAGTACCCATAGCACAAGCTCTGCTTAGTTTGGGACTAGATGGTGCTGTGTAAAATTGTCCAAGAATATTATTATTATTAGCAACACATTTCTGTCTGTAATTTACTGGTACGTAACGGTAAAATATATAAAACAATTTTTTTATATTGCTTAGATTTACTTTTCCATTGCAATATGTCAGCCAGTGCACACGTTTTTCATAGAAGTTAAAACTCAAACATCATTACAGTAGTAAAGCATGTATTCTATCCATAACAAATCGTTTGAATTTAATCGTGGTAAACGGTGCTGGAGCCAAAATTGTTTATCTGATTATACCTTATGATTAGTTTTTACTTTGTCACTGTTTGTTTACCCTAATTAATATTATAAAAAAGAAAAAGCATATTGATTTCTGACATTTACGCGAATATTATACATTGAAATAAAACTACTTTTTACGGATTTTATCGCGTATATTGATATTATTAATCCCGACGTTTCGGAGCCTTTACAGCGTCCATGGTAACGGGTAGACTGTCTACCCGTGACCATGGACGCATAATATTAAAAAGCATATTAAGCATTAACCTAGACAATACATTATAGTAACTTTAATGTACTTTACTATTTATTGCCTTAAATCCAAAATGGGTTTCTGCTGTACAAAAAAAAAACTATCGATATTAAAATCAACGCTTAAGTCCCAACCCTTTTGCCCTTAATGACTACCTCGCCTAGATATAAGGTTATCATACATTTGTTTACGTTAAAATTAACTGTACCAACCTAATTACATAATCATTAGTGATGTTGATATCCGATTAATCGATTGCGAGTCAAAAGCGTAAATCGATTAATAATCGATTATCTAAATAGTTTTGTAAAGTCCACATTCAAAATTGGCCGAAATTAAGGAAAATGAGTAAAACAATGTTTTATTTTATTATGTAAAATATTGACTTGTAAAAGTGTCTTTAAAAGATCTATTTACAGAAATAAATATAACTTATCATTTATTAAAAAAAATATAAAAATTATAACAAAATTAGACAACACTAGAAACCAAAATTAAATAAAAATATTTCCTCAGTCACTTTCAAGTTTCATTATGTAATGCTATACTCAAAAATCTATCCGTCCACCAACATTTTGAAAATTAATAAATTTTAAAACATAGAGTACATATTATTCACAATTTTTAACAGTCAGTTACAGTGTTATTAGTTAGACAACAGTGAGAAATAACAAACTAAGCTATATATTTCTTCTTAATACACAACATAAATATGTTTGCTGTGTCCCGCAAGAGGCGTAATTCTATTCAAATTGGAGCTGCCCGACTGGTGAAGTACCTCCGTCTTGCAGAAAATCGAAGTAAAATAACACTGCTTTGAGCTGTGTTGTATTCCTTACAGTGAGCAAGATTGCCGCGAGGAAACTTTGTGTAGGCAGTTGGGGGACTTTGACCAATATGCTGCCAACACAACTATTCTTCTTTCGTTTTACAAGGTCGGCAACGCGCAAGTGATACCCCTGGTGTTACAAGCGTCTATAGGCGACGGTAACCGCTTACCATCAGGTGGGCCGTATGCTTGTTTGCCACTTTAGTGGAATAAAAATTTACTAATCATGTTTGAATATCGGTTTGTTCTTAATCAAACCAGTCAGTCATAGGGTAATTCTGACTCCTTTGTAGCGATCTCTACAGTATCTAAGTACCTACAGGTCTTAACAATTAAAACAAATAATATAAGGTTTACATTTTTAATATAAGTACTATAATTTACATATTAATTATTATTACATCGAAGACTTCTTTTAAATGTCGCAAGCCGACCCCTCGATCAAGTCCTGCACCTTACCTCTGAAAAATAAAACAAATATCTATTAAAATAAAACTACTTTTTACGGATTTTATCGCGTATATTGATATTATTAATCCCGACGTTTCGGACCCTTTACAGCGTCCATGGTCACGGGTAGACTGTATACTGTATAATATCTATTAAATTAATATATCATCAAGTCTATAGTACTCCCCGAAAGGAGGAGTTCGTGGTTTAGTAAAAACTAAGCTAATCAACTAATCGCGGTCAGTCTGTGGAACGGTGACCATTCTTATTACATAACAATGTCTTCAAAATTTAGCCTTTTTTATTCTACTAAGGTCAGCATACGGCCCACCTGATGGTGAGCGTTTACCGTAGCCTATAGACGCTTGTAACACCAGGGGTATCACTTGCGCATTGCCAACCCTGTATTAAAAGAGGAATAGTTGGGTTTGCAGTATAAGGGTCAAAGTCCCTCCACTGTCAACACAACGTTTCCTCGCGGAGCACTGACAAACTTGCTCACCGTAAGAAACACAACACAGCTCAAAGTATTGTTATTTTACTTCGATTTTCTGCAAGGCGGAGGTACTTCTCCAGTCAGGTAGCTCCAATTTCAGTGGAATTACTCCAGACGATATCTGTAAAATGACAACTACTTACCACTTTAAGAGAGGTAGGGTAGTGGGAGTAATTCCACTCAAATTGGAGCTGCCCGACTGGGGAAGTACCTCCGCCTTGCAGAAAATCGAAGTAAAATAACACTGCTTTGAGCTGTGTTGCGTTTCTTACGGTGAGCAAGGTTGCCAGTGCTCCACGAGGAAACGTTGTTTTGGCAGTGGGGGGGACTTTGACCCTTATACTGCCCAACTATTCCTCTCTCAATCCAGGGTCGGCAACGCGCAACTGATACTCCTGGTGTTACAAGCGTCTATAGGCTACGGTAACCGCTTACGATCAGGTGGGCCGTATGCTTGTTTGGCAACTTAGAATAAAAAAAAAACCACTCCCTCTTCCCTCTTTCTCTCTCTCTTTCCCATAGATAGGTATTACGAACCTGTACACATAGAAGTTAGGTACAGTCGTGTTCAACGTGCTGTAAATGAAATTGGGTATCTGATTCACCAATACCCACACGTCGTCACCAACCACCTTCAGATCTGAAAATAAAAGTAACAAGAGTAATTAATAACCTGATCAACCGATCTGCAAGGTTAAGCTGCGCTAACCGCGGTCAGTCTGTGGAAGGGTGACCATATTCTTAACAGAGGCGCCCTTATAGTGCCCGTGTGCAATGTAATTATTACCCTAAAGTAAAGTAAAAATGAAATGGGTACAATCAATAAAAGCACACCACAAACTGTCAAATTACCCCAATGGATAGTAAACTCTATTAATTGGAGATTAAATTGAAAATCGATTGAAGAAAGGATGTCACCAAAATCTGCCCAAATGATGTGCCGAGGGTACACTTATTGGAAAAAATACCCTGTATTACGCTGGTTAAAACTCTAGTCATACTTTTTTTATGTTCACTAGGGGATGAGAATTAAATAACTTTAAATTTGAATAAACGCACGCCATTTTAGCACACTTGTATCACTT
The DNA here is from genome assembly GCA_964056405.1 of Acronicta alni. Lineage (NCBI taxonomy): Eukaryota > Metazoa > Arthropoda > Insecta > Lepidoptera > Noctuidae > Acronicta > Acronicta alni. The sequence continues at coordinate 2,231,198 of OZ043943.1, forward strand.
TCATAGTGTTTTTATAGTAAAAACTGTCAACTTGATAGCTATCTACTGTCAGTGTCAGTGTCACCATTTCGGCACATTATTATCAGTTTCATAGTGATTTCATAATAAAAACTGTCAATTTGACAGCTGTCATGTACCTCAGGTACAAATTTGGGCTGAGTTGTATGGACTTTTGATGACCTCCTTTTTCAGTTTTGGATGCCATGATGTGCTGTTGACAGTATTTATAATAACGCCCGTGTACAACGCCCATCCTGTACCATAGGTATAGACACCACTGATTCTTAACACATCGAGACCCCTCCGTGCCTTGGAGAGCACGTAAAGCCGTCGGTCCGGTTGTCATGCGAACACCTATTGTTGAGCTACACGATGACTGATATATACGTGCCATCAGTAAGGACTGGTCAACTCAAAGCTTCTATGGCTCTTTCTTCAAAAGATCCAGTTCAGATTTACCTACATTGTAAAACACTTTACAACAGAAATGTTGTAAAGTGAATTTATTTTGAAAATAGATCAATAGGTTTTAGGCAGGGACCGAAAACCTTTATAAATTACGGTACTGAGGGTTTACTCCCTATCTCCGTCAACGAAGTTACGAGCCGTTCGAAAGTTCTCCGAAACTTCGGAGTCCGATAAAACAAGTTAAATTTTTCGGACGGGTAAAAACACATCGAGAGTAGGGACAACTGTCAAATTGTGTTGTCAACTTGTCATTCATTCTTAGTTCGGGCCCCGAACGAATCATCCATCCGTAGGTGATACGAAGTAGGAAACGCCCGTAACTAAGGTCGAAACTACGGACTTCGTGCTTAGGGAGTAGACCCCCAGGTATCGAAGAATTTAGGTTACCTAAACGCCTAAAGGTAACCGCTATCTGGGAAAAACGTGCAACCTCTCTTTAGGTTGGTTACTCTTTTAATACCGGTTACCTAAAAATGACCTTGGTTGAAAAAGTAATATTTTAAATTTAATCTAAATCTGTAGGTAACACAGGTCGTCGACACACACAGGCGATGCGAGCCCTTTGATGGTATTGATCATACCGGTTTCGGTCCCTGGTTTTAGGTACCTGATATGTATGTTAGTTTTTTGTGACTCTGAGCTGCAATGACCGATATTTTGCTGAGCAGAGGCGCTTTGGTATTCCAGCACATTATGGCATCTTGAGCTATGTTCGCGAACAGCAGGACTTTTGTATCACTGTGGTAGTCATGAGAACCACTCTGAGAAAATGCACCACGCACGCCTTCAAGCTGAAAAGAGCAGAATTTCCTATTATAATCAATCATCAGCATCAACCATATACTGTCCCACTGCTGGGCACGGGTCTCCTCTCAGAATGAGAGGGATTAGGCTATAGTCCACCACGCTGGCCTAGTGCGGGTTGGCAGACTTCACACACCGTCGAGAAAATCTCTCAAGCATGCAGGTTAGCTCACGATGTTTGCCTTCACAATTTTAAGCGAGTGATAATTAATTATTAATACGCACATGATTTCGAAAAGTCAGAGTTGCGTGCTATGGATTCGAATTCGAGACCTTCGACTTGGCAGTCCAATGGTCGTAGGTACCACTAGGCTTTCACTGCTTTTATAATCAATAAATCAAATTAATTTAGTAATGATTTACATTGCGTTTAAAAAAAAAAAGAACATAAACATACATAATAAAAAAAATAATTGTTGTTGAACTATCTCTAATATGGACGAGTTACACAATGACTGATGCATGCGTGCCGTCGGTCGGGACTGGTCTACTCAAAGCCACTGTAGCTCTTTCTTTAAAAGGCCATTTCAGCCATTGCCCTGCATTTTAACACATAATATATTACAATTCTACGTCTGGACTTTGAAAGACACTATGATTCTCGGAGTTTTTTTTCGGTGTTTCTTCTCAGAGGCCGTTAGTTAGGAAATGCCGTATTCATCTATATGTCAAAAATAATGTAATACATTGACTTGTAAAAATGTCTTTAAAAGATCTATTTGCAGAAATAGGTAAATAATATTTCTAAAAATGCAATAATTTCAACAATAACACCATACATAATATCGTTGATACCTTATAATTCTTCTCAATGTCAGCACTTTTATTCTTCAATACGTTGGTGCTTATGGAGAATTCTTGCGTGGAGATGAATGGGTGGTAGTAGGCTGTCCGGCTACCAGTGGTGTCAGGGTCGGAAAGCGCGATGCTGAACAGTCCATCCGTCCAAGTGATGTCTAATTCTTCTGAACAATTTAAAAAAAGGTTTGAAACAACAACTTTTTAAGAGATTTTATCATAATATAATATAACATAACGTAACGTAACTTAACATAATTATGTAGTTACAGACGCCAGCAGCTCAAGCTATCCAAAACTGTCAAATTTTCGCTATTGAATATGAAACTTATGAGGATGAGATTGTTCAGGAGGTGTTAAATAACTGGAACCACTTGGATGTAAAAGTAAAGTATATTGTAAAATAAAGAAACTTAACGTAGGTACACTTTGGCCATAGAAGTATATAAACTAATTCGGTAACAGTAAGGTGCGCGACGGCGGGAAGTGCGGGCGCGGGAGAGATAGGCACGTGTGCGCAGCACACGGTCGGGCGGCGGACTAGCGCTTGCGCGCGGTGCCGTGAACGAAGAGGAACCTAGTCCGTCACTCATTCGTTAGGTATCTTAGCGGCTTATTGCCGCGAGTCGCTCGTATCTGGCGACTAGTGTTGTGGTTTAACCTAATAATTTTGTGTTAAAGTTGAAAATCTATCAAAGAAATTTGATAGATTAGTACTATAATTATATCCTACTAATATTATAAATGTGAAAGTTTGTGAGGATGGATGGATGTTTGTTACTCTTTCACGCTAAAACTACTGAACGGAGTTTGATGAAACTTTACAGTATTATTATTTATACATCCTAATAACATTATAAGCTATAATTAATAACGATATTGAGTTAATTTGCCAAATTACAACGATAATTAAAAGTAACTTTTCCACGCGGACGCGCACATCAAGCTACCACAATCTGTCAAATTTCTTTGATAAATTTTCAACTTTAAATTGGGAATATTTGACAGTTTTGGATAGCCTGCTGGCTTCTGTGCACCCACACTTCGCTGGTATGTTTAGGTCCCGTAATAGGGACAGAGAGAAGGTGGGCCGTATGCTTTGCCACCTTAGTGTTATAAAAAAACGTGTACTAACCTCCAAATGGAAAATTGACAGCTCCGACATCGTGGCTAAAGGTGGAATGACTGAAGCGCCAGCTGGATTGCTGCTTCATGGAGAACACGATGAGACCATCCTGGGCCAGGTCATTTATGTATGCGTAAGCGTCAGCACAGGTACTTGGTGTCACGTCCACTGTAATCGACGTGAGACCTGAAATTAATAAAGTATTGAGTCATCATCATCAACCCATATACTGTCTCACTGCAGTACGGGTCTCCTCGCATATTGAGAGGGATTAGGCTATAGTCCACCACGCTGGCTTACTGCGGGTTGGCAGACTTCACAAACCGTCGAGAAAAATCTTTAAGGTATGCAGGTTTCCTCACGATGTTTTGCTTCACCGTTTAAGCGAGTGATAATTAATTATTAATACGCACATGAATTCGAAAAATCAGAGGTGCGTGCCTTGGCCTTCCACTTGGCAGTCCAATGGTCATACCACTAGGCTATCACTGCTTAAGTATTGAGTCAAGTAGCTTATAATGTCCAGTAAGCACCATCATACCATCTCGCCTGTATTCCCCGAAAGGTTAGGCAGAGGTGTACTAATGTACACCCACATTTATTTTAGGCTAGTTTTCTTTATCAGGGTTCCGTACCCAAAGGGTAAAAACGGGACCCAATTATCTTAGCGAAGGAATTCCTTTGCTTAATAACTTTAAAATCTTAGCATGTAAAATGCTAAAAATACAAAAAGATAGTAGGTGAGGTGGCACCGTTCGACATTGAACTTACTGTAAAGTAAGTTGTGTCGGTTGAGGAGCAAAAATTTGTTTTTCAATAGGTGTCACTGACGTCACCATAAAGCCGTAAATTCAGAATGTGAAGGCAAAATTCGACATGACGCATGACGGGTAGGACTCGCGGTGACTTAGTGGTCATAGCGTCTGGTGTACATACGTAACCAGAAGACGCAGGTTCGGATCCTGCCCGCGGTTGTATTTTTCCTTTGCTTAATAACTTACCTGAAGTAAAACTACTTTTTACGGATTTTATCGCGTATATTGATATTATTAATCCCGACGTTTCGGACCCTTTACAGCGTCCATGGTCACGGGTAGACTGAGGTGGTGGGCGTCTTGATGATATAATTACTGACAGCTACCCTACATTTTTTATTGTTACATGATCAATGACATTTATTACTAATTATTAATTAAAACTAGATGGAGCCGGCATTTCCTAGCTGACGACCTCTGAGAAGAAACGCCGAAAGAAACTCAGAGAATCATGGTCTCTTTTAAAGTAACAATATTCAAAGATCATGTTTTAGTTGTTAAAAAAAGTAGTTTTATTTCAATGTATAATATTCGCGTAAATGTCAGAAATCAATATGTTACCTGAAGTGGTTCCATTGATCAAAAGATCAGACGGGATTTCGTATTTCAAGACTTCTTGTTTCGTTTGTAGATCGTAGACTATGATGTGCGGAGGTTTCTTCTGCTTGAAGTTATCTGTAATCATTATCATAGTCATTGAGTTGGAATTGGGATGGACACGTCTATCTCTTGTCAATTGAGCTGTGGGCTAAACAAAGTACCGGATGGGTCCCACAAATTTAGGAGCGCGGTGAGCTTGACTTTTTCAGGAAGGATTGCCCAAATTTTTATATACTACTAAGGTGGCAAACAATCATACGGCCCACCTGATGGTAAGCGGTTACCGTAGCCTATCGACGCTTGTAACACCGGGGAATACTTGCGTGTTGTCGACCCTGTAAAACGAAAGAGGAATAGTTTGGTTGGCAGTATAAGGGTCAAAGTTCCCCCACAGCCGACACAACCTTTCCTCGCGGAGCACTGATAAATGATATTTATTTCTGCAAATAGATCTTTTAAAGACACTTTTACAAGTCCATATTTTACATATTTTTTAAGCTAGATGGCTCCGGCATTTCCTAGCTGACGACCTCTGAGAAGAACCGCCGAAACAAACACAGAATCATAGTCTCTTATAAAGTCCAGACATAGAATAGCAACAAATATGTGTCTTGCAATGTAGGGCAAAGTCTGAAATGGCTTTTTAAAGAAAGAGCTATAGCGGCTTTTAGTTGACCAGTCCCACTGGCAACCTTGCTCACCGTAAGGAACACAACACAGCTCAAAGCAGTGTTCTTCGATTTTCTGCAACTCTCTAATAGCCTTGAATCTCCATCCTCCAATCCTTTTACACCACTATGTTGGGGCTGAATATTGAGAGAGAAAGAGGGGTAGGGTATAGTGGGAGTAATTCACACAAATTGGAGCTGCCCCACTGGGGAAGTCCGGCCTTGTAGAAAATTGGAGTGAAATAACACTGCTTTGAGCTGTGTTGTGTTCCTTACGGTGAGCAAGGTTGCTAGTGCTGCGCGAGGAAACGTTGTGTTGGGGTGACCCAACTATTCCTCTTTCGTTTTACAGGATCGGCAACGCGCAAGTGATACCACTGGTGTTACAAGCGTCTACGGTAGCTGCTTAGCATCAGGTAGTCCGTTTAAGCTAGTTTGCCACCTTAGCGATATAATAAAGTTATTTCTAACTATTCGCATTATTTGTCCAACGTACGCATATTCCTGAACAAACTTCGAGAGATACACCATTGATGTCGACTTGGTGGAGGATTTTCTCTTACATCGATATTCTACATCTGAATAGTAAACAAAAGAGTTAAGTTTACAGATAGCAAACGAAATATGCATTTTTAGACAGATTTCGACATAAATAATTACGCGCCAAAGGGTTAGGTATATAGCTGCTTACAATACCTACATTTTGACACATATTCATAGTACAATATTACACAATCTTTATCAAAACACAGATTATTAATTAGCTGCCTGTATACCTAACTCTTTTGTTGACCGTACTAACCAGGAATTTCTAGTAGACCAGTATCTACCACCCACAGTCTTCCACAGGCGTCAACTCTGGGTCGGTACACTGAGACCAGGTTATCGATGCTGTCAACACTTGGGTACGGCTTCAGTAGCGGCGAGTGGTCTGAAGTCTTGAGGTCCACATAGTTCAAAGTTGATGGTATACCTGGAACATTTTAACCACTTTAAATAAATAATATTTGGGACATTTTTACACAGCACCATCTAGTCCCAAACTAAGCAGAGCTTGTACTATGGGTACTAGACAATTGATATAATACTTATACTTTTTTTTTGTAAATACATACTTATAACAGTCATAAGAAACACCCAGACAAACATAAATACTCATGTTTTACCCACACAAATATTTGTGTCCTGTGGGAATTGAACCCATGATCAGCAGTCGCACTGGAACCGCAGACGTCGTCAAATAAGAATGAATGAACTAAATCTACTAACATATTAATTCCTAACACTTATGAGAATCCTACTTTCCTATCCTAGTAATATTAATGCGAAAGTTTGTCAGGATGGCCGGATGAATGTTTGTTACACTTTCACGCTAAAACTACTGAACGGATTTTATTTATTTATTTATACTTATTGTACAGAAAAGTGTACAAAGGCGGTCTTAATGCCTTAGGCATTTTCTACCAGACAACCTTACGGTGATGCAGAGACGGTCATGGTAGATGCACCAAAGATTAGAGGTGAGAGGTAAGATGCGAAACCACAAGCAACTATAAAATATTGCTCAAAAAGCATAATCTTACATAAACATTACACAAATATTTATATACATTATATAAATACAGAATACCAATATATACAAATAAATATATACAATAAATAACGTTAAGCGAAAAAGAGAAATCAGTGTCAAGAAGAATCTAATAAGGTTTTGTCCAGCAAGTATTTGCGCACACAGGTTTTGAAGGATAGCCGACTGTTAAGAGAGCATTCCACAGTAGAATAGATTGAATGAAGAAGGTAGAATGTACAAAGTCAGAATGATGAGAGGGACATTGAAGAAGACGGTTATTAGATGATCGAAGTTGTTTATTGTGGATTTTGATGAAACTTTACATTATTATTATTAATACATCAGAATAACATATAGGCTATAACTTATAACGAGTTAGCCAAATTACAACGATAATTAAAAGTAACTTTACCACGCGGACAAAGTCGTGGGCAGAAGCTAGTATTAGATATTGAGAAAACAAGAGAGGTAGGGCATAGTGGGAGTAATTCCACTCAAATTGGAGCTGCCCAACTGGAGAAGTACCTCCGCCTTGCAGAAAATCGAAGTAATATAACACTGCTTTGAGCTTTGTTGTGTTCCTTGCGGTGAGCAAGGGTGCCAGTGCTCCACGAGGAAACGTTGTGATGGCAGTGGGGGAACTTTGACCCTTATACTGCCAACCCAACTATTCCTTTTTCGTTTTACAGGAACGGCAACGTGCAAGTGATACCACTGGTGTTACAAGCGTCTATAGGCTACAGTAACCGCTTACTATCAGGTGGCTCGTCTGCTTGTTTGCTACCTTAGTGGTATATAAAAAAAAATATCCGTACTTCACTACTAAACTGACTCGACTCTAGCTCTGTGCCAAATTCAAAACTGTGATGACGTGCCAGAGAGAGAACGATAGATCCCAATAGGAACGAACGCGTGGCTAAGCCACGCCCTCAAAACTATCAATTTTATTTCGAGGTATCCTTTTAATATTTTTCTTTTCTTTTAAGATTGTTAGTTATTAATATTTAGTGTAAGTTATTTCCTAAAAAGTTTATTCGCGAACACATTTCGTAGAAAAGTGATATAATCATTCGTTTTAAACAAACAGTGTCCATTTTTAGCGTAAAGCTGCTTCACAAAATGTATTGACGGTCGATCGGAACAAATAATCCTGTTGAAGAAGCCATTAACTCACCGTATCGTCTCCTAGGAACAGTTATGAAAACTGTATCTTGATAGACTTCCAGACCAATAGGTATATTGTTGTATTGCGTGAAGTACGATTCCTTTGGAGTGACGACATCCTCATCAAAATATATACTGATTCCGTCGGGTTTCTTCTCTCGATTTTCGTCTTTTATATCTGTAACAAGATAATAATAATTGAAAGTAGTGTGTCGGTTGATGCAAAGTTCATCTAGTGGTAACATCGCATTGCCTATAATTAAAAAAAAGAGTGTCTATGGAGTTTCTTGCCGGTACTTTTCCATAAGACCTACTTTTTGGAACCGTGCAACTAGTTTTGAGTTTTCAAAAGTGCTATTTTAATGGTTTAACTGAAATAAAATATTTGACTTTGACTTTGAGAAATATTGTTTTCCGGTTTGAAGGGCAATGTAGTCAGCGATATTACTATCCTTTTATTAGCGAAGGAAAAATTCGACTGCGGGCAGGTTTCGAACCTGTGTCTTCTGGTTAGGTACACCAGACGCTATGAGCCTTAAGCCACCGCGAGTCCCAGCCACCAGGTTTTTTCACCAAGGAAATTTGCCTTCACATTCTAATTTACGTGTTTATGGTGACGTCAGTGACACGTATTGAAAAGCAAGTTTTTGCTTCCCAACCGACATTGCTTACTTTACAGTTATATTGATGTCTAACATTAACGCGAATATTATACATTGAAATAAAACTACTTTTTATGGATCTCGTTATTATTAGTCTACCCGTGACCATGGACGCTGTTAAGGATCCGACACGTCGGGATTAATAATATCATTATAACGCTATTAAAATCCGTAAAAAGTAGTTTTATTTCAATAATTTACAGTTACCTATAGATATTTTTTTATTTATAGTTGTTTTTTTTTTGCATTTTTCATGCTAAGATTTTAAATTTATTTTACCGAAAGAAAACTAAAACTCAAATCTTTATAATTGCCTTCATGTGTACATAATGTAGGTGTCAATATTAAAAAAAAGTTCCAACATGAAACCCAGTAAGGGCATTGCAACAACAGTTAACCTTAAACTTACATCACTAAATTACAATAATTTTATTCAATATATAATAAGACAAATAGGTGGTACGGATACAAAAATAATTTAAAGATTTCTTAGATCAGATATTATAATGGATATATCAATGTCTGTTAGCATTATTATATTACCTATCATTTTGTATATAGTCAACCGGGGTAATTGTAAACAGAAAATACATGGGGTAACTGGAAATAGTAGCGGCAATACCGGCCCCGTTTCCGATTACCCCTTGCATTTACCTACCTAGTTTTATTATTGTTATATTATAAGTATTAGTATAAATTGTAGTATTTTTATTGTAGTAAATAAATTTTATTATTTTTAATTTAATTTCATTATTTATTATTGTTGTTATTAGATTAATAATTTTATGTCGTGGTATGCATGTATTTGGTATCCAGCTAGGTTTCATTTAAATCTATCTATTTAACGTTTAAATATTCTGTGACTGAATAATAGCATTTTTCTATTAAATATTTTTTTGATTTTATGGTGAATAAACCAAATTTCCGTTCTTGTGTAATATTTTTTGGTAACTTATTAAAGATTTTTACTGCCATATAGTGTGGACTACGGTTAAGCATTTTTATACGGGAAGGTGGAGGATATAGATTATTTTTGTGGCGCGTATTTAAATTGTGGGTATCCTTTACCTTTTCAAAGATGTTGATATTTTTAAAAACAAATGTTCTAATATCCTGTATGTAAATGCAAGGTAAGGTCAGTAGTTTTAACTTCTTAAAGTAAGGTTTACAGCTTTGGGTGTTGTCAATATGGGCCAGTATCCTACCACATTTCTTTTGCAATATAAATAGATCACCCGCATTGACACTGTTTCAACGTTAACATGACGCCGTATTACAGCCACGAATAAGCATATGCATAGTATGCTGATAGTGCCGTCCCTATATTTGTACTTTGTTTTAGTTCAAATAGTAGGGGAATTTGGATGATTTAGATAGTATGTATTCAATGTGATTCTTCCACTTTAAGTGCGAGTCTATATTTATACCAAGTAAATTAAATGATGTTACGGTTTCTATTTGATTGTTATTAAAATTAAGATTTGATTTTAAGGCTAAACTTCGTAATGCGTCTGGTGTACCTAACCAGAAGACGCAGGTTCGAATCCTGCTCACGCTCGCTAAAATAACTTTAAAATCTTAGCATGGAAAATGCAAAAAAAATTCATAAAGATAATTAATTACTATCTGCACAACACCAGGTATCACTTGCGTGTTGCCGACCCTGTAAAACGAAAGAGGAATAATTGGGTGGGCAGTATAAGGGTCAAAATCCCCACTGTCAACACAACGTTTTCTTCGCGGAGCACTGGCAACCTTGCTCACCGTAAGGAACACTACACAGCACAGACAGTGTTATTTCACATCAGTTTTCTGCAAGGCGGTATACTTGCCCAGTTGGGCAGCTTCAATTTGAGTGGAATTACCCTCACTATGGCCCTCTCGACAAAGTTAAATTAGGAAATACTGTTATTGCCTTATCTTTAAAAAAATACGATTTTAACGAAACTGTGTTTTTTTTTTTGTATCTGGTCAATCTTGTTTTGGCATTTATAATTGACATTTAATCGAGGTTATCGCGCCAAAAAATTGACTTTTTCCGTGTAGTGTATATAAACACCAAAGATATTTTAAAAACTTATATCAGAGCGAGTAGGTATTCGGAACATTTTAATATCTATAAAAATGTTGATCCCGATTTCATTTGTTTTTTCTTTCTGTTAAGTTAGTTAGAGCGAATTAGGCAGATCGGCTTATTTCCTATTGGAAACAAGCAATAAACAATGATTTTAATCTATGTAGGTGTGTTTGGGAAACGGTTACCGATACCTTAATGACATATTACGATATATTATATGCTCAATTTTATCGATAAATGCACTTTTATATATTATACTCCTAACCCATGGGAGCCATCTTATTTTAAAATAAGGTATGTTCAATAAAATGCTAATATCTTTCAATTTAAGAGATCTACAGAGGTGCTAATGTCCTTACTGTAAAGATAAGCGTTGAGGCTATGGAATTATTAAACAAATTTTCCTGAATAATAAACAAACAATGTTAAAAATATGTTAAATTACGAAATTTTACACAAAAAATACTTATCGTTTTTGCGTTTTCTACTCTAGCGCAAAAATAATCCTAGTAAGTTGCATATTTTTTTATGTTTAATCAAAAGTATTTGAGACAACCTACATAATGGTATCAAATTGAACATACTGTTGAAGGTATTCAAAAAGGTGTTCAAACTGTTCAATCTGTGGACCGACTTTCAAATAAGATGGCTGCCATTCGCGTGGTGTTGGGTTAGGAGTATATATAAAAGTGCAGTTGTCGATAAAATTGAACATATAATATGCCCTTAAAGTATCGGTAACCCTTTCCCAAACACACTGTATATCGTCAAAAAACACTGAAGCGCATTTTAGACTACGCTATAATATAATAGCATAGCATAGCATATAATAGATCATAGCACTACAATATCGCTCACCATACATTTATTTAGAACACGTTCACACAGCAATAAGGACAACAACAAATCCATATTTTGTTAGTAGAAAACAAGAGACTTAAAAGCTAGTGACATTTTTTATTTTTTTTCATTATTTTAAGCCAATGAGCAGAATCACTCCGCCCGAGCGAGAAATGAAGACGCAACTCAATTCTGGGCTATACGGATATTTTGAAGTTAGTCCGGCTTTTTGGGCTCCTGAATATCCGTATGACAACCCGGTCCGACGGCTTTACACAGAAAGGTTTCAATGTGTTAAGAACGGTAACCCATCCATACACTGACCCTGGCTAGAATTGGTTGATCAGCGTAGTTTTTACTTAGCTCCGAGCTCCTCTTAATACGTACAAACAAAGAAAATGCCAACTCGGCAGTTGTAAAACCTCCTTTAAATATAAAAAACAACATAAAATCAACTTACACTTAACCCCGTTGCAATCATAACCTATTTGCTTCCAAGAAAAAACCTCCAGCATATCACTAAAATGATTATTAACACTATAGTACTGTCCATCACAATAATTTATTAAGAAAAATATGAATATTTTAGATTTAAACATAGTATTGAACACTTCCGTGTCGACAGCGGGCACTTTGATAGCACACTGGAGATAAATGTTTTTGTTTAACAAGAATTTGATTTAATTCTAAAGTCAAGTTTATCCTTAAAGTTTTTTGTTTTGAATATCATGTTGTCATGTATTCAAAACCTGTTGCCTGCGGTTCACCTGCATCACAAACGGTTCTTCGAGACGAAAGGTAAAGCTTATGTCTTTTTCCAAGATCTAACCTATCTTTGTACAAAATTTCATCAAAATAATTAATCTTATATTCTTCTGTATCTTCCACTTTAATACTACGCTTATGTTGTGCATGTCTGTAATTGATGTAAACACTAGTCTATATCTTTGTCTTTAAAATATCAATGTCTGTGTTTATATTGTTGATGTGCCTTGAATAAATAAAATAAAAATAAAAAATCGGTTCAGCGATTTAGGCCTGAAAGCGTTACAGACAGTTACTTTCACATTAATCTACGGTGAGCAACGCTGCCAGTGCTCCGCAAGGAAACGTTGTGTTGACAGTGGGGGGACTTTGACCCTTTTATTGGCCAACCCAACTATTCCTCTTTCGTTTTACAGGGTCCGCAACGCGCAAGTGAGACTCCTGGTGTTGCAAGCGTCTATAGGCTACGGTAACCGCTTACCATCAGGTGGGCTGTAAGGTCGTTTGCCACCTTAGTTGTATAAAAAATAAACTAGTATGGTAACTCTTATAATCGCTTGAGTTTTTAATCTTTAATCTGTACGAGCCTTTATAGAGAACTTGTTTATCAAGTTTGCAATATTATAATTAGGTATTTCTGTATACATGTTAATATTATGCATTAACTTCTTGGCCACATACCTACTGAATGAGATAGTGAGTCATTCTCATGGTTTCATCTCATCATTTTGTCGTATAGTGTCGTATAAACCTCCGCGAGGAAACGTTGAGACGGCAGTTGGGGGGGACTTTGACCCTTATACTGCCAACACAACTATTCCTCTTTCGTTTTACAGGGTCGGCAACGCCTTACCATCAGGTGGGCTGTATGGTTGTTTGCCATCTTTGTGATATAAAAAAAATACATATCCAATAAAAGTTGACCTCTAATGTATAGTCGTTCTGTCCGTCGTCGTCGTTCGCTGTTTGCCAAAGGTCGTTCGCCCCTGTAAGGTTGGACTACAATATAATAAAATATTATTAAAAAATTAATATTTTATTATATTGTCCTAAGCGCGACTGCTACTATAGAGGTCCTGGGTTCGATCCCCAGGTCGAGCAAAATGTAATTGGGTTTTTTTTTTAATTCTCAGTAGCAGCTCGGAGTTTGTATTTGTGCCCAATATTTTGGCAATAGGCTCGCCCCCTATGACATGGGACCTAACATACCGGCGAAATGTGGGTGTACATTAGTACACCTTTGCCTAACCCTTCGGGGAATACAGGCGAGTTATATTATGGTATATATTATTAAAAAAATTGGGACATTTTACACAGCACCGTCTAGTCGCAAATTAAGCAGAGCTTGTACTGTATAATAAACTACCGAAAGGGGATAGAATCGATTTGGCATATCGACCCGCCGCCATTTTGTTTATTTTCGAAATCGCGGCGCGCGATGAAAGTTGTATGTATGGATAGAGGACACATAGACGAACAAAAATTTTCTCCTAGTAGTATGTAATGTACTCTCTTCCAATAAACAGTAATAAAACTTGAGAGGTGTCAAGGGACACCCGGATGGAACGAAGTTCCTTTCATTAAAATTTAAAAATTTAATAATTAAAAATTAAAAAACCTGTATACACTCAACAATTTACAACGCGCGAAATTCAAATATTGTCATTCACTCAATAATTCGAAATTCAAATATTGTTGACAAGCAAAAAGTGTCGTGACAACTTTTCTGACAAGACTTTTCGTGACAAGATTTTTTTCCGTCTAGCCCCCTTTCACAACGCGCGATAAGGAACTTCGTTCCAATAATAATCATCCTGCGAACGATTATTTGGATGCAATCTGACGCCTATAGACACGTAATAAGGAAGTATTCCCATCTTCCAAATTTCAAAATTGACTCACTAGAAAAACGTAGGACCTCAACTGAATTATTGTTTTTATTTAAATTATTACACAACAATATTGATTGCCCAGATCTGCTAGCTAAAATTAAATTTAATACCCCTCACAAATATCCCAGAAAACCAATTACCCTCCTACATCCTCCTTTTCGAAACTCGATTCTGGGTTCTAACTCGCCTATTTCACTTCTAAGTAAGAAGTACAATCACTACAGTAAACAAATAGATATATTTGGCACAACATTTCAATGATTTATTTTATTTTTTATTTTATTTTATTAGGGAAAACAAACAATTGTACATTTTCTTCTTACGTCTAAGTATACAATTAAGTAGGTTAACGTACAATCAACAACGTTTCCACATATTACCAGTATAATTTACTGACATTCAGTATGGATGAAAGGTGGGGCTAAACTTAAAATTATACAAAATTATTAATTAATTGGTTTTGAGTGCAATAACCAATTCTTTTTTAAAAACATTGTGAGACAACGCAAATATGTCTATTTTAACTAAATGTTGGTTATAAATTTAGGAGCCGAGTCCATGATCTTGCTATTGATTGATTATTTATCCATGCAATAATTACCGTTCGATTTAGAGATAGGTCTACCATTGCTTTCTAAGATTTGTAACATTTATTTTCTTGCTTTATGTATGCATTCGTCAAATGTACTAAATAACATTATTAAATTATATTCATGTGGTGTTTACCTATACAGAGTGTTTGGTAGAACGTTGAACATACGAAAATGGTGGTTAGTTGGGGTCATCTGCTACCCACTGGACCCAAATTATTTGACCTTGGCCGCACCGTTTACCGTTACCGAAGAAAAAGTCGAACAACAGCCTTACATCAATCCCAGCGCAACTATAAAAGATAACAATCAAAACAAAAAAGACAAACAAACAAAGAACAATATTACATACGCACAAGCAACAAAATCAAATAACTCAACAGGAATAAAAACTGACATCAAGGATCCAAACAACTTTGTCGAGGTACTAGATGTTATGTTTGACAAATTTCAAAACATAATGAATATTATGTTAGACAACATGATGGATCGTATGATTCTTTCAACTGGTCACAAGCCTTATAAAACACCCCTAAACTTAAGGATAATTACCTGGAACGCCAACGGACTGACAGAACGCAGACAAGAACTTGAACTGTTTTTGAAAACTGAACGAGTCGATGTGGCTATGATCTCAGAAACGCGGTTCACATCAAAAACTAATTTTAGACTACAGAACTTCAAAGTTTATACTACAAATCATCCTTCAGGTAACTCTCATGGAGGAACAGCGGTACTTGTAAGGGAAAACACTAAACACTATCTTCTTGAGGAATACCAAACTGAGAAGATACAGGCTACCTCAATCAGAATCCAAGACAATAAAGTTGAAACAACACTATCTGCAATATATTGCCCACCCAAGCACACTATTACAACAAACGATTTCGCAACATTCTTTAAAACACTGGGTAATAGATACATATGCGGTGGTGATTGGAACGCAAAACATGTGTTTTGGGGTTCTAGATTAACTTCTTCACGAGGACGACAGCTATATGTAGCTATGAAAGATCTCAACCTCTACTGCGCTTCACACGGTGCACCCACTTATTGGCCTACAGACACAAACAAGGTGCCAGACTTGCTTGATTTCTTTATGACAAAAAATATCTCGCAGAGCCAAATAAGTATCGAGGAATGTATTGACCTTTCATCTGACCATACACCGATTATAATCAATGTCCAATGCAAAGCTGTGCAGATAGAGTATCCTCAAAGACTCTATAATCAAGAGACAAACTGGGATAATTACAAGGCCAAAATAACACAATCCATAAACTTAAGCTCACCACTAAATAGTGTAGAAATCGTCGAATCAGCTATTGAGTCATTTGGAAAGCCTATACACCAAGCGATCAAGGACTCAACACCCACAGTAAAGCCGAAAATCACTTGCAATTCATCCTATTCCAAAATGATAAAAAATAAAGTACAAGAAAGACGGCATCTGCGGAAAATATGGCATTCCACAAAATATCCTCAAGACAAAAAAGCCTTCAATAAGGCATCGGAGGATCTTAAATACATGATCTGCCAAGCAAACAACGAGCGCTTTCAAAATCAACTGGCTAATCTAACTCCATATGTGGACACTAACTAATCTCTATGGAAGATAACAAAAAAGCTTAAAAGACCTACAGCACATAAACCACCCATAAAAACCTCGGAAGGTAAGTGGGCCAGAACAGATCTTGAAAAGGCCCTGGTGTACGCCGAGCACTTACAATCTGTGTTCCAACCGCTACCTAGTAAGCACTCTGAACATGACAGAAAGGTTACAGAATATCTCAAAGCACCACTACAAATGTGCATGCCATTACATAGTGTTAGCCCCAGGGAAGTACGAAGAGAAATGCGACTACTAAAGCAACTTCCTCAAAAGGGTGTAATCCAGATTACAGCAATCTTTAATGCCTGTATAAGGCTCCATATCTATCCCGCCCAATGGAAAATGGCGCAGGTTATAATGATACCCAAACCCGGCAAACCACTACACGAAGTTAGTTCGTACAGACCGATAAGCCTTCTCTGTATATTGGGTAAACTACTAGAGAAAATCATATTGAATAGGATGCGCGAGTACTTACCGGCAGTCATACCGCTTCACCAATTTGGCTTCCGAGAGAAGCATGGAACCATCGAACAGATCCATCGTATAATAAACACCATAAGTTGTACGTTGGAGTGCAAACAATTCTGCTCTGCCGTATTCTTAGACATCAGTCAAGCCTTCGACAGAGTGTGGCATGACGGGCTTCTTTTCAAAATCAAACAGTTGCTACCTCACTCTTTCTTTCCAATACTGAGATCTTACCTAGATGAAAGATGCTTTGAGGTGAAACTCAATGATGAAATTGCTCCCTTAAAAGAAACCCTTTCAGGGGTGCCCCAGGGAAGTATATTGGGCCCCGTACTTTACCTTCTATACACTGTTGACCTGCCGACACAAGGAGATACTATAACAGCCACATACGCCGATGACACAGCCATACTATCAGTCCATGAAAACGCAGTAGTAGCATCAGCCAAACTTCAAGCCCACATCTTCGAGATAGAGAAATGGTTAGACAAATGGCGAATTAAAGTCAATCAAAGCAAATCTGTCCACGTCACCTTCACCCTTAGAAAACCAACCAGCCCCCCGATAAAACTCTGCAACAAAGACATTCCCCAACATGATGAAGCTAAATATCTCGGGATGCATCTTGATCGACGGCTAACGTGGAGAAAACACATCTGGGCCAAACGAAAACAGTTGGACATGAAAGTCAGATCTGTATACTGACTGATAGGTCGTAAGTCAAGCCTGTCACATGAAAGCAAAATGTCAATATATAAGACCATATTGAAAGCTATATGGACTTACGGTATACAACTGTGGGGAACAACTAGCAAAAGTAATATTGAAATCCTCGAAAGATTTCAAAGCAAAACGCTAAGAGCCATGCTAAACATACCGTATTACGTGAGCAACAAATACATACACGCGGATTTAAACATCAGGACAGTTAGACAAGAGATTGCTAATTACAGTGAAAGCTATCAAGCCAGAATATCCACTCACGTTAATGAGTTGGCCTCAAAATTACAGGGTACAGGCAGTGTATCACATGACCGATTAAAGCGGCTGATGTCCCCACGCTGACCGCGAGATTTAATTAAAGAATTTGAAGGGAACTCCCATCTATTCTTTCTGCTATTAAAAAACACAAATATCTAAACAAACACCATTTAATTGGCTCATTATGTCAACACAGATTGCCAAGTAGCAGACAAAACACGAAAAAAAAAAAAGAACTTAACTATGTTATGCATTGAGGAGTAACAGAACGCGTGAAAGTTATTGGATTTTATTTTAGTTAGTAAAATCTCAATTGGTCTTGAATGTGATTTTGAATCAATCTTTTTCAAGACTTTATTTTCAACAATCGAGGGCGAGAAAAACTTGCAAGTATGAAAGTATTTGGTACAAAACACCAGAAATAAAAATACTTGCATGGAAAAAATCATATCGTGAAAGCGCGTCCGGTACGCGCTTTTTAAATGCGAATGCTGCCAAATACTTTCAAGTATTTTAATACGTGGTTTTCGACCCTGGTATTTTTACATACTCGTACTTGGAAACCCTGGTATTGAATTATGCAAGTATATCTCATATCTACCGCTAGGCGCTAGCTACGCTTAACTACGCTATTTTGCTTGAGGATTAGGAATTATCAATTAGTGGTGTGCACCGGTTGTCAAAAAAACGGATAATCACCGGTTAGTACCGGAGCCTAATCGGTGATTTTTTCTTAACTACCGGTTATTGGATTGGTAAACATTTCTGAATGAATTTTCGATCGATACCAAGTAGGTAGGTAATTTCTATGCAAATTTTGCAATTTTGGTAAATTTATATTTTATTATTTGTTTGTTTTTTTAATATAGGCAATTTATAATTCATGTAGTATTGTTTATTTTTCTCTTAAACTATACTGATATAACGTATTTTGACTAACCGGAGAATCTCCGGTTATTCAATAAAATCTCCGCATCATCTCCGGGAGCTTAAAATTGCCTCCGGTACACACCTCTAATTTCCATACGTTTCTAAAAGTCGAACCAGAAAGGGTTCAACCTTTTCAAAAATATCAATATCAGGAAATAGGATAAAGCCGTACCCTGCCACAGGTACGTCTCGACAATAAAATATTTCGCCGTAGCTTAAGTGCCGCTCGTGTAACGAAACCATAGCGCGATCTATTTCGATCCCAACGCCATCTATCGAGCCATGAGGTCAACTGAAGTGTATATTGTTACATTTATGTTTTGTTATTTAGTACTAATAGTACTTAACTTATTGTGAGTAGTATATTATAAACGGCTCAATTTACGTAGCTGTTGAGAGTCCTAACAAGAACAGTAGTGAAAAATTTAGAAAATACATGCTCAGTTGGGTTTAATTGGGTTAAAAATGATTTTCATAAGATATGGTGGGTGTGGTTTTGAGTTATGCCATAAAACCACATTTTTTTAATTTTTGTTTAAGAAGGCTGGCAATATAGATTATACATTTCGGTAGGAAAAAACCAAACTTATTACAATTACTAGAATATTTAAATTAAAAATAAATTAAAAAATTTAATATCCCCGATTGAAAAGAAAAAAAAAACAAGCCGTCAAAAACATAGCGAGTTTAACAGTCGAGACAAAAAAAAATAAAATTATTTTTATTTTACACTTTTTCATAATTAAGTATTTGTCGATTTTATAAGAATTTATCACGGCTTTGTTAAACGTTTTGAAAATTTCAGTGAGAATAGTTGCTAACCAATTTTAGATCGTTATAGATCCTAAATGGTCATTCGAAATAAAAAAATATAAAATAAACATAAAGATGATTTTTAAATACCTATTCAATGTAACCCCACTTCATAGTTCGTTAACTTTCATTATTTCTTTCTCACTATTATGGCGCGTGGCACTTTCACGCGTTCTGTTACTCATCAATGCGTTTCCAGTGAAAAGTAAAAACAAAAACAATTCTGTAAAATATTTTAAGACTGAGAGACTTTAAGTAAAATATTTTATACCGGGTGTTACAAAACTGCCCGTAAAGCCGAGGGGAGGTTAAATGGGGTCTTATAACGAGTACATTCACAATATTTAAGAACCGTAGTAACGCTGCATAACATACCCCAAAAAAAGGAAAACAACAACATTTGTGAATGAAATATAGAAAAACTATTAAAGTAGATAATTATTAGGTAAAATAGGTACATAGGCCTTTCTGTTAAATAACCAGATTATTTAACAGAAAGGCC
This sequence comes from Acronicta alni, assembly GCA_964056405.1. Taxonomy (NCBI): domain Eukaryota; kingdom Metazoa; phylum Arthropoda; class Insecta; order Lepidoptera; family Noctuidae; genus Acronicta; species Acronicta alni. Next base: position 2,251,349 of record OZ043943.1, read on the forward strand.
TATCCCTGACATGACAGCTGACAAAATTTTTGGCTTTGTTAATTATATTTTTTACGGGGTATTTTGTAACACGTTGTATAGAAGAACATTATAGTTGATATTTGAGTCTCTATTGAGACTATAAGATTGTTATTTGTACTATCTTTTTGTATTTTTTTTGGCATTTTCCATGCTAAGATTTAAAAAGTTATATATTTAAAAGATACTCCCTTATTACGTGTCTTTAAGCGTCAGATTGCATCCAAAAATAGTCCCCAGGTTGATTCACTACATACTATAAAACAAAGTCGCTTTCTCTGTCCCTCTAACCCTATGTATGCTTAAATCTTTAAAACTACGCATCGGATTTTGATACGGTTTCTTTTTAATAGATAGAGTGATTCAAGAGGAAGGTTTATATGTATAATACATGTATTTTATTAGTACATTGCACTCGTGCGAAGCGGGGGCGGGTCGCTAGTATGGAATATAATAAACCGCGCATCAAAATTACTGATTGAGCAGCAAAATACAGATATCGGTTAGGTTGGGTTAGAACTGTGACCACACAACGCCAGAACCAAATCTGAATGATACCGAATCTGAAGACCAAGAAAGTGTATATAATAACAATACTTTGAGGTGACTATTTTGCTGTGCAAGAAGTATTTTTGCCGTGCAATAAGTATTTTTGCTGTGAAATACGTATTTTTGCTGTGCAATAAGTATTTTTGCTGTGCAATAAGTATTTTTGCTGTGCAATAAGTATTTTTTCTGTGCTATAAGTATTTTTGCTGTGCTATAAGTATTTTTGCTGTGCAATAAGTATTTTTGCTTAGGATTGGGAATTATTTTGTTATACAAAACGAAATTTTTTGTTTTTCAGTTAAATACTAGCCGTTGATTATTATTTTTACTGTTTATTGGAAGAGTTTAGGTACAGAGGCCAGCACATCACGCTAAGTACCACAATCTGTCAAATTTCTTTGATTGATTTTCAACTTTAAAACAAAACAATAAGGTTTATATTCGATTGGGAAAATTTGACAGTTTTGGATAGCTTGAACTGATGGCGTCTGTACATTACATACTACTAGACTACAGACATTTTTTGTTCGTCTATGTTTCCTCTACCCATACATACCACTTTCATTGTGCACCGCGATTTTGCCAATCCCCACTGTTCTCTATCTTCAGCTTTCCGTTTCAGCTCTTGATACGACAGGACCATTTCCTTCACTTGTTCCACAAAACTTCGTCTAGATCTCCCCTTCCTCGTTTTTCTTCAATTTTGCCTTCTAGTAGTCGTCGTGTCGTATCAAGTGGCTAAGAGCTTGTCCAGAAAACCTCGATAACCCGCGTATGAATTCGCGCGATAAAATTCGCGACGAATTCGCCCCTTCTGGACAAGGTCTAAATATCTTTGCTCTCCTATTAACTACGGTTTTTAATATTTGTCTTTTCTCGTCTATAATGTGGTCCTGGAGGAGGACGGAGATCAGTTGGACGGAAATGAAAACAAATGAGGAAGTATTAAGGACTATGCATGTGATAAAAATAAGAGTAAAATATTTTAGAAACTTTATTACTTACTTCGTTTTATCATAGATTTAGTTTTATCTGAGTAGATAAAAGGGGGATTTGGACTATAGTCCACCACGCTAGTCCAATTGGATTGGTGGACGTTTTGCCAGAGCCTCGTTCGTTGTTTAGAAGGGTGCACCACCGCGAGCAGGTGAGGTTGGCATGGGTCCTCTAAAGATGATGTTGATAGGACCCTTTACGCCCGCGACGTAAGTAGCATCCAGCCATGTTTGCAGGGCAAGCATGGCTGGATGTTGCGCAGGATAGAGATTTGGAAGAAGAAAGGGGAGGCTTTTGCCCAGCAGTGGGAAACTAAATAGGCTATAAAAAAAAATTACTTACTTCAGAATTTGCCTTCATCAATATTTTTGATTAAAATCGATTTTTTAACTAAGAATTACATTTTTAAAAAGTGCGATATTGCCAAAGGAATTTCTAATATTTGAAACTCGACGCCATTTGTGAAAGCGAATAAGACGTAAAAGTCTATGACACCAAATGTCAATGTCACTGATTGCGTAGTGTTTGTCTACAACAAACTGTTGGAGGAGTGTTTGGAGAAGTAGGAGTGTTGTTTATTTATTTTATGTATTTTTTATTTTATTGTAGGACTGTTTGCGTTTTGTGATAGACTATGACGTCAAACTAAGCCCGCCAAAATGGTGGATGTTTCAAGTACCCGGTTCGGTTGGTAAAATTCTTTATAGTACTTTTTTGGTGTTGAATATTTTTTCACCATTATAATAGTGATGTAAATAATCGAATAAAAATATATCATGTAGAATTTTTATAATGTTGCCATGGGAAAAATTAAAAGTGCATTTTTTTATTGGGGCTTATTTTAATTTATTGAATATATGAACAGACGTCTGTCAGGTCAACTAATTTATTTTAATGTTTATATTAACAATTATAATTTTTGATCATGCATTGATGTTGTCGTAATGGTCAATTTATATTGAAAGAAATCGAAACAGCACGAAGTTTACATAGCATTTTGAACTTTATCTCGATAGTGTAACGTCCCAATTAGATGTAGCCCAAAAACGTACGTTGTCTTATTCGCGCGCATTTCACGAGTGCTGCTGACGACGTCGATGGAATTTGAGCTTTGAACTTTATCTCCATTGTGTAAAGTCCCAAATTTACCTAAGCAGGAGTTGCATGTTTTCCAGTGAATTCGCGCGCATTCCACGAGTGCTACTGACGACGTTGATGGAATTCGAGAACGTTACGTCCTAGATATAAAGTTCAAAATGCTATGTACAATTTTGTTCCAAATATTCCTTCCGTTCCGGGACAATATTATTATTAATAAGAACGTGTATTTGCTATATATATGAGACAGTATGTACTTTATTGATTTCTGACATTTACGCGAATATTATACATTGAAATAAAACTACTTTTTACGGATTTTATCGTGTATATTGATATTATTAATTTCCGACGTTACAGACCCTTTACAGCGTCCATGGTCACGGGTAGACGCGATAAAATCCGTAAAAAGTAGTTTTATTTCAAGTATGCACTTTTTTTCTGTGTTATTGATCTCCATACAAATTGGCCCTAACTGTAAATATTACATTAAATAATTCTGCTATGCGACATGCCGGTGTCCCTCCAGGTTGCGAAGTATTGTTTGAAAACCGCTGGCTCTGTTCCTTGAGGTATTTTCACGATATGTACCTGTAAAAAAATAACATATGTACAGACGTCAAAAAAATAACTGTCAAATTTTCCCAATGGAACCTTATTGTTTTGTGTTGAAGTTGAAAATCTATGAAAAAAACATACAACATTTCAACAGTCGATGGATATCGATATTACCATAGAACCATACAGGGAAAACCTCAGCAGGGAGACCGTTCCATTTCTTGCAGGTGCGCGGGAGAAAACTGCGCGACGCTCTAACATTCTTGGAGACCCAGGTCTCCAGAGTGTGAGGATGGGCTCTGCTTCTGAGGCGGGTGGTGCGATGATAAAAAGGTGACGGAGGCACCAGTTCATACAGCTCTTGGGAACACTCCCCATAAAACAGACGATAAAACGCGCACAGAGAGCCAACGTCTCTCCGAAGACTGAGGGCGTCTAGGTCGTCCGTGATCGTCGGTGATCCGAACTGCCCGGCGTTGGATGGAGTCAAGAGGGAGGAGTTGGTATTGGGGTGCACCAGCCCAGATATGAGAACAGTACTCCATATGAGGTCGAACTTGTGCGTTGTAAAGCAGAAGCCTATGACCCGGGGTGAAGTACCGCCTCGCTCTATTAAGCACCCCAAGTTTTTTAGAAGCCAACTTGGCTTTACCCTCCAAATGACCCCGAAATTAGACCACGTTCGTAATTTCAATTCGTTCGTGCTATGACAAATGGGGTTTTCTTAGTAGAAAACACGCAGACCTGTGTCTGATGGCAGTTGCTTAAACTCGCAGATCGGTTGATCACTGAAATATTTAAAATACTTACCCATGAAGGGTAGTTCTTGGCACTTAATAACTGCTGTGCTTTCGTCATAGCTTCAGTCTTTTCCTGAAAAAAGAAAGAATTTTTTGTTTTTTTAATTGGGCAATATAATTTTGTATTGAGCATATGACATTGTTCAATTGGCTAGTGCACTGACTTATTTTATAATCCCACCTACCATAATAACATACCATCACGCCTGTATTCCCCGAAGGGTTAGGCAGAGGTGTACTAATGTACACCCACATTTCGCCGGTATGTTTAGGTCCCATGTAATAGGGGGCGGGCCTATTTCCATTAACCGGGCACAAATCCAGACTCCGAGCTGCTACTGAGAATTTCATAGAAAAACCCAATAACACTTTGCTCAATCGCTGCTGGGGATCGAACCCAGGACCTCTAGCGTAGCAGGCACGCTTAGGACCGCTAGACTAAATGAGGCAGTCTGCAATTTTTTGATTTTTTTTATTCTGTTTTTATTTAGGGGCTTCTATTAAAATAACAATATATCAGCCCCCTCGTATCTTTTTACAATATTCACAGTCGAAAAGTTATTCATTAATAAGTACCTGTAATTAAATGGCACAACTTTTTGGTAACTTCCGAATAAGTCTGCAATTTTTTAAAACGTAAATAAAAATAAAAGACAATTTATCAATTTGAACGCTCAAGAAAATGAAACAATTACAAACACTAATCGCGGGAATAAACTTGTCATTAAATGTCTCGTTGTTACGCTGTCAAAATATTTTTTAATCGGCAATTATTATTAGTGCCGTGCCGTGACGAATCAGTCGATGATCGAATTGTTGGGATTCTACTGTATCTTAAAACTTTATTAGTCGATTTTAATATTTTTTCAGTATACAATTTATTAGTCACGCCATAGCTTGAGAACGACTTTACCGATTTCATACATTTTCTTATAGAAAGAAAAATGTACAGAAAATTGGAAATTTTAGGAAAACTGAACGACTATATACTTTTTACCCAGCGCAGACGGTCGCTGGCAAAAATTAGTAACTTAATTATATTTTTCACTAAGCCTGTTATTTTGAATCAATCAAAGAATAATCACTACCCAATTCGGCAATTCAACTTACTTTGTCGGTAGATTGCTTTCCGGTCCAAACGTAGATACTTCCACTGACTGTATCAAGGATATAACTCTCCTGTAGAATGATGAATGTAAATTAAAATACAAAAAAAAAAAATGTTTTGTTTGTGTACGGTCAGGGTCATAAGAACAGTAGCAGTGTCACAAATCTATCGCATCAAAACAAGTCGCACTTACGACCTTTTTTATAACAAAAACTTTGCACATATACACGATCTCGTATATCGCACTCTTTCATCATTATCTAGGTACATGTTTGCATTGAAATCACTCATAAATGTGTGTATACGCGCAGTACCGTGCAAGCGAATATGATCGTTGACAAGCTACTGGACTTATGGCCCCAGACTGTACCTAGCATAGGTCAGCGCCGGACCTAGAATTTTTTCGAGGCGGGGCAAAGTATGTATGGTTTAATTGTGATCTGAACTTATGTGGATATTGGAAGATGTCAATGTCTTTGGAAATGTTGTTATAAGTATTTTTTAATTTGATTTTTATATTGATTTCTGACATTTACGCGAATATTATACATTGAAATAAAACTACTTTTTACGGATTTTATCGCGTTATATTGATATTATTAATCCCGACGTTTCGGACCCTTTACAGCGTCCATGGTTACGGGTAGACTGTAACCCGTCTGTAATATCAATATAACGCGATAAAATCCGTAAAAAGTAGTTTTATTTCAACATTTCCTAAGTTCAGTCGTATCAACTTGAGCTATGGCAATCTTTCTCTGTTTTGATTATTTTACTGGATTAATTATTAATGAAGAAAGAAAGATATTCTGACAGCCACATCACAACTAATGTTCACATTTATTTATTTATCTAATTCTGTAATTGTTTCGCCTACAGTTGTTACACATTTTCATAGTAAGTTAAACATCCGTTGTTTACAATGACAATTGGCAAACACAGCATTCATAAAATCCGTAAAAAGTAGTTTTATTTCAATGTATAATATTCGCGTAAATGTCAGAAATCATTAAGTTAGCAAATGTTGTAATAATCTAAATGAATCATCAAAATTAACCAGTTTAGCCTACTTAGTAATGAGGAAACTTACCTGAGGTTTGAGCTGTTCTTGTCTGAAGGGTTTGGCAAGTGGTGTCACCTTGGGCTTGCCGGTGCTGTCTGATACCTCAGAGAGGACAATCGATTGCTCTTCATTGCGCTCAAAAACCTGGAAGGAGAAGACCAGGGTATACTAAAATACTGGCTTATTAAATCGTTCGTGTGGACTCTGATAGGGATGTTATAAGTTCCTATAATTATAATTATTAATAGTGTAATACCGGTCTTGGATACGATTACGGATATCACTTTTTTATCGTTTCGCCACACTAGGATTTTCTCCTGTATCGTGGGTGCGTTTGCAAACAAAAACTTACACATACACAAACACCCAGACCCGGAACAACTACATGTATGTCATACAAATATTGGTTCCGTGTGGGGATCGAACCCACAACCCGTGGCGCAGAAGTCGATCGCTCAGCGGCTACGCCAAACGTGTCGTCAAATTTCGGATATTTCGGAATATCCGATAGTTTCGGATATTCGGAATATCCGATAGTTTCGGATATTCGGAATATCCGATAGTTTCGGATATTCGGAATATCCGATAGTTTCGGATAAATTCAGATATGGATATTGGATTTTATATCAGATAGTTCCTAATGCGCCATGGTTCACACAGAACTCTAGAAAGGAATAGAATAGTCTTGCGTGGACCGTGGAGGTGGATATGAACAAAGACTTAAACGACACAGAAATGACTGCATTGAAAAGAAAGCGACTAGCGTTAGTACGAACACTTCATGAACATAAAAAAATAGAGATAGGAATTACTCCCTTAGTAGGAGTAATTTCACTCAAATTGGAGCTGCCTGACTGGGGAAGTACCTCCGCCTTGTAGAAAATCAAAGTGAAATAACACTGCTGTTGCCAGTGCTCCACGAGGAAACGTTGTGTTGGCAGCGGGGGGACTTTCACCCTTACTTATACTTAATACAACTTTCGTTTTACTGGGTCGGCAACGCGCAAAGTGATACCCCTGGTGTTATAAGCGTGTGTGGTATAAAAAAAATTACAGATGACACGTTCACAGGATGTGCACTCAAAATATCGGAAATAACATCAAATCTGATTAAAGCCCAAGGTTGATTGGAGATTATAATTGAGAAAAATAAAGATAGTTCCAACAATGCAAATCTTGCGACCTAACGTGTCTCAGCTGTGGTTCATTAGGGCGAAAACCTGTCATAATTTCTCACATTTAGACTCCGCACCTATCCGAGAAAAATATTAAAATTAAATGGATCCGGCAACTGGGACCGCGGATCGAGTTAATTGCGGTCGACGATTGGGACGATTTTTATTTCGAATATCTGTAGTTCGTATGCCTATTTCATTCTGAGGGGATACCCGTTCCCAGCAGTGGGGAAATGGGTGGAAGATGAGGTTTAAATTAAATACAGGGGTCTAGAGAAGAATCAATGTTACCTGATCATCTCCACCAGCGCTCTCCTCTGGCACGATGTCCCTGGTACCAGATCCCAAAGCGGTGAAGAACTTCTGAACGTCGACATCACTTGAGTACTGGTCTGAACAAAAAAAATATACGTATATACAGGCTGTTACAAAACTACCCGTAAAGTCGAAAGGAGCTTAAATGGGGCATTATAACGAGTCCATCATTTGGATTGGATCAAACTCGAGACCTTTGACTTGGCAGTCCAATGGTCATACTGCTAAGTTACGAGTCGGTTCGTGTTAAGTGCTGATATTTTTTGCATGTTATTATTTATTTTTTTATGGCGTAGAAATTGCCTTTCGCATACCACACCGTCCAGGGAGACGTTGTGGTTATGTGGGGTTTGCCCACTAAAAAATCCGCCGTGAGCCTTCTTTCGCTTGGTGGATGGGACACGAGAACTGCTACGCATGACTGACGCGAAGACTGGAAGCCTACCCCAACACAGTTCGTAAAAAGCTCGGAAGATAATGATGAAGAAACATTACGTACCGATGATTTCGACGCGACCCCTGCTATTGTGGTCCTCATCTCTGATCTGGTTGGCCACCGATATGGCCTTCAGTTTCTCCACATTCTTCGCTTTCTCGCCAACGTACACGTAGATATCGCTGCCAAGATCCAGTATGAAGACGTCGCCTTTATTCATTGAAGAGATCAAGGGATCGATCTGGAAAAGAACAAAAAGGTTACACTAATTTGGTTGAAACAGTGATAATTTAGTGATATGAGTGCAAGGTTGTGACTTAGGAGACAAGTGAAACGAGCGAATGCTGAGTAAATACCGAATATATTTAATAATAAGAAACAATATAAGTAATCTATAAGTACTACATAATAGGATTAGTCTATCCACATCTCATCTCTACCGCGAATAGAAAATAAAATAAATGACAATTTTATTTTATTTTAAGTATAAGTCATTTAGACCTGATCCAAGCATAAAATAATTATAATTATTAGATTAAATTGGTTAAATAGACACCGCCTCACGTTAAATTATAATATATTTTGCTTACATTTACTTATCTAAGTATAATTAATTCGGTACATACTTGTTTATAAAATAACTAAACATACTACACAGATACTATCATTGTCATGAAGATACAGGTGGTAAATACATTTTCGTCCTGTTTTTATGTACTAAGTAGGATTTATTATTTTTCATAATTTCCACGTTTGGTGAACATTCTCTAATTACAGTGTATGGACCTGAGTAAATGCTTTGGAACTTATTGCCTGTCTCGTTTTTTAATAAAATTAAATCGTTGGGTTTATACGATACTGGGTTAATGTTATGATCATACCTAATTTTTCTGTTAACCTTGCTAGCAATAAGATTATCTCGCGCCTCTTTTTCTGATGTCTGTATTCTAAATTTTAGTTCTAGAGGATAGTTGTCGAAGTTGTATAAAGGATCAATTTGATTTGAATTTAAATTTGATGGTAAAATACACTTTTTTCCAAAAACAAGCTCAAAGGGAGTAAATTTAGTCTCAGTATGCACTGAAGTGTTATAGGAAAAACACCAAAAGGGAAGCCATGTGCTCCATGCTTCTGGGTGATTTTCAGTTTGAATTCTTAAATAATTACCCAAATGTTTGTGTGAGTTTTCCAATGCACCGATGCTCTGGTGATGGTACGCCGTCGACTGTAATTGACTTATGTGTAAAAGTTTACATACCTCTTTCATAGTAGTAGATATAAATTCTGCTCCCATGTCGGATGCAATAGCACGTGGAATTCCGTATCTGAGAATAAAATTAGTAACAAAATTTCTAGCTACCTCATTTGACGTTTTGGAAAGTAAAGGATACGCTTCTATGTATTTACTTAGTTCACATTGTATTGTCAAAATATATGTGTAATTATTATAATCTTTTTCCAATGGTCCTACTATATCTAAATAAACCTTATCAAATGCTGACGTTGCTGTAGTGGTAATTACCATTGGTTCTTTTGTATGATGTGTCGAATGTTTTTGTTTTTGACATTTGTCACATCTTTTGACAAACTCCGTAACATCCAGTTCTAGACCCGGCCAAAAATAATATTTTTTAATATTGTTTACCATCCGTCTTATGCCCGCGTGGCCACTTGTGGGCAAAAGATGGAAGTCATTTATAATTACACGTTGGTCATCTTTATTATCAATTCTCTTTACATCTCTCAATATACACAATCGTGGTCCGGACCATGTACCTATATTTTGTATCTCTTTTATCATCTTTTCTATAAAAATATGATTATTCTTATTCTTAATGAAATATATTTCTTTTATCTCACATTTTTCGCAAAATTTATTCAGCTCCCTCACAAATTCGCCTGGCGATAGTTGCGATCGGGATGCTGGGTTAATAAAAATTGTATTAATTGATGGTACAAAACAAAAACATTCATTTCCATATTTTATTTCCCTTAAGTCACGATACCGTTTCAGTTCGTTATTAGTAATAAAACGTAATTCCGTGAAATATTTAGGCTTACTTAACATATCCACAACTTTCGGTTGATCAGGCCGATCGTCGTGAGAAATTATAACATCTTGTGCTTGTTTTGCCTTTTGACGTCGCGTCATTACATTAACAACTCTCTCATTCATCTCCTTCAAATCCTCCGATGTAATATACAAACGTGATAGTGCGTCAGCTACAGAATTATTTTCACCTTTCAGATATTCTACTATAAAGTCATACTCCTCCAAAATCATTCTAAATTTCGTTAATCTACTCGAGGGATCGCGCATTCCAAACAAAGCTATGAGCGGTTTATGGTCTGTTTGAACTTTGAACCTACGACCATACAAATACGGTCTAAAATGTTTAACCCCCCAAACAATTGCAAGCAACTCCTTTTCTATTGTTGGATACCTTTTCTCTGCTTTATTCAAGCTCCTACTGGCATATGCCACCGGTCTCCCATCATCATTACACAACACTGCGCCGATAGCATACCCGGATGCGTCAGTTTGCAAAATGAACTGGTTACTTTCTGAAAAATTAGGATATTGTAATACAGGATGAGAAATAATACTCTGTTTTAATAAGTTAAATGACTTTTGACATTCATCGTCCCATTTAAACGTTGCATTTTTCCTACATAAACTATTAAGTGGATAAGCTTTCGCTGCAAAATTTGGAATAAACTTTCTATAATAATTTACGAAAGCTACAAATCGCTTAATTTCGTCAATTTTTGTGGGAACTGGATAGTTCTTTACAACATTTATTTTATTAGGGTCAGGTACAACCCCTTCTGATGACACAATATGCCCCAGAAAGAGCAGCTCTTTTTGTAAGAAATCACATTTTTGTGGATTTAGTTTTAATTTGACTTTACGAAAACGTTCAAAAATATCCTGAAGATTTTTAATATGTGATGGCAAATCTCTACTGAAACAAACCAGATCATCTTGATAGACCAAACACTTTTCATACGTCAAACCTGTCATAGCAATCGTCATCATCCTTGCAAAGGAACTAGGGCTAGTCTTCAGTCCCATGGGCATTCTGGTCATTTGAAATCTTCCCGAATCAAATGCTGTGTACTTACGACTTTCTGCGTCTAAATTAACATTATAGTAACCCTGATATAAATCCAAGTGTGAAAAGTACATGCAACCAGACAAAGAATCTAATATTTCTACAATATTTGGAAGAGGAAATTTATCATCTTGTATAATATTATTCAGTTTCCTATAATCGATGACTAAACGCCATTTTTTATTCCCATTGCTGTCAGACTTCTTTGGTACAAGTAATAACGGACTAGACCATTCACTTTGACATGGTTCTATAATACCTTCTTTTAACAGATTATCAATTTGATTGTTTATTTCACTTTTTAAAGAATGAGGTAATCGATACGGTTTTGAATATAAGGGTTGAGTATCCTGTTTTAATTTAATGGAATGATGATAAATATTTGTAGTCGATAAAGGATCTCCTTCCAAGTAAAATATATCAGAATATTTAGCGCATAAACTTACTATATTATCTTTTTCTTCCTTGTTTAAACGACTCAAGTTTAATTTAGTTAATAGCCGCCTAACTCGGTCTGCGTCCCTACTATTTTTCTCAAATAAACATATATCATATTCTTTTGAACTTTCTATCTCTAGATTTATTTCTGACAATGTGACATCCTTCGTTGTTGTATTTAAAATACGTATTGGTATTTTACCATTGACCGGAACGGCTAAACTACTTGCGACAAAAATTCCCTCACAAATTTCCTTCGTACATACTACACATTCCTCTGTGAAGTTCGTGTTTATATAGTGTATCGACTCTGACCTAGCGGGTAATGTCATTAAATAATCTTTAAACTTAAATAACTTAAAAATAATTTCATTCTCATTATAACGTAACGATAACGTATTATGATTAAAGTCGATAACCGATCCGAACTTGCTTAAAAAGTCCTGTCCTAGAATTCCATGAGCCTTACAAGGCAGTGAATCAAATACATAAAACTTATGGACAATGTTTTGTTCATGTGCCAATAACTGTAAATATACGTATCCAATAGCTTGGACTTTGCCACCAATTCCATTTATGATTATGTTTTCTTTACAAATCGGGATGTTGAGCTGTACCACATGTTTATACTTTAATGCAGATATGGATGCGCCTGTATCAATTAACCAACTAAGTGACTGAATGTTGTTTACATATAATTCTACGAAATAACTACTTTCACTGGCTAAAATATTATAACTTTTAGACACGAAAAAACTCATTTTCGCTTACATCCTGCGTACTTTGCTGTGCGGATGTTCTAGGTTGAGCCTGTACATCGTCGGTTAGTGTACGTACATGTCCCCGAAACAATTTATTACCTCTGTAGTTATTATTAAAAGAGTTACCTCGATATTTTCCTCTAAATCGAACCTGCTGACACTCGGGCCTGCTCAGCTGTGAACCTCGGCCACGGTATTGGTAGCCACGGCTGTATCCACGTTGCTGGAATCCGTGATTATACACACCTCTGTTGTAGCCTCTATGATTGGTTTGCTGGAACGGTACTCTGGAATTGTTTTTATAATAGGTGTTACGCTTCATTGAAAGAATTTGAGCATTTGAGCTTGATGTTGAACTATCCTCATCTACTGCAGCCTGAATAGCGTCCTTGAGACACTCAAATTTCTGGGCAGAAATGATTGTGCTGATCCTGCGATTTCTCAATCCGTCGCTAAATTGTTTTATTGCTTGTTTCTCATTTATTGATTTTAAAATATCATATTTTGTAGAATTTCCCTCAGATTGTGAAATAGTAAGATCGACAAACATTTCAGACAGTTTTTTACCGAAATCATCAATCGTTAAATCGTTTTGTCTTAAGTTGAGCAATTGTTTTTGCAAAGAGTTTGCAGATTTTTGTGGTAATAAAATCCGTCTCATTTCGGTCAATAGCATAGAAATACTGTCATAATTTGACGCAAGCTTTAATTTCGCGCCTTGGGACAACCTGCTTTTTAAAACTAAGTTAATCAACTTGGTATGATGTTTAGTGTCAAGAACTGAACTATAATAGTCAATTCCATCAATTAACTGTCTTGTATTGGCAATTTCATCAGTCATGACAGGTAATAAGTTCAAAGCAACTTTAAGGTCAAAATCCATTTTTACGGTATAACTTAAGGTATCTTTATATTGACAGTGTTAATATTTCTGAATACAAGTTATTAAACTTTTCACAATATTCCGTTATAACATTTTCTTCCTCTACACTTGTCCTCTTAACCTTAGTTATATTTTCTAAATAAGTGTTATATTGATTAATAATTATCTTAGCCTCCTTTAACTTTTTCTCCAAAATATCACCTTGCCTACGAGAAGGGCCAATTTTAACTAAATATTTTCTTACCTCTAATAACTCATCATATAATTTTTTCAAAAATCCTGCCATTAAACGTAATACATATTATTTGCATTACTATTGTAACTTAGGTATAATAAACATTATAAGTACCTCAGTAACTCCACTTTTTACCAAATACTCTTAGATGAAGTCCAATGTCCGTTGTACAGATGCCGAATTTCACCGTTTTCATAACACAAAATAAATCATAAGACCAATTTATGCATATTTTCATCTACTTTAGAAGCACTTTTTATCACTTTTACACTCTGGATTCTTCATTCTTCACCTCGGGATGAATCTGACGTCGCCGCAAGAACGAACCTCTGTTTGCGTTACTCTGAAACTCCTCTCGAATCCATTGCATGTGACATCTCCGGTACATACGAAATGCCAAGTAGATCATGCCAAATCCCACAATTAGCACGAAAATCGTCAGTATTATATTTGTAGAAGTTACATGGAAATTCAAGTCCTCCAAGTTTAATTGATTTCCTCCTGCTGCCGCATTTTGGGCAATTACAACTTCTTTGCTTTGTGGCTTTCCCATTTTTCTTCTTCTTGAATACGAGTATCGCAACTAGTCGTAATTATATTAATTTTAAACATGATTACTTAGTGCACGAACACATTAATGTTTATGAAGCACAGTCCTTATTTGGTAGCTAAGGAATCATATTCACCACGGCGCGTGCGGCACGACAGAGATGGCAGGGTCGCCATGTAAGGTTGTGACTTAGGAGACAAGTGAAACGAGCGAATGCTGAGTAAATACCGAATATATTTAATAATAAGAAACAATATAAGTAATCTATAAGTACTACATAATAGGATTAGTCTATCCACATCTCAGTAAGTCAAAGGTCTCGAGTTTGTATCCAAGTCGAAATAAACGGTGAAGGAAAATATCGCGAGGAAACCTGCATGCCTAAGAGATTTTCTCAACGGCGTTTGAAGTTTGCCAACCTGCATTTAGCGTAGCGGACTATAACAATAACAACTTTAATTGAGATGGCATAGACCCACAGAAAACGTCACGTCTCCAGTCGTCTGGCACAGAGCTCTATTATACCGAATAAGTTAACTGGAATATCTAGTTCCTTCTTTGTCCAATTCAATATTCATTAAAATTTCTTAGTCTGTTACTTATATCCCTTCTGAGTACCGTATACTTTCTGAGTCCGTTTTCACATTCCTCGAAAATTGACAAAACGCTTAAAGGAAATGCCTAATGCTATAATAGCTTCTCATCCAGAAATATATCCAAATTATGCTTAACAACGTAGGCTTTATAAGCATTATAGCTTTTGTGTTTCTTAATTTTTAACATCACTAACGAAATAGTTTCTCCCGTTATAATGTCCTCTTCACATACATCAGTATGGACGTTAGAAATAAACAATGGTACTATAATAGTAGCTTTGAATTTCACGTTGTTCTATAGCTAAATCTCTCTCATTCTGATATGAAACCTGTGTTCAGTGGGACAATATATGGGTTGATGATGACGAGTGTGGTGGAACTGCTGCTACATTGTTTTATACCGCTGCTAAATAATCACGTGCTAATTATTGTGTTCCAGTTTGAAGGGTAATGTAGCCAATGACATTACTGGACATATATGAGACTTAACAACTGAGGTGTCAAGATGACAACGCGACTACCACTGGTGTTGCTGGCGCAGCTAGACAGCTGCGGTTGCCGCTTACTATCAGGTTTTGGGCGATTTTCGCAGTCTAAAATTAATTTGGACTCCATTTCCCGACTATGTTGGAATCGGCTTCTAGCCAGGTGCTGTAGTATATCAGTATTTTCCACGAAGCCCTGACACAGACCTCCACAACCCAATTTCTGGACAATATCGATCCTTAGGATAGACTGGTTGGCAGGATTTTTAGCCTTCTGACTACCACTAACGATTGTAACTAGGTGTTTGTGATTGTAGGATTAAGTGTTGGTATGGCAACCACAACCGTCGGGTTTACGTGCTTTCCAAGGCACAGGTCCCCTTGAAGAGAGAGGTCATCCTTTCACAGACTGACCACGGCTAGGCTTGCAGATCGGTTGCACAGCGTAGTTATTACATGCCCCTGACTGTACCTATGGCAACCAGAACCGATCGATTGTCAGCGATCGCCAATCCGCTTGCCCCGCGTGACGATTATGGGCATATCCCCCCCCCATGAGCAGAGGCGTACATTAAGGGAGGCCTACATCCAACAGTGGACTAATATAGGCTTATGATGATGGCAACCAGAACCGTCGGGTTTACGTGCTCTCCGAGGCACAGTGGTCCTCTTGATGAGAGAGGTCATCCATTCACAGACTAACCACGGCTAGCCTTGCAGATCGGTTGCACAGCGTAGTTATTACATGGCTCTGACTGTACCGAATATTATGTAATATTTTTGAAATCCTCAGGAGTTCATTAATTGCCTTTGTGCCTTTGTGTGTTTTCGAGGGTCTATAAACAGAATATAATATGGGCGATTACCACAGACCTGTCTAGTCCTAATGTTCCTCTTGCCCTTGACCTGGAAGAACCTCTTCTCGCCGGCGGCGTTCGTTACAACGTGGTTGAAGCCTGAAGCATGACCTCCGTTCACGTATTGGATACCTGTATATTGAGAACATTAAATTTATAATACCGGCTATTGAATCTGTCAAATATTTTGTCTGAAATGTCACATTTCAGACTTTTCCTTGCATTTTCACTACTTTAATTGTCTGGACTTTAAAAGAGACTATGATTCTCTATTACGGCGTTTCTTCTCAGACGTCGTCAGTTAGGAAATGTCGGAGCCATCTGGCTTAAACAAATATGTAACTAAAACATTGACTTGTAAAAGTGTCTTTAAAAGATCTATTTGCAAAATAAATATCATTTATCATTTATGGACGTAGAACAATAAACCATGAAGCAAAACAATTAAGCCTATGATGTTACGTAAGCAAATAAGAAGTTGTTTGCTTTGGATTGGTTTGGTTGATTGAACTTCAATTAGGAACGATTAGCTCTTGTTTCCTCAAGGAAGTTAATATTGTGCTAAATGCACAGTGCTAAATGGATCACGTAATGTTTTGGTCTGATGATAGCAAAAAAAAAATAGTTTGCTGGGAAAAATGTTAATTTATTAACAATTTTAAGAATTGCAGTTCATTATTAAAGTTACGGTCATTTAAAAAAGAATACAGTCTGTAGGAAGACCGTTGGGCAGGTTGCAGGTTGCAGATGAATGAAACCTTGCTCCCGTAACCCTAGCAAAAAGTGGCGAGGCAAAACACCCGTGCTGTTTTAATCGGTAAGTCACCCTCTATGAGTGAAATCCAACACACTACGTCGCTTTTTATATAACGCCATCTACCGCACAGTAGCAGCACTTCTAAGCATATAACTAACACAAACCGTTAATAGATGTCGCTAGTCTAACCTGAGGGGAAAATGCTTTTGAACTGTTGGCTTTCCTGGCCCAAAACTTCTCTATGCTGAACTGCTGCGCCGTTGAACTTGTCGTCAAGGCCTACAGTGAGGATGGCAGCGGCACCAGACTCATCCTGTGTAGATTCGCTGCCGATCCAGTAGTAGATATCCCAAGCGAGGTTGCTGCGTTTGTCTGCTGTTGTCTGGGAAAATTAAAAAAGTTATTAATTACATGAAACCTGCACTCTGTCAATTCGCATCAAGCTACCGTGGTTACCTAATAGCCTAATCTCTCTCATTCTGAGAGGAGACCCGTGGCCAGCAGTGGGACAGTATACGGGTTGATGATGATGATGATGATCACATAAATATCGAAGTCCAATGTAATAATTGAGGAGGCACGATGACGCGCGAGTTACACCACTGGTGTTGCTGTCGTCTATAGGCTTAACATCAGGCGGCCGTTCATCATCTTAATTGCAATATGGCGAACTTATTGTCATCTCGATTCAGAGGTACTACAAAGTAATTCTTATCAGGAAACCATAATAACTCTTCAAAGCCACAAACCCACACTCAACAGTGGCGCCACCAGATTGACAAAGGAAGTTTTAGGATGAAAAGAAAAGAATGTAAATAACTTTAGAATGTAGTTTATATTTCTCTTACCTTCAATACGATGTAGGAATCTCCTTTGTGGAATTTCCCGAAGTCTTTTGCAGCTACCAAGACAGGCTCAAAGTCCTACAATAACAGAATAATTTTATATTTATTTAAAAATATATTATTTAAACTACTTCAAAGTATGATCCTAGACTCTTTAGAAAAAACTGCGTAAACTGTTTTGAAGTATGTATTTACTTATTTATTCAATTTAGTATAAATTTAATATATAATTTTATTTAGTGTTTTGTTCTAATTCGCTTGATGGATGAGCTACAAGCATGTACAGAGGTCAGCACATTAAGCTACCACAATCTGTCAGATTGCTTTGTTTCATTTTCAACTTTAATACAAAACGATATGGTTCATATTCAATTGGGAAAATTTGACAGTATTTGCATAGCTTGACCTGCTGGCGTATGTACGATAGGCGCATTCCATTTGTTACGTAAAACATTTAGGGGTGTGGTCAGGAGTCTTGATAGTTCTTTCTTAGGATCACAAAAATGCGCAAAGTTAAGAATACACGATGATTTTGTAGTCGTTTTGGAACCGAAAATTTTAGACTCTATATCAGTAATAGAACCTATTAAGATATAATTTAAATTAAATAAAAATATATTATTTTATTGATTATTAAAAGTAATGTCATATTCGAACAAAAAATGAGAACTCATGATAATTCCACTCAATGTTACGTACTACGATCACTACGATCGATGTCATTCAATGTTACACACACAACACTAAGCGGTAAAACATGCCTAGACACGTTATCCGCCCATTGGATGCGGCGCGGCGCCCGCTGCCTACAATTCACGCACACAGCTGTAATGTATTATGTGCTACCCCTAGTAACAGGCTGCGCGGCGCCGGCGCGGCGGGCGCTCCCGCGCCGTCGCCCGCGCCGCACCCACCCCCGTTAACCGACGCGCACCCGCCGCCAGTTCTGCTGCAACTCGCGCGCGGTAAAGGTTGCATTGTTTACGTTTTACGTAGCCACGCGAAAATGAGTCTTCAGTATGAATATTCGAACGCGGAGTAGTTACTTGACAATGGTTCAGCTGTACACTGTTACTAGTTACAATTTGGAAGGCCAAGCGGTTGTATTCCCGGCCAGAACATTTAAAGGCGCTGCGGCTACGAGGGATTGAAAGTCCTCAAGTACCTTCAACCCCTACCAACTTGGCTGCAACCCAGCGCCTTCTCAATCATGGACAATTCCGTGTGCCGGCTCACGCGCAAGGTCGAGGGCGCCTAAATGACTCGCAGGAGAACGAAGACGCTATTCTGGAGTAGGTACTTCGAGCGGGCTCCGCGGCGAAGCACGAGAATGGCGGCACAAGAATTTAATGTTAGTCAATGCTTTGTATGGAAAACATTAAATAATAATGGCTTAACATCCCTATAAGTTCCGTCGAGCTCACGTCATCAACAACAATGATGCACCGGCAAGAACTGCCCTATGTCAGCTGCCCGGCTCGTTATGTAAGTGTTGTGCGTGCTTACCCAAACAATCAGTTCCGTGATCGATGGATAGGCCACGTCGCGCGGCGGTCCCGTGGCTTGCCCACCACGGAGCCCAGACTTAACACCCCTGGATTTTTCTTGTGGTCGGAAATAAAAAGACTCCTTTATACCCGTGAACATGAAAGTCTTAACGAGTTACGCAGTGCGATAGTGGACGCCTTTGATAAAGTGAAAAGTGATAGGCTAAAAGACAATAGCATAAAACGGGCACGTTTGTGTATTGAACGCGGCAGACTCCATTTCGTGTAGTTGCTTCGGTACAGGGAAGTGTAAACAATTTATAAATAAACTTTTAATAGGTAAGTACTTAGCTATGTACATAAGTTAATTATTTTGTAAATAGCTCAAATTCCAAAAATCCAAACGCCTGAAGTACCTACTCAGTTCATTGGCTCTCTGTTTCTAATTATTGATACCTACAGTAAAATAAAGATAAGTTCAATTCAAATAAAGTATTTCTGCCGGTCCTAAGCCCGTGTAAAGTATGAACGAGAAATTGGAGTAGGTACAATTTACGTAGTTGGCGTGAAAATGTTGATGCGCAGCGGCTGTACGAGCGACTGCTGCGCCTGTCGCGGGTTCGATCCTCGCTCGGAACAAATTTGTATGATCTGTGGGTGAATGTTCTGGGCTTGCGTGTTTGTGTATGTGAAAATTTATGTTTGTAAATGCACCCATGACACAGGAGAAAATCCTAGTGTTGGGCAACGTTTTTTTTCTTAAATAAGAACTACGATAAAACCTACCTACACACAGTCTTATTCTAATTTTTTTAGTAAGAATGTAGGTATTACGTTCGTGTCCCGTATCAGCTGATTCGCTGGGCGCCATACTTGTCCTATTTGAACTGTGATCCTAGGTACCTACCTAACATCAAATTACGTCGCTATCTGCATCGTAATGCAATTTATTTTAATAATAAAATGTACTTGTCTAGCTACTAGCTATTAAATCACGCGTAGTAGATTATTCGGACGGATCATCCGACCGTCCGTCGCTCCCGTTGCTGTAGGTAGGTGACCAGCTGATGAGCTGACTCGTACCGCGCCGCGACGCGCGCCCGCGCCGCCCGCCGCGCATCATTGATAAATGGCAAGCTTGAGACTGAGGCGGTTTAAGAATGAAATATTCGTGCACTACTACGAACAAACTCGAACAAGTGAAATTTTTTTTTGAAATGCCAACTTTTTTATTATTAGCTGTACAGTCAACTTAATATTTTTTATTTGTACTACTAATTATCCTAAGTTACCACGTTGCGGTTCCAAAACGACTATAATTTCACGCTGTATTTACTTTAAAAAAGTCATGGCGAGTGTATGTATTTTGAAATTATTCTACTGCTCAACAGATGGCACTGTTTTCATTTGTTTTATTGTATATCAAAGTCATAGTCAAAGTCAAATGTTTTATTTCAATTAGACCAATAAAGTAGCACTTTTGAAAAGTCAAAACTAGTTGCTAGGTTCCAAAAAGTGGGTCTTATGGAGAAGAACCGGCAAGAAACTCCATAGACACTCTTATTTAAAAACAACATGATTACAATGTTAATTTTGATTTACAAGTTTGATAAGAATAGTTAATGAGAACAATGCAGTTTGATGTGTACCTACTAACACATCAAGGATTGTTAGTTCATCTACTCTGAAATAGATGTCTCTACTTACTAGAGATGGTCTGAGTGTCGATTTTTCTGTATCAATGCATGCATGGCAATGACGAAAAAATATCAATGACAGCAGTAAAAAAATAGCAATGATTTTTATTTGTATAAATTCATCTTCAATTACAAGTGCTGAAATTATCGCGGAACGGTCTAGTGAAATGATTAGGTATTTAGTTATTTTGTAGGTCTTCGATTATCCTCTAAGTTTTATTAATGTTATGACTATTCAGTGACTTAAACAACCGATTCAGGCCTCAGTTGTTAAGTCTCATTGTCCTTGTACTATTGGCTACTATCTTTCAAACCGAAACAATAAGTTCACAAGACCAAAATAATCAACGCCTCAAAATGTTTAACATAAAGTTGTACTGTCACCCGATAGATGGCGTTGTGGCCTCCGTCTAAATCGCGCTATGGTTTCGTTACATACATTTAGTTTGGTTCTCCGTGGAATTAGATTCCAGTAATAATTTAACAACAAATAATATAGAAAAAGTAATCAAAAAGTTTTTGAAATTATCTCTGGTGTAACAACCAAGAGATTATTGTTGTTTCTGTCTGTCCGTCCCTATGTATTAGATATGAGATATACTTGCATAATTCAATACCAGGGTTTCCAAGTACGAGTATGTAAAAAGAAGGTCGAAAACCACGTATAAAATACTTGAAAGTATTTGGCGGCATTCAGTCTAGTTTATAATCGCACCGGTACGCGCTTATTTAGCGAAAGTTGAAAATACTATTACGAATATGATTATGGTATTTGCGAAAAAATACGTGAAGTATTTTTTCTGCAAATACCATTGTGCTCGTTGTTTAAAATACGATATGATTTTTTCCATGCAAGTATTTTTATTTCTGGTGTTTTGTACCAAACACTTTCATACTTGCAAGTTTTTCTCGCCCTCGATTGTTGAAAATACTTTCATAGGAAATCGATCCGTGTTGCCTTATGAATAGGGAGCACAATTGTATTTGCGGAAAAAAATACTTGGAAGTATTTTTTTTGCAAATACGATTTTGCACTTTCTTTGTATGACTGTAAGGATCGATTTTCTATGCAAGTATTCTTAATTCCGGTGTTGTGCCCGGGCCGTCCGGCAAATACTTCATACTCGCAAGTATTTCTCGCCCATACCAGGGCGCCCTTCTTCGATACAAAGCCCTGGTTTTAAAACCTGGTAAAGTAAATACGTCTCAATGTATGCTTAGATCTTTAAAACTACGGTATGGATTTTGTTGCGGTTTTTCTTTATATATAGAGTGATTCAAGAGGAAGTTTATTATGTAATAATACATAAGACAAAAGGGCGTTAAGGGGTCATGCCGAATCTCACCCAATCTCACATGGGGTCTCCGCAAATATCACGTAGTTTACTTTCTCATATTCAAGTAAGTACTACTTACTTGGATTTTCCATACTTCTACGCCAGCTGCGCGGCCAGCATTAGCGAAGGCTGGATGCACTCTTGCCTTGCTTCTAGCATCCTGAAACCAGAAATAAATAACGTGTAATTAGGTATTGTTATAGAAACTCTCTTACTGTCTGGACTTCAAAAGAAACCATGTTTGTTTAAGTTTCTTTCGGTGTTTTTTCTCAGAGGTTAGCTAGGAAATGCCGGCGCCATTGAAGTCCATCCAGTAACTGCGGAACTACAGCCTTTCATGGTGCATTTCACAAATCCCATGGCCATGACTATAGGACAATTGCAGTTTTTAGTCGGTACTAGTACGACATATCTAGAGATGGAACCGATATATTAGTATTCGCTAAAATATTAGTAATATTAGTTGTATTCTTGTATCAGTAATCCAGAGAATTCTGATATGCTAATATTCCATATACACGGTATTCGTAGCATGGCTGTTTCAAATTAGTTGGTTAATATCATTCGTTCAACTCGACGACTGTTATGGTATCATTCATTCAAATACTGTATCGCTAACTTGCCGTTTAGTGCAATTCTGCGTATGGGTTCTTTATTGCACAAGAAATAAGGACTGTTTTGAATTGCATATTTTTTAACATTTTGGCCAGCGGTCGATGTTCTTATTTGGCAGTTTGGATTAATTCATTCGCCTTCCAATGAAACGAATTTTACTACTTCTAATAGGTACTTTTGAACTTTAAATGCTTGATTAATTGACTCTAATAAAGTTAGTTAATATTGTTGTATTTACAGTAATATTTTCATATGAATGTTTGCAAAAATATCAAAATATTGCTTCATACAATTATGGCACGAATATAGTGATATGAATGTATATCCGTAGTAAAATAATATATCAGTAATATTCACATATTAGTAAAGTTAAGATATTAAAGTTATTTAGCGAAGGAAAAATTCGACCGCGGGCAGGATTCGAACCTGCGTCTTCTGGTCAGGTACACCAGACGCTATGACCGCTAAGCCACCGCGAGTCCCACCCGCCATGCGCGTCCTGCCCGCGGTCGAATTTTTCCTTCGCTAAATAACTTTAAAATCTTAGCATGGAAAATGCCAAAAAATACAAAAAGAAAGTTAAGATATTATAATATTACTTGATGAATATATTCATAACAACGAATACTGACAAATATCGGTATTATCCCAATCCCATCTCTAGACATACCCTGCCACCTCCCCGAGTGGCGGAGGATTCATGACGATTTTCCATACCAAAAAAAGCAAATGCCGGCGCCATCTTTTAAAAATAAAAACACTGAGTAGAAATAGTCAAATCAAATCAAATAATTTATTTGCTCGAATATGGTACATCAAAGATCTTAAGGCTTTTTTAAGGTTTATCATATTCTGCCATGTCCGGCGTACAAATATATTTCTAGTGCAACAAACACAGAATTACACTAATAGGTTACTATTACACTATAAACTACGTATGTTTTTATAATCTAACTTATCATCTAGAAATTCCTTAAGACTATAGTAACATACCATCACGTCTTTATTCCCCGAAGGGTTAGGCAGAGGTGTACTAATGTACACACATTTCGGCGGTATGTTTAGGTCCCATGTAATAGGGGGCGAGCCTATTGACATTAACCGGGCACAAATCCAGACTCCGAGCTGCTACTGAGAATTTCATAGAAAAACCCAATAACACTGCTCGACCTGGGGATCGAACACAGGACCTCTAGCGTAGCAGTCGCGCTTAATACCACTAGACTAATGAGATAGTCATCTCTCTATAGTCTATAGTAACACTTATACAGTAATAATTTAAATAGTATTTTTTAAATAATAGATATGGTAGTTGAGTAAGTTGCCCAGGTAAATTAATGAATATTTTAATGCACATACAATGAAAGAAAGAAAGAAAATTTATTCTGACAGGCACAAAACAGGACAAAATACAATTTAACATAACAATTTAATAAATCTTAAAACTAAGGAAGTAGGTACTTTATCCTGTGCGATGTCAGAATAGGTCCCTATCTCAGCACTGTGCTGCAGCAAAAAGCAAATCAAGCTGCAGCGCTGATATTCTGATAGGGCCTGTTTATGAAGCCACGGACAGTATGTATCATTTAAGATTTGAGTATTTCTTTTAAATAATTCTATACTTATTTGGGGTAAGTATAATCTATTTTCATGTCATAGTGGAAATGTATTGATTTTTATTGTGCATACGACGCGATCTAGCTAGTTAGATATATAGTTTCATACGCTTAAAATGGTTTAAGATATTTATTTTCTCAAAAGATTAACAAATCACTTACAGAGAAAATACAATGTTAACTTAGTTCTAAAAATAACATTTGCAGATTAGCGTAGTGTGCAGAATATTAAATTAGAGGAAAGGTACCAATTATGGAATACGTGCCTAATATGGAATACCACAATATTTCTAAAACCAAGCGTCCCAAATAATTCAAGCGGATATGTAGTTGTCCCTCCCTTCTTCTTCCTCTTCTTCTTCTTCTCTCTCTTCCTTCTACCCGCATTCCGTTGAATGCGGGTAGAAGGAAGAAGAAATATTGTGGTATTCCATATTAGGCACGTATTCCATAATTGGTACCTTTCCTCTACTAACGGTGTTAGAGGGTAGTTGCCGAAGAAATGTACCTGCGCCGCTGCAACGAATGTGCGTGTGGTGCGAGAAACAAAGAAAGCACACAGTAGCTAGTTCGAGCGTTTATCATTTGACCGTACACTTTGATAGGTACAGAGGCCTGCACGTCAAGCTACCACAATCTGTCAAAATTCTTTGATTGATTTTCAGCTTTAATGCAAAGCAATAAGGTTCATATTCAATTGGGAAAATTTGACAGTTTTGGATAGCTTGACACAAATATGTATGCGATGAACAAGTGTTTGCATTTGCATGGGTGTTTCCTAGGTATTACAATAAATGGGTGAAAACATACAAGCTCTGTCTAGTTTATTATTTTGATATGTATATACAATACAATAATGTATGTAAATATATGAATTTGAAAAGTTAGGGATTCCTTTAACTTGGCAGTCCAATTGTCATAACACTAGGCTATCATCACTGCTTATATTAATCATCATCAACCCATATACTGTCCCACTGCTGGGCACGGGTCTCCTCTCATATTGAGAGGGATTAGGCTGTAGTCCACCACGCTGGCCTAGTGCGGGTTGGCTTATATTAATAGCCTTGCGTATTATCGTATGACCCAAATTTTTCACCTCCTCATGGGAGAAAAACAAACGTTTATCAGTTATGACGTCATGGGGTGCGACCGGCGCTCATAAAGAGGACGAGGTGACGTCATGAACAATACTATTGATATCAGTCTACCCGTGACCGTTATTTGTTACACATACAACTGCAAGACCAAAGGATACTGTGAGCTCGTTCTGCGTGAATCGGATTGCCAATAATTAACAACTAAAACATGATCATTGAATATTGTTACTTTAAAAGAGACCATGATTCTCTGAGTTTGTTTCGGCGTTTCTTCTCAGAGGTCGTCAGCTAGGAAATGCCGGCTCCATCTAGTTTTAATTAATAATTAGTAATAAATGTCATTGATCATGTAACAATAAAAAAATGTAGGGTAGCTGTCAGTAATTATATCATCAAGACCACCTCAGTCTACCCGTGACCATGGACGCTGTAAAGGGTCCGAAACGTCGGGATTAATAATATCAATATACGCGATAAAATCCGTAAAAAGTAGTTTTATTTCAATGTATAATATTCGCGTAAATGTCAGTGATAATTAATAATAATTAATTATCACTCGCTTAAACGGTGAAGGAAAACATCGTGAGGAAACCTGCATGCCTAAGAGATTTTTCTCGACGGTTTGTGAAGTCTGCCAACCCGCACTAGGCCAGCGTGGTGGACTATAGCCTAATCCCTCTCGATATGAGAGGAGACCCGTGCCCAGCAGTGGGACTGTATATGAGTTGAATATGATAATATTCGCGTAAATGTCAGAAATCAATACTATTGATTCAGTTCTGTATTGGAACTGTCTGTGACTCAAATATCATAGTGTGTTCCCACGAGGGTCAACACGAGAAGCTAAATGATACTTCATCATCAACCCATATACTATCCCACTGCTGGGCACGGGTCTCCTCTCACAGAATGAGAGGGATTAGGCTATAGTCCACCACGGGGGCCTAATGCGGGTTGGCAGTCTTCACTGTTGGTTTCCTCACGATGTTTTCCTTCGCAGTTTAAGCGAGTAATAATTAATTATTAATACTCACATGATTCCGAAAAGTCAGAGGTGCGTGCCTTGGGTTCGAACTCGAGACCTGCGACTTAGCAGTCCAATGGTCATACCACTAGGCTAAACTGCTTTCGATACTTAAATTATATATTGATTTCTGACATTTACGCGGATATTATACATTGAAATAAAACTACTTTTTACGGATTTTATCGCGTATATTGATATTACATTTTTTTTTTAAATGTAGGGTAGCTGTCAGTAATTATATCATCAAGACGCCCACCACCTCAGTCTACCCGTGACCATGGACGCTGTAAAGGGTCCGAAACGTCGAGATTAATAATATCAATATACGCGATAAAATCCGTAAAAAGTAGTTTTATTTCAACTTAAATTATATTTCTGTGAATAGACCTTAAAGACACTTTTACTTTTACAAGTCAATGTTTTACTCTTTTAAGCTAGATGACTCCGGCATTTCCTAACTGACGACCTCTGAGAAGAAACGCCGAAACAAACTCAGAGAATCATAGTCTCTTTTAAAGTCCAGACATAGTATAGTAACAAATATGTGTCTAACAATGTAGGGCAAAGTCTGAAATGGCCTTTTGAAGAAAAAGCCATAGCGGCTTTGAGTAGACCAGTCCCAACTGACGGCACGCATGCATCAGTCATTGTGTAGCTCAACTATTATTTACCGACTATAGTAGTTATAGTACAAGCTATGCTTAGTTTGTGACTAGATAGTTCTGTGTGAAATGTCCCAATTATTTATTTATTTATAGTGGTTTCTAGGTAACAAAACATTGCAAAACACGTATCTTGTACCACTTCGGGGGTTTTGTAGTTCAAAAAATCGTCGCCCCACTAGGATTTCTTCCTTATATCGAAGGTGCGTTTACAAACTCAAATTTTCACTTTAACAAATACCCAGACCTGGAAATAATATTGGAACTGCCCTACTGGGGTAGTACCTCCGCCTTGCAGAAAATCGAAGTGAAATAACACTGCTTTGAGCTGTGATGTGTTCTTTACGGTGAGCAAGGTTGGCAGTGCTCCGCAAGGAAACGTTGTGTTGGCAGTGGGGAGACTTTGACCCTTATACTGCCAACCAACTATTCCTCTTTCGTTTTGCAAGGGCGGCAACGCGCACGTGATACCCCTGGTGTTACAAGCGTCTGTAGGCTACGGTAACCGCTTACCATCAGGTGGGCCGTATGATTGTATAGACGCTTGTAACACCAGGGGTATCACTTGCGCGTTGCCGTCCCTGTAAAACGAAAGAGGAATAGTTGGTTGGCAGTATAAGGGTCAAAGATCCCCACTGCCAACACAACGTTTCCTCGTGGAAAGAGTGGTTTCTGTGTCGCTAGTTGTTAATATAAACTAGTGCTGATTCAAACATCTAGATACTTGTAAACAAGTCTGTGAAATATCTTTGATGTAGGTAATTAAACTAGAATTAATGGTTGCAAGTGTAGGTGTAGTTATATTAACGAACTCTCAATTCCCAAAACACGTGCCTCGTGTTGGAATCTAAAACAAACACATCCGGCTTTTCGAAACAATGTTCTTGATGAATTATCATTTGCTTTTAGCAGTGAAGGAAAACATCGTTAACCTTTTGACGTTTATAGACGTCAAATTAAAACTTGCTCACGACGCCAACGACGGCACCGCACGTCAAAAATACAACTTTTTTTTGTTCAAAATAAATATGTTTTAAATAGTGTTTTTTTAACCTATTATTAGATATTAGAATTTGTCGCTTGGCGTACAGAACACAGCTTTTCGTTATTGACGTGGCGGTCAAAAGGTTTAAGAAATCGGTATGCCTGAGAAATGAGGCTCGATTCCCTGGTCAAGCAAACCATGATTGCAATCCCTACTAATATTATAAATGCGAAAGTAACTCTGTCTGTCTGTTACGCTTTCACGTCTAAATCACTGAACTGATTTTAATGAAATTTGGTACAGAGATAGAGTTGACCTTGAGAAAGAACATAGGATAGTTTTTATCTCGGACTTTTGAAGAGTTCTCTTGGAAACGCGATATAACCGAACTCGACGCGGGCGAAACCGCGGGCGGAAAACTAATTTTTTTATAAAATTCTGAGTAGCGTCGGGTCAGATGGGTTCATACATACCGTTGCATCGCATACATATCGTCAATAACATAATGTAACAAATATCAACCAGCGAGTTGCACAGCATAATATATATTCACGAACTACTGCAGGTAATAATAATATAGTATAGACAGTTACTACATGTTGACGCAACATTACCTAACACGGCAACATATACTAACAACAAATAACTTACTTATTGATTTTTGACATTTACGCGAATATTATACATTGAAATAAAACTACTTTTTACGGATTTTATCGCGTATATTGATATTATTAATCCCGACGTTTCGGACCCTTTACAGCGTCCATGGTCACGGGTAGACTGAGGTGGTGGGCGTCTTGATGATATAATTACTGACAGCTACCCTACATTTTATTATTGTTACATGATCAATGACATTTATTACTAATTATTAATTAAAACTAGATGGAGCCGGCATTTCCTAGCTGACGACCTCTGAGAAGAAACGCCGAAGCAAACACAGAGAATCATGGTCTCTTTTAAAGTAACAATATTCAATGATCATGTTTTAGTTGTTAATTATTGGCAATCCGATTCACGCAGAACGAGCTCACAGTATCCTTTGGTCTTGCAGTTGTATGTGTAACAAATAACTTTTTTTTATAGGATGTTGCCCACTAATACTTGGAAACGTTGCTCCACAAAATGTAACTGCGGTATAGATGAGAAACACCGCAAAAATAAATTTCCATTTTATTGGTTTAAAGATCAAATATATTATGTTAACCGCAAGACATATATATTTTTTAAATGTTGGGTAATATATCTAACGTATTTACGTTGATTATAGAAATTGGATAGTAAAAATATTACGTCTAGTCTGCTTCTTAGTGGGTGTCGTATGAGGCGCCAAAAGATAAATTAGAAGATATCTGATAGTTTATCTTGTCAAAATACTTTAATTTTAAATAGAAAAATGTGCTTCTAGAGGTGTAGGTAGACACTTTATTTACTGGTTTTATAATAAGACACTTGGTCCGTGGATCAAACACGCGCGCCTTATAGTAAAATTTCAAATTGCAATTTATGAGAGTAAATGATAATTGTACATTGTGGTACAAGTGTGTAATGTTGGTGATTACCGCTGAGCCGCCATTGAAACCCGAGCCGTAAGGACGGTAATCATCAATACACTCGTGTATCATACGACGTTTTTCAACACACTTGTGAAGAAACTAACTATAATTTCAACAATGAAAACGAGTTCTGAAAAAATTTTCGCAATGGCGGGAAAACACAGACAGCTGTTTTCCTATGCGCGCGCATCTAACAATGGCGATTAATGGAGATCGGCCATAGACTAAAAGATTGAGGTTTCTTTTTTCTTGGCTTTTCGCGGATAGCGTTTCAGCCAAATGGGGAATTCTAAGTTTTCTTTATTACAGAGAAAACAAAAGTTTTACTTATTAAAAACGTACAAGTTGAAATTATCTATTTAAATACGAAGTTGCATGAAATGAAAAAGCAATAGGTACATTAATTTATTTAATTTTGTACTATAGATTTTTTGTATCGAAACTTTTTTAAGAACAGCAACTCAACCAATAATAATAGCAATGAAAAAGTTACAGTTTGATAACAGGTGTCATTATGTGCTTATTTGCAGTGAAATTAGAGCCATTTTATGAGCAAGTGTGTTGAAAATGATATTTATTTCTGTAAACAGATCTTTTAAAGACACTCTTACAAGTCAATATTTTACATATTTTTTAAGCTAGATGGCTCCGGCATTTCCTAACTGACAACCTCTGAGAAGAAACGCCGAAACAAACTCAGAGAATCATAGTCTCTTTAAAAATCCAGACATAGAATAGTGACAAATATGTGTCTTATAATGTAGGGCATAGTCTGAAATGTCCTTTTGAAGAAAGAGCCATAGCGGCTTTGAGTAGACCAGTCCCAACTGACGGCACGCATGCATCAGTCATTGTATAGCTCAACTATAATTTAGGGAGCTCAACTCAGATCAGAGGAACATTTGCGTAGGCCACTAAAAAGCCTAAATCCAACCAGACTGTTCAAAGCTGAGTGTGTATATTTAGCCTACAGAGTACCTACTCACATTAAAATTTTATCATTATTAAATAATATGAAAAAATATAATGACAGTAGCTATTTCAGTAATGTCTGCTAATATCAAGTTAATATAAATCATTGTTATGTCAGACTTACATGAGAACAATGTGATGTGTACAGTCAACAAAAGAGTTTGGTATACAGGTGGCGAACGAAATCTGCATCTTTACACAGATTGTGATTTAAATAATTACCTGTCAAAGGGTTTGATGTGTAGCAGCTTACAATACCTGCGTTTTGACACATTGCGTAATACATTATTACACAATCTTTAAATACTTTTTTTAAATTTATATTCTATTAATCCAGTCTACTAAACAATTGCCTTACTAAATAATTGCTGTCCCTAAAATATGGTTGCCATCTCCGGGCTAAAATTATAATTTTGTTGAAACTTACCTTGTCTGTGAGGGAGGTTATGCGGCCAGTGATGGGCTGGTCCCTGGTGGCGGTGCGGGGGATGGCTGTCACCGTGGCCGCTATCAGGAGGATGATGGGTAGGACCCTCATGCTGCAACAATATAATATTATTATGGAATATAATAAACCGCGCATCAAAAATACTGATTGAGCGACAAAATTACTGATTGAGCGACAAAATTACTGATTGAGCAGCAAAATACAGATATCGGTTAGGTTAGGTTAGAACTGTGACCACACAACGCCTGTGACCCATAACCAAATCTGAATGTTTTGAGTGTATATAACAATATTTTGAGGTGACTATTTTGCTGCTCAATCAGTAATTTTGTCGCTCAATAAGTATTTTTGCTTAGGATTGTTTTGTTATACAAAACGACATTTTTTGATTGGCAGTTACTAGCCTATTATTATTACACATTGAAATATATTTAAAGAGATATTGAGGTAAGGCTTAGTGGGAGTATTTCCACTCAAATTGGTACTGTCCGATAGGGGATGTCCGGTCAACAAAAGAGTTAGGTATCATCATCAACCCATAAACTGTTCCACTGATGGGCACGGGTCTCCTCTCATATTGAGGGGGATTAGGCTATAGTCCACCACGCTGGCCTAGTGCGGGTTGGCAGACTTCATAAACCATCGAGAAAAATCTCTGAGGCATACAGGTTTCCTCACGATGTTTTCCTTCACCGTTTAAGCGAGTGATAATTAATTATTAATGAATGAATGAATGAATAATTTTATTTCAGACAGGAGTCCACAGGGTTAGTAACAATTTAACTTAAATTCTAGTGTTAATACGCACATGAATTCGAAAAGTCAGAGGTGCGCGCCTTGGGTTCGAACTCGAGACCTTCGTCTTGGCAGTCCAATGGTCATACCACTAGGCTATCACTTAGGAGTTAGGTATACAGGCAGCTAATTAATAATCTGTATTTTGATAAAGATAGTGTAATAATGTATCACACAATGTGTGTCAAAACGTAGGTATTGTTAGCAGCTACATACCTAACCCTTTGTCGCGTAATTATTTATGTCGAAATCTGTATAAAAATGCATATTTCGTTTGCCATCTGTATACTTAACTCTTTTGTTGACTGTACCTCCGTCTTGCAGATAATCGAAGTGAAATAACACTTCTTTGAGCTGTGTTGTGTTTATTACGGTGAGCGAGGTGGCCCGTTGTGTTGCCAGTGGAAGAATTTTGACCCTTATACTGCCAACCCAACTATTCCTCTTTCGTTTTACAGGGTCGTTAACGCGCAAGTGATACCCCTGGTGTTGCAAGCGTTTAGCTTAACCGCTTACCATCAGGTTGGCCGTATACTTATTTCTCATGTTCTTACAATTGCGTATGGGAGGAAGGATTGTATTCTTGGCAGATCTCTCGTTCGTTTGACACTTTAGTGGTATAAAAAAAATGCGGCGTTTATACGGCCCAGTCTGTAGGTACAAGATCCTTAGTTATACTCGCATTTCCTTGTTAGTCAACTAATGTTCAAGGTGAGTTCAGTCTTAGTCACCATAACAATGAGTAACCTTTGTTTGTCATGCGTGAGAATCTGACCAAACGGGACGGTGCATAAGAAATACTCACACATCAACATCATTACAAACAAACTCCGCGAGGAAACTTTCCTCACGATGTTTTCCTTCACCGTTTAAGCGAGTGATAATAATTAATAATTTATTTTATTTTATTCAAATGGTACAGTAACAGACTACAGACTAATACACACTAACTATTCAATAAACACTTTATAACTATACACAGCATTTATTTTATAATATAATAATATTTTTGGGACATTTTTTACACAACACCATCTAGTCCCAAACTAAACAGAGCTTGTACTATGGGTACTAGACAATGGATATAATACTTATATACTTTTTTTTTGTAAATACATACTTATAATACATAAGTAACACCCAGACAAACACAAATACTCATGTATTATCCACACAAATATTTGTGTCTTGTGGGAATCGAACCCACGACCCCATGATCAGCAGTCCGGCACTTGAACCGCTAGACCACAGAGGTCGTCAACATCATTACAAACAAACTCCGCGAGGAAACTTTCCTCACGATGTTTTCCTTCACCATTTAAGCGAGTGATTATTAATTATACGCACATGAATTCAATGATCATGAGACCATGATTCTCTAAGTTTGTTTCAGTGTTTCTTCTCAGAGGTCGTCAGTTAGGAAATGCCGGATTCATCTAGCTTAAAAAAATGTACTAAAAATTTTGAATTGACTTGTAAAAGTGTCTTTAAAAGATCTATTTGCAAAATAAATATCATTTATCACAGACCTTTGAGTTGGCAGTCCAGTTGGTTATATCACTAGGCTATGAAAGCTATTATATATTATACTAGCGGACCCGACACACGTTGTCCTGCATGATATTACAGATAAATAACCTAGATACCGACTGCAGCGCCATCTACCGGGTCCAATTGTGAATCTATACCATCCAGGGCGCCTGCACCCAAACGCATACAAAGAAAAACATTTAAATCGGTCCTGCCGTTTCGGAGGAGTTCAATGACATACACACGTACAGTAGAATTATAAATATGTATATAAATATACGTGCTATGGAGCGCAGTATGTTAGGTGTTAAATGAACAGATCACGTTCGAAACACTACACTGCGCTCCATAACACAAATTATTGACGTGGCTCAAAAGGCTGCCCAACTTAAATGGGACTGGGCAGGACATGTCTGTCGCATGTCCAACGAGCTGTGGGCCCGAAAAGCTCAGGATTGGTGCCCTGAAACAGCGACACGGGGTCGCGGCAGACCACTAAGGAGATGGCGGGACGAACTGGATGTCTTCCTTAAGAACTGGAGAGAAGAAGCACACTATCGCGACCGTTGGAAGGAATGGAGGGAGGCCTTTGCCCAGCAGTGGGACAGCACGGGCTAGTAATAATAATAATATAAATATAGTCAAAGGCAATAAAAAAAAAACAAATTACTTATAACGACCAGTGAGTCAATGCCCTTGCGGACAGATGGCTTAATTGTTACAATTAGATCATTGTACGTGGTTAAGTTAACTAAACGGCCATTTTCCTTATAAAGAATGATATCTAGTTATTTTAATATTCTGTACGTGTATTTGCCACTTATCCTCCTAAACAGCTGGACTGGTTTTGGTGTTTTTTTTTTGTGCAGTCCTTTGATAGTTTGATAGCAGTTCGAGTGCCGGACTGCTGATCATGGGGTCGTGGGTTCGATTCCCACAGGACGCAAATATTTTTGTGGATAAAACATGAGTATTTGTGTTTATCTGGGTGTTTCCTATGTATTATAAGTATGTATTTACAAAAAAAAGTATTATATGTATTATATCCATTGTCTAGTACCCATAGTACAAGCTCTGCTTAGTTTGGGACTAGATGGTGTTGTGTAAAATGTCCCAAAAATATTATTATATTATTGATATAGTTGGTTCAACCAATATTTCAGTGGTGAAGAGGGTTAGTGATTAAAAACAATCTTTCCTACTAATCATACTAATATTATAAATGTGAAAGTTTGTGAGAATGGATGTTGTGTTACTCTTTCACGCTAAAACTATACCATCACGCCTGTATTCCCCGAAGGGTTAGGCAGAGGTGTACTAATGTATACCCACATTTCGCCGGTATGTTTAGGTCCCATGTAATAGGGGGCGAGCCATTAACCGGGCACAATTAATCCGGACTCCGAGCTGCTACTGAGAATTTCATAGAAAAACCCAATAACACTTTGCTCGACCTGGGGATCGAACCCAGGACCTCTAGCGTAGCAGTCGCGCCTAGGACCACTAGACTAATGAGGCAGCTAAAACTATTGAACGGATTTTAATAAAAATAAAAACTTTACACTATTATTGTTTATACATCAAAATAACTTATAGGCTATAATTTATAACGATTTTGAGTTAATTTGACAAATTACAACGACAATTAAAAGTAACTTTTCCACGCGGAAGAACTCGCGGGCATAAGTTAGTGTTTTGAGAAAAAAAAATACAATCTCAGGCAAGGTCCGACTCTGCGTCCCTCGACATCACAAGCAGTGGTCTTGGTAGCTTGTTGGTTAAAGCGTCAGGTGTACTCAACCGGAGGGTCGCAGGTTCAAACCGTCGAATACGAATTTTTCTTTCGCTAAAATTTATATATTTTTTTATACCATACAACACAACGTTTCCTCACGGAGCACTTGCAACCTTGCTCACCGTAAGGAACACAACACAGGTCAAAGTAGTGTTATTTCATTTAGATTTTCTGCAAGGGGGAGTCCCCCAGTCGGGTAGCTCCAATTTGAGTGGAATTACTCCCACTATGCCCTACCTCTCTTCATCTTATATATCTATATAATTACATACCATCACGCCTGTAGGGTTTCCCCGAAGGGTTAGGCAGAGGTGTACTAATGTACACCCACATTTCGCCGGTATATTTTAGGTCCCATGTTATAGGGGGCGAGCCTATTGCCATTAACCGGGCACAAATCCAGACTCCAAGCTGCTACTGAGAATTTCATAGAAAAACCCAATAACACTTTGCTCGATCTGGGGATCATACCCAGGACCTCTAGCGTAGCAATCGCGCTTAGGACCACTAGACTAATGAGGCAGTGATCTATATAATTATGTTTAAAAATGTTTAACAGTGTTAATGCCATGGTTAAGCTGCACCAACCGAGGTCAGTCTGTGGATGCGTGACCATTCTAAACACATCGAGACTCCTCCGTGTCTCGGAGAGCACGTAAAGCCGTTGGTCCCGGTTGTTATACGAAGGCCTCAGAAGCTCAAAAAGCCTGACAACCAGAATCGATATTCTGGTTGTCAATACCGATGTATTGCTCAGAAATTGGGTTACGAAGGTCTGATGGCAGTCGCTTCGTGTAAAATACTGATATTCAGCCACATCTGGTTACACTGGAAGCCGACCCCATATACAGGGTGATACAAAACTACCCGTAAAGCCGAAAGGAGGTTAAATGGGGCCTTATAACGAGTCCATTCACAATATTTAAGAACCGTAGTAACGCTGTATAACATACCCCAAAAAAAGGAAAACGACAACATTTATGAATGAAAAATAGCAATACTTTTAAAGTAGACAATTATTAGGTAAAATTGGTACTTAGGCATTTCTGTTAAATAATCTGGTCCCCTGACATGACAGCTGACAAAAGTTTTGGCTTTGAAAATTAATTATATTTTTTACGGGGTATTTTGTAACACGTTCTAGATTTGAAGAGTGCTCGGAGGATTTAATGATCTTAGATGCACACGGTTCTCTGTTTATTCCAAATTCAAATAAATAAATAAATATGTTGGGACATTTTACACAGCACCATCTAGTCCCAAACTAATCAGAGCTTGTACTATGGGTACTAGACAATGGATAATATAATACTTATACACTTTTTTTTTGTAAATACATACTTACAATACATAAGAAACACCCAGACAAACACAAATACTTAAATGTTCATCACATAAATATTTGTGTCCTGTGGGAATCGAACCCACGACCTTATGATCAGCAGTCCGGCTCGAACCACTAGACCACAGAGGTCGTCAAATAAACAAAATGGCGGGAAACATAATTTCGTAGTAAAGCTTTATCGAAAGAAGCCAAAGGTCAGTGTTGCTTCTAGTTAAAATGGCGATAAAATCTTTTGAAATAAACAACAGATAAAACTAAAGCAAGTCGATTACCTCATATTTAAACCAGTTATAAAATTAAAGTTATTTAACGAAGGAAAAATTCGAACGCGGGCAGGATCTATGCAGAGCTATGACCACTAAGCCACCTCGAGTTCCACACGTCGATATTTGAATTCATATTCAGAATTTACGTCTTTATGGCGACGTCAGTACGACCTATTGAAAAGCAAGTTTTTTGGCCAATAGTTAATAGCCATAGGCGGCCACAAATCTAAACTTACTGCTACTGAGAAATTCATCGAAAATCCCAGTAACACTACTTATTTGGTTAGGCCTTTCTGTTAAATAATCTGGTTCCCTGACATGACAGCTGACAAAATTTTTGGCTTCGGTAATTAATTAGGTAGGTATAATTTTTACGGGGTATTTTGTAACACGTTGTTTATGTATGTACCATTTATTTTTATATATTAAATCGGCAAGTATCTACTAATATAATTTATTCAGTCCTTCGTTACATTGTTAACTTAAATTAAATTAAGTTTACGTTACAAGTATTTCGTAACAAATTAAAATTTACTTTGTGTAATTAGACGGTGACCCCCAAACTAGACCCAGTTTGTATCTTAGGAGTCAGAGTTGCTGCAGATATATTTACGTAAAAACAGTCACAAATCAATGAGTGGACTGTGTATTTTACAGTAAGATCTAACATTTTCAAAATAAATGAAGTAATAAATCTAAGTAAGTATAAAAACATTTAAAAATTTGAAATTAGGTACAGACGCCAGCGTCAAGCTATCCAAAACTGTCAAATTTTCCCAATTGAATATGAACCTTATTACTTTGTATTAAACTAGAAAATCAATCAAAGAAATTTGTCAGATTGTGGTTGGTAGCTTGATGTGCTGGCCTCTGTACTTATTTTTATTATTATAATTATTATTGTTATAAGTGAACACCACTGCCAAAACAATTCCTCGATTGTGAAATGGCGAATAAAAGAAGAATAGAAAACCTTTTACTGTAACTCACTTTATCTTTATCTATTGATAGTCTCAATCATTTTGTTCTTAATCGACACGGCAATTGAAAAAGTTATCTAAGTATCGTTTATTTTTTATATAAGTAGGTACGTACCTATCTAATTAGTAAAAATAATAATTCCAAAGAGTTTCTATACTTAGGTATAAAAAAGAACAAGATAAAATTATTGTTTTTCAAAAAAAGAACATCCATGTAAGTACCAAAATATAATTTTAATTAATTTCTACTGAGAAAAAAAACACGCACCACTAGCATAAATTTGAAAAAAGAACACCGTCATTATGAATCTGAATAGCTAGCTATGTAAAGTTCCTTTCTATTTCTATTACGTAATAAAAAAAACAAACAAACATTCTCTAAATAATGTAGATTAACGTTCACTTAATTTAATTCCAACAAAAAAGGTTTACTTACGTTTATAAAAAAGAACTACTGTTAATTCACTATATCACGCATGCGCAGTGAGACCGCGCGATGACAACTGACAGATTGACCTAAGATGGCGGTCAAGTAACACTGGTTTTATACGAACTGGATTTGATAGTATTACAATGGCTTGCGGGTTCGCTTGCTCATAATAGTTGTTATTTTCCATCATGTTTTTACAGTTTATTAATTGTTATGTGGAATTCACGTTTTTCACATTTACTATCGTAAGTTTTAAATGAATTGTAAAATAAGGGAAGTAAGAATAGAAATCTGGAGATTGATAATCAGCTACTACTTACCTTAATATTTTTTGGCAACGCCCGTGCCTCGATGAGCAAGTAAGACCGTCCCTGTTGTCATACGAATAGAAGCCTGAGAAACCTGTCAACCCGATATTGGTATTGCGTAGAAATTGCGTTACGGAGGTTTGATTGATGAAATTCCTTCGTGTAAAATAGGTACAATCAGCCACATGTTTAGGCTGGAAGCTGATCACAACATAGTTATTGATTTCTGACATTTACGCGAACATTGAAATAAAACTACTTTTTACGGATTTTATCGCGTTATATTGATATTATTGATATGGGATTAATAATATCAATATAACGCGATAAAATCCGTAAAAAGTAGTTTTATTTCAACACAACATATTTGTTAAAAGGGTAGGAGGAAAATACATCCATCATCATGCGTGCGTAACCCCATAGTTCTTGTCAAGGGGGTCTGAAGATTGTAGCTAAATATAGCGAGACCGAGACCGAACCTGTAAAACGAAAGAGGAATAGTTTGTTAGCAATATAAGGGTCAAAGTCCCCCCACTGCTGATCCTACAACGTTTCCACGCGGAACACTGCGGTTTTTAGTACGGTACGACTCCGAAATACCCAGGAACCCAGGTGGTATGAGGATATGCCGTCATATTATTACATTAAAGTTAAATTTTGTCCTACAAAAAATTACAGAATACCTACTTATTATATCAAGGTTGCCTGGAAGAAATCGCTGATCGCGATAAGGCCGCTTATTGTATTTTTTTTTGTTATATAAATATGATAATTTGATACATTGGTGTACAATAAATAATAATAAGTATATTATTATTATATTATACTTTAAATTAATTACGTACTTAAATATATTATTAATCAACAAACAAATTCTTTAACCCCACAATTTAACATCAATATGAGTATTATAATTATTATTGTAAACACTACCAAGAATGATTAATTTAACGCTGCGGTTTAAACCGAAGTAATTTAATTGTTGACAATTTTAATAAAATACCTATTATCATTTGGTGAACCATCTGTTACTAGTCATTAATGCACTAGTTTCTCGCCCCGGATTCGTTTGTATCTTTAACTTTTATTTTTTATATTATTAAGTATGTATTATAAGTAGGTATGTATTTACAAAAAAAAAGTATATAAGTATTATATCCATTGTCTAGTACCCATAGTACGGTCAACAAAAGAGTTAGGTGTACAGGTAGCTAATTAATAATCTGTGTTTTGAATGAAAACGTCATCCATACGGTAGCCGAATGAACGGGTAACCCTTTCAATTGAATTAACTCATAAAGGGGGTTGTACGGTCCCTGTTTTGATAAAGATAGTATAATAATGTATCACGCAATATGTGCCAAAACGTAGGTATTGTAAGTAGCTACATACCTAACCCTTTGGCGCGTAATTATTTATGTCGAAATCTGTATAAAAATGCATAATTCGTTTGCTATCTGTATACTTAACACTTTTGTTGATTGTACTAGCTCTGCTTAGTTTGGGACTAAATGGTGTTTTGTAAAATGTCCCAAAAATATTTATTTATTAATTAATACGCGAAGGGAATCTTTGTAGACGCTAGCAGGTCAAGCTATGTAATCTATAAAATTTCTGTGATAGATTTTCAACTTTGGCACAAAACTGTATGATTTTATTGACTTGGGAAAATTTGTGAATTTTGGATAGCTTGACCGGTTGGCGTCTGTACAGTCAACAAAAGAGTTTAGTATACAGGTAGCGAACGAAATCTGCATCTTTACACAGATTGTGATTGAAATAATTACCCGTCAAAGGGTTTGTTGTTTGCAGCTTGCAAGGCCTGCGTTTTGACACATATTGCGTGACACATTATTACTTACACAATCTATAACAAAACACAGATGTTTAATTAGCTGCCTGTATACTTAACTCTTTTGTCGACCGTACCTACATAAGGGATTATGTAGGTACGGTTGATAGCGGTTGTTAACAGTGACATTACTGAAGTTTCTACTTAAACATTAATCATCATCATCATCAACCCATATACTGTCCCACTGCTGGGCACGAGTCTCCTCTCATATTGAGGGGCATTAGGCTATAGTCCACCAAGCTGGCCTAGTGCGGGTTGGCAGACTTCACAAACCGTCGAGAAAAATCTCTTAGGTATGCAGGTTTCCTCACGATGTTTTCCTTCACCGTTTAAGCGAGTGATAATTAATTAATTAACATTAATGTTTCATATCATTGCTTGGTTGACCAAGTGGCGCATAAAAGCAAGCGCCCAGAAGTCTCACCACATCACATTTACCCTAAGACGTGAAACTTGTCCTCCGGTCAACCTAGGCTCCGACGCACTGCCGCAATCAACCTGCGTTAAATATATTGGATTTCACCTGGACCGTAGGATGACATGGAAAGACCATATAAAAACGAAGCGCAACGAAATTAACTTAAGATTTAAAAACCTACTCTGGCTCCTTGGTAGACAGTCTGCCTTGTCCCTATCCAATAAACTAAGGGTATATAGCTCCATCTTAAAACCTATGTGGACATATGGAATCCAACTATGGTCGACAGCCAGCAAATCGAACATTATGTGCCTCCAGAGAGCACAAAACAGTATTCTAAGGGTACTGTCACCGGCGCCCTGGTATGCACGCAATTCGGAAATCCATGAGTACCTGGAAATCCCAACAAT
The DNA here is from genome assembly GCA_964056405.1 of Acronicta alni. Classification (NCBI taxonomy): domain Eukaryota; kingdom Metazoa; phylum Arthropoda; class Insecta; order Lepidoptera; family Noctuidae; genus Acronicta; species Acronicta alni. Next base: position 2,292,625 of record OZ043943.1, read on the forward strand.
CTTGGACGAAGCAAAACATTACACAGCCAACTACACGGACCGTTTGAAAACTCACCCAAACCCGTTATCCAGTATGCTCTTACAGCCAAATCAGATTAGAAGACTTAAGAGAGCCGATGTGCTGTTAAACTAAGGGGAGATGGAGCAGTGGCTCTACCTCACCAAACCCCAACCTCTTGCAACTCACCTGATTATAGTCTAAACGACTGATCGCAGGTTTCAAATATGAAAAAAAAAAAAAAAAAAAATATCATTTAATATTTTTTAAATTAAATAATAAAAAAGTACTTAAATGTAAATGTGAGTACTTTGTAGACTTAATATAAATACCTACTCAGCTTTGAACGGTCTGGTAGCTTTGAGTTTTTTTTATGTGGCGCAAATGTTTCGCTGACAAAAAAATTATATAGGTACTAATGCTTCAATCTATTATTTAATTTGCGTCTAAACCGACAAACATTACTTACGATAGTTTTGTATATTATTAAGGTCAAAGTGTATCAACGCTCACTGAACAGTGCTATTCTGCAAAAAATAAATCAATTTACTGTTTTTTTTAAGGGAAAGGGGCCAAAGGGGGCAAACGAGCAAACATTTTGCAATGCAGGTTTTACCATCCCAGACGAATTCAGCAGCCGGGCAAACCACCTTGAGTCCCTGAATACATCTTTTCTTTTTTCTTTTTATTATACTAGATTAATTAATAGTACACATCAAACTGCATTGTTCTCATGAACTATTCAGATTTATTTTTATTAGAACATTGTAATCATGGTTTTTTTAAAGAGTGTCTATGGAGTTTCTTGCCGGTTCTTCGCCATACGACCCACTCTATTTTCACTTTGGAACCGTGAAAAAAGTGCCGTAATGGTTTAATTGACATAAAATGTTTCTGACGTTATTTTTTCTTTTGAGAAATAAAAATGTTAAGCCTGGGGCATCATCATATCTTTCCCACTGCTGGACACGGGTTTCCTCTCAGATTACGGCGGATTAGGCTATAGTCCACCACGCTGGTCTGTTGCCGGTTGGCAGACTTCACACACCACCGAGAAAAATCTCTAGGGCATTCAGGTTTCCTTACTATGTTTTCCTTCACCGTCTCAAGCTTGGATACTTGGTGTCTTTTTGAATGTCAGATTTAAATTTTTGACAGTTCACAAAAGTTACTTTCGTCGCTTCCGTATAATTATTTTTGCTAAGAGAAGAAGCGGGGCAACAAAATCCCCAGCAAAATATTGCTGTGTTTATTTATTTATTTATTTGGACGACCAGTAGCTGTTAAGATAAGATAAGGTAAGATAACTTTATTTGCAATAAATATGGGTACAGACAGTTCTAATTGCTAAGTCGCTAAGTCCAAATAGTTGCCACATATTACACCATACAATGGTGTGCAAAGGAAAAATACACATTAAGAATAACACATTAATGTTTCTTATATCTACAATATCACTCTATTAGAATTAAATGCACAGCATTTTAAGGTGTCACAGAATCCATCAAATTGTAACACCGGTAACATTGTAATAAAAATAAAAATTTCAGAATATAAATAATTAAATTAGATCACACAAAAAAAGAATAACAATTAGTCAAATAAAATTTAAAACTTGTAATAGACTAAAATAAAAAAACAGTTTTTGTCTCTCAACAAACACATAAAAAAACTAAGAAGTGAAATAACACTGCTTTGAGCTGTATTGTGTTCCTAACCGTGAGCAAGGTTGTCAGTGCTTCGCGAGAAAACGTGTTGGCAGTGAGAAGATTTTGACCCCTATACTGCAAACACAGGTATTCCTCTTTTGTTTTACAGGGTCGGAAATGCGCAAGGGATATCCCTGGTGTTTTAAGCGTTTCTAGGCTACGGTAACAGCTTACCATCAGGTGGGCCGTATGCCTGTTTGCCACCTTAGTGGTATAAAAAAAGAATAACCCTTCAATAATGTCTTCAAGTAAAAGATAATCCATTATACGAAATGATTGTATGAATGACAAATAGTAGAATTCAAAGAAATCCAGTTCTACTCATCAATTTAATAAATATTTTTGCAAATATTACATTTTTTGTTCGTGTTTCCTGGTTGTGTCACTTATTAATCATTCTAACCGCAGTAATCAGGTCATATATGGTAGGTACCTAAAGGAAAATTAGAAATTACACCTCATTAATGTTCTTAGACGTGGTCGCTCACTAAGGTGGCAAACAAGCATACGGCCCATCTGAGACGCTTGCAACACCAGGGGTGTCACTTGCACGTTGCTGACCATGTAAAACGTAAGAGGAATAATTGGGTTGGCATTATATGGGCCAAAGTCCCCCCACTGCCAACACAACGTTTCCTCGTGGAGCACTGGCAACCTTGCTCACTGTAAAAAACACAACACAGCTCAAAGCAGTGTTATTTTACTTTGATTTTCTGCGAGGCACTTCCATATTTGGGCAGCTCTAATTTGAGTGGAATTACTCGCACTATGCACTACCTATCTCAAAAAAAATTTGCATATGAAAGTTATAAACAATATATGTTATAAGAAAGCGAGGGTCGCTGAGCGAGCTATGGAGAGCGCTACGAATTGTCTTTCGGGGAAGTGTAGATCGATTCTCGCCCAACGAACGTGTGTGAATACGGTTCAACGATTTTTCAATAGGACGACTTGTAAATCGCTCCGATTGTCGGATGTGAATAGGAAAACTGTTTCAACGATTAAGTCGCTGCGACATCGCTACGGTTTTAATTACGTGAATCGGACTACTGAACCGAGTGACGTTGTCTATTCCAATTTTTTTATTAAAATACTCAAACAATTGAAAACTTCACGGAATCCATAAAAACATGCTTTTAAAAAGCGCCTTATAACTTGACTGTGCCTCAAAAAGTTAACAGACAATATTAATAATTAAACAGGCGCGTATGCAAATAAATGCCTATTCATTATCATTAGGTCTCGAGTTCAAACCCAAGGCACACACCTCTGCATTGACTACATGACTTTCGCATTCATGTGCGTATTAATAATTAATTATCACTCGCTTAAACGGTGAAGGAAAACATCGTGAGGAAACCTGTATACCTTAGAGATATTTCTCAACGGTTTGTGAAGTCTGCCAACCCGCACTACGCCAGCGTGGTGGGCTATAGCCTAATCCCTCTCATACTGTGGGAGGAGACCCGTGTCCAGCAGTGGGAGAGTATATGGGTTGATGATGATGATATTAATTATAATCAGCTGACTGTGCTATTACCTATAGCTATACTAATATTCATATCTGTGATTACCTGTCTCCTATTTCACCTTCACCTTCTCACAAGGCGTAAAAGTTAAGATTGGAGTACCACAAGGGCATATTATGGGTCCATTTCTATTGCTTATATAAAGTTTAACAACGTATTAAGACAACAATCCATAAAATTTTACTACAGTTTTTTATAAAAAAAACTGCTTCATTACCCTAGAGGTCCTGGGTTTTAATTTCTAGATCGAGTAAAGTGTTATTGAGATTTTCTATGTAATGTATATGTAGCTCGGAATTTGAATTTGTGCCCACGGCAATAGGCTCGTTTACTAAAATACTGGCTAACTGTGGGTGTCTTCGCTGTCCTTTGCTTAACCTTTCGATGATAAAAGGCGTAAATCTAATAATGATGATCTCGCTTCAAAACGCCAGTTAAGATTTGCCTACATTGTCAAACATATAATATATTATATAAGCACTGAATACTGTTACTGTCTGGACTTTAAAAGAGACGGGTTGTTGAGCTCCCTAAATTATGGTGTAGCTACACAATGACCGATGCATGCGTGCCGTCGGCTGGAACTGGTCTACTCAAAGCCACTGTGGCTCTTTCTTCAAGCGGCCATTTCAGACATTGCCCTACATTATGACACTCATATTTGATATTATTATGTCTGGACTTTAAAAGAGACCAGGACCTCTGAGTTTGTTTCAGCGTTTCTTCTCAGAGGTCGTCAGCTAGGAAATGCCGGCGCCCCCTAGTATTATTAATGAAACATTGACTTGTAAAAGTGTCTTTAAAAGATCTACATATTTACAAAATAAATAAAAATATTTTTGGGACAATTTACACAACACCATCTAGTCCCAAACTAAGCAGAGCTTGTACTATGGGTACTAGACAATGGATATAATACTTATTATACACTTTTTTTTTGTAAATACATACTTATAATACATAAGAAACACCCAGATAAACACAAATACTCATGTTTTACCCACACAAATATTTGTGTCCTGTGGGAATCGAACCCACGACCCCATGATCAGCACTCGAACCACTAGACCACAGACGTCGTCTAATTTAAATTTATTATTTATCATAGGAGGAGCTAAAATAAAAACTCTTTTACATAGTAATATTTTTTTTATTTATAAATTATTATATAAGCACTGAATACTGTTACTGTCTGGACTTTAAAAGAGACGGGTTGTTGAGCTCCCTAAATTATGGTGTAGCTACACAATGACCGATGCATGCGTGCCGTCGGCTGGAACTGGTCTACTCAAAGCCACTGTGGCTCTTTCTTCAAGCGGCCATTTCAGACATTGCCCTACATTATGACACTCATATTTGATATTATTATGTCTGGACTTTAAAAGAGACCAGGACCTCTGAGTTTGTTTCAGCGTTTCTTCTCAGAGGTCGTCAGCTAGGAAATGCCGGCGCCCCCTAGTATTATTAATGAAACATTGACTTGTAAAAGTGTCTTTAAAAGATCTACATATTTACAAAATAAATAAAAATATTTTTGGGACAATTTACACAACACCATCTAGTCCCAAACTAAGCAGAGCTTGTACTATGGGTACTAGACAATGGATATAATACTTATTATACACTTTTTTTTTGTAAATACATACTTATAATACATAAGAAACACCCAGATAAACACAAATACTCATGTTTTACCCACACAAATATTTGTGTCCTGTGGGAATCGAACCCACGACCCCATGATCAGCACTCGAACCACTAGACCACAGACGTCGTCTAATTTAAATTTATTATTTATCATAGGAGGAGCTAAAATAAAAACTCTTTTACATAGTAATATTTTTTTTATTTATAAATTAAACGTTATTAAGAAATAATACAAAAGTGTTGCGTATCTTAAACTTACCGTTATTTAACTTAAAGAATATTATAATGCGCAATAGAAAGTAACTTAACTAGTATTCGAGTTACTTTATGAGAATTGAGAGTAAATCTGAGAATTTTGGCCGGTGGGTGTTGAGAATATAAATCTTCTCCGCACGCTGAGAAGTAATGTGTATTGTAAAAGTCAACAGAACTTAACACGTTTCGTTCTTCCCTTGTAGGTGGGGGTAAAATCAGAAGGGGCGAGGGTGGTGTAGTTATCACGTGTAATTGTATTTTTATTATTGTATATTTTCGTTGAACGCGGGATTTCTAAGCCAACTTCTGTACAAAAAATACCGTGATTTTGGGTGGTGGTGGGGAGACTTAAGTGGAGATGGGCAGGGCACTTAGCAAGACGGGAGGATCTTAAGTGGACCAAAGCAGTAATCGAATGGTGGCCAAGGGATATAACACGATCGAAGGGCATACCACCAGCCCGATGGTCGGATGATATTGAGGGCAGTGGGGAATCAGTGGGTGCGACTTGCTCAAGATCGGCAACAGTGGCGGGGTAGAGAAGAGGCCTTCACTCAGCAGTGGGTGTTACCGGTTGAATAGATAGAGATAGATAGATTGGGTGGTTAGGTAGGACGGGGGTTTAAAAGTTGCTAAAAAGATCACGTGATTAATTGACGAAGAATCGGTGGTAGAATCTCATAATCTGTTTGACTATCTACCACCGTGAGGTACCTATTGCCCGTTGCAGTGGTAATTTATTTAATACAGGGCTCTTATAGTACTCTCAGATTTGGTTTTTCAGTCTCTATAATGCCGGCTATTGTAGAAAGTCAATGGGTTTCATTTTACTTCAGTTCCAAACTTGGAAGTTTTGTTTAAACGCTGTAGGCTCCACCCCTTCTGGAATCTTCGTCACATGTACCTGTAAAAAATAAGAATTATTATTATCATACTTACACGAAAGGATACAAAAAGAAAACATCTTTCACTAATTTGTCGACTTGAAATATATTCATTTGTCCCCCTTTAGAAAACATACATGGGGACAGGCTGAAAATAGTTCGATCTGTACCCTTGTCGGCAGAAAAAGGACAGATATCTTTTTCTATTTGTTCCCCATATAGACGGAACAGGGGGACAAATAGGAATTATTAAATTAACAAAATTACCTACAATGTTTAATTAGTTTATTAATTTACTTCATGTTTTATGTAATTTATGGACGTGATAAATTAAGATACATTTAGAATTTTATAAAAAATATAATTTTAAATTCTTAATTTAATATTGTTTAAAAATATATCAAAATCACCCGTAATAGCCCCGTTAATACCGATATACAGTGCATTTGTTGTTTACGATAAAATTATCGAATTTTAACGTATCGATTTTATTACCGATGTGGTTCTAAGCCACCACAGAGTTGAACAAAATCGGGGTCAGTAGGTTACCTTATAAAGGTCAAGGTTACGGTGTCTACATAAAGTCACAATCGATAAGGCCGCCCCTCAATGTATCAGGGTCGTTACATTTAGGTCGATTCATTAAGCCGAATAACCCCAATTAGGCTCTTAATCTGTCATGTAACAGATTACAAGAAATTGTAATAGAAAGAGTATCACTATTATGTACTACCTAATTCTTCACTAATTCTTCTGTACTTGTGTTTATCACTGAACTCCTTCGGCGGCTGGACTAATGTTGATCAACATTTTTTATGAGTTTGAGTGTATATTATATAACTGATCTCCCTTATATGATGGCCTCTTTACCAGATATTAATTTGTTCGCCGATGATATCTCCCTTTTTTTAAAGTAAATAGGAAATATAGAAATGTTACACATGCCCTCCCAAATCCCTAGTACTTCTCTCGAAGTGGTTTGCAGCAAATAATCTTGTACTCAATGCTAATAAAACCTTAAATTTTCATTACCAAATTCCCCCAAGTAGATTTAAATTTAACGCTTGAAGGCTCAACATAGCTATAAAACTAGACATAGTTAAGGAAACAGTATTTTAAGGTACTACTCCCTAACTTTTCTAACCGCATATATTATACTATATGCGGTTAGAAAAGTTAGGGAGCTTACCTATTGTTATATGCTATATTGTTGTAGCAACATCGCGATGTTGCTACAGCTAGGCTTACTATATAAGCTGTAAGCAAAGTATACTTACTTTGCATATTTTGTTCTCTCATGTAAGTATCCAATTTATAATTATTATTGTATCGAACATGATTGTACAAATCGATAATTTAAAAGAGTAACCATGGAGTTTCTTGCCGGTTCTTCTCCATAGGTAACGACTAAATTGGAACCGTGCACCTGGACTCGATATTTCATAAGTGCCTGTACTTTTATGGTTTATATGAAAATAAAACTATTTTTATATGATTTTAATTTTTTGAGTGGGTTCCTTGATTCACCGTCACCTAGTGTTTTAGCTGGGAAGAAGAACAGCACAACTAATGTAATATAGTGAATTTAAAATAAATACTGACCCACTCAGGATAGTTGTGGGCCTTGAGGTACTGTTCAGCCCTTTTCATCGCTTCAGCCTTTTCCTGCAGACAGAAAATATGACATTAAAAGCAAGACATATCTTAACAGAGCTAAAAAAAGTACGACTAAAAATTAATTACATAAGGCGGTAAATTAAAAATAATTAATTAAGCAGTAACACTAGTGTAGTGATTTTCTTTACATATACATATTTAATAATGGATGTGAGGTCCAGATCTTATTAGTAAAAATATAAAACTTCTGACTACTAAGTATTAAATTTAATGTATTTGTATTTTGAAATAAAACTACTTTTTAAGGATTTGATCGCCTTATATTGTTATTATTAATCCCGACGTTTCGAACCCTTTACAGCGCCCATGGTTACGGGTAGACTCTGTAATCTGTCGGGATTAATAATATCAATATAACACGAAAAAATCCGTAAAAAGTAGTTTTATTTCAATGTATATTATTCGCGTAAATGTCAGAAATCAATATGTATTTGTATTTTTTTTGTGAAGTTATATAATACTTAGATATAGGTACAAATAAAAATGAAGCTTGTGTGACGTAAATGAATATGTAATGTATGGAACAGCATAAAAATAAGGGTATGCAGATTAAATAAACTAGCTCAAATCGATTTGGGCACTACCGTAAAGTCGTAAAATCGTCAACTAATAGCACTTTGAAATCACTCAAAACATATTTATAGACCAACTCGATGGTATTTTAATCAGTTCGATCGTAAATTCTTTTTTTATTTCGTGGTTCCCACACCGCCGTCCGCCATTTTTATCGGATCTATTAAAGATTAAAGGGATGTGTTCTATTTCCATCGCGGTAAATATGATCGTCAAATTAGGGGCCGTACCATAGATATAGGGGGAACACTGTGTCATTTTTGCTCCACGAGCGCATAATTCGCTGATATGTTTACGTCCCAGACGGCGAATCTTATTGCTATTAATTCTTAAAAGAGGTAGGGCATAGTGGGAGTAATTCCTCTCAAATTAGAGCTGCTCAACTGGGGTAGTATCTCCGCCTTGTAGAAAATCGAAGTGAAATAAAACTGCTTTGAGCTGTATTGTGTTCCTTACGGTGAGTAAGGTTGTCAGTACTCTGTAAAGAAACGTGTTGGCGCTCACTCTGGCCCGTATACTGCCAACCCAACTATTCCTCTTTCATTTTACAGGGTCGGTAACGCGCAAGTGTCTGTAGGCTACGGTAACCGCTTACCATCAGGTGGGCCGTGTGCTTGTTTGCCACCTTAGTGATATAAAAAAAAACACATAAATGTAGATATCATACCTTATCATTTGACTCTCTGCCAACCCATACGTAAATGCCGCTGTAGCTACCGGTGTCCAAGATGTAACATTCCTGCGAACAAAAAAATACATAAGTATTTGCAGACATTAATTACTGCTAATATTTAGCCCAATAAAATGAAAATGTGAGTACTTTGTAGGCTAAATATACATACTCAGCTTTGAACAGTCTGGTGGCTTTGAGCCTTTTTTTATGTGACCTACGCAAATGGTCCTCTGATCTGGTATCGTCGTGCGACGGGTTGTTGAGATCCCTAAAATATGGTTGAGGTACACAAGGACTGATGCATGCGTGCCGTCGGCTGGGACTAGTGATGTTGATAATATATATTCATAATCGATTATCAACATTACTATCACAGCATTGAGATGACAGGAAGCAAAGGTAAATAAATCTTTAGCTTCATTCATTCATGATTATTGATTATTTGAGTGAGTTATGTATACCTTTGAGATAATTAAGATAATTTTACCTGTTTCAATCCATTATCAATAATCGATTAATCGATTATCAACATCACTAGCTGGGACTGGTCTACTCAAAGCTGCTATGGCTCTTTATTCAAAAGGCTATTTCAGACTTTGCCCTACATTGTATAAGACTCACATATTTGTTGCTATTCTATGACTGGACTTTAAAAGAGACTATGATTCTCTGAGTTTGTTTCGGCGTTTCTTCTCAGAGGTCAGCTAGGAAATGCCGGAGCCATCTAGCTTAAAAAATATGTAGACTATTGACTTGTAAAAGTGTCTTTATAAGATCTAAGTATTTGCAAAATAAATATCATTACAGTATTTTTTTTGATAAAATGATATTTATTATATTATATTAAAAAAATACAGTGGGATTAAACTTCACTAAGAAAAACCAAGTATTTAGAATACGTTTAGGGACGCGCCTATTGCCATTAACCACACACCACTCCAAAACTGTTTATTACACGATAGTGTTAGCACATTTTATTATTAAAAAATGGAGAATACTTTGTAATACCAGCTGCAACATGTCATTTTCCGTAAAATGTAACATTATCTTATCCCCGTTTCGAGGTTACATCATAATACACGTGTCATTTATAAGTATATAGCGTTCGGGTGTGTAGGTGTGGTGGTGGTGGATGAGTCCCGGTTAAATAAATCAAGTCCAAAGACCGTTGAATGTTTTTATTTTACAATCTGGTACACGTTAACACAGAAGTAATAGTTCCACGCAACACAGCACAAAAGTCATTAAGAAGCTATAGGAATAGAAGGAGTAGATGGAAATCACAGAAATAGCGTAAGAAAGTACAACAGCTGATATTCACGAAGTAGTTAAGTTAAGCGTTCGGTTAGCAGGCAACACGGGCTTCGCGCGCGATGTTAGTGAGCCGACTGGGGCGGTGCGCGGCGCAGTCTGCGCACGCGCTTGGTGCATGATCGTAAGGAATTCCAACAGGTTTGCTGGCCGTCCAGCGCGTTTCCAATGCACAACATTGCGAGTGTATTATTTTTATTTTATATTGATTTTTGTTAATGTAATTGTGATAATGTCCTGTTCTCGTTTTTATTGTTATTAATAGTAGTGTATATATTTATATGTGATATCTGTAATTTTGTAAATAAAATAAATAAATAGTTATAATATTTAATATTTTGTAAATATGTGTTAGTACAATGTTGTGTGAGTAGGCTACATTACTCCCCCCCAGAGACCGTCACTACGGGCGATAATAATCGGGAAAACGAACTGTGCGGCCCGAGCGCGTTCTTCTGACAACCTGGTCAGGGGCATTCTGCCCTGTAGGCGCAGGATCAGATAAGGAGTCTGGATTGGGGTTAGGAGGTAGAATGGGGGTGGGGTTTAAGTTAGGAGATGGGTCGATCAGTGTATAGGCCGGTTTGAGGCGGTCTATGGATACTGTGACGCTTTTACCCTTAATAAGTATTTTGAACGTTTTGTCACCGCGTTCTAGTACTTCATAGGGGCCAGAGTACGGAGGTTGTAAAGAACCACGCAGTGTATCGTCCCTTAAAAATACGTGACTTGACGAGGTCAAATTTTTATACACGAAGATTTTGTCTTTATTGTGACGCGAAGCAGGTGAGGGTTGCAGTTTTGACGTAAATTGGCGCAGACGGGTCGTGAAGTCGGATATGTCAGTGGAGTGGGGAGTTGGGGCGTGGAAAAACTCTCCAGGTAAGCGTAATGGCTCACCGTAAACTAGTTCGGCGGATGATGTATTAAGGTCATCTTTAAACGAGCTCCTAATACCCAACAAGACCAAAGGTAATGTGTCCACCCAATTACAGTCAGCGTGGCACATTATGGCCGCCTTTAACTGTCGGTGGAATCGTTCCACTAGCCCGTTACAAGCCGGGTGATACGCGGTTGTTCTGCGATGTTTGAATCCAATCATTTTTCCAAGGTACTGAAAAAGTGAAGATTCAAACTGTCGACCACGATCAGTGACAATATCTGTTGGACATCCAAATCTGGATATCCACGATATTAATGCCTTCCCGACTGTTTCGGCTGTCATATCCGCCATCGGTGTGACTTCGGGCCAGCGTGTGAAGCGATCCACAGCAGTAAGACAGTAGCGGTAGCCCTGTGAGATAGGGAGGGGGCCAATAATGTCCACGTGGATAAAAGCAAATCGGGCGCGAGGTAAATCGAACGTGCCCAATGGCGAAGACACATGACGATAAACCTTGGCGCGCTGACAAGCCAAACATTGTCGGGTCCACTCTCGACAGTCTTTGCGCACTCCAGGCCAAACAAATCTTTGGGCAACCAGTTTAGCGGTGGCGTCGGCGCCTGGATGGCTGAAACTGTGAAGACTGTCAAAAAGCTGTTTCCGCAAAGGCTTAGTAATAAAGGGCCTTGGTGAAGAAGTGCTGACATCACAATAAAGTTCGGTGTGGGAGTTCAGAACTTTCAATTTTTTTAAACGGAGTGAAGATTCTCCTTCCAGAAGTTGAGCCAACTCCTGATCAGACGCTTGAGATGAAGCCAACACGTCTAGGTCGATTGGCATCTGCAGTTCCTCGACGCGTGACAGTGGGTCAGCGACGACATTGTCTTTTCCCGAAATGTGTCTTATGTCGGTCGTGAACTGCGAGATGTAATCGAGGTGACGGTACTGCCGTGGCGAACAGTTGGCTTTCCTTTCGCTGAAAGCAAAACTGAGCGGTTTATGGTCAGTGAACACGATGAAATGTCTCGCCTCCACCATATGACGAAAGTGTTTGATGCTTTCGTAAATGGCCAGGAGTTCACGGTCGTATGGAGAATATTTTTGTTGAGAGGGACTCAACTTTCGGGAGAAGAATGCTAAGGGCTGCCAAACCGCGTCCTTTAGCTGCTGCAAAACTGCACCCATTGCCAAGTCAGACGCGTCTGTTACCAGAGCGAGTTCGGCCTGACAATCTGGGTGAGCGAGTAATGCTGCTTCAGCGAGACTTGCCTTGCACTTGTTAAAGGCTAGTAATGTATCGCCAGACAGGTTGACCGGGTGGGATGCCTTAACACAGCCAGTAAGTAAGGCGTTTAAAGGAGCTTGTATTGAAGCGGACTGAGGTAGGAACCGTCTGTAAAAATTGAGCATTCCTAAAAAGCGCCTAAGTTGCTTGACCGTCTTAGGTATAGGGAACTCGTTTATAGCTTGGACCTTGGAGTCCAAGGGTTTGGTTCCGGATGCGGAGATGGTATATCCTAAAAATGTTACCTCACTTGCCCCGAAAACACACTTCGAGGTGTTTACAATAACTCCGTACTCCTTCATGCGAGTGAAGAGTTGATGCAGGTGGTCTTCGTGCTCATCCTCATCCTTCGAGAACACTAGGAAGTCATCTAAATACGCATAGCAAAACTCTAGACCCCTCGTCATCTCATCGACGAATCTCTGAAAAGTTTGGCCTGCATTCCTCAACCCAAAGGTCATATAGGGAAATTCATACAGGCCAAAGGGCGTAGTAATAGCGGTCTTTTGTATGTCATCCTCAAAAACCGGAATTTGATTGTAAGCCTTCATTAAATCTATTGTTGAGAAGACAGTACAACCAGCAATGAAGTGGGAAAAATCGTGAATGTGCCTAATGGGATAACGGTCTGGGATAGTCCGTGCATTAAGCATGCGATAATCGCCACAAGGTCGCCAGCCGTTATCCTTCTTAGGCGCAAGGTGCAAGGGTGAAGCCCAGGGGCTTTCAGAAGGACGCGCTGTGCCGTTGCTAAGCATAAGCTCAAATTCCTGTTTAGCAATTTTGAGTTTATCTGGTGCTAGTCTACGGGGGTTACATGAGATAGGAGGTCCTGGAGTAGTCCTGATGTGGTGTATGGTGTTGTGCTTTGGAAATACCGGTGTACCTGAAGGGCGTGTAATGTCCGGAAACTTACTTAAAACAGCATGAAAACGCGTGTCGCCTGTCGAAACCTTAATAGAAAAAATTACAGATTTAGCAAGAGAAGCACACGATGATAAAGTTGTGGTGTTGTCAATTAGGCGTTGGTTTCGGCAGTCTACAATTAAATTATAAAAACTAAGAAAATCAACGCCTATAATAGGTTTTGTAACGTTAGCCACAATGAACCGCCAAGCAAAATTACGCCTCAAGCCTAGGTTTAAATTAAGCTCAATAAAGCCGAATGTGTCTATAATGGTTCCATTGGCTGCGCTGAGTTGAAAATCTGTCTTGGCTCGACGCTCCCGAAGCGCAGAACGAGGGTAGACGCACAGGTCACTGCCGGTATCCACCAGAAACTGGGTATTCGAGCTGCGGTCGGTAACAAAGAGGCGACCCGTTGAGGCGGGGCAATCGTCTGTCGCCATTAGCGACTGCCCGTGGAGTTTCCCGCCTTGTCGAAATCGCAGGGCTTAATGCAGTGATGAGCCTTTGCCCCGAACTTAGCGTGATACCAGCATACTGGGTATTTCTGGTAGCTCGAACTAGATCGACTTCTTTGCCGCGAGGATGAACAACGGCGTTCCTGTTGCCTAGAACGGCCTGCAGAACAGCATGATGCGCGCGTATGCTCTTCCAGCTTTAGTGTAAGCTGCTGGACCATCTTTTTCAGCTCAGCGATTTCGTCAGATGGGTGCGACTCATGTGAACTGCGAGATGATGCGGCGGCGACGTTACATGGTGATGTAAGTTCCTGTATACGATCTGCCAGGTCCGCGAGCTGCTCAAGAGAATGTGTCGGTTGTGATGCCAGGACAGTCTGGATGTTGTTCGGCAGCCGATTACACCATATGGTCCTGATAAAATCCTTAGGGACGGAAGGTCCCGCTAAATCTTGGAGGTGCCTGAGGAACTGTGAAGGCTTTCGGTCGCCCAGTTCTTCGTGGGTTAGCAGCTGCTTCACCTTCTTCTCATGGGAAGCAGAGAGTCGCTTGATCAGTTCGGATTTAATTTTGTCGTACCGGTTCTTGGCCGGAGGATTAATAATTATGTCCTTCACGGCTTTTGCGTACTGTATGTCCAAGTTATTGGTCACATGCGTGAATTTCATGGAATCATCAGTGACGTCATGAGTCTCGAACTGACCTTCAATCAGAGCGAACCAAAGTTCCGGGTCCTCAGCAGAAAACGGAGGCACTTTAATTTTTAATTTGTGCATATCTTTATTTTCGCGTTCAGTGGAAACGCGCACTCTTCGTGTCCGCCGCGTAGCAACATGAGCGTCGTTTCTAGAACCGACGGTTTTTACGGAGTCACTGCTGTCACTCATTGTGGGTTCCATACCTTGATCCATGTGTTCCAATAGGGGTCACCAGTTATAGCGTTCGGGTGTGTAGGTGTGGTGGTGGTGGATGAGTCCCGGTTAAATAAATCAAGTCCAAAGACCGTTGAATGTTTTTATTTTACAATCTGGTACACGTTAACACAGAAGTAATAGTTCCACGCAACACAGCACAAAAGTCATTAAGAAGCTATAGGAATAGAAGGAGTAGATGGAAATCACAGAAATAGCGTAAGAAAGTACAACAGCTGATATTCACGAAGTAGTTAAGTTAAGCGTTCGGTTAGCAGGCAACACGGGCTTCGCGCGCGATGTTAGTGAGCCGACTGGGGCGGTGCGCGGCGCAGTCTGCGCACGCGCTTGGTGCATGATCGTAAGGAATTCCAACAGGTTTGCTGGCCGTCCAGCGCGTTTCCAATGCACAACATTGCGAGTGTATTATTTTTATTTTATATTGATTTTTGTTAATGTAATTGTGATAATGTCCTGTTCTCGTTTTTATTGTTATTAATAGTAGTGTATATATTTATATGTGATATCTGTAATTTTGTAAATAAAATAAATAAATAGTTATAATATTTAATATTTTGTAAATATGTGTTAGTACAATGTTGTGTGAGTAGGCTACAAGTACTAGTAAGTATCTAGATACACATCCACTTAAATGTGATACTTGAAAACATGGTCAAGATTAGAGTACCTAGTTGAGAGTAAAACCACGCATTCACTAGGTAACATATTCAAGGGACTTATCGCTCGATATTTCTTAACATATTTTTTTGAAAAAACAATCTAAATTATCAATCAGCAAAGAAAAACAGTGATAGCCTAGTGATATGACTGGACTACTAAGTAGAAGGTATCGAGTTCGAATCTAAGGCACGCATCTCTGACTTTTCTAATTTATGTGCGTATTAGTAATTAATTATCACTCGCTTAATCTTTTGACCGCCACGTCAATAACGAAAATTCGTGTTCTCTACGCCAAGCGACAAATTCTAGTATCTAATAATAAGTAAAAAAAAACAACAAATTTTTGTAAGTAGGCATTTATTTTGAACTAAAAAAAAGTGGTATTTTTGACGTGCCATGCCGTCGTTGGCGTCGTGAGCAAGTTTTAATTTGTCGTCTATATACGTCAGTGGCGGTCAAAAGGTTCAACGGTGAAGGAAAACATTGTGATAAAACCTGCATGCCTTGTGATGGTGTGTGAAGTCTGCCAACCCGCACTAGGTCAGCGTGGTGGACTATAACCTAATCCTACTCATTCTGAGAGGAGATCTGTGCCCAGCACTGTTATATAAAGGAATATAATAAACCGCGTATCAAAAATACTGATTGAGCGACAAAATTACTGATTGAGCAGCAAAATACAGATATCGGTTAGGTTAGGTTAGAACTGTGACCACACAACGCAGAACCAAATCTGAATGTTTTGAGTGTATACATATAACAATATTTTGAGGTGACTTTTATATAGAAGATATTATTTAGATGCTCGTTAATTGTGGCTGACTTAGTAATTTAGAAGCCAAAATACTTTTTTGGAGGCGTATATTGATATTAAAAAGAAGCCTGTTTAATTAGCACCCTTATATAAATATGGGTTGATGATGAAAGACAATACCTTAGTATTCAGCAAGTCTTGCGTCAGTGGGGGAGATAGCTTGGAGATCTTGATGGACCCTGAACTGTCTGAGATCTCACTGAGAGACACCTCCGCAGTGACTCCACGCTCGAACTCCTGCTAACAAATTAATGGGTTATAAACTGCAAGACCAAAGGATACGGTGAGCTCGTTCTGCGTGAATTGGATTGCCAATAATTAACCAAAATGTAGGGTAGTCAAAGTCAATTATTTTATTTCAATTAAACCATTAAATAGCACTTTTTAATAGTCAAAACTAGTTGCACAGTTCCAAAAATAGGATCTTATTAAGAAGAACTAGCAAGAATCTCCATAGACACTCTTTTAAAAGAAAAAAACTATTATTACAGTGTTAATCTTGGCAGCTGTCAGTAATTAACCTACCATCTAAATAACTTTGCGGAATGCAATAAACATTGAGTATTGAATTATGACATCAAGACGCCCACCACCTCAATCTCCCCGTGACCATGGACGCTGTAAAGGGTCCGAAACGTCGGGATTAAAAATACCAATATAACGCGATAAAATCCTTAAAAAGTAGTTATTGAAATAAATCTACTTTTTACGGATTTTGTCGCGTTATATTGATAATATTAATCACGACGTTTCGGACACTTTACAGCGTCTATGTTTAATGTATAATATTCGCGTAAATGTCATAAATAAATCCGTAATAAATAGTTTTATTTCAATGTCTGTCTCCGTGAAGTGTCAGGTTTCAAAATATGGACTTCTTTTTTGTAAGAGAATGAACGAATTGCGGTCGTAAATGAGGGGTGTTGTATGAAGGGCTTAAGGCTACAGACCTCATCATCGCCTCCTTCCGTGGCTTCCGCCACCGAGTCCTTGTCTCCAGATCCTAATGCCTTGAAGAACTTCTCAAAGTCACTTTCCCTTGAATCAGCATCTACGACAAATTGCGTTAAGTTTTAATTTTCGTTTGGGTAAACATTTTACATTGCGTAACATTTTTTTACACGCAGGTCAAGCTATCCAAAACTGTCAAATTTCCCCAATAGAACATGTACTCTTACCTTATTATTTTGTATTAAACTTGAAAATCTATCAAAGTTTGACAAATTGGGTTAGCTCGTATTAATAGTACCTACAGTTAAGTTCACTATTAATGTTTTAGAACTGTACCTATTGATATACCTTTTGTATATTTAGGCATTTTCCATGTAAAGATTTTAAGATTATTTTAGCGAAAGAAAAATTCGACTGCGAGCATGATTCGAACCTGCGTCTTATTGGTTAGGTACACCAGACGCTATGACCACTAAGCCACAATATGCCGAAAAATCCAAAAAAAGTTAATAGATGAAGTGGCATCGTTCGACATTGAATTATCTGTAAAGTAAGTCATGTCGGTTGAGAAGCAAAACTTCCTTTTCAATAGGCGTTACTGACGTCACCATGAAGACGTAAGTGCAGAATGTGAAGGCAAATTTCGACCTGGCGGGTGGGACTTTGCTGTTTACTTTTTTAACTCAATAGTTCGATGGCTTCTAAATTGCTTCATTAATAAACAATCCGCGAAATAATCTGTTCGTAAAATTTTCTCGTCTCGAACCATAGTTGTGGCATAAGACAGGCGGCGATGGATTGTGTTAAAGTGGATATGATACAAATACAAAAGGGAGTGAATGATAGAAAAGGAAGTCGATGATGATGTGACGGCTGACAGAGATGAATGGAAGAAAAGGATATACTGCGCCGACCACAAGTAAATTGGGTCAAGGGGTAGGAGGATATGATGTTAGCCTAACTGGCATAGCGTATTAATATACCATGATACGGCTCAACAACTCACCGATGATCTCAATGCTGGCCCTCCCATTATGATCCTGGTCTCTGATCTGGTTGGCCACAGTAATGGCTTTGAGCCGCTCCACACTCTTCGCGTTATCACCGACGTAGAGGTAAATCTCATGGTTTACGTCCAGGATGAAGCAGTCGCCTTTGTTGAGGGATTCGAAGTTGACGTCGACCTGGTGGCAAAAGGAGAATTTCAGAATTTATGTATATTTTGATTTCTGACATTTACGCAAATATTATACATTGAAAAAAAAACTACTTTTTACGGATTTTATCACGTTATATTGATATCATCACAATCAAGCTTGTACACCTGCATCTTGTAGAGGTATGTGATCCGTAAAAAGAAATGAAATGAAAAATGTTTATTTGTCTCAAAACAATTAACATTATAAATGAGTCATCCCCAGTAAGTAATTGATAATACTTGTGTTGATAAATCCGTAAAAAGTAAGTAGTGTTAGTTTTGATTTTGACATTTACGCAAATATTATACATTGAAATAAAACTACTTTTACGGATTTTAGCGCGTTATATTGATATTATTAATCCCGACGTTTCGGACCCTTTACAGCGTCCATGGTCACGGGTAGACTGCGGACGCAGAGATAGAGAGATGCAATATAACGCGATAAAATTCGTAAAAGTAGTTTTATTTCAAAGTTTTAGTTTTATAACAATGTCTAATATAATGTCTGGTTCTCACTGAAAACCAACGCTGGATTGAGGCTTGCCTTAACACGGCATCATGCTGAGTTGGGTCCTCTGCGATAAACAACTCTGTGTTTTTCATTTATTTGTTTTAATATTTGTACAGACGCCAGTAGGTCAAGCTATCCAAAACTGTCAATTTTTTCCAATTGAAAATTAACCTTAATAGTTTAACTTTTTTATTAATAATTTTACCATTTCAATTCAATATATTAACAAATCAATTATAAATTATTCAATTAAGTTTTAACAATAAGTAATGTGTTTCAAGTGCAAAGTGTGAAAAGTCGGACAATATTCTAGATCCTTGAATGACTTTGAATACTTTCTTTTACCTTATTGTTACATAACGTATCTTAATTTACTTGTGTTAAGATTAATTAGAAAGTTAATTGGATTAAAATTTATTAAGAGACTAACAGTGACTAAGCATTGCCATTCAACGTGGCAATACAGCCAGCCTCTTGGGTACGCTACCAGGCGATAGCAATGCGGAGGAGGTTTTTGATGCTCTTTTTAGTCTAGTTTTAGTTTAGTTTACCCTGTAGTTTTTTTTTATATTATAGTTTGTTAGTAATTAGTGTAGATCAGTTTAATTTTATTTAATTATCAATAAAACCTATAATTAACTACATAGGTATTATAAGCCTTATTGTGAAAAGAAAAGAAAAGAAAAATAATTTATTTGCGTAGAATACAGGTGGTACCAGATATAAAATTGGTGGTTTTGGAACAATACCATATTCTGCCTACATAAAGC
Source organism: Acronicta alni (assembly GCA_964056405.1). Taxonomy (NCBI): domain Eukaryota; kingdom Metazoa; phylum Arthropoda; class Insecta; order Lepidoptera; family Noctuidae; genus Acronicta; species Acronicta alni. The sequence goes on from OZ043943.1 coordinate 2,312,252, forward strand.
ATGCACATTAATTTAACATTTATATTCATTATAATTATTGAGTTAATTATTATTAATATGTATTATTATTCATAAAACACTAGACACAATAAAATATAGAACCACATTTATACAAATCAGAGACAGATTATTTTACATTAGATTTTTAGTGACAAACATGCTGTAAAAACTCTTGTACAGTATAGAAACATTTATCTATCAACCATTTATTTATTTTTGTGTTGTATTAAAGTTAAAAATGTATCAAGGAAATTTGACAGATTGTGGTAGCTTGATGTGCTGGACTCTTTACCAATCAATTGTTCTATAATTGTATTGTCGATGTTTTTTTTAATTCTATTATGTTGGTACGTCCATGTTGTGGCAATAAATCTGTTTATTATCTTTCTTTCTAATATCAGCGTAACTGTCACCATTTTATTTATTCTGTTTACAAATTACAATTTCGTAAAACACTGTAGTGTAAACAGCAACGTCACAGACTTATAGGATATTTTGGTCTCTGAAAATCAAGTCTTGTGAATCAGAAAATGTTTACCATTTTACATTCCATCGTAATTTCAAGATAATCGTAAATTGTATAGGGCATAGTGGGAGTAATTTCACTCAAATTGGAGCTGCTCCGGGGAAATACGTCCGACTTGCAGAAAATCGAAGTAAGGTAACATTACTTTGAGCTGTGTTGTGTTCCTAATTGTGAGCAAGGTTGCCAGTGCTTCGCGAGGAAACGTTTTGTGTTGGTAGTGGAGGGACTTTGACCCTTATACTGCCAACCCAACTATTAATCTTTCGTTTCACAGGGTGGGCAACGTGCAAGTGATACCCCTGGTGTTGCAAGCGTGTCTAGGCTACGGTAACCGATTACCATCAAGTGGGCCGTATGCTTGTTTGCCACCTTAATGGTATTAAAAAAATTTGATCGTATTTTCAAGACAAGAATTTTGGCTAGAAGGGGCATGAATCACATGTTCTTTTAAATTTCTTGCGCGTTGCCGACCCTGTAAAACGAAAGAGGAATAGTTGGTTTGGCAGTAATTATAAAGGTCAAAGTGCCAACACAACGTTTCCTCGCGGAGCAGTCTTAACCATTACAAAAACTATTAATTACCTTACCCATTTTATCACTACATAGTATAAAACAAAGTTCTCCACAATACGAACACCTATGACAATCGTTTGTGATAATCAGAAGCACAAAAATCCTGACAATCAGTCTATCCTCAGGGTATGAGTATTAATCAGAAATTGGGTTGCGAAGGTCTGATGGCAGTCGCCTCGTGTAAAATACTAATATTCAGCCACATCTGGTTAGACTGGAAGCCGACCCCATAGTTCGGAAAAGGCTCAAAAAGCAGAATAATAAAGTGTACTTTGCACAATTACACAAATTGGTAGAAACAACTAACTAACAGATTAAACACTTGAACTAGAAAATTAAGACCATCTGATTTAATTGGTATATTATTAGTGACTAGCGACCCGCCCCGCTTCGCACGGGTGCAATGTACTAATAACATACATGTATTATACATATAAACATTCCTCTTCAATCACTCTATCTATTAAAAAAAACCGCATCAAAATCCGTTGCGCAGTTTTAAAGATTTAAGCATACATAGGGATATAGGGACCGAGAAAGCGACTTTGTTTTATACTATGTAGTGAAGAATAATAAAGAAGAGTTCATCAGTTTCCTTTGGTCCCTAGTAGTGTCTAAGGGTCTATTATAATAATAGATAGAAGCCATTTACCACAGACCTGTCTCACTCTAACATTCCTCTTGCCCTTGATCTGGAACAGTCGTTTTTCAACTCCTGCATTGACTGTGACGTGGTTGAAGCCTGACGCGTGACCTCCATCCAAGTATCTGATAGCTAGGGAGAAAAAAAATAGTCTCAATTTTGTGTGCGGATTTTTTTGTGATATCTTGACAAACCAGCATACCGTTAACAGCATACCACATTTGACGACGTCTGTGGTCTAGTGGTTCGGGTGCCGGACTGCTGATCACGAGGTCGTGGGTTCAACTCCCACATAACACAAATATTTATGTGATGAACATAAGTGTTTGTGTTTGTCTGGGTGTTTCTTATGTATTATAAGTATGTATTTACAAAAAAAAAGTATTATATCCATTATCTAGTACTCATAATACAAGCTCTACTTAGTTTGGGACTAGATGGTGCTGTGTGAAATTGTCCAAAAAATATTTAACAAAAAATATTTAATTTAACCGCCTGATGGTAAGCAGCAGCCTATAGTCGTCAGCAACTCCAGTGGTATCACTCGCGTTGTCATCTTGACACTTCAGTTGTTAAGTCTCATACGGCCAGTAATGTCACTAGCTACATTGCCCTTCAAACCGGAACTGTTTATTTTTCTAGAATTACGCTATTTTACGCGCCATTATTATGGAAATAAATAAAAAGAGGACGATACACCCACCTCCAACTTGTTACATATAATTAAAAAAAAGCTATACTATAAGTTGCCAATGTTTAAAAAAAAACTCCGTAAAGTAATGTGTTCCAGTCACTCTTTTCTTTTTTTATTCTACTAAGGTGACAAACAAGCATGCGGCCCACCTGATGGTAAGCGGTTACCGTAGCCTATAGACGCTTGCAACACCAGGGGTATCACTTGCGCATTGCTGACCCTGTATTGAAAGAGGAATAGTTGGGTTGGCAGTATAAGGGTCAAAATCCCCCCACTGCCAACACAACGTTTTCTCTCGAGGAGCACTGCATGTTTTATGGCATCTACTTTTACTTGCCGCTTACCATCAGGCCCGTGTACTTGTTTGTCATCTTAATACAACAAAAAGGCCATTTCAGAACATACCGGGCTGGAAATAATCCAAGAACTGCTTCGACTCGTAACCCTGAACTTCCCGATGTTGTACAGCAGAGCCATTGAACTGCCCATCGTCCATGTTCACAGTGAGGACTGCTGCGGACCCGGCCTCATCTTGGGTTGTCTTGGAGCCGAGCCAGAAATGGATATCCCAGGAACGACGAGATTCATCACCCGTGGTCTAAAAAAAGCCAAGCATATTCAAGTATTTTGTGGTATTTCTTCAATTTTTCGCCCTGTACGCTAAAAGAATCTGATATTCACGATAATTATTGATATTTTTTTTTATATTAGTTTAGTTGCATAAAGATATCTGTTTAACACGGACTATGCAGCTAGTCCTAATGTACTTAATGAAGAAAAAAGTATTCGAAGCGACTATTATACATCCAACGCCGCCATACAAATATTGTTCAGTTCAGTTACACAGTTATTAGCCGAATTTAGACCACACAAAAGTCCCACAGAAAAATTTACAGGTCTCAGTTATGCAGCATTTTTCGATCATTTTTTTAAATTTGTCTATCCCTATAAACCCTTATTACAAACATAATTATAAAAATGCCCAATTGGTCCAGCTGATCTCATGTGTTTACCAACGAACACCGTTTCATTTTAGTGGTGGTGGAAGTACATACCGCTCTCATAAAATGGAGAGGATAATGATTGCACACGGCGCTACATGGGCTACACGCCTCTAAGAAGACTCATGCCCAGTAGTGGGATTTATACATTTAGGTTGCTACTGCATACTTACGCTAAGGACGATGTAGGAGTCCCCGGAGTAAAACTTGCCATGGTGAGACGATGGTACTGGAACTGGTTCAAAGTCCTGCAACAATTGGATACTGATAAGGTCTACCATCTCTGTTTATGCTGCAGAATAATTATATGCTATCAAACATATAATTATTCTGCAGCACATTAGTTTAATTAAGTCAAAGTCCAAAGAAAACCTCTGACTTTTCGAATTCATGTGCGTATCCCTACTAATCCCTACTAATATTATAAATGCGAAAGTAACTCTGTCTGTCTGTCTGTTACGCTTTCACGTCTAAATCACTGAACTGATTTTAATGAAATTTGGTACAGAGATAGAGTTGACCTTGAGAAAGAACATAGGATAGTTTTTATCTCGGACTTTTGAAGAGTTCTCTTGGAATCGCGATATAACCGAACTCGACGCGGGCGAAGCCGCGGGCGGAAAACTAGTTAATAATAAATTATCACTCGCTTAAACGGTGAAGGAAAACATCGTGAGGAAACCTGCATGCCTTAGAGATTTTTCTCGATAGTATGTGAAACCCGCACTAGGCCAGCGTGGTGGACTATAGCCTAATCCCTCTCATTCTGAGAGGAGACCAGTGCCCAGCAGTGGGACAGTATATGCGTTGATGGTAGTAACTTGACACAAATTGGAACTAACTGGACTGGGGAACTAAGTACCTCCGCCTTGCAGAAAATCGAATTCACTCGAAATGACTGACGCAAGTGTGTCGTCGTTTGAGACTGGTCTACTCAAAGCCGCTATGGCTCTTTCTTCAAAAGGCCATTTCAGACTTTGCCCTACATTATAAGACACATATTTGTTACTATTCTATGTCTGGACTTTAAAAGAGACTATAATTCTCTGAGTTTGTTTCGGCGTTCCTTCTCAGAGGTCGTCAGCTAGGAAATGCCGGAGCCTATCTAGCTTAGAAAAATATTTAAAATATTGACTTGTAAAAGATGATCTATTTACAGAAAATAAAATTTTGTAGATATCGATTTCATATTAATTTAATTAATGCATTAGTTATTTAGGTACCTATTGCATATTAATTTATTATTGACGTAAAAAGTATTTTTAATTAAATTAGGTATACTGTTTCCATTAAAACAACAAGAATTAATTAATATTTTTTAGATAAAACAGCTGCGATATTGAATCGAACGTTACACTAATTATAATAAGTAGGTAAGTATTTATATTATTAATGGTCTACAATTTTAATTATGTATATGGCTAACTTATAAATACGTAGATCAACTGATCACCAAGGTTAAGCTGCGCCAGTCGCGGTCAGTCACTCCCGTTGAGTTACACCATTTTGTGTCATACTTTTACCCTTTTTAACACCTTTTTGGGTAAAATCGTTGTTGAAATACATCTTGATTTAATACTGCTACCCTACATTTTTATTGTGACATGATTAGGATGTTTTTTAAGGAATATAATAAACCGCGCATCAAAAATACTGATTGAGCGACAAAATTACTGATTGAGCAGCAAAATACAGATATCGGTTAGGTTAGAACTGTCACCACACAACGCACGAGCCGAGCGAGAGAAGCGAGCGGTGCCGCGGCAGCGGCCGGCGAGTGCCAGAACGTGTTACTTAAAGGGAACACAGCGTTCTGTTGAGTTACATTGTCACTCAAAGGGAAATAAAAATGTGGCTTTGAGTTACAGTGTTATTAATCGGTAATTTTTTTCCCAATGGGTAATGTATGACACAAAATGGTGTAACTCAACGGGAACAAACGTTCTTAACACATTGAGACCCCTCCTTGCCTCGGAGAACACGTAAAGCCGTCAATCCCGGTTGTCATACGAACACCTAATGACAATCGTTACACTACCGGCTATGATGGCCGTTTTGACGTTTGTCCACCCATGAAGTTTCGTATTAAAGTAATTACATTTGAAGGAGAAAATTGCTGTTCTTTATTGTCAATAGTGTCCTATTCTTTGCTGTTCGAGTCCATGTTGGACCCGCTATTTTCTGGAAGTCATCCTCCCATCTCTTGGACTGTCTACCTCTGTTTCTTTGTTGGCCTTTGTCGGAAGACAAGTTGAAGATTAAAAAGAAAAGAAAATCGTTTACCGACCATTAAAAACATGCAAAAAGTTTAATTTTAATTATTACTTAATAAATTTAAATATATTAACTTAAGGTCAATAGTATTTTAGTTATTTAAGTAATAATGTTAAGTAATTTCAACAATAAAGGCTTATTTATTTATTATTGTCAATAGTGATCTAACGATACTACTACAAAAAATATATACAATATACCTATGTATTGTGTTTTTTTTTTTCGTCCATTAACGTAACGGCCATCATAGCGTGCCGCAAGTTTATTGGTAGTCGGAAGCCCAAAAATACCCTGACATTCTATCAGTCCCCAATCTATCCTCAGAGTTAGGGTTACCAACTTTTTTTCTATCAAATATAGTATTTTTGAAGTTATTAACTTAAAAAATATGGTAAAAAATGAAAAAGAATATAGTAAGGTGCATTGGGGCTATTTCGAAAATGGGTATATTCCGAAAGTGCAAAAAATCTGCCAAACGCAGCAATATATTCCTGCTGGCAACATTAGGCAAAGCGCCATCTTATATAATACGGGTTATTCCGAAACACAAAGTTATAGGAATTCAAATTAACGGTTATTATTTAAAAAACTTACAATATCAAAATCTATGGGGCAATTACGACGGAAAATGAAGCGACGAAAAATTCCAACGCAGGGGGGTCCAGAATCATGTACTGAAGTCATGGTAAGCCGATGCGCGTCGATGTCCCTTCCACCCTGTATTATTACCGTGCCACTAGACTCATGAGCACTCACTAATTCCACTGGGTGCAGTACCAGTGACGGTAGTCCAGCTTTTTGGGCTTCTGACTACCACTAACGACTGTGATAGGTGTTCCTGATTTCGAACTAGAGACCTTCGACTTGGCAGTCCAATGGTCTTACCACTATGCTTCACTGCTCTTATATATCATCATCATCAACCCATATATTGTCTCACTGCTGGGCACGGGTCTCCTCTCATATTGAGAGGGATTAGGCTATAGTCCACTACGCTGGCCTAGTGCGGGTTGGCAGACTTCACAAACCGTCGAGAAAATCTCTAAGGTATGCAGGTTTGCTCACTATGTTTTCCTTCACCGTTAAGCGATACTATTTGGCTAATTAACTCAAAATCTACTTTTTACGGATTTTATCGCGTATATTGATATTATTAATCCCGACGTTTCGGACCCTTTACAGCGTCCATGGTCACGGGTAGACTGAGGTGTTGGGCGTCTTGATGATATAATTACTGACAGCTACCCTACATTTTTTATTGTTACATGATCAATGACATTTATTACTAATTAATAATTAAAACTAGATGGAGCATTTCCTAGCTGACGACCTCTGAGAAGAAACGCCGAAACAAACTCAGAGAATCATGGTCTCTTTTAAAGTAGGTAACAATATTCAATGATAATGTTTTAGTTGTTAATTATTGGCAATCCGATTCACGCAGAACGAGCTCACCGTATCCTTTGGTCTAAAAATCCGTAAAAAGTAGTTTTATTTCAATAACTCAAAATCGTTATAAATTCTAGCCTATATGTAATTCTGATGGATAAGTAATAAAACTGTAAAGTTTCATCAAAATCCGTTCAGTAGTTTTAGCGTGAAAGTGTAACAAATATCCATCCATCCATCCTCACAAACTTTCACATTTATAATATTATTAGGAAGGATTAGGATTACGATTAGGATAGTAGGAACTAGGATAGGATAGGATATAAGAGTAACTACTTTTTTCACCAAATCCTAAATATCCGGAATCAAGTCAATAATAAATAATTCCAGTCTAGAAAGTAAAAGTCTAGGAATAGACACTGAAACATTGTTATAGTTCGCGCCAAGTGAATACCATAAAGCAATTTTAATTTTTACTACCTACCCACCGACTTAAGATTTATGTTTGTAATAAAAGAGATATATACATTTTATGAACGCTGCTATTGTTTTTTCCACCTTTTTTAAGTATATTTTATTACAGCACTAAGATTAAAAAGTAGCATACGAATCGGCAGCTGCCACTTACAATAACAATAATAAAATTTATTTTCAAGAAGATTGATTTAAGTGTTGTTGCCAATTGCATATTAAATCACTTATAGGTAGTTTTTTTTTTTATACCGCTAAGGTGGCAAACAAGCATACGGCCCACTTGATGGTAAGTGGTTACCGTAGCCTATAGACGCTTGCAACACCAGGGGTGTCACTAGCGCGTTGCCGACCCTGTAAAACGAAAGAGGAATAGTTGGGTTGGCAGTATAAGGGTCAAAGTCCCCCCACTGTCAACACAACGTTTCCTCGTGGAGCACTGGCAACCTGTATGCGTCAGAGATTTTCTAGATGGCATGTGAAATATGCCAACCCGCATTAGGCCAGCGCGGCAGCGTGGTGGACTATAGCCTAATCCCTCTCATACTGAGAGGAAACCCGTGCCCAGCAGTGGGACAGTATATGGGTTGATGAAAAAAAAAAAGCCGACGACAAATATAGTTGTGAAAAAGGTTTGAGGGATGAGTGCTGATGATCAGATCAAACAATACAAGAATATCCCAACTCGTCAACACCAATTAAAAGCGGCTAGAATAAAAAAAGAGTTTAATATATTTCCGTCGTCTGATAAAAATAGTAGATTGTGTAACGTGTTATGTAAGTTTATAAATACATATAATTTTATGAGGCAAATCCATCTGTTCGTCCGGGACAAAAATAATGTTATCTGGTAATCTGACTTTCGTAGAGGCCCGTAAGGGCTTCCATGATGTATGGTACACGTCATCAAGTCACCGGCAAAATACTTTTTTATTAGCGAGCTGGCAAGACTTGGTATTGTAAATCACATTAATTGACATTTAACTTCTCTAAGGAGGTTGCTAAGCCGAGATTTATTTTTTAAATTAGCTTGATATACCTAATAGTGCGAAAAATATTTGTTAATTATGTAGATATTACATAATTATTCTTTTCACCACATTTATTTGTAAAGTTCCACATAAGAGACCTGTACCTAATTGGCTAACTGTTATTTATATGAGTTGCCGGTTACCGTAGCCTACAGATGCTTGTAACACCAGGGGTAGGTATCACTTGCGCGTTACCGACCCTGTAAAACGAAATAGGAATAGTTTGGTTGGCAGTATAAGGGTCAAAGTCCCCCCCACTGCCAACAAAACGTTTCATCACGGAGCACTGTCAACTTTCCTCACCGTAAGGACCACAACACAGCTCAAAGCAGTGTTGTTTCAGTTCGATTTTCCCCAGTCGGGCAGCTCCAATATGGGTGGAATTACTCTATATCTAAAAAGCAGTGATAGCCTAGTGGTATGACCATTGGACTGCCAAGTCGAAGGTCTCGAGTTCGAACCCAAGGCACGCACCTCTGACTTTTCGAATTCATGTGCGTATTAATAATTAATTATCGCTCGCTTAAACGGTGAAGGAAAACATCGCGAGGAAACCTGCATACCTTAGAGATTTTTCTCGACGGTTTGTGAAGTCTGCCAACCCGCACTAGGCCAGCGTGGTGGACTATATCAATCAATCAATCAATCAAAATAGTTTTATTTTCATATAAACCATATACAGGCACTTATGAAATGTCGAGTCTAGGTGCACGGTTCCAAAGTAGTCGTTTCCTATGGCGAAGAACCGGCAAGAAACTCCATGGTTACTCTTTTAAAATATCGTTTTGTATTGTACAATGATGGATTATAAATTGGATTGGATACTTACATGAGAGAACAATTTAGGAATGTTTCGAAGATTACAATTATATAAAATACAGCTAGGCATAAAAGAAAGTTCTAAACAGTTCTCCCATTTACAAACGGTAGAAACTAATAAATTATATAGAGCCTAATCCCTCTCAATATGGGAGGAGACCCGTGCCCAGCAGTGGGACAGTATATGGGTTGATGATGACTCCCACTATGCTCTACCTCTGTTATAAGTACAACAGTATGTTTTAGGCCCCATGTAATAAATTCTTCGCTCGGAGACACCACACTCCAATCTATTTATAATGTCATAAATCAATTGAGTAGTAAATGCGCTCGTGACTGTAAAATGTCTGCCATTTATCACAAAAATAACTTTGTATTTGATACTTTTTTGTAACAATGGTGTTAGAGTTAATGTTGGTATTCTTTCAAAATGTATAAAAATGACTGAGAGTTGGGAACCTATGTTTATTGATTTCTGACATTTACGCGAATATTATACATTGAAATAAAACTACTTTTTACGGATTTTATCGCGTTGTATTGATATTATTAATCCCGACGTTTCGGACCCTTTACAGCGTCCATGGTCACGGGTAGATAAGGGTCCGAAACGTCGGGATTAATAATATCAATATAACGCGATAAAATCCGTAAAAAGTAGTTTTATTTCAACCTATGTTTAGCTCCCTGAAAGTGTTGACATTCCCTTTAATGTATACAGGGTGAAAGGGACATCGACGCGCAACGGCTTACCATGACTTGTACATGATTCTGGACCCCCCTGCGTTGGAATTTTTCGTCGGCTTTTTCTTAAATTTTACGTTTTTTTTGCAGTTTTTTCAACTTTAAACTGTATAAAATCATTATTTCTATCTAACCCAATAAGAATTTTAATTAAAGAGTCATTAATTCACTTTTTTCACTAAAAACAGCATTGTAAATTAAACTCGAAAGATCTTCTGGTCAGCTTTGCGAGTTGTAAAATTCAACTACAACGACAACTATCAGAAATCAATATAAAAACCTATATTGCATGTTGATCATTACTAACCTGCTTTACTTAAAAAAAAGTACCGTATACAACAAAAATCCTGACATAATAAAAAAATTATACAATTCAAATGTTAAAATAAAACTACTTTTTACGGATTTTATCGCGTATATTGATATTATTAATCCCGACGTTTCACACACGACGTTTACAGCGTCCATGGTCACTACCCGTGACCATGACGCTGTAAAGGGTCCGAAATAGAAAAACAAAAATTTTTTTTGTTAACACCTTTTATTCTATTCAAAGTAAGGTCTGCTCATGCTGCAGGATTCGTTTATGGTAGTAGGTACAGTCAGCAACGAAAGTCGCTGAACATGTTGCAATATTATTTTTAATAACCTGTGAAGGATATGCGAAATATTTGCTTAAAAATGACCATTAAATATTTAGGTTACATTAATAGAAAAAACCTGACATTTTTTGGAGCTGTGATGTATTCAAAACTTAGCTGTGTCCAGCGACTTTCGTTGCTGACTGTACCACAAAAGATTTCAACAGTATGAGCATAGCGAACCTAGCCTTAGATTCGGTTTACTTCTGTGGGGAATAACTTACCTCTATTCTCCATACTTCTAATCCCGCCTTCTTGCCGGAGTTGGCAAACGCTGGATGTACTTCTGGCATGACCTGTCGAAAAGAGAAGATTGATAAAAAAAATTGGGTCAGGGCTGATATTGGGGTAGAGGGGCTATATTATGACTACGCTGATCAACCGATCTGAGAGTTAAGCTGCACTAGCCGCGGTCACTCTATGGATGGGTGACCATTCTTAACACATCGAGACTTTACCGTGCCTCGGAGAGCACGTAAACCCGTTGGTCCCAGTTGTCATACGAACGCCTATTTATTTATTAAATTCAGGCTACAAGGCCCATATAATATAAAATACTATAATACAATAAAATATAACTTAAACCAAAAACAATTAAAATACTATACATAAACAATAAACTAAGCATTAATTCACACGGAGAGTCGGCAATCGTTAGTGTTTGTCAGAAGCCCAAAAAGCCTGACAACCAGTCTATTCTTAGGGTTCTTCTTAGTCGGACACTCTTGTCAGATTGGTCGTGGTAATAATGATGGTGTATTCGCTGGGTTCTCGACGGCATCGTTCTGTCCTCTGAACGCCGCGGCTTTTGAAATACCTCGCCACTTCTGACGATTAGTGGCGTTGCGACAGCACTGGACCATTGTGGTCTGGGTAGCCTTCACAATAAGGTCAGTCCAGCGAGTTGGAGATCGGCCGCGAGCTCGTCTTCCTTCAACTTGGCCCTGGATGACCAGCCTTTCCATGGAGTCCTCGTTTCTAGAGACATGGCCAAAGAACTTAAGTATTCGCAATTGAATGATCGACGAAAGTCTATCCTTAATGCGAAGCTCCTTTAAGATTGAGTTGTTAGTACGAAACGCCGTCCAAGGAATCTTTAGGAGGCGCCTTCAACACCACATCTCCAGGGCATCAATTTTGCGGCGATCTTGCAGTCTTAATGACCAGGTTTCAGCTCCGTACAGAAAGATTGGAAAGACAAGGCATTTCATTAATCGAACCTTTGTTTTCTTGGTTATTCTTCTGTCCTTCCAAATCTTTCCCAGCCTTTCCACTGCTGACCTGGTAATGGCGCACCTACGTCTAATCTCATCTTCACACCTACCAGTGTTAGAGATAATAGAACCGAGGTAGATATAATTTTGTACTACTTTGCAGTTAGCAACACTGAGAATTTCTGATTGGTTTTGTTCGGCCCGGTCTATTATCATCATCTTCGTCTTATCTCGATTAATGGCGAGTCCAAATTGAAGACTAGTAGTTTCAAGACGGGATAGAAGATCTTCCATTTCTTCTTTTGTTTGAGCAAGAAGAGTTGTGTCGTCAACACCTTTACTCCATCCTTCCAAGACAATCCGCATTATATATTCTGTGTAGATGTTGAACAGCTTCTTATTCTTAGGGTACCTATCGGTATTAACCAAAAATTAGGTTTCGGAGGTCTGTTGGCAGTCGCTTCGTGTACAATACTGATATTCAGCCGCATCTGGTTAGACTTGAAGCCGACCACAATATAGTTGGGAAAAGGCTCGTAGAAAGAAATAGATATTAATTAATTACACATCGAAACCACTCTACACTACCACTAACGATTGTCATAGGTGTTCGTATGACAACCGGGACCGGCTTTACGTGCTCTCCGAGGCACGGAGGGGTCTCGATGTGTTAAGAATGGTCAGTCATCCACAGACTGACCGCGGCTAGCAGTATGATAAATAAATGATAAATTATAATTATTTCTGTAAATAAATCTTTTAAAGACACTTTTACAAGTCAATATTTTACATATTATGTTTTTAAGCTAGATGGCTCCGGCATTTCCTAGCTGACGACCTCTGAGAAGAAACACCGAAACAAAGAGAATCAAAGTCTCTTTTAAAGTCCAGACGTAGAATAGTAACAAATAAGTGTCTTACAATGTAGGGCAAAGTCTGAAATGGCCTTTTGAAGTAAGAGCCATAGCGGAATCAGTCATTGTGTAACTCGACCATAATTTAGGGAGCTCAACAACCCGTCGCACGACGATACCATATCAGAGGAACATTTGCGTAGGTCACATAAAAAAAGACTCAAAGCCACCTGACCGTTCAAAGCCGAGTATGTATATTTAGCCTACAAAGTACTCAGATTTATATTTTATTGAGTTAAACATTATTAAATAATAAGAAAAAATAATCACAGTAACGATTTCAGTAATATCTGTCAAACTTGCTTGTTGAAGCCAGCGTATTTATAACTAAGCATAATATAACTTACATAAGTAATAATAAATACAGAATCTAGATTTGTAAATGAACTGGATTCATATTCATACGAAATAGAGACAAAAAATATAATATCGCCACTTGAAAGGGACAGCAATACTTTCCGCATACGAGCGAGCGAGACAAAACGAGCAATTTTATCTCGTCGTCCTTGAAATCAGATGTAGTATGCGTTAGAGGAAAAAGGAAAAAATATAAACAGCATAGAAACGAGTTTCTTTGTATTTTTTACCCAACTGTACAGAACAAAGCATAGTTATGTTTTCTGTGTGTACGTAAACCATATTTATTTCTGTAATTAAACATTTACAAGTTAATCCCTCATCATCATCATCAACCCATATACTGTCCCACTGCTGGGCACGGGTCTCCTCTCATATTGAGAGGGATTAGGCTATAGTCCACCACGCTGGCCTAGTGCGGGTTGGCAGACTTCACAAACCATCGAGAAAAATCTCTAAGAAGAAAGAAAGAAAGAAAATTTATTCTGACAGCCACAACACAGGACAAAATACAATTTAACAAAACAACAATTTGATAAGTCGTAAAACTAAGGACGTACGTTATCCTGTGCGATGTCAGAATAGATCCCTAAGGTATGCAGGTTTCCTCACGATGTTTTCCTTGACCGTTTAAGCGAGTGATAATTAATTATTAATACGCACATGAATTCGAAAAGTCAGAGGTGCGTCCCTTGGATTCGAACTCGAGACCTTCAACTTGGTAGTCCAATGGTCATACCACTAGGCTATCACTGCTTCGAGTTAATACCTACTTTTTTTTTTTAAATGGCTTCGCACGGTTTGTGCATTTTGCCAATGACAAGTGGTAAATCCCTACTTAATATTAATTATATGTGTGACAGCAATTCACGACGATCTCCCGCTAAAAGCTGGGTTGCCAACAAAAGGCATGAGTGATACACAATTTGTGCACACAAACGCGCCAATAACTGTGTGCACTGATGTGTAAAACTGTGCCTAATTGAACACAGATTTACAGCACGCAAACTGATTAAGTAATTTTATGCGAACGGTCTTGTACACATACCAATCTATTTATTTTCAGTGTGTATAAAACGGCCAGATTAAAAAATATATGTATTGTATATTGATTTCTGGCATTTACGCGAATATTATACATTGAAATATAACTACTTTTTACGGATTTTATCGCGTTACATTGATATCATTAATCCCGGCGATTCGAACCCTTTACAGCGTCCATGGTCACGGGTAGAATCTACCCGTGACCAGGTTAGTTTTATTTCAATATATGTATATCTACTTAATCTTTTTAAAACAATAATTAAATTAACTGGGCAAAAGTATCCACACAATGGATGCTTGTAGACGGTATGCGTCGTTGAGTCCAGTACAGAAAGCGGTGGCGGGATGACTTGAAAGGTCCGAGGCGGCGCAGGAAAAGAGTGCCTGGAAGGACTTGGGGGACGCCTTTGCTCAGCAGTGGGACAGTAATAACAAAAAAATTACAAACACTAAATTACTGACATAGTTTACGATTAAACACATCAAAAATTGTTTGCATAAGCTGATATAATTTTTTAAATTGAACTTTTTCAAGAAAAAATCTTTGTTGTGTGTTTTCTTTAAATAGAAATACCCTGTTTATAATTATCTAAACAAAAATAACATAATCTACCGTTACAAAAAAGATTTCGATTTTTCAAAGTGATGGCAAACTTTCTTGATGTATTTTTGATTTGACAGGACAAGCGAACGCTTCCGATTTAAAAAACTAACCTAGTTCAAACTCCTTTTGGTCCGTTCCATATTTAAAAATAAAAATAAAGTGATACCCCAAAGGAGTCTCGATTACACTTTCAACCTTTTTTATATTGTTTTCGTTTCGTTCTAATGTGGCCGGTGTCCGGTTCAGCGAATCTCATATAACAGGTTCTTGCAATTCATTGTGGGTTTCCACATCAATATTTGAGGTATGTTTTGCTACGGTTAAAGTCCTACGTTCAATTCCCAGAAAAAAACCCAATAAGCTATGCTGGACTGTCCTATTGTGTTTTTCTAGGAAAATTTCAATAGTAGCTTGGAGTTTAGATCAATGCCCCAGTAATGGCTATAGATTCACCCCGTATTACATGGGATACGTAGGTGTATATTACTAATATACACCTACGTGTGCTAATACGGGGTGAATATTCCGCGTAGGGTTAGGCAGAGGTACACACTAATATAATATTAGTGTATACCTCTGCCTAACATTACGCGGAATACAGGCTTGATAATAACTATGTTATTTTTTTATGTTACAAACGTTATCTCGTGTCTTTCATCTATTTTGTTAAAAAACCAGCCAGGTGTAGGCGGACTCGCGCACGAAGGGTTCCCTACCAATATTTATTTTATTTTAATTTCATTACATATTTATTTGTAAAGGAATATTTAGGTATCTAAGTATTCTGTGAATATTTCAAGCGTCTACCTGTTACCGTTACCTATTAATATCGAGCAAAAAAACAGCAATAAAATCACGTTTGTTGTATGGGATTTTTTTATTTTTTTTATCGACGGCAAGTGAAGTCTGACAATCCGCACTAGGCCAGCGTGTGTGACTATAGCCTAATCCCTCTCATTCTGAGAGGAGACCCGTGCCCAACAGTGGGTTGACGATGATGCCATAGTGACAACATATTAATTTTTAAGAGAGATAGGGCATAGTGGGAGTAATTCCACTCAAATTGGAGCTCCCCGACTAGGGAATCCATCGCCTCGCAGAAAATCGATGTGAAATATCAATGCTTCGAGCTGTGTTGTGTTTATTACGAGGAAACGTTGTGTTGGCAGTGGAAGGACTTTGACCCTTATACTGCCAACTCAACTATTCCCCTTTCCTTTACAGGATCGGCAACGCGTAAGTGATACCCCTGGTGTTACAAGCGTCTATAGGTTACGGTAACCGCTTAACAACTGGTGGCCCGTATGTTGGTTTGCCAGATGCCACCTTAGTGGTATAAAAAACGGCGAAAAAAAACGTCAGACTATCAATTACGTTACTGTATACCAGTGACGTGAACTGGCTATCACGATTATTCTACCATGAACACTTCGTTAGTAATATTTCAATGTCTATGGTTTTATAACGTGCGAAAATGCATTAAATATATCAGCACTTCAATCAATCAATTAACGGCTCAATTTCAAACGGCAAACGATGCAATTGAGACTATCATATTCAGCTGCTACTGAGAATTTCATAGAAAAAAACAATGACACTATGCTCGATATGTGTTTTAAAAAAGGTAGGAGTGGACTTACTCCCATAGTGGGAGTAAGTCCACTCAAATTGGAGCTGCCCGACTGGGGAAGTACCTCCGCCTTGCAGAAAATCGAAGTGAAATAACACTGCTTTGAGCTGTGTTGTGTTCCTTATGGTGAGCAAGGTTGCCAGTGCCCACGAGGAAACGTTGTGTTGGCAGTGGGAGGGCTTTGACCCTTATACTGCCAACCCAACTATTTCTCTTTCGTTTTACAGGGTCGGCAACGCGCAAGTGATACCCTTGGTGTTGCAAGCGTCTATTGGCTGCGGTTGCCGCTTACCAGGTGAAACACATGCTTCTTGTCGTCGTAACAATAAAAAAAATAGATATAATATAGCTAAGTAAATTATACAGAGCGTGACGATGACGTCACGTGTTTGTTACGGTTGCTAGGTAACCGACACAATGAATGACAATTCAGTTTACAAGTAGTCGCTGGGAAATAATATCATCTTGAAACAATGGTAAACTACGAGTAGTTAAACTGCCTCGATAGTCTAGTGGTTCTAAGTGCGACTGCTACGCTACAGGTACTCGGTTCGATTGCATTAAATTCTCAGTAGCAGCTTTTAAGAGAGGTAGGGCATAGTGGGAGTAATTCCACTCAAATTGGAGCTGCGTGTATGGGAAGTACCTTGCAGAAAATCGAAGTAAAATAACACTGCTTTGAGCTTTGTGTTTTTAACGGTGAGCAAGGTTGCCAGTGCTCAGCGAGGAAACGTTGTGTTGGCAGTGGGGGGACTTTGACCCTTATACTGCCAACCCCACTATTCCTTTTACAGGGTTGGTAATGCGCAAGTGATACCCCTTGTGTCAACTCAAAGCTGCTATGGCTCTTTCTTCAAAAGGCCAGTTCAGATTGTTAAACACATCTAATAAGCATTGAATACTGTTACTCTAGTCTGGACTTTAAAGAGACAAATTCTCTGAGTTTGTTTCAGCGTTTCTTCTCAGAGGTTGTCAACTAGGTTTTTTTTTACTAATATAGATGCGAACAAGCATACGGCCCACCTGATGGTAAGCGGTTACCGTAGCCTATAGACGCTTGTAACACCAGGAGTATCACTTGCGCGGTGCCGACCCTGTAAAAAGATAGAAGAATAGTTGCGTTGGCAGTATAAGGGTCAAAGTCCCCCCACTGCCAACACAAAGTTTCCTCGCAGAGCACTGGCAACCCTGCTCACCGTAGGAAACACAACACAGCTCCTATCTCTTAAATGTCGGCTCCATCTAGTATTAATTAAATATTGCCTTTTAAAAGTGTCTTTTAAAGATTAACAGAATGAAATAACATTTATCTTTCATACCTACCTATGTGTTGTTACCAACAATAGGTACTGACATCGTACTTGAGCCTATCTATATTCTAGTTTGTTTATTTTGATGACAAACTTGTTATCAACAAACAAATACCATTGCATATGAGTGTTCATTATATCTATCTATGAAAAAACAGCTGAGAATCACAACGCGTTGTGGTCAATTCTACTATCCTACTAATAAGTATAATAAAAAAAAATTGAAAGTTTGTGAGGATTGATGGATTTTACAGTATTATAATTTATACATCAGAATAATATACAGGCTATAATTTATAACGATTTTAGATAATTAGCCAAATTACAATTTTATTATAATTTAAAAGTACTTAATTTTTCCACACGTACTGACGTACGAAGTCGCGGGAAAGAAGCTTAGTACATAGTTTTAATTTAAACTGGCATCGAGTTCTTGTATTTATAATAATTATATAAAAAAAAACCTACAAACTAACCAAACCTAAGTAGGTTTTTTTTATTATTTCGTTTTTATAATTCCTTGGCATAATAGATGGTACCATGTATAGATAGAAAAACATAAAAAATAATAGTATATTACATTTTAGGTTACGAATATTTTACATTTTACGCCCGCTAATCCGCTATGCGTAAGGGTAAATAAAACCAAACGAGCGTAATTTTGTGAGTCGTGAGTCGCGTATTTTTGGTCACTCATTTTACGTTCAACTGAATTTCTGTTGAGTTGCCAGACGAACTTAATTTATTTATTCAGTACTAGCGACCCGCCCCCGCTTCGCACGGGTGCAATATACATGTATTATACATATAAACCTTCCTCTTAAATCACTTTATCTATTGAAATAAAACTACTTTTTACGGATTTTATCGCGTATATTGATATTATTAATCCCGACGTTTCGGACTCTTTACAGCGTCCATGGTCACGGGTAGACTGAGGTGGTGGGCGTCTTGATGATATAATTACTGACAGCTAGGTACCCTACATTTTTTATTGTTACATGATCAATGACATTTATTACTAATTATTAATTAAAACTAGATGGAGCCGGCATTTCCTAGCTGACGACCTCTGAGAAGAAACGCCGAAACAAACTCAGAGAATCATGGTCTCTTTTAAGGTCTCTTTTAAAGTCTCTTTTAAAAGAGATTTTGATAAGTAATATCTAAGCTGATCAACCGATCTGTAAGGTTAAGCTGCGCTAGTCACGGTCAATCTGTGGATGGGTGACCATCGAGGCCCCTCCGTGCCTCGGAGAGCACGTAAAGACGTCGGTCCCGGTTGTCATACGAACACCTATGACAATCGTTGATGGTAGTCAGAAGCCCAAAAAGCCTGACAACCAGTCTATCCTCAGGGTATCGGTATTGCCCAAAAATTGGGTTTCGGAGGTCTGTTGGCAGTCGCTTCGTGTAAAATACTGATATTCAGCCGCATCTGGGTAGACTGGAAACCGACCCCAATGTAGTTGGGAAAAGGCTCGGAGAAAGAATTACATAAATATCTGTGCATGTTATTAATAAAAAATGCATGTTATTAGGTAGTGATAAGTTAGGTCATTAATTTTATCCTACAACTCGCAAATTAAGGAAAAACATTGTGAGGAAACTTGTATGCTTGAGAGATTTCAACCACAGAACAGATTATTTTTCTATACCGTGTTTTAAACAATATAAACCGGAATTATAGCCTTCAACTTCCGAGCCTATTACCAACTAGGTATGTTGGGGTCGGTTGCATACTTATCAGTATAATTTTCACGAAGCGATTTTTCTCGACGGTTTGTGAAGTCTGCCAACCCGCACTAGGCCAGCGTGGTGGACTATAGCCTAATCCCTCTCAATATGAGAGGAGACCCGTGCCCAGCAGTGGGACAGTATATGGGTTGATGATGATGATGATGATGACTGCCATCAAACCTCGGCTTATTCCCGCGCGCTCCAAATCTATTGTTCTCTAAAATTATTTTTTCCATACATTCATTATCAGGAGCTCCAAAGACTTGATTTTACAAAATAATAATTAAGCATAAGTATTTAATTTTAGTTTTGGAGCGCTTGGGAACAAAATCGTGGAGTTGGCGGGAATAATCCCAAACCTCAACAACCCAATTAATAATAATAATATTTTTGCGACATTTTTACAAACACCATCCAGTCCCAAACTAAGCAGAGCTTGTACTATGGGTACTAGACAATGGATTTATTACTTATATACTTTTTTTTTGTAAATACATACATAAAATACTTACATTGAAAATACCCAGACAAACACAAATACTCATGTTTTATCCACATAAATATTTGTGTCTTGTGGGAATCGAACCCACGACCCCATGATCAGCAGTCTGGCACTCGAACCGCTAGACCACAGAGGTCGTCAATTCCTGGGTAATACCGATACCCTGAGGATAGACTGGTTGTCAGGCTTTTTGGGTTTCTGACTACCACTAACGATTGTCATAGGTGTTCGTATGACAAAGGGGTGGATGGCTGTAGGTACATGCTCTCCGACTCTTGATGTGTTCGGAATGGTCACCCATCCAGAGACCGACCGCGGCTAGCGCAGCTTAACCGTATAGATTAATAGATCAGCCTAGCCACAAGCACTTCTATAACCCGGAATTCTAATAATATAATAATAATACTTATATCAATACATTTACTGTCCACTGCTGGGCACAGGTCTCCTCTGAGAATGAGAGCGATCAGGCTATACCTAGTCCACCACGCTGGCCTAATGCAGGTTGACACTTCACACACCGTCGAGAAAATCTAGCATACAACTTTCCCCACGAATGCAAGATGTTTTCCTTCACGCGTAAGTGATAAAATCAGCGAATTGTGACACAAACATAATATTATTATACTTCGTAATAGGTACAATATTAAAAAGAAAAATACGTAGGTACTTACCTATGGACAATTTCAAAAATAATACACGAGTAAGTAAGTACATACACAATACAGAAACAATAATTATAACAATAAAAAATTTGCATGTAATATTTTTTTAAATATCGAATCGCGACACAAAAATAGAGTTTAGCCTTAATAAAACCAAAACCGTTAATTGACGAAATTAATAATTTATAAATTTAAAGTAAATTCACCGCATAACCTATAAAATGATCATAAATAAAACTTACGATTTTATTTTATTATCAACTGACGTGCGATCACCACAGAGTCGGTTTTCGTACTGAATTGGCGAAACGAATGACTAGACGACCGACCGAAAAAGAATGAATGACAGATGATGTGTTTGCTCTAGATTAGAACACAGTATGTGACAATGACAACAAGATTCGAGGTCGAGGCTCATTTTGTTTTGTCGGTTGATTGAACTCAATTGTCTATGGTAATATTGTTATAACTTCACGCTTATCAACTCGCTTAAATATACCGTCAGCTGAATACAGTACAATCGATTTGTTAAACAGATATTTATCGATTTAACTAAATTATTAAGCTTTAATGTTATCATTCTCCGAGCGTTTGCCTATGTTGGGGTCGGCTTCCAGTCTAACCAGATACGGCTGAATACAAGTATTTTACACGAAGCGACTGCTATCAGACCTCCGCAACGAAATTTCTGAGCAATGCCGATATCCAGGGTGGGATCGGGCAGTGTTATTGTATTGACTTCAGAATATGAATTGAAATAAACTAACTAAAAGCGATAGAATCGAAGCAATAAAATCCGTACAAAGTGGTTTTCTTTCAAAGTCTTATTGATCAGTGACATGGTTAAACATATTATTAATATTATCCAATAATAATATCTGTAGTTTTTATTTTACATACCATCACGCCTGTATTCCCCGAAGGGTTAGGCAGAGGTGTACTAATGTACACCCACATTTCGCCGGTATGTTTAGGTCCCATGTAATAGGGGGCGAGCCTATTACCATTAACCGGGCACATATACAGACTCCGAGCTGCTACTGAGAATTTCATAGAAAAACCCAATAACACTTTGCTCGACCTGGGGATCGAACCCAGGACCTCTAGCGTAGCAGTAGCGCCTAGGACCACTAGACTAACGAGGCAGTCTAAAGTTTTTATTTTATTTTATGTCTTTTATTTGCAACGCCCTAGTGATACTACTGGTGTTACCGGCGTCACTTCAGGCGGCCCGTATGCTTGTTTGACCTAATTACAATAATATAAAATGTTCTCCACGAGGAAACGTTGCGTTGACAGTGGGGGGACTTAACCCATAAACTGCCAACCCAACTATTATTTATTTTAGGAATTTTTTTACACAGCACTGTCTAGTCCCACACTAATCAGAGCTTATATTATATCCAGACAAACACAAACACTTCTGTTTTAACTACACAATTATTTGTGTCCTGTGGGAATCGAGTGTTGCAAGCGTCTATAGGCTATGGTAACCGCTTACCATCAGGTGGACCGTATGCTTGTTTGTCACCTCAGCAGTATTTTTTTTCTAAATAATTGTGTAATTTTTTCTAAATAGTTTGTTTTAACAAAAAGTTTAATTCAAGTAAGTTTAAGTTTCGTTTAGTTTTAAGTTGAACACAAGAATGTATAATTATTCTTGTTTCCTTAATGCTATATACTGTGTTCTGAATAACAGTAGCACTCCCACATCGTACTATCTTGATATCCGAAAGGACATTAAATGAGATCGTTAAATACTCTAAATATAACATATTATTACGCTTGTATCCTCCAAAGGGTTAGGCAGTGGTGTGCTTATTGCTTAAGTACCTTCCGATCTCCTACGCAATCATTACTAATTACGACTTAGATAATATACATAAATATTTAAGTGATGAACATAGGTGTTTGTGTTTGTCTGGGAGAAAGAAAGAAAAATAATTTATTATAAAAGTACTTATGTATTTACAAAAAAAAAAGTATAATATATAATGTATAAGTATTATATCCATTGTCGAGTACCCATAGTACAAGCTCTGATTAGTTTGGGAATAGATTGTGCTGTGTAAAATGGTCCAAATATCATCATCAACCCATATACTGTCCCACTGCTGGGCACGGATCTCCTCTCATATTGAGAGGAATTAGGCTATAGTCCAACACGCTGGCCTAGTACGGGTTGGCAGATTTCACAAACCGCCGAGAAAAATCTCTAAGGCATGCAGGTTTCCTCACGATGTTTTCCTTCACCGTTTAAGCGAGTGATAATTAATGTCAGAGGTGCGTGCCTTGGGTTCGAACTCGAGACCTTCGACTTGGCAGTCCAATGGTCATACCACTAGGCTATCACCGCTATTATTATTATTATTACTTGTATCTCCTTTTTGGATATCTCGGCATATCTCCCGTGTGGAAGACATCCGGTCCTTTGGCAGGCTTGCGCGGGGACACAGGTCCAACGCGTAGAGGCCCCTTGGAGAGCTTTTATCTAAATATGGGATGGGGCACCAACCCGGGACACTCCACACCTGCACTATAAAAGTACAGTCATGGAGTATCCCGGGCGGGTGCAGGACTATTGTAGAATATGGAACTATAAATTACTGGGATTATGGATGTGGGGGTTTGGTGGACTGATTACTTCTACTGCCGGAGGAAAACGGCGTCTGCCTTACGCCTCGAACATACATCCTTAGGGATGGCAGACGGTGATTCGCCAACTCACTAGCTGGGCCCCCCGAAAAGCTGCCAGTGCAGGCAGAAGGCGGCAACAGCGCTGTGAGTGGCTAGGGGTGTAGAGAGGTGCGGCCCCGGTTTCACCGTCGCGAGTCTCCACGAGACCCGGATTGGGTTTCCCCGCTATTACGCCATTAGACACTTCCACCCCCGAGCATATAGCTCTGGCGGCCCCCCTCTGACCGGCCAGTTAAGGCAAGGCAGAGTTGAGAGTCCTGCGGGCGCTGTTCGGGTTCCACTCCAGCTACCCAGTATGGGCAAACTGGAGACGAGGCCCTGACCGACTCTCTGGGGCAATAAGGACCGCAGTGTCGCCACTCACCATCAGCTCGCCACAAGCTGTATTATTATATTATTATTAAAATATTGCGATGCAGCAATGTTATTTCACTTTGATTTACTGCAAAGAAGAGGTACCTACTTCCCAAGTCTCCTCCTCAGATTGTCAAGGATTAGGCCATAGTCCACCACGCTGGCATCGGTTTGTTAAGTTAGGATCAGGCAGGGTTTGAACCTGTGTACCTCCTGTTAAGTACACCGGACGCTTTGTCGCGGAACACTGGTAACCTTGCTCACACAACACAGCTCAAAACTGTGCTAGGTATTTCATTTCGATTTTCTGCAAGGAAATTACGAAGGTACTTCCCTAGTCGGGCAGCTCCAATTTGAGTGGATTACAATATTCAATTTTGATGGTTGACATACTTACAACATTTCGATGACATTATTATCAATGTTATGTAAGGACGAATATCAATCACAAATTATAAATAAACACCAAACAACGCCAACGATTGTCCGTCCAATTTCATATCAACCTAAAAATCCAGTAGAAACTGATCTCTCTTTGTACGGGACGCATCGACAATGCGGTATTCAGTTATACTGGAAAATAAAGCTGGATGTTCCTTCCTCGATGTTTATTTTAGATTCTAAAATATTATGCAAACTGCAAAAAATGTGTGCCTATTTAAGTATTGGATGTTTATTATTATCAAAATGAAATTATATTAATATATTCAGTCAATTTTAACCTACACAAGTTACAATTTTTACCTACACAAAAGTTACAATTTTTACCTACACAAAAGTTACAATTTTTACCTACACAACCGTTACAATTTTTCCCTACACAAATTACAATTTTTACCTACACAACCGTTAAGTACAATTTTTACCTACACAAGTTACAATTTTAACCTACACACAAGTTACAATTTTTACCTACACAAAAGTTAAAATTTTTATCTACACACAAGTTACAATTTTTCCCTACACAAATTACAATTTTTATCTACACAACCGTTACAATTTTTACCTACACAAAGGTTACAATTTTTACCTACACAAGTTAAAATTTTTATCTACACAACCGTTACAATTTTTACCTACACAAAGGTTACAATTTTTACCTACACATGTTACAATTTACCTACACAAATTACAATTTTTACCTACACTATACCATCTAGTCACGTGATCAAATCGTTGAGTATTAGTAGGTACAGTTATTTTTCAATAGGGCGACTTCTAAATCCTTCCGATTGACGGATGTGAATAGGAAAACTGTTTCAACGACTAAGTCGCTGCGACATCGCAACGGTTTTAATTACGTGAATCGGGCTACAGGTGATTAAGAAGTTATTATAAGCAGATACATCTACTAATTAATATACAATTATTTACGAGGATTACACGTAACTTTCTAAATAGAATGAGTGGGCTAAGAATTCTTCTTACTGAATAAAATCGTGCCAAGATGAAAAGGGTGACGAAGCAAATGACATTTGAAAACAACTGAATGCATTTTACTTTGACTTTGTTATTAAGAAAGAAAAATATAAGTAGGTACGGTCGGGGTCATATGTCCAGAAGCAGTTTTACAAAACAAGTCACACTTACGACCTTTTTCTATAACAAACATTTTGCACACATACACGATCTCGTATATCGCACTCTCTCATTGATTCGATGCGAACACTAATATGAAGAAAACAAAACTATATTGTTATCTTTGTCTAGTATTGACCCCACACACGTAACCTTCTCGCAGATATACTGTTTGACGGGTAAGTAAATGTTTGCGTTGAAAACACCGTGCAAGCGAATATGATCGTTGACACGCTACTGGACTTATGGCCTAGACTGTATCTAATTCATCTGTAGCCTAATTCCTCTCATTCTCGAGAGGAGACCCGTGCCCAGCAGTGGGACAGTATAAGGGAATTAGGATACAGTCTACCACGCTGGCCTGGTGCGGGTTGGCAGACTTCACACACAGTCAAGAAAAATCTTTAAGGCATGCAGGTTTCCTCACGATGTTTTCCTTCACCGTTAAAGCAAGTGATAAATTATTAAGGCTAGGCGAAGGCTGATCACTTAGCTGGTAGTCTTAAAATGTCATTAATTTATTTAATATTAAATTACTAACATTAGTCTTATAAGTTTTAATTTGTGTTACTAACAAATGGATCTCTGGAGTTATCTGAAATAAAGTGATTTATTATATTATATTATTATTATTAATATAGCTTCTGCCCGCGTGGAAAGGTTAGTTTTAATTATACTTGTTGTAATTTAGATAATTAAATCAAAATCGATATAAATTTTACGCTAGTTATTCTGATGTTATAAATAATAATACTGTAAAGTTTCATTTAAATCCATTCATTAGTTTTAGCGTGAATTATAAACATCCATACATCCTCAAAAACTTTCACATTTATAATATTAGTAGGTAGTAGTAGACAGTGTATTAATTACACAAATGAGAGAAATGTGTGCCTTCGATTCGAACTCGAGTCATTTGACTTGGTAGTCTAAAGCTCATATCATTAGTCTATCACTACTTCTCATAATATAATTCACATAAAAAATTATAAGGATTCATTTAATGGATTCATTCTATTTTATTTATAACTTTTAGAAAGACTATCAGCTAATTGACTAAAAAACAGTATTTAAGTAGTAACATAAAGCTGTTAAAAGTCTCCACTGGTAGAAACAATATACAAAAAAAAAGAAGAAAGCCCATGAGTGTTACTAAGTTAAAAAAAAACACATTAAGCGTAAAAATAGCTTAATAATTAATAAAAAAAAAAACAATAAACAAATAAATAATACCTGCTAATTAAATCCATATCAAAATTCAATTCCATTCAAAATTTTCCGCATTAAAGTTAAACTAATGGCGGTTATATCGATTCTAAGAGGTAACCCGTGCCTAGTATTAAAAACACGGGAAATAGACTTCTTAAAATAATGTGTAGATCACAATAATAACAACATTCCCGGTAAACAACACTCTTGATATCTTTACATTTGGATTCTGGCCAGAGCATTTTACCTAATTCCTCAATAGCATGATTATTTTCAAACAAAATTGAATTACTTATTGATTTCTGACATTTACGCGAATATTTACATTGAAATAAAACTACGTTAAACGGATTTTATTTTACCCTACATTTTTTATTGTGACATAATAATATCATTGATCATTTAACAATAAAAAATGTAGGGTAGCTGTCAGTAATTATATCATCAAGACGCCTACCACCTCAGTCTACCCGTGACTTGTAGTCTTTGCCCGTGACCACGGAATAGAAAAAACAGTATTTTCTGTTCTGTGCCCGTGACCATGGACGCTGTGAAGGCTCCGAAACGCCGGGATTAATAATATCAATATAACGCGACAAAATCCGTAAAAAGTAGTTTTATTTCAACGTTGAATTACATTGGTTTAACAATAAACAATAAAATTAATCATCATTTTAAAACAAATTTTTAATTTATTTCATGACCATGGATACAAGTCCTTCAGTCGCATTTTAAAACTATAATGTTTAGCATTGACATTCGTTTTAAAAAAATACCTTAAAATATTAAATTAAAAAACCCGACTGAAAAGAAAAAAACAAAATGGAACATAGCGACTTTTACAAAATGAACCATATACAGGCACTTATGAAATGTCGAGTCTAGGTGCACGGTTCCAAATTAGTCGTTTCCTATGGAGAAGAACCGGCAAGAAACTCCATGGTTACTCTTTTAAATATCGTTTTGTACATTGATGTTCGATACAATAATAATTTTAGATTGGATACTTACGTGAGAGAACAATTTGGGAATGTTGCGTAGATTACAAATAGCATAAAAGAAAGTTCTACAGTCGGGAACAATTCCTAGACCGGATTAAATATTCCCAATACTGGGTCCCGACTGTGTTCCATAAAGTCTTGTTTTTTTTCTTTTCATTCGTGTTCTTTAATTTTTAAATTTACTTTATTAATAATAATAATAATAATTTTATTTCAGACAATAAATCAATCCATATTTTTCTAAAGATACCTACAATTAAATTAAAATTAAATAATATAAATGGTAAATAACGAAATTAGCGAAATTAAGTAGTAAATGAATTAAATCATGTCAGAATCATTTAATTCATTTACTACCTGCCCCAAGCTTGATATATGGGTGCATGTAAGGCCTGCCAGTGCTGCATGAACGGCCCGTCCAACCTGCTGGCAATAACTGAAAGGAGACCGTTGCCGCTGCCCCGCACTCTACTCGCTATCGAGGTGGCCCTCTTGCGCATACTAGCATAAAAACAGTCAATGCGGATGTCAATTAAGTATTTTACCCACACTTTTAGATAATTATTTTTCACCGATTAGGGTATGATAACAGGGGCTCGTGGTTAAGTTATAACTAAGCTGATCAACCGATCTGCCTGGTTAAGCTGCGCTAGTCGCGGTCAGTCTGTGGATGGGTGACCATACTTAACACATCGAGGCCCCTCCGTGGCCCGTAGGCCCCGGTTGTCATACAAACACCTATGACAATCGTTAGCGGTGTTCAGAAGCCCAAAAAGCCTTAAGTCTATCAAGCCAGTCTATCCGCAGGATTTTTTTTTGCTGTTTGCCGCCTAATATTGTACACTTAGTTTTAACCAAACTCTGTATTAATAATATGTATTAGTGTAACAATTGTAGGTAAAAAAGAAAGAAAGAAAATTTATTCTGACAGACACAGGACAAATTTCAAAACAAAAATACAATATTATATAATATTCAAGTTATAAATTATAGAAGTAGGTACGTTATCTTAACTCAGCACTGTGGTGCAGCAAAAAGCAAATCAAGCTGGAGCGCTGATATTCTGATAGGGCCTGTTGATGAAGCCATGGACAGTCTATATAATTACAAATACAGGTAAACCAATAAATAAATAAATATCGATATTGTCCAGAAATTGTGTTGCGGAGGTCCTGATGGCAGTCGGTTCGTGTAAAATACTGATATTCAGCCGCATCTGGTTATACAGGGTGGAAGGGACATCGACGCGCAACGGCTTACCATGACTTCAGTACATGATCCTGGACCCCCCGCGTTGGAATTTTTCGTCGGTTTTTTCTTAAATTTTACGTTTTTTTTGCAGTTTTTTCAACTTTTAACTGTATAAAATCATTATTTCTATCTAACCCAATAAGAATTTTAATTAAAAAGTCATTAATTCACTTTTTTCACTAAAAACAGCATTGTAAATTAAACTCGAAAGATCTTCTGGTCAGCTGTTTCCTTAGAGTTCACTTGCGAGTTGTAAAAGTGCAGGCGCATGCGGAGGGTGGTCCAGAATCGCTGGAAAGGTGGCTAGGTAGAGAAGTAGCTACTAATGGACACCGGTATTTTTAGGTGCCATGTAATATCAATTACCAGTAGAGGCATTTCCGATCCGGTACGACATGGCAACCTTCAAGAAGCGAGTCTGTTCTTATCTCAAGGGGCAAACAAGCATACGGATCGCCTGATGGTAAGCGATTTCCGCCCCCCATGGACACCCGCAACACCAGAGGAGTCACAAGCGCGTTGCCGGCCTTTAAAAGGGAGTACGCTCTTATCTTGAAGGTTTGAAGGTCATATTGTTCCGGAAATACTGCAGGCGACAGTTCATTCCACAGTTTAGTTGTGTGAGGAAGAAAGTTTCTAGAGAAACGCACAGTAGTGGACTGCCAACCATCTAGATGATGAGGATGGAACTGCTGTCGCGTGGAACGAACGCAAGTGGTAGCAGGATCAATCCGAATAATTCCTCGGAGCATTCCCCATAGTACATGCGATAGAAGTTGCATAGCGAGGCCACATCTCTACGCAGCGCCAAGGGGTCTAGCCGGTTTGAAATATCTCTTCCATAATTATTATTATTACTAGCCCGTGCTGTCCCACTGCTGGGCAAAGGCCTCCCTCCATTCCTTCCAACGGTCGCGATAGTGCGCTTCTTCTCTCCAGTTCTCAAGGAAGACATCCAGTTCATCCCGCCATCTCCTTCGTGGTCTGCCGCGACCCCGTGTCGCTGTTTCAGGGCACCAATCCTCTTCCATAAAAAAAGAAAAATTAAAAAGGGGACAGCTATTGAGAACCTAGTCGTAGTTCAGGACCAAGAGCATCCAAGCTTACTGCTTACGCTAATAATGCAATTTAAGTACCTAGTTACTTAAATATAGAGCAAAATTGATTTCATGAATCAGAAATCGTCTGAGTTGATCATTATGCGCATTTTATTTTGAACTGACCTACCACAACGAGCCAGAAGGTGCTTCTAAGGACGGTAAGAACATTATCAATAATTCATTTATAGGACGCGAGCTAATATTGAATAATGCGCATTATAACAACGTCCTGTTAGTTTTTATTGATTTTTGCAGTTATTTTCCAATGTTGTGCCTTCTGATGTAATAGAAACCGTCTCTACAGTACCTTCCAAAGCTTCTGGAGTTTTTTTTTTATAACGCTAAGGTGGCAAACAAGCATACGGCCCACCGTAGACGCTTACAGTACCAGGGGTACCTTTTGCGCGTTGCCAACCCCGTAAAACGAAAGAGGAATAGTTGGGTTGGCAGTATAAGGGTCCACCCACTGCCAACATAATGTTTCCTCGCGAAGCACTGACAACTTGTTCATCGTTGGGAACACAACACAGCTCAAAGCAGTGTTTTCAGCTCCCAGTCAATTTGAGTGGAATTATTCCCACCCCACTATGGCCCTATCTCTCTTAGAGCGAGTAGTTATAGCAGCGAGTCGAATCTGTCAAATATTTTGTATGACAAACTGGGATAGCGTCTCTTTACTAAACAACTAAAGACAAAACTATCAACAATTAACAATTCTGAAGTAATTTGAATGATGATTTGCCAGAGTTATAGTGAGCGACGATAGACGATAGCGTATACACAAAATCAATTTTTTTTTAAATCAGCGCCATCTGTTGAGGCTAATTCGTTTTAGGTACATTTTAAAATTGCGAATAAAGTTCCGCTACTCGACACAGGATGTCGGTAGTAGTACGTTTATTTAGATATTACTGAAAATCATGACTGTGTTGTTTTTATTTTTGTATTAGTACTATAATCGAAAATACTACCATCAGAACTCTATTCCTGGCACCTGCGATATCCTATAGACTGGTTGTCAGGCTTTTCTTGTTTCTGACTACTAACGATTATAGTAATTACCTATACGTATCGTATGACAACCGGGATTGACGGCTTTACGTGCCTGAATCTCGTGCCGTAATCTCGATATGTTACCCATCCCCAGACTAACCGCGACTAGCTTAGTTTGTTTGTTTGGTTGAACGTGCTAGTCTTAGGAACGAAGATTCCGGCGACTGGGACCACAATTAACTCGAACCGCGGTCCCAGTCGCTGGATCCATTTATTATTATTTTATTCTTCCAGCGACTGGGACCACCAATAAATCATTACTAACAGGAACTACTGGTTCGTTTTGTGTTGGATAGTAAATTTATCGAGGAAGGTTAAAGGCTTTAATAGCATAACGCTACGACCAATAAAATGTCAGGACGGATGACAACGCTGGGCACAGCTAGTATACTGATATACTCATACCGCATCTGGTTAGAAGAGAGGTAGGGCATAGTGGGAGTAATTCCACTCAAATTGGAGCTGCCCGACTGGGGAAGTCCCTCCGCCTTGAAGAAAATCGAAGTGAAATAACACTGCTTTGAGCTGTGTTGTGTTACGATGAGCAAGGTTGCCAGTGCTCCGCGAGGAAACGTTGTGTTGGCAGTGGAGGGACTTTGACCCTTATACTGCTAACCCAACTATTCCTCTTTCAATACAGGGGTGGCAACGCGCAAGTGATACTCCTGGTGTTGCAAGCGTCTATAGGCTACGGTAAACGCTTACTATCAGGTCGACCGTGTGCTTGTTTGCCACCATAGCAGAATAAAAATAAAAATAAAAAGTCGATTCTAACGTAGTTGGAAAAAAGCCCGGAGGATGATTAATGTAGGTATTATCGTCAACAATGACACTTGTTTACAAATCGAACATGATTGTTTATACAACCAGGAGCCCACCATTTCTAAATCTAACATAAAACAAAGTAAAAGAGACTTAAATATAAATGCATTATACATTTTCCATACTTGATGACGCAAACTGTCTGATCACAATACGAAATTCAAATGGTATAACAACACAAATCTTGTTTTTCATGTGGACTATAGTATAAGTTTTATTTGGACATTTTAAACAGCACCATTTTTGTCCCATACTAAGTAGATCTTGTACTATGGGTACTAGACAATGGATATAATAGTTATTAAGCAAAGAAAAATTCGACCGCTGGCAGAATTCGGACCTGCGTCTTCTGGTTAGGTACACTAGGCGCTATGACCACTAAGCCACCGCGATACGTAGCCTGCCATGTCAAATTTTGCCTTCACATTCTGAATTTACGTCTTTATGGTGACGTCAGTAACACCTATTGAAAAGCAAGTTTTTGCTCCTCAATCGACACTACTTACTTTACAGTTAGTTCAATGTCGAACGATGCCACCTTCTACTATCTTTTTGTATTTTGTTGCCATTTTCCATGCTAAGATTTTAAAGTGAATAACCAAAGGAAAAATTCGATTTTCAAAGAAAAAAAGTATTTACAAAAAACAAGTTGTATAATTATACAACTTGTTTTTTGTAAATACTTTCTTTTTTAAACGTTGCCCCACACTAAGATTTTCTCCTGTATCGTGGGTGCGCTTACAAACACAAATTCTCACATACACAAACACCCAGACCCGGAACAACTACCTGTAGGTCACACAAATATCTGCTCCGTTCGGGGATCGAACCCACAACCCGTCGCACAGAAGTGGATCGCCTTTTCAAAAGTGCTATTTTAATGGGCTAATCGAAATAAAATATTTGACTTTGACTTCATCATCATCAACCCCTAAACTGTCCCACTGCTGGGCTCGGGTTTCCTCTCCCAGAATGAGAGGGATTAGGCTATAGTCCACCACGCTGGCCTAGTGCGGGTTGGCAGACTTCACACGCCGCCGTCGAGAAGATCTCTCAGGCATGCAGGACCTTCCTTCACCATTTAAGCGAGTGATAATATTAATTGTTAATACGCACATGATTTCGAAAAGTCAGAGGTGCGTGCCTTGGGTTCGAACTCGAGACCTTCAACTTGCAGTCCAATGGTCATAACACACGGCTATCACTGATGAACTGCTATTCTGGACAATACATGATATTTATTTCTGTAAATGGATCTTCTAAATACACTTTTACAAGACAATATACAATATATAAAAAAAATATAGAAATAAAAAGAGCAGTTTACGCAGAACCGATGCTTAATACGTGAGTAATGTCGTGGACTGCAGTATTGTTATCACGTCAAATATTAATTGTTAATGTTATTTTTAATATTGTGGCTGTTTATTGTTCCAAATAAAAAAAAAATATATATCTTTTAAAATATAAAAAGCAAATTTATAACTGGTGGAAAAGTGAATTTAATGAGATATCATCTAAAAAAGGTATTTGGTACAGGAGCATACAAAGTGAACCTCTTTGTATACCATGGTTTGCAAATATGACGCTATGCAGGGAGTTGATTGATTCCGTTAAATAAATTTAAATATTTAATGAAGAAAACGGATTCGCCTAACTGTAGCGAATGTGGTAAAATTGAAGACATTCACCATATTTTGACGGAATGTGTCCGAAACGAAAACTTTCGGAAAGCTATAATTGGGAAGTTTAAACTTAATCGATATGATGTTGGAATGTTCCAAAGTGTATTGGCGGCACCGAACTCATATGCTGCTAAGTCACTGTATTTAGATTATAAAATTACATTTTAAGAACATAGTTGTATCAGGTAGCTGTATTTAAACATAAGGTCAAAATGGGGCTGACATAATCAGTTACCGACTAAAGCCCCTATAAATAAAAGATTAAAAAAAAAGACAATATACACAACATACCATCACGCATGTATTGCCCGAAGATTTAGGCAGAGGTGTACCTGTATTAGATGTAAAACGGAATGTCAATGTCAAAGACAATAACAAAACGTCATTTATGACAGCTCGTGCTGTCTCGCTCTCTCTGCCTCTTGTCCTGTGGCCCCAGGAAGGAACACACACGAGCGTGAAAACCAAATTACTAATGTTAAGAAATATTAAAATAGAAGACTGCCTCATTAGTCTAGTGGTCCTAAGCGCGACTGCGACGCTAGAGGTCCTGGGTTCGATCCCCAGGTTGAGCAAAGTGTTATTGGTTTTTTCTATGAAATTCTCGGTAGCAGCTCGGAGTCTTGATTTGTGCCCGGTTAATGGCAATAGGCTCGCCGCCTATTACATGGGACCTACACATACCAGCGAAATGTGGGTGCACATTAGTACACCTCTGCCTAACCCTTCTGGGAATACAGGCGTGATGGTATGTTATTAAAATAAAAGGTAATGTATACAAAATAATATTTGTGTTTTAACAACTAAACCAAATAGCAATACAGTACCAATGTAGACCCAAAGTTCGCCAACTAGTATGTTTAAGTCCCATGTATTAGGAGGCGAGCTAATTGACATTAACCGGGCCCGAATCCAAACTCCGAGCTGCTACTGAGAATTTAATTGAAAAACCCAATAACACTGCTCGACCAAATCAAACCCAGGACCTCTAGCATGGCAGACGCGCTTTTCCACTTTACTAACGAGGCAATTAACAAGTCAATACCATAAAAATGATGGCAAATAATTAATAATGATATTCATGGAAGAAACTGGCTTAGAGTTTTCGATTGTCATAAGTATGACCAACCTTTGTAATTCCGTTTTTTAATATCTTTAATTTAATACCTATATTATTTATACTAAAGTGTCAAACAAGCATACGGCCCATCTGATGGTAAGCGGTTACCGTAGCCTATAAACGTTAGCAACACCAGGAGTATTACTTGCGCGTTGCCGATCCTGTAAAACGAAAGAGAAATAGTTGGATTGCCAGTATAAGGGTCAAAGTCGGGGAGACTTTGACCCTTATACTGCCAACACGTTACCTCGCGAAGAACTGGCAACTTTGCTCACCGTTAGGAACAACACAGCTCAAAACTGTGTTCTTTCACTTCGATTTTCCGTTTCTCTTGATTCCATCCAAAGGTTGTCTGTAAGAGATCGCGATCCACTTCTGTGCGACGGGTTGTGGGTTCGATCCCCGAACGGAGCAGATATTTGTGTGACCTACAGGTAGTTGTTCCGGGTCTGGGTGTTTGTGTATGTGAGAATTTGTGTTTGTAAGCGCACCCACGATACAGGAGAAAATCTTAGTGTGGGGCAACGTTTAAAAAAGAAAGTATTTACAAAAAACAAGTTGTATAATTATACAACTTGTTAACATACTAGTTGGCGAACTTTGGGTCTACATTGGTACTGTATTGCTATTTGGTTTAGTTGTTAAAACACAAATATTATTTTGTATACATTACCTTTTATTTTAATAACATACCATCACGCCTGTATTCCCAGAAGGGTTAGGCAGAGGTGTACTAATGTGCACCCACATTTCGCTGGTATGTGTAGGTCCCATGTAATAGGCGGCGAGCCTATTGCCATTAACCGGGCACAAATCAAGACTCCGAGCTGCTACCAAGAATTTCATAGAAAAAACCAATAACACTTTGCTCAACCTGGGGATCGAACCCAGGACCTCTAGCGTCGCAGTCGCGCTTAGGACCACTAGACTAATGAGGCAGTCTTCTATTTTAATATTTCTTAACATTAGTGATTTGGTTTTCACGCTCGTGTGTGTTGCTTCCTGGGGCCACAGGACAAGAGGCAGAGAGAGCGAGACAGCACGA
This sequence comes from Acronicta alni, assembly GCA_964056405.1. Lineage (NCBI taxonomy): Eukaryota > Metazoa > Arthropoda > Insecta > Lepidoptera > Noctuidae > Acronicta > Acronicta alni. Next base: position 2,347,956 of record OZ043943.1, read on the forward strand.
GCTGTCATAAATGACGTTTTGTTATTGTCTTTGACATTGACATTCCGTTTTACATCTAATACAGGTACACCTCTGCCTAAATCTTCGGGCAATACATGCGTGATGGTATGTTGTGTATATTGTCTTTTTTTTTAATCTTTTATTTATAGGGGCTTTAGTCGGTAACTGATTATGTCAGCCCCATTTTGACCTTATGTTTAAATACAGCTACCTGATACAACTATGTTCTTAAAATGTAATTTTATAATCTAAATACAGTGACTTAGCAGCATATGAGTTCAGTGCCGCCAATACACTTTGGAACATTCCAACATCATATCGATTAAGTTTAAACTTCCCAATTATAGCTTTCCGAAAGTTTTCGTTTCGGACACATTCCGTCAAAATATGGTGAATGTCTTCAATTTTACCACATTCGCTACAGTTAGGCGAATCCGTTTTCTTCATTAAATATTTAAATTTATTTAACGGAATCAATCAACTCCCTGCATAGCGTCATATTTGCAAACCATGGTATACAAAGAGGTTCACTTTGTATGCTCCTGTACCAAATACCTTTTTTAGATGATATCTCATTAAATTCACTTTTCCACCAGTTATAAATTTGCTTTTTATATTTTAAAAGATATATATATTTTTTTATTTGGAACAATAAACAGCCACAATATTAAAAATAACATTAACAATTAATATTTGACGTGATAACAATACTGCAGTCCACGACATTACTCACGTATTAAGCATCGGTTCTGCGTAAACTGCTCTTTTTATTTCTATATTTTTTTTATATATTGTATATTGTCTTGTAAAAGTGTATTTAGAAGATCCATTTACAGAAATAAATATCATGTATTGTCCAGAATAGCAGTTCATCAGTGATAGCCGTGTGGTATGACCATTGGACTGCAAGTCGAAGGTCTCGAGTTCGAACCCAAGGCACGCACCTCTGACTTTTCGAAATCATGTGCGTATTAACAATTAATATTATCACTCGCTTAAATGGTGAAGGAAGGTCCTGCATGCCTGAGAGATCTTCTCGACGGCGGCGTGTGAAGTCTGCCAACCCGCACTAGGCCAGCGTGGTGGACTATAGCCTAATACCTCTCATTCTGGGAGAGGAAACCCGAGCCCAGCAGTGGGACAGTTTAGGGGTTGATGATGATGAAGTCAAAGTCAAATATTGTATTTCGATTAGCCCATTAAAATAGCACTTTTGAAAAGTCAAAACTAGTTGCACGGTTCCAAAAAGTGGGTCTTATGGAGAAGAACCGGCAAGAAACTCCATAGACACTCTTTTTAACAAACATGATTACAATGATATTCTTAGTTTACAATTTTTGTTATGAATAGTTACTGAGAATTGTTCTCAGTTTAAGATGATCGTCTAGAAATTGGGTTGAGGAAGTGTAATAGGTGTTGTTTCATTAAATATTGCTACATTTGATTAAACAGAAAGCCGACCCCAACATAGTTCGGAAAAGGGTCAGACGGTTAGAGGGGTGGGGGAAATATTGTGAAGTTCAATACTTAATTAATTTGTAAAATAAAAAAGTCTGATAATTTGCCAATGTTATCTATAATTTCATTTCTAATTCCTTTATTGATCACAATTTTTGTCTAAAAACTACATAGATAATATAAAGTCAGCCATTTTTTCTCAGATAATGTCGCTTAACAATTGAAATATTCGGTTCATTCACTCACATATTCATTTGAATACATATTTATCTGTCATTAATGTCACTATGTTTATAGATTACAATGATTTTTCTAGATTTGACATACCTACATGATAATGTGCGTGCTATCAGAAATTTCATTCAAAAAAAGATGGCGATTTTTTCGTTTGAATATTATGAATCTAACATTATGAATAATCTAAATACATTTCTTTGGAAAAACGCCATAGGATTTGATATAATAATTAAAAAGAAACATTGAATCTAAAATGCCATTCTTTAACATGATTTTAGTATATTCTAAAATAATAATATAAATACGTTCTACGTTGATTATAAGAGTTTTTTACAGTACTTGTCTATTCTTCTACATTATTTCTAACCAGTTCTAAGTTAAAATCACATCAAACACACATGGAAAACTAAAATACAACCGAAGAAAAGTATTCAATTACAATTTCAATTAAATAGTTCAACTACTCGCTACTAGATAGCGCTTAACACAATTTATGGGTAAAATAAAATGCTTTCCTTTAGTCAAATAAAGTACAAACAGCCGATTTTGACGAGAAAGTCTCTCTTTTAGAAGTACAAGTTAATACTATAAAATATGATCGCCACTACTCTAAAATGAAAATTAAAACACTACAATTTCAAAAATATTATTGTCATGATTTTTAGTTACTAGTTTTGCTACTAACTAAAATACTAATACTACTGAGGCTAATTTAGTTTGAATATAATTATATAATATATAATAATTACTAGAGAAAAATCATGAACAATATTTTTTGGACAAGCGGAAATCCGTCAGGCGATAATACAGTCGTTATATTCAAGATTAAACCAATCAACTACATTCGAAATAAAAATTTTATCATAATTTCCATCTACATACAGCAACACTAGCTGAAACATATGTTGTAGTACATTAAAAAAAATCATAAACATTAATTGTGAATTAACAATCCTTAGATTTATCAGTACATCCTAATCCATAGACAAATAAGAACATTTCTTCGCGCCATTTTTAAAATATTGCATAAATTTCGAAAAACAGTATTTACCAACAATATTTTTTTTTATTAAAAAATCTTAAAAAATCAATTATGTCGAGAAATAAATAGGTTTGAGCGAGTATTTCTTGGTTCTGCTGTGTTATTTTAGAAGAGGTGTCGCTTAATAATTGAATCTACTAACTAATTAAGAATAATAAATTTAATGTATGTATAATAAATTTACAATGGCTCAAAGTCGTAATTCCCCAATACAAATAAATTAAACCAAAACTACCTGGAACACATAATATTACGACATTAATTTTAATACGTAATAAAAAAATTAGAAAAACTAAAATTTTTGAAAGGATGTTCTTAATTTCTGAATTAATTTGACAAAACAATGTAAGTAAAACAACTATTGATATTTTGAGAATGAAACTATTACAACAAAATAATTGAAGTATAGTATTAAAAATAAAAAAATGAAGTGTAAAAAAAATAGACTCTAATAAATATTATGTAAAAAAAATGCATTATAAAATTAGTTTTTTTTTCAGTTATCTGTCAATTTGTCATGGCAAGCGGTTTCGTGTCTAGAAATACTATAATATTTTAATGTTTTGTAAACTACAATAACCAGAAGACTTGTTTTTGTTAGATGGAGGCTATTAAATTAACATCTAAGAATAATAATGTAATAAGAGTTTTATCACGAAATAGTATTAAGAAAAAATATTACGTCGAAATTTTTAAGATTAATTCTGTATTAGAAATAATGAGAAGTACTTACATTCATTTCTATTCATAATTACTTTGAAAATGAACTTGAAAAATGTCTATCTTTAAATTCCGAATAAAAATTTCTAAACCAAATTTCCATAACCCCAAAAAATATTTGTGTTTAAATATTACTACGTCCAAGACAACTGAACAAAACTAGATTACGTACGACAAACACACCTCTAATAAAAAACACATCGGAACCAAGACGATAATTTATATTAAAATCAGTGTTTTCTTGGCATCAAATACAGATTATAAGTATCTTTTGGCAGGGCCACGCACGCTGGCTTCTGCCTTAAATCTTCCAAACTCTCCGCCCCAACATCAAACTCCTGCATTATGCTCGCGAACATGACGAAACTCATTGTGGTTACTAAAGTTTGGCCTATACACGTCCTCTTGCCAATGCTGAATGGAAGGAAGTGAGGTATATTCCTCTTTACACTCCAAACTTCTTTCTCCGTATTGCTTGTTTGGTCCGCTTGCTTCGTTGGCCGCTCTCCATCCGACTCCATGCCAGAATCGCATAAAGAGTTTCGGCGCACTCTAACTTTGGATTTTTCTAAGAATCTGGTTGGGTCGAATTTGTCAGGTTCACTCCAGTATTCTTCTGAAGTGTTAAGCTCGTAGTTGTTGATGAAGACGATTGTCCCTTTTTCGACTCCGTACCCTGAAATCGCAGCGTTTTCTGTGGCAACGTGGGGAACGATTGGAGATGAAGCATATCGGAGGCATTCCAGGACTGTAGCTTCAGTGTACGGTAGGCTCTGTCTATCCAGCAGTGTTACTGGTCGTTTACCCTTCGTCAAAGCATCTAGTTCTGCCTTCACCTTCTTTCCTACTTCAGGGTCCCTAGCCACAGCTGTGAGGCACAGCATAACGAGATTACCAACAGAAGAATGGCCGCCCAAGAAGTCTTCAAGCATGAAAATGATTGTGTTTCTATCTACCGTCGGGTCTTCGTGCAATACCTTAAGCAGACCATCCAAAAAGTCTTTTTCGGGTCCTTCGATGTCCAAATTCAACTCCCTCTGTTCCACGATTCTGGATAAGATGAAGGACCTGATATCAGACGACCAGTTGGACAACTTGTCTAAGTGTTTCTTGTAGAAAGGTGACAGCCACGGAAGGAAGTCTAGAGCGTACCCTTGGTTGATCTCCCAGAAGATTTCATCGAAATGATCAACGATTCTCTTGAAGTCTGCATCAGTTTCGGAGTCGAAGCGAACGTTGCACATGTAGTGGCAAAACATGTTCATTGCGGTTGTCATTAAGATCGGTTTTAGATTGATGCTTGCGTCGGAAGATCTTGTGATGCCTTTCAATGTTTGTATCAGTTCTATAGACTCGAATGTAGCCACATCTCCGATCCTCGCGAAGTTGTCGGTGTGTTGTTTGGGTCCGCAGTGCCGTCTGGCTAGGTTCCTTCTGCGCAGCTGCAGATTTGACCAATCGCAAAGCGCCAAAGCTGTGAAGGAAAAAAAAACAATTGTCAGTACGTTTTATATTATATCATATTGCCATCTGTTGGTGAGAGGAATTTTTAGTGCAATTCATCATTAAAAAAAACGAATATTAAAAGATATATAATCAAGGAAACAAGGATGTATATGAAATTATTAAGCACATCAAGCTACCACAATCTTTTGATTTTCAACTTTAATGCAAAGTTATAAGGTTCCTATTCAATTGGGAAAATTTGTCAGTATTGGATAGCTTGACCTGCTTGGCGTCTGTACATGATTAGTTCCTATATTACGACATTTTTATTGAAAAAATAAAATAAAATCAAGTCTTATAAAGAATCGATTAAATAAATACACGGATGGTTTTTAAATACATAAGAAACACCCAGACAAACACAAACACTTATGTTTATCACATAAATATTTGTGTTCTGTGGGAATCGAACCCACGACCTCGTAATTAGCAGTCCGATACTAGAACCACAGACGTCGTCAATGTGTATTTACAAAAAAAAAGTATTTATGTATTATAATACATAAATACTGTTTTTTTTAATTTTTTAGAAAAATTGTCTACTTAGATACTAAATCTTGTATAATTTGTGGAGATAAATAAAAAAACTTATTATTATTAATAATATCCATTGTCTAGTACCCTTAGTACAAGCTCTGCTGGGAATAGATGGTGTTATGTGAAATTGTCCAAGAATATTTAATTATCTAAGGTGGCATCGTTCGACATTGAACTAACTGTAAAGTAAGTCATGTCGGTTGAGAAGCAAAAACTTGCTTTTCAATAGGTGTTACTGACGTCACCATAAAGGCGTAAATTCAGAATGTGAAGGCAAAATTCGACATGGCGGGTGGGAGTCGCGCTGGCTTAGTGGTCTTAGCGTCTGGTGTAACCAGAAGACGCAGGTTCGAATCCTGCCCGCGGTTGAATTATTCCTTTACTTTATTTAAATAATTTATTTATCAATGAAACGACTAATTTGGAACCGTGCACCTAGACTCGACATTTCACTAGTGCATGTCTATACTTAGGTAGTAAAAAACAAAATCGCTTCTCGCTGCCTGTCTCTCCTCGCTTAAATCTTTTAAACTACACAACAGATTTTGATACGGTTTTCACTATCATTTAGATAATTCCTTCCGGATAAAATAATAATAAAATCAAAATAATTACCACTATGCGCAACAACTTGATATTTTGATTTGCGTAATATTAGCTGTATCAATAATAATGATAATGGTTTTAATATCAAAATAAAACTTTTTCGATAATGGTCGGTTAATAAGCCTCGAGCCCCTTACAGGCTGGTATGTAAGTAAAAAAATATAAACTTAGCGTTAACTCTAGCTTGTTTATGGTCCACGCTCTGATTCCCGCCAACTTTTTTATTGTCTGTTAAGTTCAAGTCAATTAGAAGAACACATGATGCGGAAAGTAGTTAATATGATTGGATTTATGTACCTACAGTGTGCAGACGAAAAAAAAAAGTGTTATGCGAGTTGTTTTAGCGAAGAAAAAATTTCGACTACGAGCAAGATTCGAAACTCTTTAAAGAGAGGTAGGGCATAGTGGTAGTATTTCCACTCAAATTGGAGCAGCACACAGAACAGAAATTCCGTTTAGCAGCCCGACTGGGGAAGTACCTCCGCCTTGCAGAAAATCTAAGTAAAATAACACTGCTTTGAGCTGTTGTGTTTCTTACGGTGAGCAAGGTTGCCAGTGCTCCACGAGGAAACGTTGTGTTGTCAGTTGGGGGGACTTTGACCCATATACTGCCAACCCAACTATTCCTCTTTCAATACAGGGTCGGCAACGCGCAAGTGGCACCCCTGGTGTTGCAAGCGTCTATAGGCTACGGTAACCGCTTACCATCAGGTGGACCGTATGCTTATTTGCCACCTTAGTAGAATAAAAAAAACTGCATCTTCTTGTTACCTTTTCCGGACCGCTATGGATTATTCTTCAAAAGGCCATTTCTGACTTTGCCCTACATTGTAAGATACAATATTTGTTTCTATTCTTGGTATGTCTGGACTTTAAAAGAGTGTATGATTCTCTGAGTTTGTTTCGGCGTTTCTTCTCAGAGGTCGTCAGTTAGGAAATCCCGGAGCCAAAATATGTCTAATAGTGACTTGTAAAAGTATCTTTATAAGATATATTTATCCCTACTATAATATTATAAATGCGAAAGTAACTCTGTCTGTCTGTTTGGTACGCTTTCACGTCTAAATCACTGAACTGATTTTAATGAAATTTGGTACAGAGATAGAGTTGACCTTGAGAAAGAACATAGGATAGTTTTTATCTCGGACTTTTGAAGAGTTCTCTTGGAAACGCGATATAACCGAACTCGACGCGGGCGAAGCCGCGGGTGGAAAACTAGTTATAGATAAATATCATTTATCAGACGCTATGACCATTAAGACACCGCGAGTCCTACCAGCTAGGTCGAAATTTACTTTCACATTGAATTTATGTCTTTATATGATGTCAGTAACATTTATTAAAGAAGAATGTTATAGGCTAGACTAACATCACGCTATGACCAATAGAAAACAAGCAAAAAGGAAAAAGGCATAGCTAAGAAATTATCTAAATTGTAATGAAAACCGTATAAAAATCCGTTGTGTGGTTTAGATGTAAGCAGGTAGTAAACAAAATAATTTGAACATTATTTTAATAAGTACTCCATATCGACCTACAAAAATAACGTTTAAATTTAGAATAAATAAGTAATTTGAAAATCAAGCATTTAAAAACTGTGTCGGGTTTTCTGAAACACGTTCTAAATACAAGATTCAAATTTCGCACGAACTGCACAGATAGTAGGAAGTGTGGCATAAACAAATTAAGTGTCGTATTACTTTTTTTTTGGCACTGATGCGCTTATGCAGCCTTATTTTAAAATCGATTATGATGCAGTGGTTAGGTACAAGTTTTGTTTATTTTTTTATTGCGCGAGATTTTAGCTACTAAATATTTAAATTATTTATTTTTTTTGTTCCCGATAGGGTCCATATTTATCAAATTTAATTAAAGTTTACCTTGAAATACAACTACTTTTTATGGATTTTATCGCGATATAGGTATTGATATTATTAATCCCGACGTTTCGGACGCTGTAAAGAGTTTTATTTCAATGTATAATATTCGCGTGTCAGAAAGCAATAGTTTACCTTTTTATCAAAGATTTAAATCGTTAGATGCGCCCTACCGCGTCAAATAATGGTCACGTTTCCGCAAGTAAACTGGTTGACATCGGAAGTGTCGAATCTATTATTGTCTCGTTCACTCATACTGAGTATTGCACACTGTCGTTCTCTGTCTCTAATTGGAATGTGTGCATGCACTCATCTCTATATGGACACGTTTTCGAGCGGGTTATCTATCCATTTATTACTTGGGAATCAAGTAGGTACAGACGCCAGCAGGTCAAGCTATGCAAAACTGAATAATTTTCCCAGTTGAAAATTAACCTTATCACTTTAGATCAAGAGTTAAAAATCTATCAAAGAAATTTGACAGATTGTGGTAGCTTGATGGGCTGAGCCTTGTAGGTAAGCGTGATGGTATATTCTTCTAATATATAAAATTTCCATGTCACAATGTTAGTTACCGTACTCCTCCGAAACGGCTTTACCGATTTTTACCAAATTTTATATGCGTATTCAGTAGGTCTGAGAATCGGCTACTATCTATTTTCCATACCCCTAAGTGATAAGGGTGGCCCTGGAGATTTTTTTTATGGCAAAACAACGTTTGCGGGGTCAGCTACTTAGTTTAAATATAAAAAATAAACTAAATCGCTGTTTTTTTTTTGTCGGACATAGTTTTTAGCTCGAGGGAGCTTTAAAAACTTAACCGGACTCGGTGGCGAGGCACCAAATGCCTCCAGCCAGGGGCAACTTATAAACTAAGCAACACAGCTAAGGGCGTCCCCTGCGGGACTCGAACCTCGGCTTAGGGCGTTGCTGGGGGGGCAGCTAGGGACGGCTGGATCTGGGTTTAAATTATTTTGGGGCGAATTTAAAGCTACTGGCTCGGCACGGGCCGGCTCGAGCAAGGGACGGGGAGGATTACCGTTAAGGGGTCTTCGCGACGGGCCTCGCCGGCGAGGACGGTATATCGGGCGGAGTTTTTGTGCGTGTGTTTTGAGAGTGCTAGTCACTCTGTTTGACTCCTGCGCTAGGGTGATTTGGTCGTCAGGGTAAGTGAGTGCGTGCCTTGGGCGGCGCACTCTACTTATCTGAGAGGGTTTGTAGTCTACGCTACTGACCACAAGGGGATTAGGGTGAAGGGGGGCCAAATCGAAATAGCGCTTAGAGGCGCGTTTCATAAACGGCTTGATGGTAGGCAGTTTTAGTTCTAAGTGAAGGTCCCTATTGCGCACGTACCAAGGGGCGCCCGTGGCTCTGCGCATGAATCGGTTACGCTAAATCGCTTCGAGAAAATGTATAATAAATAACAGATACCTCGCTTCGTTCGTTATCATGGCGGGTGCACTGCTGTGCTCCCAGTTTGACCTACAATTTTACTGTGCTAGCATTACAGTACAGTAGTTACTGGCTTCAATTAACGCAGTAAATGGGACACGTACTATTAATTAGTGCTTAGTAAACTTAAACCGTTGCACGCATTAATCCAAGGACGTCAGTTTAAGGCATAAGAGGTAGCGATTTTAATAAGTATTTATTTGCATTAAACATGGTATGAGGATAATTAAATTAAATAATAATAATTTAACAAATTTTTTTTTTATATTCTTATTATAATAATATTATGTCCACATGTTCAATACATAATTGTATCAGAATGAAAAGTTAATTTATTAAAATGTCAGGTTTAAAAGGTTCAATTTTAAAATTTATATCGTAAAAATTGATTACTTAACTTATTTTTAATATGTCAATATTATTTAACAATTTAAATTCTTTTGGGATTTTATTATACAAGGTCATTATTAGTATATGCGAAACCTGAATATAGTTTGTTCAGAATCAGTAACTGAATCGATTCCAATAATTTTTAAATCATGTTATATTTTGTCCCAAAAATATTTAAAAAATGTTACGAGTAGGACACCGAGCGACACTAAGTACCTATCCGCAATCATATGCGCGCAACACAGGTCACGCGGCATGCCACGTGACACATGCCACGGTCGAAGCAGGACTAGGCGGGCGCGGGCGCACGCGGGGCAGGGGCTAATTCACATCCCTTCAGTCCCCCGGATGCTACAGGTCACTGTGCACGTATCGTGCTCCTGTTCAGTTAGGTACCTACATGTCGCGAGCGCCCGTCCGAGTAGTTGTGTTTCGGTTGATCGTGTGTAACTGTGTACAAAACATAAGTAAAAAGTGTCGTGTGTACAAAAAGTGAGTAAAAAGTGTCGTGTGTACAAAACGTGAGTAAAAAGTGTCGTGTTACAATGTATTTCTCATACACAAACATTGATGTACCTAAGATATTGTAAACATTGTTGAACACTATTTACAATCAAGTCAATTAGGATAGATTTTAAAGTTATTTCAACAACAACAAAATTTACGTCCGCGGTGGCTTAGTGGTCATAGCGTCTGGTGTACCTAAACAGAAGACGTCGGTTCGAATCCTGCCCGCGGTCGGATTTTTGCTTCGCTAAAATAACTTTAAAGTCAATAATTGTAAAAAGTGATGATTTAAATTATTAAACATGCCATGCCTAGCCAAAACGGTTAAATGTAGAAAGTTGTTATTTACACCTACAACCTGCTATGGTTAAGTAATGCGATGTTTAACACTTTTCATCCACTTTGAACTTTAAGTGGTTGGCATAAGGTGCACTAATCGCATTGACTAAATTTTATTACTTACGGCCGTATTTACGAATAAAGTACATAATAATATCTACCTACACAACCATTGCGGTAGTCCAAAGCCTGCAAGTATGATGAAAAATGTTATCACCAGTTAATTGCAATAAAATCGCCGTATGGTTAGGTACTACTGCCAAATTATTTCTTTCAATTTCGCACAAGACGACGCGGGGCGCGGGCGGCGGCGCGTGGGCGCCTCGTGCCGCGCGGTGCGCATGTTTTTGCATGGACAACGACGTAACATAACATGCTTATAACTTTGTGACTTTGTCATGATACCGTTTACAAATACTGTACATAGATTCTTTACATAAAAATACTAGACACGTGTTTCAGGTTTCGCCTATACTAATAATGATGTTGTATATGCGTACACACATTACAAGACAATTTTTAGAATAACATAAGATACTTCCCCGAAGAATTAGGTAAAGGTATATCTGGTCGATATTTCGCGTATCCCATAGCCATAACTATAGGACAAATGAAGGCAAGTGCGGTTTTTAGTCGGTATGAGTTCGACATACCCTGCCACCTCCCCGGGTGGCGGAGAATCCATGAGAAAATGTCCGTACTATAAAAATAAGGTGAAGGTATATAATTTACATCTTCCTTGTTTAGGTCATGTAAAGAGGCCAGAACATCAAGCTTCCACAATTATGTCAAATTTATTTGATTGATTTTCAACTTTAATACAAAACGATAAGATTAATATTCAACTGGGAAAATTTGACAGTTTTGGATAGCTTGACCTGCTGGTCTGTGCGTCGGTATGTTTCATGGCGAGACACGGCATTCGTCTGTGACTTTCAGCTTTCAACCTGAGAGCGTTTAACTTGGGCCAAACGTCAAATGTAAATGTGACACTTGATCTTATAAAAATCTAGATGTCATAGTAACGTGAGACATGCGTAATACATGCTGACGCTTCATATTATATATTATTGCGTATTTAACAATGAAACTATATCTATATAATATGTGTTTAAACGAGAATATACCTCACAGCTTAAACAAGGTGTTACAAAACTACCAGTAAAGCCAAAAGGAGGTTAAATGGGGCCTTATAACGAGTCCATTCACAATATTTAAGAACCGTAGTAACGCTGTATAACAAATACCCCAAAAAAAGGAACACAACAACATGTAGGACCTGAATGAAAATTAGAAAAAACTTTTAAAGTGGACAATTATTAGGTAAAATAGGGTACGTAGGCTTTTCTGTTAAATAATCTGGTTCCCTGACATGACAGCTGACAACATTTTTGGCTTTGAATAATTAATTATATTTTTACGGGGTATTTTGTAACACGTTGTATTAAAGGAACACAAATATCGACATGATTGTTGTCCCAGTCCCCAGGTAGAGGTGTTCTATAACACTAGGTACTAACAATTTAGGAAAACAAAAAAGATAGAAATAATTATTATTCTGACAGCTCACAATACTAGACAAAATAACAAACAAAACAAAACGATTAATTTAAGACAACCTAAATAGGTATGTTATCTTTATCATCATTAACCCATATACTGTCCCACTGCTGGGCACGGGTCTCCTTTCATATTGAGAGGGATTAGGCCATAGTCCACCACGCTGGCCTAGTGCAGGTTGGCAGACTTCACACGCATAAATAAAATCTCTAAGGCATGCATTTCCTTCACCGTTTAAGTGAGTGATAATTAATTATTAATACGCACATAATTTCGCAAAATTAAAGGCGCGTATCTTGGATTGGAACTCGTGGTCTTTCGACCTGGTAGTCCAGTGGTCATACCACTAGGCTATCATTACTTTGTATGTACAGAAGCCAGGACATCAAGCTGCAATGACTGATGCATGCGTGCCGTCAGTTGGGACTGGTCTACTCAAAGCCGCTATGGCTCTTTCTTCAAAAAGCCATTTCAGACTTTGCCCTACATTGTAAGACTCATATTTGTTACTATTCTATGTCTGGACTTTAAAAGAGACTTTGATTCTCTGAGTTTGTTTCAGCGTTTCTTCTCAGAGGTCGTCAGTTAGGAAATGCCGGAGCTAGCTAGCTTTAAAAAAAATGTTTTATATTGACTTGTAAAAGTGTCTTTAAAAGATCTATTATTCATCATTTATTATTTATCATTACCACAATCTGTCAAATTTCTTTGATATATATTCGACATTCATTTTCAATTGGGAAAATTTGTCAGTTTTGAATAGCTTGACCTGCTGGCGTCTAATACATATCTAATATCTTATTTTTTTTAAATCAAATAGAGGACACTTATCAGCTGAGACACGAAATTAACTTGAATACGTAATTAATATCCGATTACATAGTAATTTATAAACAAAACCAGAATAATTTCTTACCTAATAAGCTATTCACTTATTATTGTTTACATTCACAAATGAGTAGAATGTGTTTCATTAATAAAAAAATATTAAGCACAAACATCAGTGAGGAAACCTGCATAGCTTAGAGATTTTTCTCAACGGTGTGTGAAGTCTGCCAACCCGTACTAGGCCAGCGTGGCGGACTATAGACAAATCCCTCTCAATGTGAGAGGAGACACGTGCCCAGCAGTGGGACAGTTGGTTTGGTGATGATTAAGCAGGTTCTTTTGCACCTTATTATCAGGCGGTCCACTTGTTTGTTATTTTATAACAGTAAAAAAGCAGTGTTATCCTTATGATTGGACCATGGTATTATAAAGTCGAGTTATTAAGAAAGGTAGGGCATAGTGGGAGTAATTCCACTCAAATTGGAGCTACCCGACTGGGGAAGTACCTCCGCTTTGCGGAAAATCGAAGTGAAATAACACTGCTTTGAGCTGTGTTGTGCCTAACGGTGAGCTAGGTTGCCAGTGCTTCGTGAGGAAACGTTGCGACTTTGACCCTTATACTGCCAACCCAACTATTCTTCTTTCGTTTTACAGGGTCGGCAACGCGCAAGTGATACCCCTGGTGCTGCAAGCGTCTTTAGGTTACGGTAACCGCTTACCATCAGGTGGGTCGTAATGCTCGTTTGCTAAAAAAATGTTCGAATTCGGACTTTTCGCAAAGTGCTTTTAATTAATTTTACTACTTGTTTAAACGGTGAAAACATTGTGAGGAAACCTGCATGCCTTAGGGAATTTCTTAATAGCGTGTGAAGTCTGCCAACTAGTATTAAGCCAGCGTGGTAGAGCATGGCCTAATCCCTCTCATTCTGAGAAGAGACCCGTGCCCAGCAGTGGGACAGTATGTGGGTTGATCATGATGAAACTGTATCCTAACCTACTTCCTACTAATATTATAAATGTGAAAGTTTGTAAGGATGGATGGATAAATATTTGTTACTCTTTCACGGTAAAACTACTGAACGGATTTTGATGAAACTTTACAGTATATTGATATCTGACATTTACGCGAATATTATACATTGAAATAAAACTACTTTTTACGGATTTTATCGCGTATATTGATATTATTAATCCCGACGTTTCGACCCTTTACAGCGTCCATGGTCACGGGTAGACAAAAACGTTGGGATTAATAATATCACTAAAAAGCGATAAAATTGACGACGTCTGTGGTCTAGTGGTTCGAGTGCCGGACTGCTGATCATGGGGTCGTAGGTTCGATTCCCACAAAACACAAATATTTTTGTGGGTAAAACATGAGTATTTGTGTTTGTCTGGGTGTTTCATATGTATTATAAGTATGTATTTACAAAAAAAAAAGTATCTAAGTATTATATCCGTTGTTTAGTACCCATAGTAGGTACAAGCTCTGCTTGTAATGTCCCAAAATATTTATTAAGTATAAAAAAAAACCGTAAAAGGTACCTAGTTTAAAATACCTTAAAGTATGGTAGACGTTCAATTCAATTTCCAGGTCGAGCAAAGTATTATTGGAGATTTGTATGAAATTCTCAGAGCAGCTCGGAGCTTGGCTTTTTGTCCAGTTAATGGTAAACTGTGGGTGTTAATATTAGTGTACAGCTCTGCCTAACCCTGCCAGGTATACATGCTGCATACATTGATGGTATGTACTAACCAACTAAAATCTGTACTGAAAACCTACTTAATTTTAAGAGAGGTAGTGCGAGAAAATGTATTATGTGTTATTATGTATTAAGGGGGGACTTTGACCCTTATACTGTAAACCCAACTATTACTCTTTCGTTTTACAGGGTCGGCAACGCGCAAGTGATAGCGAAGCGTGGGATTTGCTAGTAATCATTAACAACATGCCATCGCTATACGTAGCCTAAAGACGCTTGCATCACCAGGGGTATCACTTGCGCGTTGTCGACCCTGTAAAACGAAAGAGGAATAGACAGTTGGTTTGGCAGTATAGGGTCAAAGTCCCCCCACTGCCAACACAACGTTTCCTCTCGGAGTATACCCTACCTCTCTTAAAATTGACAACTCATAGTTTTAATTTGTATAAAAACCTTTTTTCTATTTTATAAAAAAACAATCTACGTACATTATGTTTTTATCCGCAAAACACGGAATGTAGTCGTTAGTTTAACTTTAAATGTTGACACGACAATGCATTTGAATACCCGCGTATTAAATAAACTATAACTATTGGTAGGTAATTACAATTAAACAGTTTCGACAGCGCCACATCGAATTTCGGGCGTTTTATCATCAACAACATAAATATACGTACAATAATATCAACGAACTACTGGTCACGAGGTCGTGGGTTCGATTCCCACAAGACACAAATCTTCTTTAGGTAATTTTTTATACACCTATACATATATATAAAAATGAATCACTATTTCCCTTGGTCATCGCAACACGCGTGAACGGATGGAAAAATTCCGCTAATTATTTTTTTGTTGTGTTAATTACTGTCAGGAGAAGGTTCTTATGTAAGAAAAATTAAAAAAATGTACTTAAATAAAATAAAAAAGTGATAGTTTACGCCGATGAAGTCACGGGCACGAGCTAGTAAATAAATAAATATTCTTTACACAACACCATCTAGTCCCAAACTAAACAGAGCTTGTACTATGGGTACTAGACTATGGATAAAATATCTTTTTGTATTTTTTGGCATTTTCCATGCTAAGATTTTAAAGTTATTTAGCGAAGGAAAAATTCGACCGCGGGCAGGATTCGAACCTATGCTATGACCGCTAAGCCACTCGGGGTGGCTTACGTCTGGTGTAACCAGAAGACGCAGGTTCGAATCCTGCCCGCGGTCGAATTTTTCCTTCGCTAAATAACTTTAAAATGGATAAAATACTTAAATACCTTTTTTTATTAATATATTTGAATATAATATGAAAGAAAGTATTATAGCCATCGCCTAGTAACCATAGCACAATTGGTCTTATTGTCGTCTTCATATGAAAATAAAGATAATTCAAAACCAAAAGAAAATAATCAAGATTAAGTAATTACTCACAATTATTCCTGTCGCCTGCGAAGAGTTGATGGAACCGTATGAAATCTGGTCGCCCACCGAAGAATTTGCCGTTCTGGTTTAAGACCTCCCGAATCAATTCTAAATTATTAACGACTAGGCATTTTGTAGTTCCCAATTTCAGGCTAAAAATATCACCATAGTCCTTCGCCAGGTCGGTAAAGGACTGGAATGGTGATTCGTTTTTGCCCAAAAGGTGTAAATTACCGATAATAGGCAATGGTGTTGGCCCCGGTGCCTCCTTTAAAACCATAGTTTTATTATCGCCGTACTTATTAATTTTTTTATAAGTAACGGTGTTTTTAAAATAGATTTTGTAGACCGCTATTAATAAGACGGTTATTAACACGAGCACACTCAACATCTTGTCTGTTAGAAAGATTTTTTAGAGTGGCAACACCGGTGGCGGGAACTAGTAACCCGGCAGCACTAAGTTAGCTCTGCTCGAGCTGCCATATTTATACCCAGCGCGCCAAATTTGCATTCTCATTTTGAATTTACAAACCGCATTTGCAGTTGTTCCTGGAGAAATGTAAGTAGTCCATGTATAGTAATTCGTGTTTGGGAGCCGCAAAATTAATTTTGTTTGTTATACATTTTTGAATTGCGAGCTCGAAATACGATATTCGATTCTATTGTTTTGATTTAAAATTCTTTTTTTATGTTAGACAATTTTATGTTCATCTATTTTGCGATTTTTGCATCCATTGTACTTACATTAAGGAAAGGTTTTGTTGCAAGAAATAGAAATATTTATTTGTCAATGTAGGTAAAATTTACATTAGATGTTACATTCTTAAACTACTTATATTGTACCCATAGGCATACAACAGGAGGAAACGTAGTGCCGGCAGTGGGGGATTTTGACCCTTATACTGCCAACACAACTATTTATTCCTCTTTCGTTTTATATGCTCGGAAACAAAGATTGAAATCGTCGGAAACGTGCAAGTTATACCCCTTGTGTTGCAAGCGTCTATAGGCTACGGTAACCATCATACCATCGGGAGGGCCGTATGCTTGTTAGCCACCATGGTATAAAAAAAATGTTTATCTACTAATTACAAAAATCTTAATTTTAAAGACATATTTTAATTAAATCATAGCACTTCAAATTAAAAACACAAAAATAAGCATAATTAACACGACAAATAGAATCTAAAATAATCACGAAAAATATCTAGGACTCATTTTGGATAGTGACTTATCATGGAAGTCACATACTTATAGAAAAAATTAAAAATAAGCTCTCAGCCTTAACAGGCGCATTGCGTGGCATTGTACGTTGTCTTCCCCCAAAAGTTTGCTATGTAATCTATAACTCCATGCTGAAACCCCATTTAGAATATCTTATAGAGATATATGGTTCTACTTACAAATCTAACCTAAGCATCTTGCAAAGAGCTCAAAATAAAATTATTAAAGTCCTTTTTAAATATAAGTATCGCACGCCTACACTAAAAGTTTACAGACACAAAAATAATGAATATTTCACAAATATATAGATATAATACATGTTTACTTATACACAAAATATTAAATAAAAACGTAAATACACAAATCACGTTTTCCAAAAAATCTTGCACTCAAAAAAGGTACAGAACTAGACAAGCAAATAATATATTATTTGCTTGTCTAGTTCTGTACCTTTACAATAAATTGCCTAAACATGTAAAAGACCAGAAGTCCATATATACCTTTAAAAAACACATTTTTGAGGATTTAAAATAGTAAAACTTTTTCTTTCTATAATTTCGACATGAACTGTCTCGTCGCCCTAACTTAACTTATTTAGAAATGTTGTTTTCTCATATAAGTGAAATGTATTTCTTTTTGAGAAAATAAAGTTCTTAAACCTTAAACCTTAAAAACTCACGTCGTAGAATAAAAACATTATTCTATTAGGAACTCCTTAAAAGCTTTCCTAAAGATATTTAATTTTAAATCCTCGATGTTTTTCGGAATTTTGTTAACATTACTGGAGTCATTTCATACATTATTATTTCTGAGTGGGTCTTCCCCAATAATTATAATCTGTGTGTCTTTAAATCTCGATTGAATCGGTTTATTCTAGGCAAGCGCGCTCCACCGTAGATCGCAGTGTCGCTTAACATCAGGCGAACTAGTGTTCAAGCGTAGGCCCATCTTGAATTAAAAAAAAAAACTAATGTTTTTCCTAAAAAGAGCTGTTTTTCTATGTCCAGTACTGAGAATATTTAACTTCCTTTTCATTAATCTGACATCTACTAGTTCTCATATTACGAACGGATAATTTACCTATCCCAATCCTCATCATCATCCCATATACTGTCCCACTGCTGGGCACGGGTCTCGTCTCAGATTGAGAGGGATTAGTTCAGTCTACCACGCTTGCCTAGCGCGGGTTGATAGACTTCACACACCGTCGAGAAAAGTCTCTAAGGTATGTTGGTTTCCTCACGATGTTTTCCTTCACCGTTTAAGCGAGTGAAAATAATAAACACATGAATTCAGAAAGCGGTGCATGCCTTGTATTCGGAGTCGAGGAAACGTTGTGCTGGAAGTGGGGGGACTTTGACCTTTATACTGCCAACCCAACTGTTCCGCTTTCAATACAGGGTCGGGAACGCGCAAGTGATATTCCTTGGTGTTGCAAGCGTCTATAGGCTACGGTAACCGCTTACTTTCAGGTGGGCCGTAGGTATGCTTGTTTGCCACCTTATTACGACGATTGACGATTGACGACCTCTGTGGTCTAGCGGTTCGAGTGCCGGACTGCTGATCATGGGGTCGTGGGTTCGATTCCCACAGGACACAAATATTTGTGTGGATAAAACATGAGTATTTGTGTTTGTCTGGGTGTGTCCTATGTATTATAAGTAGGTATTTACAAAAAAAAAGTATATATGTATTATATCCCTTGTCTAGTACCCATAGTACAAGCTCTGCTTAGTTTGGGATTAGATGGTGTTGTGTAAAATGTCCCAAAAATATATTAAAAAAAAAAAATAATAATTATAATAAATAAATATTAAAAAAAAATGGTAAAAATATGTGATAACAATAACTGTGAAACAAGCCAAGTCAAAGCAATCGTGCAGAAAAGACACCCTCATTCTACTCAGATTCGGAGTCTATTATACGAGTAATTTCGTAATACTCACACTCATACCAACACCCCTTACTCACTCTCCCTCTCATACTACCCCATATGTACGTACTATCCTAAACTATGCATTTATTATTTTTATTATTAATATTGCCAGTATTTGTATGCGCTGCTAATTACGAGATGGGCAGCGGTGGAGACCGACAAAAACCAATTTATAATATACTTAATAATTTATTTAAACTTTAATTACAAAGGTCTTAACATTAAGAACTTACATTGAAATAAAACTACTTTTTACGGATTTTATCGCGTATATTGATATTATTAATCCCGACGTTATCCCGGGATTAATAATATCAATATACGCGATAAAATCCATAAAAAGTAGTTTTATTTCAATGTATAATATTCGCGTAAATGTCAGAAATCAATATTAAGAACTTAATTTAAATGGATGTCCTAACGTGTAAGGTGATAAAATACTATATTAGGTATAGTACCTATTCATTAGATATAGCCGGCGATCGGTTTTAATAATTTAAATTATGGTTATTTTTCACAAGCACATACAAACTCAGAAGTGAGATCCTGGTGATCTGTAGTACAGGCATTATGCCTAGTTCAGACACCAGTCTCTCACAAACATTATAAATTGTAACTTGTTATATTAAGACAACCATGACTAACTTTAAAAACCTGATGTTTGTGAAAGAAAATAAATATTTTTGTATTTGTATTGTATTAATGAATTGATGACGCGTTGTTGCACAATCCCAATAAATAAATATTATGGAACATATTTACACAGCACCATCTAGTCCGAAACTAAGCAGAGCTTGTACACTATGAATATAATACTTATAATTATTTTTTTTGTATATATATACTTATAATACATAAAAACACAATACAATGATTGGTAATCGGACGCATCATCGCTGTGGCTGTCGTTGTATCTGAGAGGATTCTCGGATAACATGCTTTTCTTTTTCTCTTTTCTTTACTATGCCAATGTTTCTACTGTAATTAATAGTTGTAAGATAATTATCTCTAGTATCGCCTCCGAATGCTGCTAATTTTATCATGGTAATACCACTCCAGGACTCCACGAGACAGGCTTGACCTAGTGTGGAGTTCAAAAGTATGTTTTAGAAAAATGTATTAATCTTTATTTGCTAAATAAACGATTATTATTCACGTATTTATTCAGTTTCTTATTTACATTATATTTTTCCAAAAAAAAAAAAAAAAAACAAAAACATTTATAAACAGACCACCGATATCGGGAACAGGGTCCAAGCTACCGGTGGTTAACGCTATTATTATTAAGTATTCCCTCTCAATATGAGAAGAGACCCGTGCCCAGCAGTTCATTGATATCGATGATTATTATTATTTGCATATAAACATTCCTCTTGAATCACTCTATCTATTGCTGAAAACTGCATTAAAATCTCACCTAAAAAAAGTATTTCCGATCGACATCTGAATAAATTGCCATTATGGAAAAAAATAGTATTCGTAAACTTCGCCGATGACATCTTTTAGAAACGTCAATCGATGGTGACGTCAGTCAGTCTCCGTGTCTCGAAATTAAAAAGTCTAATATTTAAATTAGAACGCACCCTGTTTTAAACTTTTTTTTTTATTGTAATATGATGAAACAAAGTAACAATTTATTCAGCCGCAGTAAAGACATATTCGCTTTGATACTGAAAATGCAACTATACCTATAAAAACAAAATAATAATAATAATAGAAAGTATATATTTGTTACGTTACTATCCAGATCAAAACATTGTATTTGTGATAAGTATGGTTATTTTTACGATTGTAATGTGTTTTGTGCATTTAAATAAATAAAAAAAAAAAAAAAAGTACAGTATTAAGTACAGTGGCCAGCACATCAAGCTACTACAATCTATCAATTTTCTTTGATTGATTTTCTTTAATACTGAACGATAAGGTTCTACAATTGGGAAAATTTGACAGTTTTGGATAGCTTGGCCTGCTGGCGTCTCTACAGATGCCAAGGAAAATTTCGACCGCGGCTATGATTCGAACCTGCCGGGCTGCCTTCTGGGTATGTACGGTCAACAAAAGAGTTAAGTATACAGGGTTTTGTTAATGATTTTGTAATAATGTATCACGCAATATGTGTCAAAACGCAGGTATTGTAAGCTGCTACACATCAAAGCCTTTGACGGGTAATTATTTAAATAACAATCTGTGTATAGAGGCAGATTTTCGTTCGCTACCTGTATACCAATCTCTTTTGTTGACTGTACACCAGACGGTATGACCACGCCAGGTCCAAATTTTCTTCCTCATTTGAATTGACGTCATAAAAATATTCACATCATCTACAAACCGACGCAGCAAGCTGAGCTTAAGGTACCTCTGTTAGTCAGCTTATTTATTATAGTTTTAAGAGAGGTAGAGCATAGTGGGAGTAATTCCACTCGCCAAGTCGAAATTTGCCTTCACATTCTGAATTTACGTCTTTATGGTGACGTCAGTAACACCTATTGAAAAGCAATTTTTTGCTTCTCAACCGACATGACTCACTTTCCAGTTAATTCGATGTCGAATGGCTTAGTGGTCATAGCGTCTGGTTTAAATAACCAGAACACACAGGTTCGAATACTTTTTTTATAGTACGGAAAATCATCGTGGATCCTCCGTCGCCGGGGTATATCTGACTCATACCGACTAAAACCGCACTTTCCTTAACTTACCTTATAGTCATGGCCATGGGATCCGTGAAATTCACCACGACCATGACAGGCTGTGGTCCAGCACTCGCTGGACCCCATCATTTAACTAGGCCTTGCCCTGCATCCTATCAGCTGAAGGCACGCGTGTGTATAAAACAAAGTCGCTTCCCGCTGCCTGTCCCTATGTATGCTTAGATCTTTAAAACTACGAAACGGATTTAGACGAGGTTTTTTTTATACATAGAGTGATTCAAGAGGATGGTTTATATGTATAATACGTGTATGTTATTAGTACCTTGAATAAATTACTTTGACTTAGACTGCTAACACAACGCTTCCTCGCGGAGCACGACCTCAAAATAGTTGGGGGAAGGTTCGGAGGATGGTGTTTCTCGACTAGGACCAACAGGGCTCTTGTTACATATTGTGTATAAAACTATATTCAAAACTTTCCTATCAAGACGTCTTGGTGCGAGTAATAATGTAAGCGGCGACCTCGATGTAACAGCATAGAATTAGGGCGCCGGAGAGAACATGTGTCACTTCAAACAAGGAGTCTTTCTATGAAAACTCTCGAAGATTTGTGCCTGATATATATATATATTTTTATACTGCCTACTAAGGTGGCAAACAAGCATACGGCACACGTGATGGTAAGCGGTTACCGTAGCCTATAGACGCTTGCAACACCAGGAGTATCACTTGCGCGTTGCCGACCCTGTATTGAAAGAGGAATAGTTGGGTTGGCAGTATAAGGGTCAAAGTCCCCCCACTGCCAACACGTTTCTTCGTGGAGTACTGGCACTGGTTGTGTTTCTTACGGTGAGCAAGGTTGTCAGTGCTCCGCGAGGAAACGTGTTGGCAGTGGGGGGACTTTGACCCTTATACTGCCAAACCAACTATTCCTCTTTCGTTTGATAGAGTTGGCGAGGCGCAATTGATACCCCTGGTATTACAAGCGTCTATAGGCTACAGTAACCGCTTACCATCAGGTGGGCCGAATGCTTGTTTGCCACCTTAGTAGGATAAAAAAAAATGCATCTTTGAGAAATGCAGCTTTTCGCCTTACGGTGAGCAAGGTTGCAAGTGCTCCGCGAGGAAACATTTTGTCGGCAGTGGAAGGACTTTGATCCTTATACTGCCAGCAGTTCTGACTCAGTCGGATTTTTATTTCTAAGTTAATTATTCTTTAACCCAATTGTGGGTCACGGGATTTTCTTCGTTCACAGGGCTGGGAGACACGTGACCTTTCTTAGGAACTGGTACCACGTGACCTACTGGCCTATTCTGACTTAAAATGACTCATAAGGGAGTACACGTGACGATCTGTTTGGATGTCTCCGATTCACATGTCAAAAATACCACAATGTAAATAGAGAATATTGATTTCCAAAATTTACGCAAATAAGTATTATACATTGAAATAAAACTCCTTTTTACGGATTTTATCGCGTTATATTGATATTATTAATCCCGACGTTTCGGACCCTTTTACAGCGTCCATGGTCACGGGTAGAGTCTACCCGTCTGTAAAGGTATCCGTAAAAAGTAGTTTTATTTCAAAATAGAGAATACCAACTCTCTGCTCTTCTCCAATTTTACATGCGCCTTTTTTATAGTACGGAAAATCCTCTGGAATTCACATGTCAAAGATACCATAGAGTAACTAATAATAATAATAGAGAATGCCAACTCTCTGCTCTTCTCCAATTTTACATGCGCCTGTTTTATAGTACGAAAGATCCTCATGGAATTCACATGTCAAAGATACCACAAAGTAACTAATAATAATAATAGAGAATGCCAACTCTCTGCTCTTCTCCAATTTTACATGCGCCTGTTTTATAGTACGAAAGATCCTCATGGAATTCACATGTCAAAAATACCACAGAGTAACTAATAATAATAATAGAGAATGCCAACTCTCTGCTTTTCTCCAATTTTACATGCGCCTTTGTTTTATATTACGGAAAATCCTCATGGAATTCACATGTCAAAGAGGTATCTTTACTTTGTGGTATTAGTTACTTTGTGGTAACAAAGTAACTAATAATAATAGTAGAGAATGCCAACTCTCTGCTCTTCTCCAATTTTACATGCGCCTTTGTTTTATATTACGGAAAATCCTCATGGAATTCACATGTCAAAGAGGTATCTTTACTTTGTGGTATTAGTTACTTTGTGGTAACAAAGTAACTAATAATAATAGTAGAGAATGCCAACTCTCTGCTCTTCTCCAATTTTACATGCGCCTTTGTTTTATATTACGGAAAATCCTCATGGAATTCACATGTCAAAGAGGTATCTTTACTTTGTGGTATTAGTTACTTTGTGGTAACAAAGTAACTAATAATAATAGTAGAGAATGCCAACTCTCTGCTCTTCTCCAATTTTACATGCGCCTTTGTTTTATATTACGGAAATTCCTCTGGAATTCACATGTCAAAGATACCACAGAGTAACTAATAATAATAGAGAATTGCCGACCCTGTAAAACGAAAGAGAAATAAGTACCCAACTACTTATTCCTCTTTTGTTTTACAGGGTCGGCAATTTTCTTCTTGGCAGTATAAGGGTCAAAGTCCTCTGCCAACACAACGTTTCGTATTTAATAATAATAAAGCCTTTTATTTCCACATCAACAATTATTTTACATTTTTAAATGTTTGTTAGTCATGTTAGTATATTTAAATTATTGTTTACTTTAGTGTTAGTATAGTTAGTCATCTTCCTGTGACGTGGATCCCGTTTGGGTGAAGGCCTCTTTCCTCTTCTAGAATCTTTAGCGAGGGTCATCCAATGTCGCCCTATTATTTTATATAAATATAGATATTATTCGTTTTGTAGTAGACGATTCATAAAACGAAAGATTCATAAAATAAAATGTCTGACATGCCTCATTGCCCTTGTGGTCGTAAGCACGATTGCTACGTTTGAGCTCCTGGGTTCGATTCAAAGGTCGAGCAGTCTTCTTCTTCTTCTTTTCGTGTCGATGGTAAATACATTATTTATATTACTTGAACCCAGTAGGTGGCCACGTTAATTGCGGCATCAGTGGCATTCTTAAGATATTCAAAGGTGCAGGTGTACGGGCATTTTGGGCACTCCAGCAAGTGTAGCATGGTCTGGTCAGGGGCACCGCATTCGCACTCTGTGGCGCCCGGATCTATGATCCCCCATTTCGCCAAGTTGTGTTTGCAGCGGCCAACTTGAGAGCGCATCCGGTTGAGTGCTCTCCATACAATCCACTGCAGATCACGTCCGGGTGGCAGGTGTTCCTTGGGTGGAACATAGCCGCGTGGTGGTGAATACTGTACTTTCCATAACTTACTCCTCACATTAGGTGGCTGGTTCTGAATGGCTTTTGTGCAGCGAAGAAAACTCTTCCGGCTCTTAAGTCTACCCGGGGCTGTGGTATAGTTGTAGAGGGGATGTCGGGGATCGGATTCCTGGTTTTGTTTCTCAAGGCCGCATGCGACCTCCCTTCGTACAGCAGGTGGTGCGATACCAGCCAACGGTTAGATGTTATTGTGCAATATAACAATGCTTTCAGAATGTTTGGCTACCGTGGCGCTGCAGTGCCTCCGGGATGTTTGCGGAAGCCCGCACGGACGGCTTCAAAGCCATAATACGCAAAAATTCGGCTTCATTGTCGCAGCGTCTGCGGAATGCTAACAATAGCATTCTGAAAGTCATTGCTGCACGGTTCGACTGCCCCATTCAAAATCACTGGGTGAGGGTAGTAAATGGCTTTATATAATATTTATAATAATTATATTTATATAATTTACCTACTAACAATACTAATATAATTATAAGGTAATATTGTATCTAACATACTAACAAGATATGGATTTATAATCTGAAATAAATATTCTATTATTACGTTTTTCTATGAAATTCTCAGTAGCAGCTCAGAATTGTGCCCTGTTACGGCTCACTCCCTATTACATGGGACCTAAACATACCGGCGAACTGTCGGTACACAAGCACCATTGCCTAACCCTTAAAAAAAATCAAAATGTATGCACAGAATTCATAATTTTTATACTGAAATATTTTTTTCCTTCTCTTTTTTCAAATTGCTCGACACCGACTCGCACTTGACTGTATTTTTTTTTTAAAGTGAACATCAAACTCCTTGTTTACATCCAACATTTTCCTGTCATTTCCAGAAAATGTTTACAACCGCAAAGTGTCACCGAATACATTATTCATTTAGAAAAGTCGAAATTCTACCGATCAATCTAGTTTCTCAACACTGGATAGAGATAGAAGTATGTTTTGTAGCTTGATAGAGAGGAAAGGAAGGATTGATGAATGGAGGTACCATGCGATTGTGTAGTTTCATCATTGAATGATCTAGACGCTTCTGATTAGGTCATGATACCGTTATAGACACTTGTTTGTGTTGTTTTTGTCCTATTTATAGACAAAGAACTGCCTTGTGGTTTTACATAAGAGCTTATTGGATGGTAAAATACCCTAAGGAGGTCATCAAAAGTCCATACAACTCAGCCCAAATTTGTACCCGAGGTACATGACTACTGTCAAGGTGACAGTTTTTACTATGAAATCATGAAACTGTTTATTAATTGTGGCAAAATGCCGTGCGTATGACATTCCAAAACTGATACTGACAGCAGATAGCTATCAAGTTGACAGTTTTTACTATAAAAACACTATGACACTGATAGCGTTAAATTGGCGTGCGTTTTTTCAAATTTAAAGTTAATTTTTCTCATCCCCTAATGAGCATAAAAAAAAGTATGACTAGAGTTTTAACCAGCGTAATACAGGGTATTTTTTTCCAATAAGTCTACCCACAGTACATCATTTGGGCAGACTTTGGTGACATCCTTTCTATAAAGACTTGAAGATAATTGAAGTTGGCAGTCCACTACTGAGCGTTTCTTCTCGAGAAATTTTATGCTTCGCGCAACTTAACTGTGGAATGAACTATCGCCTGCAGTATTTCCGGACCAATATGACCTTCAAACCTTCAAGAAAACAGCGTACTCCCTTTTAAAGGCAACGCGTTTGTAAGTCCTCTGGTGTTGCGGGTGTCCATGGGCGGCGGAAATCGCTTTCCATCAAGCGATCCGTCTGCCCCTTTACCCCCTATCCCATAAAAAAAAATCGAAGAGAAATAACACTACTTTGAACTGTGTTATTTCTAATGGTGAGCAAGGTTGCCAGTGCTCCGCGCGGAAACGTTGTGTTGGCAGTACGGGGACTTTGACCCTTATACTGCCAACCTAGCTATTCTTCTTTGAATTTCTTCTTCTTTCTCCGGGCCTTTTTCTCAACTATATTGGAGTCGACTTCCAGTCTAACCAGATGCGGCTGAATACAGACCTATCTAAACCTTTATAAATCAAATCAATCAATCAAAATAGTTTTATTTTCATATAAACCATATACAGGCACTTATGAAATGTCGAGTCTAGGTGCACGGTTCCAAATTAGTCGTTTCCTATGGAGAAGAACCGGCAAGAAACTCCATGGTTACTCTTTTAAATTATAGTGGTTTACAATGACGTTCGATACAATAATAATTATAAATTGGACAATTGATATTGAGAAGACAATTTAGGGATGTTGCGAAGATTACAATTAAATAAACTACAGCTAGGCATAAAATAAAGTTCTAAACAGTTCTCCCATTTACAAACAGTAGTGACTAATGAACTATATAAAGCAACTGACAAAACTTGTCACCAAGATTTACGGAATTAGATGTAAGTACTTTATTCTATTGTGTAAAAGTGTAGATGGATGGACGCGATAGTCAAGTTAGTCTAGTTTTTATTGTTGTCATTCTTCAACTATTATCCTAGCGTTTTACTAATTAAATACCATATTCCACAGCTTTATCTGTGAACAGCGTTGTGGGCTACAATATTGTACTTATTTATGTGTATCTCTTTTTATAACACTGTATTTTGTAGCTGTTTGTTGTTCCCTATGATTAAAATAAAAAAAATTAAAAAAAAGTATCACATCAAAAACGTGGTGGTTAATAGACTTACACATACGTCGTTACAGAGGTTCCAGGGAAGCCACATGTGCAGAAGTATCAGTCCAACTATCCCCAAACGTCCCTTATATAGGCTATGGTGTACCTTTTGTACCAAAAATCACTCTGGGATGCAGCTGGAACTGCAGACAAACAGCTAGTTATATAATTATGTATAGATTTGACCATGGAAACCGTTGCTTCACCTCACAGCTGAGCCCTTCAATGTGTTACCAAATCTCTTGCGCCACACTTAGTAATATCCCTTGGTTTTCTTGCGTAAGTAAAAGTACCTCCTATAACGGCTGGCCTATTTCTACTTAATAGGTCAGTAGAGTAGGGCTACTGTTAAGGTTACATTTAAATTTAAGGTGATCCGTTCGATGCGGCCCGCTAAATTAATTCGTTTTTTTTTTTCGTTGGAATCTTTAAGGTTTTTTTTATTGTACCCTGTAGTCGAAAGGTTATGAAGATGGGTACATAAATGGGTACGGAAATAGTAATAGCGATATTAATTATTCAATATGTATTTATTTTATTTTAGGAAGACAAACAGCACAATTGACATTATTGAACACACATAGCATTAGTAGGTCAATTAAATGTCCTCACAGATAGTAACATAGTTAATAAATTGAGCTAGAGCAAAAGTACAAAACAAAACTATACATTAGTTGAAAGAAAAAAACAATAATAATAAACAATTAGCAAAACTCGAAAAAGCGATCTGCAAGGTTAAGCTGCGCTAGCCACGGTCAGTCTGTGGATGGGTGACCATTTTTAACACATCTAGACACCCTCGTGCTTTTGAAAGTACCTACATAAAGTCGTCGGACCCGGTTGTCATGCGAATACATGTCAAACGGGGTGAAAAGGAATGCAGGGATAAATCGAGACAAAACTTTGAGAGGGATTTTCAGGTTTAAATATTATAGTTTGATGCTAACAAGGTCTTCTTAAGGTTTATTATAATTAGGAACAATATTAGAGTCCCTTTTCCAACAAACTATAATAATTAAAGCTAAAAATCCCTTTCAAAGTTTTGTTTCGATTCACCCCTGCGTATCTATTCACCCCGTTTGACATTATGACAATCGAAGTCACTTGAAAATAAATGTTCGTGAATTGTCACTCGGGCATTGATGAAGTTTATTAGTAGCAATAACATCAAATTGTAATCATCTCGTCTAACTTGTTTTGTGTGCTATAAGTACGGTGTTTTGAATTCTTACTTACAATATTATTATTTTATTTTTTGTTTTCATTTCAGGGTTCTAATCCTTTCAATTCCTTAATATAAATTACGTCCTTTCCATTACTTTAAATATTTCCTTTTTCCCCCTCATTTTTTTTCCTTTCCCAAACACACGTTTTTCCTAACCACTGACATTGGCAGAATTGTTGACATCGGCATCAAAAGCCATACAGAAAGAAATAAGAGACTCACTCACTCACCCACTTTTAGAGAGTTTGTCAATTTGACATGTACGATTTTGACAGGTGTTGATTTTGGAACAATGGCGCGGTCCGAGGGGTAACACACCTCTATGGATCGAACCTATTTTAGCGGAGCTGGGGGACATATTATTTCATAAAAAAACAAGATTGTTTTCGTTAGGTATGTTTTGTTCCAAAAGTCCGAGACGCAATATCGTTGTGTACCGGACGTAATATAATTTGTATCACGACAACTTGTGACCCAATTTATTCCAGACTCATTCGAATTCGGGAAAAAAGTATCCGAATATTGAATGGATCAATGCGTCAAAGACAAAACGGGTTCTGTGTTTGAAATTTAATTTGACACTGACATAAGGTCGCGTGGAGCCGTTGGATGCAGGCGGCTTATAACCGGTCCTTGAGGATTTCTATGGGGGAGTACTTTGTGCAGCAGTGGACCTCCTGTGGATTATATGACGATGATGAATAGGGTGGTAGACTGGGGCACAAGGCACTTATTGACAAGGACATAAGAACTAAAATACTTCGTAGTCATTAATGTAAAAAATCAACAATTCTGAAGTCATTGAATGACGATTTTGACACAATAAAAATAGCACTGGGCCCTGGCCTTTTATATAAAAAGAAAGTGGTATCATGCCAGTACCAGAGGATCGCCAAAATGGTCATTTTTACGCGGAAATAAGCTCAAAAGTCCATGAATATGCTAACGTCGCCCGACCTTCCTTGCGCAGACGGGACGCGCGCGAAAAAATACCCAAAAAAAAAAGACGAATTCCATTATTCATCCTTTTTTGAGGAAGTACGTAATACGAATTTTCGAGAAGTTTTTTTTGTTGTTTTTTTTTTGTAATTCTATTATGGTATTCTTGTTTATTATTTATTTATTTATGTTTAGATAGAATATCAGTTGCGATTTGAAATTATTTATCTGTTGCCATGGCGGGAAAATTGTTTTTTTTATTCAAATGTCAAATTTACAATGGAACCAATTCGTTTTTTGCGTTGCTAACACACTTTTAAAACTATGAAAATATGTATTAGTGAGCATTGAATATCTATTAGTTTTCCTAATATGTAGTTATGTATTAGAACGTAAGCAAAATAGATATTAAATTCTGACCTGTCTACATCGTTTCATATCATCGGTTGTGAGTAAAAAAATATCATCATCATTAACCCATATTATACTGTCCCACTGCTGGGCACGGGTCTCCTCTCATATTGAGAGGAGACCCGTGCGAGAGGATTTAGGCACTAATCCACCACGCTGGCCTAGTGCTGGTTGGCAAACTTCACAAACCGTCGAGAAATATCTCTAAGGTATGTTGGTTTCCTCAGGATGTTTTCCTTCACCTTTTAAGCGAGTGATAATTAATTATTAATACACACATGAATTCGAAAAGTCAGAGGTGTGCACCTTAGATTCGAACTCGAGACCTTCGACTTGGCAGTCCAATGGTCCACCATTAGGCTATCACTGCTTTCAAAAATACATAAAAAATTGGAATATAGAACCTCCTTTTTTGAAGTCGTTAAAAATCTTTTAACGACTTTAAAAAGATTAAGCAAAGATTTTTGGCATTAACTGTAAAAAGTAAGTCGTGTCGGTTGAGGAGCAAAACTTGCTTTTCAATAGGTGTTACTGACGTCACCATAAAGACGTAAATTCAGAAAGTGAAGGCATAATTCGACATGGCGGGTAGGCGGTGGCTTAGTGGTCATAGCGTCTGGTATACCTAACCAGAAGACGCAGGTTCAAATGCGGCCCGCGGTCGAATTTTTCCTTTGCTTAAAAAATTTAAAGTCGTTTAAAAATATAAGTATTAATGATAATAAAAAAGTTTGAGTAGATAAGTATCTATAATAAAATTCAACAAAACATATTGATTTCTGACACATAGGTACGCGAATATTAAACATTGAAATAAAACGACTTTACACGGATTTTATCGCGTTATATTGATATTATTATTAATCACGACCCGAAAAACTATCCCGAAAGAAAGGGGAGTTGCTAATATGTATAACAATTGAGAAGCGTATTTTAATTAAAAGCGCAATAATGGAAATACTTACTACTCATATTCTGATTCCACAATAAATTCTTAATGACAACCATATTCTTAATGATACCCATGTACTTTCACGCGCAAACCTAGGCCAATTAAATACGATTACAAGTTGTCTGGTACCTCTATATCCAGGGTCAGTGTTATCAGGGATCTTGGGGTTACATTTGACTCGAAGCTTCTTTTTAATGCTCACATAGACAATGTGATCAACAAAGGTTCTAAAGCATTAGGTTTCATTTTTAGGATCTCTTCCGATTTCAGGAATATAAAAACAATGAAAGTTCTATACTGTGCGTTTGTCCGTAGTCACCTCGAATATGCTTCTCAAATTTGGAATCCAAATTACAATGTCTACATCAATCGCCTAGAAGGTATCCAAAAGAATTTTTTAAGGTAGGTACATTCAGTTTCGTTCCAATACATATTTGCCTAACTATAAAAGTAGTTGTAAAAAGTTTCATATTCTTCCGCTTTATGAAAGAAGAAAAAAAAACTTGAGAGGTGTCAAGGGACACCCGGATGGAAGGAAGTTCCTTTGATTAAAATTTAATAATTAAAAATAAAAAAACCTGTATACACTCAACAATTCACAACGCGCGAAATTCAAATATTGTCATTCACTCAATAATATTTGAATGCTTGTCAACAATATTTGAATTTCGAAAAAAGTATCGTGACAACTTTTTCGTAAGAATTTTTTCCGTCTAGCCCCCTTTCACAACGCGCGATAAGGAACTTCGTTCCAAAAATTGCAGATTTAACCCTGTTATTTAATATTATGAATGGATCTATTGACATCCCTGAACTGGTTAGCAAAATTGGGCTCCGTGTCCCATCTGCATTTCTACGTAGATCACATCTCTTACACGTACCTGTGGTCAGGAGCACTTACAGACAAAATTCCTACGTTGTCAGGGTATGTCGCGCGTTTAACGTGGAGTGTCGGGAAGTCGAGCTTGATTTATTTTCAACTAGTATCTCTAAGTTAAAAAATACATTATGTAACCACTTTTTGACACATAGTCGTTTTGTTTATTTAAAATTTGGTTTTTGTCTGGCTTGATTTTTTAATTTCTTAACTCTGTTTACATTAAAATCTAATTAACAATATTGTTTAACTATGTGAAAACTTGTAATTGGCCATCTAATGCTATATTCAAAAATTGTTATCCTTGTATTAGCTGTAAGTTTTCCTAAATGTATAAAATAAAATATATGAAATTGTTTTCTAGACATATTTCAAATCTACTTAACTTTTTGTTCGTCACATTTTAACTGGCTGGAACGTGAATATTAAAGACTTATCATTCCAAACTCTTACAATACCTACCCAGGATGATTCGTGAGGCTATTGAAATTAACAAACACAAATCATAACATCCACAAACATCCACAATAGAGAAGATGGCTGGGTCTTACCACCTGCTTGGAATCCTATTATAGATTCTATTTATAGAGTCCAAAGGATACGGTGAGCTCGTTTTGCGTGAATAGGATTGCCAATAATTAACAAAAAATGTAGGGTAGCTGTCAGTAATTATATCATCAAGACCAGCTCAGTCTACGCTGTAAAGGGTCCGAAACGTCGGGATTAATAATATCAATATAACGCGATAAAATCCGTAAAAATTAGTTTTATTTCAACAAAACTTGCGAATTCACTCAGATTGCAAGAAAATATTATGTCAATTCTCTCATGCACTTCGTTTAATACACATATTGTGCGGGTGAAGGGTGTTTTTGACAGCAGGTTGGTTTTGGCAACAGGGGGTCTACTCTCTAAGCACGAAGTCCGTAGTTTCGACCTTCGTTACGGGCGTTTCCTACTCCGTATCACTACGGACGGATGATTCGTTCGGGCCCCGAACTAAGAATGAATGACAACACAATTTGACAGTTGTCCCTACTCTCGATGTGTTTTTACCCGTTCGAAAAATTAATTTGACACTTGTTTTAACGGACTCCGAAGTTTTGGAGAACTTTCGAACGGCTCGTAACTTCGTTGACGGAAATAGGGAGTAGACCCTCAGGCACGGCCAGCACCTAGTTTTATGTCAATGTCTTTACGACTTCTGAGACTCGAAAAAAAACTATTATTGTCAAATGTAGCCTAATAATTTTAATGTTAAATCTATACCTAATACATTATGTGCATAAACTATGCTATACCGAAACGTGATCGATTTAACATCACGTATTATGTTTTAGGAAGGAAACACGTTTTGTGTGCGAATAAGTAATTTTTTTGCGTAAACAAGAATCGCGAATATCCGGATCAAATAAAACCTTCCCCATAATCGAATCCGAAAATAATCGAATCGAATCGAAAATCCGGATAATCGATTACTCATTATCATATCTACAGGAAGTCTAGTGCTGAACAAAGGCCTCCCCCATAGACTTCCACAAGGACCCGTTATAAGCTGCCTGCATCGAACGACTTCCAGCGACCTTAACCAGGTCGTCCGTCCATCTCGTTGGAGGCCGTCCCACGCTGCGCTTTCCGGTGCGTGGTCTCCACTCGAGAAACATTTTGCCCCAGCGGCCATCAGTTCTATGAGCTATGTGCCGCGCCCATTGCCACTTAAGCTTGCTAAGTCGTTCAAATCAGTCGGCAACTTTCGTCCTTCTACGGATCTCCTCATTTGATCCCGTAGACAAATAAGTACCAAGCATAGTTCCCTCCATAGCTCGCTGAGAGACCTTGAGGGGACCACAGGAACCCAGGGACCGACGGCTTTACTTGCTCTCCGAGGCACAGAGGTGTTGATGATCACCCATCCACAGATTGACCGCGGTTAGCGCAGCTTATCCTTGCAGATCGTTTGATCAGCGTAGTACTTAGCTACGACCTCTTCCTTAAAATCGTCTCTGTGATACTGTTTTATCACTCTATATGATAACTAGTTTATATTAATTACTTACGCAAGCTTAACCTCCTTCAAACTTAAATAAGTACAGGGCAACTCGTCTGACTACATCTTCAATGTTTTTTTAAATTTAAAACAACAACGCGTATTAAATCAAACTTTTTATCACGTAAATTATGCGTTCAATGATCAGCAAGTTACTTTCGCACTCTGAATTAATTCTAAGTAACGCCATTTTAAAACAAGATGGCGCCCCGCGCGCATGCGTCTCAAATGCAATTTAAATGCAGTATTGTTTTTTTTTTCGTGTAAAGTGAAAAGGTAAGTTTGAATATAATTCCACAGAATTATGTAAATGTTAGACCGGCATTATAGTTGTCTAAGTACCTAGGTTAACTTTCTTCATAGTGTTAACAAAGACAAGTTTTTTTGATGGTAAACAAGCATACGCCCCACTGATGGTAAGCAGTTACCGTAGCCTATAGACGCTTACAACACCAGGGGTATCATTTGTGCGTTACTGACCCTGTAAAGAGGTATAGTTGGGTTGGCAGTATAAGGGTCAAAATCCCCACACTGCCAACACGTTTTCTCGCGGAGCACTGGCAACCTTGCTCACCGTAAGGAACACAACACAGCTTAAAGCAATGTTATTTCACTTCGATTTTCTGCAAGGCGGAGGTACTTCCCCAGTCGGGCAGCTCCCATTTGAGTGGAATTACTCCCACTATGCCCTACCTCTCTAAGCACATAATCACAATAAAATTACGATAAAGAGACAACATGCCACACATGTCCAGTATGACCTGACCCCTCATTGAAGGGAAAGCCTATACATTTTGAGGTAAGATTATAGTGGATATACGTGGTCCTTCTTAGTGTTGTCGTGTGGTCATGGATCATTAATGATAAGTTAAAGTTGCTATAGCTATATTATGGTCGGTTTCCAATCTAAGCAGATGCGGCTGAATATCAGTAAAAAGCAGTGATAGCCTAGTGGTATGACCATTGGACTGCCAAGTCGAGGGTCTAGAGTTCGAACTCAAAGCACGCACCGCTGACTTTTCGAATTCATGTGCGTATTAATAGTTAATTATCACTCGCTTAAACGGTGAAGGAAAACATCGTGAGGAAACCTGCAAACCTTAGAGATTTTTCTCGACGGTTTGTGAAGTCTGCCAACCCGCACTAGGCTAGCGTAGTGGATTATAGACCCGTGCCCAGCAGTGGGACAGTATATGGGTTGTTGATGATGATGACTGCCAACGCTTGTCATAGGTGTTCACATGACAACCGAGACCGACCGCTTTACGTGCTCTCCGAAGAACGGAGCGGTCGCGATGTGCTGTTAGGAATGGTCACCTCCGTAGACTGACTGCGGCTACCGCAGCTTAACCTTGCAGATCGGTTGATCAGCGTAGTTATAATTTATTCAAAAATGTCATATCTAAAAGTAAATTACTCTAGGTAAACATTGTTGCCATCATGTGAAGCTATCCAATTTTCGCAATTGAATATGAACCTTATGGTTTTGTAATAAAGTTTAAAGTCAATTAAAGAAACCTCTTTACATTCGCGCCCTCACAAATAAGCACAGATTAAATATGCACGCCATTAATAAAAGTGAGAGTTGAATAATTCAAATTTCAATTTTCGAAGAAGCTTTTTTAAATTGAAGTGAAATATTATTTGTTTACGTTTGCTACTTTGCCACGAGCCCCTCTCCAATAAATTTAAAGAGGGGCTAATGGTTTATTAATAGCTTAGCTGATTATTTGTTGGTTGGCAGACTCACACGGCTTTCAAGAAAATCTCTCAAAACATCTTTTGATATTTAATTGTGTTACTTAATATTGTCTTTAAGTCTGACGTAACTATTATTTATATTAATTTGATTACATGTGTAATTGTACATAATATTTAATGTTAATATTTAATTCAATAATTAATAAACACAAAATGTAAATGTGAGTACTTTTTAGACTAAAATATAATACCTACTCAGCTTTGAACGGTTTGGTAGCTTTGAGTTTTTTTTTATGTGGCCTACGCAAATGTTCCTCTGATCTGGTATCGTCGTGCGACAGGTGGTTGAGCTCCCTAAATTATGGTTGAGCTACACAATGACTGATGCATGCGTGCCGTCGGCTGGGACTGGTCCACTCAAAGCCGCTATGGCTCTTTCTTCAAAAGGCCATTTCAGACATTGACCTACATAGTAACACTCACATAATTTGTTACTATTCGATGTCTGGACTTTAAAAGAGACCATGATTCTCTGAGTTCGTTTCGGTGTTTCTTCTCAGAGGTTGTCAGTTAGGAAATTCCGGAGCCATCTAGCTTAAAAAAAAATCAAAACATTGATTTGTAAAAGTGTCTTTAAAATATCTATTTACAGAAATAAATATCATTTCATTTAACTGTTACATACATTTCAGCCAATATCTTGATGGGACACGCAGTAACCTATTTATCAACTATCCTGTTACTCGATTCCGTTAGTTTAAGATAGTATGTAAAAATATAACATGGTAAATCGATTTTAATTATTCAATATGGTCACCGGCATCCATCTTGAAAAAAGAACAGTTGAAGAAATGTTTGAATTACGAACGCTCATCGTTTATGGATTCATCTTTCTACTTTTTTGTTATTTTTTTTTTGTAACGATTGACGCAAAGGTACGAAAATTTATGCAGTTCTGATCTTGACTTTGAATAGGACACGACTACGTAAATGAGGTGACAAATGATTTAATAAGTAAGCGACGGTGTAAAAATAACTAAGAGAGAAAAAAATATATTTAAGAAAATATCTAGTGGAATTACTCTCCACTCAAATTGGAGCTGCCCGATTGGGGAAGTATCTCCGCCTTGCAGAAAATCGAAGTAAAATAACAATGCTTTGAGCTGTGTTGTGTTTCTTACTGGTGTTCATCGTAAGGAACACAACACAGCTCAAAGCAGTGTTATTTTCTGAAAGGCGGAGGTACTTCCCCAGTCGGGCAGCTCCAATTTGAGTGGAATTACTCCCACTATGCCCTACCTCTCTTAAAAAGATTATTATTACTTATAATGTAAAACAGGCTCTGAAATAAGTATCTAACAAAATTGTTCCCCTATAAACTTTGCATAGGTACAGTTACAAGTAAAAATTAAAAAAGAAAATTTAATTCACGGTCAAAAAGTATTGGTAACACCAACGTCAATCGTCGTTCTGAAATTCAAAAACCATAGATTATACAACTGTTTTAAATGCTGCTTGACGCACGTATGAGAGATCATCCATATTGTATCGAGGCGACCGTCCGGAGAGACTAGCTATATCAAATCTATGCGTTTGGGTGTCACTGGATGTTTTTTACATAACCTTAGGTACCATCGCGCCAATATTCCTCGAAGGTTGGCAGATGTGTGCTTGTAATAATAGTAGGCATCACAGACTGTGGCCTGTGGCTGAATAGTACCTAAATAGGCTTGTTGACAAAATTTTAAGTGTTACTTTATTTAACACACCAAAAAAAAAATTATAAAAAAAAACTTTATTAAAATTGCTTTTCGAAAAACCTATGTAAAATTTACCGCGAAAAAGCTCAACTGTCATGGCGTCTTGAATGACGTCACACCGTGCGAAACAATCGTGTCTGCTGTGCTACTAAAATGTCAACGACAATGATGACGTTCTATATGGTGTGACGTCATACCCTCTGATTGCTGTTCACTGTCACGTGACACAATGACTAATTTTCCCGTTATTTTTTCTGAAAATATAAAAAAAAATGTAGATTACAAAAAACATAACAATATAATAAATATATTGTTATGTTTTTTGTAATCTACATAACTAATATTTAAAAACGCTCATTCACCTGATTTATTCTTAGTGGACAAGCATATTAGAGATTCCACCGCCCGGTCCCGTCCAGATAATGGCCCCAGTCGGCAGCACGCGTGGCTTCAACTAGGATGCGATGCGAGGCCTCGATAATTGAAGCGATCTGCTGTACCACAGCCTGTCATGGTCGTGGCGAATTTCGCGGATCCCATGGCCGTGACTATAGGGCAGGTGAAGGCAAGTGCGGTTTTAGTCGGTAGGAGTCTGACATACCCTGCCACCTCTCCGGGTGCCGGAGAATCCATGAGGATTTTGCGTACTTATTAAATTTTAAAAAAAGGCATGTTGGCCCAGGCCACGTGCCGCACAGTCAGCCGTGCTGTGTCTCCCATCCAGCCAGCAGCACCAGTATAAGGTGACCTGGCATTGTTTAAGTCTTCCGTACGTAAGCATTGTGCTTTATCAGTGAATGTTGATTCATCAAGAGTTGTCATTTCCACCCTGTAGGTACAGCTCTTGTCCTGTGTGCACCATCAAAAATGTATGAATAAATAACACCCTTTTTTGAAAACTGTTTTCAATCAATCGGGTGTTTCTTATGTATTATAAGTATGTATTTACAAAAAAAAGTATATAAGTATTATATCCATATTCTAGTACCCATTGTACAAGCTCTGCTTAGTTTGGGACTAGATGGTGTTGTGTAAAATGTCCCAAAAATGTTAACCAGTAGAATTTTTATTTTAATTTTATAACGCCGAAAAATGCTAAAAAAACTAAACTAAAGTTATTATTTTTTATTTTCGCGCGGAACCGCTAGCCGCCATGCTGTGTGGGCTCATGACGTCACTCCGTTAGTAAACAATAACACAGAGCACGACAAAAATCTAGTGTGTACCATCGCAGTGACGTCACGTCGGAACCCAATATGGCGCATGGCGTTTTAGACATTTGAAGAACAGAATTAATACGATTTATATTTATTTCTGACACTTACGTGGATATAAGACATTGACACTTACTTTTTACGGATTTTATCGTGATATATTGATATTATTAATCCCGACATTTGGGACCCTATAAAGGTCTTTAAAATTTTAAGATTTTTAAATTATAAATATGTAATTTACATTGCTTTTATATTCATAAATATCGACGTTTCTCGTTTTCATTTTGCGAAATCTATCAAAAACATGCATAATTTATATTTTTTCTTAAATGGTGTAAAATATTCATGTTTTTAATTATTTTTTAAAATTTTAAGTAATCAACAGTGTTGAGGGGTAAAGTAATAAAAATAATAATAGCCCCTGCTGATGGCTCGCCCCCTATTACATGCGATCTAAACCTTAGTATGATCTAAACTTATGTACTGGTGAACTGTGGGTTGACTTTGTACATAGCTTGTAACCGATGACAGATGTCAGAAAAAACGTCAGATTTATAAATTTCTCAGCTATTACTAACTTTTTTGAGTTACTTCGACTCTTTTTGACATCTGTCATTGGTATCAAGCTATGTTTTACGAAGTTTAATTTACACCTCTGCGTTAAGCAGAAATGTTAATCCTCCTAAATTCCTTCGGAGTACATAAACCGTACATAGCTTGGTAGTCGTAAAAGTATGTTATGTTAAGTTTTTATGACTTTTTAATCAGAAATAAATATCATTTAGTAGATATTTTTTTGTCCCGGCCCTGAACCTTGGCCGCCATCTTGGTTTTAATTATGAATTCCAAATTTGATTCATGAAATTGCATCAAATTGCTAAATATGGAATTATTCACTAACTGTAAGACGTTGTCAAGCTTGAATATATGCATGTTAACATGTTAAGCTTTACATTTGAGAATTAAGTTGACTGACACTGTTCACAATGCTACCGTTACGCCGCCATTTTGAATTTTGATTATACGTTCGGATACAGTACTATGTACTTTATGTGGGTAAGTATATTACAATTGCTTCAGGCAATAGGGTGTAAATGATATTTATTTTCTGTAAATAGATCTTTTTTTGAGACACATACAATCAAGTCAATACTTTTCATTTTTTTTAAGCTAGATGGCTAGATGACTAGTGATGGGTCGAGAGAATGTTCTCCGTAAGAGAATTTTCCGTTACCCAGAATGTTCTGCAATATTGAGAATATAAAATACAATACATTTATTTTATTAAAACTTACATTTAAATAGATGTAGAAGCATGTTTTACTTAAGGTTTTTACAGGGTCGGCAACGCGCAAGTGATACCTCTGATGTTGCAAGCGTCTATAGGCTACGGTAACCGCTTACCGTCAGTTGGGCCATACGCACTACGCTTGTTTGCCACCTTAGTGCTATAAAAAAAATGTTATCTCATGTATGACGTTTCGAATTAACAAAAAAAAAATAAGAATAAGATTTTCTTTATATTCTAACTACAAATTACAAAAGTTGGTTTACAAAGTAAATATATAAGTATATCTAAAGTTAATTGTTTAGTTATTTTAGCAAAGGAAAAATTCGACCGCCCGCCGCGCCGTCAGGATTTGACCCTGCGTCTTCTGATCGGGTACAATAGACGCTATGACCATTAAGCCACCGCGAGTCCCACCCGCCTGGTCGAATTATTCCTTCGCTAAAATAACTTTAAAATGTTAGCATGCTAAATGCAAAAAAAAAATACAAAAAGATAAGTATAGTTCTGTAACCTGGTGCAAAAAGGGCCAAAGTCCATTTTTGTAAGAATCACTTTTTATATTAATGGAGTGAAAACTAGAATGATCAAAGTTAGCTTAAGTCCATTTTGAATTACAATGTTAGCCCTAACTGCACAGATTTTAATAAAGCAAATTTTTGCATTACCTGCAACCTTCTAGCAGTCCGTTTTAAGCTACACTTGAAACTTTGTTCATTGCTATAATGCTATTTACAGGAAATAAAAATTTTAGACTTTGGCCGTTTTAGCACCAGGCCACAGAGTTAATTATTGTATGTAATATAATTAATTCTTAGTTACAGTTTTTCTTCTGTTTGTAACGTGTTTCTGTGTCTAAAAATAAACTATTATTATTATCAATAATGTATTTACTATCGACAAGAATAAGACGTCGAGACAGTAGGTACTGACGTCAGCAGGTCAAGCTATCCAAAACTGACATATTTTTCCAATTGAATATGAACCTTATTATTTTTAATTAAAGTTTAAAACCAGTCAAAGAAATTTGACGGAATGTGGTAGTTTGGCGCTGGCTGTAGGTACGCAAGGCAAGCACATTTACTTTTTTCTGTTTTTAAAGATAAGTATTAAGGGCGCCACAGACGCTGAGGATACTATAATGCCTGGATAGTACATTATGGTACAAGTGTGTAATGTTGGTGATTACCGCTGAGGCGCCATTGAAACTCGAGCCGTTAGGTGAGGGTTTTAAGAGAGCCGAGGACGGTAATCATCAATACACACGTTTATCATACGACCTTTTTCAACACACTTGTGAAGAAAATAATTATAATTTCAACAGTGAAAATGAGTTGATAAAAAATTTTCGCAATGGCGGGAAGAACTAATCAATTTTCTTGCGCGCGCATCTAACAATGGCGAAATGGCGATCAACCATAGACTAAAAGAATGAGATTGCTTTTTTTTGGGTATTCGCGGATAGCATTTTAGCTACGTACAAAATGGGGAATTCAAAGTTTTCTTTACAGAGAA
This sequence comes from Acronicta alni, assembly GCA_964056405.1. Taxonomy (NCBI): domain Eukaryota; kingdom Metazoa; phylum Arthropoda; class Insecta; order Lepidoptera; family Noctuidae; genus Acronicta; species Acronicta alni. The sequence continues at coordinate 2,389,919 of OZ043943.1, forward strand.
AACAAAAGTTATATTTGAGTGAAAATTTTATTTATTAAAAACGCACTGAAATGAGCAAACAATAGGTACAACATTAATTTATGTTTTGTATTGAACACGATCTTTTTTGTATCGAAATTTTTTTAAGAACAAAGTAACTCAACCAATAAAATCTATAGACCCTTTGACTCACTTGTGAATAATAGTTTGACAACTGACAGGTGTCATTAAAGTGCCTAATTGCGGTGAAATTAGAGCCATTTTATGAGCAAGTGTGTTGAAAAATATTATAGTATCTAAGGTACTTATCACATACTGTGAAGTTACTTAATATATCCGCTCGAATCATTCTCTCATTTTTAGTTAAGATACGAGTAGCATGTTAAGATATATTTCGCATCTAAACATAAAATTATTGTATCGCTCGCTATATTAACATAAAATTTCAATTGAAATAAAACTACTTTTTACGGATTTTATCGCGTATATTGATATTATTAGTCCCGACGTTTCGGACCCTTTACAGCGTCCATGGTCACGGGTAGACTGAGGTGGTGGGCGTCTTGATGATATAATTACTGACAGTTACCCTACATTTTTTATTGTTACATGATCAATGACATTTATTACTAATTATTAATTAAAACTAGATGGACGCTGTAAAGGGTCCGAAACGTCGGGATTAATAATATCAATATACGCGATAAAATCCGTAAAAAGTAGTTTTATTTCAATGTATAATATTCGCGTAAATGTCAGAAATCAATATAAAATTACAATATATTCCGCTGTATTATGAAAATATATAGTATCTTAGCCAATTACAAAGTTTATCAAAGCCAATTACAAAATTTATAGTGGGCGATATTTTATCTTAACATAAAATATTATAGTACCTATCTTCGCCGGTGTGTGACTCCCTTGAATGAATTAATTCAACACGTGTCACAGTTACAAATGACAGTAATCTCACTGGTAATTAATTAAATTCGTATAAATTATCATTGTAATGTCAAACTTAATAAAAGTATCTAGAAAAAAATCTTTTTTTTTTTGTGAAGACACCCTTGAGAAGCTATTTGCGGTCAGTCTGTGGAGTGACAATTCTAAGCACATCGAGGCTCCTCCGTGCCTCGGAGAGCACGTAAAGCCGTCGGTCCCGGTTGTCATACGAACACCTATGACAATCGTTAGTGGTAGTCAGAAGCCCAAAAAGCCTGACAACCAGTCTATCCTCAGCAGGATTATTCCACTTTTCCCCATTGAAAATCCCCATAAATGGGGATTTGTGAACTTTTTTCCACAAATCCCCATTGCCGCCTCTCCAAGGTTATAATGGGGATTTGTGGAAAAAAAAAAGTTCACAAATCCCCATTGATGGGGATTGTCAATGGGGAAAAGTGGAATAACCCCATTAGCATACCTAAAAATTGTGTTGCGGAGGTCTGATGGCAGTCGCTTCGTGTAAAATACTGATATTCAGCCGCATCTGATTAGACAGGAAGCTAACCCCAACATAGTTGGGAAAAGGTGCGGAGAAAGATGAAGACATACGAAACACTCGGACAAACACAAACACTTATTCACTTTTTCACACCGCTTCGCCAGGGCTTCGCGAGGAAGCGTTGGCATGATATTTATACTGCCAACCCAACTATTCCTCGTTCGTTTTACAGCGTCCGCAACGCGCAAGTGATACCCCTGGTGTTAATAAATAAGTAATTAAAATTAAAAATAAACTTTATTTCCTCTGACCTTTGCACAATTTGTAATATAATAAAATTTAACATAAAACTGTACTAGCTATACTGAACTATACTATACTAACTATACCTTATTTTCGTGTTTTCTATATGTAAACTTAACATTAAGTATCAATTACCAGGTCAGGCTGTCTTGCGACATAGGCCTCCTCAAATTCCCTCCATCTTTGCCTGTCCATTGCTGTCCTTCTCCAGCCTTGGGGCAGATTGTCTTCCCATCTTTTTTTCTGCCTTCCTCTACGTCTCTTTCACCCCTGGTAAGCGTCTAAATATAGACTACGGTAACCACTAACCATCAGCTGGGCGGTATGCTTGTTTGCCACATTAGTGTAACAGAAAAAAATATTTATTTATCACATACACTGTCTTTACAGGATGACTCCCAATACAATAGCGGTTTGCAAACACACATAAAAAAAATTTACAAAACAGAAATAAACTTACGGCTAATACTTAAAAATATAAAGTAAACTTTATAATAATTTTCTTGATAGAATATTAATATTTAATATAACTGACAAAATTCAACAAAACTCTTGCGAATTCACTCAGGTTGCACGAAAATATGTCAATTCTCTACACATATTGTGCGGGTGAGAGAGGCTTTTGACAGCAGGTTGGTTTTGGCAACAACTGGCAGTGGCGGTTGCCGCCGATTCCACACGCACCTGTCTGGCACGCACAGCTTTAGGTGACAAAGCACCCCGGGGTTATGAGTTACTCTCCACGCAGGAGCTTTTTAGCACATACGCTGCAAGTGTAAATTCCCGGCGCACTCTGAGTTCGTTGTACCCCATTATACCCAATACAAACAGTGTAGGATACATCAACGGGTACAATGGGTACACACCCCATGAAGTTTAAAATACAGGTGTCTTGTAAATTGATTCTGTACTCGCTCCAGCATGACATTGTATTTCGCTTCATGAGGAGCCCATATCTCCGCACTGTGTTCCAAGTGACTCCTTACCAAATATACAGGGTGGAAGGGATATCGACGCGCAACGGCTTACCATGACTTCAGTACATGATTCTGAACCCCCCTGCGTTGGAATTTTTCGTCGGCTTTTTCTTAAATTTTACAACTCGCAAGTGAACTCTAAGGAAACAGCTAACCAGAAGATCTTTCGAGTTTAATTTACAATGCTGTTTTTAGTGAAAAAAGTGAATTAATGACTTTTTAATTAAAATTCTAATTGGATTAGATAGAAATAATGATTTTATACAGATTAAAGTTGAAAAATCTGCAAAAAAAAACGTAAAATTTAAGAAAAAGCCGACGAAAAACTCCAACGTGGGGGGGTCCAGAATCATGTACTGAAGTCATGGTAAGCCGTTGCGCGTCGATGTCCCTTCCACCCTGTATAGGCTCGCCCCCTATTACATGGGATCTAAACCGGCAAACTTTGTTGCACAGTAGTCAAGGTATCCAAAACTGTCAAAGGGGTTTTTTTTATTATTTTTTTATTAATATTTTTGGGACATTTTACACAACACCATCTAGTCCCAAACTAAGCAGAGCTTGACATAGCTAGGGGTACTAGACAATGGATATAATAATACTTATATACTTTTTAATTGTAAATACATACTTATAATACATAAAAGAAAAACCCAGACAAACACAAATACTCATGTTTTATCCACACAAATATTTGTGTCTTGTGGGAACCGAACCCATGACCCTATGATCAGCAGTCCGGCACTCGAACCACTAGACCACAGACGTCGTCAAAACAGAATAGATAGAATCTATAGATATAGGATAGAATATAATGATCTGGCATATTGATGGCCAAAATGCCCCGTTACAAAGATATTTGGAGGTAAAGATTGACGTATGAGTACAACGATCATCATCAATCATTAAAAATAGACTTATTCCGCGACTATGGGCGTCAAACTCCAAATAATGTTCTCAATTTCATAGAAAAACCCAATAACACTTTGCTCTACCTGGGCATCGAACCCTAGACCTCTAGCGTAGGTAACAGTATAGTGATATCCTGAAACACAGGTTTATAAAAACCTAGATCAGGTAGGTCGCTACATACCTCTAGTTTAGAATATGTCTTTTTGCACCTATTATAAATAACTATGTACTTTAGTTTTACTTATTATTAAGACCCTAATCTTATACCCCACTGTTGTAAAATTGTAATGTATTGACGAAATGTACACCTTTTTGTAAAATATTTTTAAATAAAGATTTTTATTATTATTATTATATTATTATTATTACAGTCGCGCTTAGGACCACTAGACTATCGAGGCAGTTTATAATAAAACACAATTATGTGGAGCTTGGAGAAAAATAGCAATTCTTCATAAAATACAGTCAATACAACGCCATCTAGTGATGAAGTTCAGTACTAAATCTTTATTTTTTCAATTTAAATTGATATCTTAACAATAAAGCCATGTCTATAATAATAAAGTAATATTAATAATAAAATGAATTAAAATTGTTCTCTGTACGAGTAAGTACTTACGCGAATATTAAACATCGTTATAAAACTGCTTTTTTTAAAACGGATTTGATCGCGTTATAAGTATTGATATTATTAATCCTGACATTCCTGACGTTTCGCATCCTTTAAAGCGTCCATGGTCACGGGTAAACTGACGGTAAGACTGGTACCATGGACGCTGAAAAGGGTCTGAAACGTTCCGACGTTTAAAAAGTAGTTTTACAATGAATAAAAATTGATAACTTTTATCCAGACATTAATTGTCAGTTTGAATGACAGCTTCAGCTTCATTGAGGTAATAACGATGTCGTATTAGTGTTTAGAGAAAAAGTTGACATTCTTCTAGAATAGTGCATCAATATTAATAATGTTATCAGTTTCTTAAAACAATCATGATTTCTGATATACTTATTTTATTTCTTTATCTTAACTAGTAAAAAGGGTGTGAAAAGATTTTTACAGGGTCGGCAAAGCGCAAGTGATACCTATGGTGTTGCAAGCGTCTATAGGCTACGGCAACCGATTAGCATCAGGTGGGCCATATGCTAGTTTGCCACCTTAGTGGTATAAAAAAAATAGTATTTGATCTAGTTTTAATATAATAAATTACAAATTAATATAATAACTAGCTTAGCAAGCAGTGACATCTATGAAACCTGCATGCATCTAAAGATTTTCTCGACGGCGTGTGAAGTCTGCCAACCCGCACTAGGCCAGCGTGGCGGGAGGCGCATTGGGGGCCGACCCAGCTCGAAGAAGTAGGCGGGAGGGAGGCAGCCGGCTTGGCAGCATACACGCCGAAACCCCGCCTGCACAATCGAAGGCAGGTAGGCCTTTGGGCTCGCGGGCGTTCAGAAAGGAGACTCTGTTCGCCGATCATCATGCAATCCCAGAGAAGACGGTAGCGCAGTGGTCACGTACTGCCGTACACAGGGACAGATTCAGGGGAGACCCGGTTACAGTCTCCTCCAGTGCCTTTGGTGTCATAGACTTTTACGTCATAATCACTTTGACAAATGGCGTCTCGTTTCAAATGTATATATATTTTTTTATTTTAATCAAAAATATTGTAGAAGGCACAATTCTGAAGTAATAAAGTTTGAAAAAATAAAAATGACAACGTCTGTGGTCTTGTGGTTCGCTGTCGGACTGCTGGTCACGAGGTCGTGGATTCGATTCCCACCAAACACATTTTTTATGTGATGAACATAATTGTTTGTGTTTGTCTAGGTGTTTCTTATGTATTTTAGTAGGTAAGAATTCCACACTCCCCAGTCTAACCGCCGTAGACCGTAGCCTTTTGAAGGTTTCCCCCCGTAAACAAAAAAAAATGACCGGCGTGGTGGACTATAGCCTAATTCCTCTCCAATTTGTTCTGGCTGCTTTCAAAAAGTATTGAAATAGTTCCCTGGGTATCATACATATTATAAAAATCAAGACTGCGACAGTAAAGTTACATTTTTCGGAACTTTATAGCGTCTGGGAAGAGTAAGCGTCGACGGAAAGTGTCTGGTCATCTGTTGGTATTGATTATTTTTAACAATCTTCTCTAAAATATAATGTAAAATAAAACTACTTTTTATACGGATTTTATCACGTTATAATTATTAATATTATTAATCCCTACGTTTCGGACCCTTTACAGCGTCCATGGTCACGGGTATTAAAGTGTCCAAAACGTCGGGATTAATAATATTTGGTTTTATTTCAATTTAAAATAAATATACGTATATAATAATAGATACGCAAAATTAATCACTGAGACTTTAAAAAAAGTGAGTACTATGACCCTTTACCACCTAGTACCTGTTAATTGGCCGTAGACCCAAGCTAGCAAATATGCTTACATAGGACGTACCTACTAACACTACTTTATGCCATAACACTGATCTCCGAAATTATGCTAAACTTTAAGTCCATATACAATCTCCTTGTTAAACTAAAAAAAAAAATAGAATATAAAATAAGGGACTATGCCGATATGCGCGCAGGATACACAGTGGCACGCGAGCCTCGGCTGAACGCGCACGCTTGTGCATCTTATTTTTTTTTATAATCATACGTTAGCTGTGGTTTCGCGCACTTTTTTATTACGGAATCTTTTTTCGAATATGGAGATTTGACAGGTGAGACTTTTTTATGATTTTAAAGACGAAGTGATTAAACAAGAGGCTTTTGGGCTAGCAGGGCGTGGTTCGATTCCTGCCCGGAGCAAATTTTAATATGGATCACATATGTAGCGATTTCGACTGCACGTTTGGCGTTATCGCGAGTATCTTGGGTTCGATTCCCAACCGAGAAAAATCTTAGTGTGATCCACAAATATTTTTTTTCGAGACTGGTTGTTCTTTTTGATCGTTAATTGTGTGTTTATTGAGGCCCCAGCGATGGTTTTATAAAAAAAAATGCGTAGTGATTGTAACTTTTATATTGGCTACTTGACGACGTCTCTGGTGTAGTGGTTCGAATGACTGCCGATTATGAGGTATATGACACAAATAGTTATGTGATTAACGTTAAGTGCCTCTGCCAAACACTTCGGGGAATACAGGCGTGATGGTATGTTATATAAATACATAACAGTATTTATAAAAACTTGAGAGGTGTCAAGGGACACCCGGATGGAACGAAGTTCCTTTCATTAAAATTTAATAATTAAAAATAAAAAAACCTGTATACACTCAACAATTCACAACGCGCGAAATTCAAATATTGTCATTCACTCAATAATATTTGAATGCTTGTCAACAATATTTGAATTTCGAAAAAAGTGTCGTGACAACTTTTCGTAAGAATTTTTTCGCCCCACAACAAAAAAGTATATTCTTAAAATATCCATAGTCAAGTAGGTACTCATAGTACATACAAGATCTGCTTAGTTTGAGAATAGATGGTGCTGTGTAAAAATGTCCCCAAAAATATTTATTATTTATAGGTGTTTTTATATGTATCTAGCTGGGTTGCATCGTTCTTTATTTATTGAGATACGATGAATAATAAGCTTACGGGCCGTTTGATGGCAAGCGTCAACCGCAGCCTATAGACGACAGCAACACCAGTGGTATCACTCGTTGTCATCTTGACACCTCAGTTGTTAAGTCTCATATAGCCAGTAATGTCACTGGGTACATTGACCTTCAAACCGGAACACAATAATGTTACCACATTATCGCTTAGCGGCAGAATACGAAAATCTGTGTTCTCTACGCCAAGCGACAAATTCTAGTATCTAATTATATGTAAAAAAAAAACAACAAATTTTTGTATAGGTATTTATTTTGAGCAATATAAAAGTGGTATTTTTGACTTGCTATGTCGTTGGCGTCGTGAGCAAGTTTTAATTTGACATCTATGGACGTCCGTGGCATTCAAAGGGTTAACAATGCGTTGGTGCAACCCAGACGAATCTACTGCCTTAAATAACAATGGTGGTATCTACCCACGTTCATCTTCATCATCATTATATCAGCCTGTGGCCGTCCACTGCTGAACTCTAAGAGAGATAGGGCATAGTGGGAGTAATTCCACTCAAATTGGAGCTGCCCGACTGGGGAAGTACCTCCGCCTTGCAGAAAATCGAAGTGAAATAACACTGCTTTGAGCTATACTGAGTCGAGCAGACCAACTGACATAATAATTACGTCATCCAGGTGGCGCTAGTACCGCATCTGTCAAATAGTGTTGGGAAGGAGTTCCGTGTGTTAGAGTATTTATTTAAATATTCAATATTGATTCTCTGACATTTACGCGATAAAATAATATACCTAACACATTTTACACAACACCATCTATTCCCAAACTAAGCAGAGCTTGTACTATGGGTACTAGACAATGGATATAATACTTATATATATACTTTTTTTTTGTAAATACATACATAAGAAACACTCAGACAAACACAAATACTCATATTTTATCCACACAAATATTTGTCGTTGAGAATCGTCCGGCACTCAAACCGCTAGCCCACAGGGGTCATCATCTCAAATCCGAACAAAAGTAGTTTTATTTCGATTAAATAATTTTCGATTAAAAGTAGGCGGCGGTACAGCTCTGTCCCCGACGTTGCTGATGTCCATGGGCGGCGGTAACCACTTACCATCAGGTGGGCCGCCTGCTCGTCTGCCACTATCATCAACCCGTATACTGTCCCACTGCTGGGCACGGGTCTCCTCTCATATTAAGAGGGATTAGGCTATAGTCCACCACGGTGGCCTAGTGCGGGTTGGCAGACTTCACAAACCGTCGAGAAAAATCTCTAAGGTATGCAGGTTTCCTCACGATGTTTTCCTTCACCGTTTAAGCGAGTGATAATTAATTATTAATACGCACATGAATTCGAAAAGTCAGAGGTGCGTGCCTTGGGTTCGAACTCAAGACCTTCGACTTGGCAGTCCAATGGTCATACCACTAGGCTATCACTGCTTCTGCCACTGAAGGCAATAAAAAATAAAAAAAATGTTTTAGTTCTGTCTTTACGAAATCGAATCCACCAATAACCACAAGACTAATGAGGTAGAATAGAATATAAAATAATGTTTTATTTGCAAATAATGTACTTAGTTAGTACAATAAGATGTTACAAAGTTTTTAGGAATCCATTTACAATTCTATAATAATAATAATAATACTTTATTGCACAAAAAGAGTATTTGTAGTACACAATTTATGGCAGCTAGATATAAGTTGTAATTACAAATTCAGTGGTTGGGCTACTGTTCTCCTAGCTAGGTTGTTGAGCAGCCTGTATTAAGGAGGAATTCTGCCATAAAAGCATTCAAAAAATTTATAATAAGTAGGTACCTACTTACTAAATATAACAAAAATCATGTGCTTATCTAGTCTGTAATACAATAATAACATTTTTCTATTAGTATATTAGTGAGACCTTCTTTAAATTCTCTTAGTGGCTTCTCTTTAATTTTTTTGAGGTTTTTTATTATACACAACAAGGGCCATACAAATAATGCTTTTTTTTAAGAGTGCAGTTTTATATGCTCAGTTCAGTTTTATAGGGTAGTTCTGAAATAGGTTTTTTTTATACACTTACCTACCGTTTGACGCAGTGGCTGCGCAATCGGCTGCTGAGATGAGCAGACATCATGATCAACAATGTCTTGTATGGGATCAACTACGAAGTGCCAAAAAAATCAGCTACTTATATTTTTCTTTTCTTTAAAACTTTAAAATCTTAGCATGGAAAATGCCAGAAAAATACAAAAAGATAGTTAGTAGGTAAGACGGCATCGTTCGACATTGAACTAACTGTAAAGTAAGTCATGTCGGTTGAGAAGCAAATACTTGCTTTTCAATAGGTGTTACTGACGTCACCATAAAGACGTAAATTCAGAATGTTAAGGCAAAATTCGACATGGCGGGTGGGACTTGCGGTGGCTTAGTGGTCATAGCGTCTGGTGTACCTAACCAGAAGAAGCAGGTTCGAATCCTGCCCGCGGTCGAATTTTTCCTTTGCTATAAAACTTTAAAATCATAGCATGGAAAATGCCAAAAAATAAAATAAAAAAGATAGCTTACTTACATCCTACATTTTGCCGAGAGACCTGAACTTTTTTTTAAGAAACAGCTCTCTTTTTTTTAAAGATTTCAGACTTAGTCCCACATATCTAATTGAAATAAGAAATAGTAAAAACAAGCATACGGCCCACCTGATGGTAAGCGGTTACCGTAGCCTATTGACGTTTGTAGCACCAGGGGTATCACTTGCGCGTTGCCGACCCTGTAAAACGAATGAGGAATAATTGGGTTGGCAGTATAAAGAAAGAAAGAAAAGAAAATTTATTTGTAGGACACCTGAATTACACAAAACAGTAAATACAGCTTGCAGTTGTAAACAGTAAAGCTACAACTAAATAAAAGCATTCAAGTGAACCTTACAAATAAGGGTCAAAGTGCCCACGCACCGTAAGGAACTGAAGACAGTTCAAAGCAGTGTTATTTCACTTCGATTTTCTGCAAGGCGGAGGTACTTCCCCAGTCGGGCAACTCCAATTTGAGTGGAATTACTCCCGTTATGCCTTGGCTCTCTCAACTTATAAAATCTCGGAGCAATACCATTGTTACGGTGAGGCGCGTACACTGCCTCTTGTAACCCGTATTGCGCCGGCGGGACGTTTTCAAATAAAAACCAATTGCTCTTCTAGTTCGTTACTTTAATTAGATTTCCTTTTCTTCAGCCTGATAATCGACTAATTACAATGGCACAATAACAATTCACTTATATCCACATACCTATGCTGACTATCGTAACTAGTAACTTTCGTGTAATAACTTTCTAACTAATAACTTTGATCTTCGATTACTTTAACTACTGACTGATACAAACTCATACTTAAGTACTAAAACTCAGTTGTGGAAGTAGTGGCTAGTGTATCTCAGTGTTAGGTAGTGTCGACCAATCATAAACCCGAATTTCCTTGAGATTGCGTCATTTGACCTTGACAATCTCAGACAGGTTTGAACCTGTTCTCATTTCTAGAATAAAATAGTACAATGACAAGTACAAACTTGTTCCTATTTCTAACAAATAATAATTATTGCGTCATCCGCGACAAGTTCAAACCTGCTCCCTTACGAAGCAAACGACAACTACCTATGCTAATATTTACAATTATATTCTAAATTAACTTATTCGATTAAACTGTTATATAAATTAATGTCAATAAAATGTAACTAATTACTAATACAAAAAATATACGTTAACATGCAAATATATTACGCGGAGTCGCTAAGAACCATATAAACTCTTTTGCATTGTAGTTTTAGGTACATAAATTTTTATGTGACATAGCTTATCAGCTTTGATTATATACTTGTCTAGATGGAGCAATGCAAACAAACGACACGCGAAAACTGGGGCCAAATTGCGTGATATGTGTGAGTACTGCTTGTGTACTTATTGTAGTCAAACTGTCAAGGTGTGCGTGTTTAGGGATGCCTGCTCCAAATTATTAACTTACCTTTTCTCCATTATTTAATGGGATGACAGTTAAACGAAATAGGCTGAATAAAGTAATTATTTTGTAGATTAGTGTTTTATTTATTTTAATAAAAACAAAAAATACAATGAAAAAATATATACAGCAATTTATAGATCAAAATCCATCTCTTTGTATTTGTTTTCGAAATAGTTTTTTTTTATATTTCATTTCGTGTCCGCTGTATAATGTCTCTCCAGTCTTAAGAAATCTGAATCCCAAAATATTAGAAAGAACTAACAAAAATACTATTTAGTGAATGACTTCATTTATTTTGTGAAGGCATTCACTTCACATCTCATTTTGTTGTCATTTACTGATCAAATAAATTATGTAAGTATTAAAATAATAAAATTTTCTCCTGATCGAAAGATAACTGATATTTGCATTTTATCTCCCATAGTTTTTTTATCTCCCATAGTTTCGCCAAAACTCCCTTGTAATAAATTGACAACACCGGCTAATCTGTCGAACCTACAAATTAACGAATTGAAAAATCATGTTTTCATAAAATAATAGAGGTTAAATAACAAAACTTACCGATCTAATGTGATCTTAGTGTAATTATACGGTTTTCCCACATACTTGCGACACAATTTGACAGCACATACCGACATAATTAATTATTTTTCGAGAACTCCACACCCTGAAGTGATCCAAATGACACTGACGTAAGTGAGAAGAGAGTCTACCAATTTTAGTAGACTTTATTTGGGCCGTTCTGTACGTGTCAATGTGGCATCTAGACAAGTATATAATCAAAGCTTATCAGCATACTGCGCCCGTGATGGTGTTTTTCTAACAGTAGACAATTTTTGAAAAAAATGTGGATTATTTTTTACAAACAAAGCTGTTTCCAATATAAATAAAGATGGAATTTATTTATTTATTTATGAATAATAATAATAAAAAAGTTTTATTTCTCATTCACAAAGGTAGGTACTTAAAGATACCTAAGCACTGTTCTTTTGTAACTACCTATATAGCTTTGATTATATACTTGTCTAGATGGAGGAATGCAAACAAACGACACGCGAAAACTGTCCCCAAATTGCGTGATATGTGTGAGTACCGCTTGTGTACTTATTGTAGTCAAACTGTCAAGGTGTGCGTGTTTAGGGATGCCTGCTCCAAATTATTAACTTACCTTTTCTCCATTATTTAATGGGATGACAGTTAAACGAAATAGGCTGAAAAAAGTAAATATTTTGTAGATTACTGTTTTATTTATTTTAGTAAAAACAAAAAATACAATGAAAAAATATATACAGCAATTTATAGATCAAAATCCATCTCTTTGTATTTGTTTTCGGAATAGTTTTTTTTTTAAATTTCATTTCGTGTCCGCTGTTTAATGTCTCTCCAGTCTTAAGAAATCTGAAACCCAAAATATTAGAAAGAACTAACAAAAATACTATTTAGTGAATGACTTCATTTATTTTGGAAGGCAAGTCATCATTTACTGATCAAATAAATTATGTAGGTATTTATTAAAATTTTCTCCTGATCGAAAGATGATGACTGATATTTGCATTTTATCTCCCATAATGTCGCCAAATCTGCCTTGTAATAAATTGACAACACCGGCTAATCTGTCGAACCTACAAATTAACGAATTGAAAAATCATGTTTTCATAAAATAATAGAGGTTAAATAACAAAACTTACCGATGTAATGTGATCTTATTGTAATTATACGGTTTTCTCACTTAATTGCGACACAATTTGACAGCACATACCGACATATTTAATTATTTTTCGAGAACTCTACACCCTGAAGTGATCCAAATGACACTGACGTAAGTGAGAAGAGAGTCTACCAATTTTAGTAGACTTTATTTGGGCCGTTCTGTACGTGTCAATGTGGCATCTAGACAAGTATATAATCAAAGCTATATAGGTAGTTACAAAAGAACAGTGCTTAGGATAGTACATATTTCCTTTGTGAAGGACTGGTATCCGTACTAGGTTTCCCTGTCTAACAGATTACCAGGCCCCTTCGAACCCACAATGAACTGTATACATCGATGACAATAGAAATACTTACACAAAAATAAGAAATAATAAAAAAGAAATGGGTACGGGTGTATGTGTGTGAGTGAGTGAGATTAGGAAATTGTTGATTTTAGGAAAGCTTACAGACTAATAACAATATTATGTTACAAAAATTGGTAATAACACATCAAAGTCAAAGTTAAAATAATTTATTCAATAGACAAACTAGGTAGTATTTTTTGAACGTCATTTTTACATTTAAGACAGCCCCCAAAATGCCCGCGCTTCACCGCCTCCTAGTGTTTAGCTGGGAAGAAGAAACGGCGCAACAATCTTCCATATGTTTTAAATCTTAGTACATAAGCATGTAACAAAAAAGTACTTTAAGTTAAAGAGAAGAACAAGAAGGAAGATATAATATCTTCCTTTCAATATATTGTTAAATTTAACTTTTAATATTAGGGAGCGATTGTGGTGCGGTTTTTTCCAAATTAAAATGTATTCTATAATATGATAATGACTGCTGATCATGGGGTCGTAGGTTCGATTCCCACAGGACACAAATATTTGTGTGGATAAAACATGAGTATTTGTGTTTGTCTGGGTGTTTTATATGTATTATAAGTATGTATTTACAAAAAAAAAGTATATATGTATTATATCCATTGTCTAGTACCCATAGTACAAGCTCTGCTTAGTTTGGGACTAAATGATGTTGTGTAAAAATGTCCCAAAAATATTATATTATATTATTATTATATTCAGTAATTTGATGATTGGACTAGAGCTATCTGTAAACAGGTCTATGTCCAAAGGTAGATTGTTGTTAATTCATGTTATTTTTTCTAAATATTTATATTAATTAGCAGTACAAGATAAAATACCTTCTCAAATTAAAACTTGAGCGTCCTGCCTGACCCAGGTTCATATAAACCTGTGTTTCAAACAAGACAAATGACGTAATTAATAAAACTAAAACGTAATAATCAATAAGTAGTAACTGATCCAGACATTGCTGTCAACGACATGCAGCTGCATAATTTATTGTACCATACCAAGGATTTTCTTCACATTTCCTGATATTACAGAAAGTTCATTCAGACACGATTGAAATCAGAGGTTCCCAAACTTTTTTCTTATAGACCACTTGCCTTATTTTTCATAATCTTATTCTTTATTGTACACACACTTAGAAACTTTATTAACATAAAACAATGTACAAACGCCAGTAGGTCAAGCTATCCAAAACTGTCAAAGCTATCCCAATTTAATGTGAACCTTATGCTTTTGTATTAAATTGAAAATCAATTAAATAAATTTGACAGATTGTAGTAGCTTGATGTGCTGGCCTATATACAAAGGCCAGCTCAGGCGATCTAAAATTTTGGTATTCTAATATATAATAAAAGTACACATCATTATTTCCTAACACACAAACTAAATATATTATAACCTATTACAGGCAAACACTACCTACACGTAGTAAGGTACAGAGTAGGTATATATTAAATAATAAATAATAAAATGTTTATTTAATCTCAAAATCTCTCAATACATATAAATTTGAGGCAGCCCCAGTAAGTAATTAACAATACTTGTGTTGGGGTTGTCTCGCAACTTCCCATTATTTGCTAGTTAACAATTTTGAGACTATAATTAGCGAAAAGTAAGGAAGTAAAAGTAAATAAAATAAAACAATTGACTAAGTAAAGCAGTGAGTAAGTAAAGTGTGTGTGTGTGTGTTTGTGTGTGTGTGTGTGTGTGTGTGTTATATGTTTTGCGATGTGTGTGTGTGTGCATGTATGTGCGTGTGAGGGTGGGTGTGCGTGGGAGTGTGTACATGTGGGGGAGTGTCAGTGTACGTGTGTATGACTATTATTATATATATTATGTAATATTATTACATAATTAATACTAACAGGCACACAGGACAACAATGCAAAACAAAATCAGTCTGCAGACCTGCTAATGTGATGTGATAAATGTTTACTAAAATATTATAATAGTTAATTTTTTACCACACGTATCACTTGTGCGTTGCCGACCCTGTAAAACGAAAGAGGAAGGAGTTCCCCCAATGCCAATAACGTTTCCTCGCGGAGCACTGGAAACCTTTCTCACCGTTAAGAACACAACACAGCTCATTTTTTATTATGCACAAATAAATAAACTTTATTATTGTTATTCTCTTCTGAAGTTAAACTTTTATAGTTTACCAGTAATTAATATATTTTATTTTAGGCTTTATTAACATCATTTTAATTTCTACTACTAACTACTGCCAATATACCTATCATCATCATCATCAGCCTATATCAGTCCACTGCTGGACGTGGCCCTCCCCTAATGTCCGCCATTTCACCCTGACCTTGGCTTCACGCATCCGGCTTCTGTCAGAAAACTTTCGCAAATAATCAATCCATCTTGCCGGAGGGCGTCCTACACTACGTTTGCCGAGTCGCGGTCTCCACTCGAGAACACGTCTACCCCAGCGGTTGTCGGTTCTTGTTCAGATATGCCACTGCCGCTTGCTGCTCCGGTGTGCTATGTCGGTTACTTTGATTCTCTGTCGGATAACCTCGTTGCGGATTTTATCCTTCAGAGAAACTCCAAGCATAGCACGCTCTAGCACGCTGCCCGACTTTGAATTGGTGGACTAACCGCACTGTGGGTGTCCACGTCTCAGCGCCGTAGGTCATCACCGGTAGGACGCACTGATTGAAAACTTACAATATATATTATATACTTTTTATATATTGCAAGCAGTGATAGCCTAGTAGTATGACCATTGGACTGCCAAGTCAAAGGTCTCGAGTGCGAACCCAAGGCACGCACCTCTGACTTTTCGAATTCATGTGCATATTATAATTAATTATCACTCGCTTAAACGGTGAAGGAAAAACATCGTGAGGAAACCTGCATACCTTAGAGATTGTTCTCGACGGTTTGTGAAGTCTGCCAACCCGCACTAGGCCAGTGTGGTGGACTATAGCCTAATCCCTCTCAATATGAGAGGAGACCCGTGCCCAGCAGTGGGACAGTATATGGGTTGATGATGATGAAATTTTCACATACACAAAACACCCAGACCCGGAGCAACTATCTGTAGGCAATACAATTATTCGTTCCGTGAGGGGATCGAAACTCTCTGGTATTGCTGTCGTCTATAGGCTGTGGTTACCGCTTACCATCAGACGAAAGAAGCAGTGATAGCCTAGTGGAAAGACCATTGGAGCCAAGTCGAAGGTCTCGAGTTCGAAGCTAAGGCTCGCACCTCGGACTTTTCGAAATCATGTGCGTATTAATCTTTTGACCGCCACATCAATATCGAAAAGCTGTGTTCTCTACGCCAAGCGACAAATCCTAATATCTAATAATAGGTTAAAAAAAAAACTAAACATATTTTTGTACTTATATATATTTTGAACAAAAAAGTTTTTGACATGCCATGCCGTCGTTGGCGTCGTGAGCAAGTTTTGATTTGACGTCTATACACGTCCGTGGCGGTCAAAAGGTTAATAATTAATTGTCACTCGCTTAAACGGTGAAGGAAAACATCGTGAGGAAACCTGTATGCCTTAGAGATTTTCTCGACGGCATGTGAAGTCTGCCAACCCGCACTAGGCCAGTGTGGTGGACTATAGCCTAATCCCTCTCATTCTGTAAGAGGAGACCCGTGCCCAGCAGTGGGACTGTATATGGGTTGGTGATGATTAGACGGACCGTATACTTGTTTGCCAATTTCTCACAATAAAAAATATCAAGTTTAATGTCAGACTTTGAACATGACCTATATTTTACAACAATTTCCAACTGGCATAAGCAAGGTCGCCATTAATGACAAAATATCATTTTGTAATATGATAATCACACGGGTTTCGACTTGGTTGTGCACACACTGCATTTTACACTTCCTTTAACGTACTACTTTACTTAGAAAACTAATCATTTTACCGAGAATTTACAATTAGCTTGGGAACTAAGTATTTATTACCGAGTATTTGTGTTTGTCTGGGTGTTTCTTATGTATTATAAGTATATATTTACAAAAAAAAAAGTATTTAAGTATTATATCCATTGTCTAGTACCTACCCATAGTACAAGCTCTGCTTAGTTTGGGACTAGATGGTGCTGTGTAAAGATGTCCCAAAAATATTATTTATTTATTTATTATTTAACTAATAAAATAATAAACGAATAAATTTTAAAGTATGAGAGTCGTACAACCATTGGTGTATATACCTAGAGCCTTTATTTATAAATGACATTAAATTCTATTGTGCCTTGCGGTCTGAGCTTGTCATGCTCACTAAAATGTCCTGCTGATGGTGGCGTTGTGTGTGGGGTCGGTTTATTCCCTGCAACATGGTTGAGTCGAACGACGCCGATACACACGTCATACTTGTGAACGGGTGCCGTCTGTCGGGGCTGGTCAGCTCTTACTGTCAATGGCAATCTTTTTTATTTATTTTCTGTTTATTATTCTGGATTAATTTATTAGTGGGTACAAATCAAACTGCATTGTTCTCATTAACTATTCATAACCAACATTGTAAACCATGATTAATTTGTAATCATGTTGTTTTTAAAAAGAGTGTCTATGGAGTTTCTCGCCTGTTCTTCTCCATAAGACCCACTTTTTGGAACCGTGCAACTAGTTTTGACTTTTCAAAAGTTTTATTGAAATAAAACATTTGACTTTTTTTTACTTTTAATACAATTACTGATATGGTAATGAGTATTTTACATAACCCACCAAAAGGCTAAGCTTAGGTTCGATTACCATCTCGTGCAAAGTTTTTTTTTTGTGTGATGGGTTTGCGTCTCCCCTGATGGTAAGCAACGACGAAGTCGAATATGGAACACGCTTACTCAGAAAATGCCTGTTTACTCTTACCTTAGACACCAAGGTTAATAGGCAAGTACTATCGGGATTTAACGCGACAGCTACTAGAGGTCATGGGTTCAATTCCCAGGTCGACAAAAGCATTCTCGGGTTTTCTATGAAATTCTCTGTAACAGCTCAGAGTTTTTATTTGTGGACGGTTAATAAATAAATATATATTTCTGGACAATTTCACACAACACCGTCTAGTCCCAAACTAAGCAGCACATCTTGTGTGACTGTGACGTCCTAGCGACGAAACGGATGAGTCATCTCGGCAACGGATGCCCGAAGCCAGAGGATTACAGGTTCCTTTCTCTTAGTGGGCTAGCCGCCTTCATGAACCACGTCTTCGAAGAGTAAGGAATGTACCATGCTGGGGACAACACAACAGATCACATTTGGTCGAAGTGTTGCTGGCCATGTCAGCCCCCACTGCTAAGATAAGATAAACTAAGCAGAGATTGTACGGTCAACAAAAGAGTTAGGTATACAGGCAGCTAATTAATAATCTGTGTTTTGATAAAGATAGTGTAATAATGTATCACGCAATATGTGTCAAAACGTAGGTATTGTAAGCAGCTACATACCTACCCCTATGGCGCGTAATTTTTTATGTCTAAATCTGTATAAAAATGCATATTTCGTTTGCTATCTGTATACTTAACTCTTTTGTTGACTGTACTATTGGTACTAGACAAAGGATATAATACTTGTATACTTTTTTTTTGTAAATACATAATACATACTTAAATTATATAACAAACATCCAGACAAACACTTCATGTTCTTCACATAAATGTTTGTGCCCTGTGGGAATCGAACCCACGACCTCGTAATCAGCAGTCCGACACGCGAACCACTAGACCACAGACGTCGTCTAAATGGCTTGTTAACCGTCGGTTAATGGATCGCCTCCTATTATAAGGATATATATACCGATGAAATGTAGTGTACTTGAGTAAACTAAATATTGAAATAAAGTTACTTTTTACGGATTTTATCGCGTTATATTTATCCAATCCAATATTCATTAATTTCTGTATCGATTCAACAAGGCAACACAAGTTTCAACACGCGTTTCTTTCTGCAGATCAGTCAAATCATGAGGCACCTATTTTTCATATTTTTTTATTTTATTGATTTGACGCAAATACGTCAATATTGTTGGTCAGGTTACGTTAAACCATGCCACTAATTCCTGGGTAGTTTGGCTCGGATCGGCTTCCACCATCTCTTTCAATTCATTGTTATTCATCTGTGTGGGTGTTCAAAGTTTCCATCACGAAACCGCACGATTCGTTAAGCAACAGTCCCCTCTCCAAACGCATCATGACATTGTTAAGCGAAGGAGTTTTAATATCAAAATTACAGTCTTTTTCGACTTCAAATAAAAATTAAATACTGATCTGTGACTAAAGTATTACATAAATAATTTCGCAGACATACATTTGCTTACAAATGGCCGAAAACAGGTGAAATCACCCCTGCCTCAATGGTCTAGTGCAGGGGTCTATAGATAGATAGATAGCCAATACCTTATTGTTGTTACTATTGCTGTGATAAGTTGAAGAAGAAAACACAGAATGATACTTACACTTATCGACAACTGTTATTACTCTGTGGATGATTTTTTATCGATTAGATTTTTTTTTTAACGTTTGACGTGATTTTGATTGTCTTGTGTCTGTCCTGCATGACTAATATATAGGTATTAATTAATAATTTGTGCGCCCAAGTGGCTGATCATGGTATGAACTATATAAAATTTATATAATGCACAACCGTATGTAACCCATGTATGACAAATAAACGATTTGTTTTGATTTGATACTCGGTTTTATTTACTAGCAAGGTGAAAATGACAGAAATGATAATGGAGAAAACTTAAATTAAGTATCTAAGATAAAAAAAGCATATTAATAACTAACACATAATTGAAATTAATCCCACTGATCACAGTAAAACAAAAAACACTAATGAGATTTATGTAATTGTGATTTTCAGCGCATTCCGAGTCTAATTTAAAAATATAGTTAAGGGCAGAAAAATTAAAACTGTTTTGGCCCTTGGAACATACTGAAGTAATTATTATGGCCCTAAGGCTTCAAAGTTTGGAGATCCCTGGTCTAGTGCAATGTTTATCACACTGTGGATCGGTCAGGTCTTTCTCAAGGCTTCTCGTAAGTCAGGTAAAATAGACATAGACATATTGATTTCTGACATTTACGCGAATATTATACATTGAAATAAAACTACTTTTTACGGATTTTATCGCGTATATTGATATTATTAATCCCGACGTTTCGAACTCTTTACAGCGTCCATGGTCACCGAGTCTACCCGTGACCATGGACGCTTCATCGATTTCAAGACATAGACATAGTTGACAAAGACCTGGGGGGTCACCAAAGTTTTTAACTGGTAAAGGGGTCGAGTGTTCAATAACTTTGAAAAACACTGGGCTAGCGATCCTAAGTGCGACTTCTACGCTTTTTAGGGATGCAATATCGAATAATCCAGAATGCCAAATAATCTGCTGCTAAACAGTAATGCGCTAACAATATTGTGCTCCGGTTTGAAGAGCAATGTAGTTAGCGACAATACTTGGTATAAATTATAAAATAAAATTTTATAAGTGAAGACTTGTAATTAACTGTCAATGTACCTTACTGTTTCTTTTCTGTTATATTTAGCTGTAAGTCTTCCATAGAAATAAATAAATGATTAATTGGCTTAACAACTGAGGTGTCAAGATGACAATGGTGGTACCACTGCGCCTGTAGACAAGTGGCAATCTGACAATCGAATCGACGAACGAATAGAAACAAAAAGTATGGAAATTAGGCATGTGTCATTGACGGTTTTTTGGTGAATGTAATTTAACTGTTATTCATCAATGGTCAACAGTTTAAAAAAACTGTTAAATTAATAACAGGTTTTGAATGTTCAACGGTAGCATTTAGCGTTAACTTATGTCAACGTTTTAAAATTTTAATGAAATAAGCCGTTGACGAAAATTAACAGATTAAATTTTCAACCTGTTTTTTCATTGATGAATAACAGTTATCTCGTTGACGAATGAAAAGTCGTTAAAAAAAACAGTTTATTGATTCAACGACCACCTCTAATGGAAATGACATAAGCTTTCGACAAATCGGGCGATCATAGATGTCATTCCCATACATTTTGTTTCTATTCGTTTGTCGATTCGATTGTCAGATTGCCACTTGTCTAAGCCCCCTGGTGTTGCTATGGTATTAGGCTGCGGTTGCCGCTTACCATCAGACGGCCCGTATGCTTGTGTCATCTCAATAAAAGAAAAACACTCATTCAATAGTGTCTGCGGCAAGTGGAGCTTGATCTCGTTTAATTGTTAGTACGGCCACAGTATGGTCACTGATCCATATTGTGACCGCAGTAAACGCACTTAGATTTTACCCAATCCTACTTCTTAACATAATACTAACAAATATTTTCTTTTTAATTTTCAGACACATTCGTTCACCATTTAAAAGAATACTCCAAGATGGCCGCCTTTTGCAAGAACACAGTTGAAAATATTTTGAATAAAGAATTAACTTTCACTGAATGTCAAAATGCAATAAAAAACAGAGAATTCAAAAGAGATTTTCTGTTGTTTTATCTGAATATAGGTTGTGATTTTTTAAGAACGACATTTGAATGTTTATTTGACAATGTTGCATTTATTATTTTGGCTGTGGTTATTTATTTTTTAATTGTAGTCATCTATAGAAGTTATGTGAATCCATTGTTGTATAAAAAAGTAAGTATATTTTGTTTTTATAGTTATAAATATAATCATTGTTTGGCAAACCCTTCAAAGTCAAGTCAAATATTTTATTTCAATTAAACATTTTCTTCGTTTCTTCTCAGAGGTCGTCAGCTAGGAAATACCGGCGCCATCTAGTATTATTTAAATATTGGCTTGTAAAAGTGTCTTTATAAGATCTATTTGCAGAAATCAATATCATTTATAAAATAGCACTTTTGAAAAGTCAAAACTAGTTGCATGCCAGAGATTTTCATGTACTTATTTTGTTGGAAAAAGTTACTCATATTGTTCCTAAATTATAATAAACGATTTGAACCTTCTTGGCATCAAACTGTAATAATCGAACCTGAAAAACCCTTTCAAAGTTTTTTCCCGATTCACCCCGCGTCCGTACTCATCCCATTTGACTGTACTGTACACACCAATAAAAATATTATTAATTATCAAGTATCATTTTTAATTGAGGGGCTCATGGCTACGCTGAACAACCGTTTCACAAGTTTAAGCTGCGCTAGCCGCGGTCAGTCTGTGGATGGGTGTCCATTGTTAGTTTTGTTCTGATTGACCCTTCCATCCTTATTCAATATTCATTCCTAGTCAAATGGGTTGACTAGTTAACAAAACGTATTTCTTTTTAAAGGAACTTACAGAAATAGGCTTCGATCACATCGTGGCAGGTCCTGACCGGGACAGGCGGATATCCCGCGCCCAGGCCACTAGACGGATGGGTAGTAAGATACCTCCTCCATATCCCAACGGATGGTTTGCGGTAGGAGAGAGTCGCGACTTGAAAATTGGGAGAGTAACCGCAGTTGACGCTATAGGTAAGTGGCGCCATCTGTTGTTGAATAGCATCCACTAAACAATAATTATTTTAAAGTTATTTAGCGAAGGAAGAATTCGATCGTGGGCAGGATTCCAACCTGCGTCTTCTGGTTAGGTACAACAGACGCTATGACCACTAAGCCAGTGCGAGTCCAACCCACCATGACGAATTTTGCCTTCACATTCAGAATTTACGTGTTTATGGTAACGTCAATAACACCTATTGAAATGCAAGTTAAAAGACGATAATTATTTTATCTATTTGTGTTTTTTGGCATTATCCATACTAAAAATTTAAAGATAAGTATTTTAGCAAAGTGATTATTTAGACCAAATTGGCTCAGTGACGCCATCTATTATCGAGTAGTAAAATTATTTATCTTCATATTTTTGTCAGTGATGAAACTAGCAGCTCACCCTGGCATTGCACGGATATGTCCATAAATTAGAGCCTTTCTAGATAATGACTCTATTGGAAACCGTGTAAAAATCCATGCACAGAACAAAAACACACAGCGCGACTGCTAGATGTCTTGGGTTCGATTCCCAGGTCGACTGAAGTGTTATTATTATTTTCTATAAAATTATTCTTAGTAGGTACCTAGGTCTCCTCTCAATCTGAGAGGAAACCCGTGCCCAGCAGTGGGATAGTATATGGGTTGATGAAAAAAAATTTAGTGAAGGACTTGCTACACAACCTAATTTTTTTTATATAATATTTCGATAATCCTCATGGATCCTCCGCCACCCGGGGAGGTGGCCGGGTATGTCGGACTCATACCGACTAAAAACCGCACTTGCCTTCACCTGCCCTATTGTCATGGCCATGGGATCCGCGAAATTCGCCACGACCATGGAAGGATAGCCTAGTGATAGCCTAGTGATAGCCTAGTGATAGCCTAGTGATAGCCTAGTGATAGCCTAGTGATAGCCTAGTGATAGCCTAGTGATAGCCTAGTGATAGCCTAGTGATAGCCTAGTGATAGCCTAGTGATAGCCTAGTGATAGCCTAGTGATAGCCTAGTGATAGCCTAGTGATAGCCTAGTGATAGCCTAGTGATAGCCTAGTGATAGCCTAGTGATAGCCTAGTGATAGCCTAGCGATAGCCTAGTGATAGCCTAGTGATAGCCTAGTGATAGCCTAGTGATAGCCTAGTGATAGCCTAGTGATAGCCTAGTGATAGCCTAGTGATAGCCTACTAGTATAACGATTGTACTGCCAAGTACGAACCCAAGGCACGCACCTCTGACTTTACGAAATTATGTGTGTAACATTGTTGATGACCCTGATAAATAAATAAATAAATACATAGGTATTAATAATTAATTATCACCTTTTGACCGCCACGGACGTGTATAGACGTCAAATGAAAACTTGCTCACGACGCCAACGACGGCATGGCACGTCAAAATACCACTTTTTTTAGTTCAAATACATACCCATACAATAATTTGTTGGTTCTTTTACCTATTATTAAATACTAGAATTTGTCGCTTGGCGTAGAGAACACGGATTTTCGTTATTGACGTGGCTGTCAAAAGGTTAGACGGTGAAGGAAAACATCGTGAGGACACCTGCATGCCTTAGAGATTATCTCGACAGCGTGTGAAGTCTGCCAACCCGCACTAGGCCAGCGTGGTGGACTATAGCCTAATCCCTCTCAATCTGAGAGGAGACCCGTGCCCAGCAGTGGGACAGTATATGGGTTGATGATGACAATGATGACAGGAAAACCATTAGAACTAGACAAGAAGATTAATACTTACATACCATCACGCCTGTATTCCGAGAAGGGTTAGGCAGAGGTGTACTCATGTACACCCATATTTCGCCGGTATGTTTTTTTGGGTCCCATGTAATAGGGGGCGATCCTATTGCCATTAACCGGGCACAAATTCGGACTCCGAGCTGCTACTGAGAATTTCATAGAAAAACCCAATAACACTGCTCGACCTGGGGATCGAACCCAAAACCTCTAGCGTAGCAGTCGCGCTTAGGACCACTCGACTAATGAGGCAGTCAACAAGATTAATCAAAATTTCTTTTACTTCCAGGCCAGAATCTCTGCGTCTACCGCGGGGAAGATGGTGTAGCTAGATGCGTTGACGCTTACTGTCCCCATTTGGGCGCCAATCTGGCGGTGGGTGGGAATGTAACGGGCAGTTGCATCGAATGCCCCTTTCATAAGTGGAGGTTTGGAGAAGATGGCGCTTGCGTCAGTGTGCCAGGACTCGAGAGAGGTAAGACCGGCTCCACACGTTGTCGCCAAGTTACCACCAACGCTATCCAACGTGTTGGATCAGCCAATAGTATTGGCGCCAACACCCACGTCAAATGTTATATTTCCGTTAGACCAATATTACTTTAGTAATAATTATTTAGCGAAGGAAAAAATCGACCGCGGCCGGGCAGGATTCGATCCTGCGTCTCCTGGTTAGGTACACCAGACGCTATGATCACTAAGCCACCGCGACTCCCACCCGTCATGTCGAATTTCGCGTTCACATTCTGAATTTACGTCTTTATGGTGATGTCAGTAACACCTATTGAAAAGCAAGTTTTTGCTTTTCAACCGACACGACTTACTTTACCCACTAACTATCATTTTGTATTATTTTGGCATTTTCCATGCTAAGATTTTGAAGAAAAAGAAAAAGGTGGGATTCGCGGTGGCTTAGTGGTCATAGCGTCTGGTGTACGTATCCAGAAGATGCAGGTTCGAATCCTGCCCGTGGTCGAAATTTTCCTCCAAGTCAAAAGTCTCGAGTTCAAACCCAAAGCACTCACCTCTGACTTTTCGAATTTCATGTGCGTACTAATAATATAATTATCACTCAACCGTGACGGAAAACATCGTGAGGAAACCTGCATACCTGAAAAATAACGATGGCGTGTGAAGTCTGCCAACCCGCACTAGGCCAGCGTAGTGGACAATAGCCTAATCCCTCTCAATCTGAGAAGAGACCGGTGCCCATCACTGGGACAGTATACGGGTTGATGATGGTTACTGCTGTCCCACTGCTGGGCATAGGGACATAGGGTTGCTTTGAGGCGGCACAAGAAATAATTACCTGGACGGACCTTGGGGAGGCAATTACAATCCATAACAACTTACGGATTATAATTACGTCTGAAATAAAGATATTTTATTTACTTATAGGCTCCCCCAAGGTCCTTTCAATCAATTTTTTCTTGTGCCACCTCGAAGCTATTCGCGGTACACATCCAAGTTATCCTGCTACCTCTTTCTCGACGACTACCAATCAAGAATCCATTATATTATATTTTTTATTATTATTTCATAATGTTTAACTCAATAAAATATAAATGTGAGTACTTTGCTTTGAGCCTTTTTTTATGTGACCTACGCAAATGTTCCTCTGATCTGGTATCGTCGTGCGACGGGTTGTTGAGCTCCCTAAATTATAGTTGAGCTACACAATGACTGATGCATGCGTGCCGTCGGTTGGGACTGGTCTACTCAAAGCCGCTATGGCTCTTTCTTCAAAAGGCCATTTCAGACTTTGCCCTACATTGTAAGACACATATTTTGTTACTATACATTGTCTGGACTTTAAAAGAGACTATGATTCTCTGAGTTTGTTTCGGCGTTTCTTCTCAGAGGTCGTCAGCTAGGAAATGCCGGAGCCATCTAGCTTAAAAAAATATGTAAAATATTGACTTGTAAAAGTGTCTTGAAAAGATCTATTTACAGAAATAAATATCATTTAACATTTATAATTTCTAAAAAAAAACTTTGACAGCACCAAAAGGCGTCTCAATCAAGCACTGGACTACGGTAGAGGTAGATGGTGCTATTTGGATATGGTATGACGCAGAGAACAGGCCCCCACTATGGACTGTAACCGAAGTCCCAGAGCTGAGTAGCTGGGGGTATAGAGGAAGGAACGAGTTCACTGTCAGCGCTCACATACAGGCAAGGAAGATCTTCTTTAACAATAACGTCAATAACGGAAATCTGTTTTCTCTACGCCACGCGACAAATTTTAATATCTATTAATAAAAAAAAAAACTAAACATATTTTTGTATATTGATTTCTGACATTTACGCGAATATTATACATTGAAATAAAACTACTTTTTACGGATTTACTATTTACGCGTATATTGATATTATTAATCCCGACGTTTCGAACCCTTTCCAGCGTCCATGGTCACGGGTAGACTGAGGTGGTGGGCGTCTTGATGATATAATTACTGACAGCTACCCTACATTTTTTGTTGTTACATGATCAATGACATTTATTACTAATTATTAATTAAAACTAGATGGAGCCGGCATTTCCTAGCTGACGACCTCTGAGAAGAAACGCCGATACAAACTCAGAGAATCATGGTCTCTTTTAAAGTAAAAATATTCAATGATCATGTTTTAGTTGTTAATTATTGGCAATTGGCAAATACAAATATATTTTTGTATTATATTTATTTTGACCTAATAAAAGTGGTATTTTTGACGTGCCATTCCATCGTTGGCGTCGTGAGCAAGTTTTAATTTGACGTCTATAGACGTCTGTGGCGATCAAAGGGTTGACCACTAAGGTGGCACAAACACACGGCTCACCTCGTTATCGGTTACCGTAGCAAGACACTTGCAACACCAAGGGTATCACTTGCGCGTTGCCGACCCTGTAAAACGAAAGAGTTGGTAGTGGTTGGGTTGGCAGTAGTTGACTGATTCTGGTCTACTTAAAGCCGCTCTATCTGGTACTTTCTTCAAAAGGCCATTTCGATATTGCCCTACATTGTAACACACATATTTGTTACTATTCGATGTCAATGGAGACCGTGATTCTCAGAGATTTTTTTCGGTGTTTCTTCTCAGAGGTCGTCAGTTATGAAATTCCGGCGCTATTTAGCTTAAAAAAATGTAAAGCATTGACTTATAAAAGTTTTGGCGGACGAGAGACGACCTTACGCGCTCCCGAGGCACGGAGTTGTCTCGATGTGCTAAGAATCCCATCCACAGACTGACCGCGACTAGCCCAGCTTAACCTTGCAATGAAATGAAATGAAATGATGATGAAATGAAATGAAATGATATTTATTTCTGTAAATAGATCTTTTAAAGACACTTTTACAAGTCAATATTTTACACGTTTTTTTTTTTAAGCTAGATGGCTCCGGCATTTCCTAGCTGACGACCTCTGAGAAGAAACGCCGAAACAAACTCAGAGAATCATAGTCTCTTTTAAAGTCCAGACATAGAACAGTAACAAATATGTGTCTTACAATGTAGGGCAAAGTCTGAAATGGCCTTTTGAAGAAAGAGCCATAGCGGCTTTGAGTAGACCAGTCCCAACTGACGGCACGCATGCGTCAGTCATTGTGTAGCTCAACCATAATTTAGGGAGCTCAACAACCCGTCGCACGACGATACCAGATCAGAGGCACATTTGCGTAGGCCACATAAAAAAAGGCTCAAAGCCACCAGACTGTTCAAAGCTGAGTATGTAAATTTAGCCTACAAAGTACTCACATTTACAGTTAGTCAGTTATAGTTGAACATTATTAAATAGTAAGAAAAAAAATATATATATAATCACAGTAATAATTTCAGTAATGTCTGCTGATATCAAATTAATATAAATCATTGTTATGTCAGACGAACAAGAGAGCAATGCAGCTTGATGCGTACTATTGAATTAATCTAGTCTACTAAACAGAAAAATAATAATAATAATTAAAGCGATTACCATTGATCGGTTGATCAGCTTAGTTATTAAATTGCCAAACGCCCCTCTAATTAAAAATATTTATCTGCTTACAGAAATAAATTATAATTTATTATTTACAGGAAATACCAGAGAATGGTGCTGATGTAGCTCACTTAAATGCTGTGCACTCACCGTCATTACTTACCAGTCTGGGAGAGAAGTATCCATTACTCAACAATTTAATAGGTAAAACTCTGTGATGATTACGAAGAAATGAAGTGCAGTAAATTGTAAGAGCGGTTTCGCACTACGTAGGTTTAGGTTACTTTTTGAATTTGGAACATTAGTGTGGCGCTGAACACTAAGATGTTCTTAATTAAAAAAGTGCGCGGCAAAGATAATTGCGAACTTTTCATCCCATCTATTCGAAAAGTACGACTTGGTTCGCCTTTAAATGCACCCAAATGTGGTGTTTTCTATAAGAAACTTTTAGCGGGCAGTAATGAGTTTTTAATCCTCTATATTGTGCCGCAATTGTCTTTGTCGCGCACTTTTTGAATTTGGAACATCTTAGTGTGGCGCTGAACACTAAATTCAAAAAGTGCGGCGCACAAAATAGTAAAAACTCATTACTGGCCGCTACTTATTTTCTCATATTGGGTGATGAAAAGTAGTGTATCACTCGGGCGCAAAATATATTTTTGGCTCGGGCGACGTACTTTGAATCCCTCGCTACGTCCAGGATTCTACTAAAGCATGATGAAGATGGCAGGCGTCTTGGTGTTATAATTACTGACAAACCCTAAATTTTTGTTAATTATTAAAATCCGTTTATTTATATGATAATGATTATGAAATAATGTCTTTCCTAGGTTGTCACGTGTGGTCTGCTAGCTGGACTAAGGGCGAGGACCATACAGCCATGATGACATTGACACATGACTACAAATTACTTAAATTTAATCTATGTCATATAGATGTCAAAGTTACACAGGTATGTCTTTTTTTATACCATTAAGGTGGCAAACAAGCATACGGCTGACCTGATGGTAAACGGTTACCGTAGCCTATAGACGCTTGTAACACCAGGGGTATCATTTAAACACGTTACCGACGTTGACAATTTGGGGAAGCTTGTTAAGCTTATACACGGTAAGAGAGCAATGTAATAATGTAGCTAGTGACGTTACTGGGAGAATGAGACTTAACGACAGCTGTCAAGATGACAACTCGTGAGTGATACTGTTAGGCATGTGTCATTGACGGTTTTTTGGTTAATGTAATATAGCAGATATTCATCAATGGTCAACAGTTTAAAAAAACTGTTAAATTAATAACAGGTTTTGAATGTTCAACGGTAGCGTTTATCGTTAATTTATGTCAACGTTTTCAATCATTGACAATGAAAAGTTGACAATTTAGTTGCAAATATATATTAAAGATTATTCATTTGAAAAGAAATGACATTCCCTTCGTACTTTTTCCAGGCTTAATTCTCATAAATGTTGTTAAATAAAATTTTAATGAAATAAGCCGTTGACGAAAATTAACAGATTAAATTTTCAACCTTTTTTTTCATGAATAATAGTTATCACGTTGACGAATGAAAAGTCGTTAAAAAAACAGTTTATTGATTCAACATCCACCTCTAGATACTGTGTAACCCTTGTTGTTACTGTCGTCTATAGGCTATGCCGCTTTTTTATACTACTAAGGTGGCAAACAAGCATACGGCCCACCTGATGGTAAGCCGTTACCGTAGTCTATAGACGCTTGCAACACCAGGAGTATCACTTGCGCGTGGCCGACACTGTAAAACGAAAGAGGAATAGTTGGGTTGGTTGTTGAGCTCCCTAAATTATGGTTGAGCTACACAATGACTGATGCATGCGTGCCGTTTGGGACTGGTCTACTCAAAGACGCTATGGCTCTTTCTTCAAAAGCCCATTTAAACATTGCGCTACATTGTAACACTCACATAATTGTTACTATTGTATGTCTGGACTTTAAATGATTCTCTGAGTTTATTTCGATGTTTCTTCTCGGAGGTCGCCAGTTAGGAAACGCCGGAGCCATCAATGGCAATCTCTTTAATTATTATTTTTCCTTTTCTGTTTAGTAGACTGTATTAATTTAATTAATTTAATACTACACATCAAACTGCATTGCTCTCATGTAAGTCTGACAATTATGTTTTTTAATTTATTAGATATTACTTAAATCGTTACTGTGATTATATATATTTTTTTTTTCTTATTATTTAATACTTTAACGCAATAAAATGTAAATGTGAGTACTTTGTAGGCTACGTATACATACTTAGCTTTGAACAGTCTGGTGGCTTTGAGCTTTTTTTTATGTGACCTACGCAAATGTTCTTCTGATCTGGTATCGTCGTGCGACGGGTTGTTGAGCTCCCTAAATTATGGTTGAGCTACACAATGACTGATGCATGCGTGCCGTCAGTTGGGACTGGTCTACTCAAAGCCGCTATGGCTCTTTCTTCAAAAGGCCATTTATGACTTTGCCCTACATTGTAAGACACATATTTTGTTACTATACATTGTCTGGACTTTAAAAGAGACTATGATTCTCTGAGTTTGTTTCGGCGTTTCTTCTCAGAGGTCGTCAGCTAGGAAATGCCGGAGCCATCTAGCTTAAAAAAATGTTAAACATTGACTTGTAAAAGTATCCTTAAAAGATCTGCTTACAGAAATAATTCCATCGTTCCACGCGACAGCAGTTCCATCCCCATCATCTAGATGGTTGCCAGTCCACTACTGTGCGTTTCTCTAGAAATTTTCTGCCTCGCACAACTAAACTGTGGAATGAACTGTCGCCTGCAGTATTTCCGGACCAATATGACCAAACAAACCTTCAAGAAAAGAGCGTACTCCCTTTTAAAGACCGGCAACGCGCTTGTGACTCCTCTGGTGTTGCGGATGTCCATGGGCGGCGGAAATCGCTTACCATCAGGCGATCCGTCTGCTCGTTTGCCCTCTATCACATACAAAAAAAGTATCATTTATGGTAGTATAAGGGTCAAAGTCCCCTCGAGTTCTGACACAGTGTCCTCGCAGAACACTGGCATACTGCTCACCGTTAACACAACACAGCTCAAAGCAGTGTTATTTCTGGATTTTCTGGTACTTCCTCAGTCGGGCAGCTCCAATTTGAGTGGAATTACTCTCACAATCCACTAAGTTTCTAAACTAAGCCTAATATTCCACAGATCGGTCCTGGCCACGTCCGGCTGATGATGGAGTCTCCGGTAGGTCCTATCCTCGTATCGCAGTCAGTGACCCCCGTGGGCCCCTCACTACAGCGGGTGGTACATCGTGTGTTCTCTCCAGGATATAACGCACCTTTCGCGGCCGTGCTGGTCAAATCCGAGGGTGCTATGGTGAGTTTTGCCTCATAACCTCATGGGTTTATGGGTATAATTAATAAGAATAGTTTGGTTTCTTACGATTATAATTCTGTGAGCTGAGATACAGTAGTTCACACGTCTACGACCGTAGGCAGAGAGAGAGAGAGAAAGATATATATGTGTCAATGTCAACAATGACACCAACTTGACATTGACAGGTAGCAAAAGACAATATTGTATTGGTTTACAATAAACGCTCTAACAGTATTAACTTCATTTTGACATCTATCTACGAAGGTTAAGCTGCGCTAGTTGCGGTCAGTCTGTGGATGGGTGACCATTCTTAACACGTCGAGACCCCTCCGTGCCGGTACACGTAAAGCCGTCATACGAACACATAGGACAATCTTTAGTGGTAGTCAGAAGCCCACAAACCCGG
This sequence comes from Acronicta alni, assembly GCA_964056405.1. Lineage (NCBI taxonomy): Eukaryota > Metazoa > Arthropoda > Insecta > Lepidoptera > Noctuidae > Acronicta > Acronicta alni. The sequence goes on from OZ043943.1 coordinate 2,422,115, forward strand.
ACAACCAGACTATCCTCAGGGTATTCATCATCATCAACCCATATACTGTCCCACTGCTGGGCACGGGTCTCCTCTCATATTGAGAGGGATTAGGACATCAATGTTACATTTTGACTACTTTTTTTGAATAATAACCCATTATAGTTATATTCCTGACTTTTATTTTAACTTCATACTTTCCACAATGTGTAGGTACCTACAACAGTAATAGTAAACAAAAGTTATATTGACACAGTGATTAAGGGATATTTGTGCTATAAGAGGCCGCGCGGATCACGGTATAGCCGAAAAAGTAATAAATATAGCCGCCAGGCGCCAACGAGATGTGCCAACGCCAGTGTTGTCAGTCATATAGTCCGACAACTAAAAGTGTCGGAAACATATTCCAACATGGCAGTTAACGTGTTAATCACTTTAAATTATAACGGGTTTCTCCGTTTCTTTCACAGTTTGAACGTGACGTCACAATATGGAATAGCAAGCGATTCGTCTCGGCTCCAGCCTACGTGGTAACAGACAAGACCATAAGAGCTTTCAGGAGCTGGTTTTCACAGTTCTACAGCGCGCATAGTACTAGCTTTAAAGATGCCAATAAGAATCCCTTAGACTGGTAACAGACTCGTGTTGGTAATAGCCACTGAAGTTTAACATACAATCGACGGCCACGTATACTATCGAAATTGAAAAAATGACATTTTCGTTTTATTGCACTTGGCAAGTAGAGATAAATATTTTAATTCTTTAAATAAATGATGTACCAATGTTTTATATCTTCAACTATTTAGATAGATATAATTACAAATCTTTATCTCTACTTGTCATTAGTGTCAAAGTTAAAGATATATTGCTTAAAACTGTGTACTTGGTGTGTTTAACAATTTTTGAAAGACTTCAACTTTCAACAGTCTACCCAGTCGGGTGTAGCAATATAAAAATATTAAATTCTAATAAACAAAACATGTCTGTGCTAACAATCGTAATAAACAATCTTGAAAACAATAACAATAATTACTGTTTGGCAAAATATTCATGCATATTATAAAAATACATTATTAATTAACCACTTTTTTAAGACTCAGAATTTACCATCAAGTTTTTTTAAATCTACAGGTAAGTGGTTATATACCTACTCGTATGGCTGTGATATATGTACTTTTTTATTGAAACATTATGTATATTTGACAAGTTTAAATCATATTTGTATTTATTACGTAGGACTAAAGGAGTGAATATTATGCTTGACAAATAAACACAGCTCTAAAATATTTATACCAGTTAAAGTGAGGAAACCCTTTACACTAAAGATGGATCTCAAAGATTAAACAAAGTGTAGGTATAAAAAGAAAATGTAAGTTTTTCAATTTCGATAGTAGGTATAGGTACTTGGGGGCCGCAGACATGGGGTTATTATAATATTGGCTAACATCACGGAATAGATAAATGTTAGTGGGGCAGTTTCCACTAGTTTAAAAGGTTGGTGTAACAACCTATCATAATTTCTACTTATATAGGTTTAGGTTGTTAGGTTTTTTTTAATAAATTTTACAATATGAGCAAACTTACCTGGACAAACTTCTTGCCTATAAAATATTGTACTTACCTAATAATTTTCATGCTCTCCGAATGAATTATTGAAAACCGCACTATACGTATTATAAATTACTTTGAATTATGATGGTTATAGTATAAAGTTTTTTATTTATTGTGAATTAATGTAAAATGTATTTCTTTTTGTTTATCAGTCTATTTTTTTTTTTTGTATAATAATTGTGAATAACCTTTTTTGAAAACCACACTTACGCATTGGGATATGATCCTGTAATGATAGTTGTGATTGAGTTAAATAAATAAATAAGTAAGGTTGGAATGGTAATGGCGCGCCACAATTACAATACGACAATAATAACTCAACCGATTTATTCGTTCACCGCGTTTTGTGTACTTCGAACTACTTCAGAGAACAGAGCTCTCCATTAAGATACTTGTAAGACAAAAAGTCAGACCTCAAGTATAAAGCGAGGAGGTTTAGCAATCGATAAGTTGAAAATAACATTTAATACAAAGATTTAAAACGTTAGAATTGCCCTCACTGTACTTATACCGCTCGAAAACGTGTCCATATAGAGATGAGTGCATGCACACATTCCATGAAGACACTGAGAACGACAGTGTGCAATATTCAGTATGATTGAACGAGACAATAACAGATTCGATACTTCCGATGTCAACCAGTTTACTTACGGAAACGTGACCATTATTTGACGCGGTAGGGCGCATCTAACGATTTAAATCTTTGATTATAAAAACATACCATCACGCCTGTATTCCCCGAAGGGTTAGGCAGAGGTGTACTAATGTACACCCACATTTCGCCGGTATGTTTAGGTCCCATATAATAGGGGGCGAGCCTATTGCCATTAACCGGGCACAAATCCAGACTCCGAGCTGCTACTGAGAATTTCATAGAAAAACCCAATAACACTTTGCTCGACCTGGGGATCGAACCCAGGACCTCTAGCGTAGCAGTCGCGATCTTTGATTATATGACTATATTATTTGTAAAAAACATAAAAATGTTCTGATCACTATAAAATTCCAAACATCAACAACATTATTGCAATAAATTACAAAAAAATACATTGCCCGATGTGTACTCGCTCAATCAACGCAATGACCGAATCCGCTTGCAATGTACTGCATGCATTGCGTCCGCTACACTTCAACCATTGCACATTTCGTCGCTTGCCGTGATTGGCCATGACGCACAGCGCGTGTTATTGTGCAAACGAATAGCTGCCCTGAGATTTATGTTTGTGTGATTTGGTTGTGTACGAAATATTTGTAAGCATAGTATTGCGTATGTGTTAGAAATTGTGATTTAGGAACCTTCAAGGTGAGAGTGAATAGGCACTATTTGAGTTTGCGTGCTACATCCTCGGCAGCATCGTCACTTACCATCAGGTGAGGTGCGGTCAAACGCACTCAAATCTTCTATAAAAAAAAAAAAATAGTGGGAGTTGAGCGGCGACACTGGTTCTAATACAAAATTGCAGCTAGAGCCTTTCCAACCATATTTATCTATTCCTATTTGTTGTTTGTTGTTGATTTGCGGCTATAGTATCACTGGAACCGTGATCGCCACTCGTTGAGTTAGAGCTTATATTATATTCACCGGTATAAAATGCAGGATTTGCTAGGGGTAAACTCCTCTATTTCAGCCGTGGCTAACATAGATATCAACGTCCGTCTTTTCCCAAAAGTACAGTCAGCAACGAAAGTCGCTGAACACAGCTAAATTTTTTTATTGTCACAGCTCCAGAACTTGGCAACAGGTCTTTTCTACTAAGGTAACCTAAATATTTAATGGTCATCTATGCAATTATTTCGCATAACCTTCGTAGGTCAGTAACTTCATACTTGTTAAAAATCATATTGAAGATTGCAACATGTTCAGCGACTTTCGTTGCTGACTGTACCTACGTATACTTCGGATTCCTCGGGGACGGCTTCCAGTCAGCGACCGTGACAAGCTCAGCATAAACTACAGATCGGTCAATGATCAGCAATGTCGGCATTACTTAGCCACAAATCCCTCCTTTAAAACAAAATTGCTATAATTCTACAATCAACGTTTTTACGAAAGCTGATCCTTTTCAAAGTTGTGTCTCAATTCACCCCTACATCTCTATTCACCCCGTTTGACTAAAAAAAATGCTAATAATAATAATTGTCTAACCACGCGCGCTTACTTTTCTTTATGAATATTGTCTGTTATTTTTGTTTCTTATGATAATGAATATATTAAGTAATAAGTACTTACTTCACTGTAATTTTTTGTACCTAATTTGTGTGTGATTGACAAGTTAATTTAAGTATAAGTTTTATATTTGAATGCTTATTTTATTAACAACCCATATTATTTACGTTGCAACATTCCTTATTCCCGCCAATTTCCCTCCCCAATATTCCGCAATCAAAACTTACCGCCGCGCGGACTGTCAACGAAACTTCAACTAAGCGGCCGCCATTGCTGAGCGCCCACAAAACAATTGAAAAACAGTGAAAACCTTGTGAATTACGGTGTTATACCTTGTGGAACAATATCAAAACAACACTGCAGTGTAGCTAACATTCATATCATCTTAAATTATAACTTATGATAGTGTACTTCCACGGAATCAAGCGGAGCAGTTCGCCGGCGGTGAGTACTTAACCTACCTTCCTCTTCGTTCCCACTGCAGCGTAAACAAAACAGTTACAGTCCATTCCATTAATTAAAAACAAAGGCCACTGGCTTACGGTCATCGAGCGCCGTTCAAGTCACGCCACATATACACGCTGTACTATGTTCCACTGCTGGACACGGGTCTCCTCAGATTGAGAGATTAGGCGATAGTCCACCACGCTCGCCTAGTGGTGGTTGGATTTATTTAGTTATCTTTATGCACTGATGGTACAAAGGCGGTCTTAATGCCATTAGGCATTTTCTGCCAGACCTTAGGGTGATGCAGAGATATTAAGATCACAGTAGATGCACCATTTCAATTATGAAATTTTTATCTAAGTTTAATATTTAATATGCTATAAATAAACAATAAAAAAAAAACTACCTACATTTGATGGTTGGATGAGTTCGCACGTCGTCAAGATAATCATACAGGTTTCCTCACGATGTAGTGATAGAGATAGAATCAGAACTAACATTAAGGAGGTTCTTCTGCGAATAACCATAGCCATTTTATTTTCCATGCTAAGTAAAAGTAAGGTAAAAATCGACTGCGGGCAGGATTCGAACCTGCGTCTTCTGGTGAATACACCACTACGCTATGACTGCGAAGCCAACGCGAGTCCTACCCGCCAGGTAGAATTTTGCCTTCACATTCTGAATTTGAACAGCATGTTTTTGCTTCTCAACCGACATGACTTACTTTTCATTTTTTTTTATTCTACTAAGATGGCAAACAAGCATACGGCCCACCTGATGGTAAGCGGTTACCGTAGCCTATAGACGCTTGCAATACCAGGAGTATCACTTGCGCGTTGCCGACCCTGTATTGAAAGAGGAATAGTTTGGTTGGCAGTATAAGGGTCAAAGTTCCCCCATTGCCAACACAACGTTTCCTCGTGGAGCACTGGCAACCTTGCTCACCGTAAGAAACACAACACAGCTCAAAGCAGTGTTATTTTACTTCGATTTTCTGCAAGGCGGAGGTACTTCCCCAGTCGGGCAGCTCCAATTTGAGTGGAATTACTCCAACTATATATATACCTCTTTTAAGTTATTTCGATGTCGAACGATGCCACCTTACCTATTAACTATCTTTTTATATTATCGCATTTTACAGGATTCGAATTCCTTGCGTCTTCTAGTTAGGTATCTCCTACACCCGATAACCGCAGATTCGAATACTTACTGCCCGCAGTAGAATTTTCCCTTCACAATAAGAACTATTTTAACAAACATTAAAAAGCTATAGTATAGTAACCCACCGGCATGATCGAAAGAAGGAAGCTTAGATTCTTTTTTTGGGGCTTCACTCGGCTTCAGAGTACCAATAAAAGAACACACAATAAGGGCCGTGTTCAGAAGGAAATAAATAATAAAATAAAATGTTTATTTCATATCTTATTTAGTTAACAATGCATGTCGAGGAGTCTACATTTAGGCATAGAAAATGCTTGCAGTTGAAGGCTCCGCTATTATGAAAGTACAAATAGTTATAGAAAAGAAAAAAAAAAACAATTAAAACTACGATCAATTTTATGTGTGTGCGTGAGTGTGTCTTTTGTATGTGTGCATGTGTGTTTGTGATATTTTAAGTGTAGATGTGTGACTAGATCAGCGAATAAATAACATCACTCTAAATTATTTAATAATATGATACACGTTGCAAGTGAAGCGCTGTGTCATTATAATTTAAATTGTGTAGCCATGTTATTAAGTTTTTTTTAGGATTTTTTTATCATAAATATTATATTTGTTTATCAATTTTATTGTATAAAGAGGCTGAGCGTTTTTTATATTGTCTGCTTGCAAATTTTATTTCAAGTACGTAACAAATTTATCGCTCTGCTTCGGTAATTCATTCAAATCAACATTTCAATGTTTTTAATTTCAAAATATCGCATACAGAATCGCCAGTGCAGTTTTCTAATAATATTTTCAGTCGCTACTGCTCCATCTGTTATTTATCTTATCCGAGATATTAAGTACCTTCAAACGGGGTGAATATGGATCGAGGGGTGAATCGAAACTAAACTTTGAAAGGGATTTTCAGCTGCAATTATTAGTTTGTTGGAAAAAAGAACTCTAATATTGTTTCTAAATTATAATAAACCATTAGAAGACCGTGTTAGCATCAAAGTATAATAATTAAACCTGAAAATCCCTTTCAAAGTTATGTCCCGATTCACCCCTGCTTCCATATTCACCCCGTTTAACAGTACGCAAAATTGTACACAATAGTATTTTTAAGGAGTGGTGGCAGCCTTGAACTCTGCGTATTCGATGAAGCCGTCGTTGTTAGCATCGGTTTGCTTTAGGGCGCCTTCTACCATCTGTTCTAGATCCACATCAGTGTACGTAATAACTTGGGCTTGTTCCGTCCCTGAAAAAAAAAACAGAGTATAAGCAGGGCCGGATTAACCCATTTAGGCTCTAGGCAATGCGACTCTTGAAGTGTACTCATCCGGTTTTCTGCCGTCATACAAAAAATACTTTTTTATACCACTAAGGTGGCAAACAAGCATACGGCCCATCTGATGGTAAGCGATTACCGTAGCCCATACACGCTTTCAACACCAGGGGTATCAGTTGCCGACCCTGTAAAACGAAAGAGGAACAGCTGGGTTGGCAGTATAAGGGTCAAAGTCCCTCCACTGCCAGCACAACGTTTCCTTACGCACGTGCAACCTTGCTCACCGTTAGAAATACAACACAGCTCAAAGCAGTGTTAGTTCACTTTGATTTTCTGCAAGACGGGGGTACTTCGCCAGTTAGGTAGCTCCAAGATGAGTGGAATTACTCCCATTATGCCCTATTTCTCTTATACTCTTTAAAATACTTAGTTTTCTAGGGAACCTAGCATCGGCTTATAGGCAGTTACGGGTAACCTACCTTAAGGTTAATCCTGCTCTGAATATGAGTAATAAAAACAGGCTTCCGCTTACCAGGCTCTGATCCTAGTTCTAAAGTAAGGACAATCTCCAATTCAGAACAAATTTGTAAACTAAGATATTTTTTATATTTAATAATACTTTTTTAAAGGAGTGTCCATGGAATTTCTTGCCGGTTCTTCCGCATAGGACCCACTTTTTGGATTCGTGCAACTAGTTTTGACTTTGACTCCACAAATGAAGGTTAATAGATTCTTCAGCGGCGTCTCTCCGCAGACAGTGGTCTACCTTCCATAATAATAATAGAATATTTATTTCAGATTATAAATCCATATCTTGTTAGTAGGTACTTATCTGTGTAATTATTATAAATATTAAATAAAGCCATTTACTACCCTCACCCAGTGATTCTGAATGGGGCAGTCGAATCGCGCAACAATGACTTTCAGAATGCTACTGTTAGCATACATCTTGCCACACATTACTTGAACACGCGAGGATCAGATGGTCGCGTTAGCAAACGTAATCCGCGTTGCTGAGTTCTGAGGTAGGTAGTTTTTAATATTATCCTTTTTTTATTCACGATAGGCCTACGCTCGACCACTAGTTCGCCTGATGATAAGCGACACTGCGATCTAGTGGAGTGCGCTTGCCTAGAAGAAACCGATTCAATCGAGATTTAAAGGCACAGATTATAGTTATTGGGGAAGACCCACTCAGGAAGCTCATTCCACATTTCAGCGGTACACATGATAACACTTGATTTTAATACTTTACTTTGACAACACATTTGGCCTAGTGGCGGAGCGATCGGCTCAAATCGGATCGGTTCTTACAGTACAAATTTGTATTACACATGGAAGTTGTCCCGGGTCTGAGTGTTTGTGAAAGTTTGTGTTTTTAAATGCACCCACGGGCCACGATACAGGAGGAAATCCTAGTGGGGCAACGTTTTTGTTTAAATAAAAAAAATTGCCATCAATATTTAATCTGGCAACACATCTGCTCATAATCATTATCATCCGGACCAATATCACGTTGATTTATCTCCTCGAGCAGTGTGTGGAGACTTGTCAACTGTAGCATAAGTAAGTACCTACTTACTTTATAATTCTAATGAGTATTAATTAGGAAAACATTCACCAACTTTATCAGACATTTGAAAGTAAGTACAGAGGCCAGCACATCAAGCTACACCTGTCAATCTGTCAAATTTCTTTGACCGGTTTTCATATTTAAAAAAAAGTTATAAGGTTAATTTTCATTTGGGAAAATTAGACAGTTTAGGATAGTTTGACCTGCTGACGTCTGGACATTATTAATAAAACAATAGCTATGAAAATAAATATTTTTATTTCAAAAAAGGAATACAAAAAGGATAATATAATACCAAATTGATATACTTAATACTAATTATAATCCCTACTATTTCACGCTTAAACCGCTGAAACGATTTTGATGAAATTTGGTACAAAGATAGGTTAGACCTGGGAGGACATGGAAGTTTTGCCAGTGGTATTAATTTTTGTAGCCTGCGGTTTCACTCACATTTTTCACAAGGTAGGTAAGTACTTACTAAGTTTTATCAAAATTGGTTCAGGCTTGAAAGCGTAACAGACAGAGTTACTTTCGCATTTACAATATTCGTAGATTACCTACCTAGGGATTATAATTATAAAAAAAGTTAAATATATAAAAACATAACCTAAGTACCTACTTTTTTTTAAAACCTATAAAATATAATTTCCTATAAATTATCTTTGCAGATAAATTCAAACAAATTCTGTTCCATTTTTTAATTTAATCGCTGACTCAGCTATTACTGTGAAATACGCCCTAAGCTTACTACGTATAAAAAAAGATTTTTATTTTTATTTGTGGAACGTTATCTCTAACTTTTTTTAACCTATGCTGTTCCACATTTGGGCAAAGGTCAAATGTGGAACAGTATAGGTTATAATTTTAGTAAAAAAATGTAGCTATGTATTATTTAGCTGCAGCCTTCTTCTCAGCGATTTTAGCCTTAAAATTACTGATTTTATACTCCATATAGTCTACATAACCATCTTTGTCGATGTCTGTATGCTTGAACACATGCTCCAGCAGTTCTTCCAGCTGCCCATCAGTATATGACTGATGGTTTTTGTCAACTTGTCCTAAAAATAGACAATTTTTTACCATTAATTGCCTGAATTCATTCATCTCGAAATTTCCTTAAACGATTTAATAACGATAGCCTTATTGAATTATTTTGCATGGCCTCTTAAAACTTGTAAAAGTGTCCTTAAAAGATCTATTTACAGAAAATAAATACCATATCAATCAGACACGTACAGTCGCCATCAGTTAAATCGTAGCAGACAAGGTGACCAAATACTTCTGAACATTTTAAAATGTCAATAAGTTCTATACACTATAAGTGACCATTAATATCTGAACATTCATTACTTCATTAATATCTGAGCAAATGCTTGTCAATAATAATTATCTTTATAGAAGTAACTAACCAAAAATACCTGAACACGTCTTATAACGTGAAGTGTATAGAATGTGTACAATTCTACACGCAGATGGGGTGGTTTTAAATAAATAATAAAGTACATAAGTACATACGTACATACGTACATACGTACATACGTACATACGTACATACGTACAATCGTAAATACGTACATAAGTACCTACATATTTGGTCACCTTATTTGCTACGATAAATCTGATGGCGACTGTACATCGCGATAACGACATTAAAAAATATAATTATATTAAAAAAGAACCAAATTTCGTCCCAACTATATCTGCTAGAAGTAGTGACTAGATACTCATACTCAATACTTTAAAAGGTAATTTCTTTCATTACAAGGTACCTATATTTAATATAATGGACACATTTAATTATAATAAATTCTTACTATAATATTAAATATATAATACTTACCCCCAGAATCAAGTAGGGTTTTTTTCATGCATCACATTCACATTATCATCGTTTTCCGTCTCATGTTATAATCATGTTTTGACAGAGTGATTATGAAATTATTTTGAAACACCGTCCTATAAGTGTATTTTAAATTAATAACCGAAACCCATGAACGTCCCTATTACCTCAATGCCGAAACCTTGCTAGTGAATATTAAAAAAAATTAGAACCGACTTACCAATTTTTCCCGCCAAAATTCCGACATCCACAGACAAAAGCCAAAAACAAAGCATGAATTAAAAAACAAACTAACATAAACAAAATATTTACGTTATGTTTCTGTAAATAAATGTAGGTAAATGAGTTGATTTATGTAGTAAATGAGTCGTCGTGTATGACGTACCGAAACTATTTTTTTTTTTACCTAGTATTAGATAGAAGAATTTGTCGCTTGGCGTAGAGAACACGGATTTTCGTTACTAACGTGGCGGTCAAAAGGTTAATCTCCTTTCGGCTTACGGGTAGTTTTGTAACAATGTATACAATTCAATTCGAACGTTACACATAAATGTATGGAACAACTCAAGTTGATCAGTAAAATGACCCCCTATATTGTCTACGGTAGGTACTTAATTACTTTTTAAAAGGCTAACGCTAACTCTTTTGTTGACGGTAAAAATCACAAAAAAAAAGCATGTATTACAACAATATTTTAATAAATTATAACGATTTCTCCCTCTGTTCCTTCTGGTGTTCGTCGTGCCGCTTTTTGTACTCTCCCCACGAGATAAAACCGTCGTCATCCAAATCCATTTCTTTAAGCGTTCGGTCAGTCATTACTTCTAAATCTCTATCTTTTATGGGAGCCACTCCATCATTTTCATTTACTGGAAATATTATTCTTGAATAATATTTAAGCAATTCAAGCTATCCAAAACTGTCAAATTTGCCCAATAGAACATGAACCATAGTTTATTGTATTAGAGTTGAAAATTTATGAAAGTAATGATGACAGATTGATAGCTTAATATGCTGGCCTCTGTACTTAGAACACTGTTCAGCCTATAGTCGCCGGATTAAACAGAACAGTTCGTCAGTATGTTTTAGTTTAGGCCATATAATAGGGGGCAAACCTATTGTCATTAGCCGGGCTCAATGTCAAACTGCGGATACAATGCATTGAATCATCATCATTGTCAACCAAAGTACGTCCACTTCTTAACAAACGCCTCCATAGATCATAGATTTTCACGAGTGGGTACTGAAGGGGTCGTTTCTGCAACTGTCTGTATGACATGACATAACCACTGACAGATTTCATAGAAATCACTGTCAAAAATCAAGAATTTTGAAGTCATTTAATAAAAGACCTGAGCTCATAATGGATTTCATAAAAAAAAACAAATAACACTGCTCGAACAGGGAATCTAAAATAAGACCGCTAGCGTAACAGTCACGCAAACGACCCCAGTTTATGTTTGTCAATGACTTCTTTTTTTTTTTAGTTAGGTAGTCATTGTGTCACTTGTCATTTAATGTCAAGATAATAGTGCACTTATTGGCAGAATAGTCGCAAACGGCTTAATTGCCACAAAAAAAAAGTATCTGATAAAAAAAGCATCTTATCTATAATATACATACTTTACCATAAAAAACACCAACAAAACACTAACTGTATCAACCTATATTCGCAAAAAACTATTTGAAACTAAAAAAAGCCCTGACATTAAATAGGTACAGAGGTCAGCACATCAAGCTATCTCAATCTGACAAATTTCTTTGATTGATTTTCAACTTTAATACAACATAATAAGTTTCATATTTAATTGTGAAAATTTGCCAGTTTTGACAGCTTGGCCTGCTGGCGTATGTACCAATACTAAAATAGTAAATACTGAAAATATATCTACATTAAAAAACCATTATTATATCAATATAAATTTTATTGACATCAACCACGTCTCACATTACATCTTACACAACCAATTAAAAAAAAACGAAGAGAAAATAATAATAATGTTAAAACTTTTTTCAGCCGAAGTCAAACTAAAGTTAGGTTTATTAAGACCAAGTTATGAAACGTTTTTTGACAGTTTACGATTTGACAGAACATACTATACAAAATCTGTCAGTGTCAAATTGATACTTTGTCATCGTTTTTTTTTAACATTTATTTTCTAATGAAATTGTGGACCCTACTTGCCTCATTCGCTGTCGTCAATTGATACTGGCAGAATAGTAGACAACGACTCAATTGGCACCAAAAGAAAAACAATAAGTAACCGAAAAAATGTCGGTATTGATCGTACCGGTTTCGGTCCCTGGTGAAAACCGTATCAAAATCCGTTGTGTAGTTTAAAATATCTCAGCGTACAAACGGACAGATAGCGGGAAGAGACTTTGTTTTATACTATGTATAGCACAACTGAAATAAAACTACTTTTTACGGATTTTATCGCGTATATTGATATTATTAATCCCGACGTTTTGGACCCTTTACAGCGTCCATGGTCACGGGTAGTCTACCCGTGATAATATCAATATACGCGATAAAATCCGTAAAAAGTAGTTTTATTTCAATGTATAAAATTCGCGTAAATGTCAGAAATCAATATATAGCACAACTGTCAAAAAACGATTCCTAAATAATTATAGTTTAATTAAGAGTACAAAGTTTAGGCACCTTTAAGTCTTTCAGCTCTTAATTACAACGGAACAAATATATCCTTCACTATCTACAAGTAAAGTCCTCTAACAAAAAGAGAAGGGAATATTTCAAAACCTGGGTATTTTGGCACTTTAATCCCATCGAAAAATCTCACCATAGAACAATAAGTAAATGAAATGCTCAAAATTATTTTAAACGAATGAACAGAATTAAGAGAGGGTCTCCACAAATGATGATAATTATACACACTACACAATTTTTTATTGTTGTGGAGAACAATTCATAGTCCGCAGATAGACAGCAGGGTATCAAGGGCTCGTATCGTATAAAAACAGTACCAGCCTACCCTTGCCCTATAGGTGGCCATAGGTTTCGTTAGATTTGCCATGACAACGACAGGCTGTGGTTTAGCTCAATCGCTGGCCAACATACATCGTCAGCATAAGTCAATATTATTTAGCTCAAAGACGATAGAAGGACGGTATTAAAAAAGACAACCGCCATCTTTGTAATGCAAAATATATAGTCTCTACTATGTGACCCGCAAGATGTTCAGTCCATTTACTTATTACTCCGTGTTTCTATGTTAGTTTCAGCAAAATAAAACCTGTATCAGTAATCAGAATTAAAAACGAAAAAGAATAAAGGAATAAAATGGTTTTTAAAAGACTTGTTTACAAAAAGTCTAGGTCAAAATGTATTTATTTTGCTCAGAAATACGAAAATAATTTGTACGTTTTGCAGTTAAAACATTTTTGAGACTTTCATAAATAAACACATTTAATGTGTTATTCACACTTTATAAAAGAAATAGAAAAAAGTTTGTGTTTTTTAAGAACTAGAAATATAGTTGTCTTGACGACGAAAAATAAAACATAAAAATAAAAAATTCTTTAACCTATTTTTTAGTATAAATTATAATTACATAAACTATTTTTTAAAGAGACACAGATTCTATAAATGTTTCTGGCCATTGGACAATGCGCGCCACGAAATAATTTCGTCGTTCTCTTGCCAAAAGTATGGCTGGACATATAAAAAATAATACCTTTAGTGCCGTAAAGTACTGAACTCGACAAAATATACATACAAATGACCCACAATAAAAGTTGTTCATAATAATTATGAGTACAATGAGCCCTTATTTTTTCGGTATTAGGTAAAAAAATAAATTTGCTTAAATTCAAGATAAACCTGCTGCTTTCATGTCTTGGTTAATTTTTTGGCTCTTGGAACTGTCAACACAACACCAGCTTAAATAAGCAGAATTGACCTGCTTATTTAAGGTGTCAAAAGTCGTCCAATGACTTCAGAATTGGAGTTCTGGTTGCAATTCTGGTAATAACTGAGGGCATGCTGCCGGCTTCCGTCACGACATAATATTCTCAGCATTATCTCATCTCCAGCCGTTGCTGCGGCACGAGACATGAGACGACAAAATTATTTCGTTGCGCGTGTCAGCCTAGCTGATCATCAGAAACAAGGTTGCAACCACAGCCGTTACAGGCCGTTATAGTGGTCGTGTATTAAAAGGTTTCTTATTCATAAATTGTTTGAATCTCATTAAAAATTAATACAATTTTATATTCGAGTTCGACTGAGATTTAAATAAAATTTAAGGAAGATCAATTAAGCAGAATTGAGATTCAAAATATACAAATGTTTAAGATTTTTTTTTTTATTGAATCCTCTATTTTCCAATATCAGATAAACGACGCTTAATAAGTCTTTAGAAATGTTACAATTAAATTCTTCTGTAATACATCATTAACAATGGTACAGACGCAGATCAACCTATCCAAAACTGTCAAATTTTCCCAATTGATTATGAACCTTATTGCTTTGTATTAAAGTTGAAAATCAATTAAAGGAATCTGACAGATTGTGGTAGCTTGATGTGCTGGCCTTTGTACATTAGAATAATGAGTATCTAGTTTGGCTGGAAAAAGGCTTAAAGAAGCCTTACAACAATGGAAGAACAGTAGAGAGGCGTTTGCCTAAGTGTGGGACGATTATGGCATAAATAATTACAGAGATATGTAAAGCAAAACTGATTTCTTTTAAACTATAAGTTGTTGCCATTACAAAAAGACTTGCAAATATCATACAAATATACCAAATATACAAACAATCTTTAATCAAGAAAAAAAAGAAAATTAGGTAGTGCACACACATGGAAAAAAGTCGTAAACGTAAGTCGTTACGATCATGAGTAAGTCTTATATCATGTTTTCATTATTATATCAAAAAATCTTAGTTCGTTTATAAACTGCATCCAAAAAGTATTTTATACAAATCTCATTCAGTTCATTTATGTCCGGAATGTGGCTTCGTACAGTTGGGACTAGGTAGCATTGCGAATTTTAATCGCGACGAAAAATCGCAGAAGATATGAAAGTCTTGGAATATAATCGCATTTTAAGTACTAAATGAGAGAAAAAATGCAAGAATTTGAGTTAAATGCGTTCAAAAACTTTCCGTCAACAATTAATCGTATGTATAGATACAGAAAGTAAAAGAAATACTTCCGTTCCATACTTCTTCACAACTTAATTCTGTTCAATAAGAGGCCAGCACATAAAGCTACCACAATCTGTCAAATTTCTTTGATAGACTCAACTTTAATACAAAAAAAATAAGGTTCTTTTTCAATCGGGAAAATTTGACAGTTTTGGATAGCTTCACCTGCTAGCGTATATAAGTTTAAATCCCAAAAAAGGAGTATTAGAAACTTTTTCTTAGATAAAAAGTAAAAAAAAATCTGTGTTTCTGTCACATCTTTTGACTTTCTTTTCCCATGGTAGAATAATAATAAAATAAAAACTTGAGAGGTGTCAAGGGACACCCGGATGGAACGAAGCGCCTTTCATTAAAATTTAATAATTAAAAATAAAAAAACCTGTATACACTCAACAATTCACAACGCGCGAAATTCAAATATTGTCACTCACTCAATAATATTTGAATGCTTGTCAACAATATTTGAATTTCGAAAAAAGTGTCGTGACAACTTTTCGTAAGATTTTTTTCCGTCTAGCCCCCTTTCACAACGCGCGATAAGGAACTTCCTTCCAACAGGTATTCTCTTCCAGTGACAGCTAGGTTAAGTGATTGACAGTGACGTCATCGACAATATGGCGTTTGATATGTTGATACTAAAGTCCGTCTCACGAAAGAAGTCCCACGGAAATGAGTGGAACTAATTTTGACAACTCTGACAACTTTACAATAAATCTATTTCAATAAATAACTGAAACAATGAAGTCGTTTAATAAAATCAGATTCATCCTACAGGGATTAAATATTGAATTTTTGGAGAGTCTAAAACAAAGAGTTTAGCCAAATAGCAATATTCCGTTGCATGACAGTGGCGCCGCGTCTACGGGACTTCTTTCGTGAGACGGACTTTATATGTAGTATGTAGTAATTGTATACAGTTTACTTTAAATAGATGAAAAACATGAGATAAAAATAGGTGGGCTACTAAGGATTTTTTTTTACATTTATCTCAAACTAGCGACCCGCCCCGGCTTCGAACGGGTGCAATATACTAGTAACATGAATTTTTTATAAATAAATATAGCCTATGACACTCACAAATAATGTGACTTTCTATTGGTAAAAGAATTTTCAAGATCGGTTCAGTAGATCCAGAGACTACCCTGCAACCTCACAAACTTTACCTCTTCATAAATTAAGTATAGATTTATCTCAAATTATTATAAATAATCTCCTTGATTGTATTGAAACTGTAAAGCAATGATAACACTGTTCACAACATTCGTCATGTAACCGCGTACCAATGTGGGAGGAGATTAAATGGCGTATGCTTATAATTCTATGTCTTTTCTTGGTGGCAATTGAGTCGATGACGACTATGCCTATGTTGCCAACACAAAACGTCAAACTAACAATGACGTCACTACGGTCACGTGACCTAATTGTCACGGGAAAATAATGTAACTATGTAATTATTTTACCATGGAAAACAGGTTGGTATTGCAGTTAAACGTGATATTCTTTACAAAAGGTTGGCCAGCCCTAACTTATGTCAAAATGTCACCTAGTCCCACATGTCTAACTTAAAACTTATTGTCCTTGCTTTTGCTGACTCTTCTGCTGTGCTCTAACAAACTCTGGGTAGTCTATATACCCATCTCTGTTATGATCATCCATATTTAAAATAGGGTCTATTAAGTTAACTAATTCGTCGTCTCCGAAGATTTTTTCGCCTACAGGCGGCGTGCCGCCGGCCTGTGGCTGTTGTTTGTGCCCTTGTTCTGGATTTAAAAGTTGGAATGTCAAAGTGACAGTTCGTAAGCAGGATTTTTTGTTTGGCGGGAAATTTTTGATGATTAAAGAAGGTAGTGCGTTTTTATAAGTTATCGCGACGTAATATTTTAAAGTTTTCAAGTAAAATAAATAGTGTACATTTTTTAAGATTTTGAATTTTACAATATTACAAAAAATAAAGTAGATAGTAAAAAAATAAATATTAATCGAAGATTGTACAAGAATTAGGGTATAATTAAGTAAAAATACCCATATTTTTTTACCGAAACGATGATTTTTCCAAAATGGCGGACCGAATGATGATACGAAGCGAAGCAGCAACGACGACACACATAGAAAAAGGAGACAAACACACACATAAGTTTACAATGTTATAAATACATATGTACATATTATAATATGTAACTATTTTGCCATTTTTACTGTAAAATACACACACCTACATACAATGTATACATTTCCAGTATAACCTGATCTCTCATAGTACGGAAATCCTATACAATTCAAGATCAGTTCATATTGGAAATTAGAAACATCAAATTAAGATAATATCATTATTTTTGATTGGCGCTTTTATTTCCTTTTTAAAATATAAAAATGGCAAATTTAAAAAATGAAAGCAAATAATACATATTTTATTCAAAATATTACATGAAAAGGTGATTAAAAATTCGGTGGAGTTTAGCGTTACTTAATATTGCTTAGATTTGGTAATATTGTTACAAATGCCAGCAAGTCAAGCTATGCAAAACTGTCAAATTTCCGCAATTGAATATGAACCTTATTATTTTGTGTTAAAGTTGAAAATCAATCTAAGAAAGGAGCTCATCAAAAGTCCATACAACTCAGCCCAAACTTGTACCTGTACATGACAGCTGTCAAGTTGACAGTTTTTCCCATGAAATCACTATGAAACTGATAGTCTGATACTAGTGTGTTAAAATAGCGTGCGTTTTACAGGGTATTTTTTCCAAGTGTACCCTCGGTACATCATTTGGGCAGATTTTAGTGACATCCTTTGACAGATTGTGGTAGCTTGATGTGCTAGCCTCAGTACCAGTCTAGAAAAACTCTACAGCATAAGCAGATCACCTTAAATTAAGTATATTATTTTAAAATCATGAAGTTTAACCAACGAATTAATAATCACCCTCTATACACCGTGTTTTTTTGTCGTCTTACAGTCGAAAGGAAACCATTATTTTAATATTATTTCTACTAGATATGGGACTAAGTCTGAAAAAAAAAAGAGAGCTGTTTCTTAGAAAAAAATTCAGGTCTCTCTAAAAAATGTAGAATTTAGCTGTTTTTTTTTGCACTTTGTGGTTGATCCCGTACAAGAAATTGTTGATCATGATGAGTAGGAGTATATCCTTTCGGCTGTAAGACGACAAAAAGACGCTGTATAAAACATTTCTCTTTTCAATTTACCACTACTCCCAATCCCAGTAACCTTCTCCTTCCCTTACAAATACCACAACCAATTAAATAAATAATTTGTTACTACATCTTTTAAAACCATCAGTAAAACCGAATCTATTCGTAAACCGAAAAAGTAACTAAAATTAGTCCAAAAGACTACACTACAACTGAAAAAAAAAAACTACTTTTTTTAAGGATCGATCTCAGAGATTTAAAATGTTGTAGACAGGACATGTGCGTATTAAAAAATTAATTACTACTCGCTTAAACGGTGAAGGAATACCGTGAGGGTCCTGCATGCCTTAGAGATTTTCTGGACGGCGTGTGAAGTCTGCAACCCGCACTAGGCCAGCGTGGTGGACTATAGCCTAATCCTTCTCAATCTGAGAGAAGACTCGTACCCAGCAGTGGGACAGTATATGGGTGATGAGACCAGACATTGGAAAAAGTTGTTCCAAATTTGATGTGATTTCTCTATCTGTCAAATTGACATATGACAGAGTGAGAGCGAATTCTCTTTAAAGAGAGGTAGGGCATAGTGGGAGTAATTCCACTCAAATTGGAGCTTCCCGACTGGGGAAGTAGGTACCTCCGCCTTGCGGAAAATCGAAGTAAAATAACGTGACTTTGAACTGTGTTGTGTTTCTTACTGCGAGCAAGGTTACGTGCCAGTGCTCCACGAGGAAACGTTGCGTGGACTTTGACCCTTATACTGCTAACTCAACTATTCCATCTTTCGTTTTACAGGGTCGGCAACGCGCAACTGATACCCCTGGTGTTACAAGCGTCTATAGGTTACGGTAACCGCTTACCATCAGGTGGGCCGTATGCTTGTTTGTCACCTTAGTAGTATAAATACAGAGCGACTTGTCCCGTCTATCACTAGAACCTAATATTTAAATCTCTTTGATCGACCTGAGAATATTAAAAATATTTCAAAAATATAATTACATTGCTATTATGTAATTGAATAATCACGCGCCGCGTTATGACCGTCGTGATTTTTTCTCAGTTGCTCATGCGCAAATTTAATCGGTACTCTTTCGCCGAGCGCTCAAGATCTGTGCTGCCAACTATACAAGTATCAACTACACTTACCGTGCCAATGTATGAGAGACTTGATGAGTTCACAGCCATCCAACTTATTATTGTTGTCTGCGTCGTGCATCTTGAAATAATGAAACTGGAGCTCTTGTTCGGACATTTTAGATGTGTCTATGGGGACATCCATGTGTTCTTGAATGTGGCTGTAATATAAGTAATGTTGGATATTAATTACCTAATAAATCATCAGTGCTAGTTTAGTCATAGGAGCAGTGACAGCCTAGCGATATCACCATTGGACTGCCAAGTCAAAGGTCTCGAGTACGAACCCAAGGCACGCACCTGACTTTTCGAATTCATGTACGTATTAATAATTAATTATCACTCGCTAAAACGGTGAAAGAAAACAATGTTAAACTTTTTTTATATACCACTTAGGTGGCAAACGTGCATACGGCCTACCTAATGGTAAGCGGTTACCGTAGCCTTTAGACGCTTGTAATACCAGGGGTCTCACTTGCGCGTTGGCGACCCTGTAAAATGAAAGAGGAATAGTTGGGTTGCCAGTATAACCCCCCCCCCCCTGCCAACTCAACGTTTCCTCGCGGAGCACTGGCAACCAACACAACATAGCTCAAAGCAGTCTTATTTCACTTCGATTTTCTGCAAGTACTTCCCCAGTCGGGCAGCTCCAATTTGAGTGGAATTACTCCCACTATGCCCGACCTCTCTCTAAGCATACCACCAAAGTCAAAGTCAACATAATTTATTCAAGATAGACTACTCTGCGTGATAGAATCAGAAATGAGGATATCCGCAGAAGAACCAAAGTAACCGACA
This sequence comes from Acronicta alni, assembly GCA_964056405.1. Taxonomy (NCBI): domain Eukaryota; kingdom Metazoa; phylum Arthropoda; class Insecta; order Lepidoptera; family Noctuidae; genus Acronicta; species Acronicta alni. Next base: position 2,442,418 of record OZ043943.1, read on the forward strand.
TAGCTCGCAGGATTGCACGGTTGAAGTGGCAATGGGCGGGCCATGTGGCCAGGAGAACGGATGGCCGCTGGGGAAATATAGTCCTGGAGTGGCGACCACGCATAGGAAAGCGCAGCGTAGGACGGCCCCCAACTAGGTGGACGGACGACCTTGTGAGGGTCGCAGGGAGTCGGTGGATGCGGTCTGCGCAAGATCGATTTTTGTGGCGATCATTAGGGGAGGCCTATGTTCAGCAGTGGAATAGATAGATAGATAGATAGACTACTTTTTGAACGTCATTAAGACAGCCTCCAAAACGCGCGCCCTTCACCGTCTCCTAGTGTTTTAGCTGGGAAGAAGAAGCGGCGCAACAAACTACCCAGCAACACATTTCAGTCTTAAAATTAAGTATTTAATAGATAAGGTGGCATCGTTAGACATCGAACTATTTTTTTTATTTTTTTTATTATTATATCGCGGCTTAAGTATCACTGCGACCGCAGTCGGTCTATTGTGATCGCCACTTGTTGCATTAGAGCTCACCGCTAAACCCTGCGGCTACTATAAACTGCAGGATTTGCTTAGGGTTGAGCTCTTTTATTTCATCTGGGCTTACGATATGTTTCCCTAGATGAACTCTGCGCTTGTGTATTAGAGACCCGCATTCTCCCAGGAGATGAAGTGGCGTTTCGTCCGCCTCCTCACAACGCCGGCAGGTTGGCGTGTCGCTCAGCCTTAGGTTGAACATGTGCTTGTTTAAGCAGCAGTGTCCTGTTAAGGCTCTCGTTACAATGCGCAAGTTGTTCCTATTTAATGCTAGGACAAGGTTTGTGTGCCGTTTATTGTAGGCTTTAATTAGAGACATCGAACTAACTGTAAAGTAAGTCATGTCGGTTGAGAAGCAACAACTTGATTTACAATAGGTGTTACTGACGTCACCATAAAGACGTAAATTCTGAATGTGAAGGCAAATTTCGACCTGGCAGGTGGGAGTCGCGGTGGCTTAGTGGTCATAGCGTCTGATGTACCTAACCAGATGACGCAGGATCGAATCCTGCCCGCGGTCGAAGTTTTCCTTCGCTAAAATAACTTTATGAGTATGATTCGAAACTTACTCCCTCTCCTGAGCAATGTTGGCAGGGTTCAAGAGCTGAGGATCTGGAAAGAAAAAAAGGTGTTATCTTGTATCCCGAGGAAAGTCATAACATACCATCACGACTGTATTCCCCGAAGGGTTAGGCAGAGGTGTACTAATTTACACCCACAGTTTGCCGGTATTTAGGTACCATGTAATATGGGGCGAGCATATTGCGAATAACCGGGTAAAAATCCAAACTCCTAGTTCTCCAACTGAAATTTTATAGAAAAACCCAATAACACTGCTTGACCATTTTTTAATAATTTTCGGACAATCCCCATGGATTCTCCCCCACCCGGGGAGGCGCCAGGGTATGTAATATAAATTATTATTATTATTAAAATCCTGTAGTCACTCGTTAGTCGCTAATTGTCCGGTAATTAATGGATATCCTTGAAATAGCTAATAGTAGAACATAAGGTCATTCAGAAAAAATACAAAATAAAATATATCCTAAATAGTAGGTACCTAAGACCTTATATATTTTTTTATAAATATGTTTACAAATTTTTCACGGGAAAATTAATTAAAGTGAAAGAAAAATATTTTATTTGACCAGCGCAGAGACGCAAATAACCAAATAATAACAATATGAAAAAAAAAAGAACAAAGGGATTAAACAAAAATATTTTTATTTAAAATATTTTAAGTTGTTTTTTTTATACCTATGTCTTGGCATAGTTAGTGTAAAGACAACAAAAAACGGAATGAAATCGAAATACAATTTTTGGTTATAGTGTACAAGAATGTAAAATAAGGTAAAAAATTGAAGTCTTTTAAAAAGAAATCAAATATTTTTTTCTGAATGGCGAATCTGAATGTGTTATCCCTTAATTACCGGACACACTGTATATTATTATATGTATAAAATCCTGTAGTGTCCCACTGCAGGGCAAAGGTCCCTTACTCCTGCTCCACTTCTCTTTGTCGGTTGCCTTGAATAGCTTAAAATAGCTTGTATAGCTTAATAACCTTGAAATAGCTTATAATAGAACTTATGGCTGTTCAGAAAAAAATACAAAATAAAATTTCTAAGTACCTACCTAAGATTTTTAAAAAAATATGATTACAACAATGTTTTACTGAAAAATTAACTAAATATTTTTTTATGCATATCTATTGGCATAGTTTGTATAAAATAATAGGACAACAATAACCGACAAAAAAAAATGTTTGACCGTGGTGTAGAATAATGTTAAATTAGTTAAAATTTTGGAGTATTTTCAAATAAAATATTCATATTTTTTTTTTTATGGTCATAAGTTCTGCAATAAACCAGTCCGGTCCGCTAATTATCCATTGATTACTGTACACCGTTTATACAAATACATAATGTTCTATTATTACTAGGTGAAGCCGCAAACGTTGTTTTGCCATAAAAAAAATATTTAGGGGTATGAAAAACAGATGTTGGCCTATTCTCAGACCTCCCCGATAAGCACAAAAAATTTCATCAAAATCGGTCAAGCCGTTTCGGAGGAGTATGGCAACGAAAACTGTGACACGAGATTTTTTTATATTAGATTAATTATCTTATTGGCACGCGAATGAAAACTGCGGCTAGGTAAATATCTTACCTCCGTGATGCGCATGACCATGTTGTTGCTGTTGCTGGAACTGCTGCGGCGGTTGTTGTTGTTGTTGTTGTTGTTGGAATTGTTGCTGCTGCTGCGGCGGCGGCGGTTGGTACTGCTGCTGCTGTGGGGGCGGGGGTTGCTGGTACTGCTGCTGTTGTTGTTGTTGTTGATATTGTTGCTACAACGATAGGTTGTTTTTTTAAGAATTATGGATATATAACTTAGCGGCTTCTGTGGGTGTGCATACGGACACCGCTACTTAACCTTCGGGAAATACAATTCGTTCAATGACGATTAGCTTTAGATTTGTTTATTCCAAAACGTATCATAAAAATTCTCCTTCTGAGTAAGTACCTACTGTAAGAGTTTGGGACAATAAGTTTTTATTGTTCACGTTCTGGCTGATTAATATGTGGCGAACAAAAAAGGAAGTAGATTTTGAAATATGTCTAGTAATGAAATGATTTATTGTGAGATGATTTAAGAATTTGCTTGAGTGAATTACATAGAAAAGTCTTATAATTCCGTAATTGAGTTTTTATTAAAATACGCCATCCCAGACATGTTGATAGATTTGCAAGTTTAATGCGTGATAAGATTCTTAAATAATTGGGAAAATTAGACAGTTTTGGATAACTTGACCTGCTGGAGTCTGTACCTACACATTTTTTCAGGATAACTTATTATAAAAAGCGATACTTGATTTTATTAATGTCAATTATACGATATTTATCCGATAGTGGTACATCACTGTTTAAGAATTGCAAGAAACTGACAACCCAAGTAATGTCAGTTTAGTCTCTCAGAAAAAAAAAACAGACTACTTAGGTAGGTATAGTGCATTGGGGCAATTCCGATAGAAATTTCTGCGAGATGACTAGAGGTGAACATTTCATTTGATTATTTGGGAATGCTCTATTTTACGAGTCTTACTGTTTTAGATCTGCATAGATATTGAAAAGCCTTTGAAAAGCATAAATTATATTTTTAAATATATCGTTGGATTTGAAGTGTTTTAAATAAAGAACCATATTTTTGGGTCATAATGGATAATTGCGAACTATCGCGGGGTAATTCCGGAAGAACTCAAAAGTCGCCTTTATTGCATTTCAGCCAGAGTTTACATTTCATTTTCCATCGTAATTGCCCCATAGATTTTGATATTGTAAGTTTTTTAAATAATAACCGTTAATTTGAATTCCTATAACTTTGTATTACGGAATTACCCGTATTATATAAGATGGCGCTTTGCCTAATGTTGCCAGCAGGAATATATTGCTGCGTTTGGTAGTTTTTTTGCACTTTCGGAATATACCCATTTTCGGAATAGCCCCAATCTTATAATTTTTTTTAAAGAAATAAGTTTTAGCGAAAACCTCAGCGAGCTACGGAGAATAACTTTACCTGCTGTGGAGGCGGCGGGGGTGGCGGCTGTTGATAGTTCTGTAAAAAAAAGTAAGTAAAATAAAAAAGATGAACAAAAACAGTTTATAAATTTATTTTATACTATCTGTAGTCCACACGTCCACCCGCATCTCAAAAGAGCTTTTTAAGACAAGAGGTAGCCTATGACCTTTTCCAATGTCAATTTTATATCTGTACCAAAGAGGATACAACCAATCTGACATATCGACCCGCCGCCATTTTGTTTTTTTTTTTCGAAATCGCGGTTTTTAGTCGGTACGGGTCCGACATACCTTACCGCCTCCCCTAGTGGCAGAGGATCCATGACGACTTTCCATACCAAAAGAAAAAAAAAGGCATGGCCGCATGTCGCGCAAGATGTCTTGAAGGAGGAAAGGGGAGGCCAGCAGAGGGAAACTAATTAGGCTATTCAAAATAGTTAACCGTCAAATAATAACATTCATAGTTTTTATTGCGTGTAAGTAGGTAGGTAATCTATTTATTTTATTGTAGCAGATTATTAAAATTTTTAATATCAATAACTTGTTATTCAAGTAACTTAAAATATGTTATTACATATACTTTAAGAGGTAGGGCATAGTGGGAGTAATTCCACTCAAATTTGGCGTGAGTATATAAGCCTATATTTTAAATTCGTAAAAGGCCAGTGCCTGAACTTTGAAGTTATTTAAGAACAAGTAGGTAGGTTGCAAAAAGGTAGGTATAGTAAGTAAACGTCGCCAAACTAAAAATTTGATTATTGGAATTATGTTTGCCTGTTTGTTAGAGGTTAGAGCCAAAACAGCTGAATAGATTTTAATTTTATGTTCACAATTTTGAGGAATTTGGATTTGTGCCCGGAATAAGAGCAATAGGCTTGCGACCAATTACACGGGACCTAAACATACCGACGAAATGTGTGTGTCGTGTTATGTTACGTAAAATTCACCTTGAGACGTGACAAACTAAGATATTAAATGAAAAAACATGTCCTACTTTCAAGAATGCTGTGTCCGTCCGAACATTATACAACGTATGCAAATTTCTTAGTAGGTAAACCATTGATGTATTAAGTATTATCGAACAATCGTACGACACAAAGAGCGGTTTCGCACTACGTCCGATCCGAATCCGATTAGAATCCGTGAGAATACGGCCCGGAGTAGTCATAGAACTATTTGTATGGTAGTTTACACACTAGATCCGATTCCGTCATCCGATTTATCTACGTCATCCATGAATCTCTCTCTCTCTCTGTATTTTCACAGATTCGGATCGGATTCGCATCGAACGTAGTTAGAAATATTTCTTTATATTTATATTTGTAAATAGATCTTTGGTTTTAGAAGTAAATCTTTTTAGTTTTGGTATTATATTAATATTTTGATGTATATTTTAATTTAATATTTCTAAGGCGTTACGTGTGAATCGTAGAATTTCGCTGACTAATATGATTTAATCAGTAAATCCCAATGGAAGATGCACTGCCATAATCAGGCATAGCCTTTTAATCAGGAATACCTTTTTTAAGGCCCAGTCAAGTATATTAATAATATTTATGCTCTAAAAAATATTCTATGTAAGTACATACAATTACATTTGTATTATTTCTTCTATTTATTCAAATAGGATAATAATAAATGTCTGTACCTAGCCAGTGTTTACGGCACACTGTAAGTTGTGGTGCTGACTCCGCAACTCATGGTGCAATAACTATGTATTACGTTGTAACTAGTTATGTTGTTTCTGAGGCATAATACCCCGATGTAGAAAACCAGTATTATTAGCATATTATATGTTATCGAATGTATTATTAGAAAACATATAGATATCTTACCTATTATAATGATCTCAACTAATATAAATTAATTCATAAAGCATCAATTATATTTATCATTATCAGACCCAATTGAAATAAAATTGTTGCGACCCTCGAGAGGGTCGTTTCGTTCCTGAATTTAATGTGATGCCTCTTCGTTTTTTAAATATTCATAATAGTTGAAATAAAACTACTTTTTACGGATTTTATCGCGTATATTGATATTATTAATCCCGACGTTTCGGAACCTTTACAGCGTCCATGGTCACGGGTAATTAATAATTAGTAATAAATGTCATTGATCATGTAACAATAAAAAATGTAGGGTAGCTGTCAGTAATTATATCATCAAGACGCCCACCACCTCAGTCTACCCGTGACCATGGACGCTGTAAAGGGTCCGAAACGTCGGGATTAATAATATCAATATACGCGATAAACTCCGTAAAAAGTAGTTTTATTTCAATGTATAATATTCGCGTAAATGTCAGAAATCAATATATTCATAATAGTACTAATACTTTTTTTTTAAACATTAACTTGTACAAGTGTCTTTAAAAGATCAATTTATAGAAATAAATATCATTTGTCATTTAAAATTGAAAAATGAAGGGAAATGTTGCCCAGAAATTCGTAAAAAGCTGAGTACTTTTTTCGAATTTGTGTGATTTATTTATTTATTTAATATAGGAAAACCAACAGCTATACAGAAAATGTTAATAACTAGGTTAAGCTACACTAAGCCAATTACAGGTTCTCACGGATAGTGATAGAATAAATAACTGAAGTTTTAACAATCACTAATAAGCTCAAATAACATAGAAGTTAACAAAATAACCTATTGGAAAAATTTAAGGTTCAGTCTATTACGTGCCGTACAGTACAGCTTGTAATAAATGGGTCGAATGAAAACTCTTTACATAATTTATTAAAAGAATAAGATAAACGTAACGTCTGACAGGTCAGCTAGTATAAATTTTTTTTTTTTTAATTTCTAGAGAAACGCACAGTAGTGGACTGCCAACCATCTAGATGATGTGGATGGAACTGCTGTCGCGTGGAACGATGGCGGAAAGTAGCAGCAGGGATCAATCCGAAAAATTCAATATGCAATTGAAATTTATTTATTTACAATCTTACACTATCATATCAGGTTTTCATCCAATGCAATAATGTAATTATCATTTATTAGTATAGGTAAATCGAGAGTCACCCTCACGAATTCGGGTCTTTAGGCGTTTCGCACAACGAGCGATTCGAACCGCGGTGTGAATCGCCCAAGTACTATCTTTGAATGGGTCCATTCGCACCGTAGTGGTTGAGCGGTGCGAAAAGCCGACAGTATCTTTTGGAATCAGTGGATTCAGACCACGCGGCGACACGAAGTAATGCTCCTTTTTTGAGTCCAGTAGCCCAATTCAAGTAATTAAAACCGTAGCGATGTCGCAGCGACTTAGTCGTTGAAACAGTTTTCCTATTCACATCCGTGATCGAATCGTTTTCAAATCGTTGAACTGTGTGAATCATTTCAGTATTAGTATTAGTACAGTTATTTTTCAATAGGACGGCTTCTAAATCGTTCCGATTGACAGATGTGAATAGGATAACTGTTTCAACGACTAAGTCCCTGCGACATCAATACGGTTTTAATTACGTTAATCAGGCTACAGTTTGACTCATATCACACATTTATTTATTCGTACTGATACACTGCGGTCCGAATCGACCCCATTACAAAATGTTCTTGGGCGATTCGCACCGCAGTGCGAAAGTACCCGTTGAAAAAGAGCTCTTGGGCAATTCACACCGCAGTTCGAACCGCTCGTGGTGCGAAACGACTAAGGACTCTCGAATTCTGCTAATGTATAATATAAAAATGTCAAGCCTATGTGACGCGCTGTTTATTTAACTTTTGCTTACAACAGGTGCGAATTTGCCTATGTTAGTGCGAAACACTGAAACTAATATAATAATATATATATTAGTTCCAGTGGCTAGTACTATATTATATTACATACCATACCATCACGCCTGTATTCCCCGAAGCGTTAGGCAGGTACACCCGCATTTCGCCACTATGTTTTAGGTCCTATGTAATAGGGGGCGAGCCTATTGCCATTAACCGGGCACAAATCCAGACTACGAGCTGCTACTGAGAATTTCATAGAAAAACCCAATAATCTAGCGTAGCAATAGAGGAACACTAGACGAATGAGGCAGTCATTATATTATATTATAATTATTTATAATGTATACATTATTTTTTAGTTAGTCTTTTACAATACCCGCAGACGGCAGAAAATTATAACATTAAAATGAGCACTTTGCGATTCAATTTACATTTTTTAAGTCAAAGTCTAAATAATTTATTCAAGATAGGCTACCAGGTCGTACTTTTTGAACGTCATTTTTACATTTTAGACAGCCCACAAAACGCCCACCCTTCGTGTCTTAGCTGGGAAGAAGGAGCAGCGCAACAAACTCCCCAGCAACAAATTTCTGTCTGTTAATTAATGTATGTGGGAATGAAAGAAATGGATGGTCATCTGGCGTCATGTGTGGAAACCTAAGCCCTATATTCATGGTATGAGTATGAACGAGACAGAGTGTGAGTGAGAGAGCGTGTGTGCGAGCGAGAGGGAGGAAGGAAAAGGAATATGGCGGACTGAGCTAAGACGTTAACTCTGTAAAGATGGACGAGTAAGATTTTTTAAGAAATAAATAAGTTTTGTGCAAGACGGCGTTTAATTTCTCACATGTATACATAAAAAATATATGTGTAAAACTAAATTTTAATCTTGCCTAGATTAAGTAAATCTTCATTGCTATGTCAGCCAGCAAATATTATTTGGCATTGAAGTTAATACTCAAGGATCATTATAGTAGCAAGCCTTCTCTTTATCTCAATTATATAGGTGAAATAATATATAATATTTTAATATTTTTGGGACATTTTACACAACACCATCTAGTCCCAAACTAAGCAGAGCTTGTACTATGGGTACTAGACAATGGATATAATACTTATATACTTTTTTTTTTGTAAATACATACTTATAATACATAAGAAACACCCAGACAAACACAAATACTCATGTTTTATCCACACAAATATTTGTGTCCTGTGGGAATCGAACCCACGACCCCATGATCAGCAGTCCGGCACTCGAACCGCTAGACCACAGAGGTCGTCGATGGTCCACACAAGCAATGATAAAAAGCAAAAACTATGCATGATTATTAGGACCTCAGCATAGGTAAATAAATTATTGTTATTCTCATAATGTAGTTGTGTTATTATTTTAGGTCCTTAAGCTTATTACACTGCATTTATAAATATATATTATTATTTAATTAATGTGCTATTTCACATTAGGCATAAAAACTCTTTGGATTAAAAATAATAATTACACATAAATTTATATGTATCTATAATGTGTGTATAATCTGTTTAAAAAATAATAAGTATATTAGATTTAGTTAAAATTTTGTTTAGATATTAATTCCTGGAGGCCTTTTGTACCTACAGATAATTACAACAAGTATTTTAGCATGTATTAGTGAAATTAAAGAATTTACATAGGACAGGTTGAATAATACGTACTAAAAATATTACATACTAAAAAGCTTTATTATTTAATAGGTATATGGTAGGTCTACCTATGGCCAGGTCTGGTCCAGACGGTTTAGAAAAAGTGATCATCACAGGCCGCATGGCTGGGAAGAGAAGTAGGGGTCGTGTGCCTATGCAATGGGTGGACACAGTAACAACAGCAACTGGAGCTATGTTGCAGGCAAGCGTACATCAAGCCCAAGATCGTGCAGCCTGGCGAGCGATGGTGAATGGAACCCACAGTCGTCACGTCCCTCAGCCATGAGGATACGACGAAGAAGAAGAAGGGTCTACCTATATAATTTTTTTAGACCAATGATAGAAAATAAAATTATAGGTTGAAAGTCTTGTCTTGCTTGACAGAAACAAACAGGAAAAATAGGTCCATGCCAAAGAGTTTACAAAAAAAAGGAAATTTAAGTTTTTTTTTACTTTTTTATGGTAAACTAAAGCACAAGTCATCGTCATCATTATTGTTTTGTAATACAGGGATAATGTAGTGAGTAGTGTATTTAATACTACTGTTAATTTGTTGCTACAGTTTGTTCAATGTATACTTCTGTTTATTATCCCTAATAAAATAATATAAAAAATCTCATATACTGTACACACCTGGCTGGCACACTTTCACTTTCTTTTTTTATAGAGTGCTTAAAGAAGAGTAGAGATTCATGACTTTTCACATTCAGCCTAAAACTTAAATAGATTTTATTATAAAAACAACTTACCTGATAATTCTGTGGAGGAACTCCAGGTGCTACTTTCTGCTGATATTGTTGAGATATAGTACACTGCAGGAACGCAGCCAAAAATAAAAGTTTCAACATTTTTCTATCTGAAAATTAATCACCACGTAAGTGCACATGTAAAAGAACCTATCAAACAACTTTTTTGAATTAGTAGTAACCGCGATACGCAAAGGCAAGTGTAAAAAAATTATGTATTCCTTTTTTATTAAACATTTAATTCAGTGCGAAGAAAATGTATGGAAAATTAATTTACCTGTAAATGTAAACTTATGACGTGGACTACGGGTGATAATATCCTTATCAAATCGAACTATTGATAATTTATTACGGTATTTCAAACGTATGGCGATATATTTCGCAAACGTTTTCGAAAAGATACCTGTACTATGGGAATACCTACACGTCACGTCATTTAGATGACATTGACGCAAGCGTTTCGTTTCACTGATAGTATTAATAGTTTTTCTATATCCCTTCGGGGACTGAAAATTATAAAATGATGGATAATGAAACGATGAGTAAATAATTATTAAGTACAGTAATTTATTAGCATACTATCACGCTTGTATTTCCCAGATGCTTAGTAAAGGTAGAAGTGTAGGTATTGCACTTCATATAATATATGAAGTGAGATCACATACAGACAGAATCTAGAGCACAAACAAAACAAACAAATTGCTTGATTGAACCTTGCCGATGCCAGCTGCTGCTGTAGACAATTTTTTATATACCTATTAAACTTTTTTAAATGTTTATTTTTATACAGCCTTTCTCGTAGGGAAATATTTAGATGAATGACTTGGTCAGTGACAGAGAGTTAAATGACGAAAGTATGACATTAAAATTAATATTACTAAAATATTTGACTTGTTTAATATTTATAAAGATTAATATGTGTAGCCCAGAGCCGCGCAGGCTATAAGCTTGCCTGGTCCGCCCCTATGGCTCCTGGCTATGACTCTGGGTACCGCTATACTCAAATACAAATACATTGTGGTTGAAAGCCACAGAAAACTTGTGCGGTGCTGGTGTGTGACCGTTGATCCCGAAGATATGCACACTGGGTAGCGCTAGCAGCATCCAAAATTTTTTTTTTTCGAACGTCAAGGTGTTTACTTAAAAGACAAGGTGTCAAAGACAAGTACTTTAACGACATAACGTCATTTATAACATATTCTGTCAAATTGAAATATGTCAAAATGCATCCAACCAAGATCGAATTCTTTGAAATTTGAATCAATTATCAAATCAAATTCAAAACCATTTTGAATGAAACGCGCGGGACGGCAATACTTGTTGTCTTTTTAAAAACAATTTAACCAGTTTAATAACCAGCTGCAAATATGGAAGAACTATTTAGAGACCCGGTTCAATTATCTAAAGGAATAAACATCAGGTAGGATGCAGGCGACGTATTTCCTAAAAATCTAAAACTTTTACTCATGCTGAGGTTTGCAATGCAGTATTTCTGTCTAGGTAGGCATTTAGTAATCCCAGCGAGAAATGGGATAAGTGCGTATACGTGCTTGCAGTATTTGTGATTTAAATACAGTATTGCAGTTTTGCACAAGTAACTAAACTAAAAACATTAAAACTAAAGAGATTTTTCTCGACGGTTTGTGAAGTCTGCCAACCCGCAGTAGGCTAGTGTAGTAGACTTTAGCCTAATCCCTCTCAATATGAGAGGAGACCCGTGCGCAGCAGTGGGACAGTATTTGTGATTTAAATGCAGTATTGCAGTTTTGCACAAGTAACTAAACTAAAAACATTAAAACTAAAGAGATTTTTCTCGACGGTTTGTGAAGTCTGCCAACCCGCAGTAGGCTAGCGTAGTGGACTTTAGCCTAATCCCTCTCAATATGAGAGGAGACCCGTGCGCAGCAGTGGGACAGTATTTGTGATTTAAATGCAGTATTGCAGTTTTGCACAAGTAACTAAACTAAAAACATTAAAACTAAAGAGATTTTTCTCGACGGTTTGTGAAGTCTGCCAACCCGCAGTAGGCTAGCGTAGTGGACTTTAGCCTAATCCCTCTCAATATGAGAGGAGACCCGTGCGCAGCAGTGGGACAGTATTTGTGATTTAAATGCAGTATTGCAGTTTTGCACAAGTAACTAAACTAAAAACATTAAAACTAAAGAGATTTTTCTCGACGGTTTGTGAAGTCTGCCAACCCGCAGTAGGCTAGCGTAGTGGACTTTAGCCTAATCCCTCTCAATATGAGAGGAGACCCGTGCGCAGCAGTGGGACAGTATTTGTGATTTAAATGCAGTATTGCAGTTTTGCACAAGTAACTAAACTAAAAACATTAAAACTAAAGAGATTTTTCTCGACGGTTTGTGAAGTCTGCCAACCCGCAGTAGGCTAGCGTAGTGGACTTTAGCCTAATCCCTCTCAATATGAGAGGAGACCCGTGCGCAGCAGTGGGACAGTATTTGTGATTTAAATGCAGTATTGCAGTTTTGCACAAGTAACTAAACTAAAAACATTAAAACTAAAGAGATTTTTCTCGACGGTTTGTGAAGTCTGCCAACCCGCAGTAGGCTAGCGTAGTGGACTTTAGCCTAATCCCTCTCAATATGAGAGGAGACCCGTGCGCAGCAGTGGGACAGTATTTGTGATTTAAATGCAGTATTGCAGTTTTGCACAAGTAACTAAACTAAAAACATTAAAACTAAAGAGATTTTTCTCGACGGTTTGTGAAGTCTGCCAACCCGCAGTAGGCTAGCGTAGTGGACTTTAGCCTAATCCCTCTCAATATGAGAGGAGACCCGTGCGCAGCAGTGGGACAGTATTTGTGATTTAAATGCAGTATTGCAGTTTTGCACAAGTAACTAAACTAAAAACATTAAAACTAAAGAGATTTTTCTCGACGGTTTGTGAAGTCTGCCAACCCGCAGTAGGCTAGCGTAGTGGACTTTAGCCTAATCCCTCTCAATATGAGAGGAGACCCGTGCGCAGCAGTGGGACAGTATTTGTGATTTAAATGCAGTATTGCAGTTTTGCACAAGTAACTAAACTAAAAACATTAAAACTAAAGAGATTTTTCTCGACGGTTTGTGAAGTCTGCCAACCCGCAGTAGGCTAGCGTAGTGGACTTTAGCCTAATCCCTCTCAATATGAGAGGAGACCCGTGCGCAGCAGTGGGACAGTATATGGATTGATGATGATGATTGCACGTAACTATACCTAAACATCGCCGTTTTAAGTAAACTCCTCTAGCTCTCTATCCATCAACATCATCAGGCCATATTCGTCCACTGCTGGATGTAGGCCTCTCCTAGTGAACGCCGGAAAACCCGATCTTCGACTTTCCTCATTCGGTTGGATAACTTTGTTGCGAATTTTATCCACAGCAAGCTGTTTTCATGAGAATACCTCCTAGTAATTTCCCAGCTATTTTGGTGTCCACTTCCAGTTAAACCAGATGCAGCTGGAATATCAGTAATATCAGTGAAGCAAGTACCTACCTTTAGACCTCTGCAATTTTTTGGTAATATATTAGTATTGCCTAGAAATTGCAGACTGGTTACCAGGCTTTTTGGACGTCTGAATACTATGTTCACTCCATTTACATGCTCTCTGAGACAAAAGGGATGGCGAGCATGGGAGGGAAAGGATCTCAATATTATATTATTCAATGTTTTAATAATATTCTACTATGGTGGCAAATAATCATACAGCCCACCTGATGGTAAGTGGTTACCATAGCCTATAGACGCTTGCAACACCAGGAATATCACTTGCCCGTTGCCGACCCTGTATTGAAAGAGGAATATTTGGGTTGGCAGTTTATGGGTCAAAGTCCCCCCACTGCCAACACAATGTTTCCATAATGTTTAACCATCATATTAAAACAAAATTGTAATAGTATTTTTTAATTTATTATATTTGGCATCAACACACATGCTAATTAGAGGATATAGTAATATCTGTCTTCAATTGATGTCGTTGACATCACCTTTAAGACATAATAATGAAGAGAAATTCACCATCAGTAAGTAGTCGGTAGCTTAGTTGGCTAAAGCATCCGGTATACTTAACCCTGCCTGAGATCAAATTTAATTTATATATCTTTAAAATTTTTAATGTGTCACTAAATTAAATAATAATAAATATTTTTGGGACATTTTTACACAGCACCAACTAGTCCCAAACTAAGCAGAGCTTGTACTATGGGCGTACTAGACAATGGATATAATACTTATATACTTTTCTTTTTGTAAATAATACATAAGAAACACCCAGACAGACACAAATACTTAAGTTCATCACATAAATATTTGTGTCTTGTGGGAATCGAACCCACAACCTCGTGATCAGCAGTCCGACACTCAAACCACTAGACCACAGACGTCGTCATTACTTGCTATTCTTAGTGGTGAGACAAACAAATGTAACCAAGATTAACATTGTAATCATGTTGTTTTTAAAAAAGAGTGTCTATGGAGTTTCTTGCCGGTTCTTCTCCATAACACCCACTTTTTGGAACAGTGGAACTAGTTTTGACTTTTCAGAAGTGCTATTTTATTGGTGTAATGGTCATGGAAATAAAACATTTCACTTTGACTTTGTATAATTAATATATTCTTATGATTTTTATTTCCAGAGAATTGTTAGAGCAGAAATCGGGGGAATTCCAAATTGATCTGGACTTTAAAAAGAAAAAAGGCATGATGATTAATGCTGATGATGACCTGTTCCCTGATATGGACGACGATGATGATAGGTATGGTCTTTATCAGATTAGGCATCTTTATCGAGGTACAGGCAACTCCTAACTACACTACCGGCACTGATGGCCGTTTTGACGTTTGTCCGCTCATGAAGTCTCGTATTAATTAGTAATTACATTTGAATGGTGGCTTTGAGCCTTTTTTATATGGCCTACGCAAATGTTTCTCTGATCTGGTATCGTCGTGCGACGGATTGTTGAGCTCCCTAAATTATGGTTGAGCTACATAATGACTGATGCATGCGTGCTGTCGGTTGGGACTGGTCTACTCAAAGCCGCTATGGCTCTTTCTTCAAAAGGCCATTTCAGACGTTGCCCTACATTGTAAGACACATATTTGTTACCATTACTCTATGTCTGGACTTTAAAAGAGACTATGATTCTCTGAGTTTGTTTCGGCGTTTCTTCTCAGAGGTCGTCAGCTAGGAAATGCCGGAGCCATCTAGCTTTAACAAAAAAAAATTTTTATTATTGACTTGTAAAAGTGTCTTTAAAAGATCTATTTACAGAAATAAATATCATTTATCATTTGAAGGAGTAAATTGCTGTTCTTTATTGTCAATAGTGATCTAACAATACTAGTACAAAAAATATATACAATATGTATATGTATTGAGTTTTTTTTTAACGTAACAGCCAACATAGCGTGCCTCAAGTATAAGTTGCTGTATAACCTGTATGAAGGAGTGGCAATCGACTAGCATTATAGTTCTCAAGTATTAAATAGTTTTTTTTTTTAAATTTCAATAGGTGTTACTGACGTCACTATAAAGACGTAAATTCTGAATGTGAAGGCAAAATTCGACATGACGGGTGGGACTCGCGGTGGCTTAACGGTTACAGCGTCTGGTGTACCTAACCAGAAGACGCAGGTTCCAATCCTGCCCGCCGTCGATTTTTTCCTTCGCTAAATAACTATTAATTAGTCTTTGTAGTATTATAGATTTTTCCATTTTTAGTGACCCAGATGATGCTCTGAAAGGCATAGAACAGACAGCGGAACAGAAGCTCCTGTCCTCACCGGAGTACCACTCCTTTGAGCAGCTAGCATCCAAGATGGTTGATTGTTTGTCCAATGGGGATGTTAAATTGCTCATCATTGAAGAAGGTAAGCATACAGTTGATCTATAGTCTATAGTGTTAGTCTGTAGTATATGACTCTGTTGTCTTGTGTATCTTACTTTCTGTGTTTCTTTGTTTCTGTTAATGTGTTTCTTTCTTTCTGTTAATGTGTTTCTTTCTTTCTGTTAATGTGTTTCTTTCTTTCTGTTAATGTGTTTCTTTCTTTCTGTTAATGTGTTTCTTTCTTTGTGTTAATGTGTTTCTTTCTTTCTGTTAATGTGTTTCTTTCTTTCTGTTACTGTGTTTCTTTCTTCCTGTTAATTGTTTCTTTGTTTCTGTTAATGTGTTTCTTTCTTTCTGTTAATGTGTTTCTTTTTTTCTGTTAATGTGTTTCTTTATTTCTGTTAGTGTGTTTCTTTCATTTTGTTAATGTGTTTCTTATTTTCTTGTCCTAGGAGATGGACCGCTGGTCCCTTTAGAAGCAGAGGTTACAATACATTACGCGGCTTATTATGAAAGGGCTAAAATACCCTTCGACTCTACGCTTACTATGAATAGAGGAGAGAGACTTGTGAGTATTTTTTTAATGCCTAAGGTGGCAAACAAGTATGCGGCCCACCTGATGGTAAGCGGTTACCGTAGCGTATAGACGCTTGCAACACCCGGGGTATCACTTGCGCGTTGCCGACCCTGTAAAACGAAAGAGCTCTGGCAACCTTGCTCAATTCTCACCGTTAAGAACTCAACACAGGTCAAAGCAGTGTTATATCACTTGGATTTTCTGCAAGACGGAGATACTTACCCAGTCGGGCAGCTCTTGAGTGGAATTACTCCCACAATCCCCTACCTCTCTTCACTACATAGTATAACACAAAGTCGTTTCCCGCTGTCTTTCCCTATGTATGCTTAAATCTTTAAAACTAGGCAACGGATTTTGATGCGGTTTTTTTTAATAGATCGAGTGATTCAAGGGGAAAGTTTATATGTATAATATATGTATGTTAAGTACATTGCACCCGTGAGAAGCGGGGGCGGGGCGCTTGTAAAATTATATTTACGGTTTGAAATCATTTATTTCCAAAGTTTACAAATCACTTATTACAGAAATAAATACTAAAATATTCTAAATTATGAACTACATTTTAATGTCCAGAAGCAGCGTGTCGAAAGAACATAAATACAGTAGGTATTACTTATTAAAATTTCACCGGTACAGTACAGTATTTTATTATTGGTAAGTAGGGTAGGTACAAAAAGTTTACGCGGCCACCGTGTGGTGACTCGATATGCAAGAAATATAAAGACTCCTTCACACTGGAGGTAAATTAATTATTTTAATATATTTAAGTAGGCTTTATAAAATTATATTTTACTCTATTTACCTGACTATATTTTCCTCTATTCCAGCGGATCCGCCTAGGCGTAGGCAAGATGCTTCCTGGCCTAGAAATCGGACTGAATCACGTGAAAGGCCCAACTGCCCGATTCCACCTTCTCTTACAGCCAGCAGTTGCATGGGGCCCCAAAGGAATACCCCCTCGGATAAAACCGGAACCTGTGCTGTTTGTCATATCGCTGTATGACGTACGATGCGTTGCAGCTGCTTCTAGGTGAGTAGTAGAAGTCAAAGAAGTAACATAGTCACAAAAGTCGTAAAAGTCACAAAAGTCGTGTAAAAGTCACAAAAGTCGTAAAAGTCACAAAAGTCGTGTAAAAGTCACAAAAGTCGTAAAAGTCACAAAAGTCGTGTAAAAGTCACAAAAGTCGTAAAAGTCACAAAAGTCATAAAAGTCATGAACATCAAAATAGATATAGAAATTAGATTTATATAGCTTTAAAAAATTTTTTGCTTGAAAATTATTAATAATTATGGAGGAAGTCGTAAAAGTCGTAGTATTTTAGGATACACAGTAGGCAGTTCCTGCTTGATTCCATCAACTCTTGGTACTTTTGACATATTATTTAGTTTTTACTATTGTCTTCTAACTTATTTTGACTATTGTCTTCACCCATATTTATTCCAAATAAAGATCTGGGGGCTTAGACAAGTGGCAATCTGACAATCGAATCGACGAACGAATAGAAACAAAATGTATGGGAATTACATCTATGATCGCCCGATTTGTCGAAAGCTTATGTCATTTCCATACTTTTTGTTTCTATTCGTTCGTCGATTCGATTGTCAGATTGCCACTTGTCTACAGGCGCTTATCTTAAAAGCGCGGTACCACGAGCAATAATGATACAGCACACCATACGCCACAGTCGGAAAAGTCAGAAGTAAATAAATGATTTTCCTTACAGATTCAATGACCTACCAATGGCGGAGCAATCAAAATTTGAGAATACACTAAAAACTATAAAAGATATCCGCGCTGAGGCCAAAGACTTGTTCCATAGACACAAATACATACGTGCTATCAAAAACTACCAACAAGCTATGTCAGTACTCTCTGTTTCCCGCCCACAAAACGACAAAGAAGAGGTGGAAATCAAAGAATTAAAAGTAAAAATATATGTTAACTTAGCTATTTGTTACTATAAAATTAATAAACCAAAATATATCATAGGTATGTGTGAGAATATTGACAGATATATCGATATAAATAAACATTGCAAAGGCATATTTTATTATGGCAGGGCTTATGAATTATTAGGCAAAACTGACGAAGCCATATCGTGCTACAAGAAAGCTTTGAAACTTGAACCAAAGAACAAAGAGATCGGACAGATTTTAGCAGATCTAGATGACAAAACTAAAAAGTCTGCGATCAATGAAAAGGTTATGTGGAGGAAGGCTTTGAATAACGCACCAGAGCCTGAAGAAAAAAAAGAAGTCTACAATGTCGATGACGATTTTAAAAATGGCGTCCTTGACATGTGTCAAGATTTGGCGGGAAGGAGTGATTATGCTAAATTCGATTTGCCAATGGGGTTGAGTAAAGATGAGATCTGTTGTATTAAATCTTTGACCAGCCAGTTTGATTGCTTAGTTGTACAGGAAGATGTGGACGGTAAACGCAAGAAGGTTTCTATAGTAAAAAAGGTGATGTATTAAAAACGATTCAAACCAACCGAAAGATTACAGTACTGTCTTACGGTGAAAAAATATTACGTGCGTTAGACTGGACATCATGAACAAAATTGTAATCTACTTACTGGTTTCCAATAGGGTGTTACACCCCTTTTTTTTAAACTGACGTCGTAGTGAACCAGTAGAGTAGTAGTTTTTATTTTATAAAACCGAAAAATGCCTTAAAAACTATTTTTTGAATAATTTTGAATTTTAGCGCGAAAACGCTAGCCACCATGCTGTTTCGGCTCGTGACGTCACTCAGTTTCTAGTCACTACCACACAAAAATCTAGTATATATATACAGACGCCAGCAAGTCAAGCTATCCAAACTGTCAAATTTTCCCAATTCAAGAACCTTAGTATTTGTATTAAAGTTGAAATGGTTGAGTCGAACGACGCCGATACGCACGTCATACTCGTGAACGAGTGCCGTCTGTCGGGGCTGGTCAGCTCTTACTGTCAATGGCAACCTCTATTTTTTTTTTCTGTTTATTATTTTAGATTAATTTAATTGTACACATCAAACTGCATTGTTCTCATGAACTATTCAGATTTAGACTGTAATACTGAACACTGTAATCATGTTTTTTTTGTTGAAAAGAGTGTCTATGGAGTTTCTTGCCGGTTCTTCTCCATAAGACCCACTTTTTGGAACCGTGCAACTAGTTTGACTTTTCAAAAGTGCTATTTTAATGGTCTAATTGAAATAAAATATTTGACTTTGACTTTGACTTTGAAAATAATTCAAAGAAATTTAACAGATTGTGGTAGTTTGTTGTGCTGGCCTCTGTACTATCAGTGTGACGTCACGTCGTAACCAATATGGCGAATAGCGTTTTAGACATTTGAAGAATAGATTATAAAAGACAGTTTTTGATATTTAAATAGAAAATTGCATTTTTGTATATGTTTTTGACGTTTCTCGTTTACTTTTTGCGAAAATCTGTCATATACATGCATTTTTTTATTTTTTTCTTACAAGGTGTAAAATCCCCAAGGTTTCCAATAGGAAATAAGTTGCGGAGTTGAAGTGTCATACGTCAGCTTGACAGAGAGAAATCGAATCGATGGATAAATTACGAGTATTTGCAAGAAATTGTCCCAAAGTCCGTTTTATTATAAGTCTTTATTTTAGTATGTTGATCGTTTAGTAGTAAGTTGAGTTGGTTTATTTATAATATAATATATATAATATTTTTGGGACATTTTACACAGCACCATCTAGTCCCAAACTAAGCAGAGCTTGTACTATGGGTACTAGACAATGGATATAATACATATATACTTTTTTTTTTTGTAAATACATACTTATAATACATAAGAAACACCCAGACAAACACAAATACTCATGTTTTATCCACACAAATATTTGTGTCCTGTGGGAATCGAACCCACGACCCCATGATCAGCAGTCGAACCGCTAGACCACAGAGGTCGTCAAAATTTCAATGTTTAAGTACCAGCAGGTACGCGAATCTAAGATGTTGATATAAACCTAATATTTACGAATTTTATCGGGACCAATAATGTCAAATAACTCGTTAAGATCGTAAAAAGTAGTCATATTTCAATCTCTATATCTATATGGAGGTATGTTAGTAAATTATAAAGCTGTGTACCTATCGACCATGCGCGTCTGGGGGTCTACTCCCTAAGCACGAAGTCCGTAGTTTCGACCTTCGTTACGGGCGTTTCCTACTCCGTATCACCTACGGACGGATGATTCGTTCGGGGCCCGAACTAAGAATTAATGACAACACAATTTGACAGTTGTCCCTACTCTCGATGTGTTTTTACCCGTTCGAAAAATTTAATTTGACACTTGTTTTATCGGACTCCAAAGTTTCGGAGAACTTTGGAACGGCTCGTTACTTCGTTGACGGAGATAGGGAGTAGACCCGCTGCCGCGTGTAACATGTGTGACCGCATCAAACCTGTTCATATTGCTGCACGCGCTAATTTTTAGAGTGTAGTATCAATATTTGCGACAAAAAAATCACGTTTGTCGTATAGGAGCCCCCTTAAATATGTATTTTATTCTGTTTTTAGTATTTGTTGTTATAAGGACAACAGAAATACATTATATGTGATTTTTTTTACTGCCTAGCTATCACAGTTCATGCCTGGTGACAGACAGACAGACGGACAGTGAAGTCTTAGTAATACGGTCCCGTTTTTACCCTTTGGGTACGAAACCTTAAAAAAAATATTATTTTGCAGCGGCCCCGTGTTAACACGTAGCGTAGTATTTTCTTTACCGGCAACATTTGCTCCACGCAGCAATACTTACTTTCCAATTGGTGCTGCGCAAGGCAAAGTTTCCCGCGCATAGTCGAGACGCGGCGTAATGTCATTCAGCCATTGCCGCCGAGCGACTAAAGTCATAATATAGTTTTAAGTGAACATTATTTTTTGACTTATAGTGTAAGTGTTACAACTCAAGTTATTTAATTTTATAAGATTATTACTTCTTTTTTTTTTATTTGATACTTTATGTAGTTGATTTTTGTTAGAGTTTGTGTCTCGAGTTTCAGCTCGATATATAAAAATACATACGTATTTACTGCATATACAACTTTATGAATAAAATAAATTGTATAAAGACCACAGCGATTCGAGCATTGCATGCTTTAACCTTTTGACCGCCACGTTAATAACGAAAATCCGTGTTCTGTACGCCAAGCGACAAATTCTAGTAGTTAAAAAAACTAAAAATGTTTGTATATGTATTTGTTTTGAACTAATAAAAACTCTTATTTTTGACGTGCCATGCTGTCGTTGGCGTCGTGAGCAAGTTTTCATTTGACGTCTATACACGTCCGCGGCGGTCAAAAGATTAAAGGTAGAAACAGACTGATCCCACGTACGCAACGTATGCAACGCATTATGACATAATGAACATTAACTTCTGCCTGCGACTTCGTCCGCGTGGAAAAGTTACTTTAAATTATCGTTGTAATTTGGCTAATTAGCGTGTCTCTGACTAATTATTATTATTATATTCAGCCATTATCGTCCCACTGCAGGGCAAAGGCCTCCCTATCCTCCTTCCACTCATCTCGATTTAGAACCGTCAAAGTCAAATATTTTATTTCAATGAGACCATTATAATAGCACTTTTGAAAAGTCAAAACTAGTTGCACGGTTCCAAAAAGTGGGTGTTATGGAGAAGAACCGGCAAGAAACTCCATAGACACTCTTTTCAAAAAAAAAAACATGATTACAGTGTTCAGTATTACAGTCTAAATCTGAATAGTTCATGAGAACAATGCAGTTTGATGTGTGCTATTAAATTAATCTAGTTAAACAGAAAAAAAAAGAGGTTGCCATTGACAGTAAGAGCTGACCAGCCCCGACAGACGGCACCCGTTCACGAGTATGACGTGCGTATCGGCGTCGTTCGACTCAAGCATGCTGCTGGAATAAAACGAACCGACACACAACGCTACCATCAGCACGACATTTTAGTGAGCATGACAAGCTCAGACCGCTAGGCAACTGAAGGGCACAATGTAATTTTAAGTCATTATAATGCATATCAACATATGCAACATCGGCAACAACTTCTTCGGCCAGTTCTTCCAATACCGGTTTAGCTCGTCCCGCCATCTCCTGGGCCTGCCGCGACGTCGAATAATATTTTTATATAAAATCAAGAGTCCAAATATAAAACGCATTGCATACGTTGCGTACGTGGGACCAGTTTGTTTCTATCTGAAGATATGCATGGGTAACTCAACCATGAGAATGGATAAACAAAAATAAATGATTGTACAATTTATATGTGGTCATACTTATTTTACTGTTCCCTGTCACCTACAACATGGGTATTTTTAAGGCCAGCGTGAATAGGCATCTTGTGTGTAATCTCGATCTATCTTATGAGCTACCACACGCACAAGCTTCACCACAGTTTTGCCTGGTTGGTTGGTAAAACTGTATCAGATTTACCAACCAAACGCACGGTGTACCGTCTACAACGGCTTGCGCAGGCAAAACTGTGGTGAAGCTTGTGCGTGTGGTAGGCCCATTAGACCAGTCATCTCCACATCACACACCACTTGGAATGGCCTACATCAAGGGCGTAACGAGGTACAGGCAGGGGGGGGGGAAGCCCCACTGTTCGAATCGCCACTGTCCTCTATCTTCAGCTTTCAGTTTTTCCTCTTGATCGACTCGATCATAGAACAACACGGGCCACTGGCCGCGGCGGACCGGAGGGGAGTAGCCATACGCAGGCGTTCCCCTATGTCAAAGTACAAGTCCACGCGGTCCTATGCGTACAATAAAACTAGTCGCAGCTACACTACTCACTAGACTAAATCTAGTTGCGCGACTGAATAGACGTCCTAAAAAATGCCGAATTGTTCTGTTTTTTGCTGCAAAAAGAGATCTGCCACGTCAAATTTACAAAAAGATGGCGTTACCTTTCATATGTAAGTAATTTTTAATCACATTATTACTATTTACTTCTTATAAACTTAAAAAATTACAATATTATCGGTCGTGTTGTTTCGGATTTGTTTACCAACACAGGCCGCTCGCCCTCATATAATATGTGGATCGATCGAGCGACTGATCCGAAGGTGTTTCCGAGAAGTCGTTTCACCGAGCGATAGTGTTGTTACCGGTTTGTTTGTAGACAGTTATCGATAAAAACGGCAAAGGCAAAGTAGTCTATAATATAGGTACAGAAACATTTTTGAGAATAAGTTATCTGATTTATTTAAAATATTATATTGTTCGATTTGTTTTAATATACATAGTTTTATAATTGGTTTAAATTAAATATATTACGAGATATATTACATAAACAATACTTACGAGAATTAACACATTTTATTAAAATTACTTAGAACTTCGACCATAACATTTTTTTATTTATTTATTGCAGGTTTCCTAAAGATCCAAATTTAAGGGATACATGGAAGAAATTTTGTAATAACAAGCAAACCTGGTTTCCCACAAGAAATAGTGTCATTTGCTCAAATCATTTTAAGAACTCTGACTTTCAAGTGTTGGCAAACAATAGGAGGAGATTAGTCGAGGGCACCAAACCAACTCTAATTCCAGATTGTATCTGTTCCGTAAGTATTTTTTCCAACATGGAGAAGGTAAACAAGCGTACGGTCCGCCTGATGTAATTCACTTTAAAAATTAACAATGTTAAATCTAATTTTCAGAGTCATCAACAATCTTATGATGCCATCAGTACCACTGTCACTATTCCCGATTCGTTGACATCATCAACTGCTCAGATTGTTAGTTTCCTTTTAATTGTTTACTGTAGAGTATTTTACTATTGAGATTAAGAAAGCTATATAAAAAGATGATAACAGCATAATTATTAAATCTTATTTGTTTTTCAGGCTCAGTCAAAGGAAAAATCTAAAAAAAGTAGTCCGATTTCCAATATTGCTCTAACACCAAGAAAAAGAAAAATGCAGCAACAGATAGATTATCAGAAAAAAATAATTAAAAGGCTCCAAGCTAAAAATCTTTTCTTAAACAAAAAAGTTGCTGGGTTAGAACAAATTATTCAGAGTCTGGATGATAAATCTTTAATAGATAAAGAACAAAGGATGGTCCTTGAAAAAATTGGCGTTGAAGAAGCAGAACTTATTAAGCGTCAACTAAAGAAATGTAAAAGTGGGAAGCTCTTGAGCTAAGTATTCACCAGAACTGAGATGTTTTGCTTTAACTCTCAACTTTTATTCCCCAAAAGCATACAAGTATGTTCGTAAAACGTGTGGGACCTGTTTACCTGCTCCACGTACTTTAACAAAATGGTACAGTCATATTGATGGACGGCCCGGTTTTACCAAGGAAGCATTGGCTTTAAAATATAAAGCCGATGCCAATCTAGATAGTAAAATTTACTGTACTTTGGTTTTCGATGAAATGAAAATAAAGACACAATCACATGACAGTCCAAATGGTGATAGACGATTCGGGTACGTTGATTATGGTTTTGACTTATTAACAGATAATACAGATGAAGCAACAAATGTCCTAGTATTTCTATTAGTAGGCATTAATACTCCATGGAAAGTCCCAATCGGATATTTCTTAGTTAAAGGCACAAGTGCTAAGTTAAAAGCTCAGCTTGTAACTAAAGCATTCGAATTAGTGCATGAAACTGGAGTTGAAATAAAAGCATTAACATGTGACGGCGCTATAGCAAATTTAGGGTTGGCCACAGAATTGGGATGCTGCTTGGTTGCAAATAAATTGCAAACTACTATATTAGATCCCACAACGGGGCAACGAGTTTACTTTTTTTTAGACCCAAGCCACATGTTAAAATTAATTCGAAACATTTTTTGTGACTACAAATGTTTTTACGATGACAATCAAAATAAAATTCAATGGTTATTTGTGGAGGCATTACATAAAATCCAAGAAGAATTATTTTTCATGGCTAATAAGTTGAAAGCAAATCACATTTATTATAAAACCAAAATAGTGAATGTTCGCCTTGCAGCGCAAGTGTTGCTGACGCACTTGTATTTTGTGAAAAAGAATTAGATTTGGCGGTGTTTAATGGATCAACTGCAACTTCGAATTTTATTTCACTGATAAACGACGTTTTTGACATATCGGTCACGTCAAAATGGCTATATAAGAGCATTAAACTATGAAAACTTTGAGAAAGCTTTTATAAAAATGGACGAAGCTCAAAAGCTTTTATTGAGCCTATCGGCTTATGTAAAATCCCGCAATGGGGAGGTACATAGGTTTTTTGGGAATTTTGATCTGCATTCAGAGTACCAAGTCGATCTTTCAAGATAAGCCAAGATCATATTGAACTATTTTTTTCTATTGTAAGAAGTCATGGTGGTTATTGCGATAATCCCTCAAGCACCCAGTTTGAAGCAATTTATAAAAAAAATCTTGTTAATACAGAATTAACACAAACTGGAAGCGGAACGAACTGCATTCCATTGGAAAAAAAATATTATAATACTGAATTGCACATCTGCACTAGAGAAAATTAATGCTTCGACCGTACGACAATACAATAGCAATGACGCTACTGATGAAGTCAATTTTATAAATTTTACTGAGGATTTAAATGATGAGATTGAAGCTCTAACTTATTTATCCCCTTTTTCCGAGAAAGTTGTGGAATATATAGCTGGATATGTTGTTTTCTCCACATCAAAAAAAAAATGCAATACGATGGAATTATATGCTTGGACCGATCGATGAAAAAAGTT
The DNA here is from genome assembly GCA_964056405.1 of Acronicta alni. Lineage (NCBI taxonomy): Eukaryota > Metazoa > Arthropoda > Insecta > Lepidoptera > Noctuidae > Acronicta > Acronicta alni. The sequence continues at coordinate 2,468,790 of OZ043943.1, forward strand.
TAATACACCAAAAAAGCAGAAGAAAATTACTTTACGCATCAAAAGAGGTAATATTTTTATGCCGGCTTTGTGAAAAAGAAATAAGACGACGTTCAAATGACGACAATAAACCTACACGATCTTGTACCACACATGAAATCTTGGCACATGCCTTAAAAAAGTTTATTGGAAAAGACTTGTTTCCGTCTATCAGTTACCACTCACACGAAAATGATTTTACAAATTATAATTTGGAATTGGCAAGATTGATAATGGAAAAATATACTACTACAAGAATTTCTTTCTTAATGAAAAAAACAAACCCACAAAAATGTATTCGTCATATTTAAACAAAACTAATCCATTTTAAAAACCAGTGATAGATACAAATAACACTAAACTTGTTTTTAAAACGATAGGTATGTAGGGACACTGCTGACACATTCGATTTGTTTAACTGTATTACTGTACTAGCGCGGCGTAGCAGTTGTCTCCCCGCACCCAGTCAGTTAGGTCGTTCGTTTATAAATAATACTTATGTATATGTACCTGGTACTAGTAAAGAATATTTATATAGTAATGTGACCGAACTTCATTTAACATTTCCTTCATCTATAAACCCCACAGGTATGAACATTAAGTTTATTTGTTAAGTGATAAACATTATAGTACTAATTAAATAAAGTCCATTTTTATAAAAAATATCTACCTTTGTATCACTTTTTAATCCTAATTTCCCTAACGGAGTTCTTGAATTTATCGATAATGCGTATCGACAGTTGTACAACCACGGCTGTTAGCAACTTGTCAGTGTAGTGGCGTCACCGCTTTATACTGTTATGACACAAAATGTATTTAGGTGTGTGTGAAATTTGTTACTGTGTTTTCTTTTTGTTTTGTGTAAGTTTCGTAGTGACAGACGATTGTTTTTGTGTGGGAATTTGAGAAAGTGTGTGTATCGCAGATTTTCCCCCGCAAAAATTGACAGATAGTTTTGTATCGCTATGGCTACTCCCCTCCGGTCCGCCCGAGGCCGGTGGCCCGTGTTGCTCTATGGACTCGATCCCCATCCTTTCCTTCACTTGTTCCACAAAACTTCGTCTAGGTCTTCCCCTTCCTCGTTTTCCTTCAATTTTACCTTCTAGTATAATTTTAAAGTAGTCGTCGTGTCGTATCAAGTGGCCAAACATCTTTCCTCTCCTATTCTCTATGGTTCTTAATAACTGTCTTTTCTCATCTACAATTCTTAAGACTTCCTCATTTGTTTTCATTTCCGTCCAACTGATCTCCCATCCTCCTCCAGCACCACATTTCAAATGCCTCTAGCCTTTAGCCTATTCACTACAAAATTATAAAAATTGTTTCTAAGTTTCACTGTTACTTTTTTTATTTTGGAAATAAACTGATTTGCATGTTGTGTATTTATTTTTAACGGCTCGTGGCAGTCGTGGCTAAGTAGTAATAACTAGGGTAAACGGCTACCTAATACTACAAGCGGAAAGTGGAAATCTATAGTCTATTTTCCAATAATTACGATTCTGGCACACCACCACATGGATTTGAAAAAATACTTTTGCATCTGAGGGTATCAAATGCAAAAGTATTGCAATGCAATTCTTGAATGGATAAAGGATAGGTATTTAATAGCACGCTACCTGAACCTGCCTTAGTATTTGAGCAGTTATAAAAGAAAATCGAAAGAGGAACTATGTATAATGCTGATAATATAATTTTCTATTTATTTGTAGAACAATAAAATTTACTTATTTTTTCTATAATAAAAATTTAACCACTAGCAAAACAAAACTGCTCAATTCAGCATTACTCTTTTGTCTATGGTTTTTTAAGAAAACAAAAGAAATGCACCTGGTAGCGCGTCTGGCCGCCATATGCCATAATGCCACACATCTGTCAAAACTAGTGGTGAGTCGTCGACGATTTTCCCGTCGACGCAACGAGACTGTTTACCGTCGACGGTAAACTAGTTGAAAAAACAGTCTAATTTTCGACTAGTTTACGTCGTGGACTAGATGTGTTCGACGTTCACTCAACGACAACTGACTGCACGAACGAACGTGTCAACCCAAGTTCACGTGTCTTCTTCTTCGCGTTCATCGTCGACTGGTCGACGTCGTCAACCAGTTTATGTATGAACCTTCGACTAGTTTATCCGTTCACGGCGATAAACAGTCTAAAAAAACAGTTCGTTCATTCAACGCTCACCACTAGTCAAAACTACAAAAGTGTCAAATATTGTTTTTGATTTGATTTTGCTTTGTTGAGCTGACGGTGCACGCTGAACTGAAAGTGAATTTAGAAAAAAAACTTAAAAACAAATCTTATTTATTTATATTTAGACTGTTCGGGTGCATTACATGTAAGTATTACGTTAGTAAAAAGTAATTTCGCAATAAAATTAACGCTTACTTTTTAATGTAAAAAAATGGCTTTTGCAATGCAAATTTACTTTAATATTTGGGATAATATGATGTTCTGTAACAAGTATGCTGCGGTAGTATTACAATATTACAAGCCCAAATGTTTTATATTCTCTTTGTTGTAGGTAGCTGTTGAAATTTGATAAACATGTTTTTTTTGAATAGCCTCCGCTAAATCAAATTCAATACTTTGACATAATATTAGTAAGCGCATACGCACGCCTTTTACCCAGAAGGGTAAGCAAAAACTAAATAACGTAATTTTTTACAATATTCTTGCATACACCTTTTGCTTCGTCCAGATTCATACATCTTGGAATACCCCCCTCACCCACAGAATATGTGTATTAAACGAAGTGCATGAAAGGATTGACATATTTTCATGCAATCTTAGTTAATTCGCAAGTTTTGTTGAATTTTGTTAGTTATATGTAATTATTAATATTCTATGTTATGAAAATTGTTTACAATTGTATTGGGTAACCCCAATACAGGATAACTCCTGTAAAGATAGAGGCTTATGTGAAATAAAATAATCTTGTCAAACACACACCCTGATTGTGTGTACTCTGCATTTGGCCTTATTGAAGAATCTCAAAGGTCCGGAACCTCATTCTAGGGCATCTCTTCCGAGTGGTTCCAGTTGCCAAAATTCCATTTTGTATTATAAACTCAATGATGTGATACTATCATTAAATCAGGGTATCAAACCAAGGACTTCAAGAATAGCAGTCACACTTGCTACCACAAGACTCATGAGGCATCCTAACACATTACCCATAGCAAGGTTGCCAATGCTCAGCAAGGAAACATTGTATTGGCCGTGAGGGGACTTAGACCCTTACTGCCAACCCAGCTATTCCTCTTTCTATGGATTTTATCGCGTATATTGATATTATTAATCCCGACGTTTCGGACCCTTTACAGCGTCCATGGTCACGGGTAGACTGAGGTGGTGGGCGTCTTGATGATATAATTACTGACAGCTACCCTAAATTTTTTATTGTTACATGATCAATGACATTTATTACTAATTATTAATTAAAACTTTCCTTCGCAAGTATTTGCGGTTTATCAAATCTGATATAATGCTGGGCCTTGTCAAGAGTATGTTCACAAACTGCTGACTTCTTGGAACGGCGGTGTTTGACATCGGCGATGTGTTCTTTTACGCGGGTCCCTATGCTTCTTATATAATATCCGTATATTGATATTATATAATATAATATCAATATACGCGATAAAATCCGTAATAAGTAGTTTTATTTCAATGTATAATATTCGCGTAAATGTCAGAAATCAATATATTCCTCTTTCGTTTTACATGGTCAGTAACGCACAAGTTATACAAGCGGTGTTACAAGAGTCTCTAAGCTATGGTAACCACTTACTATCAAGTGGGCTGTATTTTGTCTGGTTTATTATTTGCACCATTTATTAGTTGTATAAAAAAATTACTAATATTCCTGTTTATATTTACCTTTGGAATGGGATGGTATGTTATGTTTTTTTTATATCATATTTCAGCAACGATGGAACCTAAACCCCACGACATGATCACCTGCCCTTACAACATGTCGCACCAGGTGGAACACTACCGCATGCACATACATCTTCAGAAGTGCAGGAAGCAGTACCCAAACAGTGGGAAGGTCAACTGTCCATTCGATGCAACACATGTCATCAACGAAGTGGAGTTAGATGTGAGTTTATTCAAATGTTTTTATTAACTAGCTAGCCAGGCAGACATTGAAACGGCAAGATAGAAACGGCTTGACCACTTGAAAATTGATTTAAATGTGGAGGCTTATTATTAGTAACTGGTTTATCTAGTTGCTTTGTTACCATTAAGGGTGTCACAGACGGCGAAGATACTATAATATTCTATGTTAATATGCCTGGATATCACACACGGTTGAGTTATTATAATGAGAGAATGATTCAAGCAGATAAGTTACTATAATATATCTGCTTGAATCATTCTTTCATTTTTAGTTAAGATACGCGTAACATTTTTTTTTATTCATGATAGGCCTAAGCTTGCCCCCCGTTCGCCCGATGCTGCTATCTACTGTGGACCGTGCTTGCCTAGAAAAAACCGATTCACTCGAGATTTAAAGACACAGATTATAGTTATTGGAGAAGACCTACTCAAGCATGTTAAGATATATTTCGCATCTTAACATAAAGTTATTGTATCGCTCGGTATATTAACATAAAATTTCCATATCTCTTGATAGATTAAGATACTGTATTATGAAAATATATAGTATGTTAGCTGGTTGTGATAGTTCAAAATGTAATAGTAAGCGATATTTTATCTTAACATGAAATATTATAGTAACTCTGCCGTCTGTGACGCTCTTTATTGCATTAGTCTGAGAGGCCCGGTATCCACCAAAGTGGAGAGGAGATGTGAGCTGGGCGTAGCGGAGATATGATCTGTGACGCTTTCGGGTGTGCGAGGCGCGGGGAGAAGGCAGCGGGGTGCGCCGCCCGACTAGACACTTCTCCGCTCTGCCGTGCCGCTTGCTCGCTTGCCTCACAAAAGTCTATAGAAAAATAAGATATCTTCTCTCCGCTTGATCCATTTCCACCAAAGCTAAGTGGAGAAGAGATGTGGAAATAACGAAATTGGATTGGTTTATTCAAACACATCTCTCGTCTGCTCTCCGTTTTGGTGGATACGGGGCCTGAGCCTTCTTAAAAATTAACAAATAAATTTATGACCTTGTCCCCAGTACCATGTATCAAAATGCCCCAAGCGACACATGCTGGATACTCAGCTGTATATCATGGACGATGATAGCCGGCCAGTAGTGCCTGTAGTACACCAGTCAGCGCCTGACACCTCGGATGACTGGGAGAACGTGAGTCAAACCTCCTTTTTACTAGACTTATTTTTAATGGGTTGTGGGTTTGATCCCCACATGAAAAAAATATTTGTTTGGTACTACAGGTAGTTGTGATAATTTGTGTTTGTAAACGCAACCACGATACAGGAGGAAATCCTTGTGTGGGGCACCATTTTGTATTTAAAAAAGTTAGTATATGTATAATAATAATAATATTTTTGGGACATTTTTACACAACACCATCTAGTCCCAAACTAAGCAGAGCTTGTACTATGGATAAAAGACAATGGATGTAATACTTTTTTGTGTAAATACATAAGGTACGGAAATCAGTAGGTCAAGCTATCCAAAACTCAAATTTTCCGATTGAAAATGAACGTTATAATTTTTTAATAAAGTTGAAAATCTTTTAAAGAAATTTAAGCTTGGTGTGCTGGCCTCTATACACCCAGACAAACACAAATACTTCTGTTTTTACAAAAAGAAAGTATATACGTAAGTATTATATCCATTATCTAGTACCCATAGTACAAGCTCTGCTTAGTTTGGGACTAGATGGCGCTGTGTTAAAATGTCCCAATATTTAGGTACAGACGCCAGCAGGTGCAGGTCAACCTATCCAAAACTGTCAAATTTTCCCAATTGAATATCCAACTTATTGTTTTGTATTAAAGTTGAAAATCTATCAAAGAAATTTGACAGATTGTGGTAGCTTGATGTGCTGGCGTCTGTACTATAAAGAGAGTGAGAATAGTTACACCAATTTTAATTTCAGGAATCCCACATTTCATACCAGCCAGATTTTTCAAAGAAAGGTGCCCACGTTATTCAGAAAATTAAGGGCGCTACGCCTTCAGAGCGTCGCAAGGCGCGCATGGAGGGCATCAGGAACTACCGGCCCTTAGAGTAATTGTTTTATATGTATACAAGCAAACATTATATCTTTACATCATGGTAGAATACTGCTAGGTATTCTCTTCCCATCCCATGACAGCTGTATGTAAATAAATCACATTATTTTCAACTTGTATGCTCCTATAATCAGGGACCAAAAACCTTTATAAATTACAGTACAGGTATCGGAATTTAGGTTACCTAAACGCCTAAGAGTAACCGCTATCTGGAAAAAAAACATGTTACCTCTATTTAGGTTACCCTGTTAATACCGGTTACCTAAAAATGACCTTGGTTGAAAAAGTAATATCTTAAATTTTAATATAAATCTGTAGGTAACACAGCTCATCGACACACACAGGAGATGCGAGCCCTTTGACTAATGCCGACGGCACGTGTAAGATAGAGGTAAATTCTATTTCGGTTACCGGTATTGATAATGTTCTGTATTAAATTTAGGAATTAACGTAACCTTTTAAAATACCTGTAAAAAGGTTTCGGTCCCTGTCTATAATGAAGCAATTTTCAATCGAGGCCTTGAGAGCCAGAGCTAACTACTTAAATAATAGTATTGTAACTTTAAAAAATATATTTTTATAAATTACTAGCTGACCCGCAAACGTTGTTATGCCATAAAAAAAAATTTAGGGGTATGAAAAATAGATGTTGGCCTATTCTCAGACCTCCCCGATAAGCACAAAAAATTTCATCAAAATCGGTCAAGCCGTTTCGGAGGAGTATGGCAACGAAAACTGTGACACGAGAATTTTATATATTAGATTTTATTCATCTATAAAAAAAAAATTGAACTAATTTTTAGGCCACTGTGGTGCTTAACTTTTACCGTTTAGAGCAGTTTTTTTAAATTATAATCAGTATTGAAAAAATTACAGGCCATTCTGGCTCTCATGGACTCCATTAGTAATTGTTTAAGGTTTATTTTTTTAACTAAATAGATTAATAACACAAGATAGAGAATTATCTCGAAACATCATCTCATATTTATCTACTACTGGACGTAGGCCTCTCCTAGTGAACGCCACAGAGACCCATCTCGAATTACAAATCTCCTTATCTGTTTTCAACATCACGTGACTGACACCACGCTGAAAAAGAATACCTAGCATATGCATAGAATACTACCAATATTTACATACTACTCAGTTGTCAAAAATCTTTGTTTGTTATCAACCAACCAGCTATCTAGTTGTTAATGGTAGATTTGATCTAAATCTAACTATCAAAAAATTGGCTGATGTAATTGTCAAGGAGCATCTTGAGCCAAATAAACAGTATGAGGCGCACGAGGCAACCGCGAAAGTGATTTGATCAAACCTTGGACGAATATATTGGCCGAGTGCTTTGAAGCATCATCATAGTAATTTGATCATATCTTGGATCAACATGTTTGAATAGCCGTACAACCATCGGTTCCGGCAGGATTATTTTCATTTATACTTTAGATGGCCAGCAGGTCAAGCTATACAAAACTGTCAAATTGTCCCAATCGAAAATGAACCCTATTAAGTTACATTTAAGTTGAAAATCTATCAAAGAAATTTGACAGATTGGGGTAGCTTGATGTGATTGGCCTCTGTACATAGGGAAAGGACACTGAATGTGAATTAGTGTGACAAGACAAATAATGGAAGCATTAGCAGCGAAGGTATTAAAAAATATTAAAGAGTTGACCTTCAAAATAGTTTTGTTTTCATTAAAATAAACCATAATATCGTTTAATCGGTGTACGGTTCCAAATTAGTAGTTTCCTATGAAAACATTAATAACATTTTCACGCAAAAAATTGTTTATTATCCCAATTTGATTTGATTTATCTTTTAATCAGGCTGACGAATGACATAATTATGAGCTATATAATTAAACTTTTGAACGCCAGCGCATAAATGCACGCGCATACCTTCCACGCCAAGTCACAAATGCACAACAAATCAAATAATCAACAGAAATTTTATTTTCGTTCACAATTTTCGTATACTTAAAATGGAAGTTATAATGTATTACAAAAGTACAGAGGTCAGCACATCAAGCTAACACAATCTGTCAAATTTCTTTTATAACCTTAACACATTACAATAAGGTTCATATTCAATTGGGAAAATTTGTCAGTTTTGGTTAGCTTGACCTGCTGGCGTCTGTACCTAATGATTTAATTTTTTATTTCGTGTTAAAGTTCATGGCATTTTTTGTCACGTATTTGTGTCGTTGGCGTACAGAGCACGCGCTCGCTTGTCACGTATTTGTGACAATGGCGTTAAAAGGTTATACAAATCGCCCTGTTTCCTTGCCAAACTGTAAACCAACTGCCTCATTACCTAACCTTGCAACTACTACGGTTGAGGTCCGGGTATCGATTCACAGACTTGGCAGTGTTATTGGGTTTTTTTATGGAATTCTCAATTAATATCCTTTTATCTATGATCATAATCATCAAACATTTTTATGGTTATGATCATAGATAAAAAGCACATTTTCTTCTTGTTAGTTTCGGGGTCGGAATTAGGCCAGGGTAACAGGGCCTCGAGCCCCGGGGCCCCCACACGGGATTTTGTCTGTTCCATAAATTTTCCGAGCCTTCTTGGTTACACAGCCTTAAAGCCTTTTCTTATTTTCGTTCTCAAGGTATATTTTTGTTTAATTTTTGTGATATAATATGTTATAATGTCGTAATGTGTATTTCAACTGTAAGATACTTCTGTAAGAAATAAATCAATAAATAAATAAAATAATTTATGCACATGACAACTTACTTGACAGTGTCAGTCTTACTATTATTTTATCTTAAGGAACATTTATTAGTAAGTGATAATAAATGTTTCTATCTTAACTAGTTTGTCTCATTTGAACAAATGCTTAGATGGTCAATTATGAAGATAATGATTATCTCCCAAGCCTTTTCCCAACTCTCGGTCGGCTTCCAGTTTTACAAGAAGGGACTGCCATCAGACCACTGCAACCCAAGTTCTAGGCAATACCGACATCCACATAGGTACCTTACCACATATCACACCAAGTAAGGCAACACTAGTAAGTACTTCATCTTCAACCTATAAACGGTCCCACTGCTGGTCTCCTCACAATGAGGGATAAGGCTATGGTCCACTACCCTAGCCTAATGCAGGTGGCAGTATCTATTTCCTTCCTCGGCTTAAGAGCATTTCTGTTCTTGCGCCACGATAATATCGCCCAAAGGTACCTAAGTAGGTAGGTAGTAACAATAATAGCTAGCACTTAAGTACCTACTTACTTACAAAATAAAACCCTAGCCTAATGCAGGTTGGCAGTATCTAAGTAGGTAGTAATAATAAATAGCTAGCACCTACTTACAAAATAAAATTAAAAAATCTCAAATATATTTAATATTTTTATTAACCATCTTGTATATAATCTTCATCCATCTTTACAAATTTCTCTTTCATATCGTCTGGTACTTCGACAACCGATAGGTCCTCCGCCCCAACCTCATCCTCTTTCTGTATCAGAATATCAACTACGTTCTCACACGAAAGTCGTACTTTCGGATCTTTCTCCCATTTGTGATACTCTCGTAATATGTAATAAACTCCATTATCTCTCAATATCTCCCTTCCTTTACGTCGCATGCACAACTTATTTAGTGTCTCTAATATCATTCTTCGTATATCTAAATCATTGTCTCTCTTCTTTTCTTTAGGTAGGTATTGTAATGAAATGGGCAGCATATCCATTTCCTCGTCCACATATTCTTCACCACCCATTATAGGGTTCAGTAAATATGTCAGCAATTCCAAGTCGTTGCTTAGCAGAAAGTCATGAAATTCTGGATCAAAAGATAGATTTCTCAGCGTACCCATTGCACCACCTCTCCGTATGTTTGAAGGTTCATAGCTACAAAATGGCATCAATTTTATCAGTGGAATGTGTGGGTTTTCTTCGGTCAACCATTTTCGTATACGATGGCTGCAAGATAGATTTGAAATAATAGGTCCTATGTAATTTAGATGTGAACCTTTTTTGTTATACTCTATGTTGACATAAGCATTTACAATATCGTTTAAATGTGGTAAAAACGTGTCTATTAGCGATTCTAACTCCGTTTCGACTCGTGTGATGTTAGAGAGAATCATGCAGGCCGCATCTGCGTCCTTTTTATCAGGATTTAGAATATAACCTATTAATAATTTGACAATATTTTTGTTTTCGTCTGATTTAAATTTCAGAAGCTCGATCACACCTTTGGCAGTCGCTGTGATGTTTACGAGTATAAGTAGTGCATTTTTAGCAATTTCGTCAACTTTATCGTCTGTTAGCGCAATAATACTCTGCATTATTTTTTCGTGCGATAACAAAGTGTTTATACCTTCTTCACTGGCCGATAACCCGACTAAATGGTCCACAGCTATGTGTTTCAAGTCTATCCGGCAGTCGGACTTCAAGAACTGCAGTAATTCCTCCAGTGGATCTGGTGCCATGGTGATTTTTCGTAAAAAATAGAAAATAATAACCATAAATATGATCGATCAATGTGTTTATGACGTCAAATGTCACTCAGCCAGAGCCGAGTCATTGTGACAATGACATATTTTGTTCTTAATCATTTGCGTTTAGTTTATACTTGTAATACCTACGTTACGCTTAAAATATAGTGTCAAGGGGTATAATGTTCAGTCAACGTGTACCTACTATACAAAACTTGACAAGAACGCAACGGTGCAACTTGCATTTTGATTAACCGCAGAAAGTTGCTGGCTTGTAAATATACTGTCACAAATTTTGCGACCTCATAAATGTAAGTTACATGCAGGGGAGAGTTAATAATTGTAATAAAATAAAGTAATTTATTTTAATTTTAAAATAAAATATAGATTAATATCCATGACGTTTAGCCAGTATTTTTACAGGAACACCCTCTTTTGGAGCTTCTCCAGCCAGAAGTATCTTTACGTTATGCAAAAGTGACGAAAAGGAGACATTGGTGGTCTCTTTGTTGACATTCGTAATGTTGACGCAAACAAAACTAATCATGAATCCGTGTTCTTGCTAAAATTAAAAAATATATATTAATATACAAGAAAAAATAATAAAATTATGCAATGATAGCTTAGTGCAGTGGTTCTTAACCTTTTCATAGATATGATCTATTAGGAAAACCGATTAAACAGACATGGCGAAGCGGCCGCGACGCGATCGCGTTGACGCAACGACAGCTAGAAAGAGATGCCACGAGCGCGGTTCTATAATTTTATTAGGTCTTAATTATTAGGTTCGTTACCCCCAGAAAAAAGCTGATTTACCCCCGCGGGGGTAATTACCCCCAGGTTCGGAACCACTGGCCTAGTGGTATGAACATTGACAGCCGTGACAAAGCTCTCGAAAGTTCGGAACAAAGCACCCTGAGTTTTCGAAATCATGTGCGTATAATATTGATTTATCACTCACTAAACGTTGAAGAAAAACATCATGAGGAAACCTACACGCCTTATAGACTTTTCTCCATGGTTTGTGAAGTCTGCCAAACTGCATTAGGCAAGGCGTCGTGGACTATAACCTAACTGAGGCGGTTAACCATTGCCAGGCTCCCGGCAGCAGATCTTTGCGAGGCCCTTGCCTTTGCGGAAAAATATGTGAATAATTGAAAGTGGGTATTTCTGACGAGTGCACCTAAATTAGACATTTCATAGGTGCCAGTATAGTCTAAAACAAAATAAAACTATTTTGATTTTGATTGATGAGAAATGAAATAAGTATGTTGAGCTCCCTAAATTATGGTCGAGCTACACAATGACTGACGCATGCGTGCCGCCAGCTGCGACTGGTCTACTCAAAGCCGCTATGGCTCTTTCTTCAAAAGGCCATTTCATACATTGCTTTACATTGTACATTGTCTGGACTTTGAAAGAGACATGTTCTCTGAGTTTGTTTCGGTGTTTCTTCTCAGAGGTCGTCAGTTCGGGAATGCCGGAGCCGTCTAGCAAAATTGACTTGTATAAGTGTCTATATGGGATCTACTTACAGAAATAATTATCATTTATGCGTATTTCTTTTTTATTTAATTTTTTACATCTTCATTATGTAGGAAAAAATATAAATGGTTTTGGAAATGTTTAAATTATTTAAAAAAAAAACGTGTGTATTCATTTTTAGATTCCATAAAGTCTAAGGAATCTAAAATTGAATACACATGAAATCGTTTAGTTTTACGCATCCCAGTGTGAAGGTGAATTTTCGCACTCGCGTGCCTTTTAAAAGTAGTCATAAGTAATAAATGGATGGCACCTTAGTAAACGTTTAGATAAATAAAAAACATACCGGTAGAACGAGATTCCAAGTTTTTTGTCCTTCAAGTATAGTGAATTCCTTGTCATAAAATACTTTTGAAAAATTCCATGCTTGGTCACCTGTCGTAAAAACATATCTTGAATGATGGAAGAGGTAGGGAGAAATATTTTTTTTTTATACTAGGGCAAACAAGCATACGGCCCACCTGATGGTAAGCGGTTACTGTAGCCTATAATAGACGCTTTCACTTGCGCGTTGCCGACCCTGTAAAACGAAAGAGGAATAGTTGGGTTGGCAGTATAAGTGTCAAAGTCCCCCCACTGCCAACACAACGTTTCTTCGTAAAGCACTGCTTATGTTGTGTGTTATAAACAGTAAGAGCACTTACCAAATGAATAATCGCAAGTATAGTTTGAAGCGTTTATAGAAGACAAAATAGTAAAAAAAGTTACGAGGAATAGATAATATAATTTAATCATTATTTACTCTGTGAAACACAACAAAATTTTAAAAAATAATGAGTGGAATAATACTGTACGTTGCTTTTTATTGAATTTATGGTACAGAATCAATTCTATATGGGCGTGTAACATTCATTTTAATGACGCATCATTATTTATATTACAAATATAAAGGTAGGGTTGTCCATGAGAGGAGCAGAGTTCGTGGTTAAGCAAACTAGAAATCGAACCCAGGACCTCTAACGTAGCAGTCGCGGTGAGAAAGACTACACTAATGAAGCAGTTACAAAAAAATTACATTAAAAAATTAATAACCCCCCGACACGATTTTAAATTTATCATAGTGTATAGTATTCTACTAGTCAAGTCCTTTCATTTGATACCCATATTGAGGGAGTTGAAAAAATATGTAACAACACACACACACACACACAGATAGACACGTCGAACTTAAACACACACACGGTTAAAAAGTAATTATGTACGCATACATTTATCTATTGTCTAGTACCAATAGTACAAGTTAGTATTTCAGCAAAATAATCCTCACTTGCCTGCACCCCGAAGGCTAGAGCTAGGGAGAGAGGTAGGTCCTCCCACAGCTCACAGGTATGTTTAGGTCCAATGTAATAGGGGCAAAAGGCTCGAGACTAAGTAATAACCGATCTGTAAGGTTAAGCTGCACCAGCTGCGGTCAATTTTTGGATGGGTGACCATACTTAACACATCGAGACCCCTCCGTGCCTCGGAGACCACGAAAAGGCCGGTTGTCTTCTAATGACAATCGTTAGTGATATTCAAAATCTTAAAAAGCCTGACCACCATCTATCCTCAGGATATCTGTGATATATATATATATATAATAGAACTTAAAAAGAAGTACACAGGACACATTGGACTACTTCACAATTCCGCCATATTTTATAAAACTCCTTAGAAGCTTAGGACCAATCACAATCGTAGTAATGCGGTCGGCGCCGGCCGTCTGATTGGCAGCGCAAAGCGCATGCGCGACAAAACGTTCGGATACACAGCGCGGCTAGCCCGAAGGTGAATATCGCCTTAGCGCCTTACCACGGCCCTTACATTCAGGGAGCAGCTGACGTTGGGACCGCTACGAGGTGAACTATTATATATTATTTTGTATGAGATAAAAAAGGTATTAGGCGCAAATTGGATGAGTGAGGTAAGGGACAGAGAAGGTTGATATAAAAGAAAGGCCCCTGAGCGAAGCTGAAAGCTCTGAGGTAATACAAGCTGATAATGATGATGATGATTATACTAAGTGCCAACCCTATAAAATTTGCATATTAAATTAGATTTAACTCGTTTTGTGACTTGAATGCACTCAGCTCGTTGGGTTTTTACATTATTGCATCTTAGGATATACTTCGATGCAGGAAAAACACACGGAAATGATTATAAGAGAGGTAGAGCATAGTAAAAAAGTATCGATTTTAAGTATCGATTACTTGAATAAAAACATCTTGTTACATCGGTTTTAGTGTCATTTCTGACGCAAGTTTAGCCTAATACCTCTCTTAGGCTAGGGTATAGTGGGAGTAATGCCACTCAAATTGGAGCTGGCCGAATCTACCACAATCTGTCAAATTTCTTTGATTGATTTTCAACTTTAAGGCAAAGTGATAAGGTTCATATTCAATTGGGAAAATTTGACAGTTTTTGATATCTCGACTTGCCTCCTTGCAGAAAATCGAAGTGAATTAACACTGCTTTGAGCTGTCTTGTGTTACATAAGGTGAGAAAGGTAGCCAGTGCTCCCTGAGGAAATGTTTGTTGGCAGTGGGGGGACTTTGACCATTACACTGTTGGCAGTGTAAGGGTAAACGAAAGAGGAATAGTTGACTTGGGTTGGCCCAACTATTCCTCTTTCGTTTTACAGGGTTGGCAACGCGCAAGTGGTACCCATGATGCGTCTATAGGCTACGGTAACCGATTACCTTAATTAAGTATGTTTGTTAAAACCCAATAATACTTAGCTTGATATGGGAATCGAACCCAGGAATTCTAACGTAGCAGTCACAGCATCACAAAACAGTAACTATAAATAATACTTTTTATCTATAAATACTTACATAAAAACCGCTTATTAATTTATTAGTTAATTAAAAACTATAAAAAATAATTAGATCTAATTATTTTTTATAGTTTTTAATTAACAGAGTACAAAATAATAATTTATTTATACGGCAAACTGTTGTTTTAAAATGTTTCGCCTGCGGTTTTTTTTATTGGGTAAATATTTCAATTTCCATTTTAGTATTATCCAACAGGCTTTGTTCTCGGAAGATATTTAAGTATTAAAAAATTTAAGTATTTTTATACCACTAAGGGTGCAAACAAGCATACGGCCCACCTGATGGTAAGCGGTTACCGTAGCCTATAGACGCTTGTAACACCAGGGGTATCACTTGCGTGTGGCCGACCCTGTAAAACGAAAGAGGGTTGGGTTGGCAGTATAAGATACAACGTTTCCTCGTGGAGCACTGGCGACCTTGCTCACCGTTAGGAACACAACACATCAACAATAATCTAGTGGTTCTAAGCGCTGCTTGCGTCAACTGCTACCCGAGAGGTCCCTCGTTTCTTTTCAAGTCGAGCAAAGTTGTTAGGTTTTTCAATAAACTTCTCTGTAGCAGGTCGGAGTTTGGATTTGAGCCAGGTTAATATAATAGGCTTGCCCCCTATTACATGAGGCCTAAGAATACCGGCATAAGGGATGTACAGACGCCAGCAGGTCAAGCTATCCAAAGCTGTCAAATTTTTGCAATTGAACATGAACCCTAACATTTTGTGTTAAAGTTGAAAATCTATCAAAGAAATTTGATAGATTTGGGATAGCTTGATGTGCTGGCCTCTGTATACATTAGTACCTACACCTTTGCCTTACCTTACGGAGAATACAGCGCCTGTAGACAAGTGGCAATCTGACAATCGAATCGACGAACGAATAGAAACAAAAAGTATGGAAATGACATCAGCTTTCGACAAATCGGGCGATCATAGATGTCATTCCCATACATTTTGTTTCTATTCGTTCGTCGATTCGATTGTCAGATTGCCACTTGTCTAAGCCCCCAGGTGAGATAAGTCTTAGTTCATAAACACATCACTTCTTCAAAGGAAAATACTTTGGCTGCTTATTGCTTTACTGTGATTATGTTGTGCAAATAAATGCATTCCCGATTAATATTATAAATATGAAACTGTCTATTATGCTTTCACGCTTAAACCGCAGACGGTAGAACTGATTTTGAAATTTGGTACAGTCACCGATTAGACCATAGACCTTGATGAAGGACATAGGCTACGCTGAATGTTACGTTAATTCCAGGTCTCCTCATCTTCGAAGGCATAAACTCCAGTGCCATACCGCAAACTCGGAATAAAAATGACAATCCATCCGATGACGACACACACTCCGATAAAGAGCCATCTGAAAAAGAAGAAAAACAATCCCGGAAAAGATACGCTGACAAAAAGTCTGGCGACGTCACAGATGCTTCGGACTCCTTGGAGAGCGTAGTTCTAGCCATAGACACAGGTGTCAAACAATTTATGGCGGGAAAAACTCGACCTGACATCGTCGATTCTATTGCGAAAATATTAGCGGACTTTGCTAAGAATGCTGACCCCATTTACAGGACCAAGGGACAGGCTTACGATATTAGTAAGTAACATAATAATAGAGCCAGAAAATGTTATGTCTAACCAAATGTGACTAAATGTAGGTAGGTAGGTATTAGACACAATATGAATGCCTTCAAATCTCCAAAACCCAATTTCTGGGGTATACCGATATTCTCGCTTTCTTCTTCATAGTCTTGACTACAGTAAGCAGACTTATTAGTCTGCTTAGAACTCGTATGATTTATATTCCCTTTTTATAAAGTAGGTACGGAAAATCTTCATAGATCTTGCGCCACCCGGGAAGGTGGCAGTTTAAGTCTCGTACCGACTAAAAACCGCACTTGCCTTCACCTGCCCTATAGTCATGGCCATGCGATCCGCGAAATTCGCCGCGACCACGACAGGATCATCAATTAGCGAGGCGTTTCCTCGCATACTGATAACTACGCGCCACAAGCGTGCCGCCGACAGGGGCCATTGTCTGGTCGGGCGGTGGAATCCCCCAATTCAACCGACCGCAGGTCAATGATTTATATTCCCTACTAATTATGAATGCGAAAGTAATTTTGTCCGTCTGTTTGTTACAATTTCGCGACGCCTAAACCACTCAACCGATTTTGTTGAAATTTGATACCAGATAAATTAGACCTTGGTGAACGTCAGGTTTTGAGATAAATGGCTTTGCATATCATTTGTCTCAAAAAGCCTTTTGATATGCAGGTGAAACCGCGCTAGCTAGCTAGTTTACATTATAAGCTTCGCCGCACAGATAGGTGATTTGATTTCAATATTGTGTGCTTAAAAATGAATTATATTTTCAGAGCCTGAAATTTTCCACTTCAGGAGTGATAAACCTTCTGTGATGTTCGAAATAAACTCCAAATCTATTATCAACGTATTAAAAGACGTCTTACAATCCAAAGTGGTACATAGATACTTGGATAAGTTCTCCAAAGAGGCTGCAGTCATATACCGTGCTTTGAAAAAAGAAATGGTTAAAGCAGAGTCACAGCCTCACTCACATTCACACTCGCGCCTAAGACCGCAATAGGTGCCTACAACAGGTGTATCTACAACAATAAAATTATTTGCTTGGTTTTTTAATTTTATTATAGTCATAAGTGTAAAGTAACTGCCGGAGCCCTAAAGATGATGCCACCAAATTCAATTTTGATTCAGTGTTTCGTATAAGATTGTGGATCTAACACAAAACAATAAATGCGAATAAACTTTATTTTATTGATATGTGGATTAATTTGTTAAAAAAGGCAACATTTTTACATTAGGCTGCGGGCTTAGATGACCACTAATTTCACATTACTTGATCGACTGAAGGACTTGTATACTTGAACACGAAATAAAAAAAAATACATTTTTGACGGTTCGTCGCACTCATTTTTAGACGTTTTTATAGAGTTCCTGACTGTCAATAGTGTCAATGTCAGTCAGTAATGAACATAGACTAATATATAAGTAATGAATTGAATTGTTGAGTTGAATAAATTTGTTCTTATTTGTTGACGACGTTGCCTTGCCTGTGTTTGTAAAAAATGTTCTGTTGATTTGAATTTGAAATGAATAAATTGTTTATCAATAAAATGTATATTTTGTAATGAACTTTTTACCAATAATACTGTTATACTGTTCAAGTATTTCAAGATAAAATGCGTAGTGCTTTCGCAGGACATATAGATGAAATTCCCTTCATTCTCGTCGACAATTTTGAGAACGATTTGAATAAAGATGCCTATTTTTTGAGCCATTATCACGGAGATCATGTCTTTGGCCTAGCTGCTGACCTATTTCGTAGAAGATTGAAAAGGAATAATGTGTTTATTTATGCCTCTAAAGTCACCATAGCAATAATTAAAGAAGAATGTCATAAACTATCTCCTTACTTAAAGGTTTTGGAATTAGGTATGTATTTATTCATTATACTACAGACTTGACTCTAGATGCAAAAAATATAGAAAATTGTAAGAAAAATAAGCCTACTGCCTTATTTTTCTTACAATTTTCGATATTTTTATTATTTTTATTTTTTACCTGAATAACACGACACATATGGCGTATTTAATCAATATTAAATTTGTGATTTTTTTACTTTTTGTGGGATTGTCAATACAACATGATTTTGGGTGGGTCTCTATCCCTTTGACTGTGCCTGACTCTGGGTTGGCTTGAAAGCAAGATAACACCAGAATCTTGCAGAAGTAAATTTATTTAAGAGAGCTAGGGCATAGTGAGAGTAATTCTACTCAAATTGGAGCTGCCTGACTGGGGAAGTACCTCTGCCTTGTGAAAATGGAAGTGAAATAACACTGTTTTGAGCTGTGTTGTGTTCCTTACGGTGAGCTAGGTTGCCAGTGTTCTACAAGGAAACGTGTTGGCAGTGGGGGGACTGAATCTTATACTGCCAACCCAACTAATCTTTCGTTTTACTGGGTCGGCAATGTGCAAGTGATGCCCCTGGTGTTCCAAGCTTCTGCCTCTCATTAGAGCTGATCATAGTGTTGCTAAAATTAAATCATAATTTTGCTTTTTCAAATTCAAATATTTATTTTTATGTTGCCAACATGAGTAATTACTTTTGTTTCTTTCTAACTTTGTATACCCGTCAGTGTTGCTGTACTTCCTGAACCTTTTAGAGATGCAGGAGTAATGGTGTATAATCATTCAATTTTCTTCTACAGGTTCCAAAACTTTATCTATAAAAACAGATGACAAAGAAGAATTTTTATCTGTGACCACACTACCGGCTGCCCACTCACTAGGTTCCGTCATGTTCCTATTTGAATACAACAAAAAGAAGATCCTGTATACAGGAGACTTCCGAATATCCAGAAATAGTGTTTCAAAATACTCACATTTCCATTCTAAAGGAGAACCTATACGCTTAGATGTGATGTATGTGGATACAACATTCCAGAGCTTTCCATCGTTCCCTAAAAGGTGTGAGGTGGTGCGGAATGCGGTGTTTCATATCAGGAATTGGTTGAATCTAAACGAGAGACATCGGGTAGTCTTGCTAACGTCAGCAGGCTTTGGTTATGAATATGTATGCAATGAAATTTATAATGAGACTCAACTGAAGACTTATGTTGAGGATACTTACTGGCGAATCTATAGGTAAGTTTTGACACAACATAACATGATTAAATTCATCCATATCCCTACAGACTAAAAGATTCTTTATAAATATATTTTTTTTTATAACAAGCAATAAATACTAAGCAGTGATATCCTAGTCGTATGACCATTGGACTGCGAAGTCGAAGGTCTCGAGTTCGAATCCAAGCCACACACCCCTGACTGCTTGAAATCATGTGCGTATTAATAATGTAACATTAGTTTAAAATGGTGAACGAAAATATCGTGAGGAATATACTGTCCCACGGCTGGGCATGGGTCTCCACTCAGAATGAGAGGGATTAGGCTATTGTCCACCACACTGGCCTAGTGTGGGTTGGCAGTCTTCACACACGGTCGAGCAAAAACCTCAAAGTCATGCAGGTTTCCTCACAATGTTTTCCTTCACCATATAAGCGAGTGATAATTCATTATTAATACACACAGGACTAGATGGTACAGTGTAATAATGACCCAAGAGTATTTAGAATTAATATTTTGTTGCAGCCAATTCCCTAAAGAAATATACGGCATAACAAACGATCCATCATCAAGAATATACCTGTCCACCAAATACAGGTATAAAGAAGAACCAAATTCCTTCACACTTCAAGTATACTTCTCCGCTTTTAAATGGGGCGATAAGAAGAATGTTGAAGAAGAATTTCTCACAGTTAAAGAGAATAGAATAGAAATATGCTTCTCTACCCACTGCGGTAGAGATGAGTTGATTCATTTTATCAATTATTTAAAACCAGGCAAAATAGTTGGTTTCCCAGAAGAATATGATCCAGATTATAATATAAATGTGTTGCAAGATGGGTTATCGAATCCGGGATTTTTGGAGGAGTTTCGGGTAACACCGAAGAAGAGAAAGATTGTAAGAGAAAGAAATACAAGAGTGGGTAAGAGAGTGAGTGAGAATCTTGGGAGAGAAGCTTTAGATTGGTGATTGTACAAGTGTATACTGTATCATAGTTGCGTCTCCAGCCTATGTAGCGTCCGTGTGCAATGCAATTATTACCCTAGCACCCTCTAGTAAGCGCGCGGTCAAAATGAAATGGGTACAAATAATAGCACACCACCAACTGTCAAATTACCACAATGGATAATAAACTCTATTGATTAGAGATTAAATTGAAAGTCGATTGATGAAATTTGACAGTTTTGGATGCCATGATGTGCTGTTGACACTAAGTAGTAGCTTCCAAAGATCATTCCTACCACATACTATCAGGCTCTGGAATGAACTACCTGCTCCGGTGTTCCCAGTGCGTTATGACATGTCTTTCTTCAAACGAGGCCTAAAAAGAGTTCTCAACCACACACAGTAGGCGGCGGCACAGCTCTGTCCCCGACGTTGCTGATGGCCATGGGCATAAAAAATAAATAAAAAAAAGTAGTGTCGTGTGCGACGCACACACTGCACCATAGGTAAAGACGCCCCTGCTGACAACTAAATAAGTAGGTATGTACGGCGTGGACGCATATTTTCGTTAAAGTACGGAAATTACTTAGTCTTCTGCTACGTGGGTGGTGCTAGGGTATGTCGGTAAAAGTAGGGTAGGGTAAAAACTGTACTTGCCTTGTGCCACGGCTATGATATTCGCCACGACCAATGGCGTGAACGCCTACCGCGACTACTACCCTAGAGGGTACTGTCCATCTGTTTATTTTCTTTTTGACAGTTCGAAATTAAGTCAAATGTTACCGATTCAATTTGAAATAATCGATTTTATTTAGGAAGAACTTTCAATCGATTTAATGCATGGACATAAATAATAATGAAATACTATTAAATAAATAAATAATCCTTTATTTTCACCTTCAAGTTTAACATACTTAACAGAGGTTTTTTCTTAGAAATCCGTTTAGCCGAAAGGTAATCGATTAAAAATATTAGAGGTGAAGCTAATACCTAAACTAAGATAAATTAATATCTTGTACTATAGGCATAAGCGCTCACCCCCAAAATTAACATTATCATAGCGTGAGCTGTCAAAAAGAAAATAAACGAATGGACAGAGTATAGTCACTTTCATCGAAGTAATGATAGCGTTAAAGTATAGAAGTTGGGTTTGCGTGATAGGTATTCTGTGCATTGGATTGAAATTTCTTCGGAATCGCCCGCGGGTTTCCTCGCGTGAAAGTTGTGATATTAGACTTAAAAACTGATTGATATGAATGTTAAAGGAAAAAGTACTGAGGATGAAACGGCGGGGAAATATTGGAGCAGCAGGATATCCGTAATAAAAGAAATAATCCGTTCACTTTAGTACCAACTTTTATTACCAATCAATCGTCAGCAAGAGAAAATGAGCCTCAACAGTTTCCCGCCAATTTTTATATCCAACAAAAGTTACGTCAAAACATTGACAAAAAGTCACTACCTTTTAGGTAGTTGAAATTCTAATTAGTGTAATGCATTGTGATACAATAAACTGTTTTAATATTCGATGGTGCGATTTTTTTTAATAAAATGTTTTTATTTAATTTTTCGTTTTATTTAATCCTTCCTATAAAGAAAGAAAATTTTTATGGTCACACAAACATCTACAAGTACAGTGAAAAGCCAAATACAAGGAGAAAAATGAAATAGTCATGTTTCATTGATAATATTCTAGCGCAAAGTCCTGCTTAATTGATAATATTCTAGCGCAGTCATGTTTAATGGATAATATTCTAGCGCAAAGTCTTGCATAATGGGTAATACTCTTGCGCACTCATGTTTAATTGATAATATCCTAGCGCAGTCATGATTAATAGGTAATATTCTAGCGTACTCATGTTTAATTGATAATATTCTAGCGCAAAATCATGTTTAATTGATAATATTCTAGCAGCAATCCAACACGTCTAACAATAACAACCTCTATACGTAGTCCAAATTTAATTGATCTACATATTAGGTGTAATAAAAAAAGCAATAAAGCTTAGCTTACAGATAATTGAAGTGAATTAGTAATTTTAACGAACCAATTTTTTGATTAGTCGAAATCAAAACGCCAGTGCTGCCGTCAATATGAAGCTCATAATAATTATTTTCTCGCAATTATTTATTGTTATAGGTAAGTAAGTACATAAACATAATATTGTTAGCTCAAACGAAATGAAGGAACTCACTCTAGAGCAAATTCTTTTTTTTTTATAACACCTACAGAGAATCCTCATACATATAACATTTCATCTATCGATTGGTTAGGTCATTTCTGATTCTGAGGAAGTCCCAGAAAACGATTTCCGGACTGAGGAAAACAACCGCAGAAGAAATAAATAGAGACTAGATCAGTTTCATGAAAAAAATATTTCAGGCTAGCTGCCCCTCGTGGTGTCAGCTGCCTTTTTCCTTTTTGCTGGGCTCCTATTAGTCATAGCGTGATGTTATATATCTAACCTACAGCCAGAGGAGTCTCTAGCCCATTAACTATTCGCTCCAATGCCTATTTTCCTCGGATAGCCAAAAACGTGAACAAGGCTAATACCAGATTATCGTATTGACATTTTTGAAACCAATCCCCATCCGTTCCGACGACTTACAACTTACATCGAATGAGTTTTTCAATTAAATTCTCAATCCGTGACACATATGTTTTTTTTATTTCTTTATTAATTTTTTTTTTGCTTTTTCTTATTAAGTATATACCTGTTTCCTTTGTGTATATAGTTTCCACATATATAGTTTTATATTTTGTAACGTATTATTAAGATATTTATAAGCCGTTTGTTTCCCTAACATAAATTAATAAATATTACCCTAGCGCCCTCTAGTAACAGCGCGGTCAAAATGACCGCGTCTGCCGGCGGTCGCGGCAAGTGTCGCTCGGTGCTCCCTAGGGCCCCTGCGTCCATGTGCAACGTACACTCTGCACCAGGGCTTCAGCCCAGGGCCCCGTGGATTCAAGGTGCCCCCAGCTAAGTCCAGTCAAAGTCAATATAAATCAAATATTTTACTGTCATTTTTTTGTATACTTTGATTAATTAGGTGGGCCTCTAAGTAGTATTAGGCCCAGGGCCCCCTAAACTGACGGTCCGGCCCTGCCCTGCACTATAGGTAAAGACGCCCCTGCCTATAGCCTCGATAGGTGGACTACCCAGCACAAAAATATTTTTTCAATTCTAACCAGAAGTTCCTGAAATTAACAAACAAACTTCAGTTTTATAATATTCTATTTCAGATATGCAGAGGGAGCCACTGCAAGTTAACCCGTAAGTAACTCCTAGGCAGCACCGACCCTGGGGTACTTAGAGCGAGAGGGGTGGTCGCTTTAGGCGCTAGGTGTCAAGAGACCAATGCCATGGTCGTGGCAAAGGAGGCCATCAAAAGTCCATACAACTCAGCCCAAATTTGTACCTGAGGTACATGACAGCTGTCAAGTTGACAGTTTACTATGAAATCATAGAGAAACTTTAAAGAGATTATACAAACAGTTAAAATGGCGTGGCGTGCGTTTTTTCAAATTTAAACTTATTTTTGTTTATCCCCTAGTGAGCATAATAAAAAGTATAAAGATAAAGATAAAGATATTTATTTCTGTAAATAGATCTTTTAAAGACACTTTTACAAGTCAATATTTAACAATTTTTTTTAAGCTAGATGGCTCCGGCATTTCCTAACTGACGACCTCTGAGAAGAAACGCCGAAACAAACTCAGAGAATCATAGTCTCTTTTAAAGTCCAGACATAGTAGGTATAATAACAAATATGTGTCTTACAATGTAGGGCAAAGTCTGAAATGGCCTTTTGAAGAAAGAGCCATAGCGGCTTTGAGTAGACCAGTCCCAACCGACGGCTCGCATGCATCAGTCATTGTGTAGCTCAACCATAATTTAGGGAGCTCAACAACCCGTCACACGACGATACCAGATCAGAGGAACATTTGCGTAGGCCACTAAAAAGGCTCAAAGCCGCCAGACTGTTCAGAGCTGAGTATGTATATTTAGCCTACAGAGTACTCACATTTACATTTTATTGAGTTAAAAGTTATTAAATAATAAGAAAAATATAATCACAATAACCATTACAGTAATGTCTGTTAATGTCAAATTAATATAAATCATTGTTATGTCCGACTTACATGAGAACAATGCAGTTTGATGTTGTTGCACCATCAAATTAATCTAGTCTAACAGAAAAAGAACAATAAATAAATAAAGAGATTGCCATAGACAGTAAGAGCTGACCAGCCCCGACAGACGGCACCCGTTCACGAGTATGACGTGCGTATCGGCGTCGTTCGACTCAACCATGTTGCAGGGAATAAAACGACCCGACACACAACGCCACCATCAGCAGGACATTTTAGTGAGCATGACAAGCTCAGAGTACTAGGCAACTGATAGACTAGACTATGACTAGAGTTTTAACCAGCGTAATATTTACTACTTATATACTAACCTATCTACTTACCTATGCACTTACTTATATATTCCTTACGTACTAATTATGTACTTACCTATGTACTGCTTATGTACTAATCTATGTACTACTTATGTCCAGACGCCAGCAGGTCAACCTATCCAAAACTGTCAAATTTATCCAATAGAATATGAACCTTGTTGTGTTGTTTTAAAGTTGAAAATCTATCAAAGAAATTTGTCAGATTGTGGTAGCTTGATGTGCTGGCCTCTGTACTTACCTATGTACTCTTATGTACTGCTTATATGTATACTTACTTACGTACTGCTTATGTACTAACCTATGTACTACTTATGTACTTACCTATGTACTCTTATGTACTGCTTATATACTTACCTATGTACTACTTATATACTTACCTATGTACTACTTATGTAGTTACTTATTTACTTACTTATGTACTTACTTATGTACTTACTTATGTACTTACCTATGTACTTACCTATGCACTACTTATGTATTATGTACTCTTCTATATACTGCTTATATACTTACCTATGTACTGCTTATGTACAAAGACCCGAATCCCATTTACCCACAGCCAGCAGACGGGCACGCTCAGCAGTACCGATTGACGTATTTATCAGATATTTCCGTGTCACTGTTCTCAAGCGCATTGGAAGATTTCAATGCGCTTGTGCGAGATGTAATCGCCGTTTATGTTTAGGGCATAAACATAAACGGCGATTACATCTCGCACTTGCGATTCGCAGACGACATAGTCCTATTGGCGGAGTCGCTGGAGGAGCTGCAACAGATGCTGAATGGCCTAGCATCAGCCTCACAAAGCGTAGGTCTCAGCATGAATTTGGATAAAACCAAAGTCATGTTCAATGACCACATTGATCTGAGACCTATTGCTGTAAATGGTCATCTTCTTGAAGTTGTTTCAGAGTACACTTACCTTGGGCAGATTTTGCAGTTAGGTAAAAACAACTTTGAGAAGGAGGCCAAGAGGCGGATTCAGTTGGGCTGGGCAGCATTTGGAAAACTACGTCAGGTCTTCTCATCACCCATACCGCAAAGTTTGAAAACGAAAGTTTTCAATCAGTGCGTCCTACCTGTGATGACCTACGGCGCTGAGACGTGGACACTCACAGTGCGGTTAGTCCACCAATTTAAAGTCGCACAGCGTGCTATGGAGCGTGCTATGCTTGGAGTTTCTCTGAAGGATAAAATCCGCAACGAGGTTATCCGACAGAGAACTAAAGTAACCGACATAGCACACCGGATTAGCAAGCTGAAGTGGCAGTGGGCTGGCCATATCTGCAGAAGAACCGACAACCGCTGGGGTAGACGTGTTCTCGAGTGGAGACCGCGACTCGGCAAACGTAGTGTGGGACGCCCTCCGGCAAGATGGAGTGATGATCTGCGAAAGGCTGCTGGTAGAAGCTGGATGCGAAAAGCCGAAGACAGGGTGAAATGGCGCACATTAGGGGAGGCCTACGTCCAGCAGTGGACTAGTATAGGCTGATGATGAGACCACCCAGAGACCACCGAGACCACTGAGACCACCCTTGTACTACTTATTTATTTATTTATTTATTTGAACATGGAAGACCAACAGCTATTGACACACATATTTGATTCTACTATAAATTAACAGGTAGCCATTAACAGGTCCTCGCGATTAGCAGTTGAATACATATAAAGTGCATGGATACAAGGTTAGACACTATTTAAATATAAATAACCACAATTCACAATATACAGTAGGTTAATTTTTGGAAAAGAATTCTAAACTAATTGCCCGTCTCACCGATTGCAGACTAGTTTGAAATATATCAAAATTTAATTGCTTACACTTATTGGGTGATTCTTTGAAACCGAGTGTATTTGACTCATTGATATGGCTCAACTTTTTTTTTACTTTTAGATCTTAATAATTATATTATTATGTCCAGGTCATTTAATGTTATAAAATATGTCAAAGGCACTGATTTGTACCCAGTAGTTTAGGACTTAGACTGTGCTGATTAATTGGTTAGCCAGATTAATGATGAATAAGGCTGATGAATGAGACTTTGCACCGTATTAATTAGAATCATACAGGTAAATGAGAATAAAAAATCTTTAATCAACTTTACTATGAATTAATATCAAAATAATTACAGTTACATCTACGTTTTGACTAAAATAAGACAATTTTATATTAAATTCTCATTAAAACACCAAAACGTTATATTTATAGTCTAATTAAACATTCGTTAAACTTAAAAATTAAGTCAATCAAGGTCTCTTCAAAGTTTTAATATATATTTTTTAATGAAATAGGTTACACGTTATGGCACAAATGAAAATATCTTAATTTTAAACAAAACTCTTATTGCCTTGGCAGACTGGCAGACTGGCAGACGGGATGGCAGAGGATTTTAATTTTGTCAAATTAATTTAATACTTATTCAATGGAAATAAGGTGTATTTTAAACGATCGAATGATTCAGTTTCCTCTGGAGCAACGAATGTTGAAAAATACCTTATTTCGATTGATAAGTATTAAATGCAATTGAAGAATTTAATCCTCTGTCATGCCATCCACCAGTGTGCGCAGACAATTACAAACTCTTAATAACAAAAGTCAATAAAAATCTTTGTTAACACACAAAACACTTACAAACTCTTAATAAAAATAAAATAAAACGTAATTACTGTGAGCATCAAATTCAGCCTTTTTTTCTAGGTCAATGATTCAGACTATTAAATTAAATAATTAGCAATAGGAATTTTAAGGGGATCCGTCAATTAGTCCAGTTAACGAATGGCCAAAAGGGGTTGTAGAGTGAATGAGCGGGGACCTAAGCGATTTCTTCTGAAACTTGTTAAGGTTGCTGAGGAAGTTAAAATAATCACTAAAAATCGCTTAGGTCCCCACTTATTCACTTTACAAATCCTTTATTGACTGGACTAAATGTAGACCTCAAAATTTAATATTTTACGTTTTTGGGCCACGTTAACTGAACTACCATGTTATGTCTGAGATATTATCGAAGTCAGCATCTTCAATCACTGCCACGCTTTCTTCTGCACTTGCCTTCCTTACGCCTTTTTCTTTAGTTTCTATCGTTATAGCAACTTCTCTATCTATACTATTGCTTATGCCTAATGAATTGCGTGTATATTTACTATTTATTGCGGGTTTATTTGGTATATTAAAAACAATTCCATCTTCACTTTCTTGATCTGTGTTATTATTTTTTTTACTCTTTCGTATTTTATTGTTTTTATTTTTTTTTGAAGAGAAATGTTTTTATGTTGCTTTATGTGTTGTCCAAAAAGATTCACCGATTTCTCAGAGTTGTTTTTTTGAAATAGCTAGTGGTGTGACCGATAAGTTTTGCTTTGGGTCTTCCACGCGTTTGTCTTCCACGAGTCGAGCCGAGTCTTTTTTTTCTTAGTCTTTCTTCTCTTGTTTGCTGCTTTGCTTTTGCCATTTCGATAATCTAAAACAAAAAAAAATGGAATTCAGACGACAGCTATGATCGTAAACATCGCTTAGAGCAACTAATAAAAATACTGAAAAACTACTATGGTTGAAAAATAATCACAGTAGTGACTGGCTATCCCATAAAGGTTCTATCCCTTTTAATAAAAACCAATTACTTACTTTTTCATTAAACCTAATTTATCTGTTAAAGAAAAATTAATCTGGTCTCATGAGATAATCCTTATTTGAATCAAACCTAATTCATATGCCTCGTTCAAATTCATCTGGTCATAAAAGCCAGATAAAACCAGACCAATGAGCGCCAGACAAATTAGGAATTGTAAGAAAATCGAATCCTGCTCCTATATTTATAAACGCAAGGAATCATAGGTATAATTAACATGAGTAAACAACCTTATCACAGACTTTGGTTTATTTGCAAAACGTAGCTACAGACACACAATCCATAAAAGAAGACAGATTAATTATAAGACTTACCTGACAAACGCCAGATCACAACTTTCAATCGTACTTTTTCGAAAAATTCCACTCGCGCAGGACCACTCCGCGTGGCAGATCGGCAATGACTGACGCGGCCAATCACGAGTCGATACTATTCTATCAAATATTTTGTGCTTACATTGAAATCATGCGTAAACAAATTGCGCCAGCTGAATTATTATTTTAGTCAGGGACATTTTTTAAAATCATGTAATTACGAATATATACAATTATTTTGAAAACAAATGATAAAATATCAAGAAACAAATATTTAAATATCGGTGGAACGTAGTTATTTTAATATATTGATTCGTTAAGATCACATAAAATTGAATAATTCAATAAAAAGCGGCATGGGGACATACCAGATTAATTAGTTTTCAGTGTTTTCTGCAGACTTAATTACTGATTGATATAAGTAATCCCAATTAACT
Organism: Acronicta alni; assembly: GCA_964056405.1. Taxonomy (NCBI): domain Eukaryota; kingdom Metazoa; phylum Arthropoda; class Insecta; order Lepidoptera; family Noctuidae; genus Acronicta; species Acronicta alni. Next base: position 2,498,248 of record OZ043943.1, read on the forward strand.
ACATAAGGCCTCGATAGACAGTTACATTTACAATAAAACCTGTAATTGGTGTTCAAATTGGATATTATACTAACGTGTTCTTCAGTCAAAAACATATCAAAACTATGTTTCAAAGAATCACCCTATTATTCATGCTATTGCTCGCTCGCCACATAAACGCATTCTGGCAGTAATTAGAAGATACCAACGGTAAATGAATGGGTGTATAATATCTCGTGACCTTAGTGGGAACATCAAAGGCTATTCTTGATAGTAGATCAGGACAATCGACGGAACCTGATATTATGCTTAGCAAGAAAGTAACATCTGCAACCTCTCGACGCACAGTTAATGGGAGTATATGAAACTTAGCACATAATTGCAAATAATCCTTCGAGCAATACTTATATTTCACACGGTAACATAAATATTTTATAAATTTCATTTGATTTTTTTCAATATGATGTATATATTTATCATAAATAATGTACTACTTATGTACTACTTATGTACTACTTATGTACTACTTATGTACTACTTATGTACTACTTATGTACTACTTATGTACTACTTATGTACTACTTATGTACTACTTATGTACTACTTATGTACTACTTATGTACTACTTATGTACTACTTATGTACTACTTATGTACTACTTATGTACTACTTATGTACTACTTATGTACTACTTATGTACTACTTATGTACTACTTATGTACTACTTATGTACTACTTATGTACTACTTATGTACTACTTATGTACTACTTATGTACTACTTATGTACTACTTATGTACTACTTATGTACTACTTATGTACTACTTATGTACTACTTATGTACTACTTATGTACTACTTATGTACTACTTATGTACTACTTATGTACTACTTATGTACTACTTATGTACTACTTATGTACTACTTATGTACTACTTATGTACTACTTATGTACTACTTATGTACTACTTATGTACTACTTATGTACTACTTATGTACTACTTATGTACTACTTATGTACTACTTATGTACTACTTATGTACTACTTATGTACTACTTATGTACTACTTATGTACTACTTATGTACTACTTATGTACTACTTATGTACTACTTATGTACTACTTATGTACTACTTATGTACTACTTATGTACTACTTATGTACTACTTATGTACTACTTATGTACTACTTATGTACTACTTATGTACTACTTATGTACTACTTATGTACTACTTATGTACTACTTATGTACTACTTATGTACTACTTATGTACTACTTATGTACTACTTATGTACTACTTATGTACTACTTATGTACTTACCTATGTTCTATGTTATTTCGGGCCCTCCACTTTTTTTTCTTCATTGCATTTAATTTTTTTCTTGGATGCCCCAGTGGGCCCAGGGCCTCCCAGCCTTAAATCCAGCCCTGTCAACGGCTCTTTTTAGGGCCCCACAACAATAATATCTTCCATAAGGACAGTACGAACGGTTTTCCAAGCCTACCCTCATTGCCACCTTTTAGTGAATTGCAAATTCACCGGCACAAAAAATGTACCTAGTAGTAGTTTTATGGTATTTATTTTGTAGTTTGGCGTGGAAGAGAATCTTCAAAAAATGTTTTTTTTTTCTAGGGTGGCGCCTAAAAGAGACAATCCGGGTTTCATAAGGGACCGTAAAAGAAGTGAGCATGTTAAATTATATACTAGAGGGTCGTTATATATATATTCAGCGGGGGCCTTAACCATTGCGAGGCTTCGGGCGGCAGATCTTTGCGAGGCCCTTGCCTTGCCTTGCGTAAAGTATGTGAATTTTAAGTGGGTATTTCTGAGAATTGATGAGAAATAAAATTTCTAAATAGCTAAATATCAAAGATTTAAATCGTTAGATGCGCCCTACCGCGTCAAATAAATAGTCACGTTTCCGTAAGTAAACTGGTTGACATCGGAAGTATCGAATCTGTTTTTGTCTCGTTCACTCATAGGTACTGAATATTACACATTGTCGTTCTCTGTCTCTACATGGAATGTGTGCATGCACTCATCTCTATATGGACACGTTTCGAGCGGTATAAGTACGGTGAGAACGATTTAAATCTTTGCTAAATATCTGTCTAATAATTTTGACATCGTTAATATTATATTTTTTGTATTTTTTGGCATTTTCCGTGCTAAGATTTTAAAGTTATTTTAACGAAGGAAAAATTCGACTGCGGGCAGGTTTTTATCTTGCGTCTTCTGGTTAGGTACACCAGACGCTATGACCACTAAGCCACCGCGATACTTACCCGCCATGTCATGCAATGTTATTGAAATAAATTTACTTTTTACGGATTTTTATCGCGTTAGGTTGGTATATTGATATTATTAATCCAGACGTTTTAAACAGTGTCCAACTGTCCATGCTAGCGTCACCGGTAGACTAGGGTGATGGGCATCATGATGTTGTACCTAAAGTAATTACTGACAGCTACTCTAAATTTTTCTTAATAATTGACAATCCGATTCACGCAGAACGAGCTCACAGTATCCTTTGGTCTTACAGTTGTAGGGCTAGATTTTGATTTAATAGAATCTGTAACAGGATTCCAAGCAGGTGGTAAGACCTTATTTTATATTACTTAGAAGTTAATTTATTTCAGATATCATAAAAAAGCCTGAGATGCCGTCAACCTGGACGAATCGGTACCGTCAGATATACGACCCAGCCTGGATGGATTATTGTGACCCATACCACTGCAATGACTACCATCGTATCGCTTGTGGCCTAAATAGAAGAAATATGAAGTTCAAATGGTTTCAGAGCGTCTGTCATGTCATTCTGAACAACCAATGCGCTGACTTCCGAGGATCTTTGAGTAAGTGAAAGACGTAGATAGGCCAAATTGCTTTTCACTTTAACACAACGAAACGTGAGACAGTTCCGTGCGGAACATTTCCTCGCGGAGTACTGGCAACCTTGCTCACCGTAAGAAATACAACACAGCTCAAAGCAGTGTTATTTCACTTCGATTTTCTGCAAGGCGGAGGTTTCTCCAGTCGGACAGCTCGAATTCGAGTGGAATTAGTTACTCTCTCTCCTTAAAAATATGCCAAATATTATTTGATTATTAAGTACGGTCAACAAAAGAGTTAAGTATACAGGAAGCTAATGAATAATAATCTGTGTTTTGATAAAGATAGTGCAATAATGTATCACGCAATATGTGTCAAAACGTAGGTATTGTAAGCAGCTACATACCTAACCTTTTGGCGCGTAATTATTTATGTCGAAATCTGTATAAAAATGCATATTTCGTTTGCTATCTGTATACTTAACACTTTTGTTGACTGTACAATGAAAGGCATCACGCTGTTTTTTTATTTTTTTCTTATGTTGGCACTTAGTTACCAACTCAGAGTCAAAACTGAGACAATGGCCTTTAATGGCTCATTAATAATTGTCATGCGTCGTATTGGGCGAAAATAAATACTTTTTCTTTCTTTCTTCTTTCTGTTTTCCAGAATATGATCTGGTAGAAACTAAGTTCTGTCGAGCGTATGTGATGTTCCTTCGCGCAGGATGTCCGAAGATGGAAGCCTGCAGTGACGAAATAGCTCCGATGTGCGGCCTGAGCTCAGTAGATGGACACATTGTGATCTTCAAGAACCAATGTTACATGGATGTAGCGAACTGCAAGAACTCCACTTTCCAAGGTAACAGTTATTTTCAAATAGACAAACAATTGGCAAACAAGCATACGGCCGACCTGATGTTAAGCGGTTACCGTAGCCTATAGACGCTTGCAACACCAAGAAGAAGGTTACTTATTTATCATAAAAAAAGGCTTTAAATTCCTTACGGTGAGCAAGGTTACCAGTGCTCCGCGAGGAAACGTTGTGTTGGCAGTGGGGGGACTTTGACCCTTATACTGCCAACCCAAGAAAAAAGAAAAAGAGCAGTGATAGCCTAGTGGTGTGACCATTGGACTGCCAAGTCGAAGGTCTCGAGTCTCGAGAGAAGGCACGCACCCATGACTTTTCGAATTCATGTGCGTATTAATAATTAATTATCACTCGCTTAACGGTGAAGGAAAACATCGTGAGGAAACCTGCATACCTTAGAGATTTTTCTCGAAGGTTTGTGAAGTCTGCCAAGCCGCACTAGGCCACCGTGGTGGACTATAGCCTAATCCTTCTCAATATGAGAGGAGACCCGTGCCCAGCAGTGGGACAGTATATGGGTTGATGATGATGACTGCCAACTCAAGTATTCCTCTTTCGTTTTACAGGGTCGACAACGCGCAAGTGATACCCCTGGTGTTACAAGCGTCTATAGGCGACGGTAACCGCTTACCATCAGGTGGGCCGTACGCTTGTTTGCCACCTAAGTAGTATAAATAAAAACTAAGTTACATTTCAAGAGTTATTATTAATTTACTTACTTATTCTCTTTTTACTGAAATATGGAATCCACCCCCCCTGTTACACCCTGTGTGGCATCACTGGTTAAAGACTTTCGTCTTCAGGTATTGCGGTATCTTTAAAATACTAGCGGACCCGACAGACTTTACATACGCACAAACCCACACACATACACAAACGTACACACACACACACGCACACACACCCACACCCACACACACACACACACACACCCACACACACATACCACACATACAGTCACACGTAAGCATACGCATAAAGAACTTTTGAAGCACATTATTCGGATTTGAGGGTGGAGACCTGGTGACCTGTAACACAAGGTTCCCACCTTATTTCGGGCACCAGTCTCCACAATATTTTATGTAACTTACTATATTGTACTATGTGGAATTTGTATCTTATTGTGGAGAAATAAATAAACTTTATTGTTATTACTTTGTCTTGCATGATCCAGCCATTTAATTGCAGTATAGATAATTAACCTAGATACCGACTGCAGCGCCATCTGCCGGGCTGATTTGTGAATCTAAACTATCCAGGGCGCCACACAAACGCATACAAAAAAAACATTCAAATCGGTCCAGCCGTATATGACGAGTTCAGTGACATACACACGTACAGTAGAATTATATTGTATAAAGAACATGTACATTATTTTTCAGAATACGACCATGTTTATATGGATATATGTGAATATACTATGAAGTATTCTGGTCCAGAGAAAATAAAATACTTACAATAAAATTCATTAACAATTGACAATGCAGTTTTTTTTTCTAAGACTAATGAAATTATATTTTTACCATTGCCACTCGAAAAAGGGCATTTTAGTCATCGATAACAGTGAATAAAAGTTTCCATTAGCCACTGAGTAAAAAAAAAAATTTTTGAATTTAGAACAAGCACGATTAAACGAATTGTGTACAAAAATAAATAAAACATTCTTTGATTAAATGATGTTATGATTAAATTATATTTATTTCTGTAAATAGATCTTTTAAAGACTTTCAATGTTTATTTATTTATATACTTAGGTACGTTTTATTGCATACCAAAAACACAATTACAAAAATAAAATGTGACAAAGTCAGAGTAGCTACAATGGGCGGTCTTATCATATAAGGCGATTTATTCCATACAACCTTAGGTTGGACTTGAAGAAAGGGAACACAGAGGGTAGTGTAGGCGTACTAATAATTATAGTACGTATGTGTAAAGTAATAATAATTATTGTAATACTAGTTTTCCGCCCGCGGCTTCGCCCGCATCGAGTTCGGTTATATCGCGTTTCCAAGAGAACTCTTCAAAAGTCCGAGATAAAAACTATCTTATGTTCTTTCTCAAGGTCAACTCTATCTCTGTACCAAATTTCATTAAAATCAGTTCAGTGGTTTAGACGTGAAAGCGTAACAGACAGACAGAGTTACTTTCGCATTTATAATATTAATAATATATATAGTAAGGAAGTAGGGATTATTTGCGAACAGGTTTGATTGTCAGTACATCAACCATTGTGAGGTATATGATTAATGTAATACAACAAACAAACTAATGTCTCAGAAGCTGGCGTACTATTAATTAATGTTATATAATGTTTTTTAAGCAAAGGAAAAATTCGACCGCGGGCAGGCGGGTAGGTATCGCGGTGGCTTAGCGGTCATAGCGTCTGGTGTACCTAACCAGAAGACGCAGGTTCGAATCCTGCCCGCGGTCGAATTTTTCCTTCGCTAAATAACATTTACATTTATATATACTACATATTATAGTTAAATTGGATATGAATAATAATATATGATCTAAAAAGGGATTGAAATAGTAAATGATATTTGAATTTTGTAATAATTAATTATTATGGAATTACTTCCCCAGTCGGGCAACTCCAATTTGTATGGAATGAAACCCACTATAGACAGATATCTCTCTTAGAATAAGTATGTAATTTTTATGGAAAAACAAAGGCTTTTTTATTTGATTTAAGTCCGCTTTAAGATGTTTCGGGTTGTTTTATTCCCTGGTTGATACGCACGTCATACTCGTGAACGGGTGCCGTCTGTCGGAGCTGGTCAGCTCTTACTGTCAATGGCAATCTTTATTTTTTATTTAATACAGGTACAGGAACGGACAGGTACTGGATTAAATATTCTTGTACACATCAAACTGCTTGCTCTCATGCAGAATAAAATTGTTAACCAAGATTAACACTGTCAACATGTTATTTTAAAGGAGTGTTTAAAAAGTTTCTTGCCGGTTCTTCTCCGTAAGTAATGGTTGAGTCGAACGACGCCGATACGCACGTCATACTCGTGAACGAGTGCCGTCTGTCGGGGCTGGTCAGCTCTTACTGTCAATGGCAACCTCTTTTTTTTTCTGTTTATTATGCTAGATTAATTTAATAGTACACATCAAACTGCATTGTTCTCATGAACTATTCCGATTTAGACTGTAATACTGAACACTGTAATCATGTTTTTTTTTGTTGAAAAGAGTGTCTATGGAGTTTCTTGCCGGTTCTTCTCCATAAGACCCACTTTTTGGAACCGTGCAACTAGTTTTGACTTATCGAAAGTGCTATTTTAATGGTCTAGGTAATTGAAATAAAATATTTGACTTAGGAATTAGGATATATCTACAATTTTAGAGAAAGAAAAATTCGATCTCAGGCAGGTAAGGTTTTTCACTTTATTTATCAAATACCCGTAAAAATTTATTTTTTTCAATCCCTATAGGGCGATACTGGTATCTTTGCTGTCGTTTCCATCGGTCGGTATCACGTATTGGTTTCAATTTAACGGGTGGTCGCAGCCTATCTATGTCGTAAAATTCTTCAGATATAAGCGTTCGTGCTAGCTTCTCTGCCTTCAACTTCTCTTTCAGTATCTTCGATATTAACAGTATAACTTCTCGAATACTTAATTCTTTGATTTCACCAGTTTTGTTCAGATATCCGTTACTGTAAAGTAATGCTGAAAATAGTACCTAAATTAATTGTGTTTTTTAATATTACTGTTACGCTGGATACATGATAGAATTACTGAGATGGCTCACGAAAGTTCTGGAAACACATGAAAGTTCCCAAAAGAGCTCGGTCAATCGCGACACTCACGTAGGTACCTATAACAATACCTCAAGGACACGGCCGCTCGCGACACAATAGTTCGCGGTCAACGCCCACTAAACAATAGACAAGCGAGTACTTACGCGAATTTTATAGCGTTTTCGGGATTATTCGATTCTGGAACTTTCCGAACCGTATAGGTAATAGCGGTCGTTAGGGGCCGGTAGGGCAGTTCTATTGTGGTGACACGGTGAAGTGAAGATCGAAGTGAACTACGAAGCGACTACGGAGCGATAGTAAATAGTGAAGTGTGGTTCTCGTGAATGGAGCTCACGCATGTTATTGAAATGTATGAAATAAGAAATGAAACGTACGCGGGTGTGACAAGAAAAGGCCCCTTACTGAAACCAATCTAAACATTTAATTGAATTTTCATGAATATTTTCGAAAATCCTTTGAAAAAAATTATAGCGGAAAAATCCGGCTGGATTGAATTGTTTGGTACTTCCAAGTCAACTCTGACGTCAGAGATTTAAATACTTACATGTTTGTAACACCAATAATCCAAATATATATTTTATCATTTTCAAAATATTGAAGCTTATAATTTTTCTATAGTTACGTTGTCCATTTTGAAATGTCTTGAGTGTTAAATATAAGCTTCGAACAAATTGAGTAAAATATGAAATCCAACGGACGATAGAGAAATAGTTACTATGTAAGTTGAAAAATATTTTTACTCTCGATATCAGTCATAAGATTATGATAAAAAAGCAATAAAAAAATATGATTTTACGACATTTTAAAATAATATCCATAGCTACGATTTTTTATTAGCGACAAATACGCTAGCCGCCGTCACTCTGTGGATTGGTGACCATTTTAACACATCGGGACCCCTCCGTGCCTCGGAAAGCACGTGAAGCCGTCGGTCCCGGTTGTCATACGAACACCTATGACAATCGTTAGTAGTCAGAAGCCCAAAAAGCCTGACAACCAGTCTATCCTCAGGATATCGGTAATACTCAGAAATTGGGTTGCGTAGGTCTGATGGCAGTCGCTTCGTGTAAAATACTGATATTCAGCCGCATCTGGGTGGACTGGAAGCCAACCCCAACTTAGTTGGGAAAGCTCGGAAGATATTTAAGTATATTTTTTTTATACCACTAAGGTGGCAAACAAGCATACGTCCCACCTGATTGTAAGCGGTTACCGTAGCCTATAGACGCTTGTAACACCAGGGGTATCACTTGCGTGTTGCCAACCCTGTAAAAGGAAATAGGAAGACATAGTTGGGTTGGCAGTATAAGGGTTAAAGTCCCCCCACTGCCAACACAACGTTTCCTCGTGGAGCACTGGCAACCTTGCTCACCGTAAGGAACAACACAGCTCAAAGCACTTCGATTTTCTGCAAGGCGAAGGTACTTTCCCAGTCGGGCAGCTCCAATTTTTCTCTACATCAGGGATATGAAATGAAATGATTTTTATTTCTGTAAATACCTTAATAGTTTATTATATAGTTTATTTCTATAAATCTTTTAAAGACACTTTTACAAGTCAATATTTTTCATTTTTTTAAGCTAGATGGCTCCGGTATATTTTTTATAGCAGTAAAATTACAAATATTCTTGTAATCCTTGGGGGTGCGGAACTGTCACTCCTTCATACAGGTGATACTGTACCCTACATTATTATGAGGTAAAAAAAAATATCCTTTAAAGATCTTTTAGTCTAAGTAAAACTACACATTTACTTAATAATTAATAGTTTAATAACAAACTAAATTAATATTTTTATTAATAATAATAATAAAAATATGACGCCATATGTCGGGCATGCAATTGTCCCGGTGAGTCTATCAGGAATATTACTTCTGGGTGTTCTCGTCTGGCTAACGGCATTTGCACAGGCATAACCAAGTGGCCAGGATTATCCACCAGCAACTTGCTTTAAAATACGGCCTTGTGGATTCTGAGGTACCGTATTACATGCGCCCGATCCAGTTCTCGAGAATAACCATGTCACGTTGTATTGGGATCGATCTGTTATCACTGACAGGACTATTGTAGCCAATAAGCTAATAGATCGATCAGCGCGCCGCACAATGATTATCGATGTCATCATCCCGCATGACGGGAACCTCGTGAAGGCTGAGAAAGAGAAACAGCTATAATATCTCGACTTAGCTCACGAGGTCGCCATGTAGGATGTGGACTCGGCCATCATTGTGCCGATAGTCGTTACGGTCAATGGACTTATCGTCAAGAGCCTCAACCAACACTTCAGGAGGCTAACTCAGAAGGCAGTACTCCTTGATACGGCGTGTATTGTGAGGAGGTTCCGGTCTCTGGGGCCCTATCCACCGGTAGCTTGGACCCTGCTCCCGATGCCGGTGGGTTTCTATTTTTTATATTTTTAAATGTTTTCTTTTATATGTTTACTTAGGATAAAATATTTAAAAATAAAAAAAAAATATGTTGAAATATAAATAAAGGGAATAAAAAATTATTCCCTTTATTATTAAGTGGTAAATTTAATCACAGTCTTCGTCGTCATCAGAATCCTTAGTTGTACGTTTTGTGTACTTTAAATGCCGCTTTGGTGACTTTGTGGAACCTGTAATCAAAAAAATGAATTTATACAGAATAATTTTAATGATTCATTAACTTTCGGAGGTATATCTGAATGCGGCGTTAAGACATAACATAGTAAATTATACCATCTTCCCTTTGTTCACGGAATGTTTGAAGAGCCCTACCTGGACATAGTGGGAGTAATTCCACTCAAATTGCAACTGCCCGACTAGAAATACCTCCGCCTTGCAGAAAATCCAAATGAAATAACACAGCTTTGAGCTGTGTTGTGTTTCTAACGGTTAGCAAGGTGTACCTAACCAGAAGACGCGTTCGAACCCTGCCCGCGGTCGAAATTTTCCTTCGTTAACTTTAAAAATCGTTAGCATGGAAATTTTTCATTCGTTCATTATTTTATTCATTCATTCATGATAATAATGATCTATGGACGAACACACCTACGAATTCTGCCCTGCCCGCGGTCGAAATTTTCCTTCGTTAACTTTAAAAATCGTTAGCATGGAAATTTTTCATTCGTTCATTATTTTATTCATTCATTCATGATAATAATGATCTATGGACGAACACACCTACGAATTCTGCCCTGCCCGCGGTCGAAATTTTCCTTCGTTAACTTTAAAAATCGTTAGCATGTAAATTTTTCATTCGTTCATTCATGATAATGATGACCTATGGAAGTACACACCTCCGAATTCTGACAATTTGATGCAAGGAGGTCGGAAGATCTGCGTCTGATCACGAAATGTGGTTATATTGGATAGGTCCAAATGCCACCGACTAAAAATTCTCTTCAGCCCAGCTTTCAAATTCCGAAAACTATGGTTTGGCTCTGAAAAAAAAAACACATTACAGCTCATAAAGCAGAGCCAACTGAGGGTCTAGACAATTTGCAATCTACCATTCGAATCGACGAACGATTAAAAAGAAAATGTATGAAATTGTCTTATATTAGCCCGAACTATCATAATATTCATATCATTTATTTGCATTCCACAATGTCATATTATATGTTTATACAATATTTGCTTAAAAGCTAGAAACAATTATGGACCCTGTAGGGCACAGCAAATTTTTTAAAATGTAATTATTAATTTACAATAAATATCTTAGGGTCGTTAAATTATTTTAGTATTCTGTACTTATTTCAACAATGTTATAAATTATTATTTTAAATAAATATTGTAAAATAAGTGTCTGGTGTAGGTGTAGATTAGTCTAGTTAATTTTCGTTTAAGCTATTTGTTTATCAGTAATATATTCATTATTGTGTAATAGGCTATTTTGTGAAGTATTTGTTTAAGTTTATTTATAAATTTAGTATCATCGTTTGTTTCGTTTTTTATGGAGTCGGGCAGTTTATTAAATATCTGACATTACATAGGGACTATTTGAATATTTTGAATGTAGTGTTATAATACGTGAAGTGGGTAAAAATAGCATATTCTTATGTCTTAGGGAACGGTTATTGCGTTTATCTCCGCGGGTTGTAAAGAAGGTAATATATTTATTTATTTATTTATTTATTTATTTATATACGCTTTATTGCACACCAATACAAACATAAATTATAATAGAAATGAACAAAGTTTACAAGGTAGGTACAATGGGCGGTCTTATCGCACAAGGCGATCTCTTCCAGACAACCTTTGGATGGACTGGAAGAAGGAAACACAGTGGGTAGTGTAGCGTACTAAACCGTAAGTATGAATACATATAAGTACATAATAATCAATAATATAATATATATGTAAATATGTAGTATATATATATATAAATACATAAATAAACTAAATAATACGTATAATATATAAATATAATATGCTAAGGACATTAGTGAATGATAGAGCAAGTGATTAAGGAGCTATGCATTCCTAGATTTAAGGGACAAATAATACTCTTTCACAAGCTTTTTGAAGATAGGCAGTGATTGAGCACCTCTAATCCTGATTGGCAAAGCATTCCACAGGCGAACTGCTTGGACAGTAAATGATTTGTCAAAAAAGCTGGTGGTATGCATTCGCATTTTCAGTTTCAAGTTTTCAGATGACCTAAGACATTTACTGTGCGTGTCACAAAGGAACTCAAAGCGACCTTTTAGGTACAACGGGGTGGAAGGATTAAAAAGAACATTATATAGTAGAGAAAGAATATGAGCATTCCGGCGAAAGCGGATGGGCAGCCATTTGAGCTTAGTACGAAATTCAGAGACATGATCATATTTGCGCAGACCAAATATAAATCTGATGCATAAGTTTTGGAGTCGCTCAAGTTTATCGAACTGCTCTTCGGTTAGATCAAGATAGCTGGCATCAGCGTAGTCAAGAATAGGAAGGAGAAGAGACTGAGCAAGTGCAATTTTGGTGGTAATAGGAAGAAAATTTCTAAGGCGCCTCAAGGAGCCAGCTGCTGCAAACATCTTACGACTAACTTCTTGTAGTTGCGCATTCCACGAAAGTGTCTTGTCAATATATATCCCCAAGTTCTTAACTTTATCAGTAATAGGAATGGGAACGTTATTAAAAGAGACTTGAGGAAGTATCGACCAATCAATCCTGGACACCGTCCGGGAACTTCCAACAATTATCACTTGGGTTTTCAAGGGATTGATCTTAAGTCCAAACTTCTTACTCCAGTCACCTATTCGAGCAAGATCAGAATTAACCACGTCGATAGCTTCTGACAACTTTCCAAGTGGCGCTTGACTATAAATCTGAAGATCATCAGCGTAAAGATGGTAGGAGGAAGTAAGTAGATGAGAGATAGAATTTATAAAAATTGCGAAAAGAAGCGGGGAAAGAACGCCACCCTGAGGCACGCCGGCAGACGTGTTGCACCAAGAAGAGAAGGAATCTTCGATGCAGATTCGCTGTCGGCGACCAAACAGGTAACTATGAAACCAATCAATCACCGATGGAGATATGTTAAAAGAGCGAAGTATGCCAAGCAAGATGTCAAAATCTACAGTATTAAAGGCATTGGTGAAGTCTAAAAGTACAAGAACTGTTAAATTACCGACTTCCATACCTGATCTGATATCGTCTGTGATGTTTACAAGGGCCGAGGTGGTGCTGTGTCCCGGACGAAATCCAGATTGGAGGGGATTGAGGAGACTGTTTTTGGAGAGGAAACAACTAAGTTGCTGGTGAATAAGGCTTTCGAGGACCTTGGACAGGAATGGTAGTATAGATATGGGACGAAAATCAGAAAAGGATGAGGGATTCGATTTTTTGGGTAGGGGAACGATCTGAGCATCCTTCCAGGCATTTGGAAAGGTAGTACTGGTTATAGAGAAATTAAGGATGTGGACGATGACAGGCAGGATTTCATCAAGGATAGGAATGATCATGTTACGGCTGATACAGTCACATCCAACAGCGTTGGAAGTAATCGATACGATGCCCCTTTTAACATCACAAGCGGTGAATTGATTAATGAAAAATGAGGGAAGATCGAGTGTCGGGAGATTAGAAAGATAATTAAGAGTATCAGCTTTAACAGTCTGATCAAAGTCAGACGCAGAAGAAAAGTGATTGTTAAGTAAATTAATATCTAAATCTTTAGGAATAGTGTCATGCCGTGACTTCCCGACCCCTATTGATTTAAGAAATTTCCAGACTTTAGCTGGATCTCCATTTTGAACTGACTTATGGATATGTTGGCGTTGAGCATTCCTACACACCTTATTGCACTGATTTCTAATAGAAACAAATTTTGCCCAATTGTTGTCCGAAGGCCTAGCTTTGTATCTGGATTTTGCCACCGCTTTCTTATACATTAACGTCTTAATTTCGTCAGTAAGCCAAGGAGATGGAAGGTGTTTAATTTTAATCGCTCGAACAGGTGCATGCTGATCATAAAGCTTGATCAGATAGTCTGTAAGCAGATCCACCTGCTCACTAACTGATGAAGATGCAAGCACAGGAGTCCAGTCAATGTTATTAGCATCATCTCGAAGCCGTTCAAGCCGTTCAATATATTTCCGAACAAACTTGCATATTTCCAGGATATAGATGAAGGGAAGTGTAAGTATAATAATTATCATATTTTACAAAGAAAATATCATATTATATCATAAACGTACTTATGTAAATTCTATACATTGTGTTTCTATTCGTTAAATTTGATTGTCAGATTGCAACTGGTCTAGACGCCCTATGTCCTCAAGTCTGCTATTTTATTTTGTTCAAACTGTCATTGTTTCTATTGTCTCTTTTTAATTACTTAATGTAATTTTTCCACGAACTTTTTTATCATCTTTATATATAATAATAATAAATTTGTTTATTAATGGCAACTAGGCCCAATTGTTAGTAACAGAGTTCTTAATAATTATGTTAGTAATCAAAACATAGGTACTTACAACAAATACAAACACAGACATCAAGTTTTAGGTCTTTTGACCAGCACATCCATCGCGTGCAACAACCAAGGTGTGTCGTATTTCTCTACTAACATACTTAGGATGCTGTTGGAGCTAGACCGTGCCCTTGATAAAAGAGAATTCGTTTTGTTCCGAATTATGGCGTAAAAGTCATTGGTATGCGCATTCGCAAACATACTGGACGCACTACAATAACGCGGTAGTCCCAGCAGCATCCTGAAGCAGTTATTGTACACGCAGGGAGTCTAACGACCTCCTGGTATACTTTACCCACAGGCCGCTCGTGTAGAACGATTGGCAATACGCCTTGAACAAAGTTATTTTAACCAATTATTTTAAGAAGTCTATTTAATAAATTTTCTCTTCTTCACATGCTATAGTCATGGCTGTGAAATTCGCCACTACCATGACATAACGCTACCTACCTACCTACGTATTTACTATTTGTTTTTAATAATGTATAAAGGTAACTTTTTTATTATGTTGGCACTTGGTTGAATCTTGGTTGCCAACATTAGTTGTTAGTAGTGCCTCAACTCAAATCAAAGATTTAAATCGTTAGATATAAATCGTACTTACACTGCTCAAAAACGTGTTCATATAGACATGAGTGAATGCACACATTCCTTATTAGAGACAGAACGAGACAATAACAGATTCGATACTTCCGATGCCAAACAGTTTACATAAGGAAACGTGACCATTATTTGACGCGGTAGGGCGCATCTAACGATTTAAATCTTTGTCTAAACTGACGTGTTGGCCTTTAGCTCACAAATAATTGTCATGCATCGTATTGGGCGAAAATAAATACTTTTTCTTTCTTTCTTTCTTACCTGGGATGATGACGTTGAACAGAGTAGTGATGGCATTGACGTCCCAATTGAATATTTTTATTTGTAAATTACTTATTTGATATATTATTGAAACTATTTCTTCTTTAGTACTCATCGATGTATTCATACTTAGCAATTGTGTGAGTCTGAAATAAAAATAGCAGTTTATTTTTGTTTGGTTTAGTAGCAACACATCAAACAAATGTAATCTTTTGTGTTGTCCCCAAACATAGTGCTTTCCTTACTCTTCAAATACATGGTTCATGAAGGCGGCTAGCCCACTAAGAGGAAGGAATCTGTAGCCTTCTGGCTTCGGGTATCCGTTGCCAAGATGCCTCGTTATTTGTACATTGCGAAGCCAGCCCACTAGTACTCAATATCATTGCCCACTCACCTAATTACAGTTCCATCTTTTACACCAACTCTCTGGAAAGTAACACGGTCATTGTACCGCTTCAAATAAGGTGTTATTAGATGCACACAGTGTGCCCACTTCACCGGCTTATTCATTTCTTCCTCATCAATAAATCTTCTAATATATACATCAGCTGGAGTAATTTTGCTTGTAGTGTGTCGAATCGTAGTAGTTTTTGTAGTGTGAATTGAAGTATTAGTACGTGTTCTTAAACGATGCTTATATTTAGGTGCAGTCATATTAGTAGCTTTTCCAATGTGGTGTTTGTGTTTATGCTTCTTTTTATCAAAGTACTGTGTGATAGGTTTAATCGGACCATCGTCAGGTGGTTTCCCAATAAATTTGTAAAAGTCATCCAGAACGCCCGCACCTGATGGCTGAGTTCCAATCCTTATTGGCTCGTTTTGAATTTCAGATTGTATTTCGTGCTTCAATATCTGTAATCGTTGTTGAATGCCTACAGCTGATTTTACTGATTTCTGCTGTTGAAATGCTGAAAGCAATAAATTACTGGATTAACCATGATTATTATTTTAGATGTTTAGTCTTTATTTTTTTGTGTTAAGATGACTAAATTAAAAAGAACTTCAAATCGAAACATATGTTAGCACATTTTTGTTTAGCGGGAGAATAATTAAGTAGTAAGGTGCAATTCAGTAGTAATTACTTTAGCCTCTAGATTAGGCTATGCCTAGTCTACTACGATTACCTAGTACCTATAGGTTAGGCTTCACACGACACTGAATTAAATATATCGAATCGCTTACATGAAGGAAATCATCGTGAGGAAACCTGCATCCCTTAGAGATTTTTCTCGACGGTTTGTGATGTCTGCCAACCTGCACTAGGCCAGCGTGGTGGACTATAGCCTGATCCCTCTCATTCTGTGAGAGGAGACCCGTGCCCAGCAGTGGGACAGTATATGGGTTGATGATGAATGGCTTGGCTTTGTAAACATATAGTTTTAGGTACTTACTCAATATAATTAATAAGTTAATAATACTGTTAATCATTTTCTAATCATTCGGGTTATCATAATAAAAAAAGAATCACAGATATTGACAAAAAAACAAATATACTTGAGAGCATAAGTCTTTTCACACATTTTTACATTTTAGTAATTTTTGCATCAGTTACAATTTTTTTGTCATGGTCTACAGATTCTTTACTTAGATTATTTATAAAACACAAGAGCAATTTACAAATTTAAAAAATGATTGAAATCGCTGAAGCGTTTCTTAATAAGCAGAAATTTTAATTTAACTGTAGCACATACTCTGTTTATAGATGACGATGATGATTGATCACCATGGCTAGTAATACCCCGATCAATCATTCTGCAAGGTTACGTTGTGTTTGCTGAGGTTGTTCTGTGGATGGGAGACCATTATTGCTCATCGAGAGCCCTCTGTGACTCTAAGAGCATGTTAACCTGCCAAACGAACGAAAGTCCAATAGGATCAACCCCTTATTACATGGGACCTAAACATACCGGCGAACTGTTATACAATTAGCACATCTCTGCCTAACCCTTAGGGGATCATCATGAGGGCTATCCAATAAAAATATATCGCTTAAAATAAATAAAACTGTTATTTGATGCATCAGAGTTCAAACTAAAGCGTTTGATTGTGTTGACCATAACGAACTTAAATAACTCTCACTCTCTAAAATATGTTTATAAAAGTATGTAGTAGGCAGTAAAATATAACAATGCTGTCGATTTTAATGAATTCCAATTAGAATTAGAACTCTGATCCGTGTACTCATCTTCCAGATGCAAAGTATTCTTTCATGATGGTGTTCCTCAGGGGACTATACTGGGCTTTGTGACCGCCGAAAAAAGAAACACATTTAAAATATTTGTGTCCTGTGGGAATCGAACCCATGATTTGGTGATTAGCAGTCTACAGACGTCGTCATTCCAATGGCCTAAAAGTGTGATTCCAACAATCAATCAATCAATGTATTCCTTCACAGAATTTCAACCTAAGAAAATGTGTAATACAAAATTAAAAACCTATTTAAACTTCTTATCTAATATTTTCTATTGAAAAACGCTTGAAAAATCTTAATCATAATGTTTAAAAATACATACATATTGTGCTATGTACCTAAATCTTTATATAACTTAAAGAAAATGGTCAACATTTTAGATGTTTACTTTTGAAATTAAATTTTATTTAATTTGACCATTTTTAATCAAGAAAAAAAAATTCACAAAAAAAAATAAGAGGTCTTAACAAGATGAAAGGTGCAGTTCTTTTTTTAGTTGTCATCTGTAAGTATAACATTATTAAGTTCAGACGCCAGCAGGTCAAGCTATCCAAAACTGTAAAATTTTCCCAATTGAATAAGTGAACATTATTATTTTATATTAAAGTTGAAAACCAATCAGATATAGTAATTATACCACCACCTGATGGTAAGCAGTTACTGTAGCCTATAGACGCAACACCAGGGGCATCACTTGCACGTTACGGACCCTGTAAATTGAAAGAGGAATAGTTGGGTGGTCCACAAGTCCCCCCACTGCCAACACAACGTTTCCTCGCGGAGCACTGGCAACCTTGTTCACCGTAAGAAACACAACACAGTTCAAAGCAGTGTTATTTTACTTCGATTTTCCGCAAGGCGGAGGGAGTTCCCCAGTCGGGCAGCTCCAATTTGAGAGGAATTACTCCCACTATGCCCTACCTTTGTTGTCTATCTGTCTAATACGCTTTCATGGTTAAACCGTTGAAGCGAAATTGATGAAATTTGCTACAGAGATAGATTTTTGTTTCTTAATTTTTTTTCTTAATCCTTTTGGGATATGAATGTATTTGGAGGCAACAAATAATATTAAATAAGGTGTGATAATTGATATTAAAAAAATGTTTCAGCTACTCAAAGACACTTTATATCGACCACCACGCCAGAAGTGACAGAGAACATAGAAACACGAATAAAACTATTAAAAAGAGAACTGCTCGATGAAATCCAGCAGAATCAAAACTTGCCAAGAGCATACCCATTTTCAGACCAGTATTCTGAAATGTATCAATACGTTGATAACGACAATCGTCCAATAACACCCATAGCGAATTCTGACAAGCGAAAGATAAAAGAAAAATTTAAGCTGCCAGAAATTATAAGTACAACTACCAAGAAGTATATACCCAGCGACACTTCTGTCGATGCGAAAGAAGATGGGAGGCCATTGAGGATGAAAATACATAAGAAAAAAGCTTACAGAGAAATTAAATTCTCAAAACCGAGAGATATATTTTATAGAAGGATGGTATTGGATGATGAAGAGAGGAATAAGCCTCAGAAATGGACCCACTGTGTGGATTTAATAACTCCATTTCTTAATGGTTACAGGGACAATGTAACTTCTAAACACATAGCAGCGACGGATGGCACCGTTGTCAGGTACAGTAACTAGAATCCCGATTATCCGAATATCGATGATCCAAATATCGATTATTCGAACATACAATTATCCCAACATCCGATTATCCTAACTGAAACGTCACAGCTCTTTTTTCCGATTACAAAATATTTCGACCGCGCAACGAGTCGTGGTAATGACGAGGTTATTCCCGCGATTCTTACCATGGAGTTTCTAGCCGGTTCTTCTCCATATCATCATCAACCCATATACTGTCCCACTGCTGGGCACGGGTCTCCTCTCATTGAGGAGAGGAGACTGGCCTCGAGAAAAATCTCTAAGGTATGCAGGTTTCCTCACGATGTTTTCCTTCACCGTAAAGTGAGTGATAATTAATTATTATTACGCACATGAATTCGAAAAGTCAGAGGTGCGTGCCTTGGGTTCGAACTCGAGACATTCGACTTGGCAGTCCAATGGTCATACCACTAGGCTATCACTGCTAATAGGGATTAACTTGTCGTAAAGTTTCTATGTATCTATGTACCTACACGCCATACATTTATTTGCCTAAAAATCAATTTTCTAAAAAAATCTAATTTGTTAAAAATCAATTTTTTACAGTAGAGAACTCGGAAAAAAGTGAAAGTACGTCAAAATTTCAGGTTAATGAAATTCATTTTTTTAATTTCAGGTTAGCACAGTTACTGAGCCTAAACGTGTCTGATTCCACCAAGGATGATATTCGTTCAATTTTGTATCAGATCAGTAATCTTCAATTGCGAATATTTCAGTGGGACGTAGCAGCCATTAAAACTATATTCAACGTTATCATAAAAAGTAAGTCCTTTTTGACACTCAATACTTTCTGTCATTTACGCGAATATTATTCCATTAAAATAAAACTAGGTACTTTTTACGGATTTTATCGCGTTATATTGATATTATTAATCCCGACGTTTCGGACCCCTTACAGCGTCCATTCAATTCAATACTTTATTGCTTATTTAACTTATAATCATATAATATAATATGCATCCATAACATCTTATGTCAGATCCAACTGTCAATGTCAATCTTTTTTGTTTCTGTTTAATTGATAAATGTACTGGATTAATTTATTAGTAGGTACACGTCAAACTGCATTGTTCTCATAAACTATTCAGAACTAAAACCATGTTGTAAAATGTAAACCAAGATTAACAAACACTGTAATCATGTTATATTTTAAAAAGTGTGTTTAAGGAGTTGCTTGCCGGTTCTTCTCAATACCTTTTGGAACCGTGCAACTATTTTTGACTTTTCAAAAGTGCTATTTTAATCGGCTAATCGAAATAAAATATTTGATTTTCACTTTGAAATTGTTTTTTAGATGGAACTCACGATTTTAGAGGCTTGAAATTTGGACTAAAGGAAATATTTAATAACTGGAAACTAGATATATCGGATATGTCTAGTTTTCTCCGGCAGTCAAGAATTTTCCGACCGCCCTGCATCAAAGTTTCTGAGTTTGAAGGTAATTTGGACGTTATGGTTTAGTAGTAATGTAGTTCAGGAGTTCAAGTTCTTAGTAAGTGTGACTAAAGTAGTCTGTTTCACTGGTACTGAATTATATTATAAGAAATAATAATACAGCGAGACCGCGGCGCGACAAGTAGTGGAGCGTAGTGCGTAGGCTCTCGGTGACGGTGACCGACTGGTCATTCGCTCGTTCAAATGCGCGGCGCAGGTAGGCGTCGCGGTGTCTCGTCTCCCTCGTCCCGCGCCTATGCGTCACCATTCTTTTATCAATACCTCTGGAGAGTGCAACTCTTTAGTAGGCTTTTGCCAGCTATGTTGAGGCCGGCTGTGTCATCTCTATATGGCCCTTATATGTGTCATCGTCTAATGTCTTATCATAAAAAACCTGTGCCTAACTATGATTAACTCTTTCTCCTCGCCTTTTCCCAACTATGTTGTTGTCGGCTTCCCGTCTAACCAGATGCGGCTGAATATCAGTATTTTACACGAAGTAACGGCCATCAGACCTCCTTAACCCAATTTCTGGGTAATACCGATATCCTGAGGATAGACTGGTTGTCAGGCTTTTTGGGCTTCTGACTACCACTAACGACTGTCATAGGTGTTCGTATGACAACCGAGAGCAACGGTTTTACGTGCTCTCCGAGGAACGGTCTGGACGTCTTAAGAATGGTCACCCATCCACAGACTGACCGTGGTTTTCGCAGCTTAACCTTGCAGATCGATATACTACATATTTAAATAATGCTGATAAGACCGCCAATTGTACTTATGTGATGTTTGTTTTTTTATTTTTTCACTGTATCCTTTGGTGTAAGACAAATAATACTTTATCTGTCTTTATTTCAGGATCCACTCTGACACCAAAGATAGTGAGATACACGAAATCTACGACCAAGAAGTGTCCTGAAAGTGAAACCAATGATTGTTCTGTTTAAAGAAATCAATAAAATCCGTTAATTTACGTTTAAGTGTATTTACGTTAAGTTTTTTTTATTCAACCTCGATCGTCCCACTGCAGGGCAAAGGCCTCTTCCCTAATTCCACTACTCTCGGTTTAAGACAAACTTATGCGGCCAATCCTTTCAATACAGGTCTAGCTCGTCCCGCCATCTCCTTTTAGGCCTGCCTTGACGTCGTTTAACATTGTGTGGGTTCCACGCGTTCAATTTACAAGTTACTATTGTTTATTGCTACAGTAATCTAGTAGCCGTAAGTGCTCCTATCATTATCGTCATCATCAACGCATATACTGTCCCACTGGGCACGGGTCTCCTCTCAGAATGAGAGGGATTAGGCTATAGGCCACCACGCTGGCCTAGTGCGGGTTGGCAGAATTCACACGCCGTCCAAAAAAATCTCCAAGGAGGCTTCGTCACAAATTTTCTTTCACCGATATCGAAAATAGAAAAATAGCAGAGCAGTGATAGCCTAGTGGTATGACCATTGGACTGCCAAGTCGAAGGTCTCGAGTTCGAACCCAAAGCACGCACCTCTGACTTTTCGAATTCATGTGCGTAGGTATTAATAATTAATTATCGCTCGCTTAAACGGTGAAGGAAAACATCGTGAGGAAACCTGCATGCCTTAGAGATTTTTCTCGACGTTTTGTAAAGTCTGCCAACCCGCACTAGGCCAGCGTGGTGGACTATAGCCTAATCCCTCTCAATATGATAGGAGACCCGTGCCCAGCAGTGGGACAGTATATGGGTTGATGATGATATCGAAAAGTCAGAGGTACATGCCTTGGATTCGAATTTGAAACCTCTGACAGTCCAATTATTATATCACTGGGCTATCACTGCATATTCATTTTTCGTAGACCAGGTACTACCTATAAAAAAGTGGTCGTAAGCGGGAACTCGTGTTCTAAGTAGGTTCGATTCTCAGGCCGAGCAGTGTTATTAGTTTTTTTCAAATAATTCTCAATAGCAGCTCGGAGTTTGGATTGTGTCCGGATAATGGCAATAGGCTCACCCCCTACTACATGGGACCTAAACATACCGGCGAGCTGTGGATGTAGGCACATTAGTACACCTCTGCCTAACCCTTCGGGTAATACAGGCGTGATAACTGCGAACTGGGGTGAAATGTCCTTCTGTGAAACAGCTATGGTGAAGGAGTCTGCTCAGGGGGATCGGGAGAGGGCCAGCTCATCATGTGACCCCAGAGAAGACGTTAGCCCAGTGGTCACGTGCTGCCGTGCAGAGACAGATATTCAGGGGAGTCCCGTTTGCAGTCTCCCTAGGAATATACCCTTTTTTTTATAGTACGGTAAATCCTCATGGATCCTCCGCCACCCGGGGAGGTGGCAGGGTATGTTGGACTCATACCGACTAAAAACCGCACTTGCCTTCACCTGCCCTATAGTCATGGCCATGGGATCCGCGAAATTCGCCACGACCATGACAGGCTGTGGTCCAGCAGTTGCTGGACCCCGTCGATAAGCGAGGCCTTTCCTCGCATACTGTTTTTAAGGCGCGCTTCGTTACAAGCGTAGTCGCAAGTCGCGCCTTCCACTCTGCCAGGGATGTGCCCTAAGAGGCGTTGCACAGTAGAGTTCTGGGGTGGTTTATTAAAAGGACAAACCCCCCTCCATGTGCTGATTGTGGCCACCGAAGCCGTATCCCACACTCCCAAGTCCAACCCCCGTAAACCGGTCGCTTTTTGAAGGTCCCCTAAACAAAGTGATGATCAAGAAATATAAAATAAAAACACAATTATTTTAATAATGCAACTTTTCCGTTAATACTGGCCGGTGGATTCCCAATAGGTTTCAAATTCTCTGGTTCCCTATCTTTTTCTGGAATAGGTTCATTGAAGTTGTATTTCTCGGCTATAGTTGGCAGTTTCGCGTAATAATTCGGACTACTTAACTTATAAAACTCTCTTGTAGGTATCATAGTACCCATTTTACTTTTCTTTGTGACCTTTCCTTTAGCTTCAGCAGTTGTTGTAATGTTAGGATCAGGTTTCGTCTCCTTTTCTTCATAGGAAATGCTTTCAGTTTTCGCTTTTGGTTCTGTGGTAACTTCTGGGGTTTCGTATTCATATTCCATAGCAAGTTGAGCTCCATTACTACCTGCTACTTCTGCTAAGGGTTCCACAGCTGCTGTCGACGCTGTGGTTGTTCTAATTGTAAGTGCAGGCTTTAGTGTTATGACTACAGGTACGAATTTCACTGGTTCTTCGGTTTCACTCTCAAAAGCTTCTTCTTTCGGTGGCGTAACGTAATCTTCGTAACTGTCATTCGATTTTAACATGTCAACTGCTTCGAATATACCGACATTGTTATCTTGAGTAGTTTCCTCAATTTTCTTTTTAGTTGAAGTCACTTGTATTAAGGGCTGTGATGATTGTAAGCGAATCATTTGTTTCTTTTTAAGTATCTTCTGTTTGATTCCTATCATTTTTGGCTGTGGTCTTTGCTGTTGCATCATACTCTGTTGCTGAATGTTTGGTCGAATTGTGACTTGTGGTGCGTATCTTACATTTTTTTGTCCGGCTACAGGAACTATAACTCCCTGATGAGGATTCATGTATACATTCTTTGTTAGAACAGGCTTATTTCTATCAACAATACGTTGCATTCTAAGCGGATTCTGTGTCTCTTGCTTACCATAATTATCCTCTTCATATTGGATATCTTCTTGGTCCTCATTTACGGGACTTTTGTAATCGTAAACGGGATTTTGTTCAGGCGCTATGCGAGCGGCTAATTTGACATTTCTTGAAGGGGCGGCAGCTAGGGGGCCGCGATTAAGCAATTCAGTTTGTAATCTTTGTTTGACCTTTTCAACTATTTCGTCGAGACTCATAAGTGGGGCTGCTGCTACTGGTGCTACTGGAGCCGCTACTGGCGCTGGTGCAGCTGGTACCGCTGGTGGTGCAATTTTCATCTCAAATCGTGGTGCGTTTCGTGGTGGGGCCATGTGTTTGTATCTCCTCTCTCTATCTCCCTCCGTAGTCATTTCATAAGAATGGTCTACATGCCTCTGTTGACTTTCTTCAGAGTATTCTGCTGTGTCCCCATCTTTTGACGGTGGGTTCATTCCCGATCCCTGGGCAAGTTCAACGATTTGATCTGCTAAATTTTCTGGCACAAACTTCTTTGCTATGGTCCGAAAGTCTTCTAGGTTTGCTGCTAGCAGGACATAGCTGTTGACTGCCGTCAGAAGGGTCAATACGTAGCCTGTAAAATTAAGATTGCCTTGTTGTGATATGCATCATCGTCTTAGCATTTTCCTAACTATGTTGGAGTCGGCTCCAACTAAGTACATCTAGTTATCACATCTGATTAAAATGTACCACCTAGCTCCAAGTACCTATTAAGTAGAGAGGCTTTACAGCCTATAATACAGTCCCTCGGAGCGTCCCAGGTCTGGTTAAATACCCTAACCTATTTAAAAAAGAAAGCTTCAGTGTGGGGGGATCATACATTTCAAATTAAAAAAGTTTCAATAGAAACAGTATGATGAAAACACAAACAATGATATGAAATGATAAAAACACTTTTACAAGTCAATGTTTTGAATTTTTCAGGCTAAATGGCTCCGGCATTTCCTAACTGTCGACCTCTGAAAAGAAACACCGCAAAAACTCAGAGAATCATGGTCTCTTTTAAAGTCCAGACATAATATCAAATATTTAAGTGTGACACACAATGTAGGGCAATGTCTGAAATGGCCTTTTGAAGAAAAAGCTACAGCGGCTTTCAGCAGACCAATCCCAGCCGATGGCACGTATGCATCAGTCATTGCGTAGCTCGACCTTATTAGGGGGATCGATTTATAATATAATATTTTTTGTTAGTGTGTTAAAGTCCAGACATAATAATATCATGCGAGTGTCACAATGTAGGGTAATGTCTGAAATGGCCTTTAGAAGAAAGAGCTACAGCGGCTTTGAGTAATCCATCAATCAATCCCAGCTGACGGCACGCATGCATCAGTCATTGTGTAGCTCGACCATATTAGAGGGATAGATTTTTATAGAATATTTATGTTAGTTTGTAAGGTCTATGAGCGGGCACAACATATACTGGACAAACCATGGTGACTGCAGGCAAGCCAAGGAGGCTCTTCGTGCCATTGACGGCCGCACTAAGCAGCTACTACGACTGTCAAAACAACACCTGAGGACAGTCACCGCAGCTCTTACCGGCCATGGTTTTTTCAATAAAATCTCTCTGTTATAGGAGTCATAGACAGCCCCCGCTGCAGAGCCTGCCTGGAGGATGACAAGACAGCGGCCCACATGCTTCTGCATTGTCCTCGGGTCGCTACATACTGGGCAAAGTACCTCGGTAACCCGAGCACTCTCCGAGAAGCTGTCAGCAACATTAAATGCCTGGCGGCTTTTCTCGAAGAGTTAGGGTGGTTCGAATGAACCATATCTTCCCACCCACACGCAAAAACGCGCATTATCGTGGATTTGCGGAAACCACACCACGCCATACCAAGGTCTCTGAGCAAAATAGCCTGATAATAAAGAATTAGCATTATTCCCTTTATTTACATTTATACTTTTGTTTTTTATTATTATAAACTGATTGTCAGTATTTTTGGGCTACTGACTTACTACTAACAATTGTCAGGAATAGAATAAAGACTCCTTAAAAATAGTTACTTACAGAACAGAAAAAACAAATCCATTTTAAAGGTAGGTCCATAAATTGCACTACATATTTGTTTATTTTTAATATGCAATAAAATCTTTTTTATTGAAATAAAATGTGAAATGATTTCGTTCACGATTTTTTACTTGTTTACTGCATATTGGGTCGGCAGAATTTCCAATATTGTCTAAACTTACTTACATCAAAAATCATAAAGCGTCTAGTGTCAGTGGTGGATTTACCAGCAGGCTGAGTAAGCTTCAGCCTAGGGCGGCAAATTTGGGTACCGAATTAGTTAGGCACATTATTGCGCAAGTAGCTTACATTACTCCGCCTTAATAGTCGTACTATGCTATCATAGTACGACTATTAAGGCGGAGTTTAAAGCTCTATAGCTTTGATTAGCCTAGAAATATCTCCAAAAACTCTTAACTTTATTTCTCGTAAGTACAATTTCAACTAAAATGTTCGATTGTAATTATAATTTAGGAATGGACAATAGAGATAAAGGCGGCAAAATTTGACAGCCTATACTTGAGAAATGTGAAAATCCGCCACTGTCTAGTTTAATATGAAATAGAGGACGCTGCGTTGGTTTGAAGGAGTTCGTATTTATGTTTCGCTAAAATGGTAATCTTGGTAGTTTACTTAAGGTAATAGAATCGATGTATAAAATATTACTAGCTATCTTTTTGTATATTTTTGTCATTTTCCATGCTAAGATTTTAAAGTTATTTTGAAAAGCAAAAACTTGCATTTCAATAGGTGTTACTGACGTCACCATAAAGCCGTAAATTGATTATGTGAAGGAAAAATTAGACATGACGGGTAGGTATCGCGGTGGCTTAGTGGTCATAGCGTCTGGTGTACCTAACCAGAAGACGCAGGTTCGAATCCTGCCCGCGGTCCAATTTTTCCTTTTCTAAATAATATTACTAGCTTATAAAATACTTCTTAAATATTCTAGCCCGCGAATTCTTCCGCGTGGAAAAGTTACTTTTAATTTTCGTTGTAATTTGGATAATTAACTCAAAATCGTTATAAATTATAGCCTATTTATGTTATTCTGATGTATTAAATAATAATACTGTAATATTTCATCAAAATCCGTTCAGTAGTTTTAGAGTGAAAGCGTAACAAACATCTATCCATCCATCCTCACAAATTTCACATTTTATAATACTTATTTAATATTAATCTATTACTAATATGTCATGACGACGTCTATGGTCTGATGGTTTAAGTATCGAACTGCTGATCACGAAGTCGTGGGTTCGGATCCCACAGGACACAAATATTATATGTGATGAACATTATGTGTTTGTGTTTGTTATGTATTGAGTAATTGTTTACAAAAAATAAAGGTGGGTATATGAATAAGTATTATCTTCTGCGTCTTCTGGTTCACACCGGACGCTGTGACCACTAAGCCACCGCGAGTAGCGGCAGGACGAAATTTGCCTTTGAATTTACTTTTTTATTGTGATGTCAATTTATAATCTTAGCATGGAAAATGCAATTGCAAGAGTTCCGCGAGGAAACGTGTTGGCAGTGGGCAGTTGGCAAGGGGGACTTTGACCCTTATACTGCCAACCCAACTATTCCTCTTTTGTTTTATTGTGTTATTTAATAAGCGTCTATAGGCTACGGTAACCGCTTACAATCAGGTCGACTGTATGCTTGTTTGTCACCTTAGTGGTATACAACGTATTTTTTTATGGAAGAGGGAGGAGAACGAGCAAGCGGGTCACCTGATGGTAAGTGATCACCGCCGCTCACGTGTTACAAAATACCCCGTAAAAAATATAATTAATTATCAAAGCCAAAAATTTTGTTTATGTACTCGTTATGTACTCGTTATGTACTCGTTATGTACTCGTTATGTACTCGTTATGTACTCGTTATGTACTCGTTATGTACTCGTTATGTACTCGTTATGTACTCGTTATGTACTCGTTATGTACTCGTTATGTACTCGTTATGTACTCGTTATGTACTCGTTATGTACTCGTTATGTACTCGTTATGTACTCGTTATGTACTCGTTATGTACTCGTTATGTACTCGTTATGTACTCGTTATGTACTCGTTATGTACTCGTTATGTACTCGTTATGTACTCGTTATGTACTCGTTATGTACTCGTTATGTACTCGTTATGTACTCGTTATGTACTCGTTATGTACTGAACTGTACTACATAATAATTTTCCATTTTTTCAAAAACAAGCTGACTCGTGTCCGCTAAAATGGCTCTTAACGAATTTACTAAGGAGTAAGTTAGTTCCGGATCGTGCTACACAAAACGGATACTCTTTAACAGGTATTTTGTTTCTATTAGGTAACTATTAAACTAATTAAAACGTTGGTTTTCTTGTTGTTTTGATAATTATTAACAGAATTATGAGGATATCAACAATAAGGACAATAATCACTGGATTTCCAGTAGTTGATCCCTCTATCAATAATTATTAATTCATTTACGAATCTTATTTTTACTACTACTAGCTACATTTGAAGTCTGCATACTTTGTGTTCAAAATATAGAAGTTCTAGGCCATATCTACCTATTAGTTGACATGGTATATCAACTAATGGTACATTGGATCAAGTACTGGTACAAAGTTATTATTTATTTGTGCCCTGGTACATTTTGAGTGGAACAAATAATAAAAAATGCGTCCCTTCAAAGGAAAAGTGTTTGATTACTCTGAAGATGACATGAAGAAAGCATATGACGAGGAATATAATGTTTCTTATAGCACTCTTCCATATATAGTGTATGGTAAAATACCTCTTGCTGTATGGGCCCTGAGACGTACCTACTTGAATCCAGAACAAGAAGATGTAATCGTTTTATGGATATTAGACATGGCTAAAGCTGGGTTTCCAACCCTGTAGTACCTACTAAAATTATGGCTAAAAGAACACACGTTCTATAGTATTAGAGAATTTTTTGAATTGTAATCCTTTAGAACGCCATGTATTGGTTATAACTCTTTTTTTTTGTCATGTATAAATTAAGCATAGTATTTGAGTTACTGCATGTGTACTTTAAAATTAGTTTTATTATCATTTACTGCATTTTGCATACCGGAATGGTGAAATGTGCTGCGCTAAAATTGTAACACCTATATTTATAACACCTTATTTTATCCACATTTCTCGCAAATAAATATATCATTTCAGTTGTGAGTTAAAGTATGCAAACTAGTGACTGATTTAAATATTAAAACTCGTTGATTTATTGCTAGAAGTAATAACTTATATGAGAACTAATTATTAAGACTTTTAGAAAGGCTGATTATTAATTGTTACTAACTCAAAAAATTCTTACTACAGTAAAAACAACATTTTTTGATGAAAATCCGTTTTTTTTTCTCTCACTACTGTGTCAATTATTGGTACATTTACCTTACCTATTTTACATAATTGTCTACTTTAATAGTTTTTATATTTTTCATTCATAAATGCTGTTGTTTTCCTTTATTTGGGGTATGTTATACAGCGTTACTACGGTTCTTAAATATTGTGAATGGACTCGTTATAAGGCCCCATTTAACCTCCTCTAGGCTTTACGGGTAGTTTGTAACATTCCGTATTAATGTAAAAAAATACAAAATACAAGTAGTTTAAAATCGTTTATTCTTACACTGACTAGTATTAATAAATGTAAAATATTACATTATTTCGTCCAAAATAACTGTTTTATATAAAATTTTTATTAATTTTGTGGTCACACTAGCGATTTCGTTTCGTTTTTGCTCCGGAGTTACGTCGAATGCGTTTTGTTTGCGCTCCTCACTACTCGTACTTTGCTGGGTAACATTTCTGAAAAAAAAATGTGACAATCAATTTTTAAATTGTACCACTTCTTCTTCAATTTAAGAGCTCAGCTCTTGTCGGTGGAGCTATCGCCACTGTCACCAACCGCCACATCTTCAGCTTTCCGTTTTACCTCTTGATACGACTTGATCCCCACTCTTTCCTTCACTTGTTCCACAAAACTTCGTCTAGGTCTTCCCCTTCCTTGTTTTCCTTAAATTTTACCTTCCAGTATAATTCTAAAGCAGTCGTCGTGTCGTATCAAGTGGCTAAACATCTTTCCTCTCCTATTCTCTACGTTAATAACTGTATTTTCTCCTCTACAATTCTTAAGAATTCCTACACTACTGCGTCTCTATATTACACAAAGAAAATAATAGTAAGTACTTATTTGCATTAAAATCTTGAACAAATCTTGAACAACTTTATAAAGGACCATTTAGTCCCAAACTAGGCAGAGATTGTAGACTATCATTGCTCCCAACAACAAAATTAGCATTAGCACAAAAGGTACCAATTGCAGTGCTCCGCTTAACATCAGGTGGGCCGTATGCTTGTTTGCCACCTTAGTGGTATAAAAATAAAAAAAGGTTCTATACCATAGCTGAGTTCCCGTCCAAGTCGTGGAGAGAAGTTGACGTTCCTTCCGAGCCGGGGGGAGAAGTACTTGGTTCTGCTGTCAATTTGTTCAGGGTCTTGTCGGTACCTGAAAAAGGGGAAATAATTTAATGACTAGTATTTAACTGCAAATCAAAAAATGTCGTTTTGTATAACAAAACAATCCTAAGCAAAAATACTTATTGCACAGCAAAAATACTGATTGAGCGACAAAATTACTGATTGAGCAGCAAAATTACTAATTGAGCAGCAAAATAGTCACCTCAACATATTGTTATATACACTCAAAACATTCAGATTTGTTGTGGCAATGTGTGGTCACAGTTCTAACCTAACCTAACCGATATCTGTATTTTGCTACTCAATCAGTAGTTTTGCTGCTCAATCAGTAATTTTGCTGCTCAATCAGTAATTTTGCTGCTCAATCAGTAATTTTGCTGCTCAATCAGTAATTTTGTCGCTCAATCAGTATTTTTGGTGCGTAGTTTACCACTAGACTAATGAGGCAGTCTATAAATAGACTACTAAGTTAAAATATCTATTCTGACATGATTTTCATTATTTTATTTTATTTAAATACAATATCTGTGTAAAAATTTGGATTGAGAGATCGGGTTTAAGAAACTTTATTCTCATAAAGAATTTCATTCACTTATAAGAGAACACTATATACCTACATTTACAACATTTGCCGAGCGGCGTAATCAGAGAAAAAAACAATTCACAATAATAGTAGCAAGTGTAAAAAAATAATAATTAAAAGAACTGCTAGACTGAGGGTATATGTAAATACTTTTTGTAACATTGCAGTTCTGTGATCATCAATACACGGATCAAGCGTAACTAGATGTGGTATGTTTGGTGAGCGTAGTGTAGTTAGTAGAGATAGAGTAGATAGAGATGATTAATAGATATTATTATTATTTTGACGGCAACACCGGTTTTCATTTGACTTGACGATTTGTGAGGATTTTCCGTACTAAGAAAAGACAATAGAAAAACGGCCAAGTGCGAGTCAAACTATTGCACAAAGGGTACGGAACCAATATTTGGCAAAACATGCCGACGGCCGGATGCCGGTTATTAATATCGAGCAAAATAATCACGTTTGTTGTATGGGAGCCCCCTTACATATTTATTTTATTCTGTTTTTAATATTTGTTGTTACATAAAGGGGCAACAGAAATACATCATTTGGGAAAATTTCAACTGTCTAGCTATCACGGTTCATAAGCCATGAACAGCCTTGATAACAGACGGACGGACAGCGGAGTCTTAGTAATAGGGTCCCGTTTTTAGCCTTTGCGTACGGAAACCAAAAAACTAGTTCTCTTCCCACGTACGTACTCTGTGACGTCACGAATATCAAGATGTATGTATGAACTATTCTTTAAATTTATATGTTTGTAGCGACATCTACCGCGCTACATAGAACTACAAAATCCTGAATCGCGCAAGCAACATTCGCAACACAAGTTGCATATATACAACCGCCCGACATCAACCGTCGGTTCGTGGCCGTGGCCCGCCAGGCTAAACACCCGCCTGGTTGTAGGATTCTGCCTTTTCGTTGGAGGGGCAATACACCTCGCCTCTCCACATGTTTAAGTTCACAGAAGAACACTCACATATCTTGGTCTGGTGGAGTCGCCGGCATATCGTCAGCGAGCCGCCTGCCCAACCGTGGGGTAAACTCCACATTCTCAAACGCCTTCTCATCGTATGACAAGCTCCTTCCCAGCTTCGGAGTGAAGATTACTTTTTTTGTAACTGCAAACATTTTAAAAGCATATTGATCTAACGTTTACACGATTATTACATTGAAATAAAACTACTTTATACGGATTTTATCGCGTTATATTGATATTATTTATCCTAACGTTTCGAACCCTTGACAGCGTCCATGGTCACTGACGGGATTAATAATATCAAAAATCCGTAAAAAGTAGTTTTATTTTAAAACTTAAAAGCATTTTTAACCCCCGACGCAAAAACGACGGGGTGTTATAAGTTTGACGTGTATGTCTGTGTGTTTGTTGTCTGTGGCATCGTAGATCCTGAACGGATGAACAGATTTTGATATTTTTTTTTTGTTTAAAGGTGAATTAGTCGGGAGTGTCGCCACAAAACGGCATTTTTTCACAACTCCTTCAATATTGGTATCAAATGAAACGGCTTGACTAGTAGAATACTATACAACACTATGATCAATTTCAAATCCAAGATGGCCACCACCATATTAGTATTTATTTATTTATCAAATGAAAGGGCTGTTAAATGGGACTTAAAAAAAAATATTATATATGTTGTATAATCTAATATTGTATAGAGAAAGTATTGGATATTTTGTATGTTTATTTTAGCGAAGGAAAGAAAAATTAATTATTAAAGACGTAAATTCAGTATGTGAAGGAAAAATTCGACATGACGGGTAGGAATCGCGGTGGCTTAGTGGTCATAGCGTCTGGTGTACCTAACCAGAAGACGCAGGTCCGAATCCTGCCCGCGGTCGAAATTTTCCTTTTCTAAATAACTTTAAAATCTTAGCATGGAAAATGCCAAAAATATACAAAAAGATATAGATAGTTTGTCTGTTAATAGATCGTTAAAAGATCTATTTACAGAAAAATAAATATAATTTCATTGGTCGTTAGTAATGTATAGTACCTACCTCTAGTCTCCGGTTCATCAGCTTGCATCTCGTATGGTAACTGGTCGTAATAATATTTTAATGCGTCTGCGGCCTCCAATAATTTGAAAAACGCTTGTCTGAAACCAAAAACATGATGATAAGATTTCTACAAGGTATTCAGTTCTTGTGAGAATATGTCATACACACACACACATATCCCTGGTGATTGGTTCAGCAAAAATCTCAAGAAAAAACTGTTTTTGTTGTTAAAAGTGAGAAAACATATAATTTCTACACGGTATTCAGTTCTAGTAAGAAAATATCTCACACACACACGCACACAGTCATATCCCTGACAAAAAAACTGTTTTAAATGAGTTTGTCTCAATGCAATAAAACACTATACTTACCTACTTATAATTACTACACGGTATTCAGTTCTTGTTAGAAAATTTCACACACATTCCTAGTTACCAGTTGAGCAAAAATCTCACGGACGATCGGTATTTTGTTGTCAAATAATACCTAATCAATCAATATCTGGGATATTTTACACAACACGATGTAGTCCCAAACTAAGCAGAGCTTGTACTATGGGCCAGACAATGGATATAATACTTATATCCTTTTTTTTTTGTAAATTCATACTTATAATACTTAAGAAACACTCGGAACAACAAAGTATGTTCATCACATAAATATATTTGTGTTCTGTGAGAATTGAACCCACGACCTCGTGTTTAAACGATAGTTGCGAGTACTAGGAGTACATAAATACCTGTTATCTTCAGTAGATATTCTTAGGGATCGCTTGCCCAACCTGGGACCGAACCACAGTCCGCCCCGGTCGCTGTGAGCTCCTCGATCTGACCCACCATCCTGTATAACATATTATACCTCATCATCAACCCATATACTGTCCCACTGCTGGGTACGGGTCCCATATTGAGAGGAATTAGGCTATAGTCCACCACGCTGGCCTAGTGCGGGTTGGCAGACTTCACAAACCGTCGAGAAATTCTCTAAGGTATGCAGGTTTTCTCAGGATGTTTTCCTTCACCGTTTAAGCGAGTGATAATTAATTATGAATTCGAAAATTCAGAGGTGCGTGCCTTGGATTCGAACTCGAGACCTACGACTTGCCAGTCCAATGGTCATACCACTAAGCTATCACTGCTTTAAATATACATATTATACCTGTCAACACCTAACATATTCTGAGTATATCGAAAATGAACGTCTCTCAACTAAACGAGGATGATTTTAATGTGTGAAAGGAAAACAATAATTAATAAGGTATTAAATCCTTTTTTGAAAACGGTTGTTGTGTTAAATCAATCTTGAGATCGTAACGAACCAGTTTAGTTCTTAATTCAATTTTATAAAACCGAAAAATGCCTTAAAATCTTTTTTTTATTTATGGTCCTGAATTTTCGCGCGGAAACGCTAGCCGCCATGCTGTTCTGGCTCGTGACGTCACTTCGTTACTAAACGCTGAGCACGACAAACATTTAGTTTATGTACAGAGGCCAGCACATCCAGCTACCACAATCTGTCAAATTTCTTTGATTGATTTTCAACTTTAATGCCAAATGTTAAGGTTCATATTGAATTGGAAGAATTTGACAGTTTTGGATAGCTTGACCTGCTGGCGTCTGTACATACTAGAGTGACGACACGTCGGAACCCAATATGGCGAATAGCGTTTTAGAAATTTAATTTTTGAACGGAATAAAAAAGACGATTTTTAAAATTGAATTATAAAATTTACATTTTTATAAATAAATATCAACGTTTCTCGTTTACTTCAAGCATTTTTATATATTTTTTTACATGGTGTAAAATATCTTGTTAATTAATTGTGTTAGCTGCACAATGACTTTGATCTGCGAGAACATGGGGACGAAATTATATCGGTATTTCATAGGAATTGAGTTGCGGTGGTCTGATGGCAGTCGTTTCATGTAAAATACAGATATTCAGTCGCATCAGCGCCTGTAGACAAGTGGCAATCTGACAATCGAATCGACGAACGAATAGAAACAAAAAGTATGGGAATGACATAAGCTTTCGACAAATCGGGCGATCATAGATGTCATTCCCATACATCTTGTCTAAGCCCCCTGGATAGACTGGAAGCCGACCCCAACAGTGGGAATAAAGCTAGTAGGATTTATTTAAAAGATCTTGTTTTAAATTATTTTATGATTATTTTTCTACGTTGAAATACATATATATTTTTTTAAATTTTATCAACAAATGTAAAAAGGTCGTAATAAAAAGTTACGTTTAAACTTACCTTTAAATCATTATTGTTCGCTAGAACGCAACTTAAGGCGAAGACTACGGTAAGTCCTACTTGGATTGTACTGTACATATTGTTGGTTGGAGTAACTAACATTAACTGACGATTCCAGAGCCACCGGGAAACTTTATATACTCAACTAAATGGAAATTGTATGGTAATGACGCGAGGAACTCGGGGAAAATACGACACGTGCACGCCCCTTAAAGTCATTCTATTATTAAATGTTTGTTTTTTAAATAGTACAGGGTATTGCGGATTTTAAAGTTCAAAAATAGAACACAGGTATCCCCCGTTGCTGTGAAATCCCGCGGAATATACCTACAACTTTTACTTTTTTTATTGTAACGAGTGCGAGCAATGAGGTCTAATGTGGTTTTTCTTGTTCGTTAAGTAATATGTTTAATAATATTCGTAATAATATCGTCACGCTTGTTTTATATCGATTTCCAGGTGGGGCAGTGTTATTGGTTTTTAATGTCGGGAAATTAAAGAAATAAATAATAGCACGGCTTTTAATCATGTTCGATTGATGAAATGAAATGTTTTTTTTTTGTAAATTATCTTTTAAAGACAATGTTTTGATTCGGGTCCGGGTTTCTCCATTAAGAATTTCCCGGGTTTTGGAGCTCGTCAAGTCGCTCTCTATTAACTACATGGGACGTAAAACACACAGGTGAACTATGGGTGTACCTAAGTACACCTCTACCTAACCCTTCGAGGAATACAGGCGTCATTTACGTTTATATCTGTCTAATAAATATGACTTGATACTTACCTCTAATCCAATTCCAAAATCTTGGTGACAAGTTTAGTCAGTTGCTTTTTAAAGTTTATTAGTTTCTACTCTTTGTAAATGGGAGAACTTATTGATTTCTGACATTTACGCGAATATTATTCAATGGGGGAACTGTTTAGAACTTTCTCTTATGTCTAGCTGTATTTAATATATCTTTTTGTATATTTTTGGCATTTTCCATGCTAAGATTTTAAAGTTATTTAGAAAAGGAAAAATACGACCGCGGGCAGGATTCGACCAGAAGACGCAGGTTCGAATCCTGCCCGCGGTCGTATTTTTCCTTTTCTAAATAACTTTGTATTTAATATATTTGTAATCTTCGCAACATTCCTAAATTTGTTCTATCATGTTAGTATCCAATTTATTGTATCGAACATCATTGTGCAAAACGATAATTTAAGAGAGAGTGACTATGGAGTTTCTTGCCGGTTCTTCTCTATAGGAAACGACTAATTTGGAACCTTGCACTTAGATTCGACATTTCATAATTGCCTATATGTATATACATATGATTTATATGAAAATAAAACGACTTATTTTGATTTTATATAACGTTATAAAATTATATTCTTTGAACTGTCTTATAATTTTAACTAAAATCATCGTCTGGGGCTTTTTCCAACTATATTGGGGTCGGCTTCCAGTATAACCAGATGAGGCTGAGGCTGTGGCTATCAGTATTTTACACGAAGCGACTGCCATTAAACCTCCGCAACCCAATTTCTAGACAATATCCTGAGGACAGACTGTTCGTCATGCTTTTTGGGCTTCTGACTACCTACCACTAACGATTTAAATAATTACTGTTCATTTTTAAATTGTTATTTTATTTTTAATGGACTGTAACGACGATGCACGATGTCTGTATTGTTAATGTAATAACTGATTAATTAATTCAGAATAATAGATAATTAGATACTTATTTATTGGAACGAAGTTCCTTTTCGCGCGTTGTGAAAGGGGGCTAGACGGAAAAAATTCTTACGAAAAGTTGTCACGACACTTTTTGCTTGTCAACAATATTTGAATTTCGAATTATTGAGTGAATGACAATATTTGAATTTCGCGCGTTGTGAATTGTTGAGTGTATACAGGTTTTTTTATTTTTAATTATTAAATTTTAAGGAAAGGAACTTCGTTCCATCCGGGTGTCCCTTGACACCTCTCAAGTTTTTTTTTACTGTATAATTTGCAGGCTCATATTACAGCGAAATATGGAGAATTTTAAGTCTGTCAACATCTATTTATTATACCTACCCATGTTTGCAAAGAAATAAATGATTTGATTTGATTTGTCATAGGTGTTTGTATGACAACCGGGACTGATGATTTCACATGCTCTCCGAGGCATGGAGGGGTCTCGATAATGCTATAAACGGTCACCCATCATCAAACTGACCGCGGTTACCACAGTTTAACCTAACAGATCAGTTGATCAGCTTAGTTATTACTTAGCCATGAGCATGAACATAGGCTTATAAATATTTATCTTGCTTCAGGTCTATATACAACGTGTTACAAAATACACCGTAAAAATATTATTAGGTAAATAAAAAAGCCAAAAATTTTGTCAGCTATCATGACAGGGAACCAGATTATTTAACAGAAAGGCCTACGTACCTATTTTACCTAATAATTGTCTACTTTAATAGTTTTTCTATTTTTCATTCATAAATATTGTTGTTTTCCTTTTCTTGTGGTATGTTATACAGCGTTACTACGGTTCTTAAATATTGTGAATGGACTCGTTATAAGGCCCCATTTAACCTCCTCTTAGCTTTACGGGTAGTTTTGTAACACCCTGTATACTATCCCACTGCTGGGCACGGGTCTCCTCTGAGAGTCACCACCACCACGAGAGACGAGAGAGTCCACGTTGGTCTAATGCTGGTTGGTAGACAGATATCAGCCTATTTAAAAAAAAAAGAATTAAATAATCATTATACTTATATGTATATTATATATATAGATATATGTGGAGGAGATCGTGGCTAAGTAATAACTAAGCTGATCAACCGATCTGCAAGGTTAAGCTGCGCTAGTCGCGGTCAGTCTGTGGATGGGTGACCATCCTTAACACATCAAGACCCCTCAAGACCACGTAAAGCCGTCGGTCCCGGTTGTCATACGAACACCTATGACAATCGTTAGTGGTAGTCACAAAGCCAAAAAGTCTGACAACCAGTCTATCCTCAGGGTATCGGTATTACCCAAAAATTGGGTTGCGAAGGTCCGATGGCAGTCGCTTCGTGTAAAATACTGATATTTAACCGCTTCTGGTTCTGGAAGCCGAACCCAACATAGTTGGGAAAAGGCGAGGAGTAAGAAAAGATATATATATATAATCTGGACAAACCTTCGTGGTTTTTAGATTGTAAGATAATTAAAGTTTTGTAAGATATTTTTGTTACAATAAAAAAATATATATATATATATATATAGGTATATGTATGTAATATATTATATACTTACCTAATTACTCTTAGCGATAAGACCCCCAATTTATTGTACTACTTGAAGTTTATTTGTTTAATTTTATTATGCTTCTTGGTGTACAATAAAGAATATTTTATCTATCATGTTCCAAATGACCCCAGTCTCCCCTCAGTATTAAAGTATTAGGGACAAAT
Organism: Acronicta alni; assembly: GCA_964056405.1. NCBI lineage: Eukaryota > Metazoa > Arthropoda > Insecta > Lepidoptera > Noctuidae > Acronicta > Acronicta alni. The sequence goes on from OZ043943.1 coordinate 2,537,250, forward strand.
TGATACAAATCTATTTTCGCGCAGTCGATTAGAATGCGCCACGACCTGTCTATCTGTTTACCCCCTACCTATAAATAGGAACGTAGCTTTCATTGTTTAACGCCCTTTTCACCCGACTGCTGAAGTAGGGTAATGCTTTTCTAGGGTATGTATATCTTTTACCTATCACTGTTTTATTGTATTTACTTGTAATTTTAGTTTTAACTTTTAGTTTTAATTTAATTATCTTTCCCTACATGTGTTTAAAATGATTGTTTAATATTTTATTGTATTAGTTTTTATTATTCCAGGATCTATTTTATCGTGTTTCTTAATTTTAATATTTATAATTTCTAATTCATAATTGTACACCTTAATTGGATGATGTGGCCTCCTATAATTGAGGGAGTACATTTCTTAGCACATATGATATTGATGAATGTAATACGAATTCTGTACATCTCTTGTTGGAAGTCCTTAATATTAAATAAATAAATAAACCCTCTTCCCAACATTTACCTAAGTAAATTTAGCTTCAAGTATAACGCAGAATATCAGTATTTTACACGAAGCAACTGCCATCTGCCATAAAATTACTGGGTAACACCAATATCCGGAGGATATACTTGTCAGGGTTCCGTCTACCACTAACGATTGTTATAAGTATTGAAATAAAACTACTTTTCACGGATTTTATCGCGTTATCCAAAATCAAAATAGTTTTATCTAATATATAAAATTCTCGTGTCACAGTTTTCGTTGCCATACTCCTCCGAAACGGCTTGACCGATTCTCACGAAATTTTGTGAGCATATCGGGGAGGTCTGAGAATAGGCCAACATCTATTTTTCATACCCCTAAATTTTTTTTTTATGGCAAAACAACGTTTGCGGGAGCAGCTAGTCTAATATATAAAATTTCCATGTCACAATGTTAGTTACCGTACTCCTCCGAAACGGCTTTACCGATTTTTACCAAATTTTATATGCGTATTCAGTAGGTCTGAGAATCGGCTACTATTTATTTTCCATACCCCTAAGTGATAAGGGTGGCTTGAAATAATTTATATGGCAAAACAACGTTTGCTGGGCCAGCTAGTTTTCATATAAACCACTTATGAAATGTCGAGTCTAGGTGCACGGTTCCAAATTAGTCGTTTCCTATTGAGAAGAACCGGCAAGAAACTCCATAGTTACTCTTTTAAATTATCATTTTGTATAATTATAAATTGGTTTGGATACTTACATGAGAGAACAATTTAGGAATGTTGCGAAGATTACAATTATATAAAACTAACTGACCCCGCAAACATTGTTTTGCCATAAAAAAATATTGGGGTGGGTCACCCTTATCATTTAGGGGTATGATAAATAGATGTTGGCCGATTCTCAGACCTCCCCGATATTCACACAAAATTTCATACAAATCGGTCCAGCCGTTTCGGAGGAGTACGGTAACTAACATTGTGACATGGAAATTGTATATATTAGATACAGCTAGGCATAAAAGAAAGTTCTAAACAGTTCTCCCATTTACAAAGGGTAGAAACTAATAAAAATAATATACTTAAAGCAACTGACAAAACTTGTACCCAAGATTTACGAAATTAGATGTAAGTATCAAGTCAAAAACAATGAAATTTAATATATAAATACAAATGACTATGTTGGGATTGGTTAATATACCATACACATAAAAGTACGTCATTACAGAGGTTCCAGGGAAGCCACATCCCGACGTTTCGGACCCTTTACAGAGCGTCCATGGTCACGGGTGGACGCTGTAAAGGGTCCGAAACGTCGCGATTAATAATATCAATATTTATAACGCGATAAAATCCGTAAAAAGTAGTTTTATTTCAATGTAGAATATTCGCGTAAATGTCAGAAATCAATAAATAATTACTAATTCACTCGAAGACCTCGTGTGTCGCATGTTGCATACCTTAGAGATTTTCTCGACGGTTTGTGAAGTCTGCCAACCCGCACTAGGCTAGCGTGGTGGACTATAGCCCAATCCCTCTCATTCTGAGAGGAGTCAGAAATCAATATTCTTCCGAAAGGTTTATAAGACAAGAGTATAATACATGCTATTATGGTTTAAGAACTTTATTTTCTCATAAAGAATTATTACATAACTAGTTTTCCGCCCGCGGCTTCGCCTGCGTCGAGTTCGGTTATATCGCGTTTCCAAGAGAACTCTTCAAAAGTCCGAGATAAAAACAATCCTATGTTCTTTCTCAAGGTCAACTCTATCTCTGTACCAAATTTCATTAAAATCAGTTCAGTGATTTAGACGTGAAAGCGTAACAGATAGACAGACAGAGTTACTTTCGCATTTATAATATTAGTAGGGATTCACTTAGGTACTGAGAAAAGTATTTACAAACTAAAATGAAGGTTAACTACGAGCGTACAAAAAGCAAATGAAGTAAACACAAGAATTTATATTGAAAAAACGTAGTGTTATAATATTAAAAAATTCTCAGCGACAAGGTGTCGATGTTATCAGCTATTCGATCGATCTATTACCTTATCCCATGTGTTAAAAAGTAAGTATGTATTATATCTATTGTCTAGTACCCATAGTACGGTCGACAAAAGAGTTAAGTATACAGGCAGCTAATTAACATCTGTGTTTTGTTAAAGATTGTGTAATTATGTGTTACGCAATATGTGTCAAAACGCAGGTATTGTAAGCTGCTACAAACCTAATCCTTTGGCACGTAATGATTTACATCGAAATCTGTATAAAAATGCATATTTCGTTTGCTATCTGTATACTTAACTCTTTTGTTGACTGTACAAGCTCTGCTTAGTTTGGGACTAGATGGTGCTGTGTAAAAAAAAATGTCTCAAAAGATTTATTTATTATTGTTAAGCCCATGTGAAGCCAGGGTGAATCGCTACTAAATAAATAAAAGCTAAAATTAGCAGTATAGAAATATCTTAATTAATCGTCTGTTCGTCGCCAGGGGAGTTAGCAGTGTATGTCGTTAAAGCTGTGCCAATTCTGTCACCCAGGCGTCCAACACGCTGGCCTACTGCGGGTTGGTGGATCTCAAAACCGTCGTGAAAAATCTCTAAGGTATGTAGGTTTCCTCACGATGTTTTCCTTCACCGTTTAAGCGAGTGATAATGAATTATTAATATATTAAAAAACAAATTAAATAATTTACTTGCAAATAAAGCCTACTATAATATTAAGGATTTTCTGTATGACAACATTGATCACTAACTGCTATGACATATATAAATGAATTATTACACACTGACTTACTGCTAATTGAACCTAATAAAGTAGAATTCATAAAATGTATGTACAAAAGTAATAATATATACGAAATTGATTTATATAATAATACTAGCTGACCCCGCAACGTTGTTTTGCCAAAAAAAAAAAAATTAGGGGTATGAAAAATAGATGTAGGCCTATTCTCAGACCTCCCCGATAAGCACAAAAAATTTCATCAAAATCCGTCAAGCCGTTTCGGAGGAGTATGGCAACGAAAACTGTGACACGAGAATTTTATATATTAGATGTAACACTAAGAATATTGCATAGCTAAATGGTAAATAAAGGTGCAAATATATAATATAATGATGTCTGTTCTAATGTATATTGTATAATTTAATAATAAGGCAAAAGCCAGTTAGTATTGTGAAAAAAAGAAAGAAAACATCATTTTTTTTTTCTATTTTCTTTAATAATTTGTACGCCATAGAGGCTAAACATGACTGTCATTTGTATTTTTTCTCTATAACATCTTACATGCATATGTATGTATACTCATGTTTCAACAAATAAAACCATCTTTATCTTTACCTTTTATCTTTATTAATATGCACACGAATTCGAAAAGTTTGAGGTGCGTGCATTGGATTGGAACTCGAGACAACAGTCCGACGCGCGAACCACTAGACCAAAGTCGTCGTCGGATATATGTATATATTAGATATGTAGATGTTTTGATTATATTTTGTTTTTTATATACCAATAAGGTGGCAAACAAGCATACGGCCCACCTGATGGTAAGCGGTTACCGTAGCCTATAGACGCTTGCAACACAACACTTGCGCGTTGCCGACAATCTAAAATGAAAGAGGAATATTTGGATTGGCAGTATATCGGCTCAATCTTTTAAATTAATTACTTTGATATTTAATGTATAATTTTGTATATTATTAATTTCCTGTGCAAGTCGAAAATAAATTATTTTCTTTCTTTCTTTCTTTCTAATTTTATAATTTTACCAATTATAAATAATAATTATTAATCATCATCATCATCAACCCATACTGTCCCACTGCTGGGCACGGGTCTCCTCTCATATTGAGAGGGATTAGGCTATAGTCCACCACGCTGGCCTAGTGCGGGTTGGCAGACTTCACAAACTGTCGAGAAAAATCTCTAAAGTATGCAGGTTTCCTCACGATGTTCTCCTTCACCGTTTAAGCGAGTGATAATTAATTATGAATACGCACATGAATTCGAAAAGTCAGAGGTGCGTGCCTTGGGTTCGAAATCGAGACCTTCGACTTGGCAGTCCAATGGTCATACCACTAGGCTATCACTGATTATTAATAATATAATATTTTATCTCTGTTCTTGTATTGTCTTGATTTTAAGTGACTTATTTGAACAGAACATAACTATGTAGGTATCACCTAACTCAAAATATCTTGTAAGTTGTTGGTGTGCCTTATAATTAAGTATAAATAAAACTGCCAACACAACGTTTCCTCGCGGAGCACTGTCATCCTTGCTCACCGTAACACAACACAGTTCAAAACGGTGTTATTTCACTTAGATTTTCTGCAAGGCGGAGGTATTTCCCCAGTCGGTCAGCTCCAATTTGAGTGGAATTACTCCCACTATGTCCTACCTCTCTTGAATTGTATAAATATAGGTCTACTTCTATTTTGCTGCGCAGTTGGGTAATGAGTTTTAGGTACTTCAATTACATTGTTATTCGGTAACACCTAATTAATTTATGTATAACAAAACATTCGTTTTTCTTAATCTTCTCCAAATTAAAATTAATGACCCTTACAACTGAATGGAAACGAAATTAAGGAAATATATTAAGACTTGCCGACTCATGGGTCTACTGAGGTAGATTAGAGAACCCGTGAGGTCCCCGGTTCGACTCAAGGGTGAGCAGTGTGTTGGTTGATTTCTGACGTTTACGCGAATATTATAACCATAACACATAACCAAACACACGCAAGCACGCTCATGCGCACACACTCAACACGTACACACACACAGACACACACACACGCTCGTACACACACACGAGTCAACATTTTCACACACATAAACTCCAACTCCAATTATGTTCAGTTAAAATTTATATTTTGTATTTTATGTTTTTTAATAAGCTAGTGATATAATATTTGTGTTAACGAAAAGGCGAAGACACTGGTCTCTGATATACAGTTAACACTAGTTCGGGAACCAGGGGATTCACATGTATTGTACCTTTTTATGTCAAATAAATTTCATTTAATTTAATTTTGTGGAGATACTGGGATCACGTCGGGGTCACCAGTGTGGAGAGGCGAGGTGTGTTGCCCCTCCAACCAAAGGGAGGATCCTCCAACCAGGCGGGTGTTGTGCCTGGCGGGCCACGGCCCGACGGTTGATGTCGGGCGGTTGTATATATGCAACTTTGCGTTGCGAATGTTGCTTGCGCGATTCAGGCCTTCGTAGTTCTATGTAGCGCGGTAGATGTCGCTACAATTTCATTTCATTTCATTATATGAAATAAAACTACTTTTTACTGATTTTATCGCGTTATATTGATATTATTAATCAGTAGTATGTAAACTGACACGGTCTACCCGTGACCATGGACGCTGTAAAGGGTCCGAAACGTCGGGATTAATAATAGTGGTGTTCAAAATTGCTATAAATCAATGACATGCTTAATGCTTATTTATTTAAGCATGCGTTTTTATGTGCTATATTATAGCATGCTTAATTTATATGCCTACTTGTTATGTTACGGCAAAACGGGCGGGCCGCGCCCGATGAACAGTTACTTGATATAGAGAGAGAGAGAGTGTGTTATGCGATATAAAGCAAAATTATAGCTTATAGTGCGAACCGCGATATCATTTGCTTTATGCTATGCTGGCCCCTCCCGGCTTCGCACGGGTGGACATAAGATCTATACATATAGCCTATGTTACTCAGGGTGAATGTAGCTTTCCAATAGTGAAAGAGTTTTTGAAATCTTTTTTTTTTTTGAGTCGCTTATAACTTGGACCGCCACCTTATGTTAATGTAGGTACCGAACTCGCGTCACCTGCCTATTTCTTCTTTTTTGTTTGTGAATTTCAAACTACCCACACCGGATCATTATTAATATCATTAGTAAGTATTCTCATGTAAGTGGCAAATTGTCTTAATGAGAAATAAAGATCTTTAAACCGAAATTGGCACAGTAGTTTTTGAGTTTATTCATTACAAACATACACACAAAAATACAAATCTTTCCTCTTTATAATAGTAGTGTAGATTTATTAAGCATGCTACTTTATAATGCTATATGGTACATTAACCATTACTAATATGAATATAACGTAGAAAAGTAAAAAGTAGTTTTATTTCACGACCTCTGTGGTCTAGCGGTTCGAGTGCCGGACTGCTGATCATAGGGTCGTGGGTTCGATTCCCACAGGACGCAAATATTTGTGTGGATAAAACATGAGTATTTGTGTTTGTCTGGGTGTTTCCTATGTATTATAAGTATGTATTTACAAAAAAAAAAAAGTATATATGTATTATATCCATTGTCTAGTACCCATAGTACAAGCTCTGCTTAGTTTGGGACTAGATGGTGTTGTGTAAAATGTCCCAAAAATATTATTATATTATATTATTATATATTATTATTATTTCAATGTTATGGTTTTTTTATAGGAGCTCCGAGTTCCAATTTGTGCCTGGTTTATTGTTTGGGCTTACCAGGGGCTCGTGGCTAAGTAATAGCAACGCTGATCAACCGATCTGCAAGGTTAACCTGCACTAGCCGCGGTCAGTCTGTGGATGGGTGACCATTCTTAACACATCGAGACCCCTCCGTGCCTCGGAGAGCACGTAAAGCCGTCGGTCCCGGTTGTCATACGAACACCTATGACAATCGTTAGTGGTAGTCAGAAATAAAGTCTGATAACCAGTCTATCCTCAGGGTATCGGTATTACCCAGAACTTGGGTTGCGGAGGTCTGATGGCAGTCGCTTCGTGTAAAATACTGATATTCAGCCGCATCGTTAGACTGGAAGCCGACGTCAACATAGGAATCATCAGCATCTATTAGAAAGAAAAAAAAAGAAAAAAATGTTTATTGCCATCAATAAAAAACCGTGAACATACATTTTTTTTTTTTAATATAATAATTTGCTCCTCTAGGATTTTCTCCTGTATCGTGGGTGCGTTCACGAACACAAACTTTCACATGCACAAACACCCAGACCCGGAACAACTACATGTAGATCATACAAATATTTGTTCCGTGTGGGGATCGAACCCACAACCCGTGGGGCAGAAGCCGATCGCTCAGCTGCTACACCAAACGTGTCGTCATAAAATTTAAAAAATAACGTTCAGTGACGGACTCCCGTACGAGGGGTTCCGTACCAATATTTGCGAGCAAAAACCGGCAAAAAAATCACTGTGTCCCACTGATGGGCACAGGTCTCCTCTCAGAATGAGAGGGATTGGGCTATAGTCCACCACGCTAGCCTAGTGCGGGTTGGCAGACTTCACAAACCGTCGAGAAAATCTCTAAGGTGTGCAACATGCGACACACGAGGTCTTCGAGTGAATTAGTAATTATTTATTGTTATTTAGAAAAGGTGTTACTGACGTCACCAGAAAGACGTAAATTCAGTATGTGAAGGAAAAATTCAACATGACGGGTAGGTATCGCGGTGGCTTAGTGGTCATAGCGTCTGGTGTACCTAACCAGAAGACGCAGGGTCGAATCCTGCCCGCGGTCGAATTTTTCCTTTTCTAAATAACTTTAAAATCTTAGCATGGAAAATGCCAAAAATATACAAAAAGATAATTATTTATTGTTTACCTATGTGTAGTAATGGGCCATATATCCTGAATTTAATAAATATTATGTCATCACATGAAGGTTTCCTCACGATGTTTTTCGTCACAGTTTAAGCGAGTGATAATTAATCATTAATACGCACATGAACTCGAAAAATAAGAAGTGCGTGCCTTCGAATACCTAATTATTGCACAAAATCATCTACCCCCGCATCGGTAAACATACCCGAAGCGCTACAAAGCCGCGGCAGCCCTACAAGCATTATGAAGTCATGTTGTTTTTAAGAAAGAGTGTCTATGGAGTTTCTTGCCGGTTCTTCTCCATAAGACCCACTTTTTGGAACCGTGCAACTAGTTTAGACTTTTCAAAAGTGCTATTTTATTGGTCTAATTGAAATAAAACATTTGACTTTGACGGCACTGTTTTAATGTACGCGCAGAACGCTGTATGCCTTCTGAGTATACCTACAACGGCTACAACAAAAACCCAGGGTAGAATAATTCCCCCCCAAGGGGTTCTTGCCTTGTCGCGGCGGAGGAGCTAACTACCCGTGGATTGATGGCCCACGGTGAAGCGAAGTAGAACCCTAGGGCGGGACTACTCCTGCGGGCTTGGACCAAAGCCTGCATTGGAGCGGCCAATGTAGGTTGCGGTGTCGTATGGGAGGCACCGCAACTGAGGGTCTACTCCCTATCTCCGTCAACGAAGTTACGACCCGTTCGAAAGTTCTCCGAAACTTCGGAGTCCGATAAAACAAGTGTCAAATTCAATTTTTCTAACGGGTAAAAACACATCGGGAGTAGGAACAACTGTCAAATTGTGTTGTCATTCATTCTTAGTTCAGGCCCCGAACGAATCATCCCATCCGTAGGTGATATGGAGTAGGAAACGCCCGTAACGAAGGTCGAAACTACGGACTTTGTGCTTAGGGAGTAGACCCCCTGAGGCGGGTCGCGGTGTTGTATGGGCGACACTGCGGCTGAAGGTTTGCGGGGCCGCGGCGGGAGAGGAGTGTGAATTTCATAGATCCTGTGGCCATGCTTACAGAAAATCGAAGTCATATAACACTGCGTTGAGCCGTGTTGTGTTCCGAACGGTGAGCAAGGTTGCCAGTGCTCCGCGAGGAAACGTTGTGCTGTCAGTGAGCACTTTGACCCAACTATTCTTCATTCGTTTTACAGGGTCAGCAACGCGCAAGTGATATCCCTGGTGTTACAAGCGTCTATAGGCTACGGTAACCGCTAACCATCTGGTGAAAAACCACAGTCATATTTGCTGTTAGCAGCACTATAAATAATTATATAATTACATTATTTATTTGTTTTAAATGCAATTTATATAAAGATTAGGTACATAATTGTGCCATTAAGCAGCTGAACAAACAATATAAATAATAATTAAACAAATAATAACGAACGCAGGCTTCAACGTTGTAAGAAACAAAAGACTTTTGTTATTATAAATTATTTTTATTTTATTTACGTACATACCATCAGACTGTATTCCTTAAAGGGTTACATAGAGGCCTCTTGGCGCTGGAGGGCACAGACAGGGCTGTGCCCTGCGTGCGGTTAAGTAAATTGGAGGATTCCACCGCCCTACCAAACAATGGCCCAACGCCGAATCTAGGGGGGCAAGCCAGGGATATAAAATTAACAGACAGAAATGTGTTGATGAGGAGTTTGTTGCGACGATTCTTCTTTCCAGCTAAATACTAGGAAGGCGGAGAAAGGCTGTCGTTTTGGGGGCTGCCATAATGTAAAAATAACGTTCAAAAATTACTACTTAGTAGATCGATTTCTGACATTAAGCGAATATTATACATTGAAATAAAACTAAGTAGTATTGAAATAAAACTACTTTTTACCGGATTTTATTGCGTTATATTGATATCATTAATCCGTTTCGGACCCTTTACAGCGTCCATGGTCACGGGTAGACGATAGATAGATAGACGCTGTAAAGGGTCCGAAACGTCGGGATTAATAATATCAATATAACGCAATAAAATCCGGTAAAAAGTAGTTTTATTTCAATACTACTTAGTAGACGTATCTTAAATAAATTATTTTGAGTTAGAATATTGTTTTTTTTAATGCTAAATTTATTCATTGATCACCAGAAATATTCACTTTCAATTCACATACTTTACGCAAAGGAAAAGAGCTTCGCAAATATGTGCAGACGCAGCAGTTCCACTTAGCTACCTACCACCACTAGGCTAATTATAAGGCTTATGGGCGCCTGAGTTGGGGATTCGGCCGCCCAACCAGATGATGGCCCAAATGGACGGCACTCGTGTTCGCAACAAGCATGCCGTCAATTATGATGACGGACGGGGCTCGCCGAATGAATGGGTCCAGAGAGTACTGGACCACAGCCTGTCATGGTCGTGGCGAATATCACGGATTCCATGACAATAATATTATGGAGCAAGCGAAGGCAAGTGCGGTTTTTAGTCGGTACGAGTACGACGTAGGCTGCATAAAAATGGGAAAAAATCTGCATTTCTTTATGTCAATATTGACATTCAACGACGAATCCGAATTATGTTGAGTTTTGCCGAAATCTGTCAAATCTCGTCATTTTGAAATTGCAAACGATTCCTGGTTAGGCTATTGCGTTCCTGAGAGATTTTACTCATTGGCTTGTGAAATCTGTCAACCCGAAGTAGGCCAGCGTAGTGATTCTGTGAGAATGAGAGAGGTCCTTACCTCTCTCATTCTCACAGAATGGCAATTTTCTGATTGTTTAGGTCGCATAGGCAAAGGCATTAAATTGCGAGATCATGAACACATTCGTAATTAAATCCCTTTTTTTATACCACAAAGGTGGCAACAAGTATACGGCCCACCTGATGGTAAGCGGTTACCGTAGCCTATAGACGATTGCACACACCAGGGGCGCGTTGCCTACCCTGTAAAACAGGAATAGTTGGGCTGCCAGTATATGGGTCAAACTCCCCACACTGCCAAAGCAATGTTTCCTCGCGGAGCACTGGCAACCTTGCTCACCGTAAGCAACACAATACAGCTCAAAGCAGTGTTATTTCACTTCGATTATCTGCAAGGCGGAGGTAATTCCCTCGTGGGGCATCTCCAATTTGACTGGTATTACTCCCTCTATGCCCTACCTCTCTTTAGTATGTCGAAGTGTTCAAGTATGACAAGGAGAGGAATCGAATCGAATATTAAAATATTCCCGACGTTTTGCGTATAGGTATGAAGGTGGCAAAAGCAATTAAAATCAAAATGACAAAAGAGGTTTGCTTTTTTTAATGCACCTTTACAATTAAAAGGTCTAGTTAGCAATAAATAATATTGTCATATATTATTTTATTATTTGTTCAGTTGTTGCTTTTCCATGCACCGATGGATTCCTCTGGGTATATATACAGTTGTTGGTTAAGTGGTCATCATTCGATCCTGAGAGCTCTCCGTCTTCAACCAAGATGGGACCAGCTACCGCTCCTATAATTTGTGTGCTTGCACTCACTGTAAGTATCTTAGAATTTTTTGATAACTATATTTTTTAAACATATTTTTATTTTATTATTTATTTTATTTATAACTTTTAGGAAGACTGTCAGCTAATTAACTAAAAACGGTATATAAGTAATAACATAAAACTATTAACAGTCTCCACTGGCAGAAACAATATAAAAAAAAGATAAAGCCCATATATATATTAAAAAAAAACACTTAAAAGCGTACAAATTGATTAATAATAAAAGGGTGAATTGCGCAAGCAAAAAAATACACGGCAAACCTGAGAACGCAATGTGCTGATTTTTTCTCAACAACGTAAGTACTTCTCTACCTTGGCAAAAAAACTCATTGATTTGTACCCCCTAATATACCAAAAAAAATATTACAAAGTGATATTTTATCATCACGTTGGCCTGTCCCGAACCCAATTCCGCTCATAAAATACCTTCCCCTGCAAATACATTCGTAATATGGATTTAAATCGATTTTGTTATCATTAAATTATAATATATTCGATCAAATAAAACTGTTTTTGTTTGTTTACTTTCTTTCTCATGGATTTGACAGGCAGTCAACTTTTGTCTGGAAAAAAGTTATCATTTCAGAGGACAGTAAGTTTTAGTAGAATAGCCACGTCAACATTGTGATGTTACGCCCCTCTCACCTTTCCTCATTTCGGATCAGTCCAACTCAAACTCTCGGCACGAACGCACCGGTCCCAACGTCTTGCGGTTTCCCGTAAAAAAAGTAAGTTTATCATTTCAGTAATATGGGGACAAAAATAGTTTCATTTCGGTGGCTGTTATAACTCGTGCTAGACTTGTTTAATTTGTTTCAAAATTGTGTATTGAATTCGCCGTAAGTACTGTTTTGTTTGAGTAGTGTTCATATTTTTTTAATAATTTTATTTCGGAGTTAAATGTAGAACTAACCTCTATTTTATCATCTCAGTGTTATCATTTCAGTGGATTCGGTGGACTGTTATACCAATTACAGTCCACCGGAATGAAATGTATCTCCGAAATGATAAAACCATAAAGTTTTAGAGATTCTTATGTCAAATACAAAGTCATAGTTTTGTAATGTATTTTTACTTAGAGTGAAGATTAGATTGTTCAGGTGTATTATATGAAAATATAAGAGTTGATTTAATTTTAGAAGTTTTACATAAATACCTGTAGAAACACTATTCTCATCTCGTTACCAATTTATTTAAATTATACCTAGCATTTTTCTCTTATTGCAATAGGTAGACATTATGTATTACTATTAATGGCATAATTTACAAATGCAGCCATCATATTCATCAGAAACTTTAAGCTTCCTAATCGCGCTTCGTTCACTCTTTTGAAAATATATCAAGTAAATTAGTATTAGTTCATAAACAAACAAAAATATTTATTTATGGTTACCAGCATTTACGATAAAGTTTTCCAACATTTTCACACAATAACAACCAGAAAAATTACCAAAGGTTATATAAGTAAAGAAACAATTCATTCATATCATAATAAACATAAGTTATCTTAAGCCAAAAGTTATTTGAATAAATTTATTATTATTATATTATATTACATTAACATCATTCTTTGAGGTTATTGTAACCTCAAACATGATATTTGTAATACTAACTGTAATATCTGTATTAAAATAACTGTGTACTGTCCTGTCTCAGTGTTTATCTAAAATTGGTGGAAATCAAACCTAACAAAGTACGGAACCCTGGCTGCCCGGCACGGTTGTTCTCAGCTGTATCATTTCGGTGGATTTATTTCATTCCGGTGCACAGTCTATCATTTCGATGGTATTTTTTATCATTTCGGTAGATACTTTTCATTTCAGTGGACTCTTAAAATTAATCCTTAAATATTTATGTGAGTTTTGAGGATAATTGATGTCCACTCACGTACAATGTTATAAAATAGGCTAATTGACACAAAAAAAATTCTTGTTGAAATTCACCCAAAAATATTAAGAGAGTTACGGCATAGTGGGAGTAATTCCACACATATTAAAGCTGTCTGACTGGGGAAGTACCTCCGCCTTGCAGAAAATCGGAGTGAAATAACACTGCTTTGAGCTGTGTGGCGTTCCTAACGGTGTGCAAGGTTACAGCAATGCTCCGCAAGGAAACGTTGTGGCGGCAGTGGGAGGGACTTTGACCCTTATACTGCCAACCCAACTACTCCTCTTTCGTCTTACAGGGTCGGCAACGCTTAAGTGATATCCCTGGCGTTGCAAGCGTCTATAGGCTACGGTACCGCTTACTATCAGGTGGGCCGTATGCCAGTTTACGTGTATATATTTTTTTTAATATAATTTTTATAATATTAATAAATGTTTAATATAAAAAATAACTTTCTTTCCAGATCCTGAGCGCATATGCAGCACCTGGTGGTAAGTCTACTAAACTAGATCCTTATTAAACCCATTGCTGTTCAAGGTCAACAAAAGTCCATACAACTCAGCCCAAATTTGTACCTGAGGTACATGACAGCTGTCACATTGACAGTTTTACTATGAAATCACTATGAAACTGTTATTAAAATGTGCCAAAATGGCGTGCGTTTGACATGCCAAAACTGACACTGACAGCAGATAGCTATCAAGTTGACAGTTTTTACTATAGAAACACTATGAAACTGATACTATTGTGTTAAAATGGCGTGCGTTTTTTCAAATGTAAAGTTATTTTTTCTCATCCCCTAGTGAGCATAAAGAAAAGTATGACTACAGTTTTAACCAGCGTAATACAGGGTATTTTTTCCAATAAGTGTACCCTCAGTACATCATTTGGGCAGATTTTGGTGACATCCTTTAAAAACAAATGATATTTATTCCTGTAAATAAATCTTTTAAAGATTTTACAAGTCAATATTAAACATTTTTTTTTAAAGCTAGTCTACTAGGCTCTGGCATTTCCTAACTGACGACCTCCAGAAAACCCAAGAAACGTCGAAACAAACTCAGAGAATCATAGTCTCTTTTAAAGTCCAGACATACAGTAGTAGTAACAAATATGTGTCTTACAATGTAGGGCAAAGTCTGAAATGGCCTTTTGAATAAAGAGCCATAGCCGCTTTGAGTAGACCAGTCCCAACTGACGGCACGCATGCATCAGTCATTGTGTAGCTCAACCATAATTTAGGGAGCTCAACAACCGAAGAGTTATTTTAGCGAAAGAAAAATTCAACCGCGGGCAGAATTCGTACCTGCGTCTTCTGGTTAGATACACCAGACGCTATGACCACTAAGCCACCGCGATTTCCACCTGCCAGCTCGAAATTTGCCTTCACATTCTGAGTTACATCTTTATGGTGATGTCGAATTTTTCCTTGACTAAAATGATTTTAAAATCTTAGCATGGAATATGTAAAAAAAATACAAAAAGCTAGAAAGTTGGAAGAGAATGGGTTCTTACCCATTCCAGAAATCAAAATTATATAAGTTATATAAGACGAAATGCCATTTTAAGTTGTTATAAATAAATTTCAGGACGGACCGTTGAAATTGGCACCCATTTAGCACTTCAATACCTAACTTCTTTTTTGTTGAGGTATACCATTTCAATTATATTGAAATTTTAATTATATTGTAAGTGTACACCTCAACCATCATTTAGGGAGCTCAACAACCCGTCCCTCGTCGATACAAAATATTTACCTACTCAATTAATCATATAATCCACCTCTCCTTACAGTTCCAAACGAAAATGTTCTCATAGAATCACAACACAACAGCTTCAACCAGAACAGCGATTCTGAGAAAGTCGTCTTAGCCAACAAACATAGGGAAATTAGCCACTCCTTAAACACGGACTGGGTAAACACCGACCAGTCAAACAATAAGCTGCAGATTAGCCCCAAAGGCAAGCTGTTCACCTCCAACGCAAGCGGTGCCGGTAAATTCAGTCAACGTCACGACGACTCCCTACGTAACGCTAACAAGAAGGTCGATTCTTCGGAAGAAACCGAAGCAAGTCACAACTACCAAGTGAATGATAAAATATATGCGTCAAATAATGGCAAATTTGTCAAGACTCAGCATTCACAACAGTTCCAGAACGATCAATTGAACAAATCTCAAAAAAGCAGCGTGGTTGTTGATTCAAAGCGACGTAAGTTGATTGATTGATCTAACTTTTTAACAGTGTTATTCTACAATCACTACATAACAACGATACTGATTATATAATCTATACTAAAATTATAAAGTAGAGGGATCATGGCTAAGTAATAACTAAGCTGATCAACTGCAAGGTTAAGCTGCGCTAGTCGCGGTCAGTCTGTGGATGGGTGACCATTGACTAGCCATCGAACATAGGACTCTTCATGGCTGTTTTAGTCAAAGATAAATAAAGATAAATCTTTGGTTTTAGTAAGTACTTAATAATAATTCTTATACGAGAACTGGCCAAGTCAGGCTTTAATATATCCAATATATTATATTCAATTCAATATATACATATAATATAAATTATATAAGAACAAATGCCATTTTAAGTTGTTATAAATAAATTTCACGACGGACCATTGAAATTGGCACCGACTTAGCACTTCAACACCCAACTTCTTTTTTTTTTGAGGTATACAATTTCAATAATTATATTGAAATTTTAATTATATTGTAATTGTACACCTCAACCATCATTTGGGGAGCTCAATAACCCGTCCCTCGTCAATACAAAACATTTACCTACTCATTTAATCATATAATCCACCTCTCCTTACAGTTCCAAACGAAAATGTTCTCATAGAATCACAACACAACAGCTTCAACCAGAACAGCGATTCTGAGAAAGTCGTCTTAGCCAACAAACATAGGGAAATTAGCCACTCCTTAAACACGGACTGGGTAAACACCGACCAGTCAAACAATAAGCTGCAGATTAGCCCCAAAGGCAAGCTGTTCACCTCCAACGCAAGCGGTGCCGGTAAATTCAGTCAACGTCACGACGACTCCCTACGTAACGCTAACAAGAAGGTCGATTTTTCGGAAGAAACCGAAGCAAGTCACAACTACCAAGTGAATGATAAAATATATGCGTCAAATAATGGCAAATTTGTCAAGACTCAGCATTCACAACAGTTCCAGAACGATCAATTGAACAAATCTCAAAAAAGCAGCGTGGTTGTTGATTCAAAGCGACGTAAGTTGAATCTAACTTTTTAACAGTATTATTCTACAATCACTACAGTAACAACGATACTGATGTCCTCCACAATTTTGTAAGCAAGATGACGATTGTACATGCGCCAACAGGTAAGGTTGCCTTTGTGCGCATGTGTGCATACGATGTAATCTGGACGTGCATTTGTTGTACTCATGTTTTTAGGCATACTACAATTCAGCGTGGAGCATCTAACATTAGGGAGGGGTGAAGAGTGGATGTTGTGTACGGATTCCGTGTTGTTAGGGTGGGTGCCATATTGTGCCGCTTAGCAATAATGTGATAACATTATTGTGCTCCAGTGTGAAGGGTAATGTAGCCAGTGAAATTACTGGGTATAATAGATTTAACAGATTTCTCAGAGTGACAACACAAAGTTGCGTACCGCTTACCGTCAGAAGAACCCTGTGATTTTTTATTGGTATATATTGTTTCTTTTCTTACGATAAAATTACTTTATTTTTTTACAGCTGCTGTCCCAAAATTTTTTATTAAGGTCGCAGGTAAATGATATTTTTTATTTTCAATACACAATACTTATATAACAAAAATATCGTTGATCCTTTCAACTGCGATCAGAATCGGTAATAATACCTAAATAATTAATGTTGAGGGGCTCGTGGCTAAGTAATAACTAAGCTGATCAACCGATCTGCAAGGTTAAGCTGCGCTAGTGGCGGTCTGTCTGCGGATGGGTGACCATTTTTAATACATCGAGACCCCTCTGTGCCTCAGAGAGCACGTAAAGCCGTCGGTCCAGGTTGTCATAAGAACACCTATGACAATCGTTAGTGGCCATCAGAAGGCCAAAAAGCCTGACAACCAGTCAATCCTCAGGGTATCGGTATTACCCAAAAAATTGGGTTGCGGAGGTCTGATGGCAGTCGCTTCGTGTAAAATACTGATATTCAGCCGCATCTGGTTCGACTGGAAGCCGACCCCAATATTGTTGGTAAAGGCTCGGAGAAAGAATTAATGTTTAAAAAAATAGTTCATCCCTAGTTACCTACTATTAATCTTATAAATGCAAAAGTGACTGTCTGCCTGTTACGCTTTCACGCTTAAACCGCTCAATCAATTTTCATGAAATTTAATACCGAGACAGATTAGATCTTGGAAAATAATGTAGGCTACCTATTGACTCAAAGAGCCTTTTAGTATGCGGTTGAAAACGCGAGCAACAACTACAGTAAAAAATATTTCTAGTTATGTTAAATTTAAGCCAGTTTAGAGTTTGCCTACTCCATTGGGGCATACCCTGGAGAATCTAGAGAAACTATCGGATTCCAATGCCTATTACAACTTTAATAGCAAGAGTACGATTTAACGTAGTAAGGTTATCTTCCCGTGTATGCGTTTGCACGCTTGCTTCGATCAGCAGTAATACTATATCTGTCATTTTTATTTGAAAGAACAAAAATCCGACTTTTTATTGGGCCGGCCAAATCACAATGTGCCCAGCCATATCGTGTTCAGGCCAATCCAACGATTAGCCCACGACATATATATCGAAGCATGTGTACATACGATATTATTATGCTTAGAATTCGTTTAGTTGCTAAATAATTAATACTGACATTATTTCCTTGCTATGTTACTATTGTGTTTTGATATGAGTCAAAATAGATTGTTTTAAAATCATAGATACATCTAACAACACTATATTGAAAGGTTTTTAGAGCAAATAAACATAACAACAATGTACGGGAAGCATTTAAGATAGGTTAGGTGTGACCCTGGTAGTACTATTAATTATTCTGGAATTGCCTCAATTGTTTAATAGTCATAAACCACGCTAGGTAATGGGTTCGATTCCCAGGTCAAACGGTGTTATTGGGTTTTTTATGAAATTTTTATTAGCATTTTAAAGTTTGGATTTGTGCCCGGTTAATGGCAGCAAGCTCGCCCCAATTACGTGGGATCTAAATTTACCGGTGGACTATGGGTGTACATTAGAAAACCTCTGCCTCATCTTACGGATACAGGCGTGATGGTATGGGATGTATGGGACTGAGCGTTAATTATGACGAATTGTTTATTTAAGTTTTATTATCGATTCTATTATCTCAGTTGGAAGGACTAACAAAGTTCCTGTTATCTACTGTATATAAAAGTTTTATATAGGCTCCTACACACAATGCCGGCTATGCAGTCAACAAGCCACAAGGGTATTTGAGCAGCGCAAACTAGTCTTTTGCTAATTAAAATAATACAACTAGCACAACACAAAGTGTATACACCACTAGCGTTCTACCCGGCTATCACAACTCAGATTGTGCTCGGCAGCCACCAGCGGCAAGTGTCGGCGACCTGATTATACCAGTGGCCTACTCGCGCGGCAAAAACATGCTGGCTGTGCCACCGGTATAGTGTGTAGGAACCTTTACATTGTCTGGTTTAGTAGCTGCAAGCTTGAAGAAGAGTCTGAGGTCTTGGGTTCGATTCCCAGGTCTGTCAAGGTATTATTCGGTTTTTGTATTAGAAAACTCTCAGTAGCGACATCGAAGTTTATTTTTTAGGTCGATAAGTCTCTTGGAAGTGACATTAAAACTAAAACATACTCGTGAACTGGTGTAAATTAGTACCCAAGGATTGGAGGGTTGTTGGTATGTCATTTTACTGTTTCACTGCTAAGCATGGGCCTCATCTCAAATGACAGAGATCGCAGGCCTTAGGCAGTCCACCAACCGCAGTTGGGGTTGGCAGATATCTCTAGCCTAACAAGTAACTTAAACAAGAATATAGTGACCGATAATATGAGCAGTATAAGCTGTTCGAAATGAGCTTATACTAGAAATTCATAGCTTGATATTTAACCATGTATTAAAATAAAAAAATTTGCATGGAAAACTTAGTTCCTCAGATGACCACTAGAGGCGCTGTACAGGTTTTCATACAAAATATTTGTCAGTTATTCTAGTAACTATAGCTCACTTAACTCCTTGTTAGGCTACAGACCTTTAACTTTATGAAGTGAGGTGGCAATGTTTTCCTTCACTGTTATGAAATAAACATATTAATGCAAAGACTCCGCGTTTGGCAGGTGAGCGTTTCAACCTATAACTGAAGCACTCAAAACGGTTCGTTATCGTTAATGAATCATTAACTAAGGGAACCGCAATTGCAACCATAACCAATGGCCAAAGAAAAAATGTTAGCAAGCGTAACTTCTATGACGAGTAACTCAGAAACTCGAATTGTTCGAATTAATCATCCATAGTTGACATTTCGACAAATATAATTTACTCTGTCAAATGCTATTTCAATATTGGCTGTATAATATATTGTTAAAAATAATCCTGTTAAAATGTATGCCACGGAAAAAATAATCCGTATGCGTACGACAGCCTAGCGGGTCGTTTGATTGCAATTCTTTAAGGTAATTAATCGTTCATTAACGCTAACGAGCATCTGTGAGTACGACGGTATTTCATGTAGGTTTTAATCAAATATATTCTCATACAGACGGGACCCCTCAATCGCATTGGCAAGTAAACACCGTTAGAACCGTACTAAATGGCCGACCAGTCTACAAATTAATATTATCACAGAAAAAAGGTGAGTGTTTGCGTTGGTACATGCCATATTCTTTTTCTTCTTTCTTCTCGGCACGAGCTTTTAATAGTTCGTGTCGTGATAAAAATATTATCCAGCCAGCTGTTTGATAGTGAGATTGACTGCCCAGAGTACGCCAGACGACGTTTTACATTGTCATCACAAATACATATTGGGTTGATTCCTTAAATTTCTTGTTAGCGTCAAATAATAGTAGCGCAGATTGCTTCGGCTCTGCGCTAGTATGAATTGACCCACATTGTCATTAGTTTTGTCGAACTCCAATAAGCAAAAAGACTTTTGTACATGTGTGTAAACAGGTAGGTGTGCCATTGTGTCTATCCGTGTGCATGTGTGCATGTGATGTTATCTTGCTTTGCGTTCGTTCGCCCACTGACCTTTGTTTTAGAGATCACAAACATTTTTATGTAGTGCAGGGAGCGGTGGAGTATTAAGTAATGCCCCATCACTCCACGGGTGTAGAGTCTATGCAAAACTGTAACAGCTGCCCTCTCATTGTAAATACATAGCATACTGTGTGTACGACTATGTCAGTCTCTTTTAAATTAACCTTTTATTTATTCTTTTTCTAACTTTTACTTAGTTTTCTTCTTTATAAAAGGATTCTGTGTATGGATACGTATAATGATTCTAATAGCTAATAACTTCAAAAAGAGCTACAGTCATCGTAAAATATATTATGCGCACCGCGCAAGAAGTAAGCTGGCAAGCTGGCTAAAGAGCGCTGGCAGGAGGGGGAACCGTTCTCTCTCGCACCACCCCTGCATTGCAACCACAAGCGTTCCCGTTCTTGTATTGTAGATATTATTTAATAATAATTTATTATTACATTTACATTTACTAAATTTATTTTTTTATTGTTGCAGGGAAATCGTCAAGAAGCGAACAGTACAGTAGCTCAGAAAGACACGTCTCTCACAAAAGCTTTGCAACAGAAACTATATCTAAATCTCGTATGTCATGTCATAATTATTCGGGAAAAAAAATAGTTTTATCGGAGCCGAAACTGCTAAAATCGCAGCGAGCTCTGCGCCGTTGCTTCTCACATTGTTATGTCTGAAGCAACGGCACAAGTTAGTCCAAAGTTCGCACCAACGCTAGTCGACTAAATGTATATTAGAAATTCACTTAACGCCAACGTTGGGGCCAATTTTAGGACTCCTAGTGCATTCACTCTATGCTTAAAGCGTCGAGCGACAGTTTATAATACGTCATTTTGTATCTAAAAAATCACGAAGCAATGCAGGGATATTGGCTCCGAGTAACTAAAAATATTTAAATTAACGCTCTGAGCGAATTAACGTCACAAGCGTAGTAATATTTATTGTTGCTAACTATTATTTAATCTGTGCTAAAATCAGAGGCCAACACATCAGGCTACTCCAAACTGTCAAATTTCTTTAATAGATATTGATTTCTAACATTTAAGCAAATACTAAACATTGAAATGAAACTACTTTTTACGGATTTTATCGCGTATATTGATATTATTAATCCCGACGTTTCGGACCCTTTACAGCGTCCATGGTCTACCGTCTACCCGTGATCATGACGTCCATCCGTAAAAAGTAGTTTTATTTCAATTTTTTAATAGATTTTTAACCTTAATACAAAATAGATTCATGTTCAATTTGGAAAATTAGACAGTTTTGGATAGCTTGACCTGCTAGCGTCTGTACTTTGAAAGATCATGTTGGATAGTAAATGCACAGGCAACTATCTGTATATCTATCTATCTATGAATATAAAAGTGAAATAACACTCACTTACTGATTAAATCGTCACCAAAAAAAATAATATCAAAATTAAAAGAATATTATTTATTTATTTTTATGCTTAAAAATTAACATGTAGGTAGCTTATCTATGCTTACCACACTAATATTATAAAGGCGAAAGTTTGTGAATGTGTATGTTTGTTACTCTTTCACGCTAAAACTACTGAACGGATTTTGATGAAACTTTACAGTATTATTATTTATATATCAGAATAACATATAGGCTATAATTTATAACGATTTTGAGTTAATTAGCCAAATTACAGCGATAATTAAAAGTAGGTAACTTTTCTATGTGTACTAAACCGCGGGCAGAAGTTAGTATTATATTACATAAAACTGAAGAGTTTGTTTGAACTCGCATATCTCAAGATCTACTGGTTCGAATTAAAAAAATATTTTTGAGTTGGATAGTCCATTTATCGGAGGCTATAGGCTATATAACATCACGCTACGACCAATGGGAGCCGAGCCAAAAGGAAAATTGGTGTGTGACACCGCGGGGACATAAATATACAGAGTGGAAGAGACATCGACGCGCAAAGGCTTACCATGACTTCAGTACATGATTCTGGCACCCCTGCGTTGGAATTTTTCGTCGGCTTTTTCTTATACGTTTTTTATTGCAGTTTTTTTCAACTTTAAACTGTATAAAATCATTATTTCTATCTAACCCAATAAGAATTTTAATTAAAAAGTCATTAATTCACTTTTTTCACTAAAAACAGCATTGTAAATTAAACTCGAAAGATCTTCTGGTCAGCTGTTTCCTTAGAGTTCATTTGCGAGTTGTAAAATTTAAGAGAAAGCCGACGAAAAATCCCAATGCAGGGGGTCCAGAATCATGTACAGAAGTCATGGTAAGCCGTTGCGCGTCGATGTCCCTTCCACCCTGTATATCCGTTAAGAAAATAATTAAGTATTAAAATTCCTACAGAATTGACAAAAACATGATCAATGCGGATAATGAGGAGCTAGAAACACCTGGAACTACCTACCTACACAAAAAAGAGTTTACATAACATCTATAATGCTTAAAATATTATTTTTAACAGATGGTGGTCACTCATCGATTCACCCACACCCGCCTATTATAATTGGTGGTCACCCATCGATTCACCCACAACCGCCTATTATAATTGGTGGTCCAGGCCCAGTGGTAATTGACAAAAAGCTGCCAGTGGAACCAAGTGGCGCTGCAAAACCCTCAGGTAATATTATCAATAGATTTTTTTTTACTATTGTACTTCTATGGCTCATTCTACGCCTGTCGGCGGTGTGAATATGTTGTTTTGGTGCAGAAGCATTGGGTATGCGTGTGTTGTAAAATGACTCAAAAAGAGTTCGCCGTGATACCTACGAACAAATGAAGTCGCGTGATGTGACACTAGATCATGTGCTTCCTAGGAATGTTTGTAGGAATCCAAGCAACGGCTATCGACGGTTTGCCAAATTACTTGAAATATAACTACTTTATTCAATATATTACTTGAAAAAATGTGTCTTAATATAATATATGATCAATTTTATTAATAACTTATCTTAACCTGAAATAAATTATTTTATTTTATTTATAACGTTGAGAGGCGGTCTGTCCCGGAAAGCGCTAAAATATAATTTTTTAACAGGTGTTCAGGAAAGGACGCTGCCAGTGGAACCACATCCTACCCCCTCAGGTAACATTATACTGTCGTTATTTTTATCTTTAAAAAAAACGTTGCCCTACACGTGTATTTTCTCCTGTATTGTGGGTGCGTTTACAAACACAAACTTTCACATGCACAAGCACTCAGAACCGGATCAACTAGCTGTAGTTCATAGCAATATTTGTTCCGTGTGTGGATTGTGAGGGAAGAGAGCAATCGCTCAGCCGAACTTCTTAGCAGATGAATACACGTCTCATCACTATAAGCACATGCATTATATTTCGCGGGGCGCGTAGGCATAAGGCAACCTACATATACTCGTAAAACATATGCAGGTGGGGGCGGCATTTTCATGTTTTTGCCCCACCTCGAAAAAAATCTAGATCCGGAAACGTGTCCAAAGAAAGAAAGAAAGTAGAAACTGCAAACGTGTCGTCAAAATAAAACCACTGACAAAATCTGCGTACATTTAGCATGATTTCTACCGGGTTATCTTTTGAAAAATGGCGGGTAGGTAATACCGCAGGGGGGCATTAAATATATATCCGTTAAGAAAGTAATTATTAAAATTCCTACAGAATTGACAAAAACATGATTAATGCGGATAATGAGGAGCTAGAAACACCTGGAACTACCTACCTACACAAAAAAGAGTTTACATAACATCTATAATGCTTAAAATATTATTTTTAACAGATGGTGGTCACCCATTGATTCACTCACACCCGCCTATTATAATTGGTGGTCCAGGCCCAGTGGTAATTGATAAAAAGCTGCCAGTGGAACCAAGTGGCGCTGCAAAACCCTCAGGTAATATTATCAATCGTTTTTTTTTTTACTATTGTACTTCTATGGCTCATTCTATGCCTGTCGGCGGTGTGAATATGTTGTTTTGGTGCAGAAGCACTGGGTATGCGTGTGTTGTAAAATGACTCAAAAAGAGTTCGCCGTGATTGATACCTACGAACAAATGAAGTCACGTGATGTGACACTAGATCATGTGCTTCCTAGGAATGCTTGTAGGAATCCGAGCAACGGCTATCGACGGTTTGCCGAATTACATGAAATATGTATAGTTCACCGCCCTTAGCCGTAGTGTAACGTAACAACATACCGCAATAACGTTGTGAGGAAAGCGCTAAAATTTTATTTATATAATTTTTATTGCTTAAAATATTATTTTTAACAGATGGTGGTCACCCATGGATTCACTCACAACCGCCTATTATAATTGGTGGTCCAGGCCCAGTGGTAATTAATAAAAACCCAGTGGAACCACGTCACGCTGCAACCCCCACAGGTAATATTATCAATCGTATTTTTTTTACTACTGTACTTCTATGGCTCAGTCTACGCCTGTCGGCGGTGTGAATGTGTTGTTTTATGACTCGAAAAGAGTTCGCCGTGATACCTACGAACAAATGAAGTCGCGTGATGTGATACTAGATCATGTGCTTCCTAGGAATGTTTGTAGGAATCCAAGCAACGGCTATCGACGGTTTGCCAAATTACTTGAAATATAACTACTTTATTCGATATATTACTTGAAAAAATGTGTCTTAATATAATATATGATCAATTTTATTAATAACTTATCTTAACCTGAAATAAATTATTTTATTTTATTTATAACGTTGAGAGGCGGTCTGTCCCGGAAAGCGCTAAAATATTATTTTTTAACAGGTGTTCAGGAAAGGACGCTGCCAGTTGAACCACATCCTACCCCCTCAGGTAACATTATACAGTCGTATTATTTTTATCTTTAAAAAAAAATGTTGCCCTACACGTGTATTTTCTCCTGCATTGTGGGTGCGTTTACAAACACAAACTTTCACATGCACAAGCACTCAGAACCGGATCAACTAGCTGTAGTTCATAGCAATATTTGTTCCGTGTGTGGATTGTGAGGGAAGAGAGCAATCGCTCAGCCGAACTTCTTAGCAGATGAATACACGTCTCATCACTATAAGCACATGCATTATTTTTCGCGGGGCGCGTAAATAAAAAAATAAAAAAAACATTTATTTGCATAAATGTAGGCATAAGGCATCCTACATATACTCGTAAAACATATGCAGGTGGGGGTGGCATTTTCATGTTTTTGTCCCACCTCTAAAAAAATCTAGATCCGGAAACGTGTCGAAAGAAAGAAAGAAAGTAGAAACTGCAAACGTGTCGTCAAAATAAAACCACTGACAAAATCTCCGTACATTTAGCATGATTCCTACCGGGTTATCTTTTGAAAAATGGCGGGTAGGTAATACCGCAGAGGGGCATTAAATATATATCGCGCTAAATATATCGCTATATAATATATATCTATAAGCGCAAAAATTTTATTTTTAACAGGTGTTGTTGAGAGGACGCTGCCAGTGGAACCACGCGCTACCCCCTCAGGTAACATTATACTTTCGTAATTTTTTTTCTTTAAAACACGTCTCCTGTATTGTGGGTGCGTTTAAAACTTTGACATACATAATAATAATAAATAAATCATTTATTTGGAACAAAAAGTATAACAAATTTTTTTAAACCCGCCAAACTGCATAGCAATTTGTCGGCGGGGATAAGCGCCTGTTATAAACATTGTTCCTTAATGTAAGTATAAGTATGTACAGCCAGCACGTCAACCTATCCAAAACGTCAAACCTTCCCGACAACAATGAACTTTATTATTTTGTATTAAAGTGGTCAGTCTATTAAAGAAATCCGACAGATTATGGCTACCTGATGAGCTGGTTACCGTACTTTAATTATTTAAATATAAAACAAAGTTGCGTAAATACATTTGTTGCATAATTAATCACATCACAAAACTCGGTAAGTAACACATGTTTTATTTTATTTTTTAACGTAAGTTTAATAAACACCCAGTCCCGGAACAACTCTGGATTTGCCGCCTGCATTTAAGCATATGCATTTATTATTTTTAGGCATAGGTCAACCTTCCAAAACATATGCATGCTGGGGCAGCATTTATATGTTTTTGTCCCGCCTCGAAAAAAATCTAGATCCGACGCTGCAAACGTGTCGTTAAATTAAAACCACTGACAAAATGTAGTATGGTAAAGTAAAGTACTATGAATGGTTGAATCTAGAATAGTTTTTCATTTTAACGTAACCTTTCCCATTGCTCATGCAGCATTTAACTTAGATATATTCTTGGTTCTGCGCTCCAAAACAATCATAGGTAGTAGACGTGCGCAAAAAGGCAGCCAGGCGAAAATGGGATTGGGCTGGTCATATCACCCGCATGAACCATGATCGCTGGGCAAAAGTTTCCACACAACAGATGCCTGAAGACGGTAGGCGTCGAGGCCGACGTAGAAAGCGGTGGCGTACCGCGAGGGCAGAAAGAGTGCCTGGTAGGACCGGGGGGAGGCCTTTGCTTAGCAGTGGGACAGTAATGGCTACTAGCTACGCCCTTGAAGTACGAATTGACCTGTTAGGTTAGGAATTCTCTTGAAATGAAATCATTTGTAAAAGTTGAGAAATGTGACGATTCTGAAATAAAATCAATTTTATTAGCAAATAGATCCCATGTATGGTTTTATTGAGTTAAGGTTATTATTACAGGTGGCATCGTGTCTTGGAGTCCACCACAAGGTTCAGAGGGAGGCAGAAGAGACCAGAATAGCCGTTCAGAAGAAGAGGAGATAGTTGATCATGATTCCGACACTGAAATTGGCGGCTACTGGGAGGGTTCAAACATCGATTCAGAAAGCGGAGATGATGCCAAGATCATTGAGGGTAACACAGAGTTAGACGAGACTTCATTTTCAGAAGAAGAGGAGACAGATCACTCTGAAATTGACCGCCACTGGCAGGATTCAAACAACGATTCAGAAAGTGGAGATGATGCCAAAATCATTGACGGTAACATAGATTTAGACGCGCCTTCAGCTTCAGAAGAAGAGGAGATAGATCACTCTGAAATTGACCGCTATTGGCAGGATTCAAACAACGATTCAGAAAGTGGAGATGATGCCAAAATCATTGACGGTAACATAGATTCAGACGCGCTATCAGTTTCAGAAGAAGAGGAGATAGATCACTCTGAAATTGACCGCTATTGGCAGGATTCAAACAACGATTCAGAAAGTGGAGATGATGCCAAAATCATTGACGGTAACATAGATTCAGACGCGCTATCAGTTTCAGAAGAAGAGGAGAATGTTGACTCTGAAACTGGCAGCAACTGGCAGCGTTCAAAAGCTAATCCAGGAAGTGAAAGTGGTACGAAGCGCACTGTTACAAAAAAAGAATCAGACGCAAAATCAAGAACAGATAAAAATTTGGTTATTGAGGTCAAAGCTGGTGCCAGCGGCGAAGCTGTTTCTACGACCAAATGGGTGGATACAAAACCAGAAAAAAAAGGGGACGGTAAACCTGATTCTAGCGGCAAAGCTGGTCCTGGGAGCAAAGAGGTGAATTCAAAATCCAAGACAGAGAATATAAGTGATGCGAAAGTCATTATTGCAGAAAAAACATCAGACATAGAAAAAGTGATTGTTACAGCTGGTGCCAGCGGCGAAGCTGTTTCTACGACCAAATGGGTGGATACAAAACCAGAAAAAAAAGGGGACGGTAAACCTGATTCTAGCGGCAAAGCTGGTCCTGGGAGCAAAGAGGTGAATTCAAAATCCAAGACAGAGAATATAAGTGATGCGAAAGTCATTTTTGCAGAAAAAACATCAGACATAGAAAAAGTGATTGTTACAGCTGGTGCTAGCGGCCAAGCTGTTTCTAGGACCAAATGGGTGGATACAAAACCAGAAAAAAAAGGGGACGGTAAACCTAATTCTAGCGGCAAAGCTGGTCCTGGGAGCAAAGAGGTGAATTCAAAATCCAAGACAGGGAGTACAAGTGATACGAAGGTCATTATTATAGATAAAACATCAGACACAGATAAAGTGGTTGTTAAGGCTGGTGCTAGCGACCAAGCTGTTTCTAGGACCAAAGGGGTGGATTCAAACACCACTACAGGGAGTAGAAGTGGTGCGAAGGTCACTATTACAGAAAACAAATCAGGCGCCGCATCAAACCCAGAAAAGCAGTTGACCAAACCAGATAATGTCGACGATGATAATGAAGAAAAAACTCCAATAGATATAGCACCAAAATCAAGAACAGATCCAAAATTGGTTATTGAAGTCAAAGCTGGTGCCAGCGGCGAAGCTGTTTCTAGGACCATAGGGGTGGATTCAAACACCACTACAGGGAGTAGAAGTGGTGCGAAGGTCACTATTACAGAAAACAAATCAGGCGCCGCATCAAACCCAGAAAAGCAGTTGACCAAACCAGATAATGTCGACGATGATAATGAAGAAAAAACTCCAATAGATATAGCACCAAAATCAAGAACAGATCCAAAATTGGTTATTAAAGTCAATGCTGGTGCCAGCGGCGAAGCTGTTTCTAGATCCAAAGGGGTGGATTCAAACACCACTACAGGGAGTAGAAGTGGTGCGAAGGTCACTATTACAGAAAACAAATCAGGCGCCGCATCAAACCCAGAAAAGCAGTTGACCAAACCAGATAATGTCGACGATGATAATGAAGAAAAAACTCCAATAGATATAGCACCAATTTGGTTGGATGATGATGACGATGATGGACGTATTGATAACATCAGGGAACCGTGGGGCTCACAGCCCATTGGGGGATGGAAGTCTATCCCAAGCAGACGTAGGAACATTCGCAATTGCTTACGTAGACCATGCAGAAGACCTCATTGCTGGTGCCTTATTTGAGAAAGAGAGGATTGTAATCACGAAGGATTTTACGTAATTGTAATAATATATAATAATATATATTTAAACATATATCGAGCATATGCAAAGTCCCTAATTGTATTAGGATGAAAAAAAATATATCTTTAGAATTTTCAATAAATATAGTTTATTTTCCATTTAAATCTTTTTTTTTTCACGTACAGTCAGCAACGAAAGTCGCTGAACATGTTGCAATTTTCAATATGATTTTTAATAAGTGTGAAGTTACTGACCTGTGAAAGTTATGCGAAATAATTGCATAGATGACCATTCAATATTCAGGTTACCTTAATAGAAAAAATCTCTGGACAAGTTTTGGAGCTGTGATGTTTTCAAAATTTTGTTATGTTCAGCGACTTTCGTTGCTGACTGTACCTAGTTATTTATTTATTTATTGTTGTACACCGATACAAATACAATACTTCAGGACACAAATTAATTTAAAACATAATTTAGTATTTTATTATCAATCAATAAATTCTTACATACAAGTACAACCTCTCTCCCATTGGGGTAGGCTGATACTATACGAGGGTCACTGACACACAGAAAGTTTTTAGAATTGGTCAGGAACATTGCCAATAAAAAAAAACATTTTAAGAACTCTGTGAAGCGCTGTTGATGTACATTGACTTAATAAATAAGAGAACATAGGTGGGGCATAGTTGGAGTAATTCCACTCAAATTGGTTGCCGGACTAGGGCGGAACCTCTGCCTGGCAGAAAATTGAAGTGAAATAACACTACTATACACTGTGTTGTGTTCCTTGCGGTGAGCAAGGTTGCCAGTGCTCTACAAGGAAACGTTATGTTGGTAGTGAGGGGACTTTGCCTCATATACTGCTAACGCAACAATTCCTCTTTCGTTCTACCTACAGGATCGGCAACGCTCAAGTGATACCCCTCGTGTTGCAAGCGTCTGTTGGCTACAGTAACTGCCATCAGGTGGGCCATATGCTTGTTTGCAACTATAATTGTATAAAATAAAAACAAATCTCACTACTTACCATAGTATCAGTCAGCATCAACAATGCCCCAATCACCGCCAGCTGCCTTTAGACACTTATCAGCTGATGTAGCAGCCCTTTCGGTTACCACCACACATTCTCTTTTGAGTATGTGTCATTTCAGACAACAACTTTTGCCGACAACGCTGAGAAAGCTGATACCTCTGAAATATGAGTCGAGCTGTGATGTTGCCTTTTCTCTTGTACTTAAAATAAATAAATACCTGGAGATTCTCCAAATGGATAACCAGTTGTAGACCCACAGTTTACCGGTTGTTAATACTATTATATTGATATTTGAAACCTGTAACGCCATCTATAGGCGTTACAACTAAACTACAATTAATTAATGCGTACTTAGTTTCCTTTAAATACCACTAGATGTCGCTCTATAGAATTGTTGGCAAAACGGCACATATCCATAAGTCTATAGTTCTCACGGTTCACACGGGCGCAGTGGTCCTAGAGCCAGGCTACGTGCGATTCTAAATACTGTCAACATCATGGCATCCAAAACTGACAAAGGAGGTCATCAAAAGTCCATACAATTCAGCCCAAATTTGTACCAGAGGTACAGGCGCCAGCAGGTCAAGCTATCCAAAACTGTCAAACTTTCCCAATCGAATATGAACCTTTAGTTTTGCATTAAAATTGAAAATCTATCAAAGAAATTTGACAGATTGGGGTAGCTTGATGTGCTAGCCTCTGTACATGACAGCTGTCAAGTTGACAGTTTTTACTAAGAAATCACTACACACACATGAGTAATTTTTTCTCATCCCCTAGTAAGCATAAAAAAAGTATGACTAGAGTTTAACCAGCGTAATATAGGGTATTTTTTCCAATAAGTTCCAATCAGTACATCATTTTTTCAATTTAATCTCCAATCAATAGAGTTTATTATCCATTATGGTAATTTGACAGTTTGTGGTGTGCTGCTATTTGTACCCATTTCATTTTGACCGCGCGCTTACTAGAGGGCGCTAGGGTAATTTATCCCATTCAATTTAATTTAGCTATCTTGATCTTGGCAGGGCTGTCCTTAGTAAAGAACTGCACCTCACGTCATCCAATTCAACAACATCATTGATCAATATTGAGTCTTAATTTTTTTTTATACTTACTTTTGACAAACAAGCGTTTGCTTATTATGCGGCAAGCAGCCTATTGACGACACAGTGGTATCACTCGCGCGTTGTCATCTTGACACCTCAGTTGTTAAGTCTCATATGGCCAGTAATGTCACGAGCTACATTGCCCTTCAAGTTCAAACTGGAACATAGCTAGCTCATTAAAGATTAGTGGCAGAATATATTTTGGCAATGTAGTGGTACAGTCAACAAGAATTAAGTATACACAAGCAAACGAAATATGCATTTTTATACAGATTTCGACATAAATAATTACGCGCCAAAGGGTTAGGTATGTACTTATGTAGCTACTTACAATACCTACGTTATGACACATATTGCGTGATACATTATTACACTATCTTTATCAAAACACAGATTATTAATTATCTGCCTGTATACCTCTTTTGTTGACAGTACCACTAGATGAAGTCTTATTCTACAGGATGAACAGGACCTACCAGCTAGTAGTGTTATCATCTCCAATACGTGATTGATACGACTAGAGTCGCTCACCATCGGGCAGCCCGTATACATGCTTGTTTGTCAGCCTCTAATAATAATAGATAAAAGCTCTCCAAGGGGCCTCTACGCGTTGGACCTGTGTCACCGCGCAAACCAAAGGACCGGATGTCTTCCTCATGGAAGATATGCCGAGATATCCAAAAAGGATATAGGTACAAATAATAATAATATAATATATATATATAAAATTCTCGTGTCACAGTTTTCGTTGCCATACTCCTCCGAAACGACTTGACCGATTTTGATGAAATTTTTTGTGCTTATCGGGGAGGTCTGAGAATAGGCCAACATCTATTTTTCATACACCTAAATTTTTTTCTTTATGGCAAAACAACGTTTGCGGGGCAGCTAGTCTAATATATAAAATTCTCGTGTCACAGTTTTCGTTGCCATACTCCTCCGAAACGGCTTGACCGATTTTGATGAAATTTTTTGTGCTTATCGGGGAGGTCTGAGAATAGGCCAACATCTATTTTTCATACCCCTAAATTTTTTTTTTATGGTAAAAACGTTTGCGGGGTCAGCTAGTAATTATATATAAATCTAAGCATTCCCCGAAATCTTAAGCGGATTAGGGCGTAGCGAGGTACGGACATGGTATGGTATGGTATAGCGGGCTGGTTTCCGCAACTCCACGACAAAGCGCGTATTTTGCGTGCGGGTGGGAATATGTGATTCATTCGAACCACCCTAACTCTTCGAGAAAAACCGCCAGGCGTTTAATGTTGCTGACAGCTTCTTGGAGAGTGCTCGGGTTACCGAGGTACTTTGCCCTGTATGTAGCGACCCCAGGACAGTGTAGAAGCATGTGGGCCGCTGTCTCGTCTTCCTCCAGGCAGCCTTTGCAGAGGGGGCTGTCTGTGACTCCTATAACAGAGAGATGTTTATTGAAAAAACCATGGCCGGTAAGAGCTGCGGTGACAGTAGAGGTGTAGAGGTACGGGCATGGGAGTGCAGCTGCCCCCTCTAGAAGATTTTTTTTTTTTTTTTTATGGGATAGGTGGCAATCGAGCAGACGGATCGCCTGATGGTAAGCGATTTCCGCCGCCCATGGACACCCGCAACACCAGAGGAGTCACAAGCGCGTTGCCGGCCTTTAAAAGGGAGTACGCTCTTTTCTTGAAGGTTTGAAGGTCATATTGGTCCGGAAATACTGCAGGCGACAGTTCAGATGCAGGAATACTCACAAACCAAAAATTTGAATCGTTAGATTTGCCGTCACCGTACATATACTTATTTGTAATCTTATTTCCGTATCAATTATTATTTAATTTCTACCTTGTTTAGTAATTTATCAATTCAATTTAATTTTCATAGTCGCATTATATTCACATTTAAATTAAGAATATTTTGTAATCTAATAATTTTATGATTTTACCATTGTTTTTTTGTGCTAACGGTGTTAACCTTTAATTAATTGATTTCCCGCCCGCAATTGTATCCAACTATAATTTTATTATTAAGTTGCTAGTGTACTGGTGTAAGCAGTTGTTGGTTAACCTGAATAAAATAAAATAAAAATACCGCTCGAAAATATGTCCATATAGAGATGAGTGAATGCACACATTCCGTAATAGAGACAGAGAACAACAGTGTGCAATATTCAGTATGAGTGAAGGAGACAATAACAGATTCGATACTTCCGATGTCATTTAAACAAAGAACTAGTTTTCTTACGAAACGTGACCATTATTTGATGCGGTAGGGCGCATCTAGCGATTTAAATCTTTGAGGCGGAGGTACTTCCTCAGTCAGGCAGTTCCAATTTGAGAAAAACCCAATAATACTGGCCTGTGAACCCAGGACCTAGTATTCACGCTTATGACTACGAATGAGTCAGTTTCAAACTCACTCAGTCAATCAGTTAGGAAATGCCGGATGGATGTTAGCTTAAAAAAATATTTTGAAGTTATTTTAGCGAAGGAAATCGACTGCGGCAGGGTTCGAACCCGCGTCTTCTGGTTAGGTACACCAAATTTTATGACCACTAAGCCACTGAGAGTCCCACCCGCCAGGCGCCATGTCGAAATTTGCCTTCACATTCTGAATTTATTTATTTATTTATATATACTTTATTGTACACCATAATAATAGATACAATTAAAGTACTTGATGCAATAAAAAACATACAATGGGTGGCCTTATCGCTAATTGCAATTTCTTCCAGGCAACCTTAGGATGGACATAAACGAATGAACTTAAAACTGTGGGTTGACCACGGTGCACATCCCTACATAGATAAATAATGACTATATATGCATATATACATATATAAATGTATATATATAAATTATATATAATTTTAATATATAGAATTTACGTCTTTATAGTGACGTCAGAGCAAGT
Source organism: Acronicta alni (assembly GCA_964056405.1). Classification (NCBI taxonomy): domain Eukaryota; kingdom Metazoa; phylum Arthropoda; class Insecta; order Lepidoptera; family Noctuidae; genus Acronicta; species Acronicta alni. The sequence continues at coordinate 2,571,738 of OZ043943.1, forward strand.
ATATTGCTCCTCAACCGACATGTAGTAGGTATCGCGGTGGCTTAGTGGTCATAGCGTCTGGTGTACCTAACCAGAAGACCCAGGTTCGAATCCTGCCCGCGGTCGAATTTTTCCTTTGCTTAATAACATTATACCTTTATACTCGATCAATGTTCTGATTTGCATGCAGTAAGCACCTATCACAGTAAATTATCCTGATAATTCTATGTAAACCTTATTCATACTTCCTTCCTTTATCCTTGTACCCACAGGCCCCCCATCGGAGGGGGGAGAGGACATTACCTATGTCATTCCTATTTTAACACCTAGTGTAGTACTGTAGAGGTCGCTAAAAGGAGTCAGCGTTAGCGGATAACTTGCTCGTTTTATTAAGAAGAAATCGAAATAGATTTGCCTTCACCGTACTTATATGTAGATACCGCTTCGAAAACGTGTCCATATAGAGATGAGTGAATGCACACATTCCGTAATAGAGACAGAGAACGACAGTGTGAAATATTCAGTATGAGTGAACGAGACAATAACAGATTCGATACTTCCGATGTCAACCAGTTTACTTACGGTAATGTGACAATTATTTAACGCGGTAGGGCGCATCTAACGATTTGAATCTTTGGAAGATAATTATAAACATTTATATTATAATATGATTTCTCTGCCTTATATGGCAGTGATAGCCTAGTGGTATGACCATTGGACTACCAAGTCGAAGGTCTCGAGTTCGAACCCTAGGCACGCACCTCTGACTTTTCGAATTCATGTGCGTAGGTATTAATAATTAATTATCACTCGCTTAAACGGTGAAGGAATCGTGAGGAAACCTGCATGCCTTAGAGATTTTTCTCGACGGCTTGTGAAGTCTGCCAACCCGCACTAGGCCAGCGTGGTGGACTATAGCCTAATCCCAGCAGTGGGACAGTATATGGGTTGATGATGATGATGATGATGAACTGCCTTATATTATGTCATGGCAATTTGATGGGCATAGGATTCCGCACCAGGGGTAAGAACGTATAAGCCAAATGTCTTATTCACCTAAGTACAATTTTTAATGCAAGCCACATTGCGCACTACGTCAAGTTCCACCCCGTGAGCCCCCGTGAGTAAATGTCATCATAATAAATTAATATCTAATATAGGACAAATAAATTTGCAAGACTTGCGAAATATCGACAGATATGGCACTTACAAGCTCCCGCATCTCTATGTATTGTTTACGCATGAAACCGATAACGCGTCGTAGCTAGCACCGTGCCTTGCGCCAGCGCTTCCCCGCTCTCGCCCTACTCATGCGACGGCTCGGGAGGCGGGGCGGCTCGCACGACTATGGCTACACGTAAGTACTCACCTGTGTGACCGCTTGCCGGCACAAAACGTCATTAGCACGCATTTAGTTTTAGTTTTAATATACCCCACATTATAATAAATGAAATTTCATAAAAAATATCATAATGCAAAATTATCTTATACTTACTAAATATTTACTATGTTGCAATAATTAGCTAAGTAGTTAAAATCATAAAACTTATAAAGGCGTTTTTAGTCTGTAAAAGTTAATTATTTGGATTTGTTTACTGTTACTTATTATGTAAGATCTGCAGTCGTTTGTATTACCTGATAATAAAGAATTTTGAAAAACGAAAAACGAACCCCGTGAGCAATGCATGATAACTAGAATTAAAAATTATAGCCGAATATGACGGAAATTTGGTTTAATACGTTCTTACCCCAGCAACGATCTTAACCCGACACACTAATATGGGTTGATGATGATGTTGATGATATTTGTGATATTCACCACCAACCTGACAGTCTGTAGGAACAGCCACTAAAGATATTAAAAAAAAAAAAATGTTTATGGCACAATTTTTAGATTTATAAGTACTTACACAAATTACAAGATATTAAAAAAAAACAAAAATGTTTATTGCACAATTTTTAAATTGATAAGTAGGTACACAAATTACAAGTTAATAAAAAAAAAACAAAAATGTTTATTGCACAATTTTTAAATTGACAAGTACACAAATTACAAGTTAATAAAAAAAAAAACAAAAATGTTTATTGCACAATTTTTAAATTGATAAGTACACAAATTACAAGTTAATAAAAAAAAAACAAAAATGTTTATTGCACAATTTTTAAATTGGTAAGTACACAAATTACAAGTTAATAAAAAAAATAAAAAAATGTTTATTGCACAATTTTTAAATTGATACACAAATTACTTGAACTCTCGACTTTCAAAAGTCCCAAACTAAGTGAAACTTGTATGACGGAAGTCAAGGCTCACAGATAGGCACTATACAATTAATTAATTTTATTAACAATAATGTGAGTGAAGGGAAACATGCAAACAGAAATGAAAACTATATTATACTAGTGATGAGGCGGTTGTGGGTAAATTATGTGTGGTGTAGGTGAGGAGGTGTAATTTGGTGAGGGTGTCGGTTTATATACCTACAAGTACGAACGCCACACCAAACTATCATAAAGTCCACTATAAGTTGACCTCTCATTGTACGGAAAGCCTGTACAATACGAGGTCAGCATATACTGGTTTTGAATAGCCGTGCGTATCTTAGGTACAGAGGACAGTTTAACAAGCTACCGCAATCTGTCAAATTCCTTTGATAGATTTTCAACTTTAACACAACGTGATAAGGTTCAATTTCAATTGAGAAATTTTGACCGTTTTGGATAGCTTGGTTCTTGAGCATTATTATTTAATCTGTGTATAGGTAATTAACTGATTGTCAGGGTTTTCGGGCTTCTCTCTAACATTAACAATTTTATCAGTTCAATATAATGAACGACGACTTAGCTACGTAATCATAAATCCATAAACTGACCGCGGCAAGCGCAGCTGAACCTTGAAAACCAATTGATCAGTGTTATTATTATTTTTAATATATATTTATTACGTCACGAGCAATTAAATCTAATGTACCTACTTATTCAATTAAATTTAAGACTAATTGAGTTGATAAATATCAAACGCTAATATGTCCACTATAGACAAAAATCATTTTTTTTATACCAACATAAAGTAAAATAAAAACGAAACATTCTGAAATTATACAATTTCAAATATGTCCACTTATTTGCTGTGAAAACCACGACCGAAAAGTTCGTTTTCTTTCAAAATACATTAAGTCCATACAGACATTCATAACAAAAAGCAATATGTCCACAACATCCAATCAAATCAATCCGTTCGGCTATGATGGCGGCCAGTAGTGTTAACATTAATGAAGGACTCGGTGTAGCTTTGTGATTTCAATTAATTTTATTTAGTTTAAGTTCGTAAAAATGGACTTAAATGTTATAAATGTGGACCCTGATAAAGCCCGGAAAAGAAGTAATATAAAGACGCAACAAAAGAAAGCAGAGAAAAAGCGGAAATTGTAAGTAAAACATTGTTATTACCTTAGTTAAACTATCTAAGCTTAAACTAGTCGCAGGGTTACCACATTTGCATTTACTCAAAATTTTCGCTAAGTATCTACCTAAACTATAGAAACTTTTGATTTGAATAATTGACATTGTTATATTATATAATACTGATAATACATAAAAAGTGCAGCTATTAAAGGCTGAAAAAAGTCGCTTTGAGTAACTTTTCCAGGTCACTCGGGAAATCTAGCGGCAGACCTATGTTAATCTACGAACTTTTTGCGGCTGATAATAATTGATTGATTTTTAGGTTACTCAATTTCCCGATGAATAAAATAGAAAGTTGTTAATTCTTAATCGTTTTTCAGATATTCGGCAGCTGGTTTACCCAAAAAGTCAAAATGTAAACATAACTCCAAAACTATGAAGTGTCTGTCCGGTGTCCCTCGCAAATCAGGACCTCTTACTGTTTTAATAATTAATAACTAGTATTTTAAATGTCCAGTACGTAAAGTCTTTGGTGGCAACCCTTAGCTGTGGCACCATTATGACGTCATTAGTATTTCTAATCAAATTCTAATAAGTCCCGTCATGGCTATTTTTCAAAAATAAATATGTCCATTGTTTTATTTCAAAATCCAATATGTCCACACCAGTTTTGACAATTTTAATGAGATTTGAAGCGATTCGTTATATTTCTGTGTAGTCGGTGATAAGCAATGCCAAAATAAGCTAAATTAAAACTTAAAATCTATGAAACAACGTCGTCTGCATTTGCAAACAAATATATTGCTCTACCTCCTTTTTACTTATCAAGGACATATTGACGTTTGATATTTATCAACTCAATTTCTCTCGAATACCTAGACTAAAATCGGGTCGTCCATTCCTTAACGTATCCTGTCTCTTTCTCACAGCAGTTATCAGGGATACAGCTGTCCTTTTCTAGTCGATGACGCACGACTATTTCAATAACAGGTAGGTAAAGTTGATTGTGTTGCCAGATTATTGTGAAAATTTTGGATAATGGGTAGTTTTGTGATGTATGGAGCTAGTTTTATACTTACAATACATACGTACCATCACGCTCGTGACCCCCGAGTATCAGGCAGAGCTGTATTGACCTGCATCCACAGTTCACTGATATATTTTTAGGTCCCACGTAACAGGCTGGCGGCGCCTCTATTGCATACATTCTAACTACAAGCTAATAATGATATAATATAATGCTTGCACTGTATTTAATATATTTATATAATATGTATATATTTATGAGAATATATTTGTTTATTACTATAATAATTATTATTTTACACATACATAATAGTACGCCTACACTACCCTCTGTGTTTCCTTTCTTCCAATCCGTCCAAAGGTTGTCTGGAAGAGATCACCTTGTGTGATAAGACCGCTCATTGTACCTACTCTTACTTTGTTATAGTGGTGAGCGTTGAATGAACGAACTGTTTTTTTAGACTGTTTATCGCCGTGAACGGATAAACTAGTCGAAGGTTCATACATAAACTGGTTGACGACGTCGACCAGTCGACGATGAACGCGAAGAAGACACGCGAACTTGCGTTGACACGTTCGTTCGTGCAGTCAGTTGTCGTTGAGTGAACGTCGAACACATCTAGTCCACGACGTAAACTAGTCGAAAATTAGACTGTTTTTTCAACTAGTTTATCGTCGACGGTAAACAGTCTCGTTGCGTCGACGGGAAAATCGTCGACGACTCACCACTACTTTGTTATATATGTGGTTAAAGACTTTTATTCTCAAAAGAAATAACATATAAATTTCACTTAATGAGAAACATAAAATTTGGTAAACTAAAAAAACAGTGAGCAGAGCTAGAATAACATTTCTTCAACGTAAAAATTATCTACAGTAACACAAAACAACAACAGAACTATTTAAATTAAGTAAGTAGTACGTTTAGCTGGTTAGTTCAACATCAACAGAACGTAATGTTATTAATTAGTGAGACATTGTAGGTAGTTGAAGTTAGCAGTATATAATATTTGTAATTGTGTTTTTGGTGTGCAATAAAGCATTTACATAAATGTATAAATAAATAAATGATAATTTCATGAAAAAATTAATTGACTTGACAACATTCACAGCTTCGACAGCTTCAAACAGCTTCTCTTAGAACTGCTAGTCATTGATTTTTATTCGGTACGAGTACAACATATCGTGCCGCTTCCCCGGGTAGCGGATCCATGAAGATTTTCCGAACTAAGTATATAAAAAGAAAATTTCTGCTAGGTACAGAAACCAGCAGGTGAAGCTATCCAAAACTGTAAAATTTTCCCAATAATTGACTAATTATGAACCTTATTTTTTGTATTAAAGTTTAAATGAAAATTGACATTTATTGGGGTAGCTTGATGTTATGGTTTCTGTACCTACTTAGTTAGTTTATGTAGGTATTTTTTTTTATTAATATGTATTTTTTTTAATTTTAAAATACATTAGTATGCGTCACTGCTTTAAACTGAATAGGTTTCTAGTCTACAAGAACGGACACACTATTAGTAAATACAGTAGGTAGGTACAAAAAGTGACGAAACATGGCAGAATAGCAAATGTGAGACTTGCTCATTTGTTCAAGGTGAGAGTTCGATAAAGAAGCCAAGTCCATTGTCATTAATCACAGTTTATTTGTAATGTACAGAGGCCAGCACAGCAAGCTACCCCAATCTGTCAAATTTCTTTGATAGATTTTTAACTTTAATACAAAACTTTATGATTCAATTGGGATTTTCAAATTTGTCAATTTTGGATAGCTTGACCTGCTGACGTCTGTACGTCATTATGAAGAAACTTTATGAACGTTTAAAAAACTTATGAATATGATTAATTTTAAACTGTCAGTTGGAAGAGTAGGTAGTGGATTTTGCTGACGTCTGTGACCTAGCTGTCAGACTGCCGATCACGGGGACTCACTTATTTATGTTAAGAACATAAGTGTTTGTTTTGGTATTTCTTATACGTTTTAAGTGCGTATTTACAATAATAAAAGTATATAATACGTATTATATCTATTGTCTAATATCCATTCAAATCCATTGTAAAATGGAAGGTGCTGTGTAAAATGTCCCAAATATTTAAAAAAATATATTACCAAGTCCAAGAAATGTGATGAATCCCATCCCACCTGTATTTACCTACCATTGTTACCTGTGGTTGTACGCCTAGCTGTAGTATGCTATGATAATAAATGTAATTATTATAGAATAACAGGATGAGGGGATTTATTAAGGACAAGCTTAAAAAAGTCTGCATGGAGGTTATTTCCAATAACCTGGCTCAAATATGTATAATAAAGCCAAGCTCCAGGCCAATTAATTTACCTGACTAGGGTTCACACTCCGTAGTTACCAGCTAGATTGTGGACAAGATGAATAAATCAGTCAATACCTATAACATGAATTGATTACTAACAAGAACTTTTTTTGGCAAAACATCAGAAAAGCAGTGAAATTTAAATTTAACATACTGGCAACTCGAAGCAGGTAGGCAAAGGAACGTTCATCACTCCTCCTACTCGTGCGCAACGTGACAACGTGTGTCATATACTCGCGAAAATAGTGTGCAATGAAAACAACAAAATAATTCTGAGAATAAAGCGCTCGCGCCCGGTTTTGTCGGTGATTACCGTGCTAACTTGATTGTGCCACATTTGGATTTGTGTGTTGTGATATAATAGAAAAACTGTGATAAATCGCTGGATTTTTTATTTGCAATTTGCTTGGCGTGCTAAGTGCTGAGGTGAGTGCCCCAAATAAATAGGCCTTCACTTTTTTATTTGCAATTTAAATGGCAAACGAGAATGTACACTTGGATGTATAATCACGGTATTGTGTGTCTCTGCAGCAAAAAAAAAAAAAAATATCTTGGCGGTGAAAGGAACTTTAGTCAATTGTCAAACATAGGTATATATTTGTTTTTGTTATTTTTAGCTAATTTACGTTGAAACATGCGTTGTAGATATCTACTTTTTGTTCATGTTTATGTCAATATTATTTAGTAAGCTATATCAATCATACTCATGACTCAAGGGATTTATAATTATAAAGACTTTATCAGCTTTACAAAAGGTACATACAACACACCTGTTGCACTTATAACTTTGGAGTAGTATCAAAGGTATATTTAGTTCGTAGTATCATAATAATATTATCTATAATTCCGAAGACAAAAGGCTCAAATAACTTACTTTTTGTTTGTTAGTTATCAAGAAGCAAAAATACCATTCATCATTTAATTAAGGTATGTTATAATGGAATGTAGGTACACAACTGGAGTGCCTATTTTTTCTACAATCTCATCATCACTTACTGTACCTCTGCTGAGCATAGATCTTATCTTAGTATAACAGAACTTAGGCATTAGTATTAGGCGCCAGCTCCAACAACATCCTAAATAATATCGACATCCTATATAATTTTAATACAATGAGTGATTAATATACCACATAGAAAAGTTACTTTTAATTATCGCTGTAATTTGGCTAATTAACTCAAAATCGTTATAAATTATAGCCTATATGTTATTCTGATGTATAAATAATAATACTGTAAAGTTTCATCAAAATCCGTGCAGTAGTTTTAGCGTAAAAGAGAAACAAACATGTAGCCATCCATCCTCACAAACTTTCACATTTATGATACCTATTAGTAGGATGTCTTTGTGACATAAATGTTATAATAATTGTTTTAAATATATTAATTCTGTGGACATGTAATTTAATTAATTATTATTATCTTTTTGTATATTTTTGGCATTTTCCATGCTAAGATTTTAAAGTTATTTAGAAAAGGAAAAATACGACCGCGGGCAGGATTCGAACCAGAAGATGCATTTGCAGAAGATGTATTTTTCCTTTTCTAAATAACTTTAATTATTATTAATTGTAATTCAATGTGATTATGGCATTTCTGTTAATAAAATCTATTGTTAAAATACTAATTGTAAGATTTTACATGTTGGGTATATTGTTTTATCTTTCCCAATGTGATTTATGAGACTCGAAACTATAATTATTATGTATGCTGATCTATTTTACCATACTTCAAGCAAATAAATTTCATTTCATTGCATAAATCGCTTCAAAAAGGTGCCATGCTTAAATAAATAAATATATGCTTTAGCTCTAGCTCTTTAACTGACATTACTGACAAGGCTTTTTACTATGTTTACCTTTGCCTCTGTTTAGACATTTTCTAAGAAACCATTAGGTAAATCTGTATTGTCAGACAAGTCGCTCAATGTTGCCATTTTATGGCAATTGCCGTAATATACGGAATTTTGGCCATTCGTCACAGGTCAGGTCATCACAGGCTTTCAATTTCAATTTAAATGGTCCGTCTATTCTTATAGATGCAATTTTATAATTTTATTTATAAATATAGCAATTAAGATTTATTTGATATGGCAACTTATTTGGCCTTAACTTGAACTATACAATACCATACCATCACGCCTATAATCCCCGAAGATTTACACAGAGATGTACCAATGTACACTCACAGTTCGCTGGTATGTTGAGGTCCCCTATAATAGGGGACAACCAGACAATCCGGACATTTATTTTTATTATTCTACTAAGGTGGCAAACAAGCATACGGCCCACCTGATGGTAAGCAGATACCGTAGCCTATAGACGCTTGCAACACCAGGAGTATCACTTGCGCGTTGCCGACCCTGTATCGAAAGAGGAATAGTTGGGTTGGCAGTATAAGGTTCAAAGTCCCCCCACTGCCAACACAACGTTTCCTCGTGGAGCACTGGCAACCTTGCTCACCGTAAGAAACACAACACAGCTCAAAGCAGTGTTATTTTACTTCGATTTTCTGCAAGGCGGAGGTACTTCCCCAGTTGGGCACCTCCAATTTGAGTGGAATTACTCCCACTATGCCTTACCTCTCTTAAATCTATTGTAATTAACTTGCACAAATCCAAACTCCGAGCTGCTACTAAGAATTTCATAGAAAAACCCAATAACACTGCGCGACCTGGGCATCGAACCCGGAGCGTAGCATTCTTGCTTAACTTGAACAACAAGGATTATCCTTATTATACTTAAATTAGGTTACAGAGTCGATTCGCTTAAAATAGGTACCTATCGATATTGTAATTGATTTCCGACACTTACGCGCATAATAATAATAATAAATTATTTATTATATTATATTATACAATACATAAAAAACCTATTTGGTACAGAGATAGATTAGACCTTGGAGAATGGACATAGGCATTTATTTACCTTTTGTAACTATACAATATATGTAGTTACTAAATACTAATCAACTAAACTAGTTACGAAATACAATTTGTATCTTGGAAGAATAGCAATGTATATTTACATAGGAGGGTAGATGTAAGATCTTATATGGAGGTCAAGTAGAAAAACGATTCAACTCGAAGCAGTAATTAATAGTTCCGGAACTTACCAGAACGACGCTAGTGTAGATAGAGAATATTATTACGAATTTGTGAAACATGATATGAATTTAGAGATAAAATTCAATCTGAGGCAGGATTCAAACCCCTCCGGTTAAATATACCGGACGCTTTTACCAACTAGGTAGGATACCTAGTTGGTTAGAGATCCGATTCGTGTTGTCCGAGATCATGTTGAATTTCTCTTCTACATTCTACGACTCTTAGGTGACATGATTCTTCAACCGACATGTTTTATGAAATATGTAGAGTAGTAGAAACTGTCGCTAGTGTAGGTAGAGGGTTTGAAAAATTTACCCATCGGCTACAGTAGCGCCACCCTAATTTAATATTTTTTGTCGGACACTTTATTAGACAGAGACGGTTCTCCATAACTATAACCTTCATAAACATAATATTGACACTTGCAACACCAATACGATGTGACGTGATGTAATCATGTAACCTAACTATATTAATGGTCATTATCAGCAGCAAATTGATAGGAGATATCAGGCTTGTAGACTGATATAATTTATAGATATGTAGTATATGTACTTAGATTAATAATAAATGATCACTCGCATAAACGGTGAAGGAAAACATCGTGAGGAAACCTCCATGCCTTAGAGATTTTTCTCGACGGTGTGTTAGCGTGTGAAGTCTACCATACCTACCAACCCAACCAAAAAAAACTTGCATTCTGGCGAAGGTGAGGTAGTACTTCACACCGGAGCAGTTTAACCTGTACCAAGCTCCAGTCCAAAGTTCCAAACGCACTAAGCGCGTTGCTTCTTCATCCCTTATCCGTACAGCGAGGGAAAGAAATCAGCTGCCTGAGTCTGTATTTCCTGGCAAGTACAATTTGGGGGACTTCAAGTCACCCATTTACTGTCCCACTGCTGGGCACGGGTCTCCTCTATGAATGAGAGAGATTATGCTGTAGTCCACTACGCTGGCCGTGCAGTCCTTTGGTCCAATCACTTGGCCAACACTGCTTATACGTTAAGGAAATACTTATGTTGCAAAAATGCGCGCAAAGAAGACATGCTTATAAAAACTGTTATGATTGATGAATACCCATTTATACTATTCTTTTCTTGGAATTGTTTATAGTAATTTATTAAAAAAATACAAAAAAACCAAGTACTTACCTAATTTATTTAATAACACTACCTATACAATATTTTATCAAAAACAATTTATTTTTACAAAGAAAAGTAAACGAAAAACAGCAATGTTATTGATGGTTGATATTCCATGAAACTAAATAAAATTTTCACGAATTAACTGTACCTACGTCTCAGAAGCAAGCCTGTCCGAATGACCGTGCAGGTGAATTCACTTGTAAAAATGATTTGTGCAAATATATCCAAATCAATAAGGCTTGGACACAATTGAGTAGTTGACTTTTCTTTGACCACATACGCGTGTATTCCCCGAAGGGTGAGGCAGAGGTGTACCAAAGTACACCCACATGTTTAGGTCCCATGTAATCGTCAGTCGCCCTTTGCCCTTGGCTCTCCGGGAGGGTCCATCAATGGATGTCCGCGGTGGGATCGCGGATCATGCGAGAGCGATTCCCGTGGTCCGACCACTAAGCGGAGGGTTGTAGTGGTGGTGGTTTTAGTCGGTATGCTGGCCACCTGGCCGGAGTGCCCGACATAACCGTCCCGCATCCCCGAGCGGGGCGGCATACATAAGGCGCATTTCCCCACCGGAGAGAGAAAAATAAAACTTGAGAGGTGTCAAGGGACACCCGGATGGAACGAAGTTCCTTTCATTAAAATTTAATAATTAAAAATAAAAAAACCTGTATACACTCAACAATTCACAACGCGCGAAATTCAAATATTGTCATTCACTCAATAATATTTGAATGCTTGTCAACAATATTTGAATTTCGAAAAAAGTGTCGTGACAACTTTTTCGTAAGAATTTTTTCCGTCTAGCCCCCTTTCACAACGCGCGATAAGAAACTTCGTTCCAAAAAGGTCCCATGTAATAGGGGGCGAGCCTATTCTCATTAACCGAGCACAATTCCTTACTGTCAATGGCAATTTTTTTTTCTATTTATTATACTGGATTAATTTATTAGTACACACCAAACTGCATTGTTCTCATGAACGATTAGGAACAAAAAATTGTAAAACCATAAAATTGTTAACACTGTAATCATGTTTTTTTTTTAACAGTATCTATGGAGTTTCTTGCAGAACCTACTCCATAAGACCCACTTATTGGAACCGTGCAACTAGTTTTAACTTTTAAAAAGTGCTGTTCCAATGGTCTAATTGAAATAAAATATTTGACTTTGACCAAGTTGCTACTGTGAATTTCATAGAAAAACCCAATAACAGTGTGTGCTACTCACGGAATAGATAAAAGGTTATGACCTTATAATAATTATAATATGTATACTTAATACCTTATTTATCTATTCCGTGGTAAGTACTACTCAATCATACCGGGGACACAGAATAAATTCTGTGCCGGGGAGCTGTGGCACCTCTGCCTAACCCTTCGGGGAATACAGGCGTGATGATATTATATGTAGGTATCATGTATCTGTGTGTTCTACTTCGAAAAACAAAAGCCTAAATTTCGACTGACGGATCTTACAATCAACGATCATATTCGCTTGCAAGGTACTGCGCGTATACACACGTGTGAGTGATTTCAATGCAAACATTTACCCGTCAAACAGTATAACTACAAGGTGATAGTGTGTGGTTTTTCATTAAGGCAAATGATCATTATATCGCACTCTTTCTGTCTAGATAATGATGAAAGAGTGGGATATACGAGATCGTGTATGTGTGCAAAATGTTTGTTATAGAAAAAGGTCGTAACTGCGACTTGTTTTGATGCGATAGATTTGTGAAACTGCTACTGAGCTTATGACCCCGACCGTACCTTTTTGTTCACGGGGGAAACCTTCAAAAGGCTACCGGTCCACGGGGGTTAGACCGGGGAGTGTGGGATTCTTACCCACTAAAACAACCCCTGTGGCCACCATCACCACATGGAGGGGGCACTGTGTCCTCTTAATAGACCACCCCAGAACTCCTTTGTGTAACACCTATTTAGGCACATCCTTGGGGTAACGAATCATACCTATTACCTACCTACACTTTCCTACCACGAAATAGTTTCGGATATAGTCATTACAATAGTTATATTTTCGCGTTCTGATTTCTTGTCATGCGTTGAGCTTACTCCCTAATATTATTTGGTTTATTGACAATACAAATATGGTAAAGACGCCAGCAGGTCAAGCTATCCAAAACTATCAAATTTTCCCAATTGAATATGAACCCGTTTTGCATTGGTATACTTTAATTTATGTAATAAACACATCTTATTTATTATCTATTTACATAATGTACAAAAAAAAAGGAAAATGAAAAGAACTAATAAAAAAAATTATCACGTCCAAGCGTCAAAGTATTCCTCCACATCGCTGTCATCTGGTAACGTTCCCAGAAGACTGGCCGCATTGCCACGTTGAATGGCAATGCTAATTCGTTGACCCAAGAATTTAAGTTGAAAATCAATCAAAGAAATTTGACAGATTGTGGTAGCTTGATGTGCTGACCTCTGCACTTAGAATAAAATGGTAAGGTTTTGTTTCGTTTCGTATCCGAAGCTATTGTTTGGTGTTCGCAGTAAGCCCCTAGGCCTTTACACGGTTCTCTCGGATTAGCCGAGCGGTCACACATAGAGACGTAACTAACTTTCTAAACGGCACATCGAAAAAAAAGGCAGCCCACTACCGTAGGTACGTATAAAAAAAACTGCAGCCCGGTGCGGGCCGGCTGCAAAGCTTCCAAATGTATCTGGGGGCCATGTCTTATGCCCATGTGTTAATTAATGGCCCACGCTTAGTTTAACGCGTCAGTGTTGCTCATCAAAAAAAGGTATTATGTACATTGAAATAAAACTACTTTTTACGGATTTTATCGCGTATATTGATATTATTAATCCCGACGTTTCGGACCCTTTACAGCGTCCATGGTCACGGGTGTAGACTGAGGTGGTGGGCGTCTTGATGATAATTACTGACAGCTACCCTAAATTTTTTATTGTTACATGATCAATGACATTTATTACTAATTATTAATTAAAACTAGATGGATAAAAGTAATGAATGAGAATGATGGAGAAGTAGTTTTATTTCAATGTATAATATTCGCGTAAATGTCAGAAATCAATAGGTATTATGTACGTTTAGAACAATAAAAAATGAGGGGCTAAGTAGTAACTATGCTGATTAACCGATCTGCAAAGATAAGCTGCGCTAGCCGCGGTCAGTCTGTAGATAGGTGACCATTTTTAACATAGCGAAACCCTCCGTGCCTCGGAGAGCACGTCTCATTTCTCATATTGTCATTTTATGTTATGTGTACTTAATATAATAAGTATGGATAAACACGATAGTAGTTAGTAGTAAGTTTAGTTTAGTGTTTTACCTCAGCGTTTCACTAGATATTTATACTCCACAATCAATCTGTGAACAGCGTTGTGGGCTACAATATTGTTTAAATGTTGTGTACTCTCTTTTTATTCTGTATAATGTAGTTGTTTGTTGTTTCTTTTGAATAAAATAAAATATATTAAAAGTAGCAATAAAATTTAAAATTTTTAAACTGTAATTCAATGTTCGATGTGTGTACATCGAAAAAAATGATTGTCATCTCAAATTTCGAAACAAAATTAACAGCTTTTGTTGGGGCAACGACTTCTTCTTTCTTATTTCTTTCTCCGAGCCTTTTCCCAACTACATATTATATTGGGATCGGCTTCCAGTATAACCAGATACGGCTGAATATCAGTATTTTACACAAAGCGACTGCCATCAGACCTTTACTACCCATTTTTTTTTCTGTAATACCGATACCCTGAGGTTAGACTGGTTGTCCGGCTTTTCGGGCTTCTGACTACTAGGTACTAACGTTCGTATGACAACCGGGACCGACGGCTTTACGTGCTCTCCGAGGCACGGACGGGTCTCGTTGTGTTAAGAATGGTCACCCATCCACAGACTGACCGCGACTAGCTCAGCTTAACCTTGAAGATCAGTTGATCAGCTTAGTTATTACTAGCCACGAGCCCCTCTCTCTCTTGTTGCGGTAATATTATAAATAAACATTTATACAGATCGAAATTATTCATTCATTCAATTTTATGTCAGTGACAAAATATTTTTAAATGCATGATAATTTGTCCCCTTGCGTTGAGGAAAGTCAAAGGTTCAGTTCACTTATACGATCTTATTTTAGACCCTCATCTCCATACGTCCTTGTAAGATGTAGAATATAATGCATTACAACACAATTCTGTTTTGAGTGAACGAAAAAATCTGTGGAACTAAGCTGTAGTAATTTACCTGATGTCTCCCTCCTCTCATGAAGTCATAACATTTTTATTATTTATATTTAAATTTACGCTTTGTCTTAAGGAACTAGATGGCACTGTCCTTATTTTGATCCAATAAAATAAAAACTGTGGCGAACCTCCTTGTTGCTTCAAGAGCTTCAATTATCATTATATACTTTACCCACTACGGCTTCGCACGGGTATATTCATAAATGATAAATAATCTCTGATTCTATTTGTGAAATCCGTATGAATATCCTTACAGTAGTTTCTGAGATTAACCAGAACAAACTCAGCGCACGCGCAGCGGTATCAATATAATGCCTATGTTGTCTTGAATTTATTTATTTATTTAAAAACTCTTAAACTATCATTACAGGTTTAGAAACCTAATGCGATAGCTAAGCCTACTTATAATATTAACTATTTTAAATAAAACTATTACTAACAATTACCATTAAATTAGCATAATCAGTGTCATACATACATAAATACTATACGTGTTACAAAACTACCCGTAAAGCCGAAAGCAGGTTAAATAGGGCCTTATAACGAGTCCATTCACAATATTTAAGAACCGTAGTAACGCTGTATAACATACCCCAAAAAAAGGAAAACCAACATTTATGAATGAAATATAGAAAAACTATTAAAGTAGACAATTATTAGGTAAAATCGGTGCGTAGGCCTTTCTGTTAAATAATCTGGTTCCCTGACATGACAGCTGACAAAAATGTATGTATGATACAGATTATGCTACTGTGATGGTAATGAGAACATAGGTATTATATTGATGTAGGCTATTGATCGATTCATTAAAAAGTCTTAAATACGGTAAACTGCTTTTATTTAAACCAACTTTGCAGATATTTTTACATCTTTCACGTCTTTCACCTTGCACACCTCAAGCGGGCATCTTTTTTATTTTTACTCTCCGGTCTCCCGTTCATAACTGTCATCTTCGCTAGTTCACTCATTCATCTTGCGTTACGTTCTACGCATCTGAAATGTTTAAAATTAATTTTGCACATAAGCAAAATCTCGTTTGTCGTTCTTACTAATAATCTCAATATGTAATTACTTTTGACGTCACAAACTAGAAATCTACTATTGGTAAATCCACGTAGGTATGTATGTACCTACGCAACACTTTACAATTAAATTTAACATTTGATCTCGTATCAATTATCATGGTCATTATAACCCTGAGACTTACTACTTAGCAGAATAAGGTTAAATAAAAAATTATTAGGATATTTTTTTAATAAATGTCCAAAATTTCTTAGATAGTTTTAATTAGTGTTTAAAAAACTGTCACAGCAAAGCAATAACAACAATTTTCAGATTCTATAAAACTGTTGTAATTAATATTACTTATAATAATTTATTGGACATGATATGATTTGATTTAAAGTTTACATTTACATGTAACTAGCATTTAAATAGCGATTGATAGACAAATTATTTTATTACAACATTCTTGGCTCAATGCCACAACAAGCAAGAAATCCCAACTAAATTGTCTATTTAAATTCAGGACGACAACATTACAACAATGAATCGTTAAAATTCCTTCTATATTTAAATAATGTTGTAACAGATTAACAATAAAAACCCTAGAACAATTTTTTTTTATACATTAGGTTGAAAAGAAGCAGGCTATCACATTTTCTCAGTAAGTGTGCTTTCGATTAATATGCGTGGCATTCTCGCCGATTGAAGACCTAACGACGGCTGAATGCGGTTTTTAGTCGGTACGACTCCAACATACCCTAAAGCTTCCCCAGGTAAAAAAAAGTATGTATTATCACAGAAAATAAATAAAAATAGCGATCAAGCGATCATTTCCATCTATGCCTTGTTAGTTAGTGTGCGGCTATACTTACGCAGGATGACACCAACATTTGGGAAATTCTCGGAAAATAACGGAAAATCAACTAATTGAATGCGGTTTTCTTCCCAAAACTCAATATTTCATCAAGTTTTGTTTATTCTGTAGGCAAGTTACAAGTAAAATATGTATATAATTAGTCATTTATAAACACCGCTAGCTCTGGGTTTTATAATCAGTTTCCTGCTAATACCAGTACATACACCTCACATTATATGTTATGTACTTCGTTACATTTGCTTTGGTATATTTCTAGAACAACACCTACGTTTAAATAAATAAACAGATGCAACCTCGACCCGCCAAATTCAATTGATTTTTCGCAAAATCTGGAATTTGCGAAAAATGGCGGTTGGTAATACATTTTAGCAATATTTATCTACGATATTCCAGAATGACTGGATGTTCACTCTCCCTTTTAAAGAGTTCGCGCGTAAATTAAACTACCCGAAGCCACTAGTGTCAACTGTCAAAATGATAGCGTATTTCTTTTTTCAGTTCTATGTATAATGACAGTCTTCAGATATTAAATAAATGACGATTAATTAATTATTTACAATTCGTATGAAGATTAGGACCAACTGCTACCTTTTGGGCTACGAGTCAGAAAAATTAAAAGGTTAGTTGTGTAGAGGACTACACAAGTAAATCTATCAAAATGTAGTTACGAGATTGACAATTACCAAGTGATCTGACGCCATTATATGAACCATCGACCTAAATAAAAATATACTCATTATTGTTTAGCGGTTAATATAAATAAACCGCAACCACCTACGGTTTATTGGAATATAGCAGTACTAATACCGAATAATAGATTTGAGGTTGTATACTAATCTATTTTGTGTCTATGGTTCATTGAAATTGCGTGATTCTTTATGCCTTACCGGCCTCGGCTTTATCTCTATCAGTATACTGAGTAAACTACGCGCGCCGGAAAGCGTTGCTCTTGATTCTTACACGTGCGGGCACAGGGCACTGGGGGGTCAGCTTCGAAAATCGAACTGTAGTTTCGGCTGGTCGCACGTTTTTCTATCACGAAAGTGCTACAGACCCGATCGATTCAATTTTCGCAATTTGTCTCGTTGATCCTTCCAATTTAATACATACATAGTCTGATGACCGGTCTCAATTTTTTTTAACGTAATATCTTCATGGATCTTCTGCCACTTGGAGAGGTGCTAGGGTATGTGGGGCTCTTACTTCCCTTCGCTTGCCGTATGTGTAACGGCCATGGGAGGCGTAACATTCGCCAGGACCGTAACATGCTGTTGTACAGCCCTCTCAAAGGGCGAGGTCTCTCCTCGCTTCCGCCACAAGGCGCGCGTAGATCAAGCACACGCGTAGCCTACTGGGGCCATTGACGAGTCCCGCAGGCCACAATAACCGTTCTCCTACGATACTGCCCTGAAATATTGTTAGTAGTTGACTGTCCATTCTAGATGTTATGGACCTCTCCACAGGTGAACCCATCCTCCAACTTTTTCCATGCGTCTCTATCTTTGTCAAGTCTGCCAGTTTTTCCCTGCTATTTCTATTAAATCCTTGTTTTTCGGCCTGCTTACTCTTGTTTTATCGGAGGATCGGTAACGTGCAAGTGATACCCTTGGTGTTGCAAGTGTCTTTAGGCTACGGTAACCGCTTCGCTACAGGCCGTATTGCTTGTTTGTCACTTTAGTGGTATACAAAAAGTTGTCTTTGTTTTTTTGTCTAATATCTTCACTTTTGACAGTTATGGCTTTGTGTATTTTCTTTATACATATTTAATACACTTTTCTCTAGTCCCTCTTCTCGGGGGTAAGAATAATATTATTGTGTAATATTTTTTAATTTGACTTCTAAGTAATATGATTCATAAATATCTTTATCAGTATCATTATGTCAAATCGGATGTGCTATCCTATCTGTAGCACAATGCCGCAGGTATTTGATATGACAGGTTATTATCATTGTTATCAATTATGATTATGTTTGTGACGACTTCCGTCAAATATAGTAGTGAGAATATTTTAAAAACAATGTTGTCATTGTAATTTATGTGCCTTAGATCACGCAGCGTTCGGAATACTTCGCCACGCCTTTTCGTCAACAATATGGTGTTTAACCAGTGATGACATATGGCACAGAGACGTGGTCGCTCACTATGGTCTCATAAGAAAGCTCAAGGTCACTCAGCGAGCTATGTAGAGAGCTATGCTTGGTATTTCTTTATGCTATCAAATCTGAAAGGAGATTCGTAGAAGAACAAAAGTTGCCGAAATAGCTAGACAAGGTTTTTTTTTTATTCTACTAAGTTGGAAAACAAGCATATGGCCCACCTGATGGTAAGCGGTTACCGTAGCATATAGAGGCTTGCAACACCAGGAGTATCACTTGCGCGTTGCCGACCCTGTATTGAAAGAGGAATAGTTGGGTTGGCAGTATAAGGGTCAAAGTGGGGACTTTGACCACTGCCAACACGTTTCCTCGTGGAGCACTGGCAACCTTGCTCACCGTAAGAAACACAACACAGCTCAAAGCAGTGTTATTTTACTTCGATTTTCTGCAAGGCGGAGGTACTTCCCCAGTCGGGCAGGTCCAATTTGAGTGGAATTACTCCCACTATGCCCTACCTCTCTTAGGTTAAATGGCAATGGGCGGGGCACAGCTCATAGAAGTGATGGCCGCTAGAGTAAACAGGTTCTAGAGTGGAGACCACGCAACGGACGGACGGCCTCCAACCAGATGGACAGACGACCTGGTATGATCTCTGGTAGTCTTTGGATCCAGACGGCATATAACCGGTCCTTGTGGAGATGTATGAGGGAGAACTTTGTTCAGAATTAGACGTCCTTCGGCTGGTATGATGATGAGGTTACGCGAACACTCAATAGAAACACTGATAATATTGCATACTACCACTAGTGCCTCTCTGAAGTCGCACGCAACTGATGGCGTATTTTTTTTTATTGTTGATTTGTGGCTGTAGTATCAATGCGACCGTAGCCGGTCTATTGTGATCGCCACTCGTTGATTTAGAGTTCACCGCTAAACCGTGCGGCTACTATAAACTGCAGGATTTGCTAAGGAGTAAACTCCTTTATTTCATCCGTTCTTAAGATATGTTTCCCTAGATAAGTACTGCGCTTGTGTATTAGCGAACCGCATTCCCCCAGGGGGTGAAGGGGCGTTTCTTCAACCTCTTCACAACGCCGGCAAGTTCGCGTGTCACTCAGCCTTAAGTTGAACATGTGCTTGTATAATGCAACAGTGTCCTGTTAAGTCTCTTGTCAGAATGCGCAAGTTGTTCACATTCATTGCCAATGATGCCCGCATGACCTGGAACGCATCTTAAAATCACTCTATTTAGCATTCCTAGAGAGTTTAATCTATCCGTGCAGTCTTCCACCAGTTTCGACGTACTGATGGCGCAAGCGCAGTAGTTAATTTTACAATAAAAACCGTTGGAGAATGGTTTGCATTCGTGATTGGTTATTACTAATTTCGATATTCTACATAAAACCACTTTTTAAGTAACTACCGGCTAAGTTCAGAATACGCACAAATGCTCTAAATATAACATTAATAACTAAAGCAACATTAAATTATGTTGTATAGAAATTTAATATTTACAATAGTTCAAGAGCTCGCATCTTTAATACGCCGGGTACATATCAAACCTTTTTATACACTTAATTTACAAATAAAATTTTAAGATTGAGAACTATCATTTTGGCTCACAATAAAACGAATGACGTATCATTTAGATTACTTATCGAAATTAGCCGTTAGATGAATATTTGGTTGAATGAACAAGAAACATTGTTTTGCCAATGACTGGGCAGTATTTAACCACGCGTTTGACAGTTTTTTTTACACTTTTTCTGTCAAGCGCAGGCTAGGTCATAGACTTACTATAGCTGACTTACGTCAGACCTAAGGTCGTATTTAGCGGGAAGTAAAAAAACAATTGATTTTCTTTAAATCTAGTTTGCACTCGTAATTTCACGGTGTATTAATTCTAAATAATGTCATTTATGGCGATAAATAAGTTATTTTTAGAAGTTTATTGACTTCAATATACTAAAAGTTTTTGTCAGTTATTACTTATTATTTTGGCGGGAAGAATTTTACGATGTGTCTATGATTTCAGAGACAATAATAAAGTTGTTTTTTAGAGTTCGCCTTACTTGTGACATCATGCATTGTCTATATTCTAGTCTATGATTAAATATTCACGAGTATCGTTGTTCAATATTTTTTGCACTTATAAACTCCAATTTGTTCTGTTGGAAATTCATTTAATTATTATTGCCATTACAAATTGTTATATTTTTAACCTGGTTTCGGTGGTAGGACGGGACCTGTCGCTGCCGGCCGTCATCCAATCGATGGCCGGTAGTGCGGAGTCCTGGGACGCAGTGATGTCCTTCTGCGAAACAGTGATGTCGCAGAAGGAGTCTGCGGAGAGGGAGAGGGAGAGGGTCAGCACTGCCGCTAACCCCTCCCGCAGCAGACGCGCCGGGCGTCGGAGGAGGGCGGCCAACGCCCTCTTCCAGCCCCCCTAAACAGGTCCTGGGGCGGCGGACTCGGGTACGTCCGCCGCGACCCAACAGGACCCGAGGCGGTGGCGCGCACCACTCGCGCCTCACTTGTGGTCGCGGGGAGTAGCGTACTCCATCCTCCCCGGCACTGAAGGGGCCCGCATATGTGGGCCGGCACTAGTCGGGGGCTGCGGAAGAATGTGTTGTACCCGCGGCCCCCGGCGTACGTGTGTGACGGCACACCGGGGTGGTTTTAGTCAGTAAGAGTCTGACAGACCCCTCCGCCCTCGGGCGGAGGACATCCATGAGGATTTCCAACCCGTGAACAAAAAAAAAAAAAGGTCGAAGGGTTTTCATGTAGGTTATACGAATATGTGGGACTTGGGGTAACCTAACCCGTCACATTGTGCAGGATCGTGAGCCATTACGTCAAACGTATTGTTATTGTAAAAAAAAAAATATTGACACTTTCTTATTAAAAATAGTTACTAATATAACTTTTTTCTTCACTGTAGTAGTTCAGTAGTAAATGAACCCGACTTCCCGACGAAAGAGGCTGCATACCGTTAAGTGGCCCAGTCGAAGATAAAATCGTGCTATCTTAAGTATTTAAAAAACATCTATACTGAATATACCGACCTATTAGGATAGCCTACGTCTAGCTTAGGCACTGTAACCAAACCGTACTTTGTCAAACTGAAAATAGTCGTGACTTTTTTTACAATTGTCAATTTCATCGCCGATGTTTTGAATTTATTTTAAATAAAAATAAATGTTAAAAAGTATAGGTCTTTGACCGGCTGTATGCGAGTGCTGCCTTGGTCTTGGCTGTATATTAAATGCCATTTGGCCATTTGTATAAAATGACGATTATTTATTCTCTATGGTCGAATTTAACGCCACTTTTCATTAATTGATTGAGATGAGATAGCAAACTTTATAATGTCTTTAGAGATATCTTCATTACTGAAGATGTGACTGGAACATTGTTGTAAACTAGCGGTGTTTCCGTTAGATTAATATGAAACTGGTTCGATTACAAACTTTCAAAAGGTACAATATATATAAGGTATAATACTTATTAAAGATAGAGATTGTTTGGTAGATTAGAGCAATTTCTCTGGAAGATTCTATGACGTATCCTCAAGTCCGTTTTAAGCGTTCAATTCCTCCTACCTAAAATGCCGTTGACATACCACCGTTTTATACATTGAAACTGTCAAACACAACTGTCAAAATTTGAGCATCTGTGACAATAGACAGATTTATGAACTCATTTTTAAATATTTGGGAATATTTATTCTTGTCACTTCTCATATTTTTTTTACGCTAGCTCGTAGACTGGTTTCAATTCTCCTCGGTCATGCGTCAATGCATTCCCCAGCGGCTAGGTTTTTTAACAGAATTTTTCTAACAATGCGCACTCAGACTTTACATACCGTACACGTGCCGCCACTTATTTCAATAAAAAAAATCTAGAGAAAGCAAGTGGATGTAAGTCGGTGTTTAATAAAGTAATTTGCAGACATAAACTATTTTTAGTAGACATATTGAATTTGAAAGTTGCTAACGACAAAAATAAAATTTGAAAATACTTATATTTTTATTAGAAGCTGTTCCCCGCGGTTTTGCTGGCATTCCAAAGATGTTTTGTAGTCTATAACCTTCCTCATCTCTATCTAAACTAGTAATGCCTACATGTAAATCATCTTTATTCCACAAAAAAATGTACCAAAATGCATCTGAGAATTACCATTAACACAAATTAAAAGTTAGATAAAGAAATGGCTGATAAAACACACATTCTATAGGTACTCTTCAAGAGTTTTTTAATAGTTGACACAGTTGACATGACATGGTCCATAATTTTTTTACATTTATTTTAAGTGGTAGAATAATGATGTTTAATAAATTTGTAAGATAGTTCATGCCTAATTTTATTACTTCTTAATTTAAAATTAAATATTTGCATACCAAAATGGTGAGGTTCCACGGATTTGATTTGCCATATAATAGTTACAATCGCATTTATGTATCGATTTGAAAGTTACCATACAATGACATTATCACATCATGCTGGTATTACAAAATTGATACGCAGACACACACTAATAATGGTCGTGGTGAACGTATTTTTAATCGACGAAAAAACGGAGGAGGTTGTACAGGATTCGAACCTGCGTCTTCTGGTTAGGTACACCAGACGCTATGACCGCTAAGCCACCGCGAGTCCCACCCGCCATGACGAATTTTGCTTAAATATTGTGAATGGACTCGTTATAAGGCCCCATTTAACCTCATTTCGGCTTTACGGGTAGTTTTGTAACAACCTGTATAGTAAGGCAGGGATTTTGATGAGAACTTTAAGCCTAGCTAGCTATACTCGAAGTAAGGTAGTAAAAAGATTCAAACCATAAAAAAAAACTTTTTACTAATACAAAATTAAACCAACGAGGTTCAAATTGTGTCCCTGAATCATATACATCACCATCATCATTGTCTATGGCAATCGCCCTGCATGGATCAAAATTCTATATCTGAAGTTCTGGGTAGTTGTGAATTTGTGGATTTCCGACATTCCACCGGGGAAACAGCGAAGTGGGCATTCGTTTACCACATGCGATAGGGTCTGGTCAGGTGCTCCGCAATCGCCTGAATAATATTCTGATCATCAACAAGATTCCGAAAAGAGAACGTCGCGGCCAAAGCGAGACAAAGCTAGTCAATAATAAAATTACGTATTAAACCGACACACTTCATTTGTAAATAAGATAATCGGTTTATTAATTGCTTTGACCTAATTACTGTTATTAATATGAGCGGGGCAAGAAGAACACATATAATTTATATACACCACATTACATACGTGACGACGTGGATATATTTTATTGTACTCGGAGTGAATTCACAAAGATAGCACTTTTGAAAATTTCTTGCTGTTATGTTTTGTTAGTCTATAATTGTAGAAATTAAGATACTCAATACGTTTATTGCACTCCACAATGTTAAACAGTTGTTATACAGTTTATGGTATCAATCATGGACCCTGTCGGGCACGGCAACGTAGGAGAGAGGAAGAAGGCATACCTACCTCTGTATCGAATTGGAATTAGTCTGTAAGGTTATTGTTGGGAATAAATAAAAATTAATTAAAACATACACGTTTTAAGAGAAGTAGGGCATAGTGGGAGTAATTCCACTCAAATTGGAGCTGCCCGACGGTGGACGTATTGACTTGCACAAAATCAAAGTGAAATAACTCTGCTTCGAGCTATGAAACACTAGACCCCAGACGTCTGGTAATATATATACAGACGCCCGACTCCAACCATCGGCCTGTGGCCTGCCAGGAGAAACACACGCCTTTTTGGAGGATCCTCCCTTAGGTTGAAGGGGAAATACACATCGTCCCTTGTATAATAAGAGAGGTAGGGCATAGTGGTAGTAATTCCACTCAAATTGGAGCTGCCCGACTGAGGAAGTACCTCCGCCTTGCAGAAAATCGAAGTGATGTGTTCATGACAGTGAGCAAGGTTGCCAGTGCTCCGCGAGGAAACGTTGTGTTGGCAGTGGACGGACTTTGACCCTTATACTGCCAACCCAACTATTCCTCTTTCGTTTTACAGGGTCGGCAACGCGCAAATGATACCCTTGGTGTTGCAAGCGTCTATACTACGATAACCACATACCATCAGGTGGGCCGTATGCTTGTTTGCCACCTTAGTGGTATAAAAAAGCATTACGTCCGTCCTCGCAGGGTCAGAAAAATTTATGACGCGAATAACGGCGGGCAAAAGCTAATGGTAACTTGAATCAATAGATACCTCACTCCGGGAGAAATCGTTCACTTGGAAACCTGCTCATACACTCCATAGGTACTTAGTTCTTAAGTACCTATGCTTATGACGTATGCTGGTTCTTAAAGTAGTTTCCTCAGTTAAACCGGTGTGAAGTAGCTTGGTGTCGCGACAGCAAATCTACACAATATTATAAAGAGGAAAGATTTGTTTGTTTGTAACGAATAAACTCAAAAACCGGCCAAGTGCGAGTCGGAGTCGCACACGATAGGTTCTATCCCCTCATAATTATTTTCTTTTATTTTAATTTCATTATGTAATTTGTATTTTTAAAGTGAATAATAGAACTAAATATTCTCTAAATATTTCAAGCGTTTACCTGTTGCCATTAATAATATCGAGCAAAAAACGGCAAAAATATCTAGCATGTTTTTTGTATGGGAGCCCCCCTTAAACATTTATCTTATTCTGTTTTTAGTATTTGTTGTTATAGGGGCTACAGAAATACATAATTTGTGAAAATTTCAACTGTCTAGCTATCACAGTTCAGACGGACGGACGGACACCGGAGTCTTAGTAATAGGGTCCCGTTTTTACCCTTTGGGTACGGAACCCTAATGGACCGCTGGTGTTACAAGATTCTATAGGCTACGGTAACCGCTTACCATCTGGTGGGTCGTACGCTTGTTTGCCACCTTAGTGGTTTAAAAAAATACACAGCGTTAAATAAAACCGAATCAAGATACCACTAATGCGTGGTCGCCATTTGAGAACCTTTTTGCCCCAGAGGCCAACGAGATACCAATTTGTCTAGGCTACTGAGCGACTCCCTAGGGGCGTGGAACGAATGTTACAACGACATACTTGGCTCCACTGACTCTCGTTCAGTGTGCAGTGAATAGAGAAAAAACTACTAAAAATATATTAAGCGTGAAGGCGCTTAATTTTCTGTGAAACACGAACAGGTGTTGGTAGATAGACTACTGTTTGGTGTAACGGTAAGATGTCCACAGGCCAGCACATCAAGCTACCACAATCTGTCAAATTTCTTTGATAGATTTTCAACTTTTACACAAGGTTTACTTTCAATTGGATAAATTTGACAGTTTTGGATAGCTTGACCTGCTGGCGACTGTACATATATATGCTTATCTTACTTATATCATCAACCCATAAACTGTCCCACTGCTGGGCACGGGTCTCCTCTCATATTGAGAGGGATTAGGCTATAGTCCACCACGCTAGCCTAGTGCGGGTTGGCAGACTTCACAAACCGTCGAGAAAAATCTCTGAGGTATGCAGGTTTCCTCACGATGTTTTCCTTCACCGTTTAAGCGAGTGATAATTAATTATTAATACGCACATGAATTCGAAAAGTCAGAGGTGCGTGCCTTGGGTTCGAACTCGAGACCTTCGACTTGGCAGTCCAATGGTCATACCATTAGGCTATCACGGCTTTTTTCTTTATATTACTTGCTATGGCTTTTTTTTCTGTTATTTATACAGGTAAAACTCGGCCATTTTCGTTATTGAAATTTGGGTGGATTAATTATTTTCATATCGCTTGTTCAAAATAACAGCTGAGACAGAAATGCAAAGCAAAAATAAAATTGAGAAGAACAGAAATTCACAAAAAAAACATTCATTTTAATCTGTCAATCCGAACTTCCAAATTTCAATAGAGAAGATGGCTGGGTCTTACCACCTGCTTGGAATCCTGTTATAGATTCTATTAAACCAAAATCCAGGCCTACAACTGCAAGACTAAAGGATACTATGAGCTCGTTCTGCGTGAATCGGATTGCCAATAATTAACAATTAAAACATGATCATTGAATATTGTTACTTTAAAAGAGACCATGATTCTCTGAGTTTGTTTCGGCGTTTCTTCTCAGAGGTCGTGAGCTAGGAAATGCCGGCTCCATCTAGTTTTAATTAATAATTAGTAATAAATATCATTGATCATGTAACAATAAAAAATGTAGGGTAGCTGTCAGTAATTATATCATCAAGACGCCCACCACCTCAGTCTACCCGTGACCATGGACGCTGTAAAGGGTCCGAAACGTCGGGATTAATAATATCAATATACGCGATAAAATCCGTAAAAAGTAGTTTTATTTCAATGTATAATATTCGCGTAAATGTCAGAAATCAATATGAGTAGTTTTATTTCAAGGTATAATTAAATAAATAATAAATGAATAATAATATTTTACATAAATACCTGCCCCAAGCCCGTTAAATGGGTGCATGTAAGGCCTGCCAGTGCTGCATGAAAGGCCCGTCCAACCTGCTGGCAATAACTGAATGTGATGTAGTAAAGTCACCAGTATAATTTCGTACATAGTTCTGTACATAGGCCAGCACATCAAGCTACCACAATCTGTCAAATTTCTTTGATTGATTTTCAACTTTACCACAATACGATTAGGTTCATATTCAATTGGGAAAATTTGACAGTTTTGTATAGCTTGACCTGTTGGCGTCTGTACATAATATATTGATACAGTACTTCCCCGGATAAAAATGTCCATGACTACAATCCATTTTGAGAAGACAGATATATTATGTTTACTGTGGAATTACTTGTTATCATAATTAATGTTTTAACTCGCAAGTTAAATCGATAACGCATATCGAAATGTGATTCTTGGTATACATATCAATACAATACAAGCTTACCTTGTAGCTTGTATTGTATGCTATCCTACTAATATTATAAATGTGAAAGTTTGTGAGGATGGATGGATGTTTGTTACTCTTTTACGCTAAAACTACTGAACGGATTTTGATGAAACTTTACAGTATTATTATTTATACACCAGAATAACATATAGGCTATAATTTATAACGATTTTGAGTTAATTAGCCAAATTACAACCAAAATTAAAAGTATCTTTTCCACGCGGACGAAGTTGCGGGCAGAAGATAGTACTTTATTTAATAATACCTAAGTAATATTATGTTTCTTTCTCTGGAGCCCTGACCACCAGTAGCTTGAACCCTGCTCCCGATGCCGGAGGGTTTTTATTTTTAAATGTTTTATGTTTTTATACTGACTTATGATAAAATATTAAAAAAAGAAAACAAAAATGTGCAAAAATATAAATAAGGGGATTATAATAATAAGTACCCATTTTTATTTGCTTATAACATGGTAAATGCGGGTCTTAACAGTAGGTACAGATGCCAGCAGGTCAAGCTATCCAAAACTGTCAAATTTTCCCAATTGAAAATTAACCTTACTACTTTGTAAAGTTGAAAATCTGTCAAAGAAATTTGACAGATTGTGGTAGCTTGATGTGCTAGCCACTGTACGTAGAACAAACATATTTTGTTAAGAATTTTCATAGCATGTAAAATTGATAATTAAGTATACGTTATCGCTTTTCAAAGAATTCGTTTATACTAAGTATATGTGTAAATTATTTTCACATATTATCAACCTTGTAACTTAGTGTTAAAAGATTTACTTTTAACACTAAGTTACAAGTTACGATTAAGATTTGACAAATGCTCGTACAGCATACTGGACTGTGAAGGTAACATATTAAAAATCCTGTGGATACGGATATCCTTTGCTCCGTGGAACGTTCAAATAATTTAAAAAAATGCATTTAAAAAAAATAGTTTTTGGAGAATCACCCGAGGAGGCGGCAGGGTATGTCGGCAAAACAGTACCTGCCTTCACTTGTAGTTAGAGTAGAATATAGGTAATATTTTGCCGGGAATCAACCGGCTTTGTTTTTTTTTATAATGTGACTTACCGAGCGAATGACAGTACAACTACTTCGGATGCATACAAACGAATGCTCTGTCTCTTTCTTCACAATAAAGTGCGAAAGAGACGGCTGTATATTGCAAATGTTAAGATTGAACTTTCATTGTAACCTTGAGTAGATTTAAAAACATTTAAGATGCTCTGCGAATGAGCTAATAAAATTAATTCATATTAAAGTGTTTTTTTCGTTCCTTAACTGGTTCGTAATAATAATATAATTCCATTCCAAAGAGTAGAACCGGTGCAAAATGAAAAACATAAATGATATTTATTTTTGTAAACAGATCTTTTAAAGACAATTTTTTTACAAGTAAATATTTAATTAATAATGCTAGATGGCGCCGGCATTCTCTATAAATCCTAGCTGACGAACTCTGAGAAAAAACGCCGATACAAACTGACGAGAATCATGGTCTCTTTTAAAGTCCAGAATGTAACAGTATTCAATGCTTATCATATGTGTTTTACAATGTAGGCAAATCTGAACAGGCCTTTTGAAGAAAGAGCCATAGCAGCTTTGAGTTGACCAGTCCTTACTGACGGCACGCATAGGTACATATTCAGTCGTATTACTCAAACCTGTCACCCTGCTTTGTCCTTTGAGGTGACAGATCAGAAACAGCGAAACGCCAGAAAGTAACCACCTTTCCATAAACTGTGACTCCTCCCCCTCCCCGCCCCTTAACCCTCTCCCGTCTTCTTATGAAGGGGACTTGATTTGAGATATTTACCTCAGTTAAGCTGAATTTACATTATTATTGTCATTACACACTTCCATTGTACTATTTTCACATGGAACACACCATCAATCAAAGTTGTTGTTTGCCGACGCCATATTGACAGTTTGGTGAGTATATATTTTTTTTTTTGTTTACTTCTATAAACGATGAAAGAGACTAGCCTCCACGACACAGGGAATCCTAGTGTGGAGGCTAGTGTCCCAACAATTGTAACGTATTAAAGAAAAACAAAAAAGTATTATTATTAAAAAAAAATATATATATAATATATACCACGTCATTGACAGTTTGGTGAGTTTCGGCGCTAGGTGGCCGAAATTGGAACTAAATTTAAATGAACAGGCTAGGCAAGTAATTAAATGTCATCGATCCAAGTTATTTGTCTAGCTGTATGATTAAACGACTGAATATCATTCAGGCCGCTAGTTGAACGGCGCTGTTTAGTAAAGGGGTTAGGCTGTTGATTAAACGGCTAATTAAACTAGTTGGCTACGACATTTATGCCAATTACGAGTAAAAAAAACATTTACAACACAGATGCCAGATTTTGTTTTTTTAAGCAAGCGATTTTATGTGCTGTAATATAGCATGCTTAATTTATATGCCTACTTGTTATGTTACGGCAAAACGGGCGGGCCGCGCCCGACGGACAGTTGCTTGATAGAGAGAGAGAGTTATGCGATATAAAGCAAAATAGCTTTACAGCATAAAGTGCGAACCGCGATATCATTTGCTTTACTATATTTATTAAGCATGCTACTTTATAATGCTATATTAACCATCACTAGCGAAGATCCATGATGTATATTGAAACTACTTTGTGGGTGCTCTATAAATAGGATTCCAACGTCAGTGAACATGCATGTAACATGTCGAGTTGATAACGACTACATCCTACGCAACAGTTCCCAGTAATACTGTTTTTTTGCCAATGTTATTCACAAACACCATCACGCCTGTATTCCACAAAGGGTTTGGCAGAAGTTTTCTTAATCACAGTTCGTAATTCACCTAAATTAGGTACAGTCAAACGGGGTGAATAGGGACGCAGGGGTGAATATGGACGCAGGGGTCAATCGGGACAAAACTTTAAAAGTGATTTTTAATTATTATACTTTGACGCCAACAAGGTCTAATGATTACATTAAAAGCGTCTATAGGCTACGGTAACCGCTTACCATCAGGTGGGCCGTATGCTTGTTTGCCATCTTAGTGGTATAAAAAAATAATAATTATTAAGTATTATTAAAAGAAAAACAAAACGTTGGTATTTTTACGGTTTTTTGCAACAAGTTGTAAGTTTGATTCCCTCACGGAATAAATCGAGTCTTCCTACAAAGATCATAGAATAAAGCATACGGGGAACTCCCGAGTGATTAGAACCTTTGTTTCCCCATAACCAAAATGGAAACAATAAGCTTCATTGAATTTAATCTTGCGAAGCCGCCATGCAAATAAGTAGGTACTACTCCATATTACATAAAAAAATGAGACTGACACAAGCGAATATTTCAATGAAAACCTGTAACATACCTAATCTACTTGGATAATAAAAATACTACGCACTAATAATATGTACCAAGTAACCAGTGATAGCCTGGTGGTATGACTATTGGACTGCCAAGGTCTCGAGTTCTTACCCAAGGCACACACCTCTGACTTTTCGAAATCATGTGCGTATTAATAATTAATTATCACTCGCTCAAACGGTGAAATAAAACAGCGTGAGGAAACCTGCATAACTTAGAGATTTTTCTCGATGGTGTGTGAAGTCTGCCAACCCGCACTAGGCCAGCGTGGTGAACTATAGCCTAATCCCTGTCATTCTGAGAGGAGACTCGTGCCCTCTATTTTTTTTAATCTGACTGATACATACATTGTACTGGCTGGTATTGTAATATTTTCAATCTCTATTTTTCATGTAAATATTCAACTATTGTCCCGTACTTGTTTACATTTTAGATCAACTGTAAGATAATCAAATCTTAAACGTGGGATCTTTTATGACAAAAAGCAAGTCTATATTTGATAATATGCCTTCAATAATAGATGTTTTACTCTGTATTAACCAAATTATATTTTAAATAATTTTATTCGGCTTTATTTAAACGGAAATGGAAAGTCAAAGACAATTTTATTCTTGGCGACATCATATTTTTTTTTATCTTGAATGCAGCAACAGATTTTCTAAATGATAACCTTACGGGTAAGTACTTTACTGGTTTCCAGGGCATAAAGTTAAAGTTTCATGAATTTACTTATCCTCAAAGATTAAGAACCCAACAAATTTCTTCGTAACATTCAAAACGTGTGCCCTGAATACGTGGACATTTATAAAATTTAACAACAACACCAAGTAAGACGTGATTACGTCAATCCGCCATTTTGAATCCACATTTGAATCTTAAAACGTTCTCATTTTAAATGCTAATTTTATCCTTCCACAATAGGACCTATACGAACTACATAGGATTACGATTCTTTATAAAAAAAAATGAACTAAGCAGGTTTAGATTCAGCATTCTTAATAAGTAAGTACCTAATTCCGTCTATTTATTTACTTAAAATATCAGCTTTTTCATTCACTCGACAGGGTTTTCAACTTTTTATGGTGATTGACAAAAATAGGATGGGAGTTGAAAACCATTCTCTCCGTTGTAAAAGGTGGGTCTAACCATTAACTGTTAAATTTGTGATTTAATGTTATCTTATACATATAATACTAACTATTGCTCACAGGTTCACTCGAATCCCAAAAGATTTTTAAGACAAAAGGTAGCCTTTGTCCTTCTCCACGGTCTAATCTATCTCTGTACCGAATTTCATCAAAATTGGTTCAGCGGTTTAGCCGTCAAAGCGTAACAAACAGACGAGTTAATTTCGCATTTATATTTGTCATTTTTTTTCCTTAAATTTAATTTGTTCTCCCAAAATCAAGATTATTTTAGTTTAATTTTAATTTACTGATTCATATTATAAGTGAATGGAGTAATACACATTTTATAAAACTATTTACTTGTCTTTTTTTATATTATATGACAATAGTTAGTGGTAGTCAAAAGCCCAAAAGCGTGACAACCAGTCTATCCTCAGGATATCGGTATTCCCAAGAAATTGGGAGAAGAGATTGGCAGAATTCGCAGAGGTCTGATGGCAGTCGCTTCGTGTAAAATAATGATATTCAACCGCATCTGGTAACACTGAAAGCCGACCCCAACATATCTGGGAAAGTGCTTGTAGGATAACGATACTGTGTTGAAGGTTCATTAAAAAAAGTTGTAATGTCAAAATTTTGTTCCCGCCAAAAACTATTATGACAGCGGCACCAATACCAGGCATTCACCTTACAACTATCACTATGTATATATACCACTAACCGGAGACGGATGTATAGTTACTCAATTAGTTATAACCTGCATGTAACGTAACTATTTATCTAAATTGTTATGTAATACCACCATTACGAGATAAAATGTACTAATTATATCAGGCTTGAAAATGCAGCAAGACAGAGTGCAAAAAATTTGTGTATGTACGTTGCTCTAGTAGGAAAGTGTCTCCTGAAGAGTAGAACGTGTAATTAGTGCGTAATGTGCTGTGAATGTGCGCCACATAAAACAAATTTTGCGCATTGAAAAAAAACGATTCCTACCGGAGTAACGTTGTTTCCAACAGAAAAATTCTAAACAAATGATCTAGAAATAATGTGCATGGGCAAAGAGCTTGAACCCTGTGTAACATAATATGTATATATTTTTTATAGACTGTTATTTTACCAATAAATTCAAAAATTCAATAGGTGGTACGGACGTAACCATAAAGACGTAAATTCAGAATCTGAAGCCAAATTTCGACATGGCGAGTGGGACTTGTTGTGGCTTAGTGGTCATAGCATCAATCGCTGAACCGATTTTGATGAAATTTGATACAGAGATAGGTTAAACAACATACAATACTTACATTTTGTCTTAAATAGCCCTTTGGATTCCGGTTGAAACCACGGACAGCAACTACTATTGGAATATAGGCTACATTTTGTCTCAAATTGCTATTTGGATTTCGATTGAAACCACAGACAACAACTACTATTGGATTATAGGCTACATTTTGTCTCAAATAGCCCTTTGGATTCCGGTTGAAACTACGGACAAAAGTTACTATTTTGCGAGTTCATCGTCACGTTTATGATACCCGCATGACCTTTCAATGTATGTACTTACTTGTTGGTACAGCTATAATCAAGTCGAAAGTGTTAGTGATACCAAATTTTTTTATGTAATGAAATGGCTAAGCATACCGCTCGCGTGATGGGAAGCGGCAACCGCAGAATACGTCACCAACACCAGTGGTATCGCTTGCGCGTTGTCATCTTGAAACCTCAGTTGTTAAGTCTCAAATGCACAGTAATATCACTACTAGCTACATTTTAAGAGAGGTAGGGTATAGTGAAAGTAATTCCACTCAAATAGGAGCTGCCCGACTGCGGAGGTTCCTTCGTCTTGCAGAAAATCGAAGTGAAATAACACTGCTTTACGCTGTGATGTGTTCGTAACGGTGAGCAAGGTTGCCAGTGCTCCGCGAGTGGGGGGGATATTTACCCTTATACTACGAACTCAACAATTCCCCTTTCGTTTTACAGGGTCGGAAACGCGCAAGTGATACTCCTGGTGTTGTAAGCATCTGTAGGCTACGGTAACCGCTTACCATCAGGTGGGCCGAATGCTTATTTGCCACCTTAGTGGTATAAAAAGACCTGCCAAACCGGAACACAATAATGTTACCATAATATAGCATAACGGTAAAATATTTGGCAATGTTGTACCAACGTCAAAGTCAGTTTTACAACGTCATAAAACAAATGATAGTGACATTGACATATAATGTGAACCCTGCAACGTATTATTACGCTAAAGTTGTATGTGTATGCCTGTAAAAAAAAATTAAACCCTCCTATATCTCACTAGGTATAATAAACGATATCTGGGTAGGATTAGGCTTTAGCTCATGACTGCGGATTGCGGAGTATCATCGCCAACAACCTTGAGTGAACAAATCCCGTGACGAACTCTACTATTTCGCACAATATTTAGTAAAATAATGTAATACTGTAATATAAATAATGTAGTACTGGAGTCAGCGTATGACTGGCTGTTTTTAAGAAGAAATAGTAATTTGAATAGCAGAATGTCTAGTAATAAAATGATTGATAGTTGTGTCAGATTTACCTTGACCTTGGAAAAAAATCTCAAATACTTCCAAACCAAGAGTTTCATTTGCACTTCACACATACGGTCCATATAGTACCTAGTCAGAAGCTCAAAAACTTGACAACCAGTCTATCCTCAGGATATCGTTATTGCTCAAAAATTGGGTTGCTGAGGTCTGATGGCAGAGACTGCTGAACAAAGACCTCCCCCATAGACTTCCACAAAGACCGGTTACAAGCCGCCTGCATCCAACGACTCCCAGCTACCTTTACCAGGTCGTCCGTCCATCTCGTTGGAGGCCGTCCCGCGCTGCGCTTTCCGGTGCGTGGTCTCCACTCGAGAACCTTTTTGCCCCAGCGGCCATCAGTTCTACGAGCTATGTGCAAGCCCATTACCACTTAAGCTTGTTAAGTCTTTCAACTATGTCGGCAACTTTTGTTCTTCTACGGATCTCCTCATTTCTGATTTGTTCGCGTAGAAAAAATACCAAAAATAGCTCTCTCCATAGCTCGCTGAGTGATGGCAGTCGCTTCGTATAAAATACTGATATTCAGCCGCTTCTGGTTAGACTGGAAGCCGACCATAGTTGGGAAAAAGGTTCAGAAAATATTAAGTATGTTATAAATCTATTGTTGAAGGAACAATAATTGATCATATATATTATGCTATTAAGAACTAATTAGTACATAATTGAATTGTCACTTAATGTAACATATTCGATTTGCCTTATTAAACCTTAACTTCATCACAGTAAGCTCATTTTGCATTTTATTGTTAAATCATAAGGGATTTGTTGACTGGCTTTATAGAGATATTTGAATGAGTAACATAAGTGATTATTTTATAATTAATTCTATTTTAATACTAAGCTATTATAATTATCTTACATAAGTATAAATATTATATAAATAGTTGTGTCCGAAGGGTAGTTAAACGTACGCTCGTTATATCTTTAAGCCGAAAGCCGAAAATGTGAGATTTAATTAGATTTCGAAATTCTCTGGAGAGCAAAGCTCGCCTGTATTACAAAAATTAAAACACAAATCGAAGAATAAATACTTCTTTCTCCGAGCCTTTTGCCAACTATATTGGGGTCGGCTTCCAATCTAACCAGATGCGGCTGGATATCAGTATTTTACACGAAGCGACTGTCGGTCGATCTGGCTGGAGTGCGTCCCACACTACGTTTGCCGATTCGCGGTCTCCTCAAGGACTCGTCAGCTCCAACGGCTTATCGGTCCGTCGACAGAGATGGCCTGCCCACTGCCACTTCACTTCACTTCCTTGGCTGTGTGCATTACAAAAATGACTTAAAGCGCTGCGTTTTAAATTTATGGCCGAGGCCGAAACTAAACCAAATGGCCGAAGTTTTTAGCCGAAACCGACGTTGGGGCCGAAACCTAATAAACCTTGTTCCATTAAAACATCACTGTAAGGTTATTAGGGTATCTTTGTCCTGTTATTTAGTAAATGGGTTATAGAATCAATAAGGAAATAATTGCTTAAAAGCAATTAAGTATCAGCGTGTAACTACCTACGTGTTAATGTGATTGCTACCTAAGACCATCACCATGACATGAAGTGCGCGAAGTGTAGGACTTTTTAAGGAGGTTTCTATATACTTAAAAACTTTTTTCGCCAAAAACATAGTCAGCTATAAAGATAGGCTTAATGTTAAATGGCTTTTGAAGAAGATCCGCAGATCTAATATTCTTATGTAAGTTATTTAATGGAATACTAGACAGTGATAAACTACTTAGTAAACTGCAAATATATGCGCCATCTTGTTTGCCACAGATTAACAGCTACCTATAGCCTGTTCAATATACCGCGATGCAGAAAAAACCTGGGGCATTTTGCTGCTCTACCAAGGTTCTTTAGGCAATATAATAATCTGTCCAAGCGCTATGGTTGACATATCTTACCCCCTCTCAAAATATAAAAAGAGCTGAAAACTATTCTCTCCATTAAAGAATAGTGTTGTGTAACTCCGAATTGTTAAAATTTTATTTTAATTTTGATATATTTTTAACTTTTACATATAAATAAAACTACTTTTTACGGATTTTATCGTGTTATATTGATATTATTAATCCCGACGTTTCGGACCCTTTACAGCGTCCATGGTCACGCGTAAACGCGATAAAATCCGTAAAAAGTAGTTTTATTTCAATGTAATATATTCGCGTAAATGTCAGAAATCAATATTTTACATATAATATTAATTTTATTATTATTTCTTCCTAATTTATTTTTTGTATAGTGCTACCCCTGGTGTTGCCAGCGTCTATAGGCTACGGTAACCGCTTACCATTAGATAGGCCGTATGTTAGTTTGCCACCTTATTATTAGTGGTATATATAAAAAAAAATCACGCCTGCTTAAACATTCGGGGAATACAGACGTGATACCCTATGTTCAGACGCCAGCAGGTCAAGCTATCCAAAACTGTCAAATTTTCCTAATTGTATAGAAAACTTCTAGTTTTGTATTAAAATTGAAAATCTATCAAAGAAATTTGACAGATTGTGGTAGCTTGATGTGTATATGATCAATTTAGACGTCACAATCTTAATCAAGTATGTAAACATAATTATCTTATTATGACATCTCCATTATTCGTCATCGCCCCCGCCCAGAACACAGTTTTTTTTTATCTGCAACGCACAAGGTCAATGCGACACAGAAGTTTTTATCTATAATATATCAAACTAAACGTGATTCTTCAAGTTTTGTTGCTTAGGCGATATTTATGTATGTATTTTTTGTCTGTGATTAGATATTCAATGTATGTAAAATCCCAAAAACAATATTTTGAAAATGACCACGAGTGTTACCAAGATAAAATCTTTAATATTCCATTTAGTTTCCGGGAAATAAACCTATTTATAAAACAGGATATCTAATAATTAAACTTATTGAAACTACTTTTACGGATTTTATCGCGTTATATTGGTAAGTATTATAATTAATCCCGACGTTTCGTCGTTACCATGGACGCTGTAAAGGGTCCGAAACGTCGGGATTAATAATATCAATATACCGCGATAAAATCCTTAAAAAATAATTTTATTTCTGTCTAATAGTGTCAAGAACCAACAGAATATCTGCTATTGTTTTTTTTTCTTAAAGTGGCCCTGTTATATTTAATTTTCATCTACAGATCTTTTAAAACATTACGGTGGTATGCAAAGGGTTAAGGGAAGGAAAAAGAAGAATTCTTTAAGTGCCTACTTCCGAAATAACTCATGGTGATATTGAGAAAGTTTATAGGGGAGAAACCAGATGCAGTTTATAATATTATTTAAAAAAAACTACAATTTGACCTGTGATTTTGTTTCTCAGCTTACTTTTTCTAAACTACGTAATGGATTTTGAGAATTCCTTCCGGAAGGTTTGTCATGCATATTGGCACTAAGGTTTAGTTTTAAATAAATTTATTCTCAAAAAGACATCATAGTCACTTACATGAAAACATATATAGTAAAAATATTCAGTTCACTCGCGTCGCACTATGGAAACATTCGACATTTCACAAATAATATTAACACTAAACGATAGGTACACTAATTCTATGCTATAATTTTGATACACATTAGGAAAAGTATATCGGCGCTAATTAGTGATGAATTCGCTAAATGGGTTATAAGTGCCGATATACTGAGCAAGTTTCTTCTTGAATACGTTATGCGAGCTTACATTTTTAATGTGTGAGGGTTTTTTGTTATAAATTTGTGCTCCTTCAAAAGTAATAACTGTTTTGCCGTAATTTGTTCGAGGGTAGGACAAGAAAGTATTATGATAATAATATGCATGACAAACCTTCTTGAGGGAATTATATAAGTGTCAAAATCCTTTATGTGGTTAAGCCGGAGCCATCTTAGCTTAAAAAAGTTAAAACATTTACTAACAACGTAAAAGTTTCCATAAAATATTTATTTACAGAAACATATTAAATCTCGACAAATCGACTAATAAATACCTAACTATTTTATCTAAGTATTACAATTAACTAAAGAATGACGTCATTACGTTAAAAATAGACAGATTCAACCAATTAATAAACTGTATTGAAGTATCTCTGTGCGCTCGTATAAATGTATAATATGTATATATTTCTTTGTGATATTTCCTCAAGCATTCAAGTATGTACGTACTTAATAAAATACAATTTTATAAGTATATAAGTGTAAAAGATGTAAATTATCATCATCAACCCATATTGTTGTACCCAACTGTTTGTCTGGGTGTTTCTTATATTTACAAAAAAAAAGTACTTTAATCCATTGTCTAGTACATCCATATAAGCTCTGCTAAGTTTGGGACTAGTTGGTGCTGTGTAAAATTGTCCAAGAAATATTTATTATTTATTTATATACTGGCCCACTGCTCGGCACGGGTCTTCACTAAGTATGAGAGGGATTAGGCCACCACGCTGGCCTAGTGCGGGTTGGCAGACTTCACAAACCGTCGAGAAAAATCTCTAAAGTATGCAGTTTCCTCACGATGTTTTCCTTCACCGTTGAAGCTAGTGAAAAGAGCTGTCGACACAAATTGTTTGTGCAGCCAGCATGTAGTATGGTCGCCAGAGCTGAGTCCCCAATATGTCGTACTCTAGATATGCTCAATGCTCCTGGTAGTTAATCCTGAGTTTGAAATAAAACTACTTTTTAGGGATTTTATCGCGTTATATTGATATTATTAGTCGCAACGTTTCGGACCCTTTACAGCGTCCATGGTCACGGATAGACTGAGGTCGTGGGCATCTGATTAATGATTAAAGTAACTGTACCCTCCAGAGGGTCCGACGATCCAAGTACTTGTACATAAATCACAGTTCAGCGGTATGTTTAAAAATTCAAAATGTCAAACTAACTTTTTCAATAAACTTCATTTTTAAATAGCAGTTCTTTTTAGTTTTTCTTTTGTTTGTTTTTTTGAACTTGCAACATTAGTATAAAAAGTTACAGTGCCCGTGGCCCATAATGCATGTATGTGGGGCACAATATCGTACCAAGGGCGTTTGAGGTTAACCTAATTCCCGAAATTGCTTACGAAATATTTACATTTGGATTCACGTTTATAGGCTGTAAATGAAAATTGGAATCCAGCCAAGAGCACTATCGTTCATCTAAATCAGACATGATGACTTTCCGTTTGGCTAATTTGTGAGTTTTTCAGAGAAATGTCAACTATCTATTTCCCACGGTTTCACAATCACACCCCAAAAGATTTTTTCAGACACAAGGTAGCCTAGATCCTTCTCCAAAGTTTAATCTATCTCTGTCTCAAAGGGGAGAGAACCTATCTGGCATATGGACCGCCCGCCATTTTGATTTTTTTTCGAAATCGCGGCGCACTTGAAAAGTGATATGTATGGGTAGAGGACACATAAACGAACAAAAAATGTCAGTAACATGGTACCCCAA
This sequence comes from Acronicta alni, assembly GCA_964056405.1. Lineage (NCBI taxonomy): Eukaryota > Metazoa > Arthropoda > Insecta > Lepidoptera > Noctuidae > Acronicta > Acronicta alni. The sequence continues at coordinate 2,612,337 of OZ043943.1, forward strand.
AATGTCACGTTACCGAGGTATTTGAAGTTAAAGATCGATATAATTTATAATGAGTACATACAACGACAATCATTACTCATCGTTTATCTTCCATTAACTCCTTCTAAATGTCTGTCTTTTACGCGTTCACGACTAAACCACTGAACTGATTTTGTTGAAATTAGGCACAAAGATAGATTAGATCCTGGAGAAGGACATAGGCTACCTTTTGTCTCAAGAAGCTCTTTGGGGTGCGGCCTAGTTGCAGCTAGATGCGGCTAGTTTTGTATAAAACGCAAACTTTGGGAGTGTGGACATCTTTCAATTAACCGTTATATCGAACAGTTGAAAAATTCAGTATGTCTTACAAAACAAACTAATTTTATATCTCTTCTTGTTTCAGATGACACACTGAATTAAAGCATAATAACAGCATAAACAAACATGGGAAGTGCAAGAGTATCCAACGCAAAACCAATACCAATGGAAACAGACAGAAAATCTTTAAAAACATTAATAAAATCACTCTTCCAAAAGAAAAAGGAACGGCCAAAAATTGATAAAAAAGAAACAATTGAAGAAAAACAAGACACGAAAAAGGATGTCAAACCAATTCAAAATGCGAACACAGTGGCGGCCATCTTGGAGAACTTCAATAAATTGAATTTGGAAGAGAGCAAATCGGTCAAACAAATAAAAAACGAAAATGACGACGACGAATTGAACAATTTCGCTTTCAAAACTATAGAAGAACCGAGAAATGAAAGAATACACTCACATTCATCAGAAGACAGCGGGTACTCAGATACTAAAGACACAGAGAATAATAAAACGGAGAATGAAGATAAATTGGAGAATAACGAACAACCAGACGATTCAGCCGAGGATTTGGAGAAAAATGAACTAACGGACGATTTAGCTGAAGATTTGGAGAAGTTGGACCTGGATGATAGTAAGAAGAAAAAGAAATTGCAGACGGTCGTTGTGGCCCGAGGTCCGGTGAAAACGAAACTTTGTGGTTACGCCTCATCGGTGTGCCCCTACCCGACGCAAGAACAGGATAACTATAGACAGGTTAGTTATTTTTATTTTATTTATGCTGCCTCAAAGGTCGTCTTCTTCCTCAAGGAGGTTTCCTAACAGACGTTGCACAGGGGAAGTTCTCGACTGGTCTATTAAGAGGACATCCACCTCCACATGCTGATGGTGGCCACCGGGGTTAGGTTAGGAGGTAATAATCCCACACTCCCGGTCAAATCCCTGTAAAACGGCAGCCTTCTGAAAGTTTCCCCCGTAAACAAACAAAAAAGTTCCATCCTTATTATTCTTGAGGTCGTGGATTAGTTTGAAATTGTGCCCAATTAAATGGCAGATAGACTTACCACGGTCCTAAACATTCGAATTGCGTGCTGGTGTGTATTAATACACCTCTCTCTGCCTTACCCTTCAGAAAATACAGGCTAGATAGTAAGCTATGTTAGAGGAAGAAGGTTATATTTGTTTTCTCTTCTCCCACACTAGGATTTCATTTAAGCGCAGGCCACAAATAATCAATATTTTTTTTATTCTGTGGCGTCGTGTTTTAGCGCGAAGTAATAAAATTAACACAAAGCGCCGAGTGCTGTGAAGGCCTCAGCGAAATCGATTATCAATCGTTTCTAATCCGACATCCGAGCACACATAGAACGTATCGAGTTAATATTCATGCAGCGATGCTGGATTTTTGCACAACACATTCTATGCGGAAAAACATGTTCGCAAATACATACAATGGTATACTATACAACACTATCAAGGTTGAATACTCCTGTTTAAGTTTGTGGCTACTAGATGGCACTGTCCTCAATTAAATGCTTACTGTTTCAATCAACTAGATGGCGCTAAAATTAATTACATATTGAAATAATAAAATTATGGATGCGTCATTCTTCTCAAAATAATTTGCACTGTTGATTGAAGACTCTTCTATGTAAATAAGTAGGTATGCTATATTGAATATGACGTATAAAATTTACATAATAATATTTAAAAAATCGCGCAGGTCTCCGATCCGGTTTTCTAATAATATTGGCGTGTAGGATTGATGTATTGTGAACCTTTCGGCATGTTGATCGAGGTCAATCTATGGATGGATAACGATTCATAGCACCTCGAAACTCCTCCGTGCCTCAAAGAGCACATTAAGCAGTTGGAAGCGTTAATAGAACCGCATAGCTATTCAATACTGTCAAATTTTCCCAATCGAAAATGAAACTTATTACTTTATACTAAAGTTGAAAATCAATAAAAGAAATTTGACAGATAGTGGTAGCTAAATGTGCTGACCTCTGTACCATACTGTGGCCAGTTAGAAATCC